>CM060929.1:818957799-821457799 GCA_030765085.1 Allium cepa
TCTGAAACCATTCCAAATCCTTATCGAATCCATATTCATCCAAAGCTAGTAACTGAATCTATGATCTCACCGGATTGTTCGCCAGTTCCAAGGTCTTGCCAGACCAATAGCCCAGTTCACAGTCTCTTTGGACTGATCATAACCTCTTTGAGCTCTTGCCAGACCCCATCCAGTCACTCTTCGGAGAAAGGGGGAACAGCGAGAAGTAAACTGATCTTTTCGCTCTTTGACGAAGCGGCATTACTTATTGCACTCCGGTTTAGTGTCCCTGAACATAAAGCAATGTCATGGCCTTCCTAGGCTGATCATGATCTCTCCAGACCCTTGTTGGGCCAAACTCACTCTTCGACGAGAAGGGCACAACGATAAGCAGGTCGATCCTGTCGCTCTCCGACGAAGCGGCCTACTTCTTGCTTCTACGGTTCCGTCTCTTTGGTCATAACATAACATGATCAGTGGGGTATTATTCTCGACCTTGATCCCTTAGTTGAGAACTTAATCCATGTACGAGTCTATCTTATCGCTCTTCGACGAAGGGACTCGCACCTTACGGTTATTGTCACGTCTCTCCGGTCGGGACAACCATGACATGTTTCATTTACTATTTTTAAATGCAAAGTTAAGCATTTCAAAATCCATTCATCAAATTATTGAGTTTAAGTTCTTGCAACCAGAAAATCAAAAACAAGAAAAACCAAATACTGCCTCTCCGGGCATGTCGGTGATGGTTTGTCGTCATCTCAAAGCATGCCTATGGACCGCCTCGATCCCGTACATATGCAAGTGACTTAACCGTTTTATTGTGGAGTTTATTATTTATTTAGTTCATGCCATTCCGATCAAGAGATGACGATCTGTTACCTCGATCCAAGGCCATTTCCATTTGATGCGGACGGTGACTACTCCTGTTCCACCACCATAGTCCGAGTCCTTATATGTTGTGGTAGCCTACCATCCCTAACATGTTCCTCAACCATATCCTTTAAGTGCCTGCAATCGTTGGTAGTGTGCCCATCTAGCTCATGGAATGTGAAGTATTTTCCTGATGCCTGCTCACGCTCGGTAGGCTCTCTCCTGCCCGGCCTTTGGTATGGAAGGCTTCCTCGAGTATCCAAATAGATCGTTTCCAAAGTCTGTTCAAATCGGTATATTTTGGTTCTCTTCTTTGCTGGTTCGATCTATCGAAGCTATATCCGCTTTCTTCTTTCCTTTGTCTTTGCCTAAACCTTCCACAGACGGTCCTCCGTCCCTCACCGACCTCTTCTCTATCCGCCTTAGCATCATCTTAATGCAAGAACCTTTTGGCTACGTAGAAAAATTCTTACGAGATCCATTGGTGGACTTACGCTCCAACCAAAATTTTAAAAGTCCATGTCATCCGTAATCCCAAATACCGCCGCTATTAATACCATCGATGGATCTGACCAATCCACTGAAGCAATTGCCATGTTAAATTATGTCAAGAAATTGCTCAATGACTCTCCTTCCCTTTGCTTTAGTATTTCCAATGATATTACGCTCTTGGGTCTCGTGATATAGACCTGAAATTGCCTTATGAATTTATCAACCAACTCCGTCCAAGTACCAATAGAACCATTCTTCAATTGCCTAAACCACATTGTAGCTATATCCTCAAGTATAAGGGAAATTATCATGTCATCACTCCCTCTGATGCCCCCGACACCTCCATATTCTTCATGTACATTATTAGATGAGCAGTAGGGTCCAATTTTCAATCATATGCTCCTAATGTCGGTAACTTAAACTCCGATGATTCCTAGCATGCGTGATGTTAGGAGTGAATTGACTCTTATTCATATCTTCTAGATCCATGTTCATCAATTCTCTTCTCATGGCTTGTCTGATCATCTCTGCAGACCTGTTACTGCCATCCAAAAAATAGCCTTCAATCATCATTTACAACCGACCCCCGTCTCTGCGAGGGAATCTGGAAACATACTCCTCGAGATGCGCATTCGCATTATGATCCACACCGCATAGCATCGACTATTGGCCTATCGTGTACCGATCCAACCTAACTTCGGGGCATGTCCCCTTGCTATGGCTTGCTATGGGCGTCGATGTCGATCCATCCTTGTTGGCCGGGGACTACCCCTGGCTGCTCCGTTCCATTCTCCCACCTACTGGCTTTAACTCTATGCTCTCGGTTCTGATTTCTTATAGCTACTACTGCTCCAATTCCTTGATCCAGATTACTGCTGCTCCAAATCCTTGGTTTTATACTCTAACTTGTCCAATTTGCTCGAGGAAATTTTACATCATCTCCTCTTGCCTCCCCATCATCCACTCTTGTGTAGTATCCATTGTAGTCTCCATATCGTTCCTAGAGATGTAGACAGAGCATTGATTAGTCCCAGCTTCAAAGGATGCCTCTTAACTTCCTCCATGGCGACTCTTATCCGTAGGTGCTTTCCTTCTTGATTGTTTGACCATTGATCTAAATCCAAGCTTCCAATCGTTTCCAAATCTACGGGTGCAAGTAACCTAACTCTTCTACCAAAATGTTTATAAAAATTGGTAACAAATACTCAACTAATATGATATCACCATATATTCAATATCCAAATCCAAACAGAGTGAAGTATAGTACAAAATATGAAGAAAGAAAAGTAAAACAGTAAGAAAATGAACACAGTAGAATTTATAGCGGTTCGATTGACTCCAACCTACGTCCACTTCAAAAGTTTTTCATTTTATTTATATTATTGATTATAGTTACAATCTGTGAAATTCAAGAGTAAACGAGAGAGTTCAGCCATGAGAGAAGAAGAAGAGAGCAAGAATAAAGATCAGTCTAGCCGAAAAAGAAGCTCCTTTTCTTGAGCCAATGATCCGGTATTTATAGGAAAGACGACGAAATATCCAGTTGAAAATCCACATGCAAAAGACTAAGGCCAAAACGGACCCGCTTTCCCAAATTGGGGCCTATCTAGACCTCTTGGAGGGATCGGCCCTGACCCCTAAAGGGGATCGACACCGATCTCCTAAGATGGTGGATAGGGCGTCGATGATCCTTATGGTCGGTCCCCCCTCTACTACCTCTTCGTGCTTCTATGGTTGATTTCTTGATTCCCTGGTATTTGTTGAGTTATAGAGCGATTATTGTTGAGTTGAGCTGCCAATCGAGTGATCCATAGCGATAGTGATCTGATCTGGTCCCCTACCTAGGGAAAGCTCCAATCCATACTTAGTAAATTCCGAGATGCCATTCGCCTGAATCCACTTGACTATCATCAATTTCCTTGTTTATAACTAATCTTCGAACCTGATAATCATCTCTTCGGGCTTCCTGCCTCGATGACCACGAAATCCGTTTAGCCAAATCAATGGCATCACGGTCTTGCCAAAAGGCGGGATAACAGATATATTTATATCATACTTAATACCATCTCCAAAATATTTGGGCATATTTACTTATACGTAACATGATAAATATGATGTTTCAAACCAATGGATAAAACAAATATTCTAACGGTTAATATTGACTTATTATAAAGGTTATGCATGTGTGTGTGTGTATATATATGTGTGTGTGCAGACAAAGATTGGTTACATCTCACTTTTGCTGCACCTCAAATCCTCCTAATTTCAGTCATACATTTCGAACTAAATAATATAATAAGGTGATAAGAAGAAAAAGTATATTATTTAAATTAGAACATGTGGTTGAAATCAAGGGAAACAAAGGTATAGCCGATCCACCCCCCCCCCCCACACACACGCGCGTGGTTTAATAACACTTGTTATATGGTGTTTGAAAAAAGTGACTTTTAAATGTATTTAGATTACAGAACGATGAAGGAATGAACCAAAAAAAATTGAGTTGTCAAGATTGAAAATTAGGAAAATATGGCTAAGTATAGAGCAATTCAAGTTGAGTGGTACTGGCTAATCCTAATGGATCAATACTGTTCGATTATATGGCCAATGGGGATCCACTCTTTTCCTATGTGACTTAATACTTGATGGTAAAAAAAATAAGCTAGTACAAAGATTTTACATCGGTCGGTGTGATCCATATGGATTAGTTCCTAACGATTTTGGTTCCAAGACTCAAACATTCAAGCTCAAATATTTTGACCATGTCGAGGAAAGCAAAAGGAGAGTCAAACACATCGGTTGATATCGATCCATATCGACATGTACCTAAAGATGATGAATGTTGGAAAAATGTGCATTCTGACTTATTCATCTTGCTAGAACTTTGGATCTAGAGAGTTTTTGTCATTCAAACCAAATCTAATGATTTTTATGCTCAGATTCATCTATAAATAGACATCATGCTACAACTAGAAAAGGAATTTTGATCATTTTTAAATCTTTTATAAGGAAACACTGTCCAATTCGAAAATCATCGATTCATCCAAGAATCGTTGCAACTTGATTTGTTTATGAAAGTAGGTCAGCAATAATATTGAATAGTAGATGTAGACACAGGATTTTGGTTGAACCGCTATAAAAATCGGTCTTTTCTCTCTTGATCTTCATTTTCATACATTGTTATCTTGTTTTTATTCGACTAGAGGCGTTGACCAACTTTTTAACCAACATTTTTTTATGCTTCCATTTAGAGCAGGGATTCAATGTTAGATTTGATTGCTATAGGAGTTGAAGAAGGTCTCCACTCAAATCTAAAAGGCAATGGCCTTAAGGAACGATAAGACTGGTTTTGGAGTCATAATTGAAGAGAATGAAGGTTCTTAACATGAAGAAGAGACAGACCAACAAAATCTCTAATGAACTTCATGTCAACGATAAGAGGTTAGTGCTAAAGCAGAGCTTAACTGCATGATGGTTGAATTGAAAAAAAAAGACGATGGATACGCAAATGTCCATCATGGAGGAAATAGAGAGGCAATTTATAAAGTTTGTGTAGCCCTCTCTACAAAAATGATCCTATAAGCATTGTAGGATTATTTATCTTCTTTTTATTTAAATGAAGGAAGCTCCTATTCGGAGTCACAGAGAAGGGAAGTAAATTGTGCGAAAAGGGGTATCGGAGCGTCAAAAAGCAAGATAGAAACTGTCCCTACTAAAGTATCGGTCAGTACCAACCGACCCAAATGGGTCGGTGTCGAGCAATCAAAGAGGCTCAACTTAAGCGATTCTACAGATGAACTATAAGATGGTGCCGATGCTGGAGGTAATAGGTAGAGACATGTCCTTAAGGTGGAACCGTAGAGACATATGCAATTGGAAATTTTGAATAAGAGCATAGTCTGTGCCAACGTCGTTGTACAACTGTGTGAACGGACTCCTAGAGATTAAGAGATCTAGATCTCATCGTGCTAACTGCGAGTGTTCACCGGCGCGAACACACGGTAATGCACATGATGATTATCGCTCATGGTGAAATTATGGCAACAATGAATTACTAACTGAGACGACAAAGTGATCATTGTAGCAGGATCAACAATAAAAAGATGATGGATGGGTGTCAACGGCTAATTGGAGCCCATTCATGAAAGAAATTAAAGCCTCTCTATATCCAAAAAAATTATAATGGCAATGATGCAGAGTCATAATGGATTGAATGATTCCATGCATCATTTGTTAAAGAATGGGTGGTTGGTACACGTGCGGGCGATGCTGTGAGATGTAAGTGTTTTCCATTCTTTTTAGAAAGATATGCCACAATGTGGTTTCGACGGCTTGAGCGTGGATCCATATCATTTTTTGATATACTTGCTGAAATGTTTTTGGAGTAGTTTAAGGTGCATTCTTTGCAATAAAAGAACGTGATGTCCTTGGCAAACTTGCATCAAGGGCTTGGAGAGACCTTAAAGATTTTTTTTGAAGAGGTTTAATGCCACCATGACAGAAGTAAAGAACCCAAGGGAAGATATTGTTGATGGCTTTGGTAGGTGGAGTCCATGGCCAAACTGTGATTTAGGATGAAAAGCCCAACTTCGTTGAAAGACTTCTATAGAAAAGCAAATTAGTTTCTATGCTTGGAAAAGGCAGAACTTGAAGAAGGAATTGGCATAGGTGGCTAGGCTGGACCAAGCGGTGGCTAGGCTATAATAATGTGGCTGTCAAGAAGGGTGATGAAAGTATTGAAAACAACACTCTAGAGATGGTAATAAGCGAAATAACTTCAATAACGCCAGTAGCAATAAGCATTCAAGGTTCATTCATGATAGGAATTACAGAACTAAATGATTTATTCGAGAAGTCTTCCCCAAGGGAGGCAATTGAAGAGAAGTGCTCCAGCAAGTAATGTTACTTCCATGAGACCTATGAGCATAATACAAATGAGTGTAGGCATCTACATAATGAAATTGAGTATTTGATTCACAAGAAGAAGTTGCAATATTATTTTAGAAACCCACAGGAATGGCGTGCAATGAAATAACCAGCCTCAGAGGCAGCCGCCTCAGGGCAATAATACTGGGACCTATGGACAGAGGCCAGGATAGCCAATCAAGGGTTTCGTTATAAATACGATATCAGGAGGTCCACATCACATGGAAAAAATTTGAAAAAAAATGGAGCGATATAGGTGTTCTCTAAGGCATGTGCCACAAGAGATGTGTTATACCATAGAAGAATGAGCTCTAGCAAAGCAACATGAAAGAATATATAATGATATTGTCTTGAGCAATAGGGATGTTGGCAGGGTCGAGGCATCGACACTCAATCCAATAATGATTACGACTGTGATTGGGTCGGCGGTAATGCACCGAGTCCTTATTGACAATGAGAGCTTGGTGAATATATTGTTCAAGCATACTTTCGATAAGATGCGACTAGACAAAAAAGATTCACAGCCTTGTAAATCCCGCATTTAAGGATTTACTGGTGAGGCTAAGGATCTAATCATTTATATCAAGTTTTCTATCTAGTTGGGGGATGGTGACTGCAAGGTGGTGCGGTTGCATAATTAGGTTGCTGTGGACTCATTTTTTTGGCTATAATGTATTCTTGGGACGACCAACCCTTGTTGATTTTAGGGTCGTCGTTTCTCTATTAAGTTTGATGATGAAGTTTCCCATGAAGAAGGGAGTAAGAGCAATCCAATGAGACCATTGCACCGGCCAAGAATTCTATGTAACCCATCTTAGAGAAGCACAACTACTAAAGAAAGAAAAAGATGTAGTAAAACCTCTCCGCATCAAGTCTGCTGATGCATAGCAACTACTGCCTGAGCCTTGGTTGGGGTCCACTAGCAAGTATAACAAAACTTTGGACTCACAGAAGGAGTCAAAAAAGGAAAGGGTTGATGTGATGACCGCCCTATACCACCAGTACCCAATATGACTAAAAAATGCGCTGTTGTGGTATCTAGTCGATGTAGGATGATTATCAAGGGTTGAAAGGAATAAAACACCACAGAACCTATCGTATATCTCACAGCGTATCAAATAAAATATAATATACATCACATATATAAAATAGGAAGGACGGTTATAACTAAGTGAACCAAATATCAAATTACAGATCCATATATTTATACAACATAGTAATGGAGTATATACAATGTAGAAATAAACTCAAATAAATTGTCTCATGATAGTAAAGAAAACACTATTTAGGCTCTACACTGTTGCACATTGGAATAAGCATAATATCCATATATAATACGAGAAAGCTCTATCCTACTCATCATCTGCACTGTCACCACGTACACCCAGACCTGCTATCTAGTCCACTCATTTAAGAGTACCCGAAATAATAAGAAGCAAAGTATAAAACCTCGTGCCAGATAACAATCTGGTGTAAGCGATAATGAATCTAAAAATACTATACAATTCGATATTATAAGGAAAAAAAGGTATAAGGGTCATATGTGACCCGTCCCTACATCCAAAGAGTTAGCACATAGCATCTATATTATGCTACTCTACTATTGTCATCAAAATATAATGTCCTAAGTAGAGTATCAGGTGTCTAGGTATCTATGTCCTAAATACCTGCATCAAGTGAAATCCCTAGTGTGACAGAGTACAAGGGAACAATCAAAACAAACATAAGATCCATCAAACAATTTGCACTATCACTCAAGTGTTTTGGATATATGATAACTCGTATGACTATTCCTCTACCAGCGATTAATGGATAAATCCTGATTTTCAATATACTCACCTTAAGTCCAAAGATGATACTAGATCCATTACACTAGTCTAGTGTACACGGATCCATTTGGTTGATCCAGGACAGCTGAATAAAGTACCAATAAGCATCCTCACAATACCCCTACTTTCAAGTACATCAGAAACCACTTCGAATATCAACGATCCCTTTGCACACGTCTTCGAATCCGTCCTAATTTAATTCATCTCATCAGCATCGATAAAACCCTTCCTCTTCCTGTTTGTTTCCATTTCCATAGTAGAGCACATCCATGCTCCACTTCACATGCTCGCGTCCTAGAACCCTCTCATCATGTCTTCCCATACTAGAGCATGTCCTAGCTTTACTTCATAAGTTTTCATCCTATGACTTCTCCTCATGGGCTACCATTACGACTCCCATCCAAGAGTCGTCGTCATCAGAAAAATTCTAGACCTCCATATCAGTCGTAGGATCAACATCTCAAAGTCTCTGAAGCCATCTCATCGACGCACTCCAATATCGCTTCATTTCTTAACCATCAATCTTCATTGTGATGTCTTGAGCGAACAAACAAACACCCACCACACAACCCAGAGACCATAAACTTCACTTCTTGGAAGTTTCACCTCGATCTGAACAATTCTTTCAGATCGGTACTGACCTAAAGAGATTGGTACCGAGTTGAGCTTTTGACCCATATCTTGGTCCTTGGCCTTTATTTGAATTCCTTTTCTCCTTTTTGAAGTTACCAAGCTAAAATCATGTCTAACTCTCCTCGGTTTAGGTCGGTACCGACCTGAACACTTAACCAAATTTTGGCCTTAAACTTCCTAAACTCTGCTTCATTACTATCTAAAAGCCAAGCCCAAAGTGCTCCAACTCTTGGCCCGAAGAATGCCCTCAAGTGAATTCCATCGACCTGATTCCTTGGTCTTTAACTCCAATTGCTTCATGCTTCGACGCAAAGTCAAGCTCGAATTTCCCACCAAGTTGCCAGAAGCACGACTAGAAACAGAATTCTATCGACCTGAATCAAGTAATTGCAGCAAGAATCCACCAATCCAATTTTCATGTGAATTGAACTGTGGTCAACTCCCTTACTTCAGATTCCCTCCTCCAAATTTCATCCAATTTCGAATACTTTTGCCTTCAATTTTCCCAATTTGGCGACCCCTTTCCTAACTATCTAAAAGCACTGGCGAATAATATCAAAGTGCGACATACCAAACTAAAATATCATTTATATACATCCATACACACATGTAATCAAAGCATGATAATCATACAAATTCTAATCTAGATCTAACTTTTACACCGGCATGTTAGTATGATCAAAAGGGGTTGCAAAACTATTTAAAACCCATTTTAGCCTTTTTAATTTTGACCATCAACATGTATAAAAGTTTGATTAAAGTTAGTAGACAGTTTCTCATCAAAATTATGTTTAAAACATCATATTTAAATATATATAAGCATGCATATGATATTGATATGTCAAGAACCACTTACTAAATACCCAAATTACTAACTTTTCTCCTCAAATCCAAAATAAACAGCAGCAATTTGGATCCGAAGGCAGCCAAAATGATAGATCTACAATCTTCTTTTCTAATTGCCCTTCTAACGATGATTTAAGCTAAGGTTAGTAAGAAAAATGAAGCTTTTTGATGAAATAAGGGGAAATGGAGGTTAGGAATTATTTTGGAAAGGGGTAAATGAATAGGATTAGTTCCTATAGCCCCAATTATGCACAATTCCCAAACTTAGTTAGTGGGCTAAGCTTTGGGCCTAATTAACTATCCAATAATCTATCCAGTAGAAAACAAAACTTCAAATGGGCATATTATCTAAATGATAAGTCCATTTTTCTACTATGATCACTTTACGGAATGAGAAACCATAAGCCCGATCCAATTAGATCCTAATTCAATCCTTATCAAAAGTTAAAGGCCTTACAAGAATTTATGGGTCCAAAATGTTCAACAAAAATCCTAAGGGTGGAAAATATCGCTAGTAGTCATTTCCCAATGTTTTAGAGTCATACGATCTCATATGAATTAACAAATAATATTTTAGGATTTTTGATACATAATATAGGGGTCGTCACACTCTCCCCCCTTTAGAATTTTTGCCTTCAAAATCCCCAAACAAGTCAAAATATAATCAATCATAGTTACCGTGCATGCTTAAAAGTTATATGCAATCATCACACATATCAAACGACAACCATGCAACTAATGAAATATATAATACTATCTTAGCATGCAAGATACTAAACTATCCTATATGATATCAAATTTGAAAGTAAATATGATAAACGATAGTCCTTACCATGTAAAGAGCTCTAGATATGCAACCCGCATGTTCTCTTTAGTTTTCCACATACAGTTGCCTTCACTTTTGCCATATTGAACCTTTACTAACCCCACTGTTTTCCTCCTAAATATTTTTATCGCATTTAACAATACGAAACAACCTACGATGTCTCAAAGCTTCTTGTTCAATCTTGGTACAAACGAGTTAATATGGTGCAATTGTCATGCCAGAGTCGTGCACAAACTTCCGTAGATGGGAGACGTGGAAGACGTTGTGCGTGCCCATCATCTTCTGAGGTATGTCGACCCTATATGCTAGGTTTCCAATTCTCTCTATTATCGAAAAAGAACCCACAAATCTCATCGCCAACTTCCCCTTACTACCGAACCAAATAACGTTTATCAACGGATAAATCTTCACAAATACCATATCGCCAATAGAGAATTCTAGATCTTAACATATCTTATTAGCATAGTTCTTCTGCCTATCCTGAGCAGCTTTCATTCATTGGCAAATAATCTCAATCTTTTTCAGTATTTCTCTAATTATACTAGACTAGACGGGTATTAATTGAGCATTCTCCGTCAATCTATCAACTATGACCCAAGTGCTATTGTACCCTCTTTTGGTCCTAGGCAATCCAACAACGAATGCCATCTTGCCCCCATTTCCAGCCAATAACTTCTAGTGGTTGTAGAAATCCACTTGGCTTCTTCTACTTTGCCTTCACCAACTGACAATTCATGCACTTTGAGATGAATGCACCGACATCCTTCTTCATCCCTTTCTAATAATAGGTCTGCTTCATATCACAGTACATCTTATGACCATCAGGATGTATAGTCAACCTCGAATGGTGGCATTCTAGTAGCACTTCATCTCGTCATCCATCAACATCAGGAACAAACGATCTTCCATCCTTACGGAGCCAACCACCTCGATCGAGTCTGTACTGCTTCATATCTTCAGACTCTATGCCTTTTTCTATTTTCACCATGATCTCAGCTAGTCTACCATCTTCCTCTAGTTAGAACCAATCTGCTCAAGTAGGATGGATCTAATAGTCAAATTCACCAACATCTTTTCCTTTAACTTGCAATAATGTCTGAAGTCATAGGCAGCAATATACTCCAACTACTTCCACTCCAGGAACATCGCTACCAAACCGGCACGTCCTCTACTCAAAGCATCGACGATTTCATTTCCCTTACCGGGCATATAGGAAATGTTAAAGTCGTAGGAGGCTAAGAATTCCAACCATCGCTGCTAGCGAAGGTCAAGAAAAGGTACTTTAACGACTTATGGTTGGTGAATAGCTCAAACCTCTCCCCTAATAGATAATGCCACCAAATCTTCAAAGCAAAAACCATCACCGTCAACTCCAAATCATAACTCGAATACTTATTCTTGTGCAATTCAGTTGTCGACTAGTGTAGGTGGCAACTTTTCATCTCTACATCAACACCACACCAAGTCCAGTACCACACGTAGGGCTATCAATGAATACCCAGAAAATTTGAAATACGTCTGTATCCGTATATGAAATATGAAAAATTAACCGATATCCAAAAATGGATACGGATGCGAATATAGTCGTATCCACATCTAATAATTATCCGTCGGTTTTTATCAAGATTATAGTTATTTTTTTGTGTATTTCAGTACATAAAATGATTGTCTTTACTATTTTATCTAGGTAAAAAAATAGTATGTATATAAAATTCAATATTTGTTACTTATAATTATTTTTCGTAGGGTATTTATTATTTTTATATTTTTAGCACTGAAATGGATTTACAATAAATCAAAATTTTAGACAAAAACTCGATATCCATCTGCATCTACGGATACGAATATCTGATATACGAAAATGATTTCTGATACAAATACAGATATGGCACCATTTGAATCTTTACCTGAATGTTTACAGGCCTAACCATAGGCGTCTATGTATAGTTTCATCTCCTCATTCTCACTCAGAATAGTCATTACTGGTGCACTTGTCAACCTCTCCTTCAAGCTTACAAATGCATGCTCACACTTCTCGTCCCAAACAAAGGTCTGATTCTTCCTTGTCAAATTGGTCAATGATGATGCTACCTTCGAGAAGTCCTTGACAAAACATCTATAATATCTCACCAACTGTAGAAAGCTTCTTACATCGGTAGCATTCTTGGGTTGGTTTCAATCCTGAACTGCTACCACCTTGGCAATACCTATTGTGATGCCTTACTCAGAGACGATATGACTCAAGAATCTTACTTTCCTCCTCCAAAAGTGACACTTTGAAAACTTCGTTTCAAACTATGCTACCTCAACACCTCAAGCGCAATCCACAAGTACGTCTTGTGTTCCTCCTCCATCCTAAAATAGACCAAAATATCATCCACGAACACAAGCAGAACCTGTTCAGCTT
This sequence comes from Allium cepa, assembly GCA_030765085.1. Lineage (NCBI taxonomy): Eukaryota > Viridiplantae > Streptophyta > Magnoliopsida > Asparagales > Amaryllidaceae > Allium > Allium cepa. The sequence continues at coordinate 818,970,608 of CM060929.1, forward strand.
ATTCCAAAAGTTGCAGTTCATGAGATTAACAAAGTATGCCAGAGCATTAGTTAGCTCGAACGGCATAACTAACCACACATAGAAACCAGATAACGTACGAAATGCGGTTATTGGAAAATTCTCCTGTTCTATTCTTAAATGTTGAAAACTAATCGCAAGATCCAACTAAGAAAGAACCTTTACACCATGGAGCTGAGCGAACAAGTCATCTATACACGGGAGCGGATTCTTTCTCTTCCTTGTCACATTATTCAGCTCATTGTAATCTACACACAACCTCATAGAACCACCCCCTAGTAGCGAATGCTATATGTGCACCCCACTTGGATATGCTCCTACGAAAGAAACCTCACTTTAGCAAGTCGCTCACTTGCACCTTCAATTCCTTCTACAATATGGGTTCCATACGCCTCAAAGGCATAACTGTCGGTCTGGCATCCTTTGCTAAGTCTATGCAGAACTCAATCTCTTGATGTGGTGGTACTCTAATCACCTTCTTAAACATACTCGGATACTCTTTCACAATATGCACAGATGAAAACTCATCATGTGGAACCTTGAGCGAATATAGAAAGTTAACTATAAACTCACCTTATGGCAGGTAGCAAATCACTACCGTCCGCCCCTCCACGGCCACAGTCATCACCAACAGCTTCTCGCAATCCACCACTACCACATACTTCCTCAGCCAGTCCATCCTAAAATAATCCCATACCCAACGAAAATCAAAGCAAAAAAGAGAGAGAACCCATGACTCGATAAGACCTAACCACGACAAGCCATACATAGGCTAGTGGACCCTCCAATTGGGTTCATCACAATCAAAGGTCAGCCAGCTATTCCAGGTTTCAGTCTCAATCTATCTATTAGGTCACTAGATATAAAGGAATGTGAACCCCAATATCGATCAGAACATGTATGAGAACATCATAAATGGAAAGCATACCTTCAATAACAATGTCCTTCCTCTTTTCTTTCGCCAAGGGAGCACTTGACGAAGTTGAGACAACATCCAAAGCATACGCCTTCACAACCTGCTTCTACTGCACTGGTTCTGGGCAATTCTTTTGCATATGTTTGAACTTTCCGCAGTTGTAGCACTTCTCCTTTCCATCAGCTTTGCAGTCTCTAATCAAATGATCCTTATCTCCACAACCATAGCATACATGATCTCACTTAGCCTTCTTATGAGCAATCTTTCCCTGAAACTACTTCCACTTACCATTCTATTTCTTCTTGCCTCCACCATATTTTTGAGATTTTAGCTCTTCCTTAACCATGACACTTGATTTGGACTTGGGGTATAAACTCAAAGAGCTTTCTTGAAGAGTCTCTCAAATGGCTCATCGATGTGACTCACCAACTTCTCCACCAAATAATCATCCAAATCTATAAAAAAATCTCATTCTTTCTCAATGGAGTGTCAATGAAATACATCCCTTACTTCGACAAGGCATTGAACTCAGCAAATACTTGGGAAAAGACATGTCCTTTTGCTTCAAATCTGCAAACTTTATAAACAACACTGACTTTTGAGGAACCGGTATAAACTTCTCCTTGAATTAGATTTTGCACTGGTCCCAAGCAAACTGATCCTTGGGAGTAGCAATTCTAATAGCACTCCACCAATTCATGGCTCTACCTTAAATCTGTCGGGAAACCAACCTCCTCTTCGTCGCATCATCCAATGCAAGATCATCATAAATCCTTTCGCAGGTGTCCAACAAATCTTGCACCTCCATAGCCGATTCTGTTCCTTGGAATGGTTTACTACCAAGACGGGTAAAGTCCTTGTTTAACTTAGCAAATTGACTCTGGACACCTGTACTTGAGAACCACACCTACAACGACATTTGGAGTGGCCATTCTTATGCATTTTGAAACATGTTCGCCATCATCACATTAAATATCGCCTACAAGTCAGGGTTTGCAGCCCCTGAACCCTCTTCTTCTTCGACTTCGAAGATGGAGTTCCTTATAGTGTTTCTTGTATGCTGGCTCATTCTTGGTATGTTACAAGAATGATCAGTCTCTCATAAAAAAATAGAATTAATAGTACTTGAGTGTGCATGCGACTTATGTACTATATATACTACTATATAGTTTTGAAAACCCAAATATATAACATGTATGCTCTCTTGTATATATACACACTCTCAATCCAGACTAGGGCGATTACTCCTTCTCTATCTCTACTGGATCCTGATATCACCCGGCTTAATGGGGTAACCTAAACTCTAATACCAATGTGATGACCATCCTACACACCGGCATCCAATATAACTAAATAGTATGATGTTGCGGTACCCAGTCGACTTAGGACAATTATTAAGGGATGAAACAAACAAAACATCATATAACTTGTCGTATATCTCACAGCACGTTGAAAAAAGTGCAATCTACATCACATATATAAAATATGAAAGACGGAATAATCAAGTGAACTAAATATCAAAGCGCAGATCCACAAAGTTATATAATATAGTAATAGAGTTTATACAAAGCAGAAATAAACTCAAATAAACTATCTCATGATAGTAAAGCAAACATTATCTAGGCTTGATAGTGTCGCATAGCGAAATAAGCATAATTTCCAAATAAAATATGAGAAAGCTCCATCCTACTCGTCCTCTGCACTACCATTGCGTACACCTAGAGCTACTATCTAGTCCACTCATTTAAGAGTACTTGAGATAATGAGAAGCAAAGCACAAAACCTTGAGTTAGACAATAGTCCGGTGTAAGCGATAAATGAATCTCAAAATACTATACAGGTCGATATAGTAAGGAACAAAAAGGTATAAGGGTTACACCTGACCTGTTCCTACATCCAAAGAGTTAGCACATAACATCTATAATATGCTACTCTACTATCTTCATCAAAATGTATTATGTCCTAAGTACAGTATCAGGTGCCAAGGTATCCACGTCCTAAATACCCACATCAAGTGACATCCCTAAAGTAATATGCTATGGGCGAACAATCAAAGCAAACATATAATCCATCAAACAATCCTCACGATCACTCAAGTGATTTGGATATATGATAATTCGTATGAACATTCATCTGCTAAGGATTAATGGTAAATCTCAGTTTTCAGTGTATTCGCCTTAGGTTTAAAGCTGATACTAGACCCCTTCCACCGATCCAAAGTACATGGATCCATTCGACAGATCTAGGGTAGCTAAATAAAGTACCCATGAGCATCCTCACAATACCCCTACATTTGAGTACATCAGAAAACACCTGATATCAATGATCCTTCAACACACATCTTCGAATCCGTCCTAATTCGATTTGTTTCATCATTATCGTAGAACCCTTCTTTGTCCTACTTATTTTCATTTCCATAGTAGAGCATGTCCAAGCTTAACTTTACAGGCCCGCATCCTAGATCTTGTCTCATCATATCTTCACATAATAAAACATGTCCAAGCTCTACTTCACAAGTTTGTGCTCTAGAACCTTTCCTTATGAGTTACCGTAACAACTCATGTCCTAGAGCCGTTATCATTGGAACACTTCTAGAACTCCATATTAGTAATAGAATAAAAATCTCAAAGTCCCAAAGCCATCGTAATGAAGCATTCCAATATTGCTTTGTTTCTTAACCACCAGTCTTCACAGTGTTGTCATATCTCTATCGAGTTATGAATGAACAAACGAACACCTACCGCAAGACCCAAAGACCATACACTTCACTCCCCTAATGTTTCCCATGATCTGAACAATTCTTTCAAATTGGCGCTGACCTGCAGAGATTGCTACCAATGTAACATCCCCTATTTGCAGACCCAAAATCAACCGCTACAGATGCTGCAGTCATCTATAGTTATTAATTTTTGATGACCAAATGCAGTAATGTTAGATTCATTGATATACCAAAAACACATGGTGTGCAAAAAAATTAAAATCATAAAATAGATTTCACATTCAGCTTCAAATTGCACATTGGATTCATTACATAATCTCATATCGAAACCATGTTTAGAGTAATATAACTATTACAAAATACACCAAGAGTGGCATATGAAGGTGCCCCCTTGGTTGATCAGAGTCTACATATAGTCAACTAAACAACTTTGCCATTGCAACTTAAAAAACAGCGGAATCAAACAGAAAGGAACTCCTAATAACTAGCTTGCCTCCTGCACATCTCTGGAAGCTTATTCGTCTTAAAGGAGAACCTGAAAACTTAACTCTCAAAATACTCAAAATCAATTGAGCACCCAAGAGTTTAAGGGGAAAACATAAAATTTGAGTCAGACAAAAAGCCTAGTGTGAATAATAACCTACCATCTCGAACCATATAGATATCTAGACCACACCACTTAGCGGAACGGGCTTCCCCCTTACTAGTATCTTAACTCAATTTATAATAACCATATACCATGCACCTCCATCCACAATGTTAAGACACAGAATAATAAAATGTATCATGATGATATGCAAACATGCAATATATTTTGGATTTCCCATTCATATTCATTTGACCATCTGTCTCGGTTATAGTTTCTATGGTCACTATTAATCTATTAGTTTTCATGGGCTAACTAATAACCCATTCAAAGCTTACAGCCCGGTTTCATAGTTTTCATGGGTTCACTAAGAACCTATTGATATCCTCCAATAACTTCATCCAATTACAGCTTTCATGGGCTCACTATGAACCTATTGAGTTCTCCAATAACTTCTCTCATATCATATTTTTTACGAGTTAACTATGAACATAATGATATCTATCGATAAATTAACCCTGATATAGTTTTCATGGGTAACTATGAACCTATTAACATTCTGGTCTATCTGATCTCCTGGATGTAATTCTACTCACACGGGAGTTAACTCAAGGTGTATTCACTACTTGGTCAACCTAACTGGTTATTCTACCCTTAATACCCCAAAATACAATTATGGGTTAATTATAAAGTGAATATGTTTATTGAAGAAGCACATATGTTAATTGATCATAACATAATAATACAAACATCTATGGTTTAATATCCTTGCAATCCTTTTCAACTGAAACATAGTAAATACCTTTAACCTATTATTTTTATCAAGGAAAGCTTTTTCAAAAACTTCAAAGTTAAATGCCATTTCAAAGCACTTTCATATTGCCATGGGTGTATCTTAAATATTGAGATTGGGTTCCTTATTTGAAATAAGGCTTTCGAAACCTTGGGACATTCTTTTGAAATCATTAAAACCTACCTTTCAAAAGCATTCAGACCTTCTTTTCAAAACACTTAAAGATGTACCCTTCAAAACACTCAGAATCCTTTCAAAAGCATTGAAATCTTCCTTTCGAAACCGTTAAAACATTCCTTTTGAAAGTATTAAAGCTTATCTTTCAAAACAACATAGTTCAAGTAGAACTTATAAAAATATAGCTTTGAAACCATATAAAAGTATCTTTTTTGAAATCATTGGGTTTAACCTAAAATATAACTTCTGGGTCAAAGTGAACATAAGCAAAAGTAACCCTTTCGAAAACACTAATCTCTAAGTAAAAGAATTTAGGGAACAAATGGCTTCGAAATCACCCTTTTTGAAAGCAATGATCTTTAAGTAAAATAATTAGAGGGAAAGGGATAGCTTCAAAACGACCTTTCGATGCCATTGCCGTCGAAACTTTTAATATAAGAAACCACAAGGACCCTTTCAAAAGCATTGGGATGTGGCTTCACTATTAATAAAACAAAAGCATCCCTTTCGAACTCATTGTTATAAGGCTATAAACAAAAGCGGTATTTAACCAATTCGAAAGGTATGAAGATGGCAGCTAGGCTTTTAAAGGCTTCTTTTCAAAACTTAATATGCGGCAACTCAATCGAAAGCAACTTTTAAAACAAAGACAAGCGGCAATCCATTCGAAAGCTATTTAGAAGTAAATTCAACCCTTTCGAAAGCATCTTTAATAAGTAATGGATAACTTCTACCCCTTCGAAAGCTAGGTTTTGACACGGTAACTTTCACCTTTCTCCAATGGACTACATATTAATTGCTTGATACCATGTGCAGTGGTTTTGAATAGGTTCTTTGGTGGAGGCATGGTGTCGAAAGCCATCACATGGAAGTGACGAATTCCAAAGAAAACTGATTTTAGCCTTTAAAAGAGATTTCTTTTCACATACTTTCTTTATTTGTCAAAATATGGTTGGTTGTCAAATCCTTTACCAAAATCTTTTTCTAAAAGGGCTACCGAATTCATCAATTAATAATCAAAATATTTTAGCAATGAAGCCCTTCCCCTTAACAAAACAATTAATACATTCAAGTCCTCAATCTTAATTAATTTAATTTCCATAGTAAAACACTTTGGAAAAATCTTCAAAAATCATCGTAATTTAATTTTAATATGTTTTCTAACATATAAAAATTTATGACCATAAATCTTTTATATATAATTGCCGTAATAAATTTTAAACCCAAATATCTATTTCTTCCATTCAAAATTCATAATAAATTATCCATAACTTGGAATATTATGAAAATTTAAAATTATCTCCAAAGTAATGCTTTACATAACATACCCAATCCTCATGGCATTCGAAACCCATTTTACATGGTTTTAACCTTAAAATCGAATAAAATCTTTTACAAACATACTTGTTTAAATCAAACATGGCATATGATCAAAGCATATCATCATTCAAATCATCTAAATAGTTTTAAAAACTTAAATCTGAAATTAAGATGTGCATAAAAACATATATGAGATGATTTACATTATTATTCACCTTGTTTGGATAAGGAACTTGAGATTTGTTCTTGTTTTAATCTCCCTAGCTTGAATCTGTGCTTCTAATAATTTTTGAACTCCTTTTCTCTTAGGTTTATGGCCGGCCTTGGTATCCTTTATTTTTGTTTTATGAAAGTATGACAATGAGAATGAGGTAAGGGTTTTGGTTATATATGGCTATTCCCATAATACCCATTCCTTATTCTCTTGAGTAGTTAACTTATAAAGCCAGTTTATAAACCTATTCTCATGATTTCATTTAGTTAAGGCATAGCCTTTATTTAATTTTCAAATCTCAATCCCCCTATCACTATAGTTTTACGTTATTCTATTTAATTTATTTAATTAAATCTCATGAATAATGTTATTTGAAATTGGGGTGTTACAGGCTCCCTTCCTTAAAGAATTTCATTCTCGAAATCTGTAAGGACTATTTACTAAACACAGCAATCATATGCAATATCTTCTAATTACCATACTAGCCTACCTAATTAGAAAATAGTCTATATAAAGAAAATAAAGAGCGTACCCCTACAAAAGATTAGGAAAAGTATCTCTAATCCTGTCTTCTGTCTCTCGAGTACAGTCCTTCTCGTTGTCGCTCCACTAAACTTTTACTAACTTGACGATCTTGTTTCTTAACTTCTTCTCATCTCTCGCTACAACCCGAACTGGCTGTTTAACAAAATTCAAATTCGGTTCTACTATTAAATCTTCCAATGCAACCAAAGGAATAGTAGTCTTTGGATCATGCACATACTTACGAAGATGAGACACATGAAATACATTATGGACACCTACCAAACTGCTTGGAAACTCTACTCTGCATGCGAGCTTTCTGATTCTCTCTATAATTAGGAACTGTCCAACATATCTCGATGCCAGTTTCCTTGACTTATCGAATCGTACCATGCCTTTCATCGGTGATACTTTAATGAAAACCTTATCTCCAACCGAGAATTCTAGATCCTTACACCTTTTACCTACGTAACTCTTCTATCTAGATCGAGCTTCCCTTATCCTATCTTGGATCAAATCAATCCTCTTTGTTGCCTCTTATCAAATCTGGTCCTAGGACTAATCTGTCTCCAATTTCCAACCATTATGCTGGTGATTTGCATGGCCTTCCACATAAAGCTTCAAAAGGCGTCATTCCTATACTAGTCTGATAACTGTTATTATAGGATAACTCAACTAAGTGTAGGTTATCTTTCCAAGATCTACCAAAGTCTAGCACACAAGCTCTTAACAAATCCTCGAATGCCTTGTTGACGCTCTCTGTCTGTCCATCTGTCTGAGGGTGGTAAGCAGTACTCATCTTGAGCTTGGTACCTAACATGTCCTATCGACTCTTTCAGAACTTGCTGGTAAACAAAATGTCTCTATCACTTATTATACTACTAAGAATTTAATGCAGTCTAATTATGTTCCTCATAAACAATTTAGCAAAACAGGTGACATCCTTTTGACTTAACTGGAATGAAATGGGCACTTTTAGTCAACGTGTCCACTATGACCCATATACTTTCATTTTCTCAATTTGACCTTGGCAATATATCTATAAAATACATGGATATAGAATCCTATTTCCAAACTGGTATCTCCAAAAGTTGAAGCAATCCACTCGGCTTCTGATGCTCAGCCTTCACTTGTTGATAGTTCACACACCACCTTACCCACAAGCCAACATCATTCTTCACACATTCCTAGTAGAAACTCCTCTTCATATCTTGATACATCTTGGTTCCCCTAGGAAGAACCATAAATTTGGATCGATGACAATCTCTAAGGACTTCTCTCCTTAAGTCCGCACCATTCGAAACACACAACCGTCCTTTCCTTCTCAATCATCCCCTTCGGTCAAGCTTGAAATCTTTTAGATCATCAATCTTCAATCCAACCTCAATCCTTCTTATCTTCTCGGCTAACAACGAATCCTCTTTTTGATTAGAAGCAATCCTTTTAATAAGTACTAGTTGAACTACCAAGCAAGATACCATGGTAGTGCTCTAACAAGAACTAGCAGTCCATCCTTACTGCACACTACAAGTAGTCAAAGCCTTTAGATCCCTCCATTTCGTTAACATTGCTAATACTACATTCTAATGTTTTCTGCTGAGAGCATCTGCTACCTTATTTCCCTTTCTAGGTGTATACTCCATACCAAAATAATAAGCTAATAAAAACTCTAGCCATCTCTAATGTCTCATATTTAACTCCTTCTGAAAGAATAAGTACCTTAAGGACTTATGTTCTGTGTATAACTCGAATCTCTCCCCCCTCCCCAAGAGATAATGTCTCCATACTTTCAATGTGAAGATTAACACTGCCAACTCTAAATCATGAGTAGGATATATCACTTCATGTAATCTAAGCTGTCGTGAAGCATACGTAATAACTTTACCTTTCTACATCAATACAACCCCTAATCTAGTTCCACATGCATCGATAAACACTACTAATCCTTGGTTTCTATTTGAAACTACTAACAGAAGTGCATTGGTTAACAAATGCTTTAACTTAAAGAATTCTTTCTCACATTTGTCAGAAAAAATAAACTTCACATCCTTCCTAGTTAGCTTAGACAAAGGCGCTGCCATCCGTAAGAAATCCTTAATGAATCTCTGGTAATAGCCAGCGAGTACATGATAACTTCTAATCTCAGCCACCGTCTTTGGTCCCTTGTAATTTTTAACAACTTCGATCTTATCCAGATCGACCGACAAACCCTTCTCTGAAACCATATGACCAAGAAATTTAACATCTTTCTTCCAGAAATGTCATTTTGCAAACTTCGCTTTCAGTTGATGCTGCTTTAGCGTCTCAAGCACTATTCTAAGATGAACTTCATGCTCTTTTTCATCCTTATAGTATATTAAAATGTCATCTATGAATACCAATACCAACCTATCCAAGTGCTCTCGGCAAATTTGGTTCATTAAATCCACAAAGAAAGCTAGCGCATTCATTAGCCCGAATGACATTACTAACCAGAACCATACCTGGTCCGAAACGCCATCAACGGAATACCGTCCTCTGCCACTCATAGCTGATGGAAATTTGTTTCCAAATCCAGTTGGAAAATACTCTGGCTCCACACAACTGATCAAATAAATCAGCGATTCTCGAAAAAGGATAATTATCCTTGATCGTCTTCTCATTCAACTTACAATAGGTGATACACATCCTTAACAACCCATCTAGTTTCTTCATGAACACCATGACCGCTCTCCAAGGCGAACTGCTTGGTCTAATGAAATTCTTTCCATCTAAATCCACTAGTTGCACCTTCAATTCCTTCATCTCGGTCGATGTCATTCGACAAGGTGGTCTACTTATAGGTTCTGCTCCTGGCACAAGATCTATCTGAAAATCAATGGCTCGTTTCGATGGTAGACTTGTGACTAGCTCAAAAACATGTACAAACTATCTTGCTAGCGGTACTCGATTCAACTCTTCTTCTACTTCCATTGCATCCAGCAAGGCACAAGCACAAGCACTGAGTCTACTTTCTCCACCGAGTATATAATTCGGTTATGACTATTAAGGGGTCTTAGCGATATTTTCCTATCTTAGAAAAATATACTAGCATCCTATTTATCTAACCAATCCATACACAAAATGATTTTGAAGCCTACAAAATCAAAAATATATATAATGCATGCAAACTTATGGCCTAACAAATCAAGTTCTAATTGGTCACATCTCATCCCCATAGTTGCATACTATTTCATTTGCAACCCTTAAGGAAGTAACAAGCTATGAGGGTTCTAAACATAACCTATCAACGAAACACAAAGATATAAATAAATACGATGCACCCATGTCAAATAGTACCCTAACAGGTATACTTTGAATCAAAAGCATACCTTCTATTACAGTCTTTCCCTTTTCAGTAGCAGTTGGCCTAGCAGACGATGGTCCTAAAGCAAAGACCTTTCCCTTGTCCACTTTGACTGGTTCTGGACACTAATTCTTGTAATTGCCAACCTGGTCGTAGTTGATGCACTTCACTCCCTTCTTTTCTGCAACCTTCTTCCCTTTTCCAGTTCGACATTCATGAGCATAATGTCCCTTCTTATCGCACTTAAAGCAAATTAAATTAGCCTTCTTGGTAGCTTCTCCATTTTGGGTTCCTTTCTTCTTAAAGAATTTCCTCTTCTTGCCCTGGGTTTCAACCTGCTTCTCCTTTCCATAAGTAGAAAGCATCTCTTCATTCTGGATTGTCATCTCCACTATAACTATACTTGGATCACGGAGATGTGGCATTGTCTCCCTAGCAATCTCGGGTCTTAAACCTTAAATAAACTTCTCGTTTCTTTTAATGACGGTGTCAGTTATAGCATATCCATATCTAGACAACTCATCAAACTTCGTAGCATACTCAACCACCAACATCTCATCCTGCACTAAGTCCATGAATCTTCTCAACGATACTGACTTTGCAACTTCAAACAAAAACATCTCTATGAATCTCCTTCAAAATTCTACCCAAGTCAACTCCTCCTTGGGAACTCCCGCTATAACACTATTCCGCCAATGAAGTGTTGCTCCCTGCAACTATCTAGAGCCAAGTCTCCTCTTTTGCTCGTCGTTTAATCCCAAGTTAGCGATGATCCTTTCACAATGCAAATTCTCTACTTCTATAGCATCCTATGTTCCCAAAAATGGCTTCCCACCAAGATTGGTAATATCCCTGCTCAACTTAGCATAGTTATTGCCAACTGGGGCCACGGAATTAGCTCCTCCAACATTCACAGCATTATCTTTAGCTACTCCTATAACTGCTCTAGCTTGCATCATATTAACAAAGAATTGATACATTATCCCCATGTCTATTTGCGGGAATCTAGCGCCCACATTGGCATTTTCATTTGGATTAGCATTTGCCTATCGACCGGGTTCCTCCTGCTATTGGGTCAAGCATTTCCATTGGTTGTGGTTCTTCCTCCACCTAGATTTCCTCTACCGTTTCCTATCTCCATATCTTCCTTTCTTGTAAACCTGTACACAAGCCTTAGTAAGATATAAAAGGACGGTCTAATAGAGAGAGGAGAGTATGTACCTATAAATATAACAAATACATGTACGTTACTATAGCGTTAACCCAAACCCTAATCTTATTTTCTGATTCATTGAGTTGTGTTTTGAAAATCTTTTAGGTTTAAATTTCTTTTTAAGTTTACATAAACTAATGCTTTGGTACCAACTTGTAACATCCCTCATTTAGAGGCCCAAAATTGACCGCTACAGATGCCGCAGTCATCTTTAGTTATAAATTCTCGATGGTCAAATGTAGTAATGTTAGATTCATTGATATACCTGAAACACATGGATGTGTAAAAAAATTAAAATCATAAAACAGATTTCTCATTCAGCTTCAAACTTCATATCAGATTTATTACATAATCCCATATCGAAACCACATTTAGAGAAATATAATTATTACAAAATATACCAAGAGCAGCATATAAAGATGCCTCATTGGTTGATTAAAGTCTAAATATAGGCAACTAAACAATTTTGCCATTAAAAATTTAAAACACAGCACAATCAAACAGAAAAGAACTCCTAATAGTTAGCTTGACACCTGCACGCCTCCGTAAGCTTATTCGTCTTAAAGGAGAACCTTAAACCTTAACTCTCAAACTACTCAAAATCAATTGAGCACTCGAGAGTTTAAGGGGAAAACATAAGCTTCGAGTTAGACAAAAAGCCTGGTGTGCATAATAACCTACCATCTCAAACCATATAGATATCTAGTGAGACCACGCCGCTTAGCGGAATGGTTTTCCTCCCACTTGTAATGACTCGCCGTTCATTCCACAGAATGACGCATCATTAATAAGAAAGAAAGAGATAGAAAAGAGAAAAGACAGAAAAGAACAAAGATACAACATCAGAATCTCAACAGCGGAACGAATAAATTATATTAATCACATAAGTATTACATAGTATCATATACATCAGAGATATACAGCTTATACAACACATACTAGACAGTTATAAACACCTGTCTAGATATTACAACTCAATAACAACAAAGAGAAACCAACACAGTGGAACGCTATAAATATCTATAACGCTGAAGCCTCCTGCTCCATTGCTCCTCCACAATTCGTCAAAGCTACCTGAATCCCATGGCTACTCGTAAAAATTTGAGTATCCAAGAGTTTGAGAAAAACAGAAATAAAATCCGGGTCAGACATGGGTCTGGTGTGAGTAACAAGTTAAAGTTGCTTAACTTTAAAAAACCTTTGAAAACAAAAAGTATCACGTAAGACTCCATACACATAAACATGGGTAAGATTTTACCTTACGCTAACCAAAACATTTGATAGAAAATCCGGTGATATTATAATAGGGTCTAGGGTTTTCAAATAAATAAGAAATAGTCGAAATTGTTACATTTATTGAATTCCAGCATACATAGGTTTACAATCAAATCCGAGGGCACTTATTGGAGATTGGATTCCATACAATGGCAAGGCTACGGGGGTACCGCCCGTCATAGTACGGGGCCTAGATCACCGTACCGAGGATTACTCCCAATCCCTGCAACACAAGTCTGGAACCATCCCTTACTGGATAGTCCCAAACAAGACAACCCCGTAGTTGGCCACGACCCAACTACCCACACAGCCGAATAAAAAGTGACTTCTAGACAGGGGAAAATCTTGTCCTACATGGGTGCTACCCACTTAGCCTTGCTGGACCTCCCATGTATTAGCCATTCCCGGTTGGCGAGGCTTGAGGCTACGATTACCTTTATAGAACATATCTATCTTAGAATGCTCATCGTCCACCTAACGATGTTCTGAAAGCATTCAATCCATAGAAGTTTATTCCAGGTTCAAACGAAACCGAAGGCGTTATCTCGTTACACTCATTTTGGAATCACCCTCGGAGTTAATGACAATAACCCTTGCACTCTGAATCTTCATCTTCACTTGAGATTCACGACTTATCGTTTAATTTGGATCGATGTGGTTTTCGGATATCCAAATCAGGAAACCCGGTCTCGGTCTCATCGAAATCCAAAACGCCATCTTTTAGGTCCAAGTTGTTTTAAAGTTTAAAACAATTCAATTCTATTATCTATATACACACAGATAGATAATTCACAATATCACAATAGATAATCCATATTTTCATCACAAATAGATAATTCACATTGTCATCACAAACAGATAATTCATATTATCATCATACTTCAACCAAACATCCATATCACACAGCATCACATATCTCATATCTGAGATCTCAAACCATTCAAGGCAATCAATATCATCCATGCATACACAAGCAAAGATCTATACCGTCTCTAATTAATTTAAAGTGAATTAAATTAATTACTTCCTCTCTAAGTAATTCAAAATAAATTAAATTCATTCATTCATTCAATAAATCATGCTTACTTAACCATTAATTAATTAATTACAAATAAATTAATTAATCACCATCTAATCATTCATCTTAATTAATGATCCTTGATTAATTATTCTTTAATTACATTCAAGTAATTATCCTTTAATTAATTACACAAATTAATTACCCTTAACCATTATAGTAATTAACCTTTAATTACTTTATAAATTAATTAATTATAATTAATTACATTAATCCTTAATTAATTACAATTGATTAATCACTCTATAATTACTTATCATTGATTAATTAATCTTAATTAATCAACCCTTAATTACATCATTAATTATGTTAACTAATGATCCCTAATTACTTCTTTAATTATTAATTACTCTATTAAGTAATTAATCTTTAATTAAACCATATTTATTAATCACTCTTGATTAATCTCATCCAGTAATTAACTACCCTTAATTACTTCATCAAATAAATAAATTACTCCTTAATTAATTATCTTTAATAATTAATCTTTAATTAATTATATTTATTAATCACCCTTGGTTAATCTCATTTGTAATTACCCTTAATTAATTACATCACTTAATTATCTTCAAAAGACTTTATTAGTCAATTCTTTAATTAATTACACTAAGTAATTAATTATTAATTACTTTCACTAAGTAGTTGTCCTTCATATTAATTACACAAAGTAATTAACCCCAAATCTCTTCCATACTTCAATTAATTACATCTAGTAATTACTCGTATTAATTACTTCACTAAGTAATTACATTTTATTAATTACATTAAGTAATTACTTATCAAATCATCTGGTGATTAAATTAGTTAAACTTAATTAATTAACTTAAAATAATCACATTAACTCAATTAATTAAATTGTGTAATTAATTCCTTTAATTACTTCAAATAATAATTATACTTACCCCATTTCCATAAATAATTATTCTTAATTAACTACATTAATTAATCATTTAATAATCTCAAGTTAATGATCTTTATTAACTATTAACAATTCTTTAATTACTTCTCTTAAGTAATTAAACTTAAATTAATCGTCATTAATTATAAATTAATCATCATTAATTATAAATTAATTAATCTTTAATAACCATTTAATTAATCTCTAATTATTTAATTAATTAAGTGCTTAACTGTAACTTAATTAATCTTAATTACTTGATTAATTAATTTTTAATCATTAATTAATTAAAAATCTTAACTTATCTAATTAATGATCTTATTTTCAAATTAATTAACCTTAATTAATTAACTTAAACCTTAATTAATTTATTCAAACCTTTAATTACTTAATTAATCTAAATTATTAATTAATCAATTATCCATTTTAATTACCTTAATAATTTAATGAATCGCAAATCATTAAATCTTTATTAAATTTAAATTAAAAACATTTTCCGTATTAATGATTTAATCACAACACATTTGGAAACATTTTACTTTTAAATTTACCTTCAAAATTCATTTCAAATTTAAGATTTAAAATGAATAAAAGTTTAACTTTAACCAAGTTTAAAAACAATTTAAAAACCTTTTAAATCATATATTAAAGAAATACTTATCTTATAAAAGAATTTTAAAAGAATTTAAACCAAATTCATTTTAAATTCAAATCATTTAAATATACTTTAACATTCTAAGTTTATTAAAACATCTACATTTTATAAAATTTATTTAATTTAAAACTAGGATACGAATTCAATTTTGAATCCATACTTTAAAATTTGGTTTTAATCGATTAAAACTTTCTTCCAAATCTAAATTTAAATTTAAATTTGAAACAGACAGGTTTTAAGAGAAGAAAACCTGTAACAACTATTACCCGAGCCAACCCTTTAATTGCTTCGAGTAAAACCCCACATCACTTCGAGAAAAACACTCCATTGACTCGAGAAACTCGAGTACCTCTTCTTCTTCCAATTCAAACTTCACCAGAGATGCACCGTGCACATGCACGGTGGCTCTGACCCTTTCTGGTCGCCACCACACCCTTCAGCAAAACGGCGATCATCCTCAAACCTTAATCCAACCACTCGAACATCGAAACTAACTCGCAATCAAAATCGAGCCTATTAACCCAAATCTGGAATCCAGACCCAACCTGGAAATCCCCTTGTACTCGTCTCTTCGATCACTAGAGCATCAGTACCTCCTGCCAAGCCTTCGTCAATGTCCAAGGATCGATCCCCAAAGCCCTGTTAAACTCGATCATCCAGAGAGCTCGTGGAAAAAAAATTCCTGACCAAGCCTAAAACTAGGTTTACAAAAAAATTCAACCTCCAACGGCCACCATGGTGACCTATCCATTTCTCTGACAAATTTTTCCATCATCGCCAATCATTCTACTACCCCCAGAAGGAACCTCGACCTCCCAGACCATCGAGAACATCAGAAACCCCTCAAAAACCAATTTCTAGTAAAACCAAAACTACTCATTCGATTTACTATTAAAATTTATGATTTCATTTTTAAAAATCATGATTTTGGATAAGTATTCAGATTATAATCCTGAATCAATGAATTCGATTGTTTGAATTTTACCCAAAACTTAAACTTCCCTGTTCATTTTGGTCTACAGGGCAATATCCAATTTATTTCCACTCAAATAAATTTTTAAACTTTGATTTATGATTAAACATACAATTTTTGTTTATAACATAAATCTTAACAGTGACTAGATCCAGAGATAAAGAATTTTAAATCAAAGCTAGAGTTTAAAAAAAACTGGGAACAGAGATGTTTACTGATATTTACAAACATGCATATATCATACATCCAAAAATGCACAGAAATTCACCAATCTACATTTACACAAACATACTTATTTCATACATTAATCATGCAACCAGATTTATATACTTAAGATTTTTAAAATAAATGTTACTACCAGATTGAATAATGAAGATCAGAGCTTCTAGATTTGAAATAGCTTGAAAACTTTCGAATATCTTTAAAACTGAAATGTGCTTTGATTTAAAACTTGAGTGCTTGTCTCAGGTGTGCATGCAGTAGATAAATTCCAGGTTTGAAAAGAAAATGCTCAAGATTTTGAAAATCTCAGATTTGAATTAAGAAACAGGCTCTTGGTCTTTAAATTGAATTACAGGCTTGAAAATGCTTTCCAAGTTGCATTTTGAAATCTTGTTACAGGCTTTGATTCCAGATTGGTTTTTGAAAATAAGTTTACAGGTTGAAGAAGAAGCATTGCAAACTTGATTTGAAAATAACTACAGGTTGGTGTTTTGAAACTTGAAAATGGTTTGCATGTTTTTTGAATTGATTTCTAGTTTTGGAGAAGTGTTTGCAGACTTGAAAATGAATATGGTTCACAGGCTTTTGATTTTGAGATTGATGATTCGTTTCTGGTTTGTGAAATATTGATTTCAGATTTGGTTTACGAGGAGTTGTTTAGGTTTGAGTTTTCCTTTAGCTTTTTGAAAAAAGAATGGAAAAAAGAAAATGGAAGAAAGAAACATGTTTATTAGGCTGAAATTTGATTTTATAAAAATAAAAAAAAACACTAAATTTAGAAAATGCCACTTGTTTAGATATTCAACATTTTTCAATTGTATACACTTATCATTTAACACTTGTTATATGAAGCCTTAAGATATTAACACATGTCTTTTAAGTAATTAGTATTTATTTTTAAAGGTTAATATAAGCTTTATACATAATTAATTAGTTTATAAGTACTTATTTATACATATAAAAAAATTTAAAGAAATAAAACCAATTGTATTCATAAATAAAGTCTTATACAAATATTTTTAAAATCCAAAACATTTAAAAATATCTATCTTTTGAATTTCAAAACTTTAAATTCAAATCCAAATTAAATTCTAAAACCAAAATTAAAAATCAAGTTATATATATATACATATATAACTACTTATTCAATTTAAAAATAACAATTCCATTGTCTTAAAAATCCATTTATATCTATAAAAATAATACATTATAATTATTATTTGGAAACAACACATTTATCTAATTTTAAATAATTTGTAAAAGAGATTATCTTAATATTAATAAATTACTTATCTTTCTTAAATGAAATAAAATCTCATATGTTAGTTGTATTTTAAACTTCTATATAAAATTTCAAATCATATTTATTAAGCAATATATAAAATAAACCTTTTATTTAAATTTAAACTTAAGTTAAAAATTTATTTTAAACTATTAAACATTTATCTCAAATATTTTAAAACCTATAGTTATTTATTTAAATAGCTTTAAAAAGTTTTCATACTAAATTAAATCATAATTTAAAAATTACTAAAATATTAGAATTTAATAACAAGATTTTATTTATTTATTAAATTTCAAATCAAAGCTTATCTATTTACAATATATACATATATATATATATTATAAATAGAAAACATTTTATTAGCTTTTAAAAAAGATAAAATTCACTAATTAAATATTTATTTAATTAGATTATTAAATTCAAATTTCATTAACAAAGATTATCAAATCAACTTAAATTTTAAAACAGATTATTAAATTGATATTGCCCGAAATTTCGGGTCATCACACCACTAGCACCTTAATTCAATTTATAATAACCATATACTTTGCACCTGCTGTAAGAAATGCGGATTACAGATCTTAAGGCTAAGATTAACACTAGAGGGGGGGTGAATAGTGTTAATTAAGAATTACTAAATCTTTTTAATTTACGTTAATTTAGACATAAAAGTATGCAATATACAGATACAGATATGATCACAGAAACAATCACAGATGCAGAAATAAAATAAAAGCAGTAAAGGAAAGAACACACCGGATTTTATACTGGTTCGGAGTTACCCTACATCCAGTCCCGCAACACAAGTACGGATTTCCTTCCAAAAGCAATTGTACGAATACACCCTCAGTTTCAAGGCTACGAGGTACACCCTCCAGAATTTCGATCCTCTGGGTAGAGATACTTGATTTCCGGGCCACAAGTTTACCCAATTGATTTACCAAGGCTACAATCACACCTTTTCCCTTTTGATTGGTTTTCAAGGCTATAATCACACCTTTTCTCACTTAATAGGTTGCAAAGAAGTCTCTAACTCTGAATAGCACTGAGAATCTTGTAGAGATAGTGATAGAGAATCAAACTAGAAGTAATCGAGTATGATTCAATGTTGATTTCGGCAGAGAAATGATAAGAATATGTATTAAGAAATGAGGAAGAAGAAGAGGAGTGAAAACTAGAAAAAAGTGATTGAAAATTCGTTGAAACTGACCCCTATTTATAGAAGAACAATATCCATGACCAATCATGAAGAGTTATGGCGAATAGACACTTCTTTTGAAATTTGAATTTTTGAATCAAACAGTCACCATGTCGACATGGTCATGCTAGGCATGTCGACATCCCAAAGGACTTTTTGGTGTTTTTGATTTTCTTTGAAAATAACCTTTATCTTATATAAAAACTAATTTAAACTTTATAAATATACTTGACTATAGTTAGAATTCATAAGTAAATATAAAGAATAATATATATAGATTTTAACTATAATTTTATATTTAAATCTAAGTATAAATATTTAAAAGTTAAATATAGTATTTAAAAAGATAGTTTAAAATCAGGAGTAATTTGACTTTGAAAATAAAGATGTTTTTGAGGCTAAAATTATTTAAAATCAGGATCGAGGGTTTTTAATCTTTTAAAAGGAAAGTTTTGAAAACATTTTGAAAATAGGATATAATTTTGAAAAATCATTTTGAATAAAAGTTAGCGGATACAAAACAATGTTCCACTAGATTTTTCGTAGGTTCCATCCTACTTAAGGTTTCATCCCTTTAACGGGCTCGAAGTGGATTCCATTCCATGAATAAATTGGATTTTAAGATGCCGGTGCTTTTCTACGAGTTTTAACAAAAATTCCTAATAATAATAAAAAATACTTATCCTTGAAATCTTGAACTCTTGATAATCTTGATACTCACGAGTCTTCTATCTTGATATTTTATCTTGATATCTTGAATCTCTATACTATACAGTATTCATTCTTAGTACCTGCATGGTTAAATCCTGCATATACATATATATATCTAAACTTATAATGTTAGTATTTATATTTTATAATCTATTCTAAGGTTGTTGTCATCAAAATCATCATCTCACGGACTAACAATCTCCCTATTTTTGATGATGACAACTTTTTTTTATACAATATTATTTCTATCCTAATAACTCCCCCTAAAACTAACAACTCCCCCTTAATCTATACCTAACTATCCTATTTTATATTTCTTCCCCTTTGTCATCAACAAAAACTTTATCTAAACTAGATAACTCCAAACTATATAACTCCCCCTAAAACTAATACTCTATGACATGTGATTATAATGATAGTGTTATCATAAATAATCAACACTTAAGTCCAATACTAAAAGATAGTCCTAAACTATTAACTATCCTAACTAAGAATTCACAATAATACTTATAATAAAAACACATATAAGAACACGAGTTATTTATTATGTATATGGTTGTATTTGTATTTGTATTTGCGTTTGGAAAACATAAAAACACAAAAACCAACGGAAGGAAAGAGAAGAAACTAATGTGTGTTTCTGAACATAGGAGAACTATGAATCGAATAGTTTGGATAGTGGAAACAGAAATTTCCACGTTGTTCGACAAGATTCCCATTTTTGTCGAAATTCACTTCTCCAACATACACTACTTGGTCATCATCCTCCTCGTGTGCTTCTTCCATGTCTTCTTCTTCTTCTTCGTCGCTGGCCTCTTGTTCTTGATTGAGTGAAGAGTCTTCATCGATCAAGATAGGGTTGGCATGGTTGTTCATTAGGAATTTTTGCAAATTCCTGAGAATCTTGCCTTGCCTTTCCTGTTCCTTTGCCATACGAAGTTGAGTTACTTGAATTTCAGTTAACATCTGAAGTACATCAATCATACACTCCTCTATTTTCGTTACACGAGCAAGAGTAGTGCATTGGAATGGACCAGAAGTAGGAGAGGGAAATGAGAAAATTGATTTTATGTTTGATTTTGAGGATGAAGCCATGATTTTATTTATTTTAGAAGAGAAAATGATGAGAAAACAGAGAGAATGAATGAAAAGTCAAAATTGAGAAGAATATATAACTAAAATTTTTAATTTTGGTGGCAAAAATTAAAAAACAAATCAAAAACGTTATATGCCGACATGTATACCTAGGGGATGTCGACATGGTCTTTTTAAAATTTAACTCTTTGATTTATTTTGATACAAATTGTTAATTATACTTGTTATTTATATTTTATATTTCAGTTATAGAACAAATTCCTAATTCTCTTCTTAATTTAGTAAATATTGATTCATTTAAAGGTTTTGTTAAGATATCAGCAATTTGATTTTCATAATTGATATAATCGAGAGTAACTACTTCCTTGCTTATATTATCTCTGAGAAAATGATGTCCGATATCAATATGTTTAGTTCGAGCATGTTGAGTAGTATTTTTGAATAAATTTATCGAACTTGTATTGTCACAATAAATTGGAGATTTTGAGAAATTTAAACCAAAATCTTTTAAGTTTGTTGCATATATATAACTTGAGAACAAGCCAAAGCAGCAGAAATATACTCTGCTTCAGTTGTTGATAAAGAAACTGTGTTTTGCTTTTTACTAAGCCAAGAAATCAGAGAATGCCCCAAAAAGTGACAGGTCCCACTTGTACTTTTTCGGTTTGATTTACAACCAGCATAGTCAGCATCACAGTAAGATATTAAGTCAAAAGAATCATTTTTAGTGTAGAATAAACCATAATCAGACGTCTGTTTAACATATCTTATGATTTGTTTCACGGCTTTTAAGTGAGTCTCTTTAGGTTGGGATTGATATCTGGCACAGAGACAGACACTATGCATGATATCAGGTCTACTAGCAGTAATATAGAGTAATGAGCCAATCATTCCTCTATATAATTTTTGATCTACATCTTTCGAGAGATCTTCTTTACTAAGGTACTCATTAGTTGCCATGGGAGTGGGTTTTCCACTCGCAGTGGTCAAACCAAATTTAGTAATTAGGTATTTAGCGTATTTTTCTGGACTAATAAAGATACCATTATCTAATTGTTTTATTTGTAATCCTAAATAGAAATTTAATTCACCCATATGACTCATCTCAAATTCTTTTTTCATTATTTCAGAAAATTCTTTATTCATTTCAAAATTAGTCGAACCAAAAATGATATCATCTACGTAAACTTGTACTAGTTGAATATCATTTTTATTTCTTTTAATAAAAAGAGTATTATCTACTTTACCAATTTCAAAATTAGATTGCAATAAATAAGATCTTAGTCTATCATACCAGGCTCTAGGAGCTTGTTTTAGACCATATGGTGCTTTTTAAGTTTGTAAACATGATTTGGTAATTTATCATTTTCAAAAAGTGGTGGTTGTTCGACATATACTTCTTCTTTTACAAATCCATTTAAAAAGGCGCTTTTAACATCCATTTGAAATAATTTGAAATTATTATGATTTGCAAAAGCAAGTAGAATCCTAATGGCTTCTAATCTTGCTACGGGAGCAAAGGTTTCATCAAAATCTATTCCTTCTTCTTGACAATAACCTTGAGCGACTAAACGAGCTTTATTTCTAACTACCTCTCCTTGTTCATTCATTTTATTTTTATAAACCCATTTAGTTCCAATTATAGTTTTATTTTCTGGTCTAGGAACAAGTTCCCAAACGTCATTTCTAGTAAATTGATTTAATTCTTCTTGCATAGCCAAAATCCATGAATCATCAGTTGATGCTTCTATTGGATTTTTGGGTTCAATAGTTGATATAAAAGCTAATTACTCATTTGACTTAGTTGATTTCTAGTTTTAACAACAGATTTCATATCTCCCAGTATATTTTCTATAGGGTGATCTTTTAAAACTTTTGTCCTTTTATTAGGGTGATCAATTTCATTATTAGTTTCAATAGGTTCTTTATTTTGAGTGATTAAATCCTCTTCATCATTTGTATCTTTAAAAATTTTGAAATTTTCATCAAATGAAACATGCATTGTTTCTTCAATGGTATTAGTTTTTAAATTAAACACTCTGTACGCTTTACTTCTATTAGAATATCCGATAAAGATACCTTTGTCGGATTTAGGATCAAATTTATCTAAATTATCTTTTGTATTTAAAATAAAGCATTTACTTCCAAAAATTCTAAAATAAGACACCTTAGGTTTCTTTGAATAAAGAAGTTCATAAGATGTCTTATCAGTTAGAGGTCTAATTAAAGTTCTATTCAAAATATAACAGGCGGTAGCAACTGCTTCAGCCCAAATTTTTTTTGGTAAATTACTATCTGTAAGCATAGTTCTCGCACACTCTTGAATCATCTTATTTTTACGTTCTACTACTCCGTTTTGTTGTGGAGTTCTCGGAAATAAAAAATTGTGAGTTATTCCCTTTTTATTGCAGAATTCCTCAAACCTTTCATTTTCAAATTCACCACCGTGATCACTTCGAATAGTTATAACTTTTAGAGAAAATTGATTTTGAATTCTTTTTGAGAATGTCTTAAAACATTCAAAAGTATCGCTTTTATGTTTCAAAAATATTGTCCACGTAAATCTAGAATAATCATCTACAATTACAAAGACATTCTACTGTGATTTATTGATAAAATTTGAGATGGACCAAATAAATCAAGATGAAGTAATTCAAGAGGTTTTGAAGTTGAAATCATATCTTTTAACTTAAATTTTTTTTCTTCAAAGATTTCCTAATTGACAAGCATCACATAAACTATCTACTTTAAAATTCATTTTACGGAGACCTCTTACTAGATCATGTCTTGACAGTCTAGATAGGAGTTTGAAATTCAAATGCCCAAATCTCTTGTGCCAAATCCAAGGGTCACTTGTATTTGCCAACAGACACGAGTTATCATTTGAAACTTTCATACTAAGAATATATATATTCTTTTTCCTGACTCCCTCAGATATAATGGTTGAATTATTATCTTCAATGTGACATTTATCTTTTTCAAATTTAATTTTATAACCTTTATCACATAGTTGACTTATACTTAGCAGATTATGTTTCAGATTCTTAACTAGCAAAACATTAGTAATAGTAGGAGTTTCGGAATTACCGACTTTGCCGATGCCAATCACATATCCTTTTGAATTGTCTCCAAAGTTAACCAATCCTCCGTCTTTGTATATTATATCATTCAGTATATCTGGATTGCCAGTCATGTGTCTAGAACATCCACTATCAAATATCCATTTGTTCTTTCTGATCTGCACAATTTGTCTATTGTGGATTGATTCTTCAACACCCATAAAGCATGATTCATGCACACCAAACAATTTTGGTAGATAACTTGAATTTGAATATTGATTATATGCAGACTTATGAAATAACGATGATTTGAATACTTTTAAATTAGTATTAACGAATATAGCCATTTTAAAAACTTTTCAAAAATCAGATTATGAAACTTTGAAAACCTTGCTCTGATACCAATTGTGAGAAATGCGGATTATGGATCCTAAGGCTAAGATTAACACTAGAGGAGGGTGAATAGTGTTAATCAAGAATTACTAAATCCTTTTAATTTATGTTAACTTAGACACAAAAGTATGCAATATACATACACAGATATGACCACGGAAACAATCACAGATGCAGAAATAAAATAAAAGCAGTAAAGGAAAGAACACACCGGATTTTATACTGGTTCGGAGTTACCCTACATCCAGTCCTGCAACACAAGTATGGATTTCCTTTCAAAAGAAATTGTACAGTTACACCCTCGGTTTCAAGGCTACGAGGTACACCCTCCAGAATTTCGATCCTCTGGGTAGAGATACTTGATTTCCGGGCCACAAGTTTACCCAATTGATTTACCAAGGCTACAATCACACCTTGTCCCTTTTGATTAATTTCTAAGGCTACAATCACACCTTTTCTCACTTAATAGATTACAAAGAAGTCTATAAATCTGAATAGCACTGAGTATCTTGTAGAGATAGTGATAGAGAATCAAACTAGAAGTAATCGAGTATGATTCAATGTTGATTTCGGCAGAGTAATGATAAGAATATGTATTAAGAATGAGGAAGAAGAAGAGGAGTGAATACCAGAAAAAAGTGATTGAAAATTCGTTGAAACTGACCCCTTTTCATTCATGAAGAGTTATGGCGAATGGACACTTCTTTTGAAATTTGAATTTTTGAATCAAACTGTACCATGTCGACATGGTCATGCTAAGCATGTCGACAACCCAATGTATTTTTTGGTGTTTTTGATTTTCTTTGAAAATAACCTTTATCTTATATAAAAACTAATTTAAACTTTATAAATATACTTGACTATAGTTAAAATTCATAAGTAAATATAAAGAATAATATATATATAGATTTTAACTATAATTTTATATTTAAATCTAAGTATAAATATTTAAAATTTAAATATATTATTTAAAAAGATAGTTTAAAATCAGGAGTAATTTGACTTTGAAAATAAAAATGTTTTTGAGGCTAAAATTATCTAAAATCAGGATCGAGGGTTTTGAATCTTTTAAAAGGAAAGTTTTGAAAACATTTTGAAAATAAGATATAATTTTGAAAAATCATTTTGAATAAAAGTTAGCAGATACAAAACCATGTTCCACTAGATTTTTCGTAGGTTCCATCCTACTTAGGGTTCCATCCCTTTAACGGGCTCGAAGTGGATTCCATTCCACGAATAAATTGGATTTTAAGATGTCATTGCTTTTCTACGAGTTTTAAAAAAAAATCCTACTAATAATAAAAAATACCTATCCTTGAAATTTTTAACTCTTGATAATCTTGATATTCATGAGTCTTCTATCTTGATATCTTGAATCTCTATACTGTACAGTCTTCATTCTTAGTACATACATGGTTAAATACTGCATATACATATATATATATATATATCTAAACTTATAATGTTAGTATTTATATTTTATAATCTATTCTAAGGTTGTTGTCATCAAAACCATCATCTCACGGACTAACACCTGCATACACAATGTTTAAGACACAGCACAACAAAATGTATCATAATGATATGCAAATATGCAATATATTCAAGATTTCTCATCCCTATTCATTTGACCATTTGTCTCAGTTATAGTTTCTAGGGTCACTATTAATCTATTAGTTTTCATGGGCTGACTAATAGCCTTTTCAAAGATTACATACTATCTACCCTGTTTCATAGGTTTCATGGGTTCACTAAGAACCTATTGGTATCTACCAATAACTTCATCTAATTATAGTTTTCATGGGCTCACTATAAGCCTGTTGGGTTCACCAATAACTTCTCTCATATCATAGTTTTCATGGGTTAACTATGAACCTATTTATATCTGTCAATAACTTAATCCATATATAGTTTTCATGGGTTAACTATGAACCATTGACATTCTGGTCTATCAGACCTCCCAGATGCAATTCTACTCAACATGAGTTAACTCAAGGTGTACTCACTACTGCGTCAACCTAACTGGTTGTTCTTCCCTTAATACCCCAAAATGCAATTATGAGTTAATTATAAAGTGAACATATTTATGAAAGAGGCATATATGTTAATTGATCATAACATAATAATACAAACACCTATGATTTATTATCCTTGTAATCCTTTTCAATTGAAACATAGTTAAACCTTTAACCGATTATTTTTATCAAGGAAAGCTTCTTCAAAAATTTCAAAGTCAAATGATGTTTCAAAGCTCTTTCATATTTCCATGGGTTTATTATTAAAGTTGAGATTGGTTTCCTTGTTTTGAAAACTAAGGCTTTTGAAACTTGGGCCATTTCTTTCGGAATCATTAAAACTTACCATTCGAAAGTGTTCAAACCTTCTTTTCAAAACACTTAAAGACATACCTTTCGAAATGCTCAGAACATTCCTCTTGAAAGCATCGAAATCTTCCTTTCGAAACCATTAAAAATTCCTTTCGAAAGTATTAACGCTTATCTTTCAAAACCACTTAGTTCAAGTAGAATTTATAGAAGCATAACTTTGAAACCATATGAAAGTATCTCATTCAAAATCATAGGGTTTAACCTTAAATATAACTTCCGGGTCAAAGTGAACATAAGCGAAAGTAATCCTTTTGAAAACCTTAATCTCCAAGTAAAATAATTTTGGGAACAGATATCTTCAATATCACCCTTTTGAAAGCAATGATCTTTAAGCAAAATAATTGGAGGAAAAAGGATAGCTTCGAAACGACCTTTCGATGCCATTGCCTTCGAAACTTTTAACATAAGTGAATACGGGGATCCTTTCCAAAGCATTTGAATGTGGCTTCACTATTAATAAAAAAACCTTTCCTTTGAATTCATTATTATAAGACTATAAAGAAAAGCGGCCTTTAACTAATTCGAAAGGTATGAAGACATCATCTAGGTTTCGACTAGGTTCAAAAGCAACTACCATTTGGAAGGCTCCTTTACAAAATTTAATATGCGGCAACTCAATTGAAAGCTGCTTTTAAAACAAAAGCAAGCGACAATCCATTCGAAAGCTATTTAAAAGCAACTTCAACCCTTTTGAAAGCATCTTTCATAAGTAGAAGTAAGTAGTGGATAACTTCTACCCCTTCGAAAGCTAGGTTTCGACGTTGTACCTTCTGCCTTTCCCCAATGCACTACGTATCAATTGTTTGATACCATGTGCATTGGTTTTGAATAGGTCCTTTGGTGGAGGCATAGTGTCGAAAGCCATCAGATGGAAGTAGAGAAGCAGTAATTGCAAAGAAAACTGATTTTTAGCCATTAAACGAAATTTCTTTTCACCTACTTGCCTTATTTGTCAAAATATGGTTGGTTGCCAAATCCTTTATCAAAATCTTTTTCTAAAAAGGCTGCCGGATTCATCAATTAATAATAAAAAATATTTTACCAATGAAGCCCTTCCCCTTAACAAAAAAATTAAGACATTTAAGTCCTCAATCTTAATTAATTTAATTTCCATAGAAAAACACTTAGAAAAAATCACAAAAAATCATCTTAATTTACTTTTAATATGTTTTCTAACATATAAAAATTTCAGACCCAAAATCCTTTATGTATAATTGCCGTAATAAATTTCTAAACTCAAATTATTTTTTTCTTACATTCAAAATTCATAATAAATTATCCATAGCTTGGAATATTATGAAAGTTTAAACCCATCTCCAAATAATGCTTTACATAACATACTCAATCCTCATGGCATTTGAAACCCATTTTACATGGTTTTAACCTTAAAATCGAACCAAACCTTTTACAAATGTACTTGTTTAAATCAAACTTTGCATATAATCAAAGCATATCATCATTAAAATCATCCAAGCAGTTTTAAAACCTTAAACCTGAAATTAAGATGTTCATAAAAACATATTTGAGGTAACTTACATTATTATTCACCTTGTTTGGATAAGGAATTTGAGATTTGCTCTTGTTTTAATCTCCCTAGCTTGAATCTTTTCTTCTAATGATTTTTGAACTCCTTTTCTCTTAGGTTTATGGCCGGCCTTGGTCTCCTTTGTTTTGGTTTTATGAAAGTATGATAATGAGAATGAGGTAAGGGTTTAGATATTATGGGGTTATATACGACTATTCACACAATACCCTTGCCTTATTCTCTTGAGTAGTTAACTTATAAAGCCATTTTATAAACCTATTCTCATGATTTCATTTACTTAAGCCATGGTCTCTATTTAGTTTTCAAATCTTAATCCCGTTATCACTCTATTCTTTACATTATTTCATTTAATTTATCTAATTAAATCTCCTGAATAATGTTATTTAAAATTAGGGGTGTTACAACCTAGTTGAGCTTTTGACCCAAATCTTGGTCCTTGGCCTTAACTTGAACTCCTCTTCTCCTTTCTGAAGTCCCCAAGCTAAAACTCAAGTCTAACTCTCCCCAGTCTAGGACAGTACTGATCTGAACACTTAACCAAATATCATCCTTTAACTTCCTAAGCTCAACTTCATTGCTCTCTCGAAGCCAAGCCCAACGTGCTCCAACTCCTAACCCAAAGCATGCCCCCAAGTGAATTCCACCGATCTGATTCCTTCATCTTCAACTCCAATTCCTTCATGCTTCAGCCCAATTTTGAACTCGAGTTTTCCACTAAGTTGCCCGAAGAATGACTCGAAGCAGAATTCCACCGACCTGAATTTAGTCATCCTGATTGGAATCCACTAAGCTAATTTTCATGCGAATTGAACCATGGACTCTTCCCTTACTCCAGAGCCCTTCCTCCAAGATTTATTTAATCCTGACCACTTTTGCTTCGAATTTCTCAATTAGACGACCACTTTCCTACTACATAAAAGCACAACATACCAAACTGAAATATCGTTCATATACATCTGTAAACACATGTAATTCATCAAAGCATGATAGTTGTACAAATCTTAATCTGGATCTAAGTATTGCATTGGCATGTCAATGCAATCAAAAAGGGTTGCAAAGCTATTTCAAAACAGTTTGAAACCTTTTTAAGGACATAAACATGTATAAAAGTGTGATAAAGTTAGAAAATTTTTTCTCATCAAAATCATGTTAAAAACATTAAATTTAATTAATAAATAGGCATAGGATAGTGATAGGTCAAGAATCACTCATCAAATGCCAACTTTTCTCCTCAATTCTAATATGAACAACATTAATTCGAATCCCAGGTCAACCAAAATGATAGGTCTATAATCTTCTTTGCTAATCATCCTTCCAATGATGTTTTAGGCTAAGACTAGTAAGAAAAATGAAAGCTTTTTGATGAAATTAGGGCTAATGGAGGTTAGGAGTAATTTTGGAAAAGAGGGAAATGAATGGGATCAGTACCCACAGCCCTAATTAGGCACAATTCTCGACATTAGTGACTGGGCTATGCTTTGGACCTAATTAATTACCCAATAATCTGTCTAGCGACGAATTAAAATTAAAATGGTCATATCTTATAAACAGTAAGTCCGTTTTTCTGTTACAACTACTCTATGGAAAGAGAAACCACAAGTCCAATCTAATGGAAATAATTTCAGATTCTAATTCAATCCCTTACAAGAGTTATAGGCCTTACAAGTTTCTAGGTCTGAAATGTTCGATAAAAGTCCCAAAGGTGGAAAGTATCCCTAATAGTCATTTCCTAAAGTTTTAGAGTCATACGACCTTATATGTATTAAATAATAATATTTTATGATCTACTAATACATAAAATATGGGTTGTTACTGTGGAACTAGTGGTGCTAACAATTATGGTTCCGATAGCTGAAGATGATCCTTCAAAGGTTCTCAAAGCCGAATCTCAACTTAGCTTGAAGAATAGGAAGGAACGGGAAGGGTTTTTGGGCAAAAATGGATGTGTTTTCTTGGACACATTCCGATATATGTGGGATATTGCCTGAAGTCATTTGTCACACATTGAATGTGAACCACAACTACCCTCCAGTAAAACTAAAGCGCAACATGGAAACAGAGTGATATGCTGCGTTGAAAGAAGTGGATAAGCTGAAGGAAAATAGCTTCATCCACAATGCTTGCACCCTGAATGGGTGTCTAATCAAGTAATGATCAAAAGGCAAATTGAAAGTGGTAGATGTGTATCGATTACTCAGATTTGAACAAATCATACCCAAAAGACTACTTTCCTTTGTTATAGATCGACCAATTAGTTTATGGAACTACCAGACGTGACTATTATCCTTCACAGATCCCTACTTTGGCTACAATTTGATTGTAATGTACGTCCCTGATCAAGAGCATATAATCTTTATTTCGGACCTGGGACTGTATTGTTATAGATTGATTTTGTCAGTCTGAAGAATGCTGGAGCTATTTACCAGCATTTGGCTAAAAAGATGTTTGAAGAAAAGTTCAGATGGATGATGGAAGTCTAAATGGATGATATGCTTACGAAATAGTAGAAAACTACTAACCATATAGGCTACCTCTTTGGAATGTTCGATGTACTTTGAAACTATGGAATGATATTGAATCCACTGAAATATTCCTTTGGAATTGCATTAGGATAGTTTTTGGGTTTACTGTAAACTCAAGGAGTATTAAAGCTAACCCATATCATATTGAAGCATTGAAACTGGTTACAACCCCATGGACTTAAAAGGAAATGCAAAGTTTGAACAGTAAGGGCATTGCTCTGAGTCAGATCATCTCAAAGGCGACCAGTAAATGCATACCATTCTTTGATGCCCTCAAGAAGGAGAAAGTAAAGTTCTAATGGATGAGCGAATGTGAAGTTGTCTTTCACAATCAGTTGAAATATCTAAGAAAACCACCAGTGCCATCAATTCCTTTGGAAGAAAGATCTCTACATCTACCTAATAGTGTCGACTTATGTATTCAGCATAGCATTAGTGAATGAGGAATGAAAAATCCAAAGGCCAGTATATTGTACCAATAAGCAATCCACCGAAGTAAAGAAGAAATATCTAAAACTAGAAAAGTTGATGTATTTCTTGTTGATAGTACCAAGGATGTTAAGACCATACTTCCAGGCACATCTAATGAAGGTGTTGACGGATTAACCCATAAGGCATGTATTGCATTGCCTCGAAACTTCGGTATGATTATTGAAGTGGAACATCGAGATGATCTGGTACAAGATCACATATCATCCTAGGAAGGCAATTCGAGGACAAGCATTGGCAGATTTCATTATTGAATTCAACATGTTGAATGATGAAAGAAAGAAGAGTTAGTTAACCTTTCTCAATGGAAACTATACATAGATGGAACATCCAATGGCTAGGATTTTGAGGCAGAGGTAGTACTTGTAAACCCAGAAGGTCGGAGGATTTTTATGCTTTGAAGCTTGAGTTCCATGTGATAAATAATGAGGCTGAATATGAAGCACTAATTGCAGGACTCAAGATAGCAAATTAGATTTGAGATAGTAGAAACTGAATGAGTAAAAGAAGGAGATCTTTGCTCCACTTTTACCTGTTCTCTTATACCAATTAAACCAATCACTTACCATTTAATTCTTACTTGATTTTTAATCCACTGGCTGTGGATTTCATGAAAAAATGTCTACGATATGAACAAAAACAAAAAAAAATCAAATAAACAAAATGTGGTGTTCGTCTCTATGTCGTTGTAATTTTTGGAGGCTGGCTCGATTGAATCTGGGAGTCGTTCGTTCATTTAAGGTACAAATTTAAAGCAATGTCTTTTATGAAATATTCAATTATCTATGATTACTATATCACCATGTTAGTATAGTTACATAATTATATTTAAATTAAATTACATGAATAAACATTATCCAATTTAATTCTATTGTTTTACCTTTATATGTATACATATATGATTTGGATCTGAAACATGCACCATTTATATAGTTTACATGTTATGTAAAAAAATTGATTTTTCTGTACATACATATATATGGCAATTATAAATAAATTTATTATTTATTATATATTAAAAGAAAATTTAAACTATGAATAAATTATGTTATATATATATATATATATATATATATTCTTTTATAGATATCTACGTATACATATAAAATCATTTCAAAATTAATTTTAAAACATATTACATTTGAAAATAATGTTATATATATTATTTTATTTATATATAAATTCGTATACATTTTTAAAATAATATAATCATATATATATATGTATATATATTATTAGTATATAATTTTGCAAGTTAATGTTTTATTTTATAAAGTAATGTTTCAGTTAACAAAAAAATGATTTTTTTTTGTTTTGGAAGAAGGTGTATTGTGTGTGTATATGTATGTATGTATTTTATATTTAATTAATAAATGATTTTGTAAAATCAAATTATATATTTAAAAAAAAATCATTAATTACATATTATTTAAAGTATTATAAATTTTTTTTTTGAATTTTAATATAACAAACATATATGTATATAACTTAAAATTATAGATCTACATCTTTTATTAAATGTTTTACTAACTATTAGACACTTCAAAATTCTTAAAGCATAAAATTATTGACTTAGTCAAAATAGTTTATTTTTATTAAAAACTGTATTATTTTCAAAATTATTAATTCACACACATACATATAATTTAAAATTCTTTCGGACAACCAATGTGTACATAAAGGGCAAATGTGTCTGTTATGGTGTACATCCTAGCACATATACATGTATACACTAACTATGTACATAATATATTATGTGCACATGCACTACACATATTTGAGTATAGTTGGATATACTCATATTAAATTCAAATATAAATCCATAATAAATCCATTATTTAATTACATCAATAAATCAAGTAAAATAAGATTTTATTCAGTTAGAATTTTAGATTGGATCTAAAATTAATTAGACTTTATAGGCCTAACAAAGATCTAAAAGTGGTAAAAGTTTTGAAATTCATCTATTTATCCTAACAGACTTGGTTCCTTCAGAACGCTAACACATTGACTAAATTGGCAAGCTTTAAGGATGCGCAGCTGTTGGGAATCATTCAAGTAAAGGTTTTACAATCTCCAGGTATCAACAAAATGGAAATTAATTGTGTTGTCAAGACTGAGGAGAAGGGGTCCTGGGTGACTTTAATCAAAGACTATTTGCTAAATGGAACTCTTTCGAAAAGTCAAAATGTGAGACAGAAGCTCTTGCATAAATTACCTTGGTTCATTATGCAAGAAGAAATTTTGTATACGAGACGATTCTCTACCCTCTTGCTAAGGTGTATTGACAAGTATGAAGCTAAGAAGATCCTAGCAGATTTTCACAAAGGAAGCTGTAATGACCGCACCGGGGGGTGGGAGGGGTTGACATTAGCATAGAAGATTATTCATTATGGATACTTCTGGTCGTTTGTCAATTGAGATTTGGTAGACTATTCGTGGATATGTAATAAGTGCTAAATGGTTGTGAAGATTTTGAAAGCCTCATTTAATGAGCTGAGACGGATGATTATCCTATGGCCATTGGTAGTTTAGGGTAAAAGACATCATTGGAAGGCTATTGATGTCTTATGAAGGAGTTAAGTATGCGATGATGTGGACTACTTCATACAATGGAATGAAGCGGAACCTCTTACTATGACCACTTTGGCGAAACTGATCAACTTTGCGATGAAGAACATTTTGTGCAAGTTTGGGTTCTACAAAAGATCATCACGTACAATGGAACACAATTCAAAAATGTGGAACCTCATGATTCTATAGTCGATAACGAATTGAGAAGAGCTTTGTAGAGGCATCCCATCCATAAGAAAGTGGACATGTGGAGGCTTTAAAGCTAGCAAAGGGAAACTGCATGGATAAGTTACCATCGGTGTCAAGGGCTTGCCGGATGACTTAGAAGTTTGCAACTACAAATACCCTATTTGCTTTGGGCTATGGAACTGAGGCTATGATTCCAATTATAGCGGATGTCTCTTCTCACAAACAAATGCACTATGACCCTAAGGTGAAAAAGAAACTCTTGCTTGAGGCACTCGACTTAGTGGAAGAGAAGTGAGAAGAAGCAAATCTAAGGGTAGCTGCACACCAATGATGGGTAGAAAGATAGTTAGTGCCAAGGTCCAAACTATACCTTTAAGATAGGTGATCTCATTTTTATATTGATCTTCCTGGGTATGGGGGCACTTCGTTTAGATTAGGAAGGACCATACATGATAGGATATAAGTTTGGAGATGGCACCTTCAAGCTATCGACAATCGATGGGATCCAAATTCAATGGGCATGGAATATCATGCACCACTATTTCACTTGATTTCTTTTGTAAATAGACATCCTATCCATTGATGTACTAAGGCGATAATTGCCAAATATTCATATATAAAGTTAGCGTTTCCAATCAATAAAACTATATTTTTTAAAATTTGACTTTGTGCTGCAAAAGCAGTAGCACGATCAGGCATTTCATCTTTTGACAACTGGATGTCTACGTACTCAAAGATAGGTATCGATGAATTCCTTTGATCCATGATTAGACATTATAGTATAACTAGACTGGAGGCGATTGAATAATCTTCCTCTATACGTATTTTCTTTGACCAAAGCCTGAAGTAGTGGAGTCCATGATAGATGCCCAGGGATAGGCATTATAGACATTAATGCCCAAAGATAGTTGAATAACCAAATTTCACAGGAACAATATTGAATTATATTGGTGCTAAGGTAAGCATGATAGATGAATCGTATAATTTTGGTTGCAATAATGGATTAGGTTTTATTTATAGTTAAACATTAAATGTTTGACAAACAATAAATAAAATAAGTAATCGAACAACACTTGGTAATTGTATAAATTTATTTGTATGTAGAAAGTTGTAGTAAATAAAAGCATAGCGAGATCGTAGACAAAGGCAGGTATGATATATAAGTAATTTTATCACAGACTATTATATATTCATGCATGTAAGTAAGCATGTAGGCAAAGAAATAAGATGCGATGAAGTAAATAAGACAAGAGTTAAAAAGAAAGCAATTTTTATTTACATCATCTTCTGAATACAAATGGATGAGTGTCATACCCATAACAATGTCCTATGTACATGGATACAAAAAGAATAACGTGCAAGAAGTAAAAAAGAAATTGTCCGCATTGGGTGGAAAGATCAATCGCCTCCTCCCCTCTTAACTCTATTCTTCTCCCTCATTATTGGTGTATGCTTCCTCTTGCTATATCGACAGGTTTTGATGTAGCAATTCACTTTCCTTCATCGATTTCTCGGTGCTATATGCTGTCAGATTTGATAAGGGTCTTAGGAAGGTCGATGGTCTCGAAAGCAGGAGTAAAGGGAGGTGGAATCTAAATAAGAAAAGCTCTCAAAGATATGGATAATGGAGGAGGTATTTTCTCCAAGACTGACTCAACCTTTATTTCCACCAATGAAAACTCAAACCCCTTCATATTAATAATGGTGACTTCTTTATCATCAACTATAGCATCGAGCTCATCTATAGCCTCCATTATCAAAGCATTAATTTTCTCGATGCCAGGATCGACCCTGGTAAATGAGGTTGGAATTGAGAAAGGAGGATGAGACGATGACTAAGGTGGTGGTAGAAGCTTCAAGGCCTAGGCAGGTACGACCTTTGGTAAAGACATCGAAGAAGGCCGACGCAAAAGTTGGCACAAAGAGAAATAAAAATTAGTAACATCACCATAAGACATCTAAAGCATTTAAAATATAGGTAAGGTTAGAGATATACCTATGGGAGTCGATGTCTGAGTTTGACTAAATGCTGCAATATGTCCTACTTTACAACAGGAGATATAATAGGAAGTGTAGGGGTAGTTAGTGAAGTATGAATCCATGATCCTCAGGGTCGCACCTCTTGGATGTTCAAGCTTTTATTGTTGCTGCTGATACCATTGTTGTTTTTATAGTAGTGACAACAACAAGCAGAGGTGGCACTGACATAGTGATTGTGATGTCTTTAGATCTGGCCATTACAGATGTGGTAATCTCTATTTGGGACTCCTTAATGATAGGAGCGATGTCTTCAAGCAAGTCGTTGGAGTTAAACTCGACAGGGACCTGATCTGCACCTGTGTAGAAGAAGGTTTAGCAGCCCATGTTGGCTGGCCCTCGGTTAGGGCCTTTAAATCAAATTCACCAAATATGACGTCCTTGATTACTTCCTCATCGATTTCTCCTCCTATTTCTTCCCTATCCTAGTTAGGATTTCTTTGTAGACTCGATTGAAATTCTTGGTTCATCTTTCAACTATCTAATGTTGCACGATCTAATAATGTTGACATAGAAATGTAGGATGGTCGTGCCGATCATGATTTCAAACTCAAAATTTTCTTTCTCCACTCAGGCGAGTCAAGCTTCTAGCTCGGTGACCCATTCCCTAAGGGCTTTGTTTTCCTATTGTAGGCTGTAGCATCTTCAACATATGATTGGGCTGCTTGGACCTATTTTCAACGTGGCCTCCGTGATCCAAATTTCATCTTTGTGTTTCTCCTCGGTTTCTTTTGCTTCCATATCTTTGAAAGACAAATTTTTCTCAATATTTTCCGCTTTATCAGAGAGATTTTACTCTAACTTTTCATCCTTTACACTCTCCTTCTCATTTGTCGCCATGATTAGTGATTCCTCTTATTGAGTTCGGCTAGATCCTCACATAACTTTCTCCATAAGGTATACTGTGCCACTAACTCTTTATGAAATGACAATCTGACATTCATTGTCTTTTGGAGGAATTTCTTTGATTTTGTACATAATCTAAATTCTAATTACGTCCATTCCAAGAGCTATGAGCTCGTGCTTTGATGAAGCTTAGGGGCAGGACTCGAAAAGTTGACAATGAAGTACTAGAAATAGCAATGTGTTCTTTTCCTAGTCGTTGGCATGGGCCAAAGTCGAAGAGTGGTTAATTTTATATTTTTTTAAGTTTGAGGTACGACATGAGAGGTTGGAGTGGTGTTGACAATGAGATCTCTGGTGGTTGGAGGTGGAGAACTTTGTCCTCTTGGAAAATCGAGAGACCAAGGAAGTGGATATTGACCTCGGTACAGGAAGTTGCTTCTCGACCCAGAGCAGTCTTCAGATCTCTCATGCCCTGTGTAATATCTTCTTCTTTCTTCTTCTTACCTTTCCTACTCTTGTCTTTTCCTATCCTTTCTCTTAGCACTTTCTCTATTAAATTCATGATAGGGTTCGCATCAAGAGTGTGACACAAATCGATGGAGAAAAGGGCAATGATTTCTTATTCATTTGTCGAGAGTTTCAAATCTAGATTTTCCCATTATACATGAAAGGAAGATAGAATTGGATTAGAACTTGCGAATTGAATAAGAGTATGTGTGGAGTGAATATGCTTTTGATCAGAAGTTAAGTCTGTAGCGTTGGCGTGCTTTATTGAACCTACGGACCATGCTTTGTCCAGGTATGAAGTGGAATATCATCTTCTAGAGGAGACAGAGGCACATCAATAACATTTCGATTTGAGTTTTATGCATGAGGCGAATTGAATTTATCAATGTGATATTCTTGAAGAATAAAATTGGGGACATTTTCAAGGTTTTCCAAGGAGTTGATATATCTTTAATAGTTAGGAGAGGAGATGATCCCCTGACTGGTATCTAATGGGCTCTATTGTTGGCCTTGTAATTTTGATCTTAAGTTTGAGGGACCGTGGGGCAAGTGGTATAGTATCTATTCCTAGGGCAATCTCTCTAGTCGACTCGTCCCTATCTCCATCATTATATTTGTCATTATCTTCGTGGTTTTCTTCTTCTACTTCCTCTTTTCTTACTCTGTCTCCATCTTCTTCGTTCCCTTCATCTTCTTAATGATGTTATGGATGTCATCCACCACATTTGGAACATCTTGATGTGAAGGAGACGGAGGATCAATTTTTTCCTCTTGGCAGCTTGAGCAACTCTTGGTTCACGTTGCACACATCTATCTCTTCGACCATTGTGCAATAGTCTGAAGTGGTGCAATCAAAGGTCATTTAGAAGGTTCGGTCTCTTTCTCTTCTATTTGGGTTTCCTTTTAAAGTTGATATAGGCTAAAGAAGCATTCTTCATCCTTTAAGGAATATCTATGAGGGAAGTAGTGAAAGAATACTAGTGATTCGAGCAAAGTAAGCTCGAGTAAGACATAATGTAGGAAATCAAAGCTCACATCCAAACAACCGCCTTTGAGCAAAGATGGTTGGATATCTTGAGAAGTAGTATTCTTTCTTGAAATGTTTAACCTTATTGTGGAGACCATAGCTATTTGGAGACATGGAATGACTCGAAGAAAGTTAGAGATAGAGAGTCAGACTACTTTTGAAATTATACAAGTTGCAGATCTCCCAAAGGAAGGTACCGTGCCAAAATGTCTGACAAAGATCATGTAAGCTCATTTGAGAACGACATATCCATTTGGGTGAAGTTAGGTAAGGGCAAGTCTTATCAATAAAAGCATCAACTAGAGGAAATAGTTAAAGGGAGGTACTGCCTCGGGTAGGCATGTAGTAGGTACAAGTTGTGCAACCATCTATAAGGTTGTGTTCTCTTTCGTTCGGTAATGGAACTCAAGTCTCTTCATGAGATATATTATGATGTTTGTAGATCGTTTTAACATCCACTGCCATTAACCTTAAAGTTATGGAGTCGGATGAGGTGGGAGGTATGGCTGGTGGAGAGGGGTTGTCGAGGATTAGCATGTGTAACGATCAGCCTTTTCGACCACCAAATGTCAACACTAATACATCAATAATATTCATTTGCTGAGAAATCAAGTGCCAGAAAGATGAATTGTTATGGTAAAATAAAAGAAATAGAACAAGAAAAAAGGAACACAACATCATAATCTTACAATGGAATGATAACATATAATATCAAAAGATAATACAAACTATGAAACGACCCTGACTCGACCTTCGAAAATCGGCACCGAATATGACACTCGTATTCAAATGCCGCAGATCCAAACGTCGAATCTGGTTCGCCGGAGCTTATAACACATTAAGTACAACACAGCGGAAGAAATGAATAATACATTTGATATACAACATTTGATATAATATTCAGATAAAATGATGATACAATGAATATCAATATACATCAGAGATATAATATAAGACAATAGCAGCAGAAAGAAAAGATAACACCAACAGCGGAACAATATCTCCAATATGGTCTTCAAGAGAGAACTCCAGTATCGATAATCTCCATCTCCAAGGCACCAATCCAGAAATAGCTCGAACTCCCAATAATGATGTTTCATAAAGATAAGCAAGTGCAGTCCATATCCAAAGACTGAACTAGCTCCAGATAATCTACTAAACCTGACTGCCTAAAAAACCCAACTCTAGACTACCCGTGTGGGAAAATTGTGGGCACCCAGAGTTTAGGAAGGGAATAATAAACTCCAGGTCAGTCGTGGGACTGGTATGAGCAAACAAAAATAGTTTATCTTTTAAAGCAAACAACAAAAGAATTTAAAATAAATCCACAATGCTTTTTGGAAAATGAAACTACCATAAGGCCTCCCGGCACACACACAATGCAATCGCACACTTGGGGGAGATTTCCCCTTATGATAGTCAAATATGCTTAATACGAGAAAAATTCTTTGATATCATTACTAGTGCATAGTGGATAAAACTTTCGAAAGTATAATATTAATCCTAGGCAGCATAGGTACAATGATACTATGCCTACTATAGCTGCCATGTTAAATGGCAGGTTCTACAACTAAAACCATACAAAGCTTAACCAGCTCTCTGCCAACAAAAGGCCGGGTTACCGCTATAACTAGGTAACTACTACACGAGCATGCCATCCCCCGGTCCTTTGGGACCTTTATCCGAGGTGCCTCTCAACCACAAAGCAATCACAAAGTAATAGATTTGCAGTGACCACATGAGTTAAGTATCTAGGCTCCATACCATGATACCACCCTTTTCCAGAAGGGAATGACACACCCTAAAGGGAGCTACCCTCATAACCTTGCCGCATCTTTCTTGTTTCGACCATTTCCGGAGTGTGAGGTCCTGATGCAGTCTCGTCCACAAAGCTACGCTTTATATAAAAGTCATGCTTTGATCAACAAATGATACACAGCAACACTCAGCATGCCACATTACCAAATTGGAAGTATATCACTGATAACTATCAACTACATAACCTCTAAGCTCGTACGTCTCAGAGAAGGGTGTTAAGCTAAGAGAATAAATTCTCCACCACCAAACAGAAATGTATTTGATAGAGATCGGTTCTATATCTCAAAGTGTAATGTCAGACATACAACCATACAAGTCTGCTCTGGGTTCGAACAGAACCGAAGGCACGTCGTCCAATAAAGTAAGAAGCCCTTGCAATCCGGGCATCCACAATCCCGATCGGACTCCCCATCACATATGGAGAACTCTATACCGAAGCAACTCAGTGCAGAGTCAATCGACAGGTTATCCTATCATTATTGAAGACATCCGGTCTTCACCACCGGCCTTCAATTGCAATGCATAACGTCGTATCGCTATTCGGAATAGGTTATATGGCACAAGGTCCTCTCCCGGCTAAACCTAATAATGAGGCAATATATTAAAAACGTATGGATATGAGATTTTAGTTAAGTCACAACTTTGAAAAAAACCCGAAACCTTTCTTCAAATGGTTTAAACAAATTACCATTTCAAATCTTTAAACAAAAAGATTTATTTCACAAAGTTCACCTAGTTTCACAAAGATCCATTCACAGATTTTCAAAACGATTTCCATTTTAATTAGGATTAACTCATCCAATCTTTAAATTAAAGATTTAACTTATAGCTTTCAAAACCCTTTTCCAAGGATTTATTCATAAAAATAGAATTCAATTTCAAATTTTGAATTTAAATTAAAATTAAAATTCAAAACTAAATCAAGTTATTCAAAAATAACTTTTATCTTGAAATTCCTTTTCAAAACCTTTTATTTTAAACCCCATCCATTTCCAAAACCATTGGATTCAAAAATTCAAATTTTAAAACTATTTCAAAAATCTGTGACTTAACCAATTTCCACATGCAACCCATATTTGTGTGTGTATAAGTGTGGTCCGGGGGCCTTACATAGTAAAAGTGCAACATTATCAATCAGTACATATTCCTATACAATAATATATTTGATAAGCGGTATAAACTATAACGCTTATCTTTCATTCACAAATCACAGATATATATATCACAAATAAAAAATTACATTAAACACAGCTCAAATCAAAACAGAGCATCACAATTAGGGATATCAAGCAATTCAATCATCCAATAGAATCCAAACATTCATAAGTAAGATAAGTTAATCATCTGATTAACTCAAATAAGATCACTAATCATGGTTAATTAACATTAATAAATTGCAATCATTTTGATTAATTACTCTTTAATCATTTATTAATAAATTAATTAACCTTTAATTATAACTAATCAACCTTTAATTATTAAATAATTAATCTTTAATTATTTAACTCACCTTTTAATTAATTATCTTTAATTAATTAATTAACCCTTAATTAATTATCATTTATTAATTTCACTAAGTAATTAGCTTTTATTTAATTACACAAAGTAATTATCTTTTATTTAATTACACAAAGTAATTATCTTCAATTTACTTTCATAAATAAATTTATCTTTAAATTAATTATCCCTTATTAATCTTAAATTAATTGCATTAAGTAATTAACCCTTAATTGTTAATTAATTAAATTTTTTATTAATTAATTATTCCTCGGTTAATTAATAATTAATTACAAATCAATTACCCTACAATTACAATTTAATGAACTTTTAGATTATTACTTAATTAACCTCTAATTATCCATTACATTAATTAATTAACCATAGATTAATCACATTAACAAATTATTCTTTCAAATTAATTAACCCTGTTTAAACACTTGATTAATCAAGTTTTAAATCATTAATTATACATCCTTAATTACTTTCAATTAATTAATTATTTTTATTAATTAACTAATATTTAATTTTTTAATCACTTCTTAAATTAATTACTTTTAATTAAGTGATTACCTTTAAGTAATTAATTACCTTTTAATTACTTATCATTAATTAAACTTAATCAATTAATTATCCTTGATTAATTGTATTAATTAATTAACTTTTATTTAATAAAACACCCCTCAATCGATTATCAATTAAATTCAATAATTGATTATCCTTTATTCATTATCATTAATTAATTAACCTTAATTACTTTCATTTAGTAATTGTACTTTAGTTACTTAAAACTTTAATACATCAAAGATAAATCATTTATCTTTCTTAATCACTTAATCATCATTCAAATCAAATGCTTGAAACCATTTTTATTTTGAAACCATTAGAAATTAAATAAGATAATTTGTCTAATACAAAATTTTATAAACCAAAGTTTTATAACATTTGACTTTAAAACTTAACCTTGTTTAATCAAATCTACTTTGGAAAACTTGAAAAAAATTCCTTTTTTGATCTAAATCATTTTATAACTTGAAAACCTTAAACTTTAAAACCTGGTACCCATTTCGTCAAATTTAAAATCTGAACGCAAACTGCTATGCTTGAAAACCCGGGCCAACCATTCTAATCCTCGAGCTAACCCCCGAGTTAACTTAACTTTTGAAACTGTGGTAATGGTTTGCAAACAACACGAGGACAATCACGAGCCAACAGACCAAGTTTTTTGAGTTTGACTTCGAGCCTGTTGGTTCTTCTCCACCAAATCTCGCAACCACATCAGATACTACATTTACACGTGCACGTGCACCATTATT
Organism: Allium cepa; assembly: GCA_030765085.1. Lineage (NCBI taxonomy): Eukaryota > Viridiplantae > Streptophyta > Magnoliopsida > Asparagales > Amaryllidaceae > Allium > Allium cepa. The sequence continues at coordinate 819,014,008 of CM060929.1, forward strand.
CTGATCATCTCTGATCGTCGCCGAGCCCCTCCACAAGTCGCCATCGACTTCACTGACCAACACGCTCTTCCAGTTCGAAGCAATCGATGCCAAATCAAAATCGAGCTCATCGATTCCCGCCAGGAACCCAATCCTCATCGTAAAGACCACCATCTCCGATGACCCTAGCCATCTGCATCCCCGTCGTCGCGACCAAGATTTCTCTGTCGATTCACGAACACTTTCCCCTGGGTCCAATCACCTGTAGCCCATCGTCGACGATGTAGCAATCCCAAAAGCTCGGCAAATACAAACTGTGAACCTAACCCTAATTCGACGCCACGCCGTCGCTACGGCGTACTAAAAATTTTGCGAGTATTTTTCCTATGACCATCATTGCTTGAACTTCCTCTAGTGACTATCGCGTCGATCAATTCTTCACCGATCAACAGAATTTACCCAAAACGCATTTTTCGTTCATCACGCAAATGCTCGCAATTCCTCCACTTAAAAATTGAGCTTTAATTATCAAAATTCATTAAATTGTATTACGTATTATCTTGCAAAGTCAAATTACCAAATTAAAACCATTAATTTTTCTGATTTTAATAGACTTTTACTGTAAATCTAAATTTTAAAAATATCCACTTATTAACTTTACTTAGGACCATTTTTAAAATTTAAATTTTTATGTTACAACCAATTTCTTTTTGAAGATCAAAGCTTAATCTAGCCTGAGAAGAAAGATATGACTTTTTTTTCATTGGATTTTCCTGTGTCTGGAAATATAACAGAGGGCAATGTATGTTTATACACAGACATGCACACCCATACTAACCTATATATTCAAACATAAAGCATATTACGCAAACATCTCCACTACATACTTCAAACATCAATCATAATATCAAAAGATATAGGCAGATATGAGTGGGTTTGCTCACCTGTTTTGTTGACAGAGAGGAACAGCTTAGCTTTAAACATCTGGAATTTTGATTTTTTCCTTTTGCTCTTGACTATTTGTTGTTGAGCTTGATCTTGCATTGATTACAGATTAAACTCCAGGCTTGAAAATTTTGAACACTTGAATTTGGTTTATAGTTTGCTTCCAGCTTGATTTTGAAATAGATCTTGATTTTTAAATGCTATTTTTGTTTTCTTGGTTTTCATTTTGTTTTCCAGGTTTTGTAAGTTTGATTGTCTTTCCTTTTGCTTCTAGTTAATTTGAACTTGATCAATTCCTTTGCCTTTGGAACCTGGAATAATTCTTGCTTCGATCCAGGTTGAGTTTGAACTCTACTTGAATTGATTCAGCTGCTTCAGGCTTTTTTCCAGCTTTCTTCAGATTTGAACTGGAAGTATTTGATTTCCAGATTTTGATTTGGTTAATATTTTAGATGGATTGAACTTTTCTTTGCTGTGAATTCATACTGAGATGCATTGCATTTAATTCTCAGGTTTCCTTCTCTCTTTTTTTGATTGGTTGTTTTGTTTCTGAATTTCAGGTTGAAGATGTTTGATAAATTTTCTGGTTTTGAGGAAGAATTGATTTTCAGATTTGAGAATTTGAATGGCCTGATATTTTTTTAAATATCTATGCTTTTATTTTTATTTTTTTATTTTTATAAAACCATTTTGACACTTGTTTGTTTGCATGCCAAAATTCTTACACTTGTAAATTTACTTATGTGCATGGTCTACGCTTGTCCTAATTTGTATTTTTATGTTGGAACCCTTTATAAAATTTTATTTTAAAATTTTGTTTTAAACCCTCTTGTTATCATATTTACAAATTTATACTTTTGTATATATGAAGAATCATGTTTCATGTTCGCAAATTTATACTTTTATACATTTACAAACTATTTTCAAATGAAAACGTTCAAATCTTTATAACCAATATTATTTTTAAGCTTAGTTCATTATACTTTTTGAAATTAAACTATTATACCTTTTAAACAAATAATTATCTATATATGTATTATTTTAAATTTTTATTTCTTGTTTTATATACATTTGTTTATTAATCCTACTTATACCAATTTAAAGAAAGAAATGATTTTAAATTAATTATGCTTTTAATAAATAAACACATATATAATGGTATTTAGTTTTAAACAATGGTTTTGAAAATCATTTATATCTAATTCAAAATATAACTTTCAAAATAAATATTACATATGTCTCTTAAAATTAGAAAATAAATTTCTACTAGTTTAAAATTATATAGTTTTCAAATCCAAATTTTATTTATTAGATATTAAATATAGAATTTCAAACCCACGGTTAAAATTTTAAAATCAATGTCCAAATAAACAAATATCCTACTTAGTCTTGGAAAAATAAATTTAATTTACAATTTAAATTCACAAATTTATATCAATTACCAAATTTAATTTTACTCAAAAATCGGGATCGTTACAAACTATCACTCTAAGATACATAGCATTTCAGAGTTACAATAATAAGTACTATCATAAGCTTGGACATGTATAACAACATGTCCTCACAAATGCATATATATATATATATATAATACAGTGATGCAACAAAAAACAAGAATACTATGGTAGGTGAATAGAACCATCCAGCTCATCCTTAGAAGCTCCAAAGAACATCAATGAAAATCTACCTTTCTCGGACTACTTGAAAGAGTATGCGAGGAATTTAAGAAACACAAAAACCAAGCTTCAGACATAAGTCTGGTATAAGAAACTCAAGAAATATGAGTGACATATAACAACACATTTTGAGACCGCATGGAATACCATAACGGTTATTCCCTCAAAAGAGCCAACCATCTATCATATACATATCTTGATATAATAGATAATATCTAGAGTGTAGATATAATTAAGAAATGGTTGTGTTGCATGTGAGTGTACATCACAACACTAACTAGGTATACGACCAAAACCCTCTAAGACCCATCTGCATAAATGTGTAGGATTTCCATGGAGATCTCTTCGGTCCAGCCAAATTTGAAGTCCATGACAAGGATCAGAGATATTCGTCCGAGCACTATATATCTCTAGATAAAATATACCATAAGGTAAACATAAATGGTCCATTGCCAATACATAGTATGAACTACGTGGAACCAAGTATTAACAGCTCTCACTAGCATCATCTATAAGCATTTCTAAATAATTGAGTTGATATACCCTCATGAGTTAAGATTTGCATCTTGATTTAGTTTTAGTCTTTTTCGATGTCGAGTTTACATTCGGAATCTCTCACATGCGTCTTCATCACTCTAACAAAATACAAAATACCAAGTGGATCCCACCTTCTCAAACAAATCACAATGGATTCAAGCATTTCAAACATATATCGAATCTCCACATAGATTCTTGCATAAGTCTTTTGACGAATGCTAACGTTGTCCTCTTTCTTGGAATACTCCTCAAGATAGACAATCCCATACGATAGCATCATTCGAAATGTTAACGTTCACCTCTCTCTTGGCCTTAAGCTTAGGATAGACAGTTCAACTTTATAACATTTCACTTCATAGTCGCTTCTAGTACATAGATCGTGTATATGGTTTTTGAAGTGGTTATGGGTTTGAGTCATCTCATATAAGTACACTTTCCCGCTTACCAGACGCTTCAAACCAATCGATGAATTTGGTCAATTTTGATAGCCGACTAATTGACTATCAAGTACAAGATAAATGATCAAAAATGAAAACAATGTCTCATATACTTATCACAAAAAAATAAACACACAGAGCACGATCAAGTCACACAAGAGACCTCTAATCACCTTTTTATTTAATTAATAATTTTTATTAATTAAACCTCTTTTATTAGTAAAACTTCCTTTTATCTATTAAGACTTCATTTATCGATCACTACTATTCATTTGTACTTTTTGAATACTTCAAAAAATGTTCATATACTTATCTCAACTGGCATAAATATATTCATAAATAATTAACAATATTTCTTACCTTAAACCTTTACCTCTTCTATCTTTTTCCAAAAGATTCCGTACTTATAATTTCCTTCAAAATATCCATTTCAAGGATCTACATGCTTTTAAAAATCCATTCAAAAGATTTAAGACTAATGCTACTCAAATATTGTCACTACAAACTCAAAGCCATTTCATTTATACTTATCTTTAAAACATTCTTTTAAATATCTATTTATATTCATAACTTTAATAAAAAAAAGGGTTAAAGACCAATGTTATTAATAATTGTCACAATAATCCCAAAATCAATTCCATAACTTTTACTATCTTTAAAACATTTGTTTAAAGATCTAAATTAATATTGATCAACTTTGATTGTTGACAAGTCAACTACCCAGTTAAAACAATCGCTTATAGAAATCTTGGTTCATATACTTAACTCATTTCCAACATTCCAACTTATATTGTCCCTCGTTCAAGAGTGAAGCCGGGTAAATTAGAGCATTGGTTGTATGTCAAAGCCTTGCCTAGACACTTCATTCTCAAATTTCATAGATAGATAAGTCCACCTCGTTGACTTTTAGCGTTAAGTGTAGTATTAATGACTTTCATATACAAGTAAGAAATTAAAACAATTAACACGTTTTCGATATTTTCGACTTAATTATTCCTCGTTTAAGAGGGAAGTCGGTAGCTCAGAACACCATTTCTTCTGTCCCTACCTGAATATCAATCTTAACTCTCACAAATAGATAAACCTACTTCTTTGGCATTTAGTGTTAAGCATGGTTAATTATTTTTCAAACAAGGAATTAAAGAAAACACGATTTAGCCACTGAGAAATTCATAGCCCCTTTCCAAATCATTTGTTTATAATTTCAAAATACTTATTATAGGTTTTAAAACGTTTTCTCAAAATATTACTAAAAGATAACAAGTTTATAAAACACTTTGAAATTTGGAAAAAACATGTTTTCTATATATTTAAAAATAAACACTCTTCTTTGAAAATTCATACCAAATCTTAAAAATTCTTAAAAATTTCAAATAACTTTTAAAATACTCTAGTTGGAAAACACTTTAAAAATAGTGAAGCCAAATACTTAAATTTAAATGCTTTTTCAAACTTTTAATGTCCAAAACAAAGGCTAAAACGGGGCAGTTTTGTATAAATGTAACCGTGTAGTTTGGCCACTTTTCGATATGTTACTCAACTTTCTAACATTCAAACTTTTTATGGCAGTAAGAATACATATAAAACATCACAAATGTGGTGAGAAACCCTTAAGCATCTCTCTACAAAGTTCCATAGAAATTGCCGAACACAAGGCAATTCCTAAGTGCATATATAGCGTCGCTATAAGACCATCTTCCAGTCCAAGTCCAACCTAATCAAAGTTGAACTACAACCCATGTGCTTTGTTCCAAGGCTATGATAGTAGTACGCAAGTCCATTCAAGTCCATACATAAGGATTACATGTGTCATTTGCTTTCAAAGCAAGAATCGAAAGAATATTACAAACATAAATCAATATTGTAACATATATTAATATCCACTCACGCATCATATATATTTAAACACAGGCACATATATTAATTATCACCATTCAATGTTGTGAGTTAGCTCACCCTTAACCAAGTAAACAAGCAAGTCCAAGCAACCAATTCCTTCCTTAATCTTGCGAACACCAAACCTCCTTCTCCTTTCTAGCTTTGCATTTGATTCTAGGCTATTATAGGCCTATGATGGTTGCGAACTATGGAGAGCCAGCGGATATTTTGCTCCTTTCTTCAAGATCCAACTTGCTAGAAGGTGTTGTGATATTTTCTTAAGGCTTGTGGAAAGTTTGAAGAGATTTGAAGCTGTTGTGATATTTTCCTAAGGCTTGTGGGAAAGTTTGAAGAGATTTGAAGGTGTTGTGATATTTTCTTAAGAAAATTTGTATAGAGAAAGATATGAAAGAGTTTGAATTTATTTTCTAAATTTACCAAAGTGATTCAAGAGGTATGCATGCTCTTATATGGGCTCAAGATGGTATAACCTTCCTCTCACCCCTCACCATGCCATCGAAGGCTCACCCCTCCACATGCCCATCACTTCTCCTTCACACCTCTTACCTTTAGCAAATTACTAAACTACCCTTACACACATGAATATACTTATCCATTAGAAGCCTCTAGAATGTTCCATTTACGTTATGAAGCAAAGTGTGTTAATTGACTCCTAACGTGTTCATGTGTTCATTAGCTAGTACAAAAGAGTTTGAACAACTTGTATTGATTAAAAGTCGTTTGTCGATAAACTGATTTTCAGCCACATTATCAATATTTCTTTGAAGTATTTATTTTTGTAAAAAAATTTCAGAATCAAGTTTATCATCATTATTTAAAATAGGGGTTAACAAGTTAATATATCAATTTACTAACATTTAATCCATGATTCAAATATTTAAATAATTCAGATATTTAATATGAAGTATCCGAAATTCTGGTTCGTCAAATTCTCCCCCACTTAGAATACTTCTTCCTCAAAATTCCAATACGAGCAACCAAAGAAACAATCACACATCAATACTTAACAGTATACAATTTCTAGCAAATAAAGCTCATGGTTTGATCAGATTCAAAAACCCTCTCATCACACATGGATGATAAACAACCTACTAATACTACCTTACGCTCAACAGTCTTATGTTGTTACTTAGAAGATAATTCATGCTACCTCATAATAAATCGAAGAGTCATCCCCTAGACTCTCCATAAGCCAACAAACACAGTATTCAAATATACTAAAGCTTATACGATGCACATGGACCATCCTTACGCAATATTTGATCAAATCACTTGTTCGATCACATAAATTTCACTTCCAAAATAATGTAGATCATTTGACCTCTCTAGTGCAGACTCTGATCTGGTTCCTTGATTAGAACCTCCATCTTCCTTACATGGCCATATAATATGATAGAAAACATCGGGATCATATAGAGAATCCATACCAAGTGTTCACTATCAAGAGCTGAGTAAAACATCCTTGTACGGACTGGTGTAAATCCCCTTTAAACCATGTACTCGAATAATGGATCAAGAACAGTCATGCAAATAAAACGATCTACATACAACTTACTTGCCCTGTTGGTTTTTTAACTATACCAATATCCCTTAAATCACATTCTTCTATACAAATAGTATATCATTCCATATTAATTCATTTATGAACCATTTCATAAAACATTAACTTCAAGTTCATACACAGTTTATAACTTAAGTTCATACTCGTATAATACTATACTACATCCTAAGAGTACATACAAAACATCAAATTCATCTTACTTTGCAGGGATGATCAACAATTTGAACTTGTTTTAACCTACTACCTTTTCAAATTCAAGTGTTATATAAACTCAACTTTATATTTTCAAAAACACTTAACTACAAGTTCTATAACGTTTCAGAAGTTTTCGACTATCCAAAATCACCGATAAATCCCATTTCACTTTAACAAATGAGAACTACTAAACAACATATCATATAATGATGCGCATACCATACTACCCTGATGCAAAGGCTACACGTGTCTATGAATAACTTAACAAGAAAACTTTAGAACTAAAAACTGGGTTTCATTTCAAACCATTTTGAAATAATGTATACATATAACTTTTGTATATCCAATCATACTTTTAGGGTTTAAATCAAAATCTTTTTGTACCAAAATAACTTTGTAGTCTATGGAAGCATCCCCCAATTAAAAACTCGACAATGAACGCCAATGATACTGCAATCATCGCCAAAATTATTTTCAAGCGACAGGAGTGAGTTCAACATATCCAAATCATTCCTTTCAGACTTAAACCAAAATCATTTTCAAAACAGTATCAAATACTTCATAAATATTATTAAGTATCATGATCTTAATTTCATAAACCAATTTCCCAAATACTTACTTTCAGATAATACTATTGCTATTTTTTCAAAATCTTAAAAACCATTTTCAAAGACATTGGGATTTAAGTTCTCAGATTCTCAGTTTAAATCCTCTATTTTTATAGACCATATTTTATATACTTACATAAAAAAACTTTCTTATATAAAATCCTTTCACATATTTTTATTTATATAATACCTTATCTTTCCTTTAGATTAAATTAAACATCTTTTACTAAATTTAACTTTTATGAAACTTAACTTCTAACCCAACATTATCACTGAACACCTTGTAGTCAATTGCGAAACTTAATTCATGAATTGTTTATTTCAATGCATCTACAAATACCATCTACCTAACTCATGCAGTGAAAAGGTACATTTGCTCATAAACTGATGAGTACAGATCAACAATCAATAAGTAATAGTCAATGATCATAAACTTTCCATGCATTGCTATGCTAATCAATAATGGATAATAGATAAACATCATTAATCCCTACATGAATTAGACTACGTTATTAACTTACTTATAAATACTACTAATATATAGAAAATATGTATACGCTCACATATATACAATACACTTAACTCAATCTAGGGCATCCCATTACCCCACCTCTTAATGAGTCACACCGAACCAAAGCCAAGGTTCTCGCTTAACCTTCAGCTCTGATACCACATATAACAATTAGCCTTTTCAACCCCCAAATGTCGACACTATTAGATCCCAGTATTCCTAAGCACTCAATTTTTGAAAAAATGAATTGTTAATGTAAAATAAAAAAAGAAACAGAACAAGAAAGAAGGAACACAACATCAGAATCTCATATCGGAACAATAACATATAATATCAAAAGACGGTAAAAATGTTACTCTAAGATACATAGCATTTTAGAGTTATGATAATAAGTACTATCATCAACCTGGCCAGTTATAACAACTTATCCTCACATATGATGGTATATACAGTACAGTAATGCGGCAAAAATAAGAATACTACGATAAGTGAATGGAACCATCCAGCTCCTCCCTAGAAGCTCTAGTAAACATCAAAGAAAACCTTTCTCAGACTACTCGAAAGAGTAGGCGAGGAATTTCAAAAAAACAAAAACAAAGCGTCATACATAAGTCTTGTATGAGAAACTCAATAAATATGCGTGACATATAACAACACCTTTTGAGACCGCGTGGAATACCATAACAGTAAACCCCCCAAAAGTGCCAACCATATATTATGTACATATCTTGATATAATAGATAATGTCTAGGGTGTAGAATATAAGTAAGAAATAGTTGTGTTGCATGTGAGTGTACAATACAACAATAACTAGGTACATAACCAAAACCCGCTAAGGCCCGTTTGCATAAATATGCAAGATTTCCCTGGAGATCTCTTTGGTCTAGCTGAATCCGAACTCCGTGACAAGGATTAGAGATATCATTCCAAGCACCGTATATCTTTAGATAAAATATACCATAAGGTAAACACAAATGTCCTATTGCCAGTACATAGTATGAACTATGTGGAACAAAGTATCAACGACTCCCATTGGCATCACCTACAAGCATCTATAGAAAATGGAGGTGATATAGCCTCATGAGTTAGCTAAACCCAAGATTATGCATCTTACTATGGTTTTATTCATTTTCGATATTGAGGTTACGTCCGGCATCTCTCACATGAGTCTTCATCACTCGAATAGAACACGAATCCCCAAATGAATCTCATTATCTGGAACAGATCATGAATCGCTACATGGACTCGAGCATCTTGAATTGATCTAGAATCTACACATAAATTCCTACATAAGTCTTCTGACAAATGCTAACTCTGTCCTCTCCCTTGGAGTACTCCTCAAGATAGACAGTCCCATACGACAGTGTAGTTCAAAATGTTAATGTTGACCTCTCCCTTGGATGTAACCTTAGGGTAGACAGTTAGACTCTATAACATTTCACTTCAGAACCACTTTTAGAACATAGACCGCGTATATGATTTTTGAAGTGCTGATGGGTTTAAGTCGTCTCATATAAGTACACTTCTCTCGCTTACCGAACGCTTCAAAACCAATCAATGAATATGGTCAATATCGATTGTCGACTAATAGACTACCAAAGTACAAGATAGATGACCATAAATTGAAATCAAGTCTCATATACTTGTCACAAACAAATAAAAACACAAAGCATGATCAAGTCACACAAGCGACCTCTAATCCCCCTTTTATTTAATTAATGTTCTTTATTAATGAAAACCTTTTTATTAGTAAAACTTACTTTTATCTGATAAAACTTCATTTATTAATCACTATCCTTCATTTGTACTCTTTCAATACTTCAAAAAGTACTCATATACTTATCCCAATTGGTATAAGTACATTCACAAATCATTAACAAGATTTCTTACTTTAAACCTTTACTTTCTCTATCTTTTTCCATAAGATTATGTACTTATAATTTCCTTCAAAATATCCATTTTAAAAATCTAATTACTTTCACAAATCCATTCAAAAGGTTTAAGACTGATGTTACTTGAACATTGTCACTACAAATCCGAAACTGTTTCACTTATGCATATTTTTAAAACATTCTTCTAAAGATCCGTTTACATTTATAAGTATAATTAAAAAGGGCTAAAGACCAATTGTTATTAACACTTTGTGACAACAAACCTAAAACTGATCACATACCTGTTATTATGTCTGAAATCATTTGTTTAAAGATTTAACTTAATATTGATCAAGTTAGATTGTTGACAAGTCAACTACCTAGTTAAAACAATCGCTTATAGAAATCATGGTTCGTATACTTAACTCATTTTGATATTCTAACTTATACCATTCCTCGCTCAAGAGTGAAGCCAAGTAAGCTAGAGCAGTGGTTTCTTATCAAAGTCTTGCATAAACATTTTATTATTGAATCTCACTGATTGATAAGTCATTGATAAGTCTACCTCGCCGGCTTTTAGTGTTAAGTGTAGTGACTTTCATAAACAAGTAAGAAATCAATACGATTAATACGTTTCCGACATTTTTGACTCAACTATTCCTCGGTCAAGAGGGAAGCCGGTAGGTTAGAACACTATTGTTTTCATCCCTACTCCAACATCAATCTCAAATCTCTCAAATAGAGAAGTCTACTTCGTTAGCATTTAGTGTTATGCATAGTTAATTAGTTTTCAAACAAGTAATTAAACGGAACATGATTTAGCTACTAAGCAATTCATACCCCTTTCTAAATCATTTATTTATGCTTTTAAAATACTTTAAAAATACTTATAGTAGGTTTTAAAACATTTTCTCAAAATATTACTTTAAGATAACAAGTTTATAAAACACTTTAAAAATTGGAAAAACCATGTTTTCTATATATTTAAAAATAAAACATCTTCTTTCAAAATTCATAACTAATTCTTAAAAAGTCATCTCTAACTACTTTTAAAATACTCTAGTAAGAGTTAGTAAATAGTTTTACAAAGAATGAAATAAAATAATTAAATTTAAATATCTTTTCAAACCTTTAAAGTCCAAAACAAAGGCTAAAATATGGTGGTTTTACACAAGTGTAAGTTTGGCCACTTTTCGATATGCTACTTAACTTTTTAAAGTTCAAGGTTGTGAGTTAGCTCACTCTTAACCAAGTAAAGAAGCAAGTCCAAGCAACCAAGTCCTTACTCAACCTTGCAAACACCTAACCTCCTTCTCATTTCTAGCTTTACACTTGATATTAGGCTATTATAAGCTTATAATGCTCATGCCCTGTGAAGAGTTATTGTGTGTATTGGTCCTTTCTTTAAGTTCCAATTTGCTAGAAGGTATTCTGATGTTATCGTAAGGTTTGTGACAAAATTTGAAGATGTTATGAAATTATTTTCTTTACGAAATTTGTGCAGAGAAAGATATGAAAAGAGTTTGGTTTTATTTTTTAAATCTGTAAAAGTTATTCAAGAGGTTTGCACCCTCTTATACAGGCTCAAGATTGCGCTTCCAAACCTTCCTCTCACATCCCACCGTGCCATGGAAGGATCACCTCTCCATATTCCCATCACTTCTCCTTTACACCTCTTACCTTTAGCAAATTACTAAACTACCTTTACATACACAAATATCTCATCCATTAGAAGCTTCTAGAATATTCCATTTACTTTATGAAGCAAAGTGTGTTAATTAGCACCTAATATGTTCATGTCTTCATCTGCTTAGTATAAAAGAGTTCGAACAACTTATATCGATTAAAAAACTATTTTCGATAACCGATTTTTGGTCACATTATTGATATTCTTCGAAGTATTTATTTTTGTAAACAAACTTAAAAACAAGATTATCATTATTATATTATTAAAAAAGCATTTAATAAGGTTATTAAATCAATTTAATAGCATTTAATGCATGATTCAAATATTTAAATAATTCAGATATTTAAATACGGAGTATTTGAACTTCCAGGTCACGGTAGCAGCACATTAGGTAAATTGGTATCAGGGGCAATGTTGTCCTAAGTCTCCCCATACTCGTGAAAAGAGCGATTTAAAGTGGTTGCTCAAGCTGGTGTCAAGGTGGCCTAGCTTTGGATGGAGTGAAGAAAGAAGCCGGAGTAGACATAAAAGTTGTTGCTGGAGATGTAGGACCCGTGAGGATGGCAAAGAGACACCTTGAATATCTAAGAGGTTCCATTCTATACTGTAAGCTCAAATACAAGCATGTTTAGGTATAATTTAGATTCAGTATTCACTTTGATTAAGTCACATGTAGATTGTGTAGAGAATCCAACGGATGTTTACTTGTGTTGACCAAACATATTTTATACATTGACTGGTGAAGTGATACATGATTCAGCCTATATGGCGTGTGCCCTATATCCCTAGCTCGGTGTACAGATGCACTCTATGTAGATAGCCTATGCATGGTGGCAATGAGCTCTTGCATGCCGTTAACATAGGATTTATCTTAACAGAACCGGATGGAATCCAAGGTGGTACAAAGCCTTTCTTTATAGGACCGAAGGTATGTAAAATTCAAATTGAGTGTTGATGGGATGGATTTCCTAGAATGTATCGACCTGAATTCATTGAGTGATAGAGAGCATTCACTGAGGCAATTTCACATATCATCTTGATCAAAGACTAAATGCCGATCCATCACTAACATCAGTTGGAAAATCCTATCTCTCCACCATCACCACTCCTTTTTGTCTTATTGGGTTGAAATGGCCTTAGTTGGAGTTGAATAGAGCTAAGAGGTGGCGACGATGATGAGTGCCGATCGTGGTGGCGAAGACCAATAGTGGCGATTATGGCACAAAAGATTAAGGGTGGCAATGACAGTTATGGTTCAAACACAGTTAATTCCAATACGAGCAACCAAAGAAACAATCACACATCAATACTTAACAGTATACAATTTCTAGCAAATAAAGCTCATGGTTTGATCAGATTCAAAAACCCTTTCATCACACATTGATGATAAACAACCTACTAATACTACCTTACGCTCAACAGTCTTATGTTGTTACTTAGAAGATAATTCATGCTACCTCATAATAAATCGAAGAGTCGTCCCCTAGACTCTCCATAAGCCAACAAACACAGTATTCAAATATACTAAAGCTTATACGATGCACATGGACCATCCTTACGCAATATTTGATCAAATCACTTGTTCGATCACATAAATTTCACTTCCAAAATAATGTAGATCATTTGACCTCTCTAGTGCGGACTCTGATCTGGTTCCTTGATTAGAACCTCCATCTTCCTTACATGGCCATATAATATGATAGAAAACATCGGGATCATATAGCGAATCCATACCAAGTGTTCACTATCAAGAGCTGAGTAAAACATCCTTGTTCGGACTGGTGTAAATCCCCTTTAAATCATGTACTCGAATAATGGATCAAGAACAGTCATGCAAATAAAACGATCTACATACAACTTACTTGCCCTGTTGGTTTTTTAACTATACCAATATCCCTTAAATCACATTCTTCTATACAAATAGTATATCATTCCATATTAATTCATTTATGAACCATTTCATAAAACATTAACTTCAAGTTCATACACAGTTTATAACTTAAGTTCATACTCGTATAATACTATACTACATCCTAAGAGTACATACAAAACATCAAATTCATCTTACTTTACAGGGATGATCAACAATTTGAACTTGTTTTAACCTACTACCTTTTCAAATTCAAGTGTTATATAAACTCAACTTTATATTTTCAAAAACACTTAACTACAAGTTCTATAACGTTTCAGAAGTTTTCGACTATCCAAAATCACCGATAAATCCCATTTCACTTTAACAAATGAGAACTACTAAACAACATATCATATAATGATGCGCATACCATACTACCCTGATGCAAAGGCTACACGTGTCTATGAATAACTTAACAAGAAAACTTTAGAACTAAAAACTGGGTTTCATTTCAAACCATTTTGAAATAATGTATACATATAACTTTTGTATATCCAATCATACTTTTAGGGTTTAAATCAAAATCTTTTTGTACCAAAATAACTTTGTAGTCTATGGAAGCATCCCCCAATTAAAAACTCGACAATGAACGCCAATGATACTGCAATCATCGCCAAAATTATTTTCAAGCGACAGGAGTGAGTTCAACATATCCAAATCATTCCTTTCAGACTTAAACCAAAATCATTTTCAAAACAGTATCAAATACTTCATAAATATTATTAAGTATCATGATCTTAATTTCGTAAACCAATTTCCCAAATACTTACTTTCAGATAATACTATTGCTATTTTTTCAAAATCTTAAAAACCATTTTCAAAGACATTGGGATTTAAGTTCTCAGATTCTCAGTTTAAATCCTCTATTTTTATAGACCATATTTTATATACTTACATAAAACAACTTTCTTATATAAAATCCTTTCACATATTTTTATTTATATAATAACTTATCTTTCCTTTAGATTAAATTAAACATCTTTTACTAAATTTAACTTTTATGAAACTTAACTTCTAACCCAACATTATCACTGAACACCTTGTAGTCAATTGCGAAACTTAATTCATGAATTGTTTATTTCAATGCATCTACAAATACCATCTACCTAACTCATGCAGTGAAAAGGTACATTTGCTCATAAACTGATGAGTACAGATAAACAATCAATAAGTAATAGTCAATGATCATAAACTTTCCATGCATTGCTATGCTAATCAATAATGGATAATAGATAAACATCATTAATCCCTACATGAATTAGACTACGTTATTAACTTACTTATAAATACTACTAATATATAGAAAATATGTATACGCCTCACATATACATAATACACTTAACTCAACCTAGGGCATCCCATTACCCCACCTCTTAATGAGTCATACCGAACCAAAGCCAAGGTTCTCGCTTAACCTTCAGCTCTGATACCACATATAACAATTATCCTTTTCAACCCCCAAATGTTGACACTATTAGATCCAAGTATTCATAAGCACTCAAGTTTTGAAAAAATGAATTATTAATGTAAAATAAAAAAAGAAACAGAACAAGAAAGAAGGAACACAACATCAGAATCTCATATCGGAACAATAACATATAATATCAAAAGACGGTAAAAAATGTTACTCAAAGATACGTAGCATTTTAGAGTTATGATAATAAGTACTATCATCAACCTGGCCAGTTATAACAACTTATCCTCACATATGCTGGTATATACAGTACAGTAATGCAGCAGAAATAAGAATACTACGATAAGTGAATGGAACCATCCAGCTCCTCCCTAGAAGCTCTAGTAAACATCAAAGAAAACCTTTCTCAGACTACTCGAAAGAGTACGCGAGGAATTTCAAAAAAACAAAAACAAAGCGTCATACATAAGTCTTGTATGAGAAACTCAATAAATATGTGTGACATATAACAACACCTTTTGAGACCGCGTGGAATACCATAACAGTTAACCCCCCAAAAGTGCCAACCATATATTATGTACATATCTTGATATAATAGATAATGTCTAGGGTGTAGAATATAAGTAAGAAATAGTTGTGTTGCATGTGAGTGTACAATACAACAATAACTAGGTACATAACCAAAACCCGCTAAGGCCCGTTTGCATAAATATGCAAGATTTCCCTGGAGATCTCTTTGGTCTAGCTGAATCCGAACTCCGTGACAAGGATTAGAGATATCATTCCAAGCACCGTATATCTTTAGATAAAATATACCACAAGGTAAATACAAATGTCCTACTGCCAGTACATAGTATGAACTATGTGGAACAAAGTATCAACGACTCCCATTGGCATCACCTACAAGCATCTATAGATAATGGAGGTGATATAGCCTCATGAGGTAGCTAAACCCAAGATTATGCATCTTACTATGGTTTTATTCATTTTCGATATTGAGGTTACGTCCGACATCTCTCACATGAGTCTTCATCACTCGAACAGAACACGAATCCCCAAATGAATCTCATTATCTGGAACAGATCATGAATCGCTACATGGATTCGAGCATCTTGAATAGATCTAGAATCTCCACATAAATTTCTACATAAGTCTTCTGACAAAGGCTAACTCTGTCCTCTCCCTTGGAATACTCCTCAAGATAGACAGTCCCATACGACAGTGTAGTTCAAAATGTTAATGTTGACCTCTCCCTTGGACGTAACCTTAGGGTAGACAGTTAGACTCTATAACATTTCACTTCAGAACCTCTTTTAGAACATAGACCGCGTATATGATTTTTGAAGTGCTGATGGGTTTAAGTCGTCTCATATAAGTACACTTCCCTCGCTTACCGAACGCTTCAAAACCAATCAATGAATATGGTCAATTTCGATTGTCGACTAATAGACTACCAAGTACAAGATAGATGACCATAAATCGAAATCAAGTCTCATATACTTGTCACAAACAAAAGCATGATCAAGTCACACAAGCGACCTCTAATCCCCCTTTTATTTAATTAATGTTCTATATTAATGAAAACCTTTTTATTAGTAAAACTTACTTTTATCTGATAAAACTTCATTTATCAATCACTATCCTTCATTTGTACTCTTTCAATACTTCAAAAAGTACTCATATACTTATCCCAATTGGTATAAGTACATTCACAAATCATTAACAAGATTTCTTACTTTAAACCTTTACTTTCTCTATCTTTTTCCATAAGATTCTATAATTATAATTTCCTTCAAAATATCCATTTTAAAAATCTAATTACTTTCACAAATCCATTCAAAAGGTTTAAGACTGATGTTACTTGAACATTGTCACTACAAATCCGAAACCGTTTCACTTATGCATATTTTTAAAACATTCTTCTAAAGATCCGTTTACATTTATAAGTATAATTAAAAAGGGCTAAAGACCAATGTTATTAACACTTTGTGACAACAAACCTAAAACTGATCACATACCTGTTATTATCTCTGAAATCATTTGTTTAAAGATTTAACTTAATATTGATCAAGTTAGATAGTTGACAAGTCAACTACCTAGTTAAAACAATCGCTTATAGAAATCATGGTTCGTATACTTAACTCATTTTTGATATTCTAACTTATACCATTCCTCGCTCAAGGGTGAAGCCAAGTAAGTTAGAGCAGTGGTTTCTTATCAAAGTCTTGCATAAACATTTTATTATTGAATCTCACTGATTGATAATTCATTGATAAGTCTACCTCGCCGGCTTTTAATGTTAAGTGTAGTGACTTTCATAAACAAGTAAGAAATCAATACGAATAATACGTTTTCGACACTTTTGACTTAACTATTCCTCGGTCAAGAGGGAAGCGGTAGGTTAGAATGCTATTATTTCCATCCCTACTCGAACATCAATCTCAAATCTCTCAAATAGAGAAGTCTACTTCGTTAGCATTTAGTGTTAAGCATAGTTAATTACTTTTCAAACAAGTAATTAAACGGAACATGATTTAGCTACTAAGCAATTCATAACCCCTTTCTAAATCATTTATTTATACTTTTAAAATACTTTAAAAATACTTATAATAGGTTTTAAAACATTTTCTCAAAATATTACTTTAAGATAACAAGTTTATAAAACACTTTAAAACTTGGAAAAACCATGTTTTCTATATATTTAAAAATAAAACATCTTCTTTCAAAATTCATAACTAATTCTTAAAAAGTCATCTCTAACTACTTTTAAAATACTCTAGTAAGAGTTAGTAAATAGTTTTACAAAGAATGAAATAAAATAATTAAATTTAAATATCTTTTCAAACCTTTAAAGTCCAAAACAAAGGCTAAAATATGGTGGTTTTACACAAGTGTAAGTTTGGCCACTTTTCGATATGCTACTTAACTTTTTAAAGTTCAAGGTTGTGAGTTAGCTCACTCTTAACCAAGTAAAGAAGCAAGTCCAAGCAACCAAGTCCTTACTCAACCTTGCAAACACCTAACCTCCTTCTCATTTCTAGCTTTACACTTGATATTAGGCTATTATAAGCTTATAATGCTCATGGCCTATGAAGAGTTATTATGTGTATTGGTCCTTTCTTCAAGTTCCAACTTGCTAGAAGGTGTTCTGATGTTAGCGTAAGGTTTGTGACAAAATTTGAAGATGTTATGAAATTATTTTCTTTAGGAAATTTGTGTAGAGAAAGATATGAAAAGAGTTTGGTTTTATTTTTTAAATCTGTAAAAGTTATTCAAGAGGTTTGCACCCTCTTATACAGGCTCAAGATGGCGCTTCCAAACCTTCCTCTCACATCCCACCATGCCATGGAAGGATCACCTCTCCACATTCCCATCACTTCTCCTTTACACCTCTTACCTTTAGCAAATTACTAAACTACCTTTACATACACAAATATCTCATCCATTAGAAGCTTCTAGAATATTCCATTTACTTTATGAAGCAAAGTGTGTTAATTAGCACCTAATATGTTCATGTCTTCATCTGCTTAGTATAAAAGAGTTCGAACAACTTATATCGATTAAAAAACTAATTTCGATAACCGATTTTTGGTCACATTATTGATATTCTTCGAAGTATTTATTTTTGTAAACAAACTTAAAAACAAGATTATCATTATTATATTATTAAAAAAGCATTTAATAAGGTTATTAAATCAATTTAATAGCATTTAATGCATGATTCAAACATTTAAATAATTCAGATATTTAAATACGGAGTATTTGAACTTCCAGGTCACGGTAGCAGCACATTAGGTAAATTGGTATCAGGGGCAATGTTGTCCTAAGTCTCCCCATACTCGTGAAAAGAGCGATTTAAAGTGGTTGCTCAAGCTGGTGTCAAGGTGGCCTAGCTTTGGATGGAGTGAAGAAAGAAGCCGGAGTAGACATAGAAGTTGTTGCTGGAGATGTAGGACCCGTGAGGATGACAAAGAGACACCTTGAATATCTAAGAGGTTCCATTCTATACTGTAAGCTCAAATACAAGCATGTTTAGGTATAATTTAGATTCAGTATTCACTTTGATTAAGTCACGTGTAGACTGTGCAGAGAATCCAACGGATGTTTACTTGTGTTGACCAAACATATTTTATACATTGACTGGTGAAGTGATACATGATTCAGCCTATGTGGCGTGTGCCCTATATCCCTAGCTCGGTGTACAGATGCACTCTATGTAGATAGCCTATGCATGGTGGCAATGAGCTCTTGCATGCCGTTAACATAGGATTTATCTTAACAGAACCGGATGGAATCCAAGGTGGTACAAAGCCTTTCTTTATAGGACCGAAGGTATGTAAAATTCAAATTGAGTGTTGATGGGATGGATTTCCTAGAATGTATCGACCTGAATTCATTGAGTGATAGAGAGCATTCACTGAGGCAATTTCACATATCATCTTGATCAAAGACTAAATGCCGATCCATCACTAACATCAGTTGGAAAATCCTATCTCTCCACCATCACCACTCCTTTTTGTCTTATTGGGTTGAAATGGCCTTAGTTGGAGTTGAATAGAGCTAAGAGGTGGCGACGATGATGAGTGCTGATCATGGTGGCGAAGACCAATAGTGGCGATTATGGCACAAAAGATTAAGGGTGGCAATGATAGTTATGGTTCAAACATAGTGATACCCACTTTAGGTGTTTGATCAAAAAGCTCGACGTCAAATTGTTTGGTAGTTGGGTTTTTATAGGTCGACTATAGTTGATTTGATCAGAAACTGGTGATGGCGCGACGCTGAAGGCTTGGCATGGTATTGGCAAAGCCGATAGAGAAAGGGTCATTAAAAGCTCGAAAAAGTCTAAGGTTGAAATAAGTAAAAGTGAGAGATGAAAAATTCTCTAAGTGTTCATTATATATGAACTCTCAATGATCGTTCGGTGCTAAACGATATTGTTCAGTGCCAATCGACATAAATGCATTACAAGAAAACATGATACACACACAAAATTGTGTCATAGCATTATAATTAAAGTGCTGAATAAAAATGATTGAAGTAAAAATGATAACAACTAATTGAGCTATAAAAGATGAATATTAAAAATAAGAAAAAGTCTATTTGAACATAATTGGGTTACACAAAGTATCTCTGCAATTGGATTCTCTTCTAAATTCCGCCTTACATATAAAGAAAAATATATCTAATGGTCCAGAACTTGAAAGCCACCATTTGTACTGTCAAATTGTGTCCAAATAGCCGGCACGCGTAAATAGTCGGCTATATTTTAATCTAGAGGGAATAATTTTAAAGGACAAATTAAAGTAAATAATTGCTCAGAAGGACAAGCGCAAAAAACTTTTACCGTAAGGACAAAGCCCAAGCCCAGATACAAATTAAAACAAAGACAAAGAATTATGCTCATCTCCTCCTTCTCGCTTTCACTCAGAAATCGACGAACTTTCTTTTAAAAATAAAATTAAATCAAAACAAATCGATTTCTCGTTCAATTGCTCAGAAGCAAAATCAATTTCCACAGTCTCCCCAAAACCAAATTCACTTTCACAAAACCAAAATTACAATTTCCAATTTCTTTGAGTCCGTGTTTGATGTCGCGGTCGTGGTTGGTGCTTTGCAGGAGGCGGTGAGGAGAAAATTTTGATTAGGTCGCGGTTTGGTCGAGGTTGAGGTCGCGAGTTGTTGGCGATGATTGTGTTAGTCGAGGAAGGTGGATTGGAGTCTGGCCATGGCAGATGAGTTGGGTTTTTGGGCAGTGAAGTCAGAGAAGCAATTTATTGTATATGCAGAAAGGTGGAGCAACGTACTTGAAAAAAAATGATTCATAAAAAAATATTGAAAAATATTATCTCTCAATTTCAAAAACAGTTAGTTCAAAAATAAACAGTTACTACAGAAAGAAAATTGATACCTACATAAAAGAAACTGATAACTACAGAAACAAAACTGATACCCACATAAGAGAAATTGATACCTACAAAAATAAAATTAATACCTACATAAAAGAAACTGATACCTACAGAAACAAAACTGACACATACGAAAACAAAAAAGATAATTACATAATAAAAAATAAAACAAAATATTTAGCAAATATGTCTTAAAGTAATAGCTACAAACGAAAAAATTCATACAAAAATCGATACTAAGTGTGCTAGTAAAAATATTAAATATTTTAATTCAAAGCATACTATATGCTTGTACCATTAAATTTGATGTTTCACAATTAAATTTGATAGTTGTAAAGTAATGTAATTCTGTTGAAATTTGTACTTGTGAAGTAATGATGTTCTGTTACAATTTGATACTTATGAAGTAATGATGTCATGTTCTTAAAACAAAGCTGCTCTTACTTGTAAAAACACACACTAGAACTAATACTGTAAAAACATTTAACTGATACTAAAACTGAATACATCCACTTACAATAAATTGAACACAAATTAACAACAAATTCCATTTATAACAAATTCCATGATATACTGAATACAAAGTAATAACAAAAGGTTCAATTACAATAAACCACCAAAACAAGTCACACATCCACTTATTAATCTCAACAAATTCAAAATGAAAAATCAAATCATATTCTCTTCGAAGCTTGACAATTCCATTTATTATGACCAAGCTGCTTTGCACTCGCCACATCTGTTATGCTTGTTTTGAAAATATGAAAATCCTCCTTTAGACTTAGCTGATGGTCTACCTGCGCCACATTATCACCACTGCCAAAAAAAAAAAACATTAGTAAAAACATGTTCAGTTTAGAACATTAGTTTTTCCATTTCATAAAACTGATACCTAATTACTGATAATCAAAAAAAAAATTATACTAAGAAAAATAAAAATGATACCAGAAAACTGATCCTAAGATATTATACTTTTCCACTCTATCACAAGCTTATATACAACCCAATCAATAATACTTTTCCAATCATAACAAGCTTATACAAATCATATAAAGAGTAATCAATAGACAATCGATTGCTAAAAGTGTTATAATTCAACACAAACAGACAAAGAAGACTGTTATCCCCACAACCAAAATAATAATAATAAACATTAGTAAAAATATGTTCAATGTAGAGCATTGATTATTCAATTTCACAAAACTGATACCTACCGTATACAAAACTGATACCTAATTACTGACAATAAAAAAAATGATAATAATAAAAAAATAAAAATGAAACCCAAAAAATGAACATGAAATATGATACTTTTCAACTCTGTCACAACTTTATATACAACCCAAACAACTTTATATCAAAACTTTGAAAAAAACGAGATCACGGTAGAAATATGAAAAGAACGAGGTCGACAAACACACATGAGAAAAATATAATATATGAACTATAATTTTCAAAAGAATGAAATTGAAATGACCAAACAAGCTTGATCGATATTTTGATTGCGAGAGTAAATTGGATCGCGACAGAAAAATTTAATCGAAACGAAGAAGAAGAAGCGCGTGACAGTGGTTGGAAGGAAAATACGTACGTGTGTCCTTGTGAGAAAATAATTAGCGGCTGTACTAAATCTAAAAGAAGCCCTAAAAATTGTCGAGGAAAATTTTCTTTTTTATCCATCACTTTTAAAAATGCAGGAGTGCGAATGTTTAAATAAGTAAAAAAAGGTCGCTTAACCTTCACTTTTGCTTTGGACTAAATTCCTAAACGAAAATCTTAAGCTAAATTTATTTTCAGTTCACTCCAGCAGCAACCTCAGCCACAACTTGACGCCAACTCCAATTCACGTCAGATCAATCCAGGAGTTATTCGGTAATTTATTCATTCATTGATTTTGTTTTTGTTTTATTTTAATACCGAAATCCTTAAACAAAAATTGTTTAGTTGAACTTTCTCATTCAAATGAAATTTGAAATAAAAATTTCTTTATGTTTAGCTGAACATCAAATGATTGATTCTGAGTATCTAGTAGTTTCTATGTTTATATCTCTTGTTTAGTGTATTAATTTAACACTTAAGCATCTAGTGATTTTTGGATGGACATAAAAATTAATTTTTGCATTGTTTGCCGTGGAATTAAAATGCTACTGCCAGTCCCACTTAGTTAAAATATTCTAAGTTTCATTATCTTCTCACTGAGAAGATAATAAAAATATTATTTTGCTGTGGACTAACAGTGGTAGTTAATGTTTTGCTAGTTTAAGTTTTAGATCTGTCCTAAAATATCTATTCGACTATTATATTTGTTTAAGTTTGTTGTGGATAATTTTTTATCTGTGTTTTGAACATGTTTCGACATTCCGCCGGCACGTAGGCATTTCAGACGTTCCGTCCCGGTTTTGACTAGGACCGGAGCGAAATACGATCCATGTCTCAATTTCGGATCTAAACAAAAAAAAGATATAAATAGAGCTATGCTAAATACACCACGTTATGGACTTATTTTTACCAAAAAAAAGAAAAAAGGAAAAAAAAAGGAGCGTGTCTTCATGTTACCCAGCATGGACGGTACCGTACTACCGAACGACATAATAGGACCGTTCGAAAGATTGTTTGGTTATTTCAAAACAACACATACGATCGGCACTAGAATGCCGTTCAGCGGTATAAAATTTGAAAAACGTGGAGCTAGGTTCGGCAGTATAAGACCGTTCGGCAGTATGAAGTTGTTTGCTAAATGGGTAACACGAAAATAATTGGTGGGTATTTTAAAGTGTGTAATCGAATAGTGCTGGGTAGAAAGAAACTCACATCGTGGTGCATTTAGCATTGCTCTATAAATAAGAAAAATTATACATCAAAACACTCAAATAATTGAAAAGTACATGACTCAAAGCATTAAATCACGTAAAAGCAAAGGAAATAAAATATATAACAAGAATGACTGGAGTTAAGCACGGAGGCGGCTGCTGTAATTAGAACTTTTGGTTTGATCACCGGGCAATTTTCTTTTCTTCTGAGATGGGATTTTGATTTTTATGGAAAATTTGAACTGGATTTTGGGTTTGGATTTGTATGGTGGTGGCTATTAGTGTAATGAAAGGTAATTTAGGGCTTAGTATTGGTATATTGGATAGAACGTGGTACTAGGCTGTTGTAAGGGCTATTGAAATTTGTTACCATGCAGAAATTAGCAATACTGAATACAATAACATTTTGAATAATTTTTTTTGATACATCCAACATAACAAACATGAAATGAATTAGAAATGGTGCATAACAGAAATGAAAGTAGAAATGAAAAACTGGTAGAAAATACTGATTCTGGATAAACTGCTATGGAGCTCAGAAGACGAGCTGGATGGCGAGACGTATCACATGTATTTGATTTATATTCCGCTGTATAGTCAGTTTTTGTGAGGACAAGTTAATATAACTGTCCAATAATTGTTTTGATTTTGATACACTCTGATGATGTAATGTATAAAACAGATATAGTTTTTTTTTGTGCAAAGATCAGTTATTATCTATTACATTTTATTCCGCTGCGATGGTAAGATTCTGTTGTTGATTTGTTTTTCTTCTTCTACCTCCTTCTTCTTTAACCCTAACGGTCCGTTTTTTGGGCATTCGATTGTTCGGCATTCAATACTGTGGACGTATTGATGTCGATTTTCGGACGTAGAAAAATCGGGTCGTTACATGTGGTAACAGAACCGAAAAACGAAAATTCGAACCTTTGTTTTGATGTGAACTAAAACCGGCGGTTTATCAGTTAAAATTTTAAGACAGCAACCATTTACTCTACTCATAATTTCTGGATAGACATAAAAATGAATTTTTATATGCTTGTTTAACTATTTAAAAGGTAAATTCTTTGTTTGCCGAAATGTTCTTAAAACAATTTCATGACTGTTGTCCATGTACGTAGATCTAAGTATGCAAAGTCATACGATTGTTCATAATCGACCATGGTTGATCCTTCCAACTCGTATACTATCTAAATATTCTACAAATTACAGTGATATATCATTGTTTTTAGAACCCTGCAGATTTTCAATGTAGGATCTCATAGTTCTGTTGTTGAAGAGTAGAAGATAAAATTCACAGAGGAGAGTGGGCAATTTGGAGTTGTGTCACCATACCGCAGATTCATATTATCAAAAAGTAAAATTACTCTGGTGTCGTCCATACAAGTGAATATTTGCAAGTGCCAGATTACCTAATCTACAGATATTACAGGAGCAATAAAATTAGAGGTAGAAATTTTCCAGTTTCATTTGTGCAGTTAATTTAATCTCAGTATTCATTTATAATGTTTTAGTTTAGTAAGATAAAACTAAAAGAAAATTGTGTTGTGTAAATCAAAGGGGCACGTCCAAACATGTAAAAGAGAGATTATAGATTTGATTTTGCTGCTATGGTAGAAATTAAATATTATCGAAATGTGAAAATAATGTAATTAGAGAAATTAAGAGATCTTTCCCGTTTGATATGTGTTTCGTCCTAAACTTTTGTTTATGGTGGAAAATGGTATAAAACTTAAACTTCATCGATCTAGCGTTTTTTATAGGCAAATTCTATTTCATCACAGATAAGTACTACGTTATGTATCATACTGTGTAAACCACCGCTTCTTCAAAAGCCTAGTTTCTAAATCAGTGAATTTTTTTTTTAATTTTTCACTACTAAGTTATTTTATCGGTTTACAGACTTTTCTAATCGTAGTTCTGAAGAAAATATGAATTGAGTTTCTAAATCAGTGAAGAAAAAATTTAATTTTTCACCACTAAGTTTCTAGTGAAGAAAAAATTCTAACCTTAGTTTTTAAATCAATGAAAAAAAATTCAATTTGTCACGTTTTGCGTGATGAGAATGGTAGTTTTGGAAATGGTA
This sequence comes from Allium cepa, assembly GCA_030765085.1. NCBI lineage: Eukaryota > Viridiplantae > Streptophyta > Magnoliopsida > Asparagales > Amaryllidaceae > Allium > Allium cepa. Next base: position 819,040,045 of record CM060929.1, read on the forward strand.
TGGTAGGGAGTTACTAAGTTATTTTTTTGGGTTTATAAGCTTTTTTAATTTTGGAGGCTACTAAGTGAATACTCGGGTACTGAAATAGAATTTGCCTTTTTTTTTATCAGTAATACACGGTACTTACCAACTGTTTTACTGTTTGGTCGTTAATCAAACAGTTCATAAAATTATATTGAACAGAACATACCTAACCAATCCTAGTCCTCTGATTAATGTTTCAACAACTACAACATCAGATTTATGTTCATCTTTTCGTTGAGAAAAGCAAAATAAGATCTTGCTTGTAAAGTTTAAACTAATAATTGGTGAATGATGTAACTAAAATGAATTATTTCAAAAACTAGCATCACATGATGTCATGAACGATGAACCATTGCAGTTCAATCTTTAGCACAGACAGGTTGTCTTTGCTAGTTTACTCAAGAAACTTTCTCCTTTTAAGCAGTTCTTTCTCTATACTTCATTGATTAGTGTGACTAGAACACTGACAATTAACTTCTTCCTTTTTGGATAACAATCCGAACTACTTCTTTATTTACAGAAATATGAAACTGATTATGGTTTCTTACCGATTATGATCTGTTCGGATATACAAAGATAGTGTTTAAAATGAATGAATTGCGAGGAAAATTTTTAATGCTTTTGCACCAAAAATTTCCACATGTATATATTGCTGTATTATTGGAACTTTAAGTGAAATGTTAATTAAAATTGCATTTATCAATGATTTTTAATTTACACTAATATTTTTATATTTATGTCTAAAGTCATGAACCAACCAGTTCAAATAGCCGGACAACCCAATGCGGTCAGCTTAGACTTTCTAGAGATAGCAGATTAGAAAATTGGTTTAACGGTTGAAATTGTTAGCAAACAATAATTAACAGTGGTATACGAAAGATAGTGCAGTCATTGTACCAACTAATTGAGTAAATTAGGAAACAGTAATTAACATTGGTATATGAAAAGAAAATGACATGAGAATGTTGACACCGGTGATGATTGAATTGTATGTTGTGTTTTTAGCTGCGTACAATGAAGGTATGTTTTAAATAGCAAGAATTTGGTCAAGCGTTGATAATGATTTTTCACATACCATATCAGACTATATACGTACGTTATTGGCTTCTTCATATTGGTCTTGAAGCTCTCTTTGCTTTCTTTTTGTCACCTCTGACTTAGCTTTATAAGCTTGGTCTTCAGACTCCTTTGATATCTATAAGATTCAGAAATGAGTCGAATGCTGTTACTAAGCTAATTAGTTAAAATCTATAAACTACGAATGCAAAATACTTCAACATGTCTTTTTTTGGCTCTAGGTTATGTGTTCTTTGATTCATGCAGTTTCAGCTGCTAGGTCCGCTTCTGGAAATCTATTAATATATATTTGTTCAATGAAATTTACACTTTTTCAAAACAGAAACATTATCCATTATTAGTTTCTCGGGATATTCTTGAATCAAGACTATTATAGTGTGCTAATCCAGGGTGGTCATATTTCAAACCAAAGTTAATGACCAACTTAAAGTTGGCAACCAGTAGTCATATCATTTGAGAGGCAGGCATATCTGAATATACGATTGGCTCTATGCATTAGAAACTTGAATGGAACTGGTTATTACTTTACCTTATTTTCTTTCTTTTTTGTTCGAGGAAAATACAAATGAAACATAGAAATGTAAATTATGAGCCACACGGCCTTACCTAACATCATCGTCGGTCTGGAAAACTAACAAGGGAAAAATATATTTAGTGGCGTCTCTAATCCCGGAATAGAATGACCGATGTAGTCATCGCCAACGGCGACGTCATGGGCCCAATTGCACCTGCCATTAGTCAGCTGTCTTCTCTATAGAACTTCATGATCATATTCTCCAACTTCACTTCTTCAATGTCCAGCACCATCCCTGAATCCACAGGAGAACTCGTCACCTCCCTTCTTTCAGACTGTACGCTAATTACAGGTTGACTAACCCTGTACCTGACGCATTGTGCAAGTTGGGGAAGCTGAAGAAAACAAGGTGCATGATAAACTCTTTGTCCATATAATGGATGTTGAAGTTTTTATTGTTTGTAACGTTTATATTCATTTAATTTGGTTCAGATCAGGTTGCGAAAAACTAGCATTTTTACTAGAAGAACAATACCTACATGATATTGGAGTTATATCATCGTTTTTCTTTAACAAGGTAAAGCTAAAACCAGGTGAAGCATATTGAGTGAATATTTCGCTTGACTTAATCAATTCTAACTGAATAGCATTTTCCTAGTGCATTAATCAATTCTAATAACTTAATTAAGAAATTCATGAAATAGTTGACTTAAGGAAAGTGGAACTTTTATAAACAGAAACTGTTACCCGGTTGTTTGACTCCGTAACAAGCGGCTCGGCACAGGAAGCCCCGCTCGGCACAGAAGCCCCGCTCAGCACAAGGAGCCTCGCTCGAGGCATAGAAGCCTTGCTCGGGCCTCGTTCGGCACAAGGAGCGTCGCTCGGCATAGAAGCGTCGCTCGGCATAGAAGCGTCGCTCGGCACAGGTGCGTCGCTCGGCACAGGTGCCTCGCTCGGCATAGAAGCCTCGTTCGGCACACTTCCTCCAGACGCCACGTTCGGCATACTTCCTCCAGACGCCTCGTTCGACGTACCTCCTCCAGATGGCATCACTCGACATAGATGCCTCGCTCGGCATACGAATATCGCTCAGTATAGACGTGTAGTTCGGCCTAGGCATTTTGGTCCATCTTTGGTTGAGGTGTTGTCGCCTGGCATCTCTCGACCGACATTTCTCGTTCGGCATGGCCGGTTCGGTGCACAGAAGTCATATGCTATGGGCCGAAGTACCTTGTTCTTGGGTCCGGATAGGAAGTCCAGTCTATCTTCGTCTATAAATAGAAGGGCAGTGACATAGTGAAAGAGATCCTTTTTCGAGAACACTGGAGAGAATCTACCGCTTTCAAGACTCATTCTTTTCCGCTCAGCATTTGCATTCGAGTAATTGGTGTACGGATTATATCTGTAATCAATTGTTTAGAGAAGCAATAAAGATTAAATTCAAAGTGGACGTAGGCAGTTACGCCGAACCACTATAAATATGATGTTCTTGTTTCTTATAATTATTACTGCATTACTCCTCAGTTTTAATTTACCTTCTTCATTAATCTCTTTACACGAATCCTTCTTCGGGTGTTGGTGACCAATTCTGGTGCTAACAGAAACAGTAATACAAGTCATATTACTGCTATGATAATAATAGTATCATAAGTTCCATTTCCATACAGTCTTCATTCGCTTTCCATGTAATGTGCACCGACACTAGTGATTAATGAATTTAACTTAACTCATCTAATTCAGTCTACAGTCCTCAAGTTGAATGTACTCCTAACAGATAATACATAAAAATAGCTTATGTAGCAACTAAATGAAGATTGTGTTTAGATGCGTGTATGTCGAATTGCAATTATCCACTTAGATTTGGTACGTACATTATGCCTTGTAATCACTCAACATAGCAACAAAATTACAACCTATCCTCCGCATACATACAGTCTTATGATACTACGTATAGAGAAAGAGGGGGAATCCATCCGCGGGTGTGGCGCAGTGGAAATGGAGCTTGGAAACTGATAAAAAAGCTCAGGTTTCATTCCTACCATGCGCTTCCATATCCTATATAAATTTGTCAGAGGGTATGAGGGTTTGGATCAGCGGACGGCTTTACTACATCCTCCACAGGAGTTTACCGGCCCGTCGGGTTATTCTGGGTTTCCAAAAAAAAAGAAAGGGGATCCTTTAAATGCATTAATTATTGCTTGACCAGATCCAATACCATTTTGCTGACCTCTGAGCATATATTGCAAATTTGATTAAGTTTGAAAGTGTTTAACCTTGTGACATGTAAGTCTAATATAGTTTCTATGTCCATATAGTAATCTTCTATGATTTAGCCATTAAGGATTATGATTTGTGATCATTCCCGGCGAAATGACTTGAAACTTTTAAATAAATGATGGTGCAGCCTAAACAACCGATGCAATGATAATTTGACCTGCTTTTGCTGGTAGCAAATTGTAACAATCCTAATTTTAATTAACATTATTTAGGAGGTTTAATTGGGTAAATTAAATAAAATAATGTAAAAGGTCAGGAAGATTGAGATTTGATAATTAGTATGGGTCAAGCCTTAATTAATAAACAAATGAAATTAATTAGAACATTAATGAGAAGAAGGTTATATGAGGAGGGCAAATGGAAAAGGAGCACGTTTCCATAACAAATATACTCATTCTTATTTCCCCCTTCATTTCATTTACACAAACAGGAGATAAGAGTTAGGCCAGCCATTAACAAGGGTTTCAAGTGAACCAAGGCTAGGGAAAATAAGAGCAAAGCTTAAAAGAATCAAATCAAATACAAATCTCAATCTTCTTAAACCATTCAAAATGAATAATAGTTATGCATCTCATGTTTTAATTGTTATTTTCGGTTTTAAGCATAACTCTGATTATTTTGCTTATATTATTTCATGCATGATAGTTTGAATGTTTATATGCTTATTGGTGAATTTATGGAATTTATTTATAAAATTAAGTGATACGTTTAAGTTAGAAAACCTATCATATTACACCCAAATGACTTGAGATTTTGATACGATGTTGGAAATATTATTTTGGAAGTGGGTTTTTAATCTCACAGTTTTCTGATTTAATGAGAGTATTTGATGAATTTCCTAAGGTTGGAAAATGTTTTATTTCTGGTTTTAATTATTAAAAATAATTCAATTTAGATTTGACCTTGAAATTTTATATGTTAAATAAGATAATGAATTTTATTTATCATGATTTTTGGGGATTTTTTCCTAGTGTTTGCGATTTAATATGATTTATTTAAGCTAGAAGGGCTTAATTAGTGTATTTAAATATTAATATGAAATGCAAGGTTTGCTAAGTACTTGAAAATGATAAATTTGCTCCTTGGTAGTTTTCTGTAAAAGTTTTTGGTAAGAAAACGTTATCCAATAAGATTTTGACAAATAATTGAGTTTAGGTGAAAAGAAACCTCTTCTAATGATAATAAAACAGTTTTCCTGTTAATTACGACCTTGGCATGCCGAAGTTCATGATGTCGCCACTATCTCACTGCCTCTATGGTCTTTGACGTCAATCAAAAGCAACACATATGGTATCAACTTGGGCTGATAAGGAATGCATCGGTTTGGTCGAAGTAGGATGCCAACAACAACATCAACATTGTGAATTTCGAAGTGGATGAGGCCGCTTTCTTTAACATACTATGCCTCATATTTTCTACAATGTTTTCTACCACTTTGGTTCAGAAGTGACTTGTAGCAGCATTAATGATGCCGCATGTTTTATATCTATCGTCTTCGACAATATAAGCAACTACGTCGCTTTTAACTATGTCGACATCATTGGTGACAATGCTGCCTTTATTCAAAATTATATGTTTTCGAACACAGCTAGGATGCCACTTCTAATGACTTAGGCTCTAATGAAGCCACTAATTTTTCTTAAAGCAATGAAGCCGAGATTCAACTAGGTCGACTCTGTTCTTTTAAGGCTTATGCTAACCAAGTTTTATACCTTTGGACGTTGATGTTGTATGAAGTGTGACGCCCATGTTATCGGCCTTATGGCCTTATGTTTTAAAAGATAAAAGCTTTATCATAATTTTATATTAAGAAGGGCAAAGACCATTAGTGGCGAAGAGGTCGTCGACATTATCAATTAAATGGTTTTATTAATTTGGATTATAGCTTATGTTATGAGGGGCGACCGTTGACTATGTTATTGTCATGTTTTATCAATATAAAGACTTTATATTGTTTTGGCTCTATACTTATAGTTTTGTAAGGCGATGACTTTAAATGACTTCAAACTTCATCAATATTATTTTATAAAAGCATATATCATGGCATGATTATTTTGGATATAGTAAGGGCTATATTTTTCTTGTGTTGAAAATATGATTTCAAGGGTTAAATCGTTTATAAAAAAAGTGTTTTCAAAAAATAAATGGTATTTTGGCAAGAATTTTACTAAATAAATTATTATTCTTATCGCTTTTGGATAAATTGTGATGAGATGAATGGACTCAGAGATTTAAAAACCAGATGAGACTGGTGTAGGGTAATGCCCTATACTTCAGCCATTAACCCCTATATGATATTAGTTCAAAATTTCAATGTATAGGGTTTTATCAAAAGTAAAACAAAAAGTAGATTTAAACACAGAAAAGAATAAATAAAGATAAAGTGAGTTATAGGCTGGCCTACAAAACATTAGGTTCATAGTAAGCATAGCTAAACTATGAGATTGACTGGTAATCGGGTAAACACTAGGATAAGCCTATTTGGATAGGCCGTCCAGTTTACTTCTAATAGTCAGTTAGAACATTTGGTAAATCTAGTAGAGCCGAGTCAGCCATATAGGTTGATAATTACCCTGTAAAAACTAAACATTGGGACGGATAGTCCACTGATTTAAAGGATGGTCATGATTACCTGCTTAGCATGCACGCACATTATTATTTTATAGTATTTATTTTAACCAGTTTGGTTGTAGGAATTGATTTGCCAAAGATATATTTTAAAAAGGGATATTAGTGAGGGAAAACTGTTCCGTTCAATGAAGTGGTCCCACTTAACATCTATAAACCGAGATGGTATATTACTATTCACACCTGGCTTTTTGTCTTACCCGAAATATATGTTTTCCCCTTAAATTCTCGGGTGCTCAAAATTTGATTTGAGTAGGCCGGGGAGTAAGAGTTTTATCGGTTAAGTAGGTTTTGACGAATAAAGCATCCGGAGACTTGCAGGAGGCAAAGCTAGCTATATAGGAGTCTATCTATTTCTATTATACGTTTTTTATGTCAGTTGTTATATGAATGTGCTGACAGTAAAAATATCAGTCTACTTTAGTAACTCTAATCAATCAAGGGAGAATCTTCGTATGTCGCTCTTGAAGTATTTTGTAATAATTATATTTTATCTGAATTTGGGCAACGTTTAGGATTATTTAATGAATATGAAATATATTTTTGAAATGAATTGAGAAATTTTGATTTAGAAATTGTGTTTAAAATTATATCATATTCTTGTGCTTCTGATATTATGGATACCATTAACATGACCGCATTTTATCACGAGAAATTAATACTATAGATGACTGCAACATCTGCAGTGCTTAGTTTTAAGCCTCAAAATGGAGAATCTTACAACTTGGTATCAATGCACATGTTTATGTAAAACTAAAGAACATTGAACTTTAAAGTGTTCGGAAACCTAATCCTAATGAATCAAAGAATAAGATTGGGGTATGAGATAATGCTATAGTAACGTACTTATATTCGCTATACATATGTATACACTTATCTCTATCCTCCCTCTCACTTAGACCGTTCTTCCATATCTTACTAAGGCTTGAATGCAGTTTTAAGGGAGTAAAATATGGAGACGGCAAATGGAAGAGTGAATCTCGATGGAGGAAGCACCACTACCAATGAAATGTTAGTGCCTTGGATATTGGTTTTGATGATAACAACTGTATGACGTTATATAAAATATATATACTAATGTTTTATCAAGATATATGTAGTATGTAGTGCATGATATTAGACAGACATTGATTATGAAGACTGTACAGTATCTAGATGCTAATATCAAGAGTAGATTCAAGACGTTGATATAAAATGTCAAGATTTAAGAATGAAGACACATGAGTATCGAAGAGTTCATGATTTCAACATATTCCAGATCAATCATAGAATCATAGAATTATTGTTAAAACCTTGATAGCACTATCCTTATCTCTCTCATCTTCTCTAATTTTGTTTTAAATTATTTTTCAAATATTATGTTTTTGAAATAATTTTTTTAAAATACTTCCCAAAATGATTTTCAATCTCTTACGTATAAGATTCATTTCAGCGTTTTTAAGTTGATATATATATATATATATATATTGAATTTTTGTTTATATTTTAATAAGTTATAATTATGTTAATTTATATATATATATATATTATTGAATATTCTTATTAAATCTTTCAAAGTTATTTTATGAAGTTTTATTAAGTTATATTTTGATTAAAATGTGTATAAATTATATTTAAATAATTCTACAAAGTATCAAAGTATTTTACAAAACAACGAATTTTCAAAACAATATTTTTAAAGTACTTTTCAAAATACAAAGGGATATGTCGACATATCCTATTTATGTATGTCAATTTAGTTGCTGTAAAATTCAAAATTCAAATTTGAATGGAAGTGTCTTTTCGTCGTATCTCTTTCCAAATGGACATGACCGTTGTTTACCGATATATACCAGACTTTCAAACAAATTTTCATTAACTACTTTCTTATTTTTCTCTCCTTATTTCAAATTTCTGGTTTCTAAATCAGTTTCTATTAAAACTCCATCGAAATTCAGTCGGAATAAAATTCAATCACTACTAATATGATTCTCTTTCATATACTCTATGATTTCTCTCATCTCTCTCAAGATCAAAGTGTTATTCAAGAGTTGTAGGATCAACTATAATCAAGATCGAAAATCCGAGTCTATAAAATCTATCAAATAATAATCTTGTACTTTGAGGTGTGGTTGGTAACCCTTAAATTCAAGTAGGTGTGATTGTAGTCTATTAAAATCAATTGGGTGTGCTTAGTAGCCCGTAAATCTAGTAGGTGTGCTTGTTGCCCAGAAATCAAGTGACTCTACGTAGAGGTCAGGATCTTAGAGGGTGTGTCTCATAGCCTTATAATCGAGATTGTACTTGCATTTACTAGTCGAAAAAAACTCCGCACAAGGAATTGTAAAAGACTGGATATAGGGTAACTTCTAACCAGTATAAAATCCTATGTGTTCTTTCCTTTTTACTTTTACTACATTTACTTATCTGTACTTTGATTTTGTGATTGTTTCTGTAATTGTTAATTACATCATTCAAAGTTGAATCTTAAAGAACTTGAAAAATATATAATCCATTAAACATTATTCATCCGTCTCTGGTGTTAATTTAGCCATAAGGTCTCTATTCCGCTGACTCAAATTTTGTATCAGAGCATTGGTTTTCAAAATATTCATAATTTGATTTTTGAAAAAGTTTCAATGGCAATTTTTGATAATATTTTTAACATTATTTTCAAAATTATCATAATGTTGTTTCATAAATTTGAATCTATTTATTATAAAAAATCACGTGATCTTTTGAAATGGTATGAATTGCAAGAATAGACGTGTTACATGGATTTTGATGAACGGATACTTGATGATCAAGTGCTACAGATCAAAAAGGACATATGGATATTGGATGCTCAAGACACATGATTGGAAATTCGAAAATTTTGAAAGATATAGTTTACAAAGATAACGGATCAACAAATTTTGGAGACAACTCTAAAAGATATGTGATTGGCATCCACAATATCGGTGATTCTAAAACTCCAACTATTTCTAATGTTTTGTTATTTAGAAATTTAAAGCATAATCTGTTGAGTGTTAGTCGAATGTGTGATAAAGGTTTCAAAATTAAATTCGTAAAAGATAAGTGTCATATTGAAGATAATGAATCAAACATTATCTTTGAAGGTATTAGGAAAAGAAACATTATGAGAATCTCAAATGATAACTTAAACCTTTTGGCTGAATCAAGCGACCCTTGGATTTGGCATAAAAGATTTGGTCATTTGAATTTCAAACTAATATCTAAAGTTGCTAAAAATGCTATAGTTATAGAACTTCCTAAAATAAATTTTAAAGTTGATAATTTATGCAATGCATGTCAATTAGGAAAACTTAGAAAAAGTTCTTTTAAATCAAAAGATATGATTTCTACCTCTCAACCCCTTGAATTTTTTCACTTAGATCTTTTGGGTTCTTCGTAGATACAATCTATAAATCACAGTAGATATGTATTTGTAATCATGAATGATTATTCTAAGTTTACCTGGATGATTTTCTTAAAACTTAAAAGTTATGCTTTTGAAATATTTAAAACCTTTATTAGACAAATTCAAAATCAAATGACTAGTAAACTTAAAACAATTTGGAGTGATCGCGATGGAGAATTTGAAAATGAAAATTTTGAGAATTTCTGTAACAAGACAGGTATGACTCATAATTATTCATTTTCAAGAACACCACAACAAAATGGAGCAGTATAACATAAAAATAAGACGATTCAAGAGTGCGTTAGAACTATGCTAAATAATAGTAATTTACCTAAATAATCTTGGTCTGAAGTAGTTGATATGGCATGTTATATATTAAATAGGATTTTAATAAGATCATTAATAAGAAAACACCATATGAATTATTCTATAATAAAAAAGTCTAAAGTATCATATTTTAAAATTTTTGGTAGTAAATGTTTAACTTTAAATACTAAAGGTGATTTGGATAAATTTGATGCTAAATCAGATAAATGTATTTTTATTAGATATTCCAATAGAATTAAAGCTTATAGAGTTTTCAATACCAAAACTAATACTATTGAAGAGACATTACATGTCTCATTTAATGAATTTTTTTAAAGATTATAGTCCAAATATTGATGAAGAAAAAAACGTTGATAACCCAAACGAAATTAGTGATAATGGGATTACCGAAAACGAAAATAATAATAATTCAAAAAATTCACATCCTAATAAAAGAACAAAATACTTAAAAATATCATCCTATAGAAAATATACTTGAAAAGATTGAATTTGTTGTTAAAACTAGAAATCAACTAAACAAAATCAGTAACGTTGCTTGTATTTCAACTATTGAACCTAAAAATCCAAAGGAAATATTAACCGATGATTCATGGATTCTTGCTATGCACGAGAAGTTGAATCAATTTACAAGAAATAATGTATGAGAATTAGTCGCAAGACCTGAGTATAAATCCGTAATAGAAACTAAATGGTGGAAATTAGCCACAAGGGCCTCTTTAGCAAGTGCAATTAGTTTGTAGGACATAAAACCGAAATAATTATTTTTAAGGACAAAATGCAAAATAATTAGTTTCTAAGGCCTAAAAACCTGTGAAATTATGTCCTTAAAAGTAATTGGACTGGTGAGTTTGTCCTTAAAAGTAATTATTCTGCTGACTTTGGCCTTGAAATTAATTTCTGTGGATGCGTGTCCTAGAAACTAATTGGGCTGCAAAGTTTATCCTTCTGGTGACATGCCCCAACTAAATGAGTATATAAAAATAAAATGAATGAACAAGTAGAGGTTGTGAGAAATAAGGGTCAATTAGTTGCACATGGTTATTGTTAAGAAGAAGTAATAGATTTTGATGAAACATTTTCACCCGTAACAAGATTAGAAGCTATACGAATTTTATTTGCTTTCCTAGTGATTTTAAGTTATATCAAATGGATGTTAAAATTGCATTTTTGAACAGTTTTATTAAGGAAGATTTATATGTAGAACAACCTCCTCTTTTTGAGGATGAAAACCTACCTAATCATGTTTATAAATTAAAGATGGCTTTGTATGGTCTGAAACAGACTCCAAGAGCTTGGTATGGAGAGTTAAATCCTATCTATCACAATCAAATTTTGAAATAGGTAAAGTAGATAGTACACTTTTTATTTAAAGAGATAAAAATGATATTCAAAAAATACAAATATATGTAGATGATATCATTTTTTGATCTACTAACGATAAACTAAATAATGAGTTTTCAGAAACAATTATTAAGGAATTTGAAACGAATCATATGCAAGAAATAAATTATTTTCTAGGATTACAAATAAAATAACTTAGTGATGGAATTTTTGTTAGTTAAGAAAAATATGCTAAAATTAGTTAAGAAATTCGATATGTCAAATAATAGTGGTAAACCAACTTCCATGGCAAGTAGTGAAAAATTAATTAAAGAAGAAAATTCAAAAGATGTAGATCAATCTCAATCTAAAGAAAATCATTTAAAATCTATAATGAATATTTTGATATGTAAATAAAACATTCGACTATGGACTCTTTTACGCAAAAGAAGATCCTTTGAATTAATTTCATATAACGATGCTGACTATGCTGGTTGCAAATAAGGCCGAAAAAGTACAAGTGTAACACTTTTTGGACACTCTATGGTTTCATGATTTAGGAAGAAGCAAAATTATATATCTCCATCTACGATAGAAGTAGAATATATTTCAGTAGCATTAGCATGTTCACGGGTTATCTATATGCAACAAACTTAAAAAAAAATTGGTTTAAATTTTACTAAATTACCAATATACTGTGATAATAGAAATGCGATCAATTTATCTAAAAATCCAACTTATCATGCTAGAACTAAACATATTGATATACATCATTTTCTAAGAGAATGTAAACAAAGAAATAATATAACTTGAATTTATAAACACTGAAATCAAATAGCTGATATATTAACAAAACCATTGAATCAAAAAACCTTTACTAACTTAAGAAGCGAGTCGGGAATTTGTTCTCTATTGGAAATATAAAAACAATAAAGTAAAAATTACAAAATATAAAGAAAAACAAAATAATCAAAATAATACTATGTATGTTGACATACCCTAACCTCATATGTCGACATATAACGGTAAATTATGTTTTTAATTTTCCCTCTAAGATTCAAATTGTTGGTCATATAGTAACCAAATTTCAACTTTCTTCGTCATTTTTATTTTGTATTCTCTCTTCTTAAACTTCTGAAACAAATAAATCATGGCTTCCTCTAATCCCAAATTTTCTAGAGAAGAGAATCCATCGTTTTTCTTCATTTCTCCTACCCAAGGTGTGACGCCCCACCTTTATACCCACACTAGCCAATGACACTACGAGGTAATGCCGTCAACTAGCGCGGAGAATAAGGCTATTGAGGAGCGACCATCCGCGTAATTGCTTTGCGCGAGCAACGACATGTCAGATGGCACAACATGCATTTGGTTTAAGGAGGAAATCCGACATACCGATACAAACTCAAAGCTACTACACAATGGCTATATATATTCTTCGGAAACAAATATAGAAATAAACATAACACAAATCAGTCACAGACATCCATATCACAAAGGCGGAAATAGATATGGATATATATATATATATAACACATGAAAGTATACATCAGAGTAGTGGTCAAACAGTATACACAATGTCACAAAGGAATAGCTACAAGTGCTAGATAAAAGAATATGGATACATCAATGAGTCTATATCTCAAACGTATACAACAAAAACTACTAATCTAAGTAGTTAGCCAAAAGTAAGGGTGATAATCCCAGATGTGAAGCCAAGCAGAAACACCTGTAACATCTTGGTCTGACCCGAGTATTATTTAATAAGAAAATAATAAACGGACCAGTCTAGCTATAAATATAAGATAAAATGATATAGAATAAGAGATATAACATAAATATATGATAACCATAAAGCCATACTTTGTAAGTATGCAATTGAATATCAACTAGGGATTAATCAATATCATAAGAATCTTCTCAAAGATCAAAAGGGAATGGCATACTCTATATTTATATTCACCAAAAAACAAATATGGGCATTAATATCAATGCCAATCACAAAAGTTAATGACACACAAATTCATCAATGCACAAATATTGATAAAACTTGTCAATGTAAATCACGAATATTGGTGAAAACACAAATTTCAGAAATCATCAATGGTAATCCAGAAATCACAAAAAGGGGGAGGCCTATCACAAAACGGGAGCATGAAAACTCACCAACACGTGTATCACAAAATGGAACGCTATTCCATGGTTGCTAACCATTAATTTTGAGCCGAAGCTCCACAAAAAGGCCCGAAGACCATGGGTCGCTACCCCACCAAATTGAGCCGAAGCTCCACAAAAACGGGGTTTAGTCTCCCATGTAGACAAAGAGACATCGCACATTTGCTAGTCTAAATCACAAAAATGATCATCAACGATCATCAAGAAATGTCAATTACAGTAAGCTAGTAAATATATAAGCTTAGCTTCATGTCTCATAACCACTAGCTTAACTTAAATATTTACGAACAAATTGCAGATCTCCACTCGAAAATTGTCACAAGAGATTCAATCGAACAAGTCCAAGAATTAACCGGCGAAGTAAATGCAAGCATTTCATACCATTTGTTTTACTAAGCTGTTTAATTAGATTTCTCGTACTAGTGAGATGAAGTGACAAATCACAAAAATGATTGTAGAAACAATAAATCACAAAAATTCACATTCGAAGACGTGAATAAAATCCAAAGAATTCGATTCCAAATTCATCAAAGTGGAAATACCCTTGCGACTTAACAGCCACGACTTACGACTTAACATAAGTCAACACAAGAAACCAACGGCTCAACACATGCGACTGCACGGCGTACGACCTAAGAGGTCAGCGACTTAAGAAATAGCATGCGGCTTAAAGCAGGTGCGACTTAAAGGGTGGCGCGACCTAACTACAAACGACCTAAGGAACGGCGCGACCCAAAGTATGTGCGACCTAGCCGAGCGACCTAAGTGTTGCAAGCGACATAATAGGCCAAGAGACCTAAACGAGACCAATGGCGCGACCTAAGTGACGCGACATAGCCGAACGACCTAAGTGTTGCAAGCGGCATAATAGGCCAAACGACCTAAGGAACGAGCGACCTAAGGGGTGAAGTAGGCCGAGCGACTTAAGTGTGGAATGACCTATCCCATGGCGCGACCTATCTTGTCGCGACCTAAGTTGGCACGTGCGACATAACACGGCCGAGCGACCTAACGACCTAAGAGGAAAGAAGGCCTAGCGACCTAACGACCTAACTTGTCGCGACCTAAGGGGTTACGTGATATAGCAGGTGCGACTTACATGGTTGAGCGACCTATGGGGTGGAACGACCTAACACATGGCCGAGCGACCTAAGCTGGCACGACCTAAGCAAGACGCTACCTATATGCAGGCCGAGCATTTCGAGTTGTGCAGGCCGAGCGACCTAGGGGATTGAAGTGCAAAACTCGTCCAATTTGCAACCGATCGAGCAAGGACGCTAGGGGATTATGCCCATCGGCTACCCGGTCCTATTGGCTCTTCGATGCAACACCAAAAACGTGTTCCAACATCAAAGATTGGATTTTTAAAGATTTGAACCCAAAACACTAAAAATTGGGATTTTCACCAATTCAATCCAAACCAAAAGCAATTGCATATGTAAAAGTGTTAGGAATTCATACCCAACAATCAAAGATGGTTATAGACAAAGATGTGAGATAAAAATCTCATCTTTACACAAAATCAATGAAGAAGAAGCTTGAAAGCAAATGATGAATCAATGGCTTCTCTTTGAATTTGGAGTTAGATGTTGGATTTGCAAATGAACTTAAGCTTGGAGTTTTAATTTCTCATTCCTTCCTCCATTTTTGATGAAGCTTGAGTGTTAGGAAATGAAAGTAAAGTTATGAAGGGAAGGGGGTTGAGCTAGAGTTAATAGTTTAGGCTAATGGGCTAAACCAAACCCAAAGTGAAAAAGTGGCAAAATTCCCTTAACTCCAAACATATCAAAGTTTATACTAAAGAAGATCGCAAACGGTGTTTTGGACCCAATGGAAGTGGTTCCGAGTCCTAATTCGACCGTATGCAAAAAAGTAACTTTTCGGACTAAAATTCGACTAACGATAAAATATTAAAATAAAATATTTAAATGTTCAATTGTAAAATATGCGGGTTGTTACACAAGACCCCTTCCAAAGCACTACTATGGCCAAGATTACTAAAATGGAGGGTGAAATAAAGAATATTATGCAAATGCTCACTAAAATTCAAATAGTGCAACTTCGTATGACCAAAGAATAATAGAAGCAAAACAAAAAATTTCGCAATTTGCAGAAATGTCTATTGGATAATCCTACGAATCCAATAGTTATTGGAGATGATTATGAAACTTGGCTATTCATAACCCCATTCTAGGCAGCGTTGACGAGGAAGAAGAGGAAGAAGAAGAACCCATGGAAGAAGATGATGAAGTTCGATGCATCGGAGAAGTATGTTTCAATCGAGATGGAAATCTCATCGAACAAAAAAGGAAATTTGCCTTCATTATCCTCATTGTCCCTTTCACAAATTACCATTCATTCGAAATTCACGTTAGATAATATTTGATTTGCTTTGAATGTGTGGTATGTATATTTAATTTGATTTGACAAGTTTACTTCGAACTTATATGTATAGTTTAAGATTTGATAGGATCGTGATTACTTTGTATTGTGATATTGAATGAATATATAGTTTGGTATGGTTACTGTTAATAATTTGTGTTATCGCTCATCATTTCTTATATATCATGCTTATCATTATTGCTATAAGTATCTTAGTTAGGGGGAGTTATAGTTAGTTTATTTTTGTTGATGACAAAGGGGGGAAAATACATAAAATTCAGGCATAGATTAAGTGTGAGTTTTGTGACGTGGGGAGTTATATTATATTTTATATATAGAGTGGTCATCATAAAAAAACGGAAGATTGTTAGTATCTTAGATATTAGTTTTGATGATAACTACAGGAAGTTATATAAATATAGATACTAATGTTTTATCAGGAAATATAGTGCATGATATTGGACATGTATTGATTAAGAAGACTACATTATTAGGATACTGATATCAAGCATAGATTCAAGACGCTGATATAAAGTTTCAGGAGCTTAAGAATGAAGATTAATGAGTATTGAAGAGTTCACGATTTTAAAATATTACAGATAAGTTATAGAGTCATGGAATTAATGTTACAACCTTGTTAGCACTTTCCTGATCTCTCTCGTCTTCTCTAATTGTGTTTTAAATTATTTTTCAACTATTCTGTTTTTAAAATAATCTTTTCAAAATATTTCCCAAAATGATTTTCAATCTCTTACTTATAAATATATCATTTTAGTGTTTTTATGTTTATATGTATATGTGTGTGTATGTGTATATATATTGAATTTTTGTTTATATTTTAATATGTTATAATTATATTAATTTATATATATATTATTGAATATTCTTATTAAATCTTTCATAGTTTTTACTAAGTTATATTTTGATTAAAATGTGAATGAACTATATTTAAATGATTTTAAAAAGTATCAAAATATTTTACAAAGCAATGGATTTTCAAAACAATATCTTTAAAGTGTTTTTTAAATACAAAGTGATATGTCGACATATCCTATTTATGTATGTCGACGCAGTGACTGTAAATTCAAAATTCAAATTTGAATAAAAGTGTCTTTTCATCATATCTTTTCGCAAATGGACATGACCGTTGTTTCCCTTTATATACCAAACTTCCAAACGAATTTTCATTAACGATTTTCTTATTTTTCTCTCCTCTTTTCACTCTCTTGATTCTAAATCAATTTCTATCAAAACTCTGCCAAAATTCAACCAGAGTCAAATTCAATCATTATTAATCCGATTCTCTTTCATATATTCTCTAATTTCTCTCATCTCCCGCAAGATTAAGAGTGATATTCAAGAGTTATAGGATCAATTGTAATCAAGATCTTTGTCTATAAAATCTATTAGATCAAACTCTTATACTTTGAGGTGTGCTTGGTATCCCTGAAATTCAAGTAGGTGTGATTGCAGCATATTAAAATCAATTAGGTGTGCTTGGTAGCCTGTAAATCTAGTGGGTGTGCTTGTAGCACGGAAATCAAGTGACTCTACCCAAATGTTGGGATTTTAGGAGTGTGTCTTATAGCTTTAAAATCGAGATTGTATTTGCATTTACTGGTTGAAAAGAAATCTGTACAAGAAATTGTACGAGATTAGATGTAGGGTAACTCCGAACCAGTATAAAATCCTGGTGTGTTCTTTCCTTTTACTTTTACAGCATTTACTTTTACCTGTATTTTGATTTTGTGATTGTTTCTGTGATTGTTAATCACATCATTCAAAGTAGATTGTTAAAGAAATTGAAAAGTATTTATATAATCCATTAATCACTATTCACCCCTCCTCTCTAGTGTTAATTTAGCTTTAAGAACCCTATTCCGCTGACTAACATTTTGTATCAGAGCATTAGTTTTCAAAACATTCATAATCTGATTTTTGAAAAGTTTCAATGGCAATTTTTGATAATATTTTTAACACTGCTTTCAAAAAGATAATTTGCAAAATCATCATAATCTCGTTTCATGAATTTTCGTCTATTCATTATAAAAAATCACGTGATCTTTTAAAATGATATAAATTGAAGGAACAGATGTGTTATACGGCTTTTGACTGACGGACACCTTATGATCAAACGCTACAGATCAAAAAGGGCAAATGGATAATGGATAGTAGATGCTCAAGGTACTTGATTGGAAATTTGTAGATTTTGATAGATATAGTTTATAAAGATGGTGGATCGGTAAATTTTGTAGACAACTCTAAAAGATATGTGATTGGTATCGACAATGTCGGTAATTCTAAAACTCATACTATTTCTAATGTTTCGTTATTTAGGAATTTAAAACATAATCTGTTGAGTGTTAGTCAATTGTGTAATAACCATGTTTTTATGTAATAATATTAAACTAGTTTAATTAAAATAAAGGTGTTTGAATTTGATTTTTGATAATTATTACTTTTAAGAATCAAATTATTATTCGATTAAAGTCTTTTTAATAAAGAATTTTAATATAATACAAATAAAATTTATCAACAAATTCCTTTACGATAGTATTTGGAAATATGAATAAACGTTTTAATAAATATAAAAGTATTTTAGAGCACATTTTTTTTATGAGTGGTATAGCTGGAAATTAATTTATTACATTAACGCGACAAATAAGTAAATAAGAATGGATGGGTATCAAATTGAAAAAGATTTTGGAATTTGAAATATAATTTATCGAATAAAGTGTAAATCAAACTAGAACAGATTTACAAACAAATAAAGGAATCACTTAACAGAAAATAGAATAAAATTAGAAATGGGAAAAAGAACAAAAATGAAACCCAGTCCGAACGCTGTTTTAAGGCCGCTCTCTTTATTCCTTAGCATGTATTCCTCTTTTTCTCTCATTCTTTTGCCTAATCCCTAGATCGTTCAAAGAATTTTTTTTAAAAAAATCGTGTACAAATAGGCCAAGCCCTACAACGTCGATAATTTCAAAGGAGAGAGCCGCCATGATTAGGGATATTGGCCGCAAGGAACGAGGTGACGAACGCTTTGGAGGCGGTCGTGGCGGTTACAGAGGCGAGGGCCCATCCATTGGAAGTTGTAAAAAAAAAAGAGGCCACAGAGATCGAGGCGGCGATGGTCGCTTCGGAGGCGGTCGCGGTAGTCGAGGGTGAAGCGACGCCTGCAACTGGGAGGAGGTCACAACTGTTGACTAGGGCGATTTTGGTGAAGTCGCGGTAGTGATTGCGACCTCGGGAATTTGGACAATGTTCATGGTAGGGTGCGAATTTCTGAATACAACGGTGGTTGATGCGAGCTTTGGCAATGTTGGGCGAGTGCAGGCTGAAAGGCAAAAGGGTTAAGGTGAGTTGTTAAACTCACAATTCTATATCTAATTACTTTAATTCCTATTGCACGCCTTGCTTAAATAATGAAATTCGTAAATATCGGGTAATTATTGAATGAAAAGATTCAAATAAAATTGCATGCTATAGTTTCTAGTTGGGTTGGTGTTTGAATTGGTTAAATTATATGTTTGAATGTTGGATTTGAATCGTTTGTTGAAGTTGAATCAAATGGTTAAAAAAAAGTTACATGTAAGATTATATTATTCATTGCAAGTTTAGATCGATGGTTGAAAATACAATCATTATGTATATGAACGGAGTTTGCCAAATAGCGATTCAGATTGTTAAATTAACTCTATTTGATGAGTAGTATTATTCAGAGAGATTTATTTTAGAATTTTGATTTTAGACTTATTTGTTGTTTTGATTCATTTTGAATTTCGATAAATGGTTTTGATTCTTCTTTATTGAAAATTATTTTGGAAATTTTATTAAACCATTTAGTTTAATTTTTACTGAATTATTAATTCAAAATTCTATCTCAAGCTTTTAAACTAGTTTTATATTTCATAAAATCCTGTAGAAACTACTATTTCAACTATATTTTTATTTACAAGATTATTTTTAAGGAACATAGAATATCTTGCTCTTTTATAAAGGATATTACAAAAGAAATTTCCTTATTTGAAGTAATCTTGATTATAGAATTTATTTAAATAATTTTGAAAGAGTTTCAAGCCTCTGTAAATAAACAACTCTTCTTTAAAAATGAAAATAAAGATTAGAAAGTGATTTTGGAAAAATTATATCTTGCTATAAAAAAAAGTTATTTTAAAATTATTTTATTTTATTGATTATGGATTAACAAAGGCAAGAATTTCAAAAGTGAATCATAGATAAAATATATTAGAAATCATTTTCTGTATGATAAAACTATATTAATTACTTTCAACTTATAAACTACTGTTGGCCTTTGTTGTATTTAGCTTTCGGCTATTTTTATGCAAGCTTGAATTTGATTTCTGTTGAATTTTCGTGATTCTCTATGAAGCAAAATTTTTTAATAAACGATTGAATTGTCGAGTGATATGAGACACTTGGTACAATTCTTTCGATTATTATTATAATTTGTTAAATATTTGAGTGGAAATTACCAACATTTAGTAAATGCTTGAATTTACTATCTGGTATAGGACAGTTAGTGAATTCTTGTAATTACTGGAGTGACAGCAATTAACACTTATAGTTATATTATCTTAGGATGTTCGAATTTTCAGACCGATAGATCCCCTAAAGAAGATAACTCATTTTTCATCAATTTGAGAATCGATACATTTTTAGATTTGGGTAGGCGGATCTCTTTCGGTGGATCTGTTATGATGTAAATACGGTTGTTTCTTTCGTAAGGCATATTTTTACATGCATCATAGTCTATAGATACTGCAACCTATTAGTTTATTCTGTTTTATACAGTTAGACTATATTTTCCTCTTTCAGAAGGTAAATTTGCATAGGACGGATTAGAAACATGGCTGCTTTTTTCTTTGAGCGGTGTTTTTGACGACCCGAATTTTGCGTATGTTAATTGGATGATTAACTGATTTAAATCATTGGGATATTAATTTTGATTGGTCGAATAAATAAATTTTCTGATGTTAAAAATACCTGAATCTATATATTGATTAAAAACTATATTAAATATTGAATTATAAAACTTATGTATGTGATAGATATTATAGTTATATGTATATATAAACTCCACAATTTAAATTAAGATAAAATATCCATATACACACACACGCTTTATGGTGTTTGATAATATATATATATATATATATATATATATATATATATGCCCATATGAAGTAAATATAGAAAAGTTTGTATAAATATGAATATATACATATAAAATATCAATATATATATATATATATAAGCAATGTCTTTGAGAATATGTATAAGTGTATATATATGATGGTAAAACATATGTAAGTAAATGTATATGTAATTATGTTACATAGAATAGAAAATGGGTAAATGTATATGTTAATATAAAGTAATGTATATGAATGTGCGTATAGGGTCAAAATCTAGCATACATGGAAATCTATGTATGTGTACATACTTACATGGTAACCAATAACAATGCATGGAAATCTCTCTCTCTATATATATATATAAGCATATGAAAACATGTAGAAGATAAATATTTGTGTGCACGAGTGACAACAATATTTATATGAATATGTGAATATGTGTATATATGTTATAAAACCTTGCATATGGTCTAAGTTGTAGGAAATACACACACACACATATATATGTATGTATGTGTAAGGTTATATATATGGAGAAGCTTAAGGGGACATCATAATGACAAACTTCATTTCAAGCTCAAAAAAGAGCAAATCAACCAATCAAGTCAACTCTCATAGCATAAAATAAGGTCATGTACACATATTAAATCAAATCCTCTTTTCAATAAACCAAATCACTTTTTTAATATATATATATATATATATATACATATATATATATATACACACATACATATATATATATACATACATACATACATATATATATATATATACATACATACATACATATATATATATATATATATATGTATATGTGTGTGTGTCACTTCCACCCTATATATACACACACACATATACAAATCACTGCTTTAAATGTGTATATATATGTATGTATGTATGTATGTGTATATATATATGTATGTATGTATATATATATATATATATGTATATATCAAATAAGAAGGATCTGCCATTAAATCTAAAGCAAGTGAAGTATTAAAGGCTTGAAGCTAGGAGGAAGATCAAAAACAAAAAGTAGTAGCTCATCACACTTCAAACTGTGAGTAGAACACTGCTAGTTTACCGAACTTATACGTGGAACTTGATTCCTGTTTGATTACTTATAGTGTATATATGGTCATGTATGCAAGTATGTGGTATGAAGGCTATAACATGTTTAAAATCCTACCTGTAGACAAATTGAGAAGGGAAATGAATACTCTGTTCTTATTTACTTTGTTTGAAAACTGTTGACTTATAACTTCGAAAATCCACATCTTTTTATACAATTTGATTTTGGTATGATTCCAAAAGCTAACTTGTGTGGTTTTGAGTATAATTTATTCTATAAATCATTTCTTTTGATGTCATAAGATATAGAAGGAGAAAAACCCATTTTTGTAGTAAATCATTTATAAACGACAGCAATTCAAATATCATATATTCATCGATCGACTACACGAGTGTGTTTGTTATTTAAAAACGTGATTTTTGGAAAAGGTTTGATGGTTTTAAAGTTTGTATTGAGGGAGGAAAAGAAAGATGAACGGAAAATGCATTTTGACGAAATGGGGACGGACATGGCAATTTGGAGGCTCGGCGTTGGTCGTAGTGGAGGATCAAGGGTCTGGCATTCGAGGAAAAATAGCGAGGCATTTTTCTATTGAGGAGATTTATGGGTCGAGCTTGTTTTAGTGTTTAAGGGGCTGTTTTTGGTCTTCGAGTTCGAGTGGAAATGACGAAGCAGAGAGGATGAGGAAGGAGTGCACACCTGGAGGAAAAGGACCAGAGGATCGTGGCGAACAAATAGGTAAGTCTTGTAAGTGATGGAGGATCGGGATGGCGAGGCGAGGCAATTTGATGGATTCGGGTTTCGTTTAGGTCTGGGTTGGATTTCGAAATTTCGGACTTAGGATGGACCGTGGATTTCAGGCACGGAGGCAGGTCGAGGTGTCGTGGGAGGTTTGCGAGGTCGATCGACGACGAAGTTTGGTCGTCGGAAAGTGTGTGCACGTGCACACGTTGATGTATGGGGGTAAGCTCAAATGGAAAGGAAGAAAAGAGAAGAAAAAAAAGAACGGGAAGAAATGAAAGGTGAAGGGGAGAAAAAGAAAGAATGGGTCGGGTTGGGCCAAGGAAGAAAGGAAAAAAAGAAAAGATGGAAAGAAGAAAAAGAAAAAAAAAGAGAAAGAAAAGAAAAGAAAGAGAAGCGAAAAGAAGAGAGGAAAGGGAAAAGTGAGAAGAAAAAAAAAGAAGAGAAGAAATTAATACATATACATATACATACACATACATATACATATACATATACATATACATATATATATATATACACACGATAATTTATATTTCCTTTCTTTTAACTAAAAATCTATTTTCATTTTAAATCCATAATTTAAAAGTTCGATGATATTTTATAATTTAATGGTAATTAATTATATTATTATTCGACTTAAACTTATGGTTAATTAATGGAATTTTATAATTCATTATTAGTTAATTTTTTTTAATTTGTACTTAATTTGGAAAAAAAATATATAAATGAAATCGGCTAAGTAAAGTTAATAAAATTCTAAGGAGTGGATCATTTTGATATTTGTAACAATATATATCTTCGCTTAATTTTATTGGATAATTACTTTATTCTTGTCTGTGCCATCAAGTGGTCAGACGAGTTAAACAGTAGATTAAAATGATGATCCGGTTTATTTGAATAAAAATCTATAATAAAATTTCCACATTTGAATATTGTCACCATGGATATAAATTGTTATTTTAAAACAATTTACCCTTTTAAGTTCATTACTTGGATTCGAAGAGACTGGGATCGGATATCAGCGTTATCTGCATCCACTTCGATTTGAAAATTACTATAAACCTTTAAGGGTTGGATTATAAAGTTAAATGGACTGGAATTAAATAATTAAATAAATTTGACAATTTTCGATAAGTAACTATATTCAGACACTATTTTAATATCGATGGTTTTTCGGTAAAAGTGTTTTGATTATAACCAGATAAAACTCCTCGTGTTGTACGAGTTAACTTGTTTTTTTCAAAGGGTTTTTCAAATTTAAGTATTTCAAGTTAAATGTGTTGACTCACGCTGGGTTCCAGCCTGACTCGGGTGTTACTTTATTGTAATGCTCGGGTTAGACCGAGTATTACAGAATTTCAGGTTAGGACGCTTTTAGAATTCATGAGATGAGTTGGATGGCAGAGACGTATTGCATGTATTTGACTATATTCCGCTGTGTATTGTAGGTTGTATAGACAGTAGTTGAGGACAAGTTATTATAACTGTCCAGATTTGTTGTACTGATATCTTATATGTATCTTAACAGTTACAGCTTTTCTTTGTATAAAATGTTGTTATTGTACATTATATTTTGTTCCGCTGCAGTTGTGAGATTCTGTGTTGTTATTTCTGTTTCTTATTCTTTCTCGTTTTCTTCTTAACCCTAATAGCCTGCTATTTCCGACACTCGATTGCTCGACGCGATATACATCAAACGTATTAGTGTCGATTTTCGATGGTCGAAAATACTCGGTCATTACACGTGGTATCACAGCGGAATGTTAAGCGAGAACATTGGCTCTGGTGGGATTACTCATTAAAGATAGGGTCAGTAGCACCCTAGATTGAGTTGAGCGTATATATATGAGGGCGTACTTGTTATTTTCATATATAATGATTTTAAAAGCGATTTTAAAAATAATTTCTATATAAAATTATATTTTGATATATAATGAAATAATTTTTCTAAGTTATTATGGTATATTAAGTAGATTCGATGTTGTTATTATCAAATAAGATTATAAAATCTAAGTGATGATATATATAACCAAATAGAGATGTGATAAAAGTGAATTATACAAATAAGTTAAGTAAAAATGGATTCAAGTCGGAATTTAAAATTCCGAAAATTTCGGAAGTATTTTTCAAAGTGTTTTAAAACGAAATAAGTTACCCTGATTATATTTTAGATAATTTTTCTAGAAAATTATTGTGGTATATTTGGTTTCTAGATATGATAATATTGATTATTATCATAAATTGGTTGTTGTGTCTTAATAGAGGATGTTTATTACAGAATAAACAATAATGAAACAGAGTGAAATGTTTTAAGGAAGTAAAATTATATGTAATGACCTGTAAATTTCGATGAGTAAATTTGATAATTTAATAAGATTTTTGTTAATTTAATTTGGAAAGAAGCAAAAACTTTTAATTTAATAATGAAGAGAATGCTAAAATGAAACGTAACAATGATAATTCAAGCTAATAATTAATTATTTGAATGAAATTACAATTAATTGAAATAATGTAAATTGTTATACTTGGTTATAGATTGATGTAAGAAAACAAATGCAAAACATTAAATTAATAAATGAAATAGTATGAATAAAATGACTATTGAATAAAAATCGAGTTATGTAAGGAATTGTAACATTTGTGTGTAAATATTGAAATCATAAATGTAAATTAAAAGTTACACTAGCGGTTGTAAGTTACTGTTTAATTGGTCTATTAATTTAGCTATAAATGTTATATTTGGGTATAAATTGAATATAAGTAAATAAGAGTAAGTGTGATGTAAATAAATGAATTAGTATAATTAATGGTAATTGAATGAATTCATATTATGTAAGTAATTATAATAATGAGTTGAAATTAATAAACTTAAGTGTAAATTAAAGGTTATGGTAACAATCATCGTAAACTACCTATATCATTAGTCTATAAAATTAATTGGAAATCAATTATATTTAAATGAAAGTAAATGTTCATTAATATGAGTGAGGACGGTAATTGTAAAATGTGAATGTAATAAAATAAATGGAAATGTATATTTTATTCATAGATAAAATAAAGGAACGAAACCAAGTTGAATAAATTAATTGAGGTTTTAATTATAATAAATGTATATATTTGACAAATTCAATATAATTGAAACAACAGTTAATACAAAGGAAAGATGGGAATGGAATATACTAATGAAATGAAATGTGAAACAAGTGTTAACTGTGTTGCAGATTTATAGTGGATTTAGTGAAGAGATTGGAATGGAATCAAATCAGTTTATTTGAAATTAAATATATTTAATTGGAATTCAATTCATAATAAATGGATTTAGCATATGTAAATGAAATTAAATACTATATCAATGGAAACTAGGATGAAATGTGAAATATTAATGTAACAAAAATAAACCAATGTTAATCTTACCCATAAAATGATAATTGATTCAATAACAAATTTTAGAAATCAAATGTATGGATTAATTGAGAATTTAAGTTTATAATTACTGAATTAATTGAAATTGAAATTAAATGTTGTAAATTGTGAAATGTCCAATACTAAGTTAATAAGAGAAGTTGTTTTAAAGGATTTTAAATTATTAAGTAATCCAAAGTGATAGAAATTGGAAATAATGATAATTGAATGGAAAAGTGATTTAATTTAATTTAATATTAATTTATTTAGTTAATTGGAAAATAGCCATTTTGGCCACTGACTCGGATTTCGACGAAATCAGTTTCATCGGATCCGTAACGGTGAATTATTATAGGATTTCAAGTTTCATAGCGATCAGGCTTGTCGTTTGATCGTACGGACTCAAAACTCATAGAAATCAATTTAATTGAATTTAATTTGAAATAAATTGATTTTAATATAACTTCTTCATACGATGGAATTAGGACTTGAAACCTGTTCCATTGAGTTTAAATTATTTGAAAACATCTATTTTGATATATGAGTTGACTCATTTTCGTTCTGGAGGCAGAACGGGCTTTTCAGGTCGGTTACCGTTCCAACCCAAATCAGATCCGATTCGTTATTTCTATTTTCTAATCTACCTATGAATACATCGTTATAAACGCTAGCCACTCCTTGTTCTCATTTGTCTGTACGTACAATCCAGCTGTCTCTCCTCCTCAATGGTAGACAAACAAATTCTCAATTCCAAATCCAATTGCAATTCAAAATCAAATCAAAAAAAATTCAAACTCCTCAATAACATCAAATTATATATGATCTGAAGCTCTTGACGAACGCATCTCAGATCTGAAATTCATTTTTCAATTCGACACATCATTTGTCCGGAAATTCAGGATGAACCTCGGCCGTTCATAGACCATATGCTCGATCAACGGTGGATCTTCCTTGTTTGGGCGATCGGGAAGTTCATGCGTGTAGAGAAGGACCAGAGCAGTTGATCGGTGGTGCTCGTCTATGTCAGAACGTCGTATTTTGGCCGTGGACTCAAACCCTAGGTGGCGACGGCACTTGCAGTTTCAGGTGGTGATGGGCAGTCGC
This sequence comes from Allium cepa, assembly GCA_030765085.1. Taxonomy (NCBI): domain Eukaryota; kingdom Viridiplantae; phylum Streptophyta; class Magnoliopsida; order Asparagales; family Amaryllidaceae; genus Allium; species Allium cepa. The sequence continues at coordinate 819,067,656 of CM060929.1, forward strand.
GTGCAGGGGAGGCTCGGCCGAGGCTAGGGAGGACGACGATACACTCTGATTGTGTCGTTGGTGGCCGGTTTTCGTTGGCGACGTGGCCTTTCAGGTGGCGGCTACGAGAGTTCGGTCTGGGTTGCGTTTGATTTTGACTGGGTAGGATTTTCGCATGCGTTACGGCATGCTGACGTGGCTTCACCTGAAAGGGTATCTGCTTTTTATTTTATTTTATTTTAATTTGAATTTATATAACTTCTAACGCGTACAACTTTCTCATATGAGGCCCTATTCACACGCGGTTTTCCCTGCTAGGATCGTTTCAAAATTTATGACATTTTAACGTTGGTTTGGACGGATTTGAAGACTGTTTGAATTTTGAGTTTAAATTAAATTTAAATCCAATTTAAATTCAAAAGGTGAGTATTTTAACCCACTCACAACTTCTAAAATTTCTTATGTTTGTTAAATTAATTTATGATGTGAGTAGAAATTTATTTATGACTGTTTGGCATATTTTGAATCATCGTATCAGTTAATTTGAATTTATTTGAATTAAATAGTTATTTAATTTATTGCTGAATATAAACTGCCAGTAAAAACCTGTTATTTATTATCCGTTCTATGTTGATATTATTGATTGAATTGGATGATGATTGCGATAAATGTTTGATTGTTAATATTGGATAAATGGATGTTGTATTTTATATCATTATAAACTGCAAGTTGTTATGGATTTTTATATAATTCAGGATTGCGATTTGAAATGATATATAACCATAAATTTTTAAATTGCGGATTGAAACGATAAATATCCGTATCAGTTGACCCTAGGGTTGAGAATTGTATACAGACACCGGATTGGTTAAATTAAATGAATTTAAGATCCTTAATATTCCAATTTAATTAAATGATATTTTGAAATAAATTTGGTTTATATACACTGAATTATTGTGGGAAATCAAGTTTATTGAAACTTATAAATTGAAAGATTTGAAATTGGTTTGCTGATTTGGAAATGGAAATTGGTCTGATTTTGTTGAAATGAAATAAATAGTTTTAAACTGATATAAATTCCAAATTCATGTTTTCAAATATAAACTATTTAAATTTATATATTTTTAAGATCCTAAATTTTAAGATTTTCAGATCTATAAGCTATTTTAACCTATACTAATTATAATAAATCAATTTAACCTATTTAAAACCATTTAATTTATTTTAAACTAATTAAACCATTTTAACTTATGTTAGATCTAATTAATCTATTTTAAAGCTATTTAATCTATTTTAATTATATTTAATCTATTTTAAATCTATCTAACTAATTTAAACCTATATTAACTATTCTAGAGTATTTTACTATTAAAAATTTATTTAAACTATTTATAACTATTTTAACCATTTATAACTATTTAACACTATTTTTTAGATTTTTCAGACTAAGAAAAGGGAAGTTTTTATATTCAAATTTCTTTGGTTTAAAAGCAAACATGACGAAAGGATGAAATGATTAAATGTATAATAAATTTAAATGACGATTTTGAGCAAGGATTTAACCTGTTTTGGAAATATGGTTTTGAAGGAATTATGACTTTTGAAAGTGAATACGGATTTTTAAGTGAATATGATTTGAAAGTGAATATGATTTGAAAGTATTATGTTTTTGAGAATATGATATTTTGATATCAATTGTAAATTTACTTTTGAATGTAAAAGAACCATCCGGTATGAAATAAGCGTTTCGTTGTTAATGAGACCGGGATCGGATATTGTCATACTCTCTGCCAATACCAAAACCACTTTAACAATTGTGTATGTGGTGGAGATTTCAGAAATGAAGTAGGATGGTTTGGTGAACGATTTCTGTAAGGTGTGACGTGACCCTGACTCCCATGAGTTAGCTTAGATGTGACTAAAATCAAGAGCTACGTCGAGCCAATTGAGGTCATTCCTTTGATCGGGCACATTCCTTTGATATTATATTCTGATTTTGTGATTTGATTTGGTGGCCACCTTCGATTTTGATTTGGGAGTGTGTTTCGAGGTGGGCGACAGTAGCTGCTATGCATTACCACCAGTCCGGATACGCAAATGGTATATCTACCCTGGCATTTCCTCATGTGCCGTGTTCACATGCCCTAGTGCGTCTTCTACGAGTTTATTTTGTGTCGTACCAATGGAGTGCTCCCTGATAGCCCACTTGCGAGTGGAGTTTACAATATCTATATACACTACGGCATTATAAAAATGTGTTAAGGGGGATACGGGTAACGCCTTAACGCTATTTTAATACTTTACTATAGACATTATTATGATAGCGTATATTACACATAGTAGATAGTTTAACGGATCCTTAGGAGATGTGAATCCTGAACATCTCCTAAGTTATTGCACTCACGTTAGACACTGGATAGGAGACGCCAAACCCCGTAAACATCTCTGACGTCCTTCCACTCATATTTATTTACCGTTGATTTAACTTACATAAGATCTTTTAGTTCTGACTCGAGTGTTTTGTCTTTTCAATTCGCTCAGGTTAGTCTGAGTATTTCAGGATTTGAAGACCTTATCTCTAGAGGACGAAGACGAAGATTTGTAATACTATTGTATACTATATTATTTCACTGCATCATGTATTCCGCTGCATTATTTATTATTCTTTGGTATGTGTAACTCTGACCTGTGTTATATAAATATAATCAAACATTTTGTAAACAGCTTCATGAACTGTTATTTGATTATTATATTTTGTCATTCTGCTGCGAGATTCGGTTTTGTTTTTTTCTTTCTCTGCTTTTTCTTATTCACCCCAATAACAATCTGCCCTTCTGTATGGTTTGAGTCGGCATGTGTGTCTGCTTAAACGTACAGAAAGGTGGGATGTTACGTTATATAAGCATGACTCATAAATTAAAAATGGATCTCAGTGTGAAGTTTTGTATCTAGTTATGGAAATTTTAAAATCTGTTTCAAAGTGTTCGAGAATAAACAAATAATGTTTAGAAAATATAGAAATCTTTGTTTGTTCTTGAAGTTGAATTTGTTTTGGATTAAAAACCAAGAATGGTTTAAAAATTTGAAGTGTGAATTGATATGTAATGGGATATATATATATATATATATATATATATGATTTCAAAGTTGATTTGAAATAAATATTGGGGATTGAATTCTGGAAACCCCTTTAAACAGGAAATATAACCTAAAGAAAGGTAAATTTTTTAACTTATAAGTGGGAAGTGATATTAATAAGAATTGGATTTGGGATGCAAAAATTTAAAGTGAGTAAGGTTAAATGGATTGGAAATTTACTCAGGCCAAGTTAAATAAGTTTTGAACTTATAATCTGAAATTGGAGAATTTCAAGACGAAATTAAAATTTAACTTATGGAAGTTAAATGAATTAAATTGTGAAAGAAAGGAATAGATCAAATGAGAGTTGCAAAAGAAGTTATCTATGTTTTCAAAATGATTTTTGAAATAAAACGGGTTTTGAATTCTGGAAATGTGTGATGGATGCTATTAATTGATGTTTTAGATGATTTGGATGTTCATTTGTTTAATATATCCTGTTATCATTCGGTAGATTATTTACAGTATGTAAAACTATAGATTTGATTATTTCGAATAAATTAAGAAGTTGATTGAAATGATATATGTCCATTACTAAAATTAAATGAAAATAAAATTTTATTTTGAAACTATTTAAATGATTTTGATCTTAAGAAATAAAATTTGAATTTATGAATGAAATCATTTTTTTAGTTTGAAATGTTAAAACAAACTTGTCAACCAGAATTGTTTAAACAATCGGATTTAAAATTTTGAAGTTAGAAGGGGAAATAAATTGAATTCCTAAGATTGATTGTTCTAAAAAAATTTGGACTCTTACTCGAACTTTAAAATAAGTTTAAATAAGGGTAATTTAAATGAGTATTTTAAATTTGGGCTCAGAATTTAATTGTTTTAAAGACTTGGGTTGTTAAATTAAATATTAAGGGTTACCTTGATCTAAGTAATTAAATCAATATTTTGAAAATCGAACTCGAATTTATATAATCGAGGTGGTTTAAAATTGTAAAATGGAATTGAAATTAATTAAAAACTGAAAATTGATTTGAATTGGAGATTGGAAATTGAATCAGTTGACTCTGAAACTATCTTCAAATAAATTGTTTTAATATAAACTGTCTTAAATCTATTTTCTTAAATATTCAGATTATTTTGATTTTCCAAGATATTTACCATACGAACCATTTTTTTAATATTCAAACTGTCTTATATTAACTATTTAACTATTTCAAAACTATTCAAGCTATTTTCTAAGTTCGAACTGGTTAGAGTGGAAATTGGTTATATTTAAATCATGGGTTTAAATATGAATTGGCATAAATTGAAGTTATAACCCAAATGAAAATTAAAGCAATTCTGAATTGGAACCAAAATCGGAGATAAGTAAAAGAGTATATTTTGAATAAATATGATGATTTAAAATGAAGGTTAAATAGTGCTAAAACTGAAACTCACTTTATAAGAAGTAAGAAATGTTATAAATAACTTTAGAAAGGTAATCGAACTTGAAAATTTTGATTTGGAATTAAAGAGATTATAAATATTAGTTATATATTCAGACTTCCTTTGTTGAATTTATAATCAGAAGAAAATGATCTTTGAAAGATATTTGGAATACTAGATGGAATTTATATCAGTATGAAGTGGACTTAGAAATTACTGATCCGAAAATTATTCAATTTGAAAGAATGATTTTATATGTATATGAGAATGAAACTGGAAAGGTTTTGGAACCCATTGATTTTAAAAGGCTTTTGATTTCGTAAAAAGAAAATTTGGAAATTTGGTAAACAATATTTGAGAAATATTGATTTTGTGTAAATGAGATTTATATGTGATACATATAAAGAGTATGACTTGAAAGGTACTATATATGTATATAGTATGATATGTTTTGAAAAAGGTATGGAAAAAAGGCACCCCTATTGAGAGTCAAAACTTATAGTAGGACATCCATTAGATGGTTCTGCCTAGAACCTAAGGGCAGGTTCTATGAGATTGGGATCCCAGAGGGCATCCGGACAAAACTCAAATTCCCGATTATCATTATTAGGTAGCGTAAGTCAAGTGGTGCTGACGCCTGCTGTTACATTGCGGTTTCGCTGTGATGGCAACGTAACCTTTGCCGTAACTACGATCTACTACGTTCCATAGCGTAAGTCGAGTGGCAGTGGTTGCCTACAATTTACGTTTGATTTCACTGGAAGAGCGACATAACATCGGTAGATTGCGATCTATGTGGTTCCATAGCGGAATTCATGTGGCAGTGAGTGCCTACAGTGTATATTGGGATTTGATTGGTGTAGTTACGATCTATGTGGTGAAGTTTCGTTTGGCAGCGTAATTCGAGTGGCATTGATGCCTACAGTTACATGGGTTTTGCTGTAATGGCAACGCAATCATGGGTGTAGCTGCGATCTATTGCAGTTCCCATGGCGAAAGTCGAAAGGTGCAGATGCCTATAGTTTTCTTATGGATTTCGCCGAGATGGTGACACAATCATCGTGCCAACTGAGATCCTTGGGAGAAGGTGATGCTTTCCATAGCATTGTTGAAAAGGTTTTCAAGTATTTTCACCGTGTGTTGAAACAGGTCTACTAAGTACTTATAGATTTTCAGTCCTACGCCCGATCAACGTATGACTAAATTTCTATGAGAACAAGGATGGACTTGTTTAGGTATCGAGTTATAAAAAGTATTTTTATATAAAACTAGCTTGGTAATACTATATAATTTAAAGTGTTTTAAAATTGTATAATAAAAAGAATAGGAAGTTAAAATGTTTAAAGATGATAAATTAATAATAAACATTAAAATTAAAATTTCTCACTTCGTTCCTTTTCGAGGATTAAAAGTTCAAAAGGGGAAGGAATGTGACGACCCGGATTTTGACGTCTGTTATCGGGTGATTAACTGATTTAAATTATTGGGATATTAATTTTGATTAGTAGAATAAATAAATTTTTTGATGTTAAAATACCTGAATCTATATATTGATTAAAAACTATACTAAATATTGAATTATAAAATTTCTAGATATGATAGATATTATAGTTATATGTATATATAAACTCCACCATTTAAATTAAGATAAAATATCCATAAATATACAACACACACAAGATTTACGGTGTTTGATAATATATATATATATGATTATGTAAAAGTATATACATGTATATATGCCCATATGAAGAAAAATATAGGAAAGTTTGTATAAATATGAATATATATATATATATATATATATATGTATGTAATATCAAAATATACATAAGCAATGTATATGGGAATATGTATAAGTGTATACATATGATGGTAAAACATATGTAAGTAAATGTATATGTACTTATGTTACATAGAATTGAAAATGGATAAATGTCTATGTTAATATAAATTAATGTATATGAATGTGCATATAGGGTCAAAATCTCGCATACATGGAAATTTATGTATGTGTATATACTTACATGATGACAAATACCATGCATAGGGAAATCTCTCTATATATATAAGTATATGAAAACATGTAGAAGATAAATGTATATGTGCATGAATGACAACAATATTTTATATGAATGTGTGAAGATGTGTATATATGTTATAAAACCTTGCATATGGTCCAAGTTGTAGGGAATATATATATATATATATATATATATATATATATATATATATATAAGGGTATATGTATGGATAAGCTTAAGGGGACATCATAATGGCAAACTTCATTTCAAGCTCACATAATAGCAAATCAACAAGTAAATCAAGTCAGCTCTCATAATATAAAATCAGGTCATGTACACATATTAAATCAAATCCTCTTTTCAATAAATCAAATCACTTTATATATATATATATATATATATATATATATATAAAAGTTGTACACAAGTACCTCAGTCTAGCTTCTTCTGCACACTTCCACCCTATATACACACACATATACAAGTCACTACTTTGTGGCCTTCACGTTTAACATCCTCACAAACACACACACACACACACACACACACACACACACACACACATATCAAATAAGAAGGATCCGACATTAAATGTAAAACAAGTAGTATTAAAGGCTTGACACTAGGGGGAAGGTCAAAAACAAAAAGCATTATCTCATCACACTTCAAACTGTGAATAGAACCGTGCTAGTTTACTGAACTTATGCATGGAACTTGATTCATGTATGAATACTTATAGTGTATATATGGTCATGTATGCAAGTATGTGGTATGAAGGCTTTAACATGTTAAAAATCCTACCTGTGGACAAATTGAGAAGGGAAAAGTACCATGCTTCTTCCATTGACACTCTGTTCTTGTTTACTTTGTTTATAAACTGTTGACTTATAACTTTGAAAATCCACATCTCTTTATACAATATGATTTAGGGTTTGATTCCAAAATCTGAATTGCATGGTTCTGAGTATATTTATTCAAAAAATCATTTCTTTTGATGTCATAAGATACAGAAAGAGAAAAAACCATTTTTTCAGCAAATCACTTATAAATGATTGCAATTCAAATTTTATATCTTCATCGATCGAGTACACGAGTGCGTTTGTTATTTAAAAAAGTGATTTTTGGAAAAGGTTTGATGGTTTTTAAATTTGTATTGAGGGAGGAAAAGAAAGATGAAAGGAAAATGCATTTTGACGAAATTGGGGCGACAATGGCAATTTAGAGGCTTGGCGTTGGTCGTGGTGGAGGATTAAGGGTGTGGCATTCGAAGAAAAATGGAAGGCATTTTTCTATTGAGGGATTTACGGGTCGAGCTTGTTTTAGGGTTGAAGGGACTGGTGTTGGTCTTCGGGTTCAAGTGGAAATGGTGAAGTAAAGAGGACGAGGGAGGAGTTCGCATCTGAGGGAAAAGGACCAGGGGATCATGGTGAACGAATGGGTAAAGTCTGGTCAGTGATGGAGGATCGGGATGCCGAGGCGAGGTGATTTGAAGGATTTGGGTTTCGTGCAGGTCTGGGTTAGCGTTCGAAATTTCGAACTGAGGATGGATCATGGATTTCAGGCGTGAAGGCAGGTCAAGGTGGTAATGGGATGTTTGCGAGGTCGATCGATGGCGAAGTTTGGTCGCCGGAAAGCATGTGCACATGCACATGTTGATGTATAGGGTTAAGCTCAAATGGAGAGAAAAAAAGAGAGAACTGGTAGAAAAGAAAAGAGAAGGGGAGAAAAAGAAAGAATGGGCCGGGTAGTCCAAGGAAGAAAGGAAAGAAAGGAAAGAAGGAAAGAAGAAGAGGAAAAAAAAGAGAAAGAAAAGAAAAGAAAGAGAAGGAAAAAGAAGAGAGGAAAGGGAAAAGAGAGAAGGAAAAAAAAAGAAAAGAAGAGAAGAAATAAATTTACATACATACATACATACATACATACACACACACACACACACACATATATGATAATTTATATTTCCTTTCTTTTAACGAAAAATCTATTTTCATTTCAGATCCGTAATTTAAAAGTTCAATGATATTTTATAATTTAATGATAATTAATTATATTATTATTTTTTGACTTGAACTTATGGGTAATTAATGGAATTTTATAATTTATTATTAGTTAATAAATTGTTTAATTTGTAATTAATTTGGAAAAAATATAAGTGAAATCGGCTAAGTAAAGTTAATAAAATCCTAAGGACTGGATCCTCTTGGTATTTGTAATAATCTATATCTTTACTTAATTTTATTGGATAATTACTTTATTCTTGTCTGTGCCATTAAGTGGTCAGACGAGTTAAATAGTAGATTAAAATGACGATCAAGTTTATTTGAATAAAAATCTAATAATAAAATTTCCACATTTTAATATTGTCATCTTAGATATATATTGCTATTTTAAAATAGTGTACTCTTTTAAATTCATTACTTGGATTCAAAGAGACCGGGATCGAATATCAGCGTTATCCGGAACCACTTCGATTTGAAAATCACTACAAACCTTTAAGGGTTGGATCATAAAGTTAAATGGACTTGGAATTAAATAAATTAAATAATTAAATAAATTTGACTATTTTAAATAAGTAACTTTACTCAGACACTATTGTAATATCAATGGTTTTTCGGTAAAAGTATTTTGGTTATAATCAGATAAAACTCGTCATGTTGTACGAGTTACCTTGTTTTTCTCAAAGGGTTTTCAAAACTTAAGTATTTCAAGTTAAACGTGTTTACTCACGCTGGGTTCCAGCCTGACTTGGATTTTACTTTATTGTAATGCTCGGGTCAGATCGAGTATTACAGAATTTCAGGTTAGGACGCTTTTGGAGTTCTAGAGACGAGGTGGATGGCAGAGACGTATTGCACGTATTTGACTATATTTTGTTGCATATTGTACGCTATATAGACAGTAGTTGAGGGAAAATTATTATAACTGTCCAAATTTGTTTTACTCTGATATCTTTTATGTATATTGATAGTTACAATTTTTCTTTATATAAAATGTTGTTATTGTATATTATACTTTGTTCCGCTGTGATTGTGAGATTCTGTGCTATTGTTTATGTTTCTTATTCTGTCTCTTTTTCTTCTTAATCCTAATAGCATGGTATTTCCGACACTCGATTGCTCGACGCGATATACAGTAGACGTATTAGTGTCGATTTTCGAAGGTTGAAAATCGCCCGGCCATTGTAGTGTTCCTACTCTGCAGTCTCTTTCGATAGGCTTCTTTTTATGTAGCGGGTCCCTTTCAATAGATTCCGTGTCACCGTATTAAACTTATAGATGACTTCCATTATTATTTCATTATTGATGATTATTTCATCAGAGGTTTTTATTATGGATATTTTGTATCCTTTATGGCTTTGAGGTTGAATTGGTTATCACCATATTTTGAGATGATAGTCTATTGAGACTTGATATGTATTTATGAAATGGTGATTTGTTAGATATGCCTTATTTGAGTGTTTTTGGCCATATTTTATTTACGACTTATTTTGTTATTGTTAAGTCAAAATTTTGAGACCTGTATTTACTAGTTTGATATACCTTTTTGAATTTTTGGGTTTTAGGCATATTTGTAGATGACTTATTTTAGAGTTAAGTCATTATGGAATTGTAAAGTAGTGAATTTAATTAATATGTCTTATTATCATTGTTTGTTTGGCATATTATTTTAAGTCATATAGTTGTGATATTAATATCGCACCTTTTTATTTAGATATAGTCTAACCATTTTATTATTTTAATACTCGGGTTAGGCCAAGACTTTGCAGGTACGTGGACTCATTGGCTCTTGGGTTTTGGGTTAGCTTTGGAGTAGACTATTTTGACAGTTTCAGTTGACTTCATCATTATGTATGTCGACATTTAGTAGTTATGTCATGTAAATTTTCAGTAGTCATTTTGCACCTGATATAGTGTATGAGATACAATGTATACTAGAGTGAGTCTGATTATTATGAAATATGTTGTATATTAGTCCACTAAAATCTTTGACTCTGATTCTAATTTATCTATATTATATACTGTTCTGAATATTTTTAATTGATGTGTTTATTACTTTGTATTAATACTTCACACGTCAAATTTTTAGTTCAGATTCTCAAAAAGGTAAATAAGATGTGCCAGTGTTAGTATAAAGGTATATTCACATTCGATCGTCCTTGCCCATCTGTATTCTCCAGATCAGAAGACGACATTACTTGTAATGTTCTTTGTTAAACTAGGCATAGTGGTGGTGTCGTCACAGCTTGGTATCAGAGCTGAGTTCAGAGCATTATAGAATATAAATTGTACGAAGTTGAAAGCTAAACCTAGATGACCTAGAGTCTCATCCCTTAGGTGTGTAGTAGTTAGTAATTTAATTAATTATTTAGGAATAGGAATATAAATTATTATTGGGAATAATCATTGTGAAATATTTGAAAAATATTTTGATAATACTATATAACTTATTATAATGAAAATATTGGAATTTACTTTTCTTAAAAGTCAGATTTGAGAAATAAATATAGATTAGACCTTGGATGCCTTAAGACTGAATTATAGTGTCTTGATCTGTTAATGATTAGAGTAGCGCAGCGGGAACATATGTACTGCTTTTCCACTGAGCATTTTGAGAAGTTATAATTAAATATGTTTGATTGTTTTGAAAATTCTAAATAATTGTTGAATTAGTGTCGAGTAGGAATTTTCATCTGAAAATTTGTAACCAGCTCAATATTAATTGTTAAACATTACAGTACCTTCATTAGTGTGGTTACCGCAAAGAAAATTGAAATTTTTGTTTTATATAAAATGAAATTGTAGTTATTGGTAAAAGCGAATAAATACCAAGATGCACGGTGGAATTAAAATTTGTTAAGAATTATTTTATTTAAATTTTGAAATGGATTGAAATAACTTTTATAAAAGCAAATATTAAACTTGGAATTTTAAAATGTACCTAATAAATAAAATAAGCAGTAAGAAAAAAAATTTGATTGGTTAATGGATACTTGGTAGTTGGTTGTTATAAAATTATAAGTGATTGTGAAAAAAGTAATATTGAGTAGAAATCGCTATTGAGAGTTGAAACTTGCTCGAAAATAATAATAAGAACTAGCGGTGTCTTCAGAAGTATAGTTACTGCAAGAACTAGTGAAAATTTAAATATAAACAAAATGTTAATTCATGTGTGTGATTATAATTAAGATGAATTAAAATTTTGATGTCTGCTTGAGGTGCATATTGATAAATGTGTGTGTTATGGAATTGTTATCTATGCATTATTCTTATATGTTGATATTAAGGTTGTTTGAAATGACTTTATTAAAAGCAAGCATCTGTTTAAATTAAAATCGTTTTGATATTTGATATACAAATATATGGAATATAGTTGTATTTATTATAAACAAGCAAATATTTAGAAAAGTCTAAAGTATTGTATATCTTATAGAAAATAATTTTTCGTTTAATTGCCTGTTGAGTATTTTAAGATGGGCCTGATCATCGTTATTGATTGGAATTTCCTAAACATTAGGATGTGACATTCAGACAGTGTTATGGGCAATAGAATATTTTTAGAAATAAATTTTAGTAAGTGTATAATATTTTTGAGAAGAAGATAGAATATTGAAATAAGTTTAATATTATACATGATAAAGTGGACAGTTTGGAAAGGTTGTTTTGATAATAAAATAATATTTTCTAGAAGTATATAAATTATATTTTATTTTGAAGGAGATACTTTGGGATAATTTGATAAATAAAATAAAGTATGTAAAATGAGAGTAGGATTTATATTTTAAATAAATTTTGCATTTGTAAAATCTTATGTATTCATTTACAAAGACGCATGTTAAATAAATTGGGTGCAGTACTTCTAAATTATTAGGAATATTGTATTGTGGTTGTAATAAGTTTGTATAAAAAAGAAATAAAAACTGAAACAATAAAAGCAAGTTTTGACTTTCAAATGATTAGAAAATTTGTTCATAAAAAATCTTTCGAGTGAAATACAAGTTTTGATAATAAAAGTGCGAGGGCTTAAATCTATACAATAACTTTTTGAACAAAAAAATATTTTTAAAGATAATAAGTATTCAAAGAAAATTGATATTTTTTTGTGTAAGTAGATGTAAAATATAATATTTTAGTAATAACATATTGAAAGAGAAGCATATAGATTTATCTTTGTCTGAAAATATAATGCCAGTGGTTGTTATTTGCTATGCATTTAGAACTAAAGCATCTTTGTATCAAGATGGCGTTTTACTAGACTATCATAATTTGGTCTGTTTGCAATACAAATTGCGGTATCAATAACATCAATTTTGAATCTATTAAAAAGTGTTATCAAACAACACGAGAGTCTAATTACATACAGTATACATGTTATTGTCATCTCCTTCAGTTCATATACGAGGAAAATTTTTTATTAGTAATTATTTTGAAAGCATATAATCTGAAAATAAAGCTAAGAATATAACTGAAATACACTTTTCGTAAAGATTGTAACAAACTTGAGCGCTAACAAAATAAAACTTTGATTTTGGGAATAGATAATAGAACAGAAAAAGGAAATGTAACCATGAGAACATTATATTATTGATTTCTCTTAGATTATATGTTACTTTCTTATAAAACTAGTGACTTGCGATCATTATAATAGGAAAGAAATCTTAACCATGTCACATCTATAGCAATCATTGAGCACTGTATTTTAATATTTACAACACATATATTTTGATAGAAATTATTTCCTCCAAGTTCAAATTAACTTCCCAGATGTATGTGCTTTTACTAATATTTTTCATTAAGTATTATTTTTCTATAAATATGTTTACTAACCTGCATATTGATGTGATTTTAGTATGGGTCTTTGCGTTTGAATTTGTTATTGTTTTGAGTTGAGCAAAATATGTTGTTTTGCTTAATTGTTATGTGTGGAATAGCGTGGCCTTCTTTGTGTTCAAATACATCCTTTGTTTGCAGCTTTAGGTCTATTGTATTCTTCTGTATAACTTGCCTTGAAATGTTAGTAATCTTCCCATCTTTTAGTATTGAATTCAAAATGCCTGTTCATGCATCTATTGGAACTAAGTGATCTGACATCACTTTGAATATATTCACATATATTAGTTCATTTTGTACATAGCCACACTTTCTACTGTTAGAGATGATACCTGAAATTGAGAAGAAGACATTGGAGAAGTTCGGGGAGGGATGATGTAACAACCCTGGTTAGAGATTACCGCTAGTATTAAGTCATAATTATAGTTATGATTTAATATTAGATTCATTAATTAAATTAATGGGGAGAAAATGAGGATAATATTGTTGTTAGGGATAGAACAACATTATGTGAGTTAATCTTAGGAGAATAAAATAAAATGAGATTTATTTAAATTTTATGATTTGAAATAAATTTAGGAAGAAGGATAATGAAAGGGGAATATATATATTTTGGGGTTGTGTAATACATATATGGGAATGGAAAAAAAATATAATATCTCTTTATTTCATGAGTTTTGAATAGAGATTTGTGCCTATATTCCATTAGCATGCACAATTTGGCAATAATATATGTAATGTCTAAATTACAATTTTTTTATATATACACACCAGGAAAAGTGTTGAATAAATAATTAATCATGTTATAAATGATATATAATGGGGATAAATATTTTGGGGAGTTAAAATAAATCATTCCCCCATAATAAAATGAGATAACCCATTTCATTTGATAAAATATGTCCATATTTACATTAGTTGGATAAATAGTGTAAAATTGCAATAAATAGGGAATAAATGGTGAATATATATAATAAAACTTGGTAAAATATAATTTTATTCTTTTTATTGGATTCCTTGTGTTTTAACGAATCCAATGCATTTTTATTTTGTTGAATTCGGATATAAAATGTATAAAATATGAGAGAAATAGCATTATATAAAAATAAAAATAAAAACATAAATTGGAGTTTTTGGCTAAGTATGTTATGGGCTGAAGTGTTGGTCCATTAGCCCATAAAGAAGTTTCTGGTGAGGAAAATAGTGTACGTACAGTTTTCCTCTCCTATCTCCTCCTCCAGTTGTAACAGAAGCTCAAAAGTAAAATCAATGGCAACCTCAAACCCTTGCTAAATCTTAGTTAATTCCACACAAAATTAAGAGATTTTCTTATCTAAAAATTAAAGGCAGGTAATCTTCTAACCAATCTCCATCTTAAACCCGGGAAAAATCTTAGTTTCAGTTACTATTGTTGTTTTAATGGGTTTTCCCCTTTGCATGTCCATTTTTCAGCAACTATAGGTACTGCCTAGGCCATTGCTAGCTTGAAGATCTTATCTTGCAGCCAATTTCGCTCCTTTTTGCCGCAAAAGGTAAGTGAAAACTTGCAGCAAACTGTAAGCAAATGAAAATTCTTCGCTATGTAAAAGTTTGGTATTGTCATGTTTTGTTTTTGATCTTTTTGATATGTTTATCCGGCTGAAATAGTGTCAATTTCATTTGCCATATCTTGTTCATCCGGCATCGGATTGCTGCCAAACTTGTTCAGTTTGGAGTATATTTGTTATAGTTCATTCCTGTAAAATTTTATCAAGTTTCGAGTCCGTTTGTACCTCCTTATTTGCTGTCAAAGTTGCAAAACTGAAAGCGTTTTTGCACAGGAAATATATTTGGCTGAATAGTATTTTCGCCATAACTTTTACGTTTCTAATCGGAATTTAAAAATCTTGGATGTTCTGAAATCCTTGTGAAATATTACACAACTTTTATTTGTTGAGTTCTCAGTAATTTTGAAGTTTGCTATGCAAAAATTGACAAAGTTTGTCACTGTCCCGAAAATGTATCAGCCCAGGCTTAAATTTTAACTTTTAGTAATTTTGGCATAACTTTTGTGTTTCAAATCGGAATTTCAAAATCTTGGATGTTCTGAAATCCTTGTGAAATATGCCACTACTTTCATGTTTTTTTGTTTTGAATAATTTTGAAGTCTACATAGACAAAAATTGATTTTTTTCGTTGCTGGTCCGTGTTAATAACCAGTGCACAATATTTTTTCTATGTAGTATTTCGATCATAACTTTCACGTTACTGATCGGAATCTTGAAATTCAAGATGTTCTGGAATCCCTAGGAAATATTCTACAACTTTTGTGTTTTAAGTTTTATAAGATTTTGTTGTTTACATGGTGAAAAATTGATGTTTTTACTGTTGGTCTGTCATTGACAACCACAATATTTATATATTTGTCCGATTTCGACAATTTCATTTGCATTCTTTTGCAGATTTTTATATATGAAATTTGATGCTAATGTTTGATTATTATGTCCAGCAATGGACTAGTCAAGTTAGGATAAGATTTGGATTTAAATATAATTCAAATTCGATTAAAATTTGAATATCGATTTATACCAATTAAATTGCAAATTGTTGTCTTTTGAGTTTTAAAAATTCGAATAAATTGCATAAAATCTTCTAAAATCATGGTTTGTATAATAATTGTTTTTACACATTTTTAAAGGTTTTTAAACAATTATTCTTTATTTTCTAGGTTTTCAAAATCATTAAAATTCTTTTAAATGATGAGTTTTCTCTCAAAATCCTTTAGATAAATTTCTAGAAATTGGTTTAAAATCCCATTTTCTCTAGTAAAATATATTATAATTAATTTTATTAATTTTAATTACTTTGATTCTTTTTCGGACGTATGAGAAAGTAAATTAAACGATTTAGTAAAATTACGAGGTATGAGACTCGTGAATTTACTTTATCGGTTAATTTCGGACTTGTACGATCGAAACAACTTTTGGGAATTGTTTGAATTCCTCTTTGATGACAACCACTTCGTGGTATGTTTTTGATGTATTTAAATCCTAATTGGGGCATTATTCCATATCAATTTATTTGCTATATATATATATATATATATATATATATATATATAGTCCGAGAACCCCTAAATAGGAGTATATTCGATGATGGGCTATATTGATAGAGATGCTCTTGCCAATGATATGAGGCAAATATTTCGATGGAATTTGATGATGATTGATGAATTTATGGTGTTTCTTACTTGTCGATGAGATAAGACAAGTTTGGCATTTCATACCATTCGCCAATGACATGAGGCGATTCTTATGATGATTTAGATGATTTTCATAGTGTGGCATCGACTAGCGGCTAGAAAACCGCTAAGTGAGAACGTGCGGTATGGGACGTACGTTACCACTTTTTGGGTTACTATCCGAGAGTTTCTGACACATTCTAGAAGGACTACCAGTACTTTGAGTCCCGATCAGGCCAAGCAATGTTTGGCTCGATCACTGTGATGGCGGGGGCTTAGCGGACACCGATTGGAGTGAAGACTCCAATCACTATGATGGCGGGTGTTCGGGATGGATATAGATGACGTCATAGACCGAAACAATTCGATGTGAGGATTTCGGTCAATAGATGGATATGGTACCATAATGATGGTAGTACTGGTAAGTAGCACGTGCAGCATTGCTTCGGCATGCGGGATCTGGCCAATCCGAGGTTTCTTTTGATGATTCATGATGATTTCAATTTTTCCACCTTTTTATGTGTTTTCTATAGCTTTATAGATATGAGAAAGTCATATATGATTTCTTGGTGGATTTCGGTAATTTCGAATTTATGAATTGATACATGGGATTTTATATGATTTTGGAAGGATGATTATTTAATGAATGATTGTTAGGAGTTTCCCTTATACCCTACTCACTCATTCTCTTTTGTTAAACCAAGTATATACATAGTTTCAAACCACCTGTAGTGACGTGTAGAAGTTATATGATATCTACTCTTGTAATTCTTATCTGCTTATGTTTCCCTTAAGGCTGTAAGGGGAAAGTTCCCTTTCACTTTATCGTATTTTTTTTCTAACGATAAGATTCAGTTTGCCTGACCCGTGTGTTTGTCACTCGGGTCAGACCGAGTTGCAGGTTAGGTCGGATATCTATCTTTTGTGCTTGGACCCATTTTGATTGTTGAGGGGCTCATGACTATGGACTTGGCTACATCTTTCGTGTTGTCTCTTTTGTGTCAGCTTATTGTACATATTCTTTTATAGAGACGGAGATGTATGTATATTGTGTGGTTATACGCCACTATGATGTAGGGTATTACATTTGATGTTCGGCTGTATTAGTATATATATCTGTGGCTGCTGTTCTGTGATGTGATTGTTATATTTATTGCATTTTGTTTCTGAATAGATCCTACAGCCGTGTAGTATCGTATTAGTTAAACATTGAGTATGTCGATCACTTGAGATACACGAAAAAAAATATGGTAAAAATCGACGTACTTAGTCTTTAGCTAATGCATTACTATTCGGTCGCCCTTAACCAGCCCTATTCTCTGCATTAGTAGACGGAATAACTCATTAATTCTCTTTACTAATGTGGGTCTCGGGGTGGGGTGTCACAGCTGATGCTGAAACCCTAAAATGAAGGTAAAGCCTTAGGCTGCAGTGTAGAAGATACCGAACCAAACATTGGTTCGGTGGTGGTGATGCCGGTCCAAATCTTTAGTCCAGTGAAGTTCGTTCGGTATTGATGCTATGAAGACTTAACGAGTACTCTCGTTCGGTGGAGGAGTAGTTTCATTCGGTGCTTGGACTCGTGATGAAGTAGTTCGGTGATATGAAGAAGAGGATCTGATTCAGTGATGTTCGACATTAAGGAGGACCAGACGAAATATCTGGACCGGTAATGGTGACTTCGTTCGGCTGTGAAGATGCAGTGTGTTTTGTGGAACCAAAAGTCTGGAGCAGTGAAGCTAATATGTCGGTACAGATCTTGAGTGTTGTTTGCCGTAGCAAGTGCTATTAGATCTTGCCGAACTAGAAGTGTCGAACCATGCTATCGGACCTTGCCGAACCAGATGTGCCTACCTAAATCTCAAGACTACTATATAGCAGCTACCCCTCCTCATATCTTCACTCTAGTGAGCTTCGGGACAACAATGGCAGCAATCCTAGAGAGTTAAAACTCTGAAAAATTATGTCTATATTGCAAATTCTTCTTATGTATAGCCTCCAAAAGCGAATCAATCTTATAACTTCAATCTTTCAGTGATTAATAAAATATCCTCTCCCCAAGTAGATGTTTACTGCCTCGTGGTTGTGGAACCACTATAAATACTGTTGTTATTTATTTTTCCACGTTGCATTAATCTATGAATGTCGGTTCTATTGTTTATCTCTTTTGTTCCGTCTTACTACAATCACGATCCAATTTGTTGTTTTTTCTACTGCATTGGGCTTTTTATTCCCTTAGACTGATCATCTGAAGAGATTTCTTTCAAAAGTTTGGTATCATAGCTGTAAGATTGATTGAAGAGTGTCAGACACTATGGAAGGGAATGAAGCGACTTCAGTTGTTACAAGACCCTATACTAGAGGGATGTATATCGTGTTAGGATCACAGTTGGCAATTGAGAAATGGAATGGGGATAAAGACTTCGATGAGTGGAAATGGAGTATGAAAGCTGTTCTAGTGAGGAATGGAGTCCATCCAGTAGTGTTTGCCTTGAGGAGTTGACAGCTTGACATCTCAGTCGCAGAAAAGAAGTAGATGGAGAAATGGAAGTTTACTAGTTTACAACTCTACCTATGGGAGAGAATGTTATTTCAAAGATTAGCAGTGAGACTACTGCTTGGACATTTGGACCAAACTAGAAAATCTCTACTTGAAGAAATCTCTGACTAACCATTTGATATTACTGAAGACATTTTTCACCATGCGAATAGGAGAGGGTACTTCAGTGAAGGAACATGTTAATTTCTTTGATGATCTCGTGATGAAGATGAAGAC
The DNA here is from genome assembly GCA_030765085.1 of Allium cepa. Classification (NCBI taxonomy): domain Eukaryota; kingdom Viridiplantae; phylum Streptophyta; class Magnoliopsida; order Asparagales; family Amaryllidaceae; genus Allium; species Allium cepa. The sequence continues at coordinate 819,087,000 of CM060929.1, forward strand.
TGTTGACTCGAAGATGGATGAGGAGCAAATGACAATGATTCTTTTGTGTTCTCTTCTTGAGCGATACACAGGTTTCGCTAACGGTCTTATCTTTGCTAGAGACATATTAACAGTGGAAGATGTGACGTCAAGCCTTCTATTCGAGGGCTTGAGAGATAAGATGATGGAGATAAGTGAAGAAAGTAGAGGTGGAAGTAGTAGTCATGGCTTTTTTGTCGAAAGAGGTAGAGAAGATAAGAAGAATTGGCACTCTAAAGGGTGTTCCAAGTCCAGGAAGCCTGGTAACGGTAGAATAGGAAAGTCTAAGGATGAGAAGTGCTTTATCTGCAAGAAACCTAGTCATTAGAAAAAGGATTATCCAGATTTTAAGAAGAAGGAAGAAGAAGGATCTTCATCATTTGCAGTGGAGAAGTCTGTATCTGACGATGTGTTGTCTGCAGCAGTGTCGGATGTCTCAAACAATTGGGTGCTGGACTCAAAGGCATCTTTCCATATGATGCATAATAAGGATTACTTCAGTTCTTTCATTGCACGAGAGGTAAGTCCTATTCTTATGGGCAATGTTGCTAGCTGTGGAGCAATGGGTGAAGGTACAGTGAGGATCATTACGTTTGACAGAGTAATACACACTTTCATAGGTGTCCGGTACATTCCACGTCTTCGAAAGTCCTTAATTTCTTTAGGACAATTGGCATCTTTAGGTTGCAAGGTAACTATCGAGAAGGATAGTCTAAAGATTTCGAGAGATGCACTAGTTCTTATGAAAGGAGATATGTTCCGTAATCTATATTTGCTGAAAGGAACCACAATTCTTGGAGAGTCGTGTGTTGGAGTAGATAGTTCTCGTGCATTGGATGCCATAAAGCTTTGGCATCTCAGGTTGGGTCATATTTCAGAGAAGGGATTAGAGCTGCTTCGAAGACGGAAGATGATCAAAGGAGAAAGCTTCGACAAGATGGACTTTTGCCAGGAGTGTGTGTTAGGCAAGCCAACTAAAGTATCTTTTGGAGTTGGACTCCATAGATCGAGGCAAGTACTTGAGTATGTGCATACAGATATTTGGGGACTAATTGCTGTTCCTTCTCTTGGATGAGTAAAGTATTTTATCTATTTCATTGATAACTATTCTCAAAAAATATGGATGTATATGATGAATGCCAAATCAAAAATTTTTGAGAAGTTCAAAGACTGGAAAGTGCTTGTTGAGAACCAATCCGGTTCTAGGTTGAAGGTGCTAAGATCTAATAATGGCAATGAATTTTTCCCTAGGGAGTTCCTCGACTTTTGTAGACAACATGGCATTCAGAGACATTTCACTATACCCAGAGATCCGTAATCCAATGGGGTTGCAGAAATGATGAACAAGACTCAACTGGAGAAGGCTCGTTGCTTGAGATTGACGGCGGGCTTGTCTAGAGGCTGTTGGTTTGAGGCATTATCAACTGTGGTGCATATCATAAATCATATTCCATGCTCCACCATAGATGGGAAGATTCCAAAAGAAAAGTGCAGAGGTAAAGCAGTGTATCTCGGTTACTTTCGAATTTTTGTTTGTCCTGTGTACGTTCACCATACATGTGATGATAAGTTGAAGGGTAGAGCATATGAGGGCACACTAATGGGATACACTAATAGTATCAAAAGGGCATTGAATTTAGGAACCCTATTGATCGGAAGATAGATCATTCTAGACATGTTACTTTTGATGATTCTGCTATGTTCAGTCTGAATAAGAAGCTACCTACTACATTAAAAGATTCCGATAGGCCTAAGGAGATGGAAGAAGTTCCTGTATTCCAGCCAAATAGTAGAGTTATTGTTGATGCTGTCGAGGAAAATACAGTTGATGAAACATCATAGGATAGTCCACAGGTACCTTCTAGTAGTGTCGGTGATGTGCATAAATCTAGCGGAAGTTCAGTTCAAGGTGGAGTTGAAAGGAGTTTAGGCGAAGCAGTACCTATCTAGACAGTCGTAGGACTATTAGGCCTCCTGAAAGATATGGTGATTGGCAGTTTGCAAACCTTAGCCTTGGTGATCAATTTGACTATGCCCTATATGTGGTTCATAAGGAGCCAATTGACCTTGATGAAGCTTTGAAGTCACGTGACAGTTCGAAATGGAAGTGAGCTATGGATGAGGAGTTAGAGTCATTGAAGAAAAACAAGACTTGGGATTTGGTACCACCTCCTCAAGGAAGCCAAGTCATAGGTTGCAAATGGGTGTTCAAGATGAATGATGATGGGAGATACAAGGCTAGACTAGTTGATAAAGGGTTTTCACAAAGAAAGGGATTGGATTATGATGAGATATTCTCCCCAGTAGTGAGGTATACGTCCATCTGCATTTTACTCGCTATTGTTGCAGCTCATGACTTGGAGCTAGAGCAACTAGACGTGAAAACCGCTTTCTTGCATGGAGACTTGAATGAGACCATCTATGTGAAGCAGCCAAAAGGATTGTTGTAGATGGGAAGAAAAATTGGGTCTGCAAATTGAAGAGTCGTTGTATGGACTTAAGCAGTCGCCTAGACGATGGTACAAGAGGTTTGAATATTTTATGCTTTCACTTCGTTTTGATCGTAACATCAAAGACGCTTGTGTGTACTTTAAGCATTTAAAGAATGGTAGGTGGATGTATCTACTCTTGTTCATGGATGATATGCTGATTGCTTCCAAGGATAAGGTTGAAATTGATAATTTAAAGCGAAAGCTAAAAGCGGAATTCAAAATGAAAGACCTTGGAGAAGCAATGAAAATTTGGGTATTGAAATCGAAAGGGATAGAAAGCTACAAAATTTTAGCCTCACTCAAAAGGAGTACATTCGAAAGGTGCTTGCTCAGTTTAGCATTGAAGGGGAAATGACAATCAGCGCACCCATGCCTTTGCACATACAGCTTTCTAGTAAAGGATCTCCGATCTCGAAAAAGTACAAGGCTTATATGACGAAGGTCTCATATGCAAGTGCAGTTGGTAGTTTAATGTATGCCATGGTCTGTACTAGGCCTGACATTGCATAGGCGGTTGGATTGGTGAGTAGCTTGATGGAAAATCCAGGAAAGACGCATTGGAAAGAAGTGAAGTGTATCTTCAAATACCCTAAAGGAACTCCAAACCATGGACTTGTCTTTAGCGGCAGAAGAAGAGATTTCAGCTTGGTTGGATTTTGTGATTTCGACTATGCCGGTAATAGAGATTGAAGGAAGTCAACTTTCAGATATGTCTTCACCACTGGTGGGACAACAATCAGTTGGAGAGAAAGGTTGCAGACGATTGTGGCTTTGTCTACAACAAAGGTAGAGCTCATAGCTGTGGTTAAAGCAGATAAGGAGGCACTTTATTTGAGGCGATCATTGTGTTATTTGGGCTTCGTATATGAAGACATGGATGTGTACTGTGACAGTTAGAGTGCAATTCACTTAGCTGAAAATCTAGCGTTCAGCTCGAGGACGAAGCATATTGAGGTGAGAGAGTCGTTCCTTGTCTTGATGAGTGAAAAGAAGCTAGTTTGCCTTTAGAAAATTCACACAAAGGAGAATGCAGCAGACATGTTTACCAGGTCGTTACCTATTGCTAAGTTCGAGCATTGCTCGGACTTGGTTCGCTTAATGAAGTGCTAGGTGGCACAGAGGAAGAGTTTAGATGGTCCATGAAGACGTTTATTTTCATGGTGGAAAATGATGGCTTCTACACGGACTAGGTACTTCGAATATTTTGTTGATGGGCGGTTGCCTTATCGAAGTTCATTGATAGAGTGTAATGGGTAATGGCATTGCCGCTCATTGGGTAAGTATCCACTGCTTGGAGCATAAATGTGTAGACGAAGTTGGAAGGCATGTTTGAAATTCGGTATCAAGGTGGAGTTCATTGAAGATGATACCTAAATTCAAGAAGAAGCCATTGGAGAAGCTCGTGATGGGCTGATGCCGAAACCCTAGAACGATGGTAAAGCCCTAGGATGTGGTGAAGAAGATACCGAATCAAACATAGGCTCGATGGAGGAGATGCCAGACCAAATCTTTGGTCGGCTGAAGTTCGTTAGGTGTTGATTTTATGAAGACCGAACGAGTAATCCCATTCGTTGGAGGAGTAGTTTCATTCGGTGCTTGGGCTTCGTGATGAAGTCATTCAGTAATATGAAGGAGAGGATCCAGTTCGGTGATGTTTCGTTCCTCATTAAGCAGGACCGGATGAAATATCTCGACCAGTGGTGGTGACGTCGTTCGGCTATGAAGATGCAGTGTGTTTTGCTGGACCAAAAGTCTAGAGCAGTGAAGCTAATATGCCGGTCCAGATCTTGAGTGTTGTTTTCTGAATCAAATACTATTGGACCTTGCCGAACTAGAAGTGCCGAACCATGCTACTTGACCTTGCCGAACCAAATATGGTGAACCAAATCTTAAGACTACTATATAGCAGCTACCCCTCCCCATATCTTCACTCTATAAATAGTGGAACTTCGGGACAACAATGGCACCATCACAGAGAGCTGAAACTTTACAGAATTTTGTTTGTATTGTAAATTCTTCCTATGTGTAGCCTCCAAAAGTGAATTAGTCTTATAACTCTGAAGTTTCAGTGATTAATAAAATCTTCTCTCCCCAAGTGGACGTACACTGCATCTCGATAGTGGAACCACTATAAATACTAGTGTTATTTATTTTTCTGCATTGCATTGATCTGTGACTGTCCATTTTAATGTTTATCTCTGTTTGTTCCATCTCATTACAATCATGATCCAGTTTGTTGTCTTTTCCACTGCCTTGGGTTTTTTATTTCCTTAAACTGATCATCTGAAGGGATTTTCTCCAACTTCTACTTGCCTAGACATTTACTACTTGACATATACTTGCTTTGCCTGTACTATGATACCAAATATATACAAGTACCTATTCTAGTAGCCTAGCTTTTCATAGATAAAAATATATACATATATAGGCATATAAATTATAAATGTAGATGTTCAATTGTACTTTGCTTTCACACACAAATTCTACTTATCTTACTTTGATAAAATTCGAAGTTCGATGGCTACACTACCAACCATTTTTGAAATTTCATGCTGCACTTGGTTTATTTATTTCTTTCTTTCTTCTTGTACTATTGTGTGCATATGCATTGTTGAATTAGTACATCAGTGGACATTTTTTTTGGGTCCTTTGCCTTATCTTTGATTTTTTAAGTGTGGGATGCTATAATTTGTATCCCACCAAGTAGGTATGCTTTTAGTATTTTCAAATTTTTATGGTTGCCTCGGTAATGCATTAAATGACTTATACAAGCACTTTTCACTTTTGTATAATATGCATTTGCTTTTCAATTTGTATGGCATAACTTAACTATATTTATATATAACATGTAACTGTTGACTGTATATATGTGTGTTTTAAAGTTGAATTTTTTTAAGTGAGCTAGTATTTTATGAAAACATTGTTTTGATTCAAAGAATTTAGTTTTAAAAGATTAAAATATGGATTTCTAGATTTTCATAAAGAAAGTTGTTATTCCAATTAAGTTCTATTTTAAAAACCAAACATTTAATTCTTTTTATTTATTTTGCAAATGAATCAAATTTGATATTTATTCAATTGCCTAGAAGATTTCTCTTTGCACATTTTGTGTGTAGTATGCATAAAATAATTATAATGCTTACTAAAGTCGGAGGCTTTAAATTAATTGTCGAGCAAGTTGCCTCATTGCTCTAATTGTGAACCGTATAATCAAATTAACATGTTCGAATGCAAATAACTAGCTGTTATATATGAATACATATAATAAGCTAATTAATATGTGACTTTGGTAAATTTAGCTTGTTTCTTATTGCAAATTAAAGGAAATGAAACCTTTATGTTATTACACTTTATATATATGCGAATAATATGTAATTTTTGATTTGAGAATAGTTGTTCAAAATATTTTTGGACTTACGACTGATGATGGCTCGCTCTTGTATGTTTAATAGCTAATTAAATTGCTTTAAATGCTAAAATAAAGGTACGCTTTTAGATTGGATACAAATGATAGAAATGGTGTTATATATTATGTTTTCGACCGTGTGGTCGATGTATATTGTTTACATTTATGAAATTGCAAATGGCTCTTTGTAAAAAGAAGACGCATGCGAAATTTTTCAAAATTTTCGACACTTAGAAGTTTTTATAATAAAATTTGTATACGAAGAAATATAAGTTAAGAAATTAGTCTATTTTAATTTATAATGTATGATAAGCTTGATTCTTATATTAACTACTTAAAGAATTAAGCAAACTTCAATTAAACTATAGATGTCAAGAAAGAGTTAACATTTGTGCATGTGCCGTCTCTATATAAGAAATTGCGAGGACTAATTTTCACAAAGAGGGTGGTCTATAACAATCATGTTTTTATGCAATAATATTAAACTAGTTTAATTAAAATAGAAGTATTTGAATTTGATTTTTGATAATTATTAATTTTGGGAATAAAATGATTATTCGATTAAAGCCTATATATGAAGGATTTTGTTATAATAAAAATAAGATTTATCAATAAATTACTTTGTGATAATATTTGAAAATACGAATAAATGTTTTAATAAATATAAGAGTATTTAGAGCACAAAAACTTTTTTATGAGTGGTATAGTCGGATTTTTTTTATTAACACGATAAATAATTAAATAAGAATAGATGTATATCAAATTGGAAAAGATTTTGCAATTTGGAATATAATTTATCAAATGAAGTGTAAATCAAATTAAATAGATTTTTAAACAAATAAAGGAATCACTTAACAGATAACAAAATAAAAATAGAAATGGGAAAAAGAAACAAAAATGTAGCCCAGCCTAAACATTGTTTCAATGCCAACTCTCTTTATTCCTTAGCTTGTATTACTCTTTTCTTCTCATTTTTTTGCGTAATCCCTAAAATCGTACGAAGAAAAATATAAATTCAAATCACATACAAGGGGCTGAGCCCTACAGCATCGATAACTTCAAAGGAGAGATCCGTTGCGATTATGGATGTTGGTCACGACGATCGAGATGATGGACGCTGTGGAGGCTGTCATGGCAGCTACAGCGACGAGCGCCCTCCATAGGAAGTCATAGAAAAATAGAGGCCATGGTGATCAAGGCGGCGGTAGTCGCTTCGGGGGCGGTCGCGGAAGTCGAGGGTGGCGCGACGCCTACAGCTGGAAGGAGGTCACAACTGTCGACTAGGACAAATTTGGTGAAGTCGCGGTGGTAATGGCGGCCTCGGGAATGTGGATGATGTTCATGGCGGGGTGCAAATTTCTGAATACAGTGGTGGTTGATGCGACCTTTGGCGATGATGGGCGAATGCAGGCTGAAAGGCAAAAGGAAAGTTTAACAAGCAAAGGAGTTTAGGTGAGTTGTTAAACTCATGAATTCTATATCTAATTAGTTTAATTCCTATTGCATGCCTTGCTTAAATTACGAAATTCGTAAAAATTGGGTTATGATTGAATGAAAATATTAAAATAAAATTGCACCGATAGGGTTGGTGTTTGAGTTAGTTAAATTGTATGTTTTAAATGTTGAATTTGAATCGATAGTTGAAATTGAATCAAATGCTTGAAAAAATACGTTACATGTTAAGATTATATTATTCATTGCAAGTTTGGATTGATGGTTGAAAATACATATTTATTATTTATATGATCGGAGTTTTCCAAATAGCGATACTGATTGTTAAATTAACTCTATTTGATGAGTAGTACATCTAGAGAGATCTATTTTATAATTTTGATTTTAGACTGATTTGTTGTTTCGATTCATTTTCAATTTTGATAAATGGTTTTGATTGATGGGTTTAATATTTTTAAATTCGTAAGTGTGACCTTCTTTATTAAAAATTATTTTGGAAATTATATTAAACCTTTTAATTTTTTTTTACTGAATATTAATTCATAATTATGTCTCAAGCTTTTAAACTAGTTTTATTATTCATAAAATCCCGCAGAAACTACTATTTCAACTATATTTTTCTTTACAAGATTATTTTAAAGGCAAATAGAATATGTTACTCTTTTATAAAAGATATTACAAAAGAAATTACCTTATTTGAAGCGATCTTGATTATAGAATTTATTTAAATTACTTTGAAAGAGTTTCAAGCCTTTGTAAATAAACAACTCTTCTTTAAAATGAAATTAAAGATCTGAAAGTGATTTTGGAAAAAATATATCTTGGTATATATGTAAAAAAACTAATTTAAAACTCTTTTATTTTATTGATTATGGATTAACAAAGGGGAGAAGTTTAAAAGTGAGTTATAGATAAAATATTTTAGAAATCATTTTCTATATATTAGTTACTTTCAACCTATAAACTATTGTTGGCCTTTGCTGTATTTAGTTTTAGGCTATTTTTATGCAAGCTTGAATTAGATTTATGTTGAATTTTCTTGATTTTCTATGAAACAGAGAATTTTAATAAACGATTGAATTGTCGTATGGTACGTGACATTTTGTACAATTCTTTTGATTATTATTATAATTTGTTAATTAGAGTTTAAGTGGAAATTACTAGATTTTAGTAAATACTTGAATTTACTATATGGTATGGGACAGTTAGTTAAATTCTTGTAATTACTGGAGTGACAGTGATTAACACATAGACTTGTAATATCTTAAGGTGTTTGGATTTCAAACCCATAGATCCCCAAGAGAAGGTAACCCAATTTTCATCGATCTGAGAATCGATGTATTTTTAGATTTGGGTAGGCATATCTCTTTCGGAAGATTTGTTATGATGTAAAAATGGTTGTCTCTTTCGGAAGGTAGATTTTTGACATGCATCGTAGTCTATAGATACCACAACCTATCAGTTTATTTATTTTTATACAGTTAGACTTTGTTTACCTCTTTTGAAAAGTAAATTGGCAGAATAGATTAGGTACATGGCTGCTCTTTTCTTTGGGCAGTGTTCTTAATCTGCAGTCTCTTTCGGTAGGCTTCTTTTCCATGTATTGGGTCTCTTTCGGTAGGCTTTGTGTCACTGTATTAAACTTATAGATGACTGCCATTATTATTTCATTATTGATGATTATTTCTTCAGAGATTGTCAGTATGGATATTTTGTATCCTTTATGGCTTTGAGGAATTTTGAATTGGTTATCACCATATTTTGAGATATAGTATGTTGAGACTTGATATGTATTTATGAAATGGCGATTTGTTAGATATGCCTTATTTGAGTAGACATATTTTATTTATGACTTACTGATTATTGTTAAGTCAAAATTTTGAGATCTATATTCATTGGTTTGTTATGCCTTTTTTGAATTTTGGGTTTTAGGCATATTTTGAGACGACTTATTTTAGAGTTAAGTCATTTATGGAATTATAAAGTAGCGCATTTAATTTATTATGATTTTTTGTTCGACATATTTTATATGACTTATTATTTTAAGTCATATGGTTATGATATTAATCTTTCACCTTTTTATTTAGATATAATCTGACCCATTTATTATTTTAATACTCGGGTTAGGCCGAGACTTTACATGTATAGAGACTCATTGACTCTTGGATTTTGAGTTAGCTTTGGAGCAGACTATTTTGACAGTTTCAGTTTACTTCATCATTATGTATGTTGACATTTAGTAGTTATGTTATGTATATTATTCGGTATTCATTTTGTACTCGATATAGCGTATGAGATACGATGTATACTAGAGTAAGTCTAATATTGAAATTTTGTAGACTTGCATTTTATTACGAAATATTGTACACTAGTCCATTGAAATATGGGACTCTGATTCTAATTTATCTATATTATATACTGTTTTGAATATTTTTAATTCATGTGTTTATTACTTTGTATTAATACCGCACACTTCAAATTTTTAGAAAATTCTCAAAAATTTAAATATGACGTGTCAGTGTCAGTATAAAGATATATTCACATTCGATCGCCCTTAACCACTTATATTCTCTGAATTAGCAGACGAAATTACTTGTAATGTTCTTTTCTAAACTTGGCAAGTAGCGGAGTCGTCACAAATTGTGTGATAAGGGTTTCAAAATTAAATTCATATAAGATAAATGTCATATTGAAGATAATGAGTCAAACGTTATCTTTAAAGGCATTAGTAAACGAAATATCTATATATTAAGTATGAGAATCTCAATTGATAACTTATGCCTTTAGGCAGAATCAAGTGACCCATGGATTTGGCATAAAAGTTTTGGTTATTTGAATTTCAAACTAGTATTTAAAATTGCTAAAAATAATCTAGTTAGACGTCTTCTTGAAATGAATTTCAAAGTCGATAATTTATGCAATTCATGTCAATTAGAAAAAGTTGGAAAAAGTTCTTTTAAATCAAAAGATATAATTTCAACCTCTCAACCCCTTGAACTTCTTCACTTAGATCTTTTCAGTCCCTCGTAGATAAAATCTATAAATCACAATAGATATGTATTTATAATTGTAGATGATTGTTCTAGGTTTATCTAGATGATTTTCTTAAAAATTAAAAGTGATGCTTTAGAAGTTTTTGATATCTTTATTAAACAATTCAAAATCAAATGACCAGTAAAATTAAAACTATTCAGAGTGATCACAGTGGAGAATTAAAAATAGAAAATTTTGAGAATTTCTGTAATAAAAAAAGTATAACTCATAGTTTTTCATTTCCAAGAACACCACAACAAAATAGTGTAGTATAGCATAAAAATAAGATGATTCAAGAGTGCACTAGAACTATGCTAAATGATAGTAATTTACCAAAAAAATATTGGGCTGAAGTAGTTGGTACTGCATGTTATATATTAAATAGAATTTTAATAAGACCATTAACTAAGAAATCACCATATAAATTATTTATAATTAAAAAACTAAAGCATCATACTTAAGAATTTTTGGTATTAAATGTTTTATTTTAAATATCAAAGGTAATTTGGATAACTTTGATGCTAAATCAGATAAAAGAATCTTTATTGGATATTCAAATAGAAGTAAAGATTATAGAATTTTCAATACTAAAACTAATACTACTAAAGAGACATTACATGTTTCATTTGATGAAAATTTTAAAGATTGTAATTCAAATATTGATGAAGAAAAAGCATAGACACAAAAACGAAAATAAAAACAATTCAGAAAATTCACATCCAAATAAAAGAATAAAATACATGAACGATCATCCTATAGAAAATATACTTGGAAATATTGAATTTGTTGTTAAAACTAGAAATCAACTAAATAAATGATTAACGTTGCTTGTATTTCGACTATTGAACCTAAAATTCCATATGAAGCATTAACTGATGATTCGTGGATTCTTGCTATGCATAAGGAGTTGAATCATTTTACAAGAAATAATGTTTAGGAATTAGTCCCAAGACTTGAGAATAAATCCATAATAGAAACTGGATAGGTATATAGAAACAAAATGATTGAACAAGGAGAGGTTGCGAGAAATAAAGCTCAATTAGTTGCAAAAGGTTATTGTCAAGAAGAAGGAATAGATTTTAATGAAACCTTTACATCCGTAGCAAGATTAAAAGCTATACGAATTTTGACATTTTGAAGATGAAAAACTACCTAATCATGCTTACAAATTAAACATCACAACAATATATACCTTTCACCGCACCAATTCGTAGGGTTTTAATGAACATGCAGCCATTTGCTAGGTAATTATTACAAAAAATAATCGTTAAATCGCTACTGCTAAACAAATTGTGGACTTTTAATAAAAAGCGCCAAAAAGAAAATGATGTCGCCTTTCTCAAAAGTCGAATCCCTCTCTCTCCCACAAATCCATAATCCCAAATTTCACTAAAAATCAGTCTCTCTTCATCTAAATCTTCACAACTCTACCGCCGATCGCGAACTTCAGCAACCCTCCTCATGAGCTTTAGAAATACTCCTACATTCCACATCTCCAGAAGTCATCGTTCTTCATCAACCGCTCAACATCTTCAAAGATTTTTCGGCGTTAGTCTTTGAAGGTACAATCATTTGTTTTGGAGCCTCCATATTCAGTTAATCTTATCGTTTCTCGATTTTTATTTTTTTCCTAATTTACAAAATGCTTTAATTTATGATTTCTCATCTTATGTTTTTGATAACTTGATGTAGGAATCAATGGTTCAATTCCATGTAAATTTAGTAGTAAAGTCAATTTGGGCTATCAATATCGCTGCCCTATATACTTCACATGATTTTTTTCCATTTTTGTGATGTCTACACAACGCTTTAATTTTTGGGTGCATGTGATTTCATTGTAGTGTGTAAATGATAAAGTGGATATAAGTTTACAAAGATGTTTTATGGTGATTTCTTTTCGCAGATGTAATTTAAAAATTAAAATTTATTCTAGAAATCGAATAGCTAAATGAAGTTTGTTACAAATATGTGAAATAAATTATTTAATCAGTTATTTTACATCTTTAATTCATAACTCTAATCTTTATCGCAAGGTTCAATATGCATGGCACACTGTCATCCCCATATCAAAAAAAAATTATATCAAAAAAAATTAAGCAAAGTATTATGTAAGATATTTGGTTTTCCCGATTCATTGTTATATGACAATTATGAGCAAGCTATCTTCTTTGGATTCAAACTAGACAGCAATGGCCTAAATAAAAAACCAAATACATGCCATAACAACCCCGAGAGCCTAAGTTAAGGTATGCCCAGTCCTATATATCATATATGTCATAACTGTGTATCATAATTACTATTCTGGTCGATGTATCACCCAAGAGGTAAAAAATGAGATAAGCATTGGTCTGGCCATTTAATTTTTGTTTTAGCTTTTTGATTAGAGTAATAAATCTTAAAATTAAACTAATGAAATAGAATGTCATATCTGTAGTCATATCTTTGAGTTTTAGTTCAAGTTTCTAAATATTTCGTGTAGCAATTCAACTCATGAATGAGGTCATGTTATAGTCATAGCAGGTTTGGACGGTCAGATTAGGTCCTACCATAATTATGGTTTACCTGTGAATCGGTGACCCTGATGATGATGTATACTTCTCTGTATAGTGAGGCTTTTTACTTTTTAGGGCTTCTATTTTTCTGAACCTTGGGCCAAATTCCCTATTGCCTTTGGGATTATAGATGTTATCCCACCTTTTGGCAAGGTCGAGACACTAAGAAGTTGATTGGAAATCAAAGACAGTTCATCTCGAAAAACAGTTATACACAGGTTCGCTATGGGTGCTGGTAAACTTTGCTCGGGTCCGGATCGAGCTATAATTCACATGACATGAAAATCAAAGTCAGGAGAGCCAACCTTTCGAATTTCAAGTCAATCCGGGTGCATATGCTCAAGATATGATCGATGCAAGCCAAGAAAATCAACTCATTCGTATTCATCAGTTCGCTTAAATCCCTTACATATCCATCGGTCTGCAAGTCTCAATTCGTATCCATCCAGGGAATCAGCCTCCTTCGTATTGATCTTGTTCGAATCCATCAAGTCATGCCGCTACGTATCCATCACATACACCTCTATTCATATCCATCGTGTTGCTTTATTTCGTATCCATCAGCAAGTCACATTTCATATCGATCGCCCCGACTCAACTCGTATCGATCAGTTGACCTATCGATACGAGGCATACCTTTAAAGGAAGTGATACCAAGAACGAAGATAGTGATCGATACGAAGTGCCTTCAAATCGTCGATGCGAATGAAGCAATGCCCATGGATACGAAGCAATGTATATGCAAAGCGATGCGAAGTACAAGAGCGATACAAATGGGAAAGCAATGGATGGATACGAACATGGCACATTTAAGTAAGCGACTCGGTCGCTCGGCATAAAAAGTGGATCAATCCTAAAAGCAAGCACCGCGTCAACTAGCAAGCACGTGCCCAGAAGCGATATGAACAGATCGATGCAAAGTGGAGCGATGCAAACTCAACGGCCTTTAATAAATCCAAACTTGCATCGATCATAAGTCAAAATCTACAAGTCCAAATGCCTTCAAATTTTCACAGGAGCTTGCGTACGTCTTAAAGAATGTTCATGATGGATCCCGACTCGATTGGACTAAATCCCAATCGATACGAATTGCATTCACATCGATCATGGATGGACTCCAAAAGATCAGGGATCATTCACGTGGGCCCACCCACGTGAGAGAAAGGTCTTCCGAAATCCGAGCAAGATATTTGCTGCCTATGCCTATAAATAGCAGCCCAGGACCTACTGAAAAAGGACTTTTGGCTCTTCTACATCCAGGCTTTACTCACTGTTGTTCTCGAATTCTACTATTGTAACCTACAGTAATCAGCAAGCAAAAGTTAATAAAAACCAACCATTTCATAGTGGACGTAGGCCATATGCCAAACCGCTCAAAATCTGCGTGTCTCCGTGCGTTTACCTATTTATTAATTGGTGTGTTTGTTAGATACTCCTCTTTTTCCATTTAAATTCTTCATTTTATCTCTTCAAACGCATCCAAAGAGTGTTGTGACCAATTTTGTTACAAACACTTTGGTCACTAAGAAAACGCAGTTTTTCTCCTGCTCGTTGGATCTACTATCGATGTCGGATTGCGTAAATCTAAGAAGAAGATCCAGATTTCAAGCTTAAAGTTCTTCCATCCTATTCAGATTTTCATCAAGTCTAGGAAAGAGCTTTGCTATCCATCACGGTTAACACAAGGACTACTTCAATAGCTGCAGATCCAAAAATATGGGACAGACAGAACCTAGTACAATTACCTCCAACCGATCAGAATGCTGCCGGACCATCAGATCTGCAAGGCCCTGTCACCAGCGAAGAATTTCAATTGCTAATGTAAGAGTTGATGCAAAGCCACCAGTAGCTTACTCAGCAACTCCATGCCAACACGGAATTGACCAATCAACTGAATCGTCAAAGATGAAGGAGATCTAGAAGGATCATGCTTCCTATTCATCCACCGAAAGTTCAGCCTCTTCTGACTACCTCTATAGATCCACGTGCCCACGGCTGGACAGAAGCTATACACAAGCTACTGGATAGCAGCGCACCTTGAGTTTTAGACAACCAAGGGTTGGCCCTTCAACTAGCCATCAAACTGGACCCTCCTCCTAGGGAGGTACTATTCCCTATCATACTACCGATGATCGTGCTGCCATCGCTGCCTTTGATTTGGGAGTCGATGCCTGACATCGGATAGATTTAAACTGTTTCCAACACGAATACACTCCAGAACCGTATGTCCCCGAGATCCTAGAACCAAGGAGGCGAGATATGGAGCATCGACCGCGATCGGCCCATCTTCGAATTTTGGAACCTGACCACACCTTGGCTCAGCAGGCTCAAAATGTCCAAATACCGGATATACCGACGATGATCCATCAAATGATTCATGAATGACAGGGTCTCACCAATGATGACTGGGGAATCTCCTAGAGTCATACCCCTTTCATTGATGATATACTCTACGCTGAACCACATCGGAAATTCAGCATGCCAACTCTACCAGTTTACGAAGGGAGCTCTGATCCCAATCAGCATATCTTAAGGTACGAATGGTTGATGAAGCTGCGTGAGCCCACAATGCAGTCAAGTGTCGAATTTTCTCGATTTCTCTAGGGGGCATAGCAACTGTCTGGTTTACTCGTTTACCACCTAGATCTATCTTATGTTTTGATCAGTTGGCGATAAAATTTTTTGAACATTCGCATCATGTCACAAGGCCGAAAGATGTTAATACCTTGTCTAGTGTCACTTAAGCTTCTAGAGAGACACTTAGACGCAATCTGGAGAGAATTCACGCAACATTCGCTAAGATTAGTAATCCCAATGATAATTCAATTCTGATGGCATTAACTAAAGGGATCGATCCTCACTCTGAATTCAACAACTGGTTAGCCGGAAACCTCCTGCATCATTGGACCGTTTCTATTCCAAGGCAGTCCAGTTCTTAAGATGGGAGGATGCGAAACAATCTAGGAAGAAGAATGATGCAGGACCCATTGTGGAAGAAATCCAGAGCAATGTTGCTGTTAAACAAACCGAGGAGAGTTCTGAAAAGGTACAACTGAACATATAAATAAACAGAATCAATTGAAAGCAATGGAAATAAAAACAGGAAACGAGATTAGAATCGTGGGCCATGACGTAGGGCTCCTATGTTTGATAACTATACTCCTTTAAATACGTCGTTAGAGAGTATGTATTTACAGACCTGCGATACTATTCGGTATAAGAAACCTGCTCCGAAATAATCATTGGAAAATAGATAAAATGGGGAAGTTTTGCAGATTTCATGATAGCTATGTCCATAGCACGAACGAGTGCCGTCATTTGCAGGATATCATTGAGAAGTTGATACATGAGAGAAAGTTGGAGCAATTTGTGTGGGCGTCGCAGTCAGGAGGTGCGAGCTCATCGAATCAAAATCATATGCCAAATCTGGCAAGACAGGAGGAACCCACTCGTACCGGCGGGAGGTTGGTGATAAATACTGTTAGTGGTGGTCCTCATCTAGCAGACCAAAGATGGAAGAAAATAGAGTCGTATGCCAGTTCCATTAGGCATGCGTGCTTCAAATGTTGTAGTAGTTTGGAAAACGGGGATCCGGCCAAGCAAAGGAAAACGATGATAGATAACATCGTATTTCGAGACAGGGATGGCGATAGAGTCGAAGCCCCAACTATTGACCCACTTGTCATTTTAGCATAGGTAGGTCCTGCTTGGATGAAGAGGATCTTAGTAAACAGTGGAATTTTTGTGAACATATTGTTCAAGCGAGCCTATGATCAGATGAAAATGGAAACAAAAGATTTGAAGCCTTGTCAGTCTCGTATTCATGCCTTCAATGGGAGCACAGCTATACCCATTGGAGTGGTGGAACTACCAGTGGAGTTGGGAATCGGAGAACGCCGGAGAGTCCAGATATTACAGTTTGTTGTATTGGACATAGACTCACCATATAATGCTTTCTTTGGCCAACCGCCCTAGCTAAATTTAGGGCTGCCATTGCCCCTTGGTGTCTGACTTTAAAATTCCCTAGCGATAATGGAGTTGGAGTCGTTCAGGAGAACAGGCTGCTAGATGAGCCTGTTATGTTGCCGAGCTGCGAGAGGCGCAGCGGAAAGAAAAAGAAAAGGGCATAGAGGAATCTCTCTATGTTCGCTTTGTTGAGAATTGACAATTGACGCCTAGACCTAGACCCGGGCACCCCAACCAATTCCCAAGGGATCTTGACCCGAGAGATACCGAAAGTGAATATGAAAGTAAGAACAGTCAAGCTTCCTCAGACGAATTGACGATCGATGTTCCGATCGACGATAATGACAATTCTAAAATGATAAAGATTTGATCTCAACTCAGCCAACAGATGCAAGAAGAATTGATTGAATTTCTCCAGGCAAACCTGGATGTGTTTGCCTGGGCACATTCCGACATGTGTGGAATCTCCCCGGACATTGCGAGCCACACATTGAATATTGACCCACGACATGTCCCAGTCAAGCAAAAATGGCGTGGTATGGATCTAAAGAGATCTTCCGCCCTTAAAGAAGAGGTAGAAAAAGTCCAATCGAATGAGTTTATCCGAGATGCATTATATCCGAAATGGGTGTCAAATCTTATACTTTTCCAAAAGCCAAATGGGGAATGGAGAACATGCATTGATTACTTGGACTTGAATAAAGCTTGCCCTAAAGACTATTTTCCACTTCCTCGGATTGATCAGCTCGTAGACTCAACAGCTGGACATGAACCATTATCCTTCATGGATGCGTATTCTGGCTACAATCAAATACCCATGCACTTACCTGACCAGGAGCATACCATCTTTGTAACCGATCTGGGACTTTACTGCTACAAAGTCATGCCATTCAGACTCAAGAACGCCGACGCAACTTACCAACAATAGGTTAATCGAATGTTCACCAACCAAATTGAAAAAACCATGGAGGTGTATATGAATGACATGCTTGTGAAGTCGTGATTCTTCGCTAACCATATCAGAGACCTGGAATCAATGTTCAACATCCTTCGAGAATATAGAATGAAACTCAACCCGTTGAAATGTCACTTTGGGGTCGCATTTGGAAAATTCCTTGGGTTTATCGTCAATGCTCAAGGAATTGAAGCTAATCCCGAAAAGATCTGGGCAATCAAAAATTTCGAGACTCCAAGAACTATAAAGCAAGTCCAAAGCCTCAACGGAAAAGTAGCAGCACTGAGTAGGTTCATTTCAAATTCTACTGACAAATGCATTTCCTTTTTCGACCTGATCAGAAAAGGGAAATGAAACTTTGAATGGACTACAGAATATGAGGGTGCATTCCGAGAACTAATTCAACACCTCTCCACACTACCTATTCTGTCGAAGCCCATTAATCATGAGAGATTATACATTTACTTGGAGGTGTTAGAGAATGCAACCAGTGCTTCTCTAATTTGGGAGAAAGACCAGATACAACGGCCGGTCTATTATATTAGTAAATGACTAAAGGGAGCAGAGAGAAATTATCTAAAGCTGGAGAAGTTGGCTAATTTTCTTATAATTGCCTCAAGGAAGCTCCATCCGTATTTCCAGGCTCATTCCATCACTGTTTGCACCGACCAACCGTTACAACAGGTCATTACGTGGCCCGAGATGTCTGATAGGTCATTTAAGTGGAATATCGAACTAAGTCAGTTTGACATTACGTACCCTCCAAGGCATGTTATCCGTAGACAAGTCCTGGCAGACTTCAACACTGAATTCACTACCCTAGAGAACTTGCCCGAAACTAGTGAATCTCCTAAGTATATCTAGAAGCTCCATACTGATGGTACATCAAATGACCGTTGCTCAAGTGCCGGATTTGTACTAGAAACTCTAGAAGGCCGATCTATATGCTATGCGTTAAAGTTCGATTTTCGTGCGACCAACAACAAAGCCGAATACGAAGCCCTACTTGCTGGGTTGAGACTGGTCAGAGATTTAAGAATTATTGGTATGGAGTTTATTGTGATTCACAGTTGGTCGTATGTCAGGTTCGGGGGGAGTACCAGGCCAAAGACCAAAGGTCGGCTGCTTACCTTGCTGGGGATCAGGAGATATTGAATCAGTTCGATTATTATGCCATCTCTTGCATACCTCAAGAGCGTAATCAGATAGCTGATTCGTCAGCAAAGTTAGCCAGTACAGGTGAAGCGCGACGAATGGGAATCGTTCCCGTGGAAACATTATCTTCCCCAAGCATCGATAGTATGGAAATAGATTGGGTACTTGAGACCATTCTCGATAAGGAGTCATGGATGACTCCTTTCAGAAATTATCTCGAGCACGTGACCCTACCGGAGCGTAGGAATGAAAAGAGACAAGTTCTTCGAAAAGCTTCGCGGTTTATTATCCAGAATGGAGTCATGTATAGAAGAGGGCACTCTATTCCTTTACTCCGGTGTATCGCTCATGATGAAATCAAATGAGTATTGCATGATGTGCATGAAGGAGAATGCAACGATCACACCGGAGGCAAGCTCTTTCCAAGAAAGTGCTCTAATATGGATACTATTGGCCGACTGTAAACCGCGATGCATCGGACTATGCTAGAAAATGCGACAGATGTCAAAAACACGCCAGAATCCTAGAGCCCCACCTACTGAAATAACTCAAACGGTTAGTCCATGGCCATTTGCAGTATGAGGCATTGACATTATTGGTTCTCTACCTCTAGCCCAAGGTGGTGCGAAGTACGCCATCGTCACAGTTAATTACTTTTCCAAGTGGGCGGAAGCTGACCCCTTTGCTACAATCATGACAAAGAAAGTGATCAACATTATAGTACGCAACATTATCTACCGATTTGGTCTCCCGCATGCCATCTTCACAGGCAATGGAGCCCAATTTGACAGTGTTGAATTTAAGAATTTCTATCAATGGTTCCACATCCAGAAGAAGTTCTCCGCAGTTGCACATCCTCAACTGAATGGATGGGTTGAAGCTATTAATAAAGTTATATAGTCTATTCTAAAGAAATGACTGGAAAAGGCCGGAGGAAAATGGGTCGATGAACTCACCATGGCTTTATGGGCTTACCAGACAACCCACAAATATGCGACCGGTCACACTCTATTCTCTCTTTCTTACGGTTCCAAAGGCGTTATTCCAGTCAAGATGGAAGTACCTTCTCATCATGTGACTTATTATGATCCGAAAACGAATGTCATATTACTTGTCGAATCTCTGGATTTATTGGATTAGAAGCATAAAGATGCTGATTTGAGGGCAGCCGCATATCAATGTCGAGTCCCCCGGATATACAATGCCAAGGTCCGACCTTGAACCTTCGAACTCGACGTCTCGTCCTTAAGAGAATTCCTTCACATATGAAACCAACGTGGGAAAGACCGTATGTCATTGAACGAAAGCTCGAAGATGGCACATTCAAATTATTGACCATTGACGGTCTCGTTCTGCTAAGAGCCTGGAACAACGAAAGTCTACGTCGATACTACACATAACAGGCTCTGTTTATATATTCAGTCTATTTTTCATTTGGAATTTATTTATGCATTTTGAAATTTGAATTTGTAATAAGGCAACTGACTTTTTCGTATTTTCTTATTTCAACAATAAAATGCAATCTCTTTGAGCCAGAGTTATGATTTTTTGAAACGCATCATATGACCATCACTACGTACGGAGAGCTAAGTTGCACCATACGGTGGGATTTATTCAAATAGGGAATGACTATGATACGACCGGTCACTCGCAAAGTGAAACCCAAGCTCAGGAATAACTCAACACACGAAGCCAAAAAAAGATTGATACACGACAATCCTCCAACTAACTCCAGATTTCTAGACTGCGAACTGGAGTATAAACCTATAAATACGGTTTCGAAGAGGGTTGATCCATCCACCTAACGACTTGGCCCGTATTTAACCAAGTTTGATGTGATACGAACAGATCGATGCGAACTTGCAAGCATGTGCCCAGAAGCAATACGAACATATCGATGCGAAGTAGAGCGATGCGAACTCAGCAGCCTTCAATAAATCCAAACTTGCATCGATCATAACTCAAAATCTACAAGTCCAAATGCTACCAAATTTCCAAAGAAGCTTGCATACATCTTTAGGAATGTTCATGATCGATCCCGACTCGATTGGACTAAATCTCGATTGATACGAATTGCATTTGCATCGATCACAGATCAACTCCAAATGATCAGGGATCAATCACGTTGGTCTGCCCATATGAGAGAAAATGTCTTTCGAGATCCGAGCGAGATATTTTCTGCCTATGCCTATAAGTAGCAGCCCAGGACCTACTGAAAAAGGACTTTTGGTTTTTGTACGTCCAAACTCTTCTGAAATCACTGTTGTATTTGAATTCTTATTTTTTTTTTGAATTGGTACTTTATATATAACAAATCATTGGGACAACATATTCCATGTCAAATAAACATTCGAAAGCAAGTTTCGAACTTGTGACATCCTGCACCAAAGTCGAATCAATCAACCACTTGGACAAAGGTCCTTGTCTGTTGTATTTGAATTCTACTGTTGTAACTCGGTGTAATCAACAAGAAAAGTTAATAAAAGTCAACCATTTCATAGTGTACGTAGGCCATACGCCGAACCACTCTAAACCTGCGTGTCTCTGTGTGTTCACTTGTTTATTAATTGTTATGTTTGTTAGATCTTCCTCCTTTTCCATTTAATTTCTTCATTTTATCTCTTCAAACACATCCGAAGAGTGTTGTTCACAGTTTTGATACAAACACTAATTACTACGAATTAAAATAGTAGAATTTGAGTACAATAGTGATTTTGGTAGAGTCTGAATGTAGAAGGGCCAAAAGTTAATAAAATTCGACCATTTCATAGTGGACTTAGGCCATACGCCGAACCACTCTAAATCTGCGTGTCTCTGTGCGTTTAGGGTGTTTGTTAGATCTTCCTCCTTTTCCATTTCAATTCTTCGTTTTATCTCTTCAAATACATCCGAAGCGTGTTGTGACCAATTTTGGTTAGAGTATAGATTTTTACCCCTTTTTTTTTTTTTTTTTGAATTACCTAGAGAACCAAGCTTCGCTTGTAAACTCTAGGGAAGTATGTGCCTGCCAAACACATACTTCGGGTACTTGTTACAGGGTTGTCAGTTTCAGGGCTCGAACTCGTGACCTTCGATCACGCAGTCCGGACCATCAACCAACTGCGCCAACCCTGTTGGCTATAGATTTTTACCGTTGTTTCAATAGCATTGTTAATATCTCAGACTTTGTGGTGGTTCTTCTTTGTTCAAGTTGATACGACACTGGAGCATTGAAAAAAAGGTTAAAATGATCAAGGTTAAACAAATTATTTTTAGTTTCTTTTGCAAAGCTGTAAATATCCATAGTTTGGCTGAAATTAAAAATAAGTAAATAAGTAAATATGTTGTTTTATGGAATATGGTATGAGATAGTATGATGGGTTGGGGGACCATATAAGTACTTTTAGTGATGATGGGGAGAGTTGAGAAATGATAGAAACATGGTGGTTAAGGTGGCGGTGAGCTATGTTTATTTAAGCTCACATGTTCATGTTCTTCAACATCATGTATATATTTGTTCAGGTTCAGGTAGCCCCACTTGTTGACTTAGAAAGATAGCATAATGTTTGTGTGAATTTTGCGCTTTATGTATTTCATGAGGTTTGGATGAATTTAGTTCCACAAGTGAGAAATAATAAAAATTGATGTGCACATAATCATTAGAAGCTTTTTGAAAACAAACTAATAACAAAATTTATTTATTCTTTAAGCGAAAGTGGTTAAACTAGATTCAACATCTTTGTTTCTCACAAATGTTTTATGTTATCTTATAATAGTAAATAACATTTTCCAATTAGAAAAGTAAAAACATTAACCACAAACTTCTATTTTATAAATTTAGAAATAAACTGCCTGATCGCATATATTCAAAGGTGATATAATTTCTTACTATTTTGAGTTCGAATTCTTACTGTTTTAAGTTTACATATTAATTCGAAATATCAACTTTTGAGAGCATCAGTGTAAAGGGGATTTCATTGAGCTGGTATATTAAAATAAAAAATTAATGATGAAATAAAAACGGAAACATAGTTTGGCATTTTAATGCGTTTAAAGCATGTTTTCTATTGGAAATATGTTTCCAATATGTGAAAGGTAAATCATTCATCCTGTGGTATTAATTTTAGAAAACTAAGAAACATATGTATAATTATAATATAATTCTAATTAGATAGGCAGAATATTATTTTTGTAAGAGCATGCAAAGCTTTTACAAAAATTTCAATTCCTTTACTTTAGCATCAAGGAGAAACGGAAACTATTCTACAAATCGTAAAGTCAATAGCATTGCAATCAAGATCATAAACATTTCATCGTGTTTCCTTAAGCCTTATTTCTGCACAGTAATAAAGATATGGAAACTTACGAAGCTTGCAAACATAATTGAATACAATATTATGTTTGGCAGCCAAATTATAGTCCTTATAGTTCAGGCTGCATTAGATTGTACAAATGTTTACAAATCTGACTTCTGGTTAGTTAAAAATTCATATGATAAAATACCTTTTAACATGAAATTAGAATAGTTGATATTTAATTAGTACCTTCGGTCAGATGTAGCATGAATTTTCTCTTTGAAATGAACTGTAATCGGAAGGAACTAAAATAGAGATGTAATTGATACATTTAATGTATTAAAAAGGGTGATATCTATCTTTCAAAAAAAACGCAACCTCATAGTTTTGTGAATATACATACAAGGAAAAAAGTATAGATCATCCTACGAGTACTAACATAACTTGTATTCTACAATCAGCTATATTTTAACAACTATTTTTTATGGTATGTATTAATAAAATATATATCAATAAAACTTTCAGTTTCTTGACATGGCAAACAAAAACAATAGATATATCTAAATTGATAATTAATGTATACATAACACGTTAATTGCTAAATAATGGTAGAACATGCCATAAACATCAATGTAAAAATTACATTAATTTCTAAACAATGACAGAACATGCCATACACATTAATAAAATTTGCCTTATGAGATATAATAAATGATAAAAAGATTGAATTTCTGGGGTCTAGGTAATAGGAAAGTTGTTGACAAAATTTAATGTCATCCAAGAATAAAAATGCTAAACCTTTACAGAACGAAGTTTATTTCTAAGTAATAAAAAGTAAGACTTTAAAAACTAAATATAAAGTAAAAACAAATAGGATGGAGGGTACCACACTTTAACCATAAGGAAAAATATAAGCAGTGTTAAATACCAAAATTATCTTCACTATACATGGTTGAAGTGTTAAAAAAGTTTTTCAAAGAGGACACCATTTTTAAACAAGTAAATAACTGAAAAACGGTATCCATACATTATCATAAAAACTAGACATTTGTCATGAATAAAAAATGCATTCACAAAGGCAATGTTTTCTTTGTGATGTTTCTTTATAACGGTAATTTTGGCCTTTGAATAACTATTACTGTTGATGATGCTAATGACATGACATTCTTACAGATGTGTGCTAATTATTCATACTTAGTACAAAGATCGTATACAAGTCCGCGGGTGCAGCGCAGTGGAAAGGAGACTTGGGTTCTGGTAAAAAGACCAAAGTTTGATTCCTACCATGCGTTTTCCGATACTATATAAATTTACCCAGGGGTATGGAGGCTTGGATCAGTTGACGGCTTTATTGTACCTTCCTTGAAAGTTTACCGGCCTACCGGGTCCTGGGTTTTAAGAAAAAAAGACCGTATACAAATTGAATGAATTTCAATGATATATGAAAGTCACTATGTTTTTAATGTTTTGTTTACACTTATCATTCTAGTTTCTATATATATGCTAAATAGGATGTCCATAGCTGAAGTTGAATGTACTGTTCTGTTACATAGTTGAGCATCGACGTTAGTTGCCCACTGAACTATAAGGAAGATTTGTTTCTATCATCTAAAAGGGTAAAATTGCAGAATTGAAACAATCTTGCAAAACTTCACAACTTTCCTTCTGATCATTTAGATTCATTTCTCCTTTTCTAGATCAGGGGTGCCAAGAGCATCCAAACTGTAAGAAAACAGTTCATACTCATTTCATATTATCACTATTTTTATGTTACATTTTATTTCAAAGCAATAAACATCTAATTATCGTAGTGGTAAAGAAGTTACTATATATAATCGCGGCGAGCGATTCATTCACCACTCCTACCCATGCACTTGCCCATTCAACATCTATTGTCCATCCATGGAAAAAATAAGGAGCAAATTCAAATCTAAATATTTGCAGTTGAAAATTTTATATTTTGTTTCCAGTGAACCTGATTTTTATGTGATTTTTCGATGACAACAAAGTATAATATGCAACATTTGTGCATTTTTAATGTGATTTTCAGTTTCTCATGTGCAAAATCTCCCACCAATTTTCTATGTTAGGGTATATACTCAACGTAGTTCAAGGTTCCTTATGTTTGTGGTGTTTACTGTTTTCCAATTTAAGGTCGAGTACAGAAGCTTGGGTATATAAGCCGCACTTTCCAAGCAGGTATATAATTAGCATATCAATTGTTGTGCCTTTTATAAAATAAAACCAATAGTTGTAATCATTTATTAAACTGAAGCCACTAATACCTATATAGTTTCTTAATTCATGTTTTTCCAATGAAGAACATGTGATCTGATCATCTCTCCCCATCTCAGCTGCGTGAACAATCGTGCTTTGGTTTTCAAGTAGGAACATGATAAATTGGACATTGGAAGCGGACTAAATTAGGTCTATAAAATACAACTTTATATTAGTTTGCATGAAATTTCTGTTGTGAATGCTTATGCTTTTCTATTCTTGGAAATCAGCCTGCTCTAAATATTGTGTTATTTTGGTTAATTGAAACAAAAATATGTTTGTTTGATTGTTCTTATATTATTCATAATGCATCTTTTATAGATCCCAGTGCAACATTTTAGACACAATGAATATGAGAGATTCATCATAATGGGCTACCTATTATGATGGATCATCATTTTCAATGGTAAATATTTATTTTTATTACTAATAACATATCTTTTTGGGGCATTGAAAAAAAGAAGCCAATCAATGTAATTTTGTCCGTTTGGTTATCAGTATTGCCTAAATTTGCTGTGGATGTTCACCATCTCAGTATTGAACTTTTATTTTCTATACTTTTACACCATTTCGTGATTTAGGTATCTCATTGAAATAATTATCATTCCAATTAGTTCGTGAAGACCTTTCCAACTTATTTGTATGTCTAATTCATATATTATTGCCATCATCCATATGATGAACAAATTTAAAATAAAATGTGATCAGATATATGATTTACTTGAAGCATGTATCGACACATTTCATGACTCCTCAGCTTTTACAATGGGGTCTTAAAAAAGGATATGTAGATGGAATAGGTTTTAATCAAACATGTATTTCTAGTGTAAAGCTAATGAAGAATTAGTTAAAGGAACAATTAGGTTGTAAGCTCTGACACTTACAAATTATATTGCCCAATGATATCTATTTTATTAGATACACTAGTTAGAATATTGGAGTCGTGGTACTATATCAAACAAAAATGCTAATATGTCTATTAAAATTTCGTTTCTTAATAAGAAAATTGTTCCTTTGTTTCAATATTTGATCCATTGACTTTTCAAGTAGATGAGCGGTCCTTTCTATAAAGAACAGGAAACAATTGCAAATGATGTTTAAGTATGATTCTAGTCTTTATATATTCCTCATATTTTATTGCAATTTTTAATGAGATTTTTCATATGAGAAACTTAAAATCACGTTAAAAATGCATAATATTGCATATTAAAAATCACATTCAAAGCTCTGTTATCAGCAACAAAAGTATGAACATATTGAATACGATAACGTATATTCTAAACAAAATCAATGAGTAACATTAATATATATACACACATACCACAATAATAATCCATTTTGTTACTATATTTACTGTAATATACTTGAATTTTTTGACGAATATTGGCAACTGTATTAAATGATGAAATTAAAAGAAGACAAATAAATCTGTTAACATTCTTAAATTGTGACTTTATCATACAGTAAATGAAAATATAGGAACATAACAAAAATTCTAACATACTGTTTTGTTAATTCTTACCGTATCTTTCTCTTCCTCTTCTCCGTTAAGATTTTTAATAAAGGAAATTTAGGCCTTTTGTTTTCATATGCTTTGACTTTGATACCTTACAGTTAGAATCAATTTCATGCAAGGATTACTCTCTTTTTCATCTATTTTCTTTCTATATTATTTGTAACTGGTAACTAACTTATAACTTTTGTCTTTTTGTTTCTATTAGTATCATGCATCAAAAAGTAGAAATGAAAGTCAAATAAGTCATGTACTCAATCTACCCATCATGACCCCTTGTCCAATGTCATGTAAATTAAGATTTTGCATATTAAATACATTTAGTCCCATGGTTTTTCTTTGAGCGTATAAAAAAAGAAAGTAGCCTTTTATGGTTGGACAGATCCTATGATAATCATTTGTCGACAGCAGTACTAATTAATGTGTTGCTAGTATACTATTGCTTGGTCTTTGCAGCTGCACTGTCCCTACCTCTGCCTCTGCTTCCCTTTATGTATCGCATAACTCTAATTTTACTAAATGTAATTTGGCTGATCTCTCCCTCTACCCTTCATCTTTCTATCCTTCGAACTACACATAACTTTTATTTTCACTTTTTATGGTGTTCAACACCTTTGATATTAGTTCTAATATAGTATTATGCTTTTGTTTGCAAGGAATTTGATACCTATCCTTTTTCTTTGTACCGTACGTACATGAATGTTTAATCACCACTAATGTTTAATTTATAACAAATTTTTTTCTTCTAAAAAGAATGTCATGTTTTTTGTCGTACATACAACTTAACTATTCATGGTTTGATGGAGCAATTGTTATATATGTAACTGTAAACACTGTTTAAACTTTGGTGGCCAAGCATGCTTCAAATTAATTATCGGTTTAGTTATGATTTAACCAAAATCATATTGAGTTAATCCGTTGACCAATATTCATTTTTCTTTCATATGTTCTGGCTCAAATGTTTATGACGTTGAGTAATTGGTACGTGAGAGAAGCAAGACTCGTGTGAATTAGTACAAACTACCATGTAAACGAGTGTAGGGTGAAAAAGTAATTTTTTTTTTTGTTTGGAATAAGGAATCCAATGCTTCTATATGTACAATCATAGAAAAAACCCAAACGCTCTGCCAATAGAAAAATGTTAGTGATGGTTCCAAGGACCAAATAAATGAAGAAGATGATGATGTAGATAAGAAAACAGCTGATGCAAAAATTATTTATAGTCTATTTTGTTTTATAAACTAATTTTAATAGTCTTGTATAGAATGTAATTACGATAAATTGTAACCTATCGAGTATATAGTGTTATGCAACTAGTATTTAGTAGTAATTTAACAATATCATTAGAATCTTCATAACTTAATATATCTATGATATTTTTAGATGTTTTACTATCACTTCTGACTTGCTACTGACATGTTCAATATTTTGTCGATATTATTCCAACATTTTTAAATTTAGGTGTTGTTCTATTATATTTTAAGCCTATAAAGATATCGGCATATTTGTGCCTCAAACTATCTTCAATAATTAAAATGCATAGTAACATTCTAAATAGGTCAGAAATAGTGCATCCAGGAATCCACTGTGACATGTTTTAATCAATTTTTTTACTTGATTTTAGAGGTTGGTAGGTTGCTGTAGTTTTTGTTAGCTCATTACAGGATTATATGTGATGCTAATAAATTATGGTGTCTATAATGCATCTGTTGGTTAGTTGTATGTATTTACCCCATATTTCCAGATGTATGCAGGAAAACTATGACAAAGCCATGTCTCTGCTGGCAGAGAGCATTTCGGAAGCCACACTAAAATATCAACTAGCCAAATTGCATCATGTTCTTCAATGTATCTTTTTTGTTTACACCTTCAACCATATTTATATAAGTTACTATAGGTTGAACCTTTGTTATAGTTAACAGTTAGATGGACTATCTATATGTTGAATTTAATGTTTCTCATGGTGCACAATATTCGTCTTTTTTAAATAATGATTTCTTTGGACCATAACAATAATATGGAAAACATAGTTGTGTGCCCCAAGTATGTTAATTTGAAATTTAAGTTAATTAATAACATATTTGCATGACAACTTGCAGCATACAATTTTAAGTTAATTAATAGTATGGTTTTAAGTTAGTTAATAGTAATACTACCACTAGTAGCAAAAATAATAATAGACGTGAAAATGGACCTTCATAACAATAACAATACTAGCTGTGAAAATTAACATTCATAACAATAATTAATTCTACATAATTCAACATACATTTTTTGTTCATGTTTGATGCTAAATAAATTCATGTCTGTTCTCTTCAACCGCTCTCTAATTGCTTTTCTTTCATACAAAGATATTAGACTTTGAAGGAGACGAAGTTGGACTTTTTATGATTTATATACTGCTCTTTTAGCAAGCACTTTTTGTAAGACTATGTTGCTATCATTTGTGTTTAAAACATGCTTACGAAATGTTGTATATGACTTAAAAAATTTTGGTGTACGAAATTGATGTAGCTTTGCTTATGTATAATCCTATAGTTGCTTATATTATCAGATTATATTTAATAGCATTTTTTAAATCGAGTAGTTTGTTGTTGAATAGATTTATAAATTGTGTTTTAAAGGTAATGACATATACCTATAATAGAAAACCACTGCATTTCTAAAACACTGCAATAATGCTTTTTGCAGCTTTTCAAAACTGT
This sequence comes from Allium cepa, assembly GCA_030765085.1. Taxonomy (NCBI): domain Eukaryota; kingdom Viridiplantae; phylum Streptophyta; class Magnoliopsida; order Asparagales; family Amaryllidaceae; genus Allium; species Allium cepa. The sequence continues at coordinate 819,116,798 of CM060929.1, forward strand.
TGCGATATAACCCATTTTATTGAAGCTTCTACTGAAACCGCATTCTTTAAAACGCTGCGTAATGAGTTGGCAATGTTTTTTAAACATTGTAAAATTAAGTCATTACAGCGTATTGAAAAAGGTCCAGTGGACATTTTTTGGGCAGCATTTCAGAAAATGCTATAGTGTGTCTTGACTCTATTGCAGCATGCTATTAGGTAGCATTCTTCTGAATGCTGCGAATGTGTATGGTAGCATTTTTAAAACGTTGCGAAATGTCTTTTTTTTGTTGTGAAAGAAAGCTATCGTCTGAAATAGGCTCTAAGAGCTTGGCATAGAAGAATTAAATTTTATCTATTACAATCAAATTGTGAAATAGGCAAAGTAGATAGTACACTTTTTATTAAATGAGATAAAAATGATATTCAGATAATATAAATATATGTTGACGATATCATTTTTCGATCTACCAACGGTAAACTAAATAAAGAGTTTTCAGAAATAATGACTAAGGAATTTGAAATGATCCATATGGGAGAAATAAATTGTTTTCTAGGATTACAAATAAAATAACTAAGTAATGGAATTTTTATTTGTCAACAAAAACATGCTAAAGATTTAGTTAAGAAATTTGGTACGTCAAATACCAATGATAAACCAACTCTCATGGCCATTAATGAAAATTTAAACAAAGAAGAAGATTCAAAAGATGTAGATCAAAAATTTGACTTTCTTCTTCATTTTCCTATATTCTCTCCGTTTTAAACTTCTGAAACAAATAAACCATGGCTTCCTCTAATCCCAAACTTTCTAGAGAGGACAATTCATCATTTTCCTTCCCCTATCCTACCCAAGGCCCCTTCCAAAACACTACAACGACCAAGTTCACTAAAATGGAGATTGAAATAAAGAATATTCTGTAAATTCTCATTGAAATTCAAGTGATGCAACTTCGTATGACCAAAGAACAAGAGAAGAAAAGCATAATTCTTCGTAAGTTGCGACAATACCTATTGGATAATCCTGCAAATCCAATATTTATTGCAGATGATTCTACAAATTTGGCTATTCATGACCCCATTCTAGGAAGCGATGACGAGGAAGAAGAGGAAGAAAAAGAAGAGGAAGAGCACATGGAGGAAGATGACGCAGTTTGATGCACCGGAGAAGTATGTTTCGATCGAGATGGAAATCTCGTCGAACAAAAATGGAACTTTTGCCTTCATTTACCTCATTGTCTCATTCACAAATTACCATTCATTCAAAATTCACGTTAGATAATATTTGATATTCTTTAATTGCTTTGAACGCATGGTATGCATATTTGATTTGATTTTACAAGTTTACTTCATAACTTTTATGTATAATTTAAGATTTGATAGGATGGTGATTACTTGTATTGTGATACTTAATGAATCTATAATTTGGTATGGTTACTATTGTTGTTTTGTGTTATCACTCATCATTTCTTATATATCATGCTTATCGTTATTACTATAAGTATCTTAGTTAGCAGGAGTTATAGTTAGTTTATTTTTGTTTATGACAAAGGGGGAGAAATATATAAAACCGAGGCATAAATTATGGGAAAGTTCTGTAATTCAAGAGGAGTTATATTATATTTTATATACAAAGCTGTCATCATCAAAAAGGGGAGATTGTTAGTACATTAGATATTGGTTTTGATGATAACAACCATAGGTCATTATATACAATATAGATACTAATGTTTTATTAAGATATATATAGTATATAGTGCAGGATATTAGACAGGTATCGGTTAAGAAGATTGAATAGTATCAACATGTGGATATCAAGAGTAGATTCAAGATGGTGATATAAAGTTTCGAGAGTTCAATAACGAAGAATCATGAGTATTGAAGAGTTTAACATATTCTAATAAGTTATAGAGTCATAGAATTAATGTTATAACCTTGATAGCAGTTTCCTAATCTCTCTTGTCTTCTCTAATTTTCAAGTATTCTATTTTTAAAATAATCTTTTTACAATATTTTCCAAAATGATTTTCAGTCTCTTACTTACAAAAATATCGGTTTATTGTTTTTAAGTTTATATATATTGAATTTTTTTATATTTTTATATTTTATAATTATTTAATTTATATATATTATTGAATATTCTTATTAAATCTTTCAAGATTATTTTATAAAATTTATTAAGTTATATTTGATTAAAATTTGTATAAACTATATCTAAATGGTTATATAAAGTATCAAAGAATTTTATAAAGCAAAAGATCTTCGAAATAATATGAAAGTGTTTTTCAAAATGTAAAGGGATATGTCGACATATCCTATCCATGTATGTCAACGTAATGGCCGTAAAATTCAAAATTCAAATTTGAATGGAATTATCGTTTCATCGTATCTCCTCGCGAATGGACATGACCATTGTTTCCCAATATATACCAAACTTCTAAGCGAATTTTCATTAACTACTTTCCTATTTTTCTCTCCTCTTTTTAGTCTCTTGATTTCAAAAGTAATTTCTATCGAAACTCTGCCGAAATTCAACCAGAATCAGATTCAATCATTGCTAGTTTCATTCTCTTTCATATACTCTCTGATTTCTCTCATCTCTCCCAAGATCAAAGTGTTATTCAAGAGTTATAGGATCAATTGTAATCAAGGCCGAAGATCCAAGTCTGTAAAATCTATAAAATCAAACTCTTATACTTTATGATGTGCTCGGTATTCTTAAAATCCAAGTAGTGTAGTTGTAGCCTATTAAAATCAATTAGGTGTGCTTAGTAGCCCATAAATCTAGTAGGTGTGCTTCTGGCTAGGAAACCAAGTGACTCTACCCGAAGGTCAGGATTTTAGAGGATGTGTCTCCTAGCATTGAAATCGAGATTGTATTTGCATTTACTAGTTGAAAAGAAATTCATATAAGGAATTGTGCTGGATTGGATGTAGGATAAATTTGAACCAGTGTAAAATCTTAGTCTATTCTTTCCTTTTTACTTTTACTACAATTACTTTTATATGTACTCGATTTTGTGATTGTCAATTACATCATTTAAAGTAGAATCTTAAAGAATTTTAAAATATTCATATAATCCATTAAAAATTATTCGCCTTCCCTCTAGTGTTAATTTAGCCTTAAGATCCCTATTTCGCCTACTCACATGGAAATGTCTGGCTTAACTAACACTAGGAGAAATCTTGATCGATAAACAGCTGCTAACATAGGTGTAGGAACACCACCGCTTGATATAGGAGCAATGTATTAGTTCCTTGTCAACATGATACAAGCAGAATCTGATGCTGGATTAGTTGGTCGAAATGTTGGAGGAGCTAATCAGGAAGTTTGAGTTGTCAACAATTATGCTGTTTTGAGTAAAAACTGTGCAAGACTTAGAGGGAAATCATTTATTTGAACGGAGGATGCAATTGAAGTGGAGAATTGGCTACTTCATTATGAAAGGATTTTCACTGATCTTGGTTTGAATAATGAACATAAGAGGAGATTGGCATCTCGGTAATTTCAAGGAGCTGCGTTGTATTAGTAGAATAGTGTGACTGTTGGGGTAATAGAAAAAACTTTGACCTAGGTAGAGTTTAGAAGGAGGTTCGAAAAGGGGCTTATGCTGGAAATTGCCATGTTAACGTTGCTTAGAATTTTGCTGAGTTGGTGCATGGTGATATGACAGTGCTTGAGTATGCAATCATATTTGAGGAGCTGCCCCGATATGGGTTTGCGACCGTAGATACAGTGATCAAAAGGAATGAGAAGTTCATCCGTGGACCAAGACTTGAGCTTGCTAGGGCAAGTTTACCACATCTTAAGGATCAATGTGATGTAGTTATGGAGATGGCTTTGAGAAATGAAGAGATGCTTGCTTTGTTCAATAATAACAAGACAACAGAGAGTCATGGTGGATAGAATCATAAGAAAAAGTTATATCAGAAGAAGGAAGCTTAAAAGGGTAGACCTACCAAGAAAGGGAAGTATGAGGTTGTGTGTTGCAAATGTCACAAGAAGGGACACTATGCTCATGAGTGCAGAACTGGCAAGGTAAGGAAGTCGTTGGAAAGAAGAACATTAAATGCTTTAGCTGCGACCAAGTGGTACATTACAAGAACAAATGTCTAAAAGTGTCCAAGGTAGAAACATGAAAAGTATCATCTTTGGAGCAGGCTACCTTGAGACCAATAGCCGAGGAGAAAGGGAAAGCTGTGATGGGAGGTGCGCTTTTGATTCATGGTATACCTGTAAAAATAATATTTGATACCGGTGCATCTCATTCTTTTATATCTCATTGTTCGGTAGATAAGCTTAACCTAGAATCCTCATACCTAGTTACTTCCTTAATGGTTGCGAATCTAGCAAGAGGTTATACAACTCTATGAATAAGACGCGACCATTTAGAGTTTGCACCATTAGGTCATATATTTGCCTGAAGTTTGCATGTGTTTGATTTCATGGGCTAAGGGATTATTTGGGGCATAGACTGGTTAATTAAATTTGATGCTAGGATATTTTTCCATGATAGGAAAACAATCACTAAGTCACCCTAATAATAATGACCGAATTGTATACTCAACAGAGAATCCAAGTTTTGATGTTTGTGGTTTATTTGATGTAATAGAGGAGGAAGATGAATTGAATGGGTTTTCATAGTTAGAGAATTTGTAGATGTTTTTGAGACTGTTACAGGATTGCCATGGAAATAAGCTATTGAGTTATGAGTAGATCTTATATCTGGAGCTACACTCATAGGTAGACTTCCTAGCAGGATGACATCTATCGAGATGAATGAGTTAAAGGTCCACCCAGTGGACTTAGAAGGAAAGAACCTTATTAGACCAAGAAGTTCACCTTGGGGAGTGACCACGGTGTTCAAGAAACCGGACGAGTTATTAAAATTGTACATCGATTATCTTGAACTAAAAGATGATAAAGAATTAATATCACTTGTCATAATATTTGCTTTGAAGGTGTGGAGACATTACCTTTTTGAGAACAATTCGAGTTGTATACCGATCACAAGTCTTTAAGGTATTTATTCTTTCAAAAGGAGTTGAATATGCGACAACCGAGATCCTTGGAGTTTTTAACTGCTTATGGTTTTGGAATTGAGTACGCATCGGGGAAAGGAAACAAAATTGCAAATTCTCTTAGCAGGAAACATCAGAATGTGGTGTTAGCTATGTTAGCCGAATGGAAATATTTGAAAGCATTGACTACTTGTAGCATGCAGTTAAGATCGACTACCAGTTCTAGTTAGAGTACCGCAATGTTATCTTATTTGGTAGTTCGACTAATATTGATTGACGAAATTTGTTCTCAACAAAGAGATCATCCATTGCTAGCCGAAAGAATTAGAAGATTGGAACGTGGAACTGAGGTTGATGATTTGAAGGATTTTAATCTTAACCAGAATGGATGGTTAAGAAAGAAGTGATGATTGTGTATTCCCGATATTGGTGACCTAAGGAAAGAAGTTTTCAGGGAATATCATCTATCAAAACTTATTATTCATCCTAGAGGAACTAGAATATATCAAGATATGAAGAGAAGTTTCTTTTGAGAAGGTATGAATAGAGATGTAGGCTTATGGGAAAATGAGTGTCTGAATTTCCAACAAGTGAAAGCTGACATCAGAAGACTAGTGGATTGCTTCAACCTTCCGATATACCAGTTTGGAAATGGGATTCAATATACATGAATTTTATTGATGGGTTGCCAAGTTCAAATAGAGCAAATGAAAGTATATCGTTCATAGTAGATAGACTGACCAAGAATGTGCATTTCATTCCCGTAAAGTCAACCAGGATGGCACCTGTTTTGGTTAAGTTGTTTATGAAGAACATTGTTAGATTGCATAGGATTCCTAGTAGTTAGTCAATGATTGAGATTCTTTATTTACTAGTGAATTCTGAAAGAGTCTACAAAAGTATTAGGTACCAAGCTTAAGATGAGTACCACTTATCACCCATAGATGGATGGACAGACAAAGAGAGTCAATAAGGTATTTGAAGATTTATTGAGGGCCGTATACTAGATTTTGGCAGGTCATCGAAAGACCAAATGTGCTTGGTAAATTTTCCTATATTAATATTTATCAGACTAGTATATGAATGATGCCTTATGAAGCTTTGTATGGAAGGCCTGTAAATCACCCGTATGTTGGTTAGAGACCATATTGGTTTAGATATGTTAAGAGAAGCCGTAGAAAAGACTGAGTTAATTCAGGCTAGAATGAAGGAAGCTCAATCTAGGCAGAAAAGTTATACAGATAAGAGATGGAAAGACTTAGAATTCTCAATTGGAGATCTTGTTTTCGTCAAAGTATCATCGATGAAAAGTGTGATAAGATTTGGAAGTCAGGGAAATTTGCACCTAGATTCGTTGGACCGTTTCCTTTCACCAGAAGGATCAGGGAACTCGCTTACCTAATAAAGTTACAGAGCAGTTTGGCAAGATTCCATAATGATTTTCGTATTCCTCATCTGAGGAAGTGCGTTTTAGATCCGTAGGCTATCACTACAATAAAATACCCCTTATACAATGGGAAATACCCGTTGTAATAAAGGTTTCGCAACGGGCCGGTGCTTGTTGTCTTATGCGATGTTGTAGTAGACCCAGATTATTTTACAATTGTATAACACCATTGTAATGTGTAACAACCCGGTATTTAGCATCAATTAATAATCGACATTTAAACGATAAATATTGTTGCAAATTTCCAATTTAAGTTTTTAAATTGTGATTAAAAATTCTTTTATAAATGGTTAAAAGGATTTTTGGGCTTTGAATTCTCGGCCCACATTTTCATTTGCTTTGGGCCGTGATTATTTTCAAACCCGTTCCTCTCTCTCGTTTCATTTTCTTTTTTTTAAACCCGTTCCCCTTTTATTTTCATTTTTCAATTAAAAAACCCTAGTACCAAATAAACGAAAGATAATGGCGGTCTCTCTCGTCCTACCTCTTCTTCCCAAATTAGGGTTTCGTTCGTTCTTGGCTTTGCTCGTCTCTGTGATGCTAAATTCGTCGACAAGGTGAGTTTGCTCACATCTAATTCATATCTCAGGTTAATTTAAGGATTCGAATTCTGTGATCTCGTTCGTATTCAATTGTTTTGCTTGGCCATTCGATTTTGTTTTAATATTGGAGATGATTTTGACTTGGTCACTTCGTCCCTGTTTTTGTTCGGTGTTGATGATTTCTGACTTATTCATATAGAATAAGTTTGTTTACTCGATTGATATGGTTTTTTTAATTTGTATACTGACATTCATATACATGTTACAAATGTTCATGTATGTTTTCATTTTTGCTGTGTCATTTACTTGGCAAGTCTTCGAGCATTGTTGTGAGTAGTTTGAATCACTGTCATTTGTTTTCAAGTACGAAACTTGCACTGTTTCATGTGTGCTTGAACTCGAATACAGAAATTGCCATTCCATGACTCTGCATATATTCTCTGAGTTACTTTGCATTTCTTTGAAGTCTCTGTCCAAGTTCTTCATTTTACTTGTGACTGGTTCTATTGGTGTTGGTAGCTGGACTCGACTCGAGTCTGGTTCATGTAGTCTTTGAGTTGTTTCACTGACCTGTGCACATTGTTGCCTTGTTTTGGTGGCTGTCCATCCTGTTTACTGTTAGTCGAGTTGCATCTACTTGTAGTTGTTGAGCTTTGATGCATATTGCAACTTGTACATGCTTCGACCGGTTTATTGTTTGAAGTTTCACTTGATTATTTGAGCTTATTTGTCCATTGACATGTGCACACTTTGTTGTTCAATCTGGATATGTGTTTTGATTCTTTGGTGTTAGCTTTGAGCATGTTGTAACTGGGCCTGTTGCATATCACTGCATTTTTTTATTACTGCTCTGTTTATTTGTTTATAAACTTAGATTTGCGGTATTTGCAGTCGTATCACTTGATATTCATTCCTGAGCACTTCTTGTTGCATTTACATATATTCATATGGTCACTGTTCGTGTGCATTTGTTTTGCAACTTCGAGTCTGCACTGCAATCATAATTGCCTCGAGCTTGTACTGTCAGGTTGAAGTTCTGATCATATGTATACATACATTCATGTATGTATATATGTGTATGTCCGCACTCATCTTTTCTACTGAAGCGTTTACTGACTTGAGTCTTGTTGCTAGTTTGATTCACCTGTTTGTTATTTAAACTTGATGTTGTTTCTCGACATTGCATACCGCTACTTGCATTTCTTTGTCTTTGTACTTATAGTACATGGTTCAGGTTGCATAGCATGTTGGATATCGTTATGCAGCCTTCATTTGTCTATGCTTCTGTTGTCGCTGACTTGAGTTCGAGCCTCTGGTTTGACTGTCTTGTTGAAGACTAATACATTCATTTGTTGCACTTGTACCATTCTGTTTTCACTTGAATTCTCTGTTGGTTCATGCCGTGAATTGATGGTCGATCGACCTATTTTGTTCATGCGAGCTGCTGTTTTAATAACAGCTAGTAGTTTGTCGTGCATCATTTATATGCCTACATGTATATGCCCCATTGTTGTTTCAATGGTAGGTGTTGTCTGCACTTGATTCTCCTCATCATCAACAAAGAAGTTTTGAGTTGTGTTCGTTTCTGCCTTTTTCTGTGCATCAAGGCATTGCCTTGTATTTTGGACTACCTGACCACTTTGATTATCTTTGTGGTTTGGCCACTTCATGTTGTATGGATTAGGACCACTTCACTATCATTTTGACATTCCTTTGTGCCTTGTTGCTATTTCTGTATATGCTGTTGTGGCGAGGCAGTGTACGCGTGCGTGCACTACAGCCACACAGTATCGATATTTTGAATTGATATTTGAACCTTCATTGATTTTGGTTCGTTGATCTTTTGGGTACATCATCACTGTAGTGGCAAGGCAGTGCACGCAAGCGTGAACTGCAGCCACACGGTATTGAGTTTTTGGGTACGACATCACTATAGTGGCAAGGCAGTGCACGCAAGCGTGAACTGCAGCCACACTTGAATTAATATTTTAATTGATATTTCAATGGTTTGAACTGTTTTGTTTATTTCAATTCAATATTCTGAATTGCATTCTGATTTGGTGTAATTACTGTCATCTATTCATTATTTAATTATTATTGCTTCTGTGCACTAATAACTGGGTTTGAATTAGACTGACCCGAGTATTATTTTCTTTTGAATCTAATACTCGGGTCAGACCGAGTATTTCAGGTTGTAGATATTCTGCTTTGGGTTGCTGCTAGAGCTATGAAGTTCTTTCATATCTTTTGGAGTAGTCGTCGTTATTTGTAGTAGTCTGTATGATTGTATAGGAAGATATGTATTCATGTATATTATATACGTTAATGTACTTGTATATGTAACTTCCTGAGTCGACTGTTGTAGTTGTATCATACGTACCGTGTCAAATGTATTGTAACTGACATTAGTTAATGTATATATGGGAATTTCTGTTTTATTTGTGTTCCGCATTATATTATCTGTGTAATATTTTATATTTACTGTTCTAAACTATTACGAACCATCGTAGTTCGTTTTATACTGGAATTGGGGTATGTCGATGGGAGAAAATAAATCAGAGATGAAAAATGAAAGAATATATATATATATACCACTCCTATCGAGATAACCAATACTAGTGTAAGGCCTAACTATTGATGGCCGCTGCTCAACAGCCTTATTCTCCATGCTAGTTGACAGCATTACACCGTAGTGTTCTTGGCTAGCGTGGGTATAGAGGTGGGGCATCACAGCTTGGTATCAAAGCCTGGGGTTTAGAACAAATATAAAACATAACTTGGATGGAACATATGTTACAACTATTTGTCGACGTTTTATCTCTCATATTTGCATATGATTGTCTTTGATTGTTAGGTACGAATTCCTAACGCTTATTCATATGCATTTGATTTTGATTCTTTTGTTTTCGGCTTAGATTTGATTTAGCCGATGATTGATTTTGTTCGAATCTCAGCGATTCCGAACTTGATATTTTATGTTTTCCTCGGCTTGATTTCCATTCGACTTCGGTCACTTTGTTTTTTTTGAGAAATTGCTAAATTTTTAATTTCCAAGACTTTGACTTTGTTTTCCGTTGAGTCTTTTGATGATGATGTTGAATCGTTTTGTACTCTATTATGGCCATTGATTGTTGACTTCGACATTGACTTGGTTTTTATTTTTTTGTTGAAGTCATTTATGCATTTATGCTTGTTCTGCTTTGTTTTTCCAATTGTTAATCGATTCTTCTTTTCCGATTAGTTGTTATCTTCTTTGTCGACTTTGATAACTTCTATTTCTGGAATTTTTGGGTATTTCTACTTTGATGGATTTAGAATCGAATTCTTTGGATTTTATTCACGTCTTCGAATGTTAATTTTAGTGAAATGATTTGGTTTCCAAATTTAATCGATTCTTGTTAATTTCCCGATTTGTTGCTATCATTTATTAGCAACTTTGATAACATTTTCTTCGGAATTTTTGTGAACATACCTTTTGATGGATACAGTATCGATTTCTTTAGATTCTATTCACATATTTGCATGTGAATTCTTGTGATTGATTGTTCCTACAATTATTTTTGTGATTTGTTACTTTAAAAATATAAAGGTTTTCTATACTAGTAGTAAATATCAAAACCCTTTTCTCCAAACGATTTCAAAACTATTTTACTACAAAATTCTTCTCCTAAACCGTTTTCCAATCTATTAGTATATACTAACCTTTACCTCACTCGTATGAGAAATCTAATTAAACGACTTAGTAAAACGAGTGGTATATAACGCTTGCGTTTACTTCGCCGGTTAATTCTTGGACTTATTCGATTGAATCTCTTGTGACAATTTTTTAGTGAAGATTTACAGTTTGTTCGTAAATATTTAAGTTAAGCAAGTGGTTATGGGACATGAAGCTAAACTTTTATATTTACTAGCTTAGTGTAATTGACACTTCTCGTTGATCTTGATGATCACTTTATGAATTAGACTAGCAATTGTGCGATGTCTCTTTCATTACAAGGTTAGGCTAGACACCACTTGTGTGATTTCACTCACACATACCTTTTTGCTTTTTGGTTAGCCTAGACACCATTTGTGTGATTCCATTCACACATATCTTTTTGCTTTCTGGTTAGGCTAGACACCACTTGTGTGATTCCATTCACACATATCTTTTTGCTTTTTGGTTAGCCACCATGAGATAGCATCTCGATTTGCGTTGCACGTGTTGGTGATTTTTCATGCTCACGTGTAGGTGAGTTTCCATGCTCCCGTTCTCGCTTTGCGTTACAAGTGTTGATGAGTTTTCATGCTCACGTGTAGGTGAGTTTCCATGCTCCCGTTCTCGCATTGTGTTGCACATGTTGGTGATTTTTCATGCTCGCGTGTAGGTGAGTTTCCATGCTCCCGTTCTCGCATTGTGTTGCACGTGTTGGTGATTTTTCATGCTCGCGTGTAGGTGAGTTTCCATGCTCCCGTTCTCGCTTTGTGTTGCACGTGTTGGTGAGTTTTCATGCTCACGTGTAGGTGAGTTTCCATGCTCCCGTTCTCGCATTGTGTTGCACGTGTTGGTGATTTTTCATGCTCACGTGTAGGTGAGTTTTCATACTCCCATTTGAGTTTCCATACTCCCATTGAGTTTTCATACTCCCATTCGAGTTTCCATACACCCATTCGAGTCTCCGTACTCCCATTTGAGTTTTCATACTCCCGTTCGAGTTTCCGTACTCCCATTCGAGTTTTCATACTCCCATTTGAGTTTCTGTGCTCCCATTTAAGTTTTCATACTCTCATTTTGTGATATCTGGATTTCTTGTGTAGATTTCTAGAATTTGTGTTTTCTGGATTTCTTGTGATGATTTTTAGAATTCGTGCTTCACCAATTTTCGTGATTTCTATTGATAAGTTTTATCAATTTTTGTGCATTGGTGAATTCGTGTGTTATTGACTTGTTATGAATACAAGTTTAGGGTATGAAACCCTTTCCTATCTTTGAGAAGATTCTTGTGACATTTTTTATGAATGAAATTCATTGGTATTATATTTTGATGCCAATTATTTCGATGAAATTTTGACGTATGTCGAAGTTGCTACGGATGTTGCTGCTTTAATCACGTGTTTTAAAAATTGTTTCAAAATATAAATCAAAATTGTTTTCAAAAATTTTACGATTTGCGCTTTCAAAAGAATGAGGAAGCGAATTAAACGTTTCAGTAAAATCGAGGACTATGACCCCTTTCTTTTGCTGATTCGCTTAATTCCGGACTTGTTCGTTTGAGAATGTAAATTATTATATAATAAATGAAAATTGTTTTCAGAAGTTTTACAGTTTACGCTTTCAAAAGAATAAGGAAGCGATTTAAACGTTTCAGAAAAATCGAGGACTATGACCCCTTTCTTTTACTGATTCGCTTAATTCCGGACTTGTCCGTTTGAGAATGTGAAATGTTATTTTTAAAATACACCATTATGCACTTTCAAGAAAACGATGAAGTGAATTAAACGATTTAGTAAAACTCGTGGTTATGGGTCATGTGTGTTTGCTATTTCGGTTAATTCCGGACTCGTTAATTGAATAATTTGTGATTTCTGATTATCGTTTCGATAATCGGATGTTGGTGATTTCTGATTTATCATTTTTGATAATCAGATATTTATTGTTTCTAATTATCGTTTGTGATAATTAGATATTTGTGATTTGATTATCGTTTGTGATAATTAAATATTTGCGATTTAAGATTTAATTATCAATTGTGATAATTAAACATTCGTTGATTTGTGATTTCTGATTATCGTTTTTGATATTAGATATTTTTTGTTTCTGATTATCGCTTGTGATAATTAGATATTTGAGATTTAATTATCGTTTGTGATAATTAAATATTTGTGATTTAAGATTTGATTATCGTTTTGATAATTGAATATTTGCTGATTTGAAATTTGATTACCGTTGTGGTAATTCCTGATTATCGTTTTTGATAGTTAGATATTTGTGTTTTTTTTTTTGGCATAGCCAGCGGGGTTAACTGGGCCCCTACTAGTTTTATTGCAAAGAACAATAAAAAAGTACAAAAGAAAAAAGAAAGAAAAATACAAAGAAAATGCAAGAAAGAACAGCAAATTCAAGTCCAGGCATCAATCAGGGATTGATGAAAAACACTTGCACTATTTTGAAGCTGCCTATAAGTTCTGGTTCTAACTTCTACCCATACCAGATCATCATTTCTTCTAACTTTATCAAAGATTATGGCATTTCTCTCTCTCCAAATAACTGACATACACACTTTCAAGCATACTGCAAGTACTCTGCCTTGCACATTTCTCCACTTTGTTGCTTTATAGATTATACTCCATTGTATTCTTGAGATTGAACAAGACAGATTAAAACCAGTTATGTAGCTTATCTTATCCATCAAGAATTGAAGGGCAGGACATCCAAAAAACAGATGCTCGGTAGTTTCATCATGTTGATTATAGAAAATACACTCAGCATAGCATGTCATTCCATAACTATTCAACAAGCATCTGGTAACTAAAGCTTGGTTGATGACTTTCCACATCATTAAGTTATCCTTAGGAAAAGAATCAGTTGACCATATAACAGCTAACCATTTGGTAGCAGGAAGAGACACACTGGAACTAACAAATTTGTAAACTGCCGCTACAGTATGAGTCTTCTTAAACCAGGTTACAGTGTCAACCTGATTTGTATTAAAGGTTATTTGCTGAATTTCTCTCCACAGATGCCTAATCACCTGATTACTGTTATATGGCAACTGGATTTGATTAAGATGCAGAAAGTCCTTCACTTTAGCATGAAAGTGGATACCTGATTGTGTCATTTGATAGTGATCACATATGTTGGAAAGGATTTGACCATTACTAATCCATGGATCGTGCCAAAAGCTAACATCATTGCTAGCATTGATGGGATATTGTATCATGGGGAGGAAAACTACTCTGAGATTTAGTAAACTTCTCCATGTCCAGCTGCATACTTGAGGGATATCCATGCTCCAGAAGTACTTATTCTTTATATTGTATTGGCATGACCAGTCAACCCATAAGCCACCTCTTTTGTTGATAAGGGCATTAAAATGTTTACTCATAGCAGCTATGTTCCATTTCCTAACATCAAATACTCCAAGCCCTCCCAATCTCAGGGGAGACTCAATTTTAGAAAAGGAACAAGGCACTAACTTCCTGTTATGAATACTGCCAGTCCAAAAATATCTGATCATGGCAGACCTTAGCATATGCAATAGTTTCTTGGGAAGAATTAGGGTGCGAGCCCAGTAAACAATGGAGGAAAAGACAACAAATTTTATTATAACAAGCCTTCCACTTTGAGTCAATTTCCTATTATTCCATGCAGACATTACCGATGAAATTTTGAAGTAAAGAGGTAAACAGTCAGCTTTAGATATCCTTTTGGAAATTAAAGGGAGACCAAGGTACATCATGTCATTTTCCATACAAGAGAATCCAGAATGTTGTTGTAGGGCAGTAGCATGCAGTTCACTAACTCCAGTAACAAGCAGAGACGATTTGGCTTGGTTAATGGTAAGCCCGGTCATACAGTGGAAGGTCTGCAGTGCTATCATGATACCATCCAAGGAGGATATCTCTGGTTTGGTAAATACCATGACATCATCTGCAAACATTATAGAAGTAATTTGTTGTAAAGAGCACTTTGGGTGATACTTGATTGTCTTGTGGTTGTAGCTGGTCTGCAAAATAACAGTTAACACCTCCATGACCATCAGAAATAAGTATGATGAAATTGGATCTCCTTGGCGAATACCTTTACTACCTCTGAAGTATCCCACTGGTCTACTATTTAATACAAGTGAGAATGAGGGAGTAGAAATGCACACATAAATCCATGACACAAATGTTTTAGGAAATCCCATCACTGCCATTATTCTAACAATAGAGTCCCAATGTATGGTGTCGTAGGCTTTAGAGATGTCTATTTTAATTGCAGCAGCAGTGGTTGTATTACTTCTACCATAGCCTTTAAGCAATTCCTGGGCAAGGAGAACATTGTCAATTATGTCTCTTGTTGGCAAAAATGCAGATTGATTCATAGATATAACCGTGGGCAAAACTTTGACTAAGCGTGAAGCTAGAATTTTGGAGATACACTTGTAGAGGACATTACAGCAAGAAATGGGCCTGAAGGAAGTGACACATGTTGGAGGTGACACTTTGGGAATGAGTGCAATGTTAGTGCTATTCACTTCCCCAAGCATCTTACATTTATTGAAAAAGTTGTGGATAGCTTGACAAAAGTCACCACCAATCAAACTCCAAGTGGTGATAAAAAAATTAACATTCAGGCCATCAGGTCCCGGACAAGATAACTTATTCATGGAGAAGAGGGTTGCTTTAATTTCTTCATCAGTTACAGGCATAATTAGAGAAGAAGCTTCTTGAGGAGAAATGCTAGGAAGGTCAAGTGAAGAAATTTGATCCAAATAAGGGAGAAACCATTAGTACTACCAAGCAAGTTAGTGAAGTGTTGGATAAAAGCATGATCAACAGTGTCTGGAGTAGAAAATAGGGTACCTTGTTCATTAGTGATTCTAAAAATATTTTCTCGAGCTTGCTTAACCTTAAGAGATTCATGAAAGAACTTAGTATTCTTATCCCCTTCATCAAGCCATCTTTTATGCAACTGCTGCATCTTCATGCTTGCTTCCAGGGATATGGCAATTTTAAGTTCCTTGTGCAGATTCCTCTCCTCATCAGAAGCTTGAATATCAAGAGGATGGTCCATCATATAGTCTTACTTTATTTTCAGTTGTTCCTTTAATGCTGTAGAGAGAAGGGTTCCAGTACCAAAGGTAGATGATGCCCATGTCTTGATAGCTATCTTGATGTGTTTTAATTTCCTGCAAAACTTAAACATTGGGTTACCATACCAAGTAAACATTGTGTTTTCTAATTATCTTTGTTGATAATTAGATTTGCTGATTTTGCTGTTTTCTAATTATCGAATCGGTGATTAGATATTGCTGTTTCGTGATTTCTGTATTCTGATTATCTATTTGATAATTAAATTTTGTTGAGAATTTGTGAATTTCTTTTATGAAATTAAAAGATTTCTTTGGTGTTTATATAGTACTACGCCGGTGTACCGGCTCAATTTTCTGCTATTCATGACGTTTTCCACGTCTTCCAATTACGAAAATGCCTTAGGGATTTTCGATTTTTATTCTTGAGCAACCTTCTATTCACATCATTGCTTCGGGGGTATAGCACCTCCGAAATAAAGATGTTTCTCTTATGGAATTCTCAATGATTCTCAAATTCTTGGGATTTCTCTTTGGAATCCAGAGAATTCATCGAGCAAACACGTTCAGGCTTACTCTTTCATGCTCTTTATTGTGAACTTCTTATTTCGAATTTCTTCATCTTGTGATGATATGCTCTTATGGTTGTTACCTTTTGTCCATTTATTCCTTATGATTGCGAGGACGCAATTTCTTTAAGGAGGGGATTCTGTAACAACCCGGTATTTAGCATCAATTAATAATTGACATTTAAACGATAAATATAGTTGCAAATTTCCAATTTAAGTTTTTAAATTGTGATTAAAAATTCTTTTATAAATGGTTAAAAGGATTTTTGGGCTTTGAATTCTCGGCCCACATTTTCATTTGCTTTGGGCCGTGATTATTTTCAAACCCGTTCCTCTCTCTCGTTTCATTTTCTTTTTTTTAAACCCGTTCCCCTTTTATTTTCATTTTTCAATTAAAAAACCCTAGTACCAAATAAACGAAAGATAATGGCGGTCTCTCTCGTCCTACCTCTTCTTCCCAAATTAGGGTTTCGTTCGTTCTTGGCTTTGCTCGTCTCTGTGATGCTAAATTCGTCGACAAGGTGAGTTTGCTCACATCTAATTCATATCTCAGGTTAATTTAAGGATTCGAATTCTGTGATCTCGTTCGTATTCAATTGTTTTGCTTGGCCATTCGATTTTGTTTTAATATTGGAGATGATTTTGACTTGGTCACTTCGTCCCTGTTTTTGTTCGGTGTTGATGATTTCTGACTTATTCATATAGAATAAGTTTGTTTACTCGATTGATATGGTTTTTTTAATTTGTATACTGACATTCATATACATGTTACAAATGTTCATGTATGTTTTCATTTTTGCTGTGTCATTTACTTGGCAAGTCTTCGAGCATTGTTGTGAGTAGTTTGAATCACTGTCATTTGTTTTCAAGTACGAAACTTGCACTGTTTCATGTGTGCTTGAACTCGAATACAGAAATTGCCATTCCATGACTCTGCATATATTCTCTGAGTTACTTTGCATTTCTTTGAAGTCTCTGTCCAAGTTCTTCATTTTACTTGTGACTGGTTCTATTGGTGTTGGTAGCTGGACTCGACTCGAGTCTGGTTCATGTAGTCTTTGAGTTGTTTCACTGACCTGTGCACATTGTTGCCTTGTTTTGGTGGCTGTCCATCCTGTTTACTGTTAGTCGAGTTGCATCTACTTGTAGTTGTTGAGCTTTGATGCATATTGCAACTTGTACATGCTTCGACCGGTTTATTGTTTGAAGTTTCACTTGATTATTTGAGCTTATTTGTCCATTGACATGTGCACACTTTGTTGTTCAATCTGGATATGTGTTTTGATTCTTTGGTGTTAGCTTTGAGCATGTTGTAACTGAGCCTGTTGCATATCACTGCATTTTTTTTATTACTGCTCTGTTTATTTGGTTATAAACTTAGATTTGCGGTATTTGCAGTCGTATCACTTGATATTCATTCCTGAGCACTTCTTGTTGCATTTACATATATTCATATGGTCACTGTTCGTGTGCATTTGTTTTGCAACTTCGAGTCTGCACTGCAATCATAATTGCCTCGAGCTTGTACTGTCAGGTTGAAGTTCTGATCATATGTATACATACATTCATGTATGTATATATGTGTATGTCCGCACTCATCTTTTCTACTGAAGCGTTTACTGACTTGAGTCTTGTTGCTAGTTTGATTCACCTGTTTGTTATTTGAACTTGATGTTGTTTCTCGACATTGCATATTGCTACTTGCATTTCTTTGTCTTTGTACTTATAGTACATGGTTCAGGTTGCATAGCATGTTGGATATCGTTATGCAGCCTTCATTTGTCTATGCTTCTGTTGTCGCTGACTTGAGTTCGAGCCTCTGGTTTGACTGTCTTGTTCAAGACTGATACATTCATTTGTTGCATTTGTACCATTCTGTTTTCACTTGAATTCTTTGTTGGTTCATGCCGTGACATTGATGGTCGATCGACCTATTTTGTTCATGCGTGCTGCTGTTTTAATAACAGTTAGTAGTTTGTTGTGCATCATTTATATGCCTACATGTATATGCCCCGTTGTTGTTTCAATGGTAGGTGTTGTCTGCACTTGATTCTCCTCATCATCAACAAAGAAGTTTTGAGTTGTGTTCGTTTCTGCCTTTTTCTGTGCATCAAGGCATTGCCTTGTATTTTGGACTGCCTGACCACTTTGATCATCTTTGTGGTTTGGCCACTTCATGTTGTATGGATTAGGACCACTTCACTATCATTTTGACATTCCTTTGTGCCTTGTTGCTATTTCTGTATATGCTGTTGTGGCGAGGCAGTGTACGCGTGCGTGCACTGCAGCCACACAGTATCGATATTTTGAATTAATATTTGAACCTTCATTGATTTTGGTTCGTTGATCTTTTGGGTACATCATCACTGTAGTGGCAAGGCAGTGCATGCAAGCGTGAACTGCAGCCACACGGTATTGAGTTTTTGGGTACGACATCACTATAGTGGCAAGGCAGTGCACGCAAGCGTGAACTGCAGCCACACGGTATGGCATGTATGATATTCTATTTGTTTTGACTTATGGATCTTTTTGCGTATTCCATATTCCGTAGTGGCGAGGCAGTGCACGCGTGCGTGTACTGCAGCCCTACTTGAATTAATATTTTAAGTGATATTTCAATGGTTTGAACTGTTTTGTTTATTTCAATATTCTGAATTGCATTTTGATTTGGTTTAATTACTGTCGTCTATTCATTATTTAATTATTATTGCTTCTGTGCACTAATAACTGAGTTTGAATTAGACTGACCCGAGTATTATTTTCTTTTGAATCTAATACTCGGGTCAGACCGAGTATTTCAGGTTGTAGATATTTTGCTTTGGGTTGCTGCTAGAGCTATGAAGTTCTTTCATATCTTTTGGAGTAGTCGTCGTTATTTGTAGTAGTCTGTATGATTGTATAGGAAGATATGTATTCATGTATATTATATACGTTAATGTACTTGTATATGTAACTTCCTGAGTTGACTGTTGTAGTTGTATCATATGTACCGTGTCAAATGTATTGTAACTGACATTAGTTATTGTATATATGAGAATTTCTGTTTTATTTGTGTTCCGCATTATATTATCTGTGTAATATTTTATATTTACTGTTCTAAACTATTACGAACCATCGTAGTTCGTTTTATACTGGAATTGGGGTATGTCGATGGGAGAAAATAAATCAGAGATGAAAAATGAAAGAATATTTATATATATATATACCACTCCTATCGAGATAACCAATACTAGTGTAAGGCCTAACTATTGATGGCCGCTCCTCAACAGCCTTATTCTCCGTGCTATTTGACAGCACTACACCGTAGTGTTCTTGGTTAGCGTGGGTATAGATGTGGGGCGTCACATAATGGACCGTTATAGTAAATATTTTTACGATGGTGCAAGGCCATTGCAATAGTCTTTTAAAAAGGTGTAGGGCAGTTGCAATGAAGTCTTTTACAACAGTTCAGGACTGTTGCAATAGAGTCTTTTACAACGGTGCAAGCCCGTTGCAATACTCTTTTACAACGATTAATGCCTGTTGTAAATATAGACCATTTCGTTTTGTAGTACATTGTATTACAACTGGTCCAACCCGTTGTAATAGATTTTTTACAACAGTGCCTAGCCATTGCAATTGCATCGTTTACAATTGTTTTTGTCTGTTGCAATAGAGTCTTTTGCAATTGTTTTTTGCCCATTGTTAATAAAGGTTCAAATAAGGGAAAAATATAAATACTATTATATTACACTCACAAATTTAAAATTAATTTTTCATTGAAACCAAAATATCGTACCAATAACAAACATATTTATTCATATCTTTTAAAAATAGCTAAGTATCTATATTTCTTAATGCCAAAATGAATTATTTATTCTTAGTCTTTTATAATACAGATAATATAGAAGTAATATATGTCTGCCAAAAAATGGAAATATAATGAATATATGATTCATCTAACTTTGTATGCCTTGACCCTCGAACTTTAGTAGCTTGAACCACCGCATCGGCTCTTTTAGCAACAGCCTGTTCATACAAATCACGAATTTTCAATCCATTGGAATACACAAAAAATTAAAGAAGAACACATGCAAATTGAAATGTTAGCAAGAGATGTACTTTTTACCATTTGTATTTATGACAATAAGTGGAAAATAGACTAATTAGGAAAATTCATGGTAATAAGGTAAAACTCATAGTGATTTTATAGCTATATAGACAAACGAGAGAAAAAAATTGAAATCATTTCATAATACAACAAACGACGGAAAGAAAATCAAAGTGAGGAAAGACAAAATAAAATAGCTCTCTCTTTTATTTACCTTATTCTTTGTCAGCTACAACTAGATCATAGACCAACATGGACTTCAAACCATGGAAGAATTTAGGGACTTATTCATCTAGATATCTTATAAAGGAAAAGAGCATCAAAATGTTGGTGGCATATCAAGTTGCATTGACATACAGAGCCGAACTAAGCATGGCCGTTTTCCCATCTCTTTTTGGCCTTTTTTTTCTTCACCCGCAACATATATAAGCATATTTTATGCTTATATCATTTTTATTATACATAATGAAAAATATATACATGTTAAATGTTAGACTTCATAAAATCAATCGTCGACCTCATATTCTACCTCAAGCTCGTCCCTCGTAATCAAATCCAACTACAAGGAATGAACCATCTTTTACTAAAATAATCTAATTTAAAAAAAAAGATAAACGTTTGTAGTTTAGTTTGGTTAGAATGGTCTTTTTCTATGACAATCATTGTAGGTGGTGAAGTATACATACATTTAAAGATCATCAATGAAATTACTTATGCATATAATCTCAAGTTCATATGACTTATGTTTTGACATCCAATGTCTCTTTGCTTATGCTTTATATATTGATAATATTACAAGGTGAGCCGGGTTGATATTTCATGCTAGGTCAAAAACACCTTGATGTCATTTTTGTAGGATCATGGAGGTAAGGATTTAAATTTCCTTTGGAAAATAGACACATAAGCTTGGAATAACGCAGTATGCCATTTTTTAATCATATATCTTACAAACAAAAGGAGTTTTTTTTAAACCTTAGTGATTTTATTTCTCTTCTAATTTGTCATTTTTGTATGTTAAACAAAGTATTTTGGATAACCTCGATTGGCTAAAGACATTGTTTATGCAATTTATAAAGTCTACTCTTCTTATTTCTATCTAGTTGTTAAATAGTTGCCAAATCCATTTTGGTAACTATTATTTTTGTCTCAGCTAAATGGTTATATCATTGATAGAATAAATGAATTGAATGAATAAATATTTACCTGTAGAAGGAGACGGGAATGATTTTCAGCATGATACCGAGAAATCTGGAGAAAAGCAGGCTCTGCCATATCAAAATGGTGAAGCAGGGGTTTGCAACTCCCTTCATTATCATTATACAGTGCAAAATTAGGATGACAGAAGTTAGTTGCAGTGGAATATTCACATTGATTGTTGTAAGGCTGGCCCTGCCACCACCAACCACTATATGAGCTGTTGCTTTAAATGGACCCGCGTAATGATTCCAAGCGTTGTTCAAACATATGTTCTGCAACCAAATATCATATGAATACATAAGGCACTTACCTCAAAAACTAGATTCTTTTAACATATGGAGTATATACTCATATAGACCGTTTTCATAACCATGTTTCCTATTTGAATGGAACTTTCATAACCACTTTTAAATGCATATATCATATTTAAACCAATTATTGCATAGCTATTTAAGGAAACAGATAGTTTCAAACTGCAACAGTTTATTCTTTAGGGAAAAAAGTAAGGAAGAAAAAGTAGGATGTTGTTTTAAACATTATTAGTATAAAAAACTGGGAAAAATAACGAACTAGTTCCGATTGAAATTGCACCAGATCAAAATGACATAGTTGTCACGTAGCCAAAAAGTGAAATGATTTTTATTTTTAAATAGTAAGTAATTGCTTTAGTTATGAATATGTTTACAACAGTGGTTTAAGAAGAAAAAACCACATATCACCTTCTGCCTAATTTCATCCAATTGATATTGTTTCGTATGGCATTAGCACAATTTTTTTGTAAGAAAAAACTGCACTAATGTTGCAGATACAACTGTCTTGGAACTACTATTTAAAACAAAACTAATTAATATACAATGTCCTTTTTTTTATTGCAAATAGATTTGTTGTGCTTGAAAGTGTAATTTCTTTGGAAAGTGGCTTAAATGGGTAAGAATTCCATATCATATTGTTTTCTATGCTTATGATACATACCTAATAAATAGCACATGTTCTTTCATAATTGTGAGCATGACCATAAAATGCAACATCAACCTTGTACTTTTGCCACAATTTTTGTAAACTGGGTCTTGAACATGACATCTGGTTCAAGTTTTCTTATAGAAAAGGATAAGACATTAATCAAATAAAGCTACAAAGCATAAACCAAAGAGCAATCAAACAACTGGGTCAAGTTGACAAAACTGCAATGAAAGAAACAAAGTAAACCATACCAGTAGCAGTATGGTCAGTGTCAGTAACACTCATGCCCAAATTCAATTTTCTACAAGTAAAATTCAAAATGCATGATAAAGCCAAAACTGATCATAATAGTAAATGTAAATCATTAAGATAGCAACTGACATTTTAAATTATGATTTAGGAAACAGTACAGATACTCACTGTTCAATTTTTCCAATACCCACAAAACAAATGTAGACTCCGGCTAAGAAAAATAGATTTAAACACATATCGTTTATTTCACTCGATTATTAGATCTCATATTATAAATTAATCAGCTTAAGCATTAGGCAGTGTATGTCAATGCTTTTTTTAGTTGTTATATCAAATGCAGTTCATTGTATGCTTACAACTATTTTTAGTTACATTGCTTTATCCATTATGTTGCTTGCGTGTGCCCATGTTTTAAGGCATGAAGCACAGACCAGGTACCAAAATACTTGCATTAATTATAAACTCTTCTTCTTCTTTTTTTTAGTGCTAACATTTCAGATCTTGAAAGTAACAAACAAAATAAATGACAAGCACCATTGTCCAAGTGGTTAAGTGAATCGGCTTTGGTGCGAGAGGTCACAAGTTTGAAACTTGCGTAGTGTGATTCGAACGGTTATTGGCATGTGATATATTGTCCCAGTGACGTTGTATATAAATTACATTTTCGAAAAAAAAACAAAATAAATCATGTTAATTCATGGAAAAGACAGGCAGTCAAGTTACCCTTAATTGCCAAGAAGAGATGAACTTTATTTTATTTGTTATGAAAAGGAGAGGCAAAGTTATCCTGCAGACAAGAGGAAAGGTGCATGTGCAAGCATAAGAGTTTCCTATACTCCTCACTAACATTAACATTGAATAACTAATACTATATGAATAAAATATATGCAGAATGGTTCAGCGCAATATAATCCGCTTTTGAGGAACGAAAAGAGAAAAATAATAACAATAACAACGATGATGATAATGAGTTGAAGTTGAATTAGACTTGTGTTAGTCATATCTAAAAATAAAGTCAAACCAAAAAGAGAAGTTGAAGTTTTTTCAAACAACAGATAATCAAAAACATTAAAACAGACATCTGAACAAATTCAAAGTTGTTGTCATGGAAATGGCAGCGATCGAAGACCAACGAAAAAACAAAATACACTTATTCATAGCATACCCGACATGGTTCGGGGTCCAAACCTGATCCCCATCGAGCTCTCGTATGTGGCCAATGCTAGGAAGCTTGTCGGGTCTGATAACGAACCGAGCTTGCATCCACGACTAGATCGCCAGCAACCTCCAATCCACCAGCCCAACTGCTATCATGATATCAAATTAGGATTAGGAACCAATGACGTGAACCAATGATGAGAGCCTCATAATCGCAAACCGACGATGGGAGGCACGACGAGTAGCATAGGATTTGGAATTGGGATTGGGAACGCAAAACCTTTTTTATTTTGTTTTGAGATTTTGCAGTGGGATTGGGAATTTAGGGTTAAGTAAAAGAGGGAAAACGAGAATTTAGGTTTAAGTGAAAGTTGGAAAAGCGGGGAATGAAAATTAATATAAATAGGGGAGGCAATGCAAGGAATATTAGTTTGCTAGCAATATATTTCAAGGGTAACGAAAATGAGAAAATAACAAACATAATAATAAATTTTCGATATATTTCAAGGATAACCAAAATGAGAAAATAACAAACATTATAATAAATTTTCATTTCTGGATTACAGAAAATTTCTAAATTTTAAAAATTATTTAAAACCTACTTTATAAAATTTAAAATTTTAAACTTTTGAAAATGAAATATTATTATTAATTATAACTATTAAAATCAAATAATAAATAATGAGTTGTAAAAGGGTAATTTTATTGTAGTGCAAATATCACTTCTTAAATATTATTAATTATTGCTTGTTACTTTTTAATTGTAATTCAACATTAATTATTAAAAGTTAATTATTATTTATATGTTACCAATTATTAATTATTAATTATTTAATAGTAATTATTAAAAATTAGTTCCTATTTATTAATCATTAATTATTAAGTATTGATTATTTAAGAGTATTGAAAAACTTATTACAATTACTTTTGATTTCAAAGTTTCAAAATTAGTGAATTTTTTAAAATTAAATGTAATAGTGTATTTTCTTTATAGTGAGTTATTTAATATTAGTTATTGATTATTTTTGTTAAAAATTAAATGTAATTAATAAATATTAACTACAATTAATGAATATTAGTTATTTAATTTCTTGCAATTTAATCATCGTTGTATTATGCACTGAAAACTGACGTCTGTTACAACGAACTATTTTAGACAGTTGTATTGTGCACTGAAACTGGCATCTATTATAACGGACTAGTAGAAACGGTCGTAATATGTATATATTACAATGGGCTTTTTTGGACCGTTGTATTATGTCGTCGAAAATTGGCGCCTATTACAATGGATAAGATAAAACCTTGTAATAGGTTTCTATTACAACAGGCTATTTTGGACTGTTGTATTATGCACTGAAAACTGGCATCTATTACAATGAACTAGTAGAAACCGTTGTAATATATACCTATTACAACAGGCTTTTTTGGACCGTTGTAAAACCCGTTGTAAAAATACTATTGTAATAGAGTATTTTTGTTGTAGTATATAAGTCCGACTGCATTGGAAAGTGTAACGACCCGTAAATTTTCGATAATTAAAATAGCTAATTTATTAAGATTTCGTGATTTAGTGTTAGAAAAAAATTTGTAAGTCGTTTGGAATAATAATAACTAGAATGAAATGAAACAAGATTCTATCTAAGTTAATTATTTATGAACTGAATAAAATCCCAAATCAATCGAAATGATATGTAGTCAAAGGTAATTGAATGAATTTGTATTGTATAGGTAATTGTGACGCTTGTTTGTAAATAATAAACTTATAAGTAATTAACAGTTAACGATGATAATTATTTAAGTTACCTATTCATTTAGTTAGTCGAATTGAATTTGTGAACCAATTGAAATTGAAATGAAAGTTCATATATTAGTTGAGTGCATTATCTCTAACTGTTTATTAATAATAATGTAGATTTCATTTGATGTAATCTAGTAAATCGACTGATAATGAAATTTTTATTTAAAATCCAATATTGAAATCCGTCAAATATTGAACAATTAAATTGTTTAAATTTAATATTTGGAATCTATTGAATTAATTGAATAACGGGAATTGAATAACTGTTTTAATGAAATGGTTGTTCTATAATTTGAATTTGTTAAATTTTATACGTTCGTTTGAATATTTCAAAAGATAGTGATTTAAGAATAATCAAATTTGTTTAAATTTAATATTACAAATGTTTGAATAATTAAATTTCGAATTTGATACGATTAATTTGATATTGAAATTTAATATATGAAAATAGAGTGAATAATTGAAATTGATTTAATATAATTCAGATTGGTTTCCAAAGTGAATATAAGTTATATTGTGATTATAATAGAGTTAATAAGATTTTAAAATTTGAAATTATTGAATAATTGAATAATGGGTTAATATGATTAAAAATGACTTGTAAAATTTTATTGTATCATATTAAAGTAAGAATGATGTTGTAGAACTTTTAAAATTGAATTAAAAGTAAATTTGTGAAAATTGAATATTTTAATATTTAATTATCGACTGAAAAATAGCCAATTTTCGAACAGTCTCAGAATTGGACGAAACTAGTTCCATTGGATCCGTAATAGTTAGTTACTATCGGATTTCAATTTTCATAGCAATCGGAGTCGTCGTTTGACCGTGGCAGCTCGAAACGCATCGAAATTGTTTTAAATATTAATTTGGCGAGTTAAAATAGTCATTTTTCAATCGGTCTCGGATTTCGATGAAACTAGTTTCATCGGATCCGTAATGTCATATTATTGTAAGGTTTCAAATTTCGAGTCAATCGGATTTACCGTTTGTCCGAGGCGAGCCCAAACGCACAGAAATTTGATTAACCGATTTAATTTCAAATCGATCGTTTATTGCCGTAACTCACACATACGGTCGAATTAGCTTCCGAAACCTATTCCATTGTGTCCGGAACGTGCGGTAAACCCTAGAAACGCCAGCCGGCACGCTTCGTTTGGTGTTCGGAAAATTTTCGATGAATAGTGTTTTGGCGATTTTCTATAAAAGGACCCCCACTTTCTTTGTTTTGCATAAAGCCTAGGGTTTCAGCCCTTAGCCGCCTCTTTCATTTCAATGGCCAGAAAATTTCGAAACTTCTTTCTCATTTTCCTCTCAATCCATCAACAATTAGCAAAAATTCTCAACTACAAAGTTGTAGAGGGCATCAAGATCTAGCTATCCAACGGTGGAGATCGGAAACGGAGCCACGGATTGACGGCAAAACACGATGGAAGAAGCTACGTTTTTCACGCAATTCGAGGCAGAGGATGAGGCCGAGCTTGGAGCTATTTGGGGTGAAGGTGGAGTAAGGCGGTGGCTTCGAAGTGGTGTAACCTGATCGTCTTCAAGTGGAGCGTGGTGGTCGCGTTAATTGATGAAGATGGGCGGCTCATGGGTAGTTTTATACATGCAAAACCTGGAGGCAACGTGAAAGAGGAGAAGTGGAGAGAGCGGCCAGATCTGGAGCAAATCAAAACGTGCGGCCTTGATGAAAACTAGGTTTAAAAAGGAAAATAAATTTGTAAATTATATATGTTATAATTTGTATAAACTTCTAAAAATCATAACTTTGTCATACGAGGTCGAAAAATTACGAAACTTTTTACGTTGGAATCGTATCGACGAGCTCTTCACAATGGAATTGGATTTGAGTCGTTTGGAGCTAGTGAAAATTTCGGGTAAAATTAAACGCTCGTTTAATTTTATTCGAAATAAAACGCTGGAACTACATTGAAATCAAGGTGAGTGTTTTATAACGCTCACAACGTACTGAATATCTTTATGCCAGTTAAGTTTAATATTATGAAGTGATATGAATTTTATTTGTCGTTGTTTGATAAAATTTATTCGTCGTATAGATTGTCATTTGAGTTCATCGTTGTAAATTAAATTGACGGCAAGTTAAAATTAGAATTGAATTGCGATTAAATTACCTAACATTGATAACTATGAAATTGCCGTGAATTGTATTGCCTATTGATGACGTAGTTCGATGGATGCTATTGGTTGATATTTAAATGTTTGGATGTTTATTTGCTTATATATATTCTGTTATGCATACATATGATACTGTGATTTAATTTAAATGATATATATTCATCCCTGACATTTAAATTGAAATAAATAATCACTTGGCCATAGGATAGAAAATTTTATACGGACACCGGATTGGCTAAATTAATAAAAAAAATTAAATCGTCGTTTTGGAATTTATTTAAATGTTTTGATTTAAAAGTTACAAGTAAAATCAATTTATAGAAATCGAATCTATTGAGTTTGGAATGTTGAAATAGATTTTGGTTAAAAGAAATTGTTAAATGATTTAAGTAAGACTTTGAAATTTAAAATTTGGTTATGATTGAATTTCGAAAATTTATTCGTTTTAAAAGATTAAACCTTAGTTCGAGCTTTGAATATTACTAAGTAAAAGCGATATAAAATGATATTTGAAATTGAGCTTAAAATTGAATCATATTTGTAAGTGGGATTTAAATTTGAATATTGAAGGAAAATTTTGTTAAGTGTTAAAAATTGTTATTTTGAAAAATCAAGCTAAAAATCGATATACATTGGAATTGAATAAGTTGAAGGTGAATGTAAAATTGAATAAATTTGAAGTCAAAGTTGACATTGATTTGAATTGAAATCGAAATTGAATCGGTAAATTGGAAATTGAAATTTATTTGAATTGGGAAGTTATAATTGAAATGGATTGGTTTTGAAGCTGTTTTAATTTGTTTTCCAAATTACTCTGTTATATAAACCATTTTGAATACTTAAACTATTTTAATCTATTTTAAATCTACTTAACCCAATTTAAATTATTTTAAACTAATTTATCTATTTAAATCCATTTTAAAGATTTTAAGTATTTTTAACTATTTCAATTATTTAAACCACTTTTAAACCACTTAAAACTATTTTCTAAAAATTTCAAGCTGGTTAATAAGATGAAATGTTTATGTTTAAATCTTGAATTTAAATACGAATTGGGTTAAATGAAGTTGCAACATAAATTGAAATTCGGAATGATTTTGAAATCGAAATGAGATATTGAGACGAAAAATAATTTTTGAAAAGGAACCTTATATTTTGAATGGCTATGTCGATATTTGAAATGGATTTGATTTTTGAAGTGAATATGATATTTTGATATCAATTATGAATCGATTTGAAATATAAAAGAGCCAACGGTGTAATAATACGTAGTTATTAAAGAGACCGGAATCAGATATGGACATACTCTCTGTCGATACTGAACACCACTTTAATAACTATTATACGCGGAGTGTTGATCCAGAATGAAGTGGATGGTTTGGTGAACACGTTGACTGAAGAAAGAGAACGATATTGGATGACCCCTGACATGACTAAAACAGGAGCCGCGCCGGGCCATTGAGGTTCGCCACCTCTAGCGGACACGCTTCTTCGATACCATTTCTATTACATTTGTGAATCGATTTGGGTGCACCCCCTTGATTTGGGAGTGTTGTTTCGCGGTGTTGGGGTGGCTGCTGGCTATGCCCAACATCAGTCCGGATCACGCAACTACTAGTATCCTAGTTGGTATCACCTCATGTACCTTGTCATACTGATTATCCTATTCGTGACCACTACGTTATGCTTTGTGTTATACCTATGGGGTACCCTCTGATAACCACCATTTTACGGTGGGGCTTACGGTGCTGTATAGACTATGGCATTATAAAAACGTGTTAAGGGGGATTATGGTAACGCCTTAACGCTATTTTGATACTTTATATTACTGATAGACATTATCTACTTAGCGTACATTAATACATAGTAGATAGTTTAACGGATCCTTGAGAGATGGAAAATCCCGTAACATCTCTTAAGTTATTGCACGCACGTTGACACTGGATATGAGATGTCAAACCCCGTAAACAGCTATGACGCCGTCACACTCATATTTATTTACGATTGATTTAACTTTCACAAGGATGTTTTAGTCCTGACTCGAGTGTTTTGTCTTTTCATTACGCTCGGGTCAGTCCTGAGTTTTTCAGATTTTGAAGATCTATTCTGGAGTATGAAGACGAAGATTTGGTATACTATTACTATTATTATATGTGCATCATGCTGTCTGCTGCATTATTTAAATTGTTCTGTTGTATATGTATAACTCTGATAAATGTTGTATAAATAATTGTCAAAGTATAGTAAACAGCTTCATGAACTGTTTATTTGACTATTATATTTTATCGTTCCGCTGCGAGATTCTGTGTTGTTTCATTTCCTTTATTTCTCTTTCTTTTCTTTTCTTATTTACCCCAATAACTATCTGCCATTTTGAATGGTTTGGAATTGACATGTGTATTTGATCATCGGTTTAAACTGTCCAAAAATGCGGGTCGTTACAGAAGATTTAGTAGTAGAGCCAAACATGACTATAGTTCGATATCCAGTTTGTATTGTGACTAAGGATGAGAAAAAGTTAAGGAACAAGACAGTCAAATTAACAAATGTCCAGTGGAGTGACGATGAGAGAAACTATACTTGAAAAACGGAGAGCAAGATTAGGGATACTCATCCTAACTTGTTTGGCGATATATTTTACAACTATGCTTTTAAGTTTAAGGAGGGGAGTGTGTAACAACACTAATTTTCATTAAAATTATTTAAAAGATTTAGTTGGATAAATTAAATAAAATATTGTAAAAGATTAAGGAGATTGAGATTTGATAATTAGTATGGGTCGAGCATTAATTATTGAACTAATGAAATTAATTAGAACATTAATAAGAAGAAGGTTATATGAGGAGAGAAAAATAGGAAAGGAGCATTTTCCTTAACAAATATACTCATTCTCATTTCCTTCTTCATTTCATTTACACAAACAAAAGATAAGAGTTAGATCGGCCAACAAGAGCAAAGCTTAAATAAGTCAAATAAAATACAAATTTCAACCTTCTCAAACCATTCAAGGTGAATAATTGTTATGCATCTCTTGTTTTAATTGTTATTTTTTATTTTAAACACAAATCTGATTCTTTTGCTTATATTATGTCATTCTATGATAGTTTGAACAATTCTATGCTTATTGGCGAATTTACGGAATTTATTTATGAAATCAAGCGATATTTTTGAGTTAGAAAATCTATCATATTACACCCAAATAATTTGAGATTTTGATGTGATGTTGGAAACATTATTTTGAATGTGATTTTTTAAGTTTATAATTTTCTGATTTAACGAGAATATTTGATGGTTTCCTAAGGTTATAAAATGGTTTATTTCTGATTTTAATTATTAAAAATAATTAAATTTGGTTTTTGGCCCTGAAATTTTATATGTTAAAGAAGATAATAAATTGGATTTATTATGATTTTTGAGGATTTTTTCCAAGTGTTTGTGATCTAATATGAAGCTAGAAAGGCTTAATTAGTATTTTAAATACTAATATAAAATGCAAGGTTTGCTAAGTACTTTAGAAATGATAAATCTACTCCTTAATAGTTTTCTGGAAAAGATTTTTTGTAAGAAAGCGTTATCTAATGAGATTTTGACAAATAATTGAGGTTAGGTGAAAAGAAACTACTTTTAATGGTAATAAAACAGTTTCCCATTAATTACAATCTTGCCATGTCAAAGTTCATGATATCACCCCTATCTCACCGCCTCTATAGTCTTTGATGTCGATTAAAAGCAAGGCATATGGTATCAACTTAGGTTGATAAGGAATGCATCTGCTTGGTCGAAGTAGGATTCAACAACAACGTCGACAATGTGAATTTCGAAGTGGATGAGGCCGCTTTCTTTAACCTATTAATGTCGCACTTCGTACTATGCCTCATGTTTTCTACAATGTTGCCGGCCATATTGGTTCAAAAGTGGCTTATAGCAGCATTAATGATACCGCATGTTTTATATCTGTAGTCTTCGACAATATAGGCAACTATGCCGCTTTTAACTACATAACCATCATTGGTGGCGATGCCGCCATTATTATGAATTATATGTTTTCGAAGATGGTTAGTGTCACTTCTAATGACTTTGGCTCTAATGAAGCCATCAATTTTCCTTAAAGCAATGAAGCCGAGATCCAACTATGTCGACTTTATTCTTTTAAGGTTTATGTAAACCTAGTTGTATACCTTAGGACGCCGACGTTGTATGAAGTGTGATGTCCATGTTATCGGTCTTATGACCTTATGTTTGAAAGTTAAAAGCTTTAACATAATTTTATATTAAAAAGGGCAAAGACCCTTAGTGGCGAAGAATTCGCCGACATTATCAATTAAATGGTTTCATTAACTTTATCTTATAGCTTATGTTGTGAGGGGTGAGACGCTCGTCGACTATGTCATTGCCGTGTTTTATCAATACAAAGACTTTGTATTGTTTTGGCTCTATAGCCTATGGTTTTGTAAGGCGATGACCTTAAATGACATCGAACTTCATCAATATTACTTTATAAAAGCATATACCATGGCATGAATATTTTGGATATAGTAAGGGCTATATTTTCTTATGTTGAAAGTATGTTTTCAAGGGTTAAATCATTTATAAAGAAAGTGTTTTATAGAAAATACAAATGGGTATTTTGGCCAAAATTTTACTAAAGAAATTATTGTTTTTATCACTTTTTGATAGATTGTGATGGGATGAATTAACTCAGAGATTAGAAAACCAAATGAGATTGGTGTAGGGTAGCGCCCTATACTTCAACCGTTAGCCCTTAACTGATATTAGTCCAAAATTTCAATGCGCGGGATTTTGTCAAGAGTAAGACAAAAAATAGATTTACACATAAAAGGAAATACATAAATATATGGTAGGTTATAGGCTGGCCTACAAAACGTTTAGGTCATAATAAGCCTAGCAAAACTATGAGATTGACTGACAGTCAAGTAAACACTAGGATAAGTGTATTTGGACAGGCCATCCATTTTACTTCTAGCAGTTCAAACATTTGGTATATCTCGTAGAGCTGTCAGCCATATTGGTTGATAGTTACTCGGCAAAAACTAAATAATGGGATAGATAGTCCACTGATTTGGCATATAGTTATGATTACCTATGTAGCATGCATGCACATTATTGTTTATATTGTTTATTTTAACCAGTTTGATTGCAGGAATTGATTTGCAAAAGATATATTTTAAAAAGGAATATTAGTGAGGGAAAAACTATTCCACTCAACGGTGTGGTCTCACTTTATATCTATAGACTGATATGATATATTATTATTCACACCAGGCTTTTTGTTTGGCTCGAAGTTTATATTTTCCCTTTAAACTCTTGGATGCTTAAAATTTTATTTGAGTAGGTCAGAAGTAAGGGATTTATAGGTTAAGTAGGTTTTAGTGAATAAAGCTTTTGAAGACGTACGAGAGGCAAAGCTAGCTGTGTATAAATCTATCTATTTCTATTATCCGTTGTGTCATGTCATTTGTTATATGAATGTATTGATAGTAAATGTATCAGTCTACTAGTAACTTTGATAAATCAAGGGGCAACTTCATATGTCACTCTTGGAGTATTTTTTAATAATTATATTTTATCTGAACCTGGGGAATGTTCGATATTATGTAATGAATATGAAATATACCTTTGAAATGAAATTGAAGGTTTGCTTTGGAAATTATGCTTAGAATTATTTTGTAATCTTGTGCTTCTGATATTAAAGATACAATTAACGGAACTGCGTTTGTCACCGAAAATTATCACTATAGTCGACTACAACGTCTGTAGCGCTTAGTTTCGGGCCTCAAAATGAGGGATGTTACACAATGCTTGGATACTAGGCCTATTATCAAAGGTAGTAATCTTCAAATACAAAAGTAGCGCTTCTAGATGTTGCTTACTAACTGTATACTAGTTGAAATACTGGAATTTGAATACAGAATTATGTACATGCTGATGGACCATATAAATTATTTACTGTTATTTAAACTAAGATTTACACTTCGTTGGAAGTTGTTATTTTCCTTTTTCATCAACCTTAGACTAATAAAGGTTTACACTGCATTCTTTAATGTTGTAGATTGACTTTAGTGAAAACCATGTTGAATAAGCTAAATTATAGTTTAATATAGAAGTTTAGCAGACAGGAACTGAATATCCACTGTTAAATGAACACTTCATTTAGTTATAAGGGATAGAATATAAGAATACTGGTAATGAAGCTACTGAATTAAGTTCACCATCGCAAATTTTATGCACTGATGTCCTAAATGAACCAAACCATCATCATACTATTTCAATAAGACTACCATCATCACCTTCTCCTCTTAGAGTAGCCCCAAAAAGTAGAACTTACGTGGAAGACCTGGTAGTAGTGAAGAATCACAAATATTTTTGAAATTACATAGAATGAAGCTGCTCCACCTGTACAGTGTTACTTTGATGTAGAAGGACCTGAGTTAGAAACTCTCAAGGTGTGTTATCTATTTACTCCTCTTTCAAATTTAGGCACTTTTCAAATACTTATATTGAAATTTTAGTGTGTCGTATTACTTTTTATGTGTTACTTCCTTTTAGACATTAATTTATCTTTAATAGTTCTGTGTTCCTTATATCTTTTTCTACTACTGCTTTAAACTGTCCAAATCGAAATAATACATAAATTTTGTGCTTAGAATCTTTTGGAACATATAAAATGGCTGAAAATAATGGAAGATACCGTTTTGCTTATTTTTAGCAAATGGTGATCTACGTTACTTGTTCTCTAACTCTGGTATCTCAGTGCTGATATAAATATTAAACTTGGAATATTCCTAGATAGTTTGTAAATGTGTTTTTTGAGATTTGTAAATACAATGCTTTTTTGCTTGAATGCATATTGGTAATTTAGCTTATTAATGAAGTCACTATCACACCATATTTCTATTTTTGGTATTGCACTATTGTTTGTATAACTAAGACTTGAGGGCTATAGCATTAGGGATTAGTGTTTTTGTTCATTGTGAGATATCAAATAAAGATGAAATGAACAAACAGGGTTGAACTGGACCAAATAGTGCCGCAAAGGGATAATTTCTCCACTAAGTTTGGACAATTCTAATCATTTTTATTCTATTTTTCTAAGCGTTTTCTTTTAATACTATTCTTTTTTTTACTTTCTTTCCATCAAAGATTTGTTAAATTTATAAGTTTAAAGCATGTTTTAATTAGTATGAGCATAGCTTGTATTAACTGATAGTTTCTTATACAAAAGGCAATTGCTAGGTTAATTTGCAACATATTTAAAATTTATTGTGTCTCCATGAACATCATGCATTGAAATACTACGATATGACGATGGTTTGGTTTCCTTTTATTTTATTGAAGTAAAGAACTAGTCATTCTAATTTGCAGTTTCAACTATGACGAATGTTTCATGAATTACATAACTGAGATGATGTAATAAAAATTTATTCGTTTATGGATTTGCATATGGAATCCTAAGCTCCAGGAAGATATGGATTCATGCTTTCATCATGGAGGATTTTGTACTTCGGCATGCTTGTGTAATTAATTATACATTACAATTGCTGAGTATCCTATGTGGGCTTTGTGGTATTATGAAATTTTTCATAGTGATCAAACACAATGTATTTCTTGTAATTTGTGTTATTATTTAACCTATCCAATTATTTATTTAACTTGTACTTGTGTACGTCATAGAAAATTTAGATTGTGCATGCGTTGATAGGAGGAAGATGAAGGGAGCATGATTTTCATGTATAGGTTTCTTTGGTTGGCTAAACTTTGATTATTTCTACCACTATCATGTAAGAATGATATCAACTACTATGTAAGAATGATATATTAACTATGTAAGAATATGTTTTAAACAAGATATGTGTTTTTTCTATCAAATATGTTTTAGCTATGTGTTTTCTATTAGATTTTATTTGTGTATTTTAAAATTTTGTTGCTGTTTGAAATGCCTGTTTTAATGGCCAAAAATACATAATCCAGTTAAGGGAATGGTAGCGTTTGTACACCAGAAAACATATAATAGAAAAATTTTAAGTGCTATATATTCAAAGCATTGATAGTGGAAGACTACTATATTGGAATCAAAAGTAGAAGCATTATTAAAACTTATTACAGCAAGAATAAAGGCTATAGAAAATTATTTTATAGCGGTTCCAATAAGCTATGGAAAAATTTGAAACAATTATGGAAAATATTCAAAAACTTAATCGAGTGAATAAAATGGCATGGGAAAAACGCTATGAAAATATTTTCGTAGTGGAAAAGGATGCTGTAAAATGTTCTTTGTAATAGCGTTTATAATCATGCAATGATATGTGTTCGTGCTATTCATGTAAGAATATAGCGTCTTCACTAATGCTATGAAAAGATATAATAGCGTTTATCATGCCCCACTAAAAGGTAAATCTGATGTGGTGATGCAAATGTAAATTAGAAAAAGAGAGGAGAAAATAAAGATTTACCCAACCATGGAATGAAACAGCTTCCAAAAATTATCAATGACTATTGAAGATTTCAAATACTGGATCTCATCACTTATATTTACCGAGAAGATGAAACTCTGTAACTTTTCAAAATATTGTGTCGATGTTCTTAGTGTAGATGCAATGTTTCATGACAACGGTTTAGATAATTGATGTATCTTTTTTAGATTGGATGTGGTTTCTTGTTGTGCTCCAAAGCATTCTTTGTTATCACAGAGGCATACTTGAAGGGAAAATTTTATCCAGCATTTGAACCAAGCGACATTTCGATGGATATGGATTACAAAATGTTTAAGTAATGGATCAAGAGGCCTTGTGATGTTAAGATTGAAGACTAGGAAAATTTTGGCTAAATTTTAGAGCAATTCAAGTCAATTGATACCAACCTATCCTATGGATAGTATCGATCAATTATATGGCCAAGTGGGACCCACTCTACTCCTTCATGACTCAATACTTGAAGGTGAATAAAAAAGCCAGTATAATGATTTGATGTTGGTTGGTGCCGCTCCTTATAGATTGGTACCGAACAATCGTGGATCCAAGGTTCGTGCTTGAAGAATTTGACTATATCAAGGAGGAAAGAAAAAGAAAAGTTAAAGACATCAGTCAATATCAATCCATATCGATCGATATTGGATGATGGTGACTATTGGAAAACGTGCATTTTGACTAGTTCATCTTGCTAAAACTTTGGATAGTGGATTTTTGCTTGATCAAACCAGATCTAACAATTTTCAAGCTCGATTTCATCCATACCTAGCATCCTATAACAACTTAAAAGGATTTTTGATCTTTTTTCATTCTTTCGCATAGAAATGCTGTCAAATACGAAACTTATCAATTCAAATCCAAGAATCATTATAATTTGATTGTTTTTGTGAAAGTGGATCAATAATAGTATTGAATAGTAGATATAGGCACAAGATTTTGGTGGAACCACTTTATCATTTCTCCTTGTTGTCTCATTTTTATTCGATTAGGTATGTTGATGAAATTCTTATCCAGCAATACTCATACTTTATAACCTTAAACGATCCTTAACTTACACTATTGAATTCATTAAATCAACTATGAATTTGAATAAAGACAAAAGTGGATAAATATAAAAATTTCTTTCTCTTGCATGCGACATTTTTTATTCTCACATATCCATTGATTTGGTGAATCTAATGGTGTTAGTTAAGAGACATTTATGTTTCTAAAAATATGGTGTCATTGAATCTTGCTATATATATATATATATATATATATATATATATAAAGTCTTAGAGAAATGTTTTCTTCTCTTTGTAAGATGAGCTACATTGTATACTTCTGTCAGTAGTCTTATTTTCCATAATGGAATAACTAGTGTTCAGCTCCTAGTAAAGTTTTTTGTGATAAAGGAAATGGAACCATTCACGGTGAGAGTAAAATTCAGCAAAATGAAAATATTAGATTAGGAAAATATGTAGTTTAACCTAAAAATGTTCATACATATCCATTATGATTATGTGTACAAATATAATGTGATGTAACAAACTGAAATAAAGAGGTGTAGTAATTTGAACCATTTGAGTCATAATATATCAAATCTAACATGTCAAAATCGAAAAGGAGTTCATGGGCTTCATAGAGTTTAAAAAAACGTAAGAACCAAATGTTAAACAAAGGAATTACAAGTAATATAGTACAATCATCAACCGGTAGACTAGTTAGTCTTACCAGTCTACTAGTCATAATCTTTCTGTTGGTCAAACAGTTCAAGGGATAGTCGACCAATCATGATCTAAACGAGTTTTTGATCTTGTTATTTTATTTTTCAATGTCCTAGATTGCTCTTAATGTTATCCAATGACTTCTAAAGTTTATGAATTACAATATAAGTATTGTATCTCTCTTCATTAAGAACTAATACCCATTTGAAAGTAAATAATTTTTTAATCAAATAGAAACAATATAAGAAGAAATTTAGGAGCTTTGTTGATTGGATATTTTCTTCAAAATTCAGCACTTGCATTAAAATTATTAGTGGGTTGCTATAGTTATTAGTAATAGTCACATATTACTTATCTCTTTTTTGAGATCTTGACTATAATCAAAAATTAATAATGGGTTTATATCCATGGACATAATCAGTTTGGATTGGACCATATTAATATTATGTTCCTATTTATAGCTTGTTACACCCTTAATTTTTGATAACATTATTCAGGAGATTTGACTAGATAAATTAAATAGAATAATTTAAATAATTAGAATGATAAGGGGATTGAGATTTGAGTAAATAATCAAGGGTCATGCTTAATTAAACATAAGGGCTCAACAATGGCTCATATGTTAATTAACTAAATAAGGTTATAATATGAAATAGTCGCACCCTTACATATTCACGACTTTACCATCCATTCTCGTTCATTTTCATTTCACAAAAACGTAAACAAAGAAAAGAATAACCGGTCATTGCTAAGGAACAAAAGAGGAGAAAATTAAACCAAAGCTAATGATTTAAGCAAGGGGAATCAATCTCAATCAAATCTCAAAGTCCTTATCATAACCAGGGTGAATAATAATCTAGATTATCTCCATTTTGTTTTATGATTATTTGATTTTTGGGTTTAAGATTAAATCCATTATTATGATGATTTATATGCTTGGATTTATGTGATGTTAACTCAAATAAGATTATTTGATAAAGGATGTTCATGGTTTTGAAGCCAAAACCGATTATAATGATTTTCATATGCCATGGGAAAATTTTATGTTAGGGAAAACATGATTATAGAGATGGGTTTTAATTTTTGTAATTTTCCAAGCTATGGAAAACATGATTTACGTGTAGGCAGGTTCATAGTAAACCTATGAAAACTTGTATAGGAAAGTTATTGGTAGAAGCCAATAGGTTCCAATAAAACCATGAAAACTATGATTAGAAGAGCTATTGGCAGAGGCCAATAGGTTTGTAGTGAACCCATAAAAACTATATCCGGATGAAGTTATTGACAGAAGTCAATAGGTTCCTAGTCAACACATTAAAACTAGGATAAAAAGGAAGTTATCAGAGATACCAATAGGTTAAGGGAGGACCCATGAATGAAGAATTTATTAGTAATGGCCAATAGGTTCTTAGTGATCCCATGAAAAATATGAAATGGGACATGGAGTCCATAAGTATTATATAGATTATTGGTCAGCCCATGAAAACTAATAGGTTAATAGTGACCCTAGAAACTATTATTGAGATAGATAGTCAAAATGAACGGGGATGGATAATTCAGAATTGATTTACTTGTTTTGTATATCAATATTTTGAATTGCTATGTTTTAACCATTGTGGATGCCGGAGCGTAGTATATGGTCTTATAAAATTTGGAATAAGATACTAGTAATGGGAAACTCATTCCGCTAAGTGGCATGGTCTCACGATATCTAAATGATTTGAGATGGTAGATTATTATTCATGTCAGGCTTCATATCTGACTCGAATTTTATGTTTTCCTATTAAACACTCAGTGCTCAACTGATGTTAAGTAGTTTGAAAGTTGAGGTTTTTAGGTATCTCTTTAGATGAATAAGCTTCCAGTGACGTGCAGGAGGGATTATAGCTATTTAGAGTTGTCTTCTATTTTGATTCCGCTATGTTGTTGTTGTAAAGCAAAGTTGTTTGATTTCCTATATATATTCTAATCATCCAAGAGGGCATCTTCATATGTCGCTCTTAGTGTATGTTGAACGTCGTTCTCGTATTGGGATTATATAATGATTTTGAAATGCTTTGAATGGAATGAGAAGTTTGTTTGTTGATTATAAGGATTTTCCATATCCATATGTTTCTGTTATATCAATGTATCTAACATTACCTTGTTTGGTCACCGAGGATTGATGACTATAGATGGCTGCAGCATCCTTAGCCGTCAGTTTTAGGCCTCCAAGTGGGGGAATGTTACAAGTTGGTATCAGAGCATAGGTTTATGAAACTTAAAAGAAATTTAATCTAAAAGATTTTTCAAAACTTAGTACAATGAATCAAAAAATAAGATCGGGGTTTGGGATAATGCTATAGTAATGTACTAGTATTTGATATATATATACATATATATATATATATATGTATAAGTTCGTATTCCCCTCTCTCTTAGACCGTTCTTTTGTATCTTACTAAGACTCGTATGCATATTTACGAGAAAGACGATATGGAGGTAGGAAATGGAAGAGGAAATTTTGGTGGAAGAGGCACCACAACTAACGGAAATGTTCGACCCACCAGGAGGAACCCGGGTCGATAGGCAAATGCTAACCAAAATGCAAATGCCAATGTTGGTGGTGGAAATCAAACAGTGGATATGAGGTAATGTATCGGTTTTTCATCAATCTAATGCAAGCAGAGGCTACTACTAGTATTGTTGGAAATATTGGAGGAGCTAATCCCGTGGCTCCAGTTGGGAATAACTATGCTATGTTAAGTAGAGACTATACTAGTCTTGGAGGGAAACCGTTTATGGGAATGGAAGATGCTATAGAAGTTGGGAATTGGTTGTTGCATTGTTAAAGAATCTTTATTGGTTTGGATCTGGACGATGAGCAGAGGAGGAGGTTGGCCACTATGCAGTTGCAAGGGGCAGCACTTCATTGGTGGAATAGTGTTACTGTCGGAGTTTCAGAGGAGGAGTTGACTTGGGTAGATTTTTGAAGAAGATTTAAATAGAGGTTTTTATCTGAAGTTGCTAAGTCAGCATTGATGAGAAAATTTATGGATTTGGTATAGGGAGAGATGTCGGTAATTGAGTATGCCACTAAGTTTGATGAGTGGTCCCGTTACGAATATGCTACTATAGACACCATCATCAGACGAAACGAGTGGTTCATTCAGGGATTGAGTCCTAAGATTGCCAGGGCGACGCTGACACATATCTGTGATCCTTGTAATGTAGTCATGGAGATGGCAATCCGATGTGAGGAGATGCTTGCTATTTGTGCTAGGGAAAAACCGGTTGAAACCCAGGGTTCTCAGGGAAAGAAGAGAAAGTTCTTTAAGAATAAGGGAGCCCAGAAGGGGGAGGCTACCAAGAAGGAAAAGGCTAATTTAGCTTGTTTCAAGTATGATAAGAAAGGTCATTATGCTCATGAGTGTCGGTCAAGCATGGGGAAGCAGGTTGTAGAAAAGAAAGGTGTGAAGTGCTTCAACTGTGATCAAGTTGGACATTATAAGAATCAATGTCCAAAGCCAATCAGGGGGGACAAGGGAAGGGTCTTTGCTATTGGACTATCATCAGCTAGGGCAACTGCAGCTGAAAAAGGGAAGACTGTGATGGAATGTACACTTTTGATTCAGAGCATACCAGTTAGGGTACAATTTAATACCATGCATCACATTCATATCTCATTATTTTGTTGATAGGTTATGCTTAGAACCCACATACCTTGTTACCTCCTTAAGGGTTGCAAATCCGATAGGAGAGTATTTAACTCTAGGGATGAGATATGACCAATTAGAACTAGACTGGTTAGGTCGTAAGTTTGCATGCAATCTATATGTTTTCGATTTCGTACATTTCGAAATCATTTTGGGTATGGATTGCTTGAGTAAGTATGTCACTAGGATATTTTGCCAGGATGGGGAGATATCACTAAGACACCTAAATAGTCATAACTGAATTATATTCTCAATGGAGAATTCTGAATGGAGTAGTTGTGCTTTGTTAGTTCTATGAAACTAAGAGAAGAGTTAAGTTAGGTTCGAGTAGCAAGAGAGTTTGCAGATGTCTTTGCGCCGGTTATAGGTCTATCACCGAAACAAGCTATTGAGTTTCTGATAGGTCTTGTGCCAGGAGCTGAACCTGTGAGTAGACCATCAAGAAGGATGACATCGACTGAGATGAAGGATTAAAGGTGCAGCCAGCGGATCTAGAAGAAAGAAATTTTATTAGACCAAGCAGTTTGCCTTGGGGAGCGGTCGCGGTGTTTGTGAAGAAACCGATGGGTCGTTGAGGATGTGTATCGACTATCGTATGTTGCGAGAGGAAAATTAAGAATAAGTATCCTTTGCTGAAAATAGATGTTCTATTTGATCATTTGTGTGGAGCCAGAGTGTTTTTCCAATTGGATTTGGCGATAGGTTTCCATCAATTAAGAGTGGCAGAGGACAGTATTCCTTTGACAGCATTTCAGACTAGATATGGTTCGTACGAGTGGTTAGTAATGCCTCGGGTTAATAAATGCACCTGCTTTCTTTGTGGATTTGATAAACTGAGTTTTTAGAGAGTATTTGGATAGGTTCATTTTGGTGTTCATAGATGACATTTTAGTATACTCTAAGGATGAAAGAGAACATGAAGTTCAACTTAGAGTGGTGCTTGAGACGCTGAGGCAGCATCAGCTGAAGGTGAAGTTTTCCAAGTGTCATTTTTGAAAGAAAGAGGTTAAGTTTCTTGGTCACGTGGTTTTAGAGAAGGACTTTTCAATTAATGCAGATAATATCGAAGCTGTTAATAATTGGAAGAGACCAGAGATGGTTACCGAGATTAGAAGTTTTCTTGGATTGGCAGGCTACTACCGTAGATTCATCAAGGATTCCTCATGGATAGCAGCATCTTTGACTAAGATAACTAGGAAGGATGTGAAGTTTTCATGTCCGACAATTGTGAGGAAGCATTCCTTAAGTTAAAGCATTTGTTGACCAATGCACCTGTGTTAGCAGTTCTAGATGGAAGCCAAGGGTTGATGGTGTATACCGATGCATATGGGATTGGATTTGGAGCTGTGTTGATGCAAAAGAGTAAAATGATTTCCTACGCTTCACGACAGCTTAGACCATATGAAGTAAGATATCCTACTCATGATTTGGAGTTGGCAGCAGTGATCTTTGCATTAAAATTTAGAGGCATTATCTCTTAGGGGAAAGATTTGAGATATACACAGATCATAAGTCATTAAGGCATTTATTCTTTTAGAAGGAGCTGAATAAGAGACAGTAGAGGTGACTGGAATTTTTAGTCGCTTATCATTTTAGTATAGAATATACTCCTAGGAAAATAAATAAGGTAGTGAATGCTCTTAGCATTAGACATCGGAATGTGGTGTTAGCTATGTTGGCAGAATGAAAAGGTTTAGAAGCATTGACTACTTGTAAGGTGCAGTTAAGATCGGCTGCTAGTTCTAATCAGAGCATAACCAGCTGTCCTGTTTATAAGTCGACTGGTACTGATCGAAAGGATTGCTTCTAAGTAGAAAGAGAGACCAATATTAGCCGAGAGGATTAGAAGGCTTGAAGTTGGAACTGTAGTCTATGATCTAAGGGATTTTAGTCTTGACCAGAGAGGATGGTTGAGAAAGAAGGGATGATTTTGTGTTCCCAATGTTGGGAACTTAAGGAAAGAAGTTC
The DNA here is from genome assembly GCA_030765085.1 of Allium cepa. Taxonomy (NCBI): domain Eukaryota; kingdom Viridiplantae; phylum Streptophyta; class Magnoliopsida; order Asparagales; family Amaryllidaceae; genus Allium; species Allium cepa. The sequence goes on from CM060929.1 coordinate 819,160,579, forward strand.
TTGGAGAATGTCATCTATCCAAATTTATAGTTCATCCTAGAGGGACTAAGATGTATCAAGATATGAAGAGGAGCTTCTATTGGGAGGGTATGAAGAGGGATGTTGGCTTATGGGTTAGGTAGTGTGCAAACTGTCAACAAGTGAAGGTCGAACATCAAAAGCCGAGTGGGTTGCTTTAACCTTTCAAGATTCTAGTTTAGAAATGGGATTCGATATCCATGGATTTTATTGATGGGTTGCCAAGGTCAAATAGAGGAAATGAAAGTATATGGTTCATAGTGGACATGTTGACCATCATTCCAGTTAAGTCAACTAGGACGGCACTTGTTTTAGCTAAGCTGTCCATGAAGAACCAGTTAAACGACTTGGGATTCCTATAGTCAGTGACATAGATGCTCTGTTCACTAGTGAATTCTGGAGGAGTCTATAGGAGGTATTAGGTGCCAAGCTTAAGATGAATATTGCGTATCACCCTTAAACGGATGGGCAGACAGAGAGAGTGAATAAGGTAATCGAGGATAAGAGCTTGTGTATTGGAATTTGGTGGATATTGGGAAGATCGCCTACATTTGGTTGAGTTTTCCTATAATAATAGTTATCAGACTAGTATAGGAATGTCGGCTTTTGAAGCTTTTTATGGAAGACCATACAAATCACCAGCATGTTGGTTGGAGACTAGAGATAGATTAGTTTTAGGTCCGGATTTGGTTAGAGAGGTGGTAAAGAAGATTGAGTTATTCCGAGAAAGGATGAAGAAAGCTCAGTCCAAACAGAAGAGTTACGCAGATAAGAGGCATAAAGATCTAAAATTCTCAATTGGAGATAAGGTTTTCATTAAGGTATCACCAATGAAGGGTGTTGTACAGTTTGAAAAGTCATAAAAACTGGCACCGGGATATGTTGGTCTGTTCTAGATTATAGAGAGGATTGGAAAGCTCGTATAAAAGGTAGAGTTACTGAGTAGTATGGTAGGTGTCTGTAATGTATTTCATGTGCCTTATCTTCGCAAGATTGTGCATGATCACGACTACTATTCCTCCGACAAGGTTGGAAGATCTGATAGTAGATCCAAATCTGACTTTTGTTAGACAACCAGTCCGGATTGTGGCAAGAGATGAGAAAAGATTGAGGAATAAGACAGTCAAATTGGTGAAAGTTCAATAAAGCGAAAAAGAGCAGGACAGTACTTAGGAGACAAAAGATAGGATTAGAGATACTTATCTTGATCTGCTTTTAGGGTATATCTATATTAGATTATATAGATAGTTGCTAGTCAGCTAGGTTGGTATGGTTGTTAGGAGTTGTTACAGGTGATTGTTATGTTTAGTTTTTAGTCCTTACTGAATTTCGAGGACGAAATTCTTTAAGGAAGAAAGCCCGTAACACCCCTAATTTTTGATAACATTATTCAAGAGGTTTGATTAGATAAGTTAAATAGAATAATGTAAATAATTAGAATGATAAAGGGATAGAGATTTGAGTAAATAATCAAGGGTCGTTCTTAATTAAACAAATGGGATTAACAATGGCTTATATGTTAAAATTAACTAAAATAAGGGTATAATAGGAAATAGACGCACCCTTACATATTCACAGCTTTACCATCCATTCACGTTTATTTTCATTTTAGAAAAACATAAACAAAGAAAGAATAGCCGGCCATTGCTAAGGAAGAAAAGCGGAGAAAATTAAATCAAAACTATGGATTTAAGCAAGTGGAATTAATCTGAATCAAATCTCAAAGTCCTTGTCATAACCATGGTGAATAATAATCTAGATCATCTCTATTTTGTTTTATGGTTATTTAATTTTCGGGTTTAAGATTAAATCCATTATAATGATGATTTTGATGATGATATGCTTAATGTCATGTTAAACTCAAATAAGATTATTTGATAAAGGATTTACATGGTTTTGGGGCCAAAACCAATTATAATGATTTTTGTATACCACGGGAAAATTTTATGTTAGTGAAAACATGATTTTAGAGATGGGTTTTAATTTTTGTAATTTCCCAAGCTATGGAAAATCTAATATGAATTATCAAAGGAAAATATGTATAATTGTGCTTAAAATTTTATTTCGATTATTTCATTAAGAAATTGGGTTTGGAAATTTTATATTTTAGATAGCATGTTGACAGTGAATTTCTATAATTTTTAGGGATTTTTCCTAAGTGATTTACTATGAGAATTAAACTATTTTAGAAGAAAGGCTTATATGTTTTGTGAGTTTAGCTTAAAGAAGGGCTTATTTGCTAAAATGGTGTTAAATAGATCTGAAGTAATTTCGGCAGTTATTTTTTTAAAGAATTCAAAAAGATAAGGCAACCAATTATATGTTCACAAATAGGCATGTTAGTTATAAAGTATGCTTTAATTCGCATTAAATCGGTTTTTACCTAGAAAAATGGTTTGACCCATAACTGTATTTTGGAGAAGGGCAGAATAACCAGCTAGGTTGACCCAGTAGTGAATATAAATTGAATTAATTCATGAATGAGTAGAATTGCATCCAGGAGGTCAGATTGACTAGAATGTAGGATGCTTAAATATTGAGTAAAGAAGTTGTCAAATAGACATGTTCATGGTAAACCCATAAAAACTGTGTATAGGAAAGTTATTGGCAGAAGCCAATAGGTTCTTAGTAAACCCATGAAAACTATGACTAGAAGAGTTATTGGAAGGGGCCAATAGGTTTGTAGTTAACCTATGAAAACTATATCTGAATTAAGTTATTGACAAAACTCAATAGATTCCTAGTCAATCCATGAAAGCTCGGATAAGAGTTTATTGGAGATACTAATAGGTTCAGGGAGGACCCACGAATGCTAAAGTTATTGGCAGGGGCCAATAGGTTCTTAGCGATCCTATGAGAACTACGAAACCAGAAAGGAAGCCCATTAGTATTAAGCAGGTTATTAGTTAGCTCATGAAAACTAATAGGTGAATAGTGACCCTAGAAGCTATAACTGAGATAGATAGTCAAAATGAATGGGGATGGGTAATTCAGAATTGATTTACTTGTTTTCCATATCATCACAATATTTTGAATTGCTATGTTTTAACCATTATAAATGCAGGAGCACAATATATGGTTTTATAAAGTTTTGAATAAGATACTAGTGAGGGGAAAACCCATTCCGCTAAGCGGCGTGGTCTCACTAGATATCTATCTAAATGGTTGGTAGATTATTATTCATACCAGACTTTTTGTCTGACTCGAAGTTTACGTTTTTCCTTTAAACTCTCGGGTGTTCAATTGATTTTGAGTAGCTTGGGAGTTGTGATTTTCATGTACCTCTTTATACGAATAAGCTTCCGAAGATGTGAGGCATGATAGATTTTTAGAGTTCTTCTCTATATTGATTCCGATGTGTTGTTATTGTAAAGGAAAAGTTGTTAATTGCCTATATATACTCTGATCATCCGTGGGGGCGTCTTCATATGTCTCTCTTGGCGTATGTTGTAATAATTGTATTTTCTCTGAATATGGTTCTCGTATTGGGATTATGTAATAAATTTGAAATGCTTTGAAATGGAATAAGAAATTTGTATTATGATTTTAATTTTTTTTCCATATCCATGTGTTTCTTTATATCAATGTATCTAACATTACCTTGTTTGGTTGCTGAGGATTAATAACTATAGATGACTGCAACATCCGTAGCCATTAGTTTTGGGCCTCCAAGTGGGGGGATGTTACACAAATTCTGTCATATATTTGGCGTTGTTTGTTTGAGACTAATTTTAATAGATAGTAAGCAAGTCAAAATTATAGGATGCATTCTACTAAAATTTACTGTTAGGTATTAGAGTTGAAGTTCTATAATATATTAGTATTGGAGAATGTTTATTTTCTTAGAGATTGCCTATCAATAATTGAACCACTTAATGGTGGTTTTAATAAATGTGGGATCACTAGACTTAATGGTATATGAGATTTTAGAACATGGAATTGAATGTGAAAATGATGTTGAAGAATGAGAAAATTACTAACATAGTTTCGAAAGCTAGGAAAATAGGCTATAAGATAATGTTGGTTTGCGGTGATAGAGCACGATGACTGTAACATCCCTCACTAGGAGGCCCAAAAATGAATACTAATTATGCTGCAGTCATCATCAAGATTATTTTCAAACGACCAAGTGTGATTTTTGTATATTCAAAACAGTCTAAGTAAAAAGAATAACAAAAATGTTTCATTCTATCAAATTTGTCCTAATATATATTACACACAATTTCAAAGTTAACCCCAAGTCATAACCATGCAAGGGTCGAAATAATAGAAATACACAATAGAGTGTCCAGTTAACATATAAAGGCGCCACCCAAACACTTATAACAACGGAACTAGCATATAATAACAAATAACTAAGCCTTCAGCACCATCTTCGATGTTCGGCTTGAGCCTAAAAAAACCTGGCTATCCCATTAGCTCAACCTACTCAATAGAGTACCCATGAGTTTATGGGGAAAAAAATGATAGAAACAAGGATCAGACATAAAGTTTAGTGTGAATAATAGAAACACGGATATTCGGCTTGAGCCTAAAAAACAACACAAATACATAGTGAGACCATGCTGTATAACACTGAACGGATTCCCCCCTCACCATTTGCAAAATAGCTCACATAATACTACACACAAATAAAGGTTATAATTACTTACCATAGGAACTCCCCAAGTTTTAATTAATACATCTTACCATTGTGCACCTATGTAGATTTTACTCGATTCCCAACTGTACATACTTAAGATATGATGCTGCATGGAACCACCCTCAAGCAACTTCCCTTTAATTCATTATTTATTTTACTCATACCGCGCTGATCCCGGTCCCCATAATATTCTTTTTATTTATTTGTTTTATACCAAACTACATGAAATTACTCCCCATAATATTGACTTATTAAACCCTGGACCTTTATGCTACATCGCCCACAGTCATGTCCTTGCAAATTCAAAAATTTCCCAACTACTATGAAACAATCACTTGCAGATTCTATTTTTCCCCTCTTTTTATATAACTAGACCTGGAACCGCTATAAATAGCCACCCATAGTTCCCTATCTATTATAATCCATTTATATCTGACATGCTATGAATCAGCCATTTGTAGGTCCTATTTAATTAATAATTAATTATGGACTAATCAGCCTCCTGCAGTAATATGTAATTTGTGGGTGTAATGAATCAACTATTTGCAGACCTCTAGAAGTTGAATGCCTCTACTTACCTAAAGTTGCTTTAGGTGTGCATTCGAGCAAGCATCCTTACCCAGCGTCAATAGTCCTTCCACTCTCCATTTTCGCTCACATCACTTCGGCGTAGTACACCCTGCCTTGATCCATGTGCACAGTACAATCTTTACTTATTGAGTGTGTTTTTTCCAAATTGCAACTTGTTATGGTGGTGCAATTTGTCCTTCTCTCTTCATAATTACGACGCTCTATCTTTCACAATGATAGTGGCATAGAATTAACTTCCCCAGAAAGTCCCTAGATTCCTTTGGCAAATCACTACCCCACCACACTATATAGTATTATTTAGCTCCTTTCTCCTTTGAGATGTTTGGCCATTATCTCCTTAACTCGGTACCTGACAGTATCTGACACTTTTAATAAAGCATATTACCGCCTTTACACATGTCGTTGTAAGATATGTTATCATACTAATTTCTGAAATTTACAGAGTCCTTTATTTATTTTTTCAGCTATTTTTATGGATCTTGTCACCTTTCATTATTACATTAATACATATAACATTTCCATCAACTCTCAATGCAGACTCCCCTTCCACCAACGTAGTTCTTCATTAGTTAAAGCTTATTTTACGTACAAAAAGTCTAACAAAATTCAAGAAAATTCGTGTATAATTCCTTTATCCCTACCTTATCTTTCACTGAATTATAAGTTATTTTCCTTGCATATTTTCTAAGTGTTTGTTTTAGAATTCATAACCATTTATTCCTAAGCCACGAGCTTCTCAAATTGCTATCATATCTTTAGCATAATAGTTAGGACATCATAGCAGGTTTTCATTTTGACGTAAATTTATATGAAAACCAACAAAATAGCATGATCTGGATCAACTAAAATGAATTAAATATAAGGTTAAGCATTACTCACCTAAATCTTTAAGAAATCTTGTTTATATCTTCTTCTCTTTCCCTTAGCTTGTACTTGCTTTATTTTCTTTTTATTCTCGTTTCTCTAAGCCATCACCGTTAAAGTATCTTTTAAGCTTTTATTTTTTATTTTAGTGGAATGGAATGAATAAATGGAAATGGGTCATGTTTATTGTCTCATAATTATTTGGGCTTTGCCTTGCATACCTATTTTTCATTAATTCATTATCCCATTTCTATCTTACTTAGCTCCTCTTAGCCTTTTAATTAATTAATTAATTAAGTTATTCATAATTTATGGGTTGTTATAATGACCTTTCCTCTACTTAATTATGTCATTTAGATGAGGTCTTAAGAGAATTCTATAGGATTGGCTTGCAAATGCTTATAGGGATAAACTGATAATCAACCACATTATCGTTAGATTGGGTGTGTCGAGCAGCGGGGTGAAATGGGTAAACTTAAAAAAATATTTTAATTAATTACACACTAGATCACTTATAGTGTTATCATGAATAATTTATTTACATTAAATCATATTTGATGATGCCTATTTGAATATAATTTGATAAGTAAGATTGTTATTAATACGAATAACATTTATTCGAGTGTGACATATTTCTAAAAAGTTTTGTTTTCGTTCGTATTAAAATCTTTTTAAAGTGATATATGAAAAAAAAATTATTAATTTTTTTTAGCAAAGGCTAGCGGGGTTGTTAGGTCCCCTACCTTTTTTTATTGCAAAGAACAATAAAAAGAAGAAGCTTGAAACATACTTCAAGCCTCGAAAAAGAAAACCACACTAGGATGAACAATAGAAGAAGACAAACACACACTAGGAAAACAAAGAGAAACAAAGATGAGGAGAAACACAAGAAACCCGAAGACAGGCTCAATTATCTCCAAGTCAGACTCAAAGCAGGAGGAAACACAGGATGTCTCAGAATAGCTTCACAAATTTCACTTTTCAAGTCCTTCCATAATACTACACTAGCTCTCCTCTTCTTTTCAAAACAAATACTATTACGTTCTTTCCAAAGCATATAGAAGTATTTCTTCATGCATAGGGTTAACAATCGGAATTTCAATGTTCTCTATCATGTTGATTTGTAAATTATGTTCAAATCAATAGTTGAAAGGGTAGACAAGGTACTACATCCTGCTACCATCATCACTCTTCTCCACATGGTAAGGTTTGCATCACATTCAAAGAATACGTGCTCAACACTTTCAGGATTGCTTGAACAGAAATAACACATGCTCTCATGATTCAAGCCCATATTAAGCATGACAGTTCTTGTAAGCAATGCATTATGAACCACTTTCCATAACATAAAGTTTTTCTTTGGGTTGGAGTCATCATTGCATATTATCCTCATCCACCTGCAATTGGGCATACTGCTCAACCCAGTAAGCAAACTATAAGCATGAGAGACAGAATGGAGGCCGTCTCTTCAAAAAAACTTGGTCACCTTCCACAGTTTCAATATCGACACCTTGGATTTGGTCCTAGACAGCTCTGAGCTGCTGATTTGAAGTGTAAGGTAGTTGGAGATTGCGTTGATATATATAGTCAGTAGCCATTGCAGTGACAAGAATCCCAAATTGTTGATGAGTTGATAAGTTGTTAAAGGATCAAACCAGGGGACAACCATGGTTCATTCTAGAACCTAACATCAGGTGAAGCTGCCATCTTCATACATATGAATGGTAGAAAAGTAGTCCTTAATGCAAGCAACTTCCTCCATTTCCAGCTACATAATTGAGGAACCATCACACTCCAAAAGTTCTTGCAGCCTATTCTATGAGTCAACACCCATTTCACCTAAACAATTCCATGCCTAGAGAGAATTGCATTAAAGTGAGAACTAAAAGCTGCTAAATTCCACTTCATAATGTTAATTACTCCCAAGCTTCCCTTCTCTTTGAGTTGTTCAATGAGTTTGAAAGAGTGAGAATAGGCTTCTTACTATGAGTGGATCCACACCAAAGAAAGCACAACATCGCACTTCTAATCGTTTGCAAAAGCTTTGTAGGCAAAATGAAGGCTTTAGCCCAGTACACCAAAATGGAAAAGGAAACTGACTTGATGAGAATAAGTCTACCAGCCTGAGATAAAAAATGATTTGACCACTTATCCATGACTGAAGTGATTCTGGAATAAAGTGGGAGGCAGTCAAAAGTGGTAAGTCTGGATGTTAAAAGTGGGAGACCTAAATATGACATATTAGTGTTCATAGGTTGAAGACCAGAAGTTTGCAGGAGAGAGGAGGATAGGCTAGAATCAATGCTTGAGAAGATAATGATAGATTTATTCAGGTTTAGCTTTAGACCAGATATCAAGTGAAAAGTTGATAATGTGGATAAATGTAGTGGATGGAAGAGAGCTGTGGTTTAGTAAATATATGATATCATCAGCAAACATCAAAGTTGTAACATTATGGAACTTGCACTTCGGGTGGAAGGATATCGGTTAGCATTATACCTGATGTTAAAAAGACTAGTTAAAGCCTCCATAACTAGAATGAAAATATAAGAGGAGATGGGATCACCTTGCCGAATCCCTTGCCTTGCTTTGAAATAACCAACTGAACGACCATTAAGTATAAGTGAGAATCTTGGAGTTAAGATGCATTCATAAATCCACCCCAAAAAAGGTTTAGGAAAACCCACTAATGCCATTAACCTAACAAAGGTAGTCCAGTCAATAGTATCATATGCCTTCATAATATCAAGCTTCATCATAGCTATAGGAGAAGCATTTGACCTACCATAATCATAGAGAAGCTCCTGAGCAAGAAGTATGTTATCCATTATATTTCTTTTGGGAATGAAGGCCACTTGGTTCTGTGAGATTTAGAAGGGAAATACTGGAACAAGTCTAGTTGCAAGTATCTTGGATAAACACTTACACACTACGTTACAACATGAAATATGTCTGAAAGAAGAAACTATGCTTGCATCAGTTGTTTTAGGAATCAAGACAAGGTTGATAGCATTCACTTTAGAGAGGAGAGAACATTTATCAAAGAAATTGTGCATAGATTTGTAAAAATCATTCTGAATAAAGTCCCAACAACTAATGATGAAATGAATGTTGAATCCATCAGGGCCCCCACATGACTTCTTACTCATTGCAAAAAGTGCTTGTTTTCTTTCTTCAGTAGTAAATTTTTCAACAAGCAAAGCAGAATGCTCAGAGCTGAGTAAAGGAAGAGGTATTTCATGAAACATGTTAAGGATAGGAGCAAAATTAGATGAGTTACCAAGAATACCCATGCAATAATCTAGGAAGATAATGTCAATTTGATCAAGAAGGGCGAAAAGAGCGCCATCATGCCCATGTATCATTTGTATACTTTCTTTTGCCTGCTTAATTTTGATCAAAGCTTGAAAGAACTCAGTATTTCTATCTCCAAACTGAAGCCATTTATTATGCAACTTTTGTTCTTTCATGCTGCTTTCAACATCAAGAGCCTTGTTGAGTAATGTGAATAGTTATCCTTCCTCTTCAGCAGCTTGAGAAGAGTCAAGGTGGTTCATCATGTATTCTTGAGCCTTTATGTACTTTTCTTTAATGCGTGTAAACTTCTTTGAACCATCACCATATAGTTTGGTAGCCCATGTTCTCAGAGCCTTCTTAACAAGTTTGAGTTCCCTGCATAAAATAAAATTGGATTGCCATAACATGTAGTGGACCAGGCAGTAATTAATGATGGTTTAAATTCAAAGGAAGAGTCCAAGCATTGAAGAATTTGAAGCTCCATTTTTCTTTCACCACAGGAGTACCAAAAGAGAGTATTAAAGGAGAGTGATCAGATAGTATAGAAGAAGGAACAAGAATAGATAGATTGCACCACATAGTAAGGGAAATTAGATTCAAAAGGCATGATCAACGGTGGAGAAAGTTCTCACTCCAATCTTACTACGATTGTTCCACTTGAATCTAGAACCAAAAAATGGAATTTTGAGAAGATTTGACTCAGAGGAAGAAATGTTAAAAGGTTGGATGTACTTCGGTAGAAGGGAAAGACCACCATGTTTGTTATCAAGGTGAATGCAGCAGTTAAAATCACCCCAGACTAGCCATATATGAGTTTACAGCCTAAGGTGAGGAAGAAATTTAGGTAATTTATGCCTAGATGCAGATGAGTTATCAACATAGATGAAGGTGATAGAAGGAAATGGTAGAATGGGAACATTTGACAAAAGTGTGAATGAACTATCTTAAAGAGAGAATTGTTGACAAGGAAAAGGAGGTAGGATAATAGAGTACAAAAATTCTACCATAATCTGTTTCACAAAGATTATGTAAAAGATTCCAAGAGGGATTCATATAGTTTGCAGCTCTTAAAGTTAAAGGAAAATTAAGCTTTGTTTCTAGAATAGCTATTATTTTCAAGTCATCTAAAAGTATGAGATTTTTAAATTGATCAAGCTTCAACTATGGGCTCCTCTAATTTTCGACACTTCAAATCTTTGTGTTATCATAATCATAGGGATTGGTGGTTGGAGATTTTCTTGCTCCTGATTGCAGGAGATTCTGAATTAAAAGCAGTTTTTTTGGACTTAACATTCTTAAAAGAGGGAGATGATGTGATAGGAACAGTGCTAACAAGGTAGTTGATAGCAGGAATATGTTTATCTCTGTCAACCCAACTGGGGATGGTGGAGTTGTTGATGTAGGGGAATTGTGGAGGTAGAGAGGGTTGTGACTGTGTGGGTATAGAAGAGTTTCAAGGTAAAGTATTGGAATGAAAAAAAGGATCAATATTTTCATGCATGGATTGAACAAGTTGCAATATTTGATTTTCAAGTTTCCTACAGATGTTAGATTCAGAAACTGTTTCACCATTATGTTTGTGGTCTTCTTCATGTTGATGTTCAGTTTCAAACAGGTGCAAATTGGATATGCTACTGTCTTATGCATAACATGTTTGACTGTGCTCATGCATATGTGTCTGGGTGTGCATTTATTCTATTATATTATTCAACAAAATAATTTTATTAATTTTGAATAACATTTTTCAAATATAATATTAATATTTACACATATAAAATTAAATGTGGACAAATGATTTGCATTCTGTTTTGATTTGAATATGAAGCTTTCAAATGATAATATTGCCATAATTTACTATTTTCTCTTAACGATGTTAATTTATAAATGTATATTTTTAATAAAAGTGTCTGGAATATACTTAAATATTAGAATTTTCATAGAAACCTAATGGCACAAGTCACATAGAAATGGAGCTTGTATGTGGAAGTTATACATATTTTAATAATTAGGTTATATATGTGTGTGTGTATGTGTGTGTGTGTGAGTGAGTGAAATTTTAAAATTCGCAATGATAAAAACAATTTATACCTTCTTCTTGTTTTAGTAAACCTCAGTCTTCCCTGAAAAAATTCTTACTACTATTTTTCCACCGTCTATGACTATCTAGCATGCTCCGACCGATCCTGCCATATTCCTTGTTGTGTGACGAGTCTGATGATATCCCTAGCTTTAGGCTTGATGCAACATGTCATAGACTCTAATCACCATTGGCCAAAGTCCTTCGGGATCTTATGACATTATTGCATATGTTGTCTCACTTAACGTTTCACTTCTTCAATCTTCCATTTTGGGTATGTGTTCACCGACCATGGGTACATGTAAAGGCCCATTTTCCCATACCCTTTGAATCGACAATAAACTACACATGTCCAACTCAAATTGTAAGAAAAGACGGATCTTTAAGGGAGATAAAGAAAAGTAGACAGAACAGAATCTCACTCGAATGGAATAATATATAATATTGAACATATATTTTTACATCAGAAAACTTTTTAAATACATATATCAGAGTCTAACCTAAATTCAGCTTGGACAGTTATAAAACCTGCCCTTACAAATGCTGACAAACATCAAACAAAATTCACTAAGTACAGCGGATAATATAATATGTCCATACGTCGATGAATATCTCCAGCTCTCCTCTGGAAACTCCAACTGTCTTCGACTATCCTGAAACTACTCGAATCTGACCCGAGTATTGAAAATACCCGGATCAAGCTTGATAAACCGGCGTGAGAAAAACTCAATGATAGATGACAGTGTCATATATCAGCCTTTTTATAAATCCTTTGAAAATAAAGAATATTTCATAAGGCCACGCCCACACATAAGCACGGACAGGTTTTTACCTTATGATAACTAAATCACTTTTATATCAAAACATTTGATATTATTCTCAATGACATCTCTTTGAAAACATTTGCAAATAAACTTATTAATCTTATCAGAAATGTTACCCATACAGCATTTCGAGGCTATTCATTACGCCAATAAAAACAAAGCCGTAGGTTCTTATTGGAGAATGGATTTCCATACAAATGACCAGGCGCAGGATCTACCTACCGAATGGGTACAACTCTAGATGGATGTCCCTTGGAACCATCACAAAGCTCCTCTACCAACACAAGACCGGCCTACCTCTGTAACTAGATTGTACCGATGTCATCCCCCGATCGTTACCGACCTTTAACCGAGCGCTCGTTTTTCGTACACCACATTAATATACATCCAGAACATCATAGCGGGAAGAAATATATCTAGAAAAGGATGATCATACCCTACTTGGGAATGACCCATTTAGCCTTGCTGCATCTAATCCTGTTTCGGTTATTTCCGGTTTGATGAGGCTTGAGGCTACGATTACCTTTTCACAAAGCACATATCGCATCTTTGAATGCCACATTGCTATTTCCATTAACTACTAATTGCCTTCCACAAAAATACAACCCTTGAGCTCGTACGTCTCAAGGAGGGTGTTAAGCTAAGAGAAGTTGTCTTCTCCGCCACCACTGATGTACGTTTGTAAAAACCAATATACGTAATCGTTAGAAATGCAATGTCAGACAAATGTCCATACAAGTTGTCCAGGAACAGGACAAACCGAAGGTGCTTTCCTTGACCATTACAAGGCGAGAAGCGCTTTCAATCCGTAAAAATCTCCATCACGAGGAGACCACTGCTATATATAACTCTATAATGGGTGCGACCCCGAGAAAATCAACAAGTAGTCCTCACGCTATGAAGATCCACGGTCTTCAATAATCACCGTCTTCAACAAGTCTTCACGTTCGAACGTATACATTGGTTCGAAGTGGTTTTCGGATGGGATTTAACCAAATCCGACCCCGGTTCCTTCGAAATCCAATATCGATAGAAAGTGAATATGAGTATATAGGATTTATTAAGTCCCTTTTCACTTTAATTCTTTTTGGATGATTTCGAAATCTCTTTCTTTTGACTTAGGATAATTTCTAACAAATTCATTCTTTTTCTTTGGAAAATATCTCAAATTTCCTTACTTAATTCTTGATCAAATTCTTCAACTTTTAGGTGGGTCGAAAATAATGTTATTTAAGACATTGTTTACGATAAACCTAAATCAATCTTAACAAACATTTTGAAGTAAATAGGATCATAGAAATCATTAATTTTTGGAGATTGCTTAACTTTTGGATAATACCAATCTTCTTTTATTTTGGAAAACTTAACAGAATCTTTTTATTCAAGAGCATCCGGGCTTTCCTTTTGATCTGTTCCACCCCTCGCCTAAGAAAATAAAACATAGACCAGGTAAGCTCAGGGCACTAGTTGCTCCATCCCTAATCTTAGTTAAACACCTTATTTTATCTTCCCAGATCTCACAGGTGGGACAAATGTCCTAGTCGTTTCCGCATACTCAGATTTTTCAACTTTATTTTGAAATTGCTTATAAATATTCCAAATTATCTTTCAAAATGCTTAATTATCCTTTTTAAAACATTCACAATTAATTCTGGAAAAATCATTATTACATGTAAACTCACTTCCAAAAGTTATAGAATTTGCAGTAGAAAAGTGCTGCGGAAAGTGCTAAATATTTGAATCAAACAACTTTTAAATATTTGAAAATTCAAATTTTTAGATCCAAATCTATTTTAAATCATTTAAATAGATTTATTAAATTTATTTCATATTTTTCCATAACTAAAAACATCCGTTTATACAAATTTCCTGTTATGTTCACTAACTGCACTATCGCGATTTTTCTAGAAAATTGATTTGGACTTATTTCAAAATCTACTCCACGAAACTTTTATTCTCTTTCTTCATTTAAAAGATATGGATATAATAGTCTGGAATTTTCTTATTGAATAATCCCAAGCTGTATTCCACTCTATACACTCATTTGAACTTTTCGACGCGAAATCGCAAACTACCGTTGCGCGACACGTCTAGTTTTAACTTATTTTTCAATATTTGAAATAATCTATTCAAATTAGATTTCAATACTTATAAAATCATTACAAATCATTTTAAATTAATATTTTCACTTTTTAAAGTATTTAAAATATATTTTCACTATTAGCACATTTAAACATTATTTTATTCCTGTTATTTTAATATTAAATTTTAAATTCCAATTTCAATTCGATTTCAATTCTACTCTCAAACTAAACATAGTTAAAACTTAGATTTCAAATCTAATTTCAATTTAAACATCAATTCAATCTCAAACTAAACTTCACTTTTTTTAAATCGATTTCAATTTCAATTTCACTATTCATCTCAATTTCTAATTAACTATCCTTTTCAAATCCGTTTCACTTTAAATTTTAATTCTCTTTCATTTTAACTTTAATTTCACTTCTAAATGAAAAATGACTTATTTTTCCACAATATCTCATATTACTAAAATATGGCCTTTTTAGACAAAGGAATTACTTAATCAAAATGAACATATCCAATATTCATATTTATCACTAACATAACATCCATTCAACCAATCACATGCATATGATTTCAAATCTAGCATTCACTTTTAATATCATAACGGGATATATTGTCACAATTCATCTAATTTACTAACTATCAAATCATCCATATTAACAATCAATTTGGTATAAACATTCATATGTCATAAGGGTGTAAATATGATTTATAACATAATCAAAATATAAATTCAAAAGCAATGAGAATTTCTCACCATAAACCAAAGCGATTAACTTCCTACCAACATTCTAATCAACCAACGCTTCACTAATAAATTCCTACTCCATTAAACACTAGCAAACAACACCCTCTTCCATCCAATAGCTTGGTAGAGGCTTGAGATGGAGGTTGGCAAAAAATATAGAGAAGAAGCGGGATAGATCACTGAACTTGAATTCCCAAGATTTAGGTCCGAAAAATAGGCCATCTTCTCTCTTGTTTTTGACTCTCTTACTCATAAAATTTGAAAAACTTGTTAACTGAAAAGTTGTTGAAAATTCTTTTCTATTGAATTTGAAAAAATGAATCATTTGAATCCAAGTTGTTTTGAGGGAGATATTTTCAAAATAAAAGAGCTATTCTCGGATTCACGAAAATAAAGCCCGAAAATGCACTTCAAAGAATTGAGTTTCAGGTGTAGCAAACCTCAAAACTAGAAAAAAGTGATCAACAAAAAAGTTGTATCCACTGAAATTACATATGGTTTTAAAAAAAAAATTTCTAAATTTGGATCGATTATGATCAAGTTATGATTAAAACAAAATGGCATATTCTCTGGCTTAAAAACTGGGCCAAAAAATGCACTTGAAAGAAGTAGAATTTTGACCTATTTATTCTAAGAACTGGACAAAGTGGTCAACTTAAAGTTGTAGCCACTGGAAAAATACATACTTTGAAAAAAGGAATTTTGCAATTTGGTTCAGGTTTGAATAATTTTTGGCCGAGAGAAAAGAGGTAAAACGTGGAGAAAAGAGGAGTTTGATTTGAAGAGAATAAACATTGATTTCTTTTGAATATTTTATAAACATTTTGATATTATTTCTTTCTAATTTTTTTCCATGGCTTGGAAGCCATTATAGAGAAGAGGAAGAAGATGAAGAAGCTTGAGAAAAGAAGAAGAAAAAATGTGAATGAAATGAGAGAAGGAGGTGGATATTTATAGAAAAAGAAAGAAGTGGTAAATTTACCAAAATAACCTCTTACCAAATTACCAAAATAACCTTACTTCAACCTAAAGTAATCTCTAATTTTTCAATAATTAACATCATATTTCACATCCTTAATTTATGTCTTAGTCACTTAAAGATCAAGTAAAGAATATCATAATTATATTGGCTTGGATTTGATATTGGTTTGATGTTTACTTTTGACTTTTCTTACTTATTTTTGTTAATTCTTACTTACTTTTCTTAATGACTTCTAGAAGTTTTCTAATCTTATTTAGTAAAAGTAAACATATTTAGTGAATTAATAAATACTTACATTATTTTAATATATGTTCCTATATAAAATGAAGGTGTGACGACGTTGCGACAACTTTTAATCGACAAAACGTCATTTTTCGACAAAATGTTTTACCGTCACATTTTGACGTTTTAGTTAAACTATTTATTTATGTAAACCAAATTTAAAAATAATTTTTTATAATGCTATTTAAAAATATTAACACTCATAAATTAATTAAAATAATTTATTTAATCATTGAAACTTTCTTTTCTAAAATCAGCATTTTGTCACTTTTGTTGATATAGGCAAACGCTACTATTTTTGTGTATACTTCTCTTTCCAGATCCTATCTAATTTTGTTTGAATCATATAACTTTACTTATTTTACATTTAAAATCACTTTAAATATTATATTTAAAAGTGGTCAAATTCTGGGTCGTTACATTCTTCCCTACTTAAAAGCATTTCGTCCTCGAAATGAAAGTTAGATAAAAGAATCTACCTCACACTCATATTCTCAATAATTTGACTTATTTCTACTGATGATAGAAAAGAAGAAGGTCGATATCATAACAACACTAAAAGCAAATGATGTCAAACATACATATAGAGATTCCCCACACTAACCTGAGTACCTATCACGTACTTACGATTATGTACACATACATCAATTCAAACTTCTATTGTACCCATCCTAGTGCACACTGCACACTTAAGATAGAACATACAACAACCAAACAAGACTATACATCCAAAACAACCACACTGATACTATATCAAGATAAATGAATACCACCACATAACCCATTCCCTGTCCTGAGCATGTGCTATATCTGTGGTCTATACATATATGTAATATATATATATATATATATATATATAATATATATATATATATATATATATATGCATACCAAAACATCGGTCCAACCACTATATATTAGTGCCTACTATTTGAGATAACTATCCAACTACTAAGTAGAAAGACCCAACACATCATACTATATGTGATATTTGATTCGATCTATTATTCGAATCCACAACTTTTCTTTTGAACTAGTATCGATCCCTCGATTTTCTAGTGCGGACTTTGATCAGACTTCTTGATCATAAATCCTTGCTTTCCTTACATAGCTCTGAACTATGATAGAAAACTTGTGTACATAATCATAAACTCCCATCAATGCTCGTCGTCAAGAATCGAGTGATAAATCTTTTTCAAATTGGTGTAGACACCTTAAAGTTTTGTACTCAAATCTTAGATCAAATTTTATGTGCTGAAATGATGTACGTCTAACTTATGTACTTATCCACATTCATCTTTACGTAATACATTTCTTTAAAATTTCTATTAATCCAAGTTTATTTCACAACCATTTACTTTCTTCTAAACACATTATTACTTAAGCATACAGATGTGACTTAAACTTGTATAATATACCTTTACTTCTTAAGAGTATATATACATATCCCCAAACTTCAAATTGTTATTACTTCAACTAAGGTGTTTAACTAATATGGAACTCTACTATTATCTTAAATTAATAAGTTATAAAACTCAAACCTTAGTTTTCCTTATCCAAGGTTTTCATTTAACTAATATTATTTATCCAATCCATATATTAATAAGGCAACTTTACTAAGTGTACACCTTTTTCTCACTAATTCTATGATTAACTACTTAACTTATTTACCTATCCATTTTCTAAATCAAATTTCTAAATCTTAAATCCATCAAATACCTTATAATCAAATTATGAGACTTAATTCATATGGTATTTGTTATTTAAAATTTTCATCCAACAATCAACCTATTAACCATTTTATTCAAAAATATCCACTTCTATTCTTACTTCATTCTGAATTACAAATGTTACCCTAAATGTATCATTAATTCAAATTTTATATTAGAATTATATTTCTTATATCTCTTATTCCTAAATTTCACTTTAATTTTTAACCTAATCAAAGTATCTAAATTTCAAATTACCTTATTTCCTTTATAAGTTATAGAACTTATACTTTTATATTATATTTAGAAAAAAAAGTCCCAACTTAGGTTTACCCTTTTTCCTATCTTATGGATAAGAATTTTTTTCTAAGTAAACATTTCCTTTTTACTTTCTCTAATTACACTTCTAGCTTCAGTATTATCATCAAATATCTTATAATCAAATCGTGAATTTTACTTCACAAGATATTTGAACTTAGCTTTTAAATCCATCCATTATGATAATCACTTAATCATTATTATTTCTTAATACTACATATTTAAGGGTATATGATTAAAGTTCTAAATTCTAGGTTTCAACTAATTGATTCTATATGGAATATCTTATAGTCAAATTGTGCAATTCTAATCACAAGATATTCATATTTTAGCTAAGCTAAATTACAATTAATCCTTAATTTCTAACCTAGAAGATAATAATATCCCCTTAAATATTTATAATATAAACCCAAGGTAAAATTATTTCATTTACCAGTTTCTTTAAAACAAAATCATTTTTATAAAATTAACAAATACGCTCCTATATATATAATACTATCATAACTCATTCTAGGGTGTTAGTAACCCTATCTCTAATGAGTTACTCATCCTAGGATATTACTAATCCTATCTCTAATGAGACTTACCCATATCAGGCTTCGGTGTTTGCTCAACCAAAAGCTCTGATATCAAATGTAAAGGCCCGTTTTCCCGTACCCTTTGAATCGACAATAAACCACACATGTCCAACTCAAATTGCATGACAAGACGGATCTTTAAGGGAGATAAACAAAAGTAGACAGAACAGAATCTCACTCGTATGGAATAACATATAATATTGAACAAATGTTTTTACAGCGGAAAACTTTTTAAATACATATATCAGAGTCTAACCTAAATTCAGCTCGGATAGTTATAAAACCTTCCCTTACAAATGCTGACAAACATCAAACAAAATTCACTAAGTACATCGGATAATAGAATATGTCCATATGTCGATGAATATCTCCAGCTCTCCTTTGGCAACTCCAGCCGTCTTTGACTATCCTGAAACTACTCGGATCTGACCCGAGTATTGAAAATACCCGGATCAGGCTTGATAAACCAGCGTGAGAAAAAGTCAATAATAGATGACAGTGTCATATATCATCCTTTTTATAAATCCTTTGAAAATAAAGAGTATTTCATAAGACCACGTCCACACATAAATGCGGATGAGTTTTTACCTTATGATAACTAAATCACTTTTATATCAAAACATTTGATATTATTCTTAATGACATCTCTTGAAAACATTTGCAAATAAACTTATTAATCTTATCCGAAATGGTTATATATAGCATTTCGAGGCTATTCATTACGCCAATACGAACAAAACCGTAGGTTCTTATTGGAGAATGGATTTCCATACAAATGACCAGGCGCAGGATCTACCTACCGAATGGGTACACCTCTAGATGGATGTCCCGAGGAACCATCACAAAGATCCTCTACCAACACAAGACCGGCCTACATCTATAACTAGATAGTACCGAATATGTCATCCCCTGGTCGTTACCGACCTTTAACCGAGCGCTCGTTTTCCATACACCACATTAATATACACCCCGAATGTCATAGCGGGAAGAAATATAACTAGAAGGGGATGATCATATCATCATACCCTACTTGGGAATGACCCACTTAGCCTTGCTACATCTAATCCTGTTTCGGTTATTTCTGGTTTGATGAGGGCTGAAGCTACGATTACCTTTTCACAAAGCACATATCACATCTTTGAATGCCACATTTCCATTTCCGTTAACTACTAATTGCCTTCCATAAAAATACAACCCTTGAGCTCATACGTCTCAAGGAGGGTGTTAAGCTAAGGGAAATTGTCTTCTCCGCCACCGCTGATGTACGTTTGTAAAAACCAATGTACGTAATCGTTAGAAATGCAATGTCAGACAAACGTCCATACAATTTATCCAGGAACATGACAAACGGAAGACGCTTTCCTCGGCCATTACTAGGCGAGAAGCCCTTGCAATCCACAAAAATATCCATCACGAGGAGACCACTACTATGTATAACTCTATAATAGGTGCGACTCCCAACAAATCAACAAGCAGTCCTCACGCTATGAAGATCCACTGTCTTCAATAATCATCATCTTCAACATCTCTTCACGTTCGAACGTATACATTGGTTCGAAGTGGTTTTCGGATGGGATTTACCCAAATCCGACCTGGTTCCTTCGAAATCCAATAACGATAGAAAGTTAACATGAGTATACAGGATTTATTAAGTCTCTTTTTAATTCTTTTTAGATGATTTCGAAATCTCTTTCTTTTGACTTAGGATAATTTCTAAGAAATTCATTCTTTTTCTTTGGAAAATATCTCAAATTTCCTTATTTAATTCTTAATCAAATTCTTTAACTTTAGGCTAGTCAAAAACAATGTTATTTAAGACATCGTTTACGATAAACCCTAAATCAATCTTAACAAACATTTTAAAGTAAATAGGATCATAGAAATCATTAATTTTTGGAGATTGCTTAACTTTTGGATAATACCAATCTTCTTTTATTTTGGAAAACTTAACAGAATCTTTTTATTTAAGAACATCCGGGCTTTCCTTTCTATCTGTTGCACCCCTCGCCTAATAAAAGAAAACATAGGCCATGTAAGTTCAGGGCACTGGTTGCTCCATACCTAACCTTAGTTAAACACCTTGTTTTATCTTCGCAGATCTCACAGGCAGGACAAATGTACTAGTCGTTTCCGCATATTCAGATTTGTCAACTTTATTTTGGAATTGCTTATAAATATTCCAAATTATCTTTCAAAATTCTTAATTATCCTTTTTAAAACATTAACAATTGATTCTGGAAAAATCATTATTACATATAAACTCACTTCCAAAAGTTATAGAATTTGCAGCAGAAAAGTGCTGCGGAAAGTGCTAAATAGGATTATTTGAATCAAACAACTTTTAAATATTTGAAAATTCATATTTTTCGATCCAAATCTCTTTTAAATCATTTAAATAGATTTATCAAATTCATTCCATATTTTTTCATAATTAAAAACAACTGTTTAAACAAATTTCCTGTTATGGTCACTAAACTGCACTAGCACGATTTTTCTAGAAAATTGATTTGGACTTATTTCAAAATCTACTCAACGAAACTTTGATTTTCTTTCTTCATTTAAAAGATATGGATATAATAGTCCAGAATTTTCTTATTGAAGAATCCCAAGCTGTATTCCACTCTATACACTCATTTGAACTTTTCGGCGCGAAATCGCGAACTATCGTTGCACAACGCGTCTAGTTTTAACTTATTTTTCAATATTTGAAATAATCTATTCAAATTAGATTTCAACACTTATAAAATCATTACAAATCATTTTAAATTAATATTTTCACTTTTTAAAGTATATAAAATATATTTTCACTATTACCACATTATAACAATATTTTATTCCTCTTATTTTAATATTAAATTTTAAATTCCAATTTCAATTCGATTTCCATTCTAATCTCAAAGTAAACACATTTAAAACTTAGATTTCAAATCTAATTTCAATTTAAACATCAATTCAGTCTCAAACTAAACTTCACTTTTCTAAAATCAATTTCAATTTCAATTTCACTATTCATCTCAATTTCAATTTCTAATTAACTATCCTTTTCAAATCCGTTTCACTTTATCTCTTTCATTTTAACTTTAATTTCACTTCTAAATGAAAAAAGGCTTATTTTCCACAATATCTCATATTAATAAAGTATGGCTTTTTAGATAAAGGAATTACGTAATCAAAATGAACATATCCAATATTCATATTTATCACTAACATAACATCCATTCAACCAATCACATGCATATGATTTCAAATCTAACATTCACTTTTAATATCATAATGGGATATATTACCACAATTCACTTAATTCACTAACTATCAAATCATCCATATTAACAATCAATTTGGTATAAACATTCATATGTCATAAGGGTGTAAATATGATTTATAACATAATCAAAATATAAATTCAAAAGCAATGAGAATTTCTCACCATTAACCAAAGCGATTAACTTCCTACCAACATTCTAATCAACCAACACTTCACTAATAAATTCCTACTCCATTAAACACTAGCAAACAACACCCTCTCCCATCCAATAGCTTGGCCGAGGCTTGAGATGGAGGTTGGCCGAAAATATAGAGAAGAAGCGGTAGAGCTCTGAACTTGAATTCTCAAGATTTAGATCCGAAAAATAGGTCATCTTCTCTATTGTTTTTGACTCTCTTACTCACAAAATTTAAAAAAATTGTTAACTGAAAATTTGTTGCAAATTCTTTTCTATTGAATTTGAAAAAATGAATCATTTGAATCCAAGTTATTTTGAGGGAGATATTTTCAAAATAAAAGAGCTATTCTCGGATTCACGAAAATAAAGCCTTAAAATTCACTTCAAAGAATTGAGTTTCAGGTATATCAAACCTCAAAAGAGGAAAAAGTGATCAACATAAAAGTTGTAGCAACTAAAATTTCATATGGTTTTAAAAAAAGTATTTCTAAATTTGGATCGATAACGATCAAGTTATTATTAAAACAAAATGGCATATTCTCTGGCTTAAAAACTGCGTCAGAAAATGCACTTGAAAGAATTGGAATTTTGACCTATTTATCCTAAGAACTGGACAAAGCGGTCAACTATATGATTTTAAAAAAAGAATTTTGCAATTTGGTTCAGTTTTGAATAATTTATTGCCGAGAGAAAAGAGGTAAAATGTGGAGAAAAGGAGAGTTTGATTTGAAAAGAATAAACATTGATTTCTTTTGAATATTTTATAATTATTTTGATATTATTTCTTTTTAATTTTTTTCTATGGCTTGGAAGCCATTATAGAGAAGAGGAAGAAGATGAAGAAGCTTGATAAAAGAAGAAGAAAAATGTGAATGAAATGAGAGAAGGAGGTGGATATTTATAGAAAAAGAAAGAAGTGGTAAGTTTACCAAAATAATCTCTTACTAAATTACCAAAATAACCTTACTTCAACCTAAAGTAATCTCCACTTTTTCAATACTTAACATCATTTTTCACATCTTTACTTTATGTTTTAATCACTTAAAGATTAAGTAAAGAATATCATAATTATGTTGGCTTTGATTTGATATTGATTTGATGTTTACTTTTGACTTTTCTTACTTATTTTTGTTAATTCTTACTTACTTTTCTTAATGACTTCTAGAAGTTTTCTAATCTTATTTAGTAAAAGTAAATATGTTTAGCGAATTAATTAATACTTACACTATTTGAATATACGTTCCTATATAAAAATAAACGTGCAACGACGTTGCGACAACTTTTAATCGACAAAACGTCGTTTTTCGACAAAATGTTTTACGGTCACATTTTGACGTTTTAGTTAAACTATTTATTTATGTAGATCAAATTTAAAAATAAATTTGTATAATGCTATTTAAAAATATTAACATTCATAAGTTAATTAAAATAATTTATTTAATCATTGAAACTTACTTTTCTAAAATCAGCATTTTGTCACTTCTGTTGATATAGGAAAATGTTACTATTTTTGTGTGTACTTCTCTTTTCAAATCCTATCTAATTTTATTTGAATCGTATACCCTTACTTATTTTACATTTAAAATCACTTTAAATATTATATTTAAAAGTGGTCAAATTCTGAGTCGTTATAGTACACAAGGTTGTGCATGTATAGTTCACTAAAGAAAAATATATTATTTTTTAAATACGATTCAAATATATCGATTTAAGAAAAATTAAACAAACAAATTTTATTGGAAACAATTTTAAAGTTTTCTTAATGATCCATTTAGTCGAACATACCTTGAAACTGTCAACTTCTCACTCGAAAGATCTTATCCCTAACTCAATAGTGGAGTTGCAAAGTCCACCATTAAAATATAACCTATTTTAGAGAGATAAAATAAAATTTTATATCACTAATTAGAGGCTCTGTGCATTTATTATAATATCAAACGCTAAAAATATCTCCTTAATATATTTCCACCGAGCTAGACTTTATTTATCAGTTGGGTTCAATAATGAAATTAAACAATAAATCATTTAGGTATTATCAATATGGCTAGCCCTCTTATTATTAATAAATATTCATAGTTTCTTTATAAACTCAACTTGTAGCCCTGATGAAATCGAAGGGATGAGATGAGCTCCCCCCAGCCTGGTCTGACCATAGACAGAAGGGTTTTTAGCCAGCCCATCATAGAGATTTGATGCCCCCAACCATGTTATGCGGTTTTTTGGAGATCCACCTCCATGCCTTGAAGTGGGAGTAGGGTAGACGGGAACTGAACCTGCAACCTACTTACCAGGAATATATAAAAAATATAACAATAATATATAAATGAATAAACAAATTATCAACTAATTTCCTACCCTCTAATAATATTACAAAACAATAAATTAATTAAGATAATTATTTTATTAATTTCCCTATAACAATAATTTATAACTTTTACAAATTATGTCAACAAACTATTTTCAGTCGAAAAATGAGAGTTTCAGTAGTGTTACTTCTAGGAATGAGCTTTTCCATCACTAATATATTTAAACAACTTTAATATTAAAGCATGTACAGACTCTACTGAAGCAAAGTAGTGGACATAACTTTAGACGCTAACAGGTCATCTAGGTGAAATCCAATTTCTTATCTTTTAAATAACACCCTTAAGAAATAATATACTATGCATGTTTTCTCTTTGTCATCACTATATCACTTAAACATTTAGAGCTTGATGGATTATCAATTTTTTTTATTAATATTAGTAGTTAATTGCGAAGTCCAACATTAAAGTCTAAGGTTCAATTTGATAATAATTATCAATTAACCAATTTGCTTTGGCCAAAGATTTTAACTTTACGTTTTCTACAAATGACGGTCATGCTAACTTTCTACTCAAAGGGCGGGAAAACCTCTTTTGAATAGTATTTACTTCTATTTGTTTAACTTATACATATTTATGGCCTTAGCACTACCTACATTGTCGTGTGATTGAGCATAATCAAACAATAGTTTAAACACCAAACATTGATAGTGTTCTTGAGTCAAAAAACTATTGCACATTATCACATGCGATCTTCTATTTGACTTTAACCTATAGAAGACTCTTGGTGAATCCTTTTGTAATTTTCCCAATAATTACACATATGTAACCCCTTGATTCATTAAATGGTTATAAGTAATTCATTGTACATCATATGAAGTGCATTATGTACACTAGTCTCCGCAGTTTCAAATCTCTAAAATCTCAGCCGAGGTCTCGATTTTGGACTTCTACAAATGAAATAGGAAATATTTGTTGATATCTCCTTTCTAATATATTGACCGAGATTTTCATATATTAGCAATTATTTCAACCGAAATGATATTATGATATATTAGCCGATTTAATGATTATTTTAGATTAGACCATCTCGGCGCATACCAAAATTTTAAGCTCATGCTTTTTCTCCCATTATTATATAATTCCATTAATACCTCGTAATCTCTCTCTTCAAAAAACATCAAACTTCATATTAACCATGTTCTATACATAAAAATGTTCAAATTTCCCCCATCTCCTCTCAATAGCTCGCTTTCAATCACAGCCGCAAAAGTTTGTTGTTGACAATTTGCTCTATATGTCTGTAAATTTGTTTATTTTAAAATATTTTTAGTTAAATTATTTTTTATGAAGTCGACATATTTTCCTTCGTTATAGTAATATTTTATGTAATAAGTTAGTTTGTTTTCATTTTCATATAGCTGTTATTGTATAGTTTAAATATTTTTTCATAAAGTTGAGGTAAATTCAATCTACAACAGGTTAGCAGTAAATAATTCCATTCACTTTGCTGCCATAGCCCATACCATGTTTGCATAATGATACATAATTCTTTTTGATTGAATGTAGTAACTAATAGTCCCATGGTGCATATAATGTTTTACAAATATCACTTTGATTAAACGTATTACTAATAGGAGGCAAGCTATTTTAATAAGTATCTTTTTGATTGATTGCAATGACTTATGTGTTACTTATTTGCATAGTATTATAAAATGATTCTTTTTTATCGATGTGTTTTTTTACTTATTGGAGCATAAGAAGGTAATCATTATTATGATTTTGTAGATTATACATTGCAATTGTAGTGTTTCTCTATTTTTTTATGTACAATTACCAATTATCTTTTGACATACATATGCTAGTGTTTGCCTTTTTAATATAAATGTGCTACCTTGCATTTTGAAACCGAATATACATTCTTTGGCTCTTACTTTAATCTTTTTATACATATCTAATGCGGAAAATTTATTGCTAGTTAATGAATGTAAATTATACATATTTTATACTTGTATATTTTTTCTAGCTATGATTGAAAATGGTAAGATTTTACAAATTAAATAAGCTTAAATTATTTTTATCATAGTATTTACAAATACTATTGTGTAATCAAATTAATTTTGAACGTAACATATACTCTACGATAGTCCTAAGATGAATTTGAAGATCCGAGATATAAATCAGATATAAGCGCTTGAGATGCACTTGTCTAGTCCGAGATCTCCCCTAATGTAGGATCAAGTCACTAAAATCTCCGAGATGGGACTTAACTGAAATTTGAGATTTAAAACCTTTCTTATCTTAATAGATATATCAATATCATATTCTCGATATATCTTGACTAAGAACATTTAAGGATAAGCATTTACTTTATAGACTATAAACATGGTTATGAACACTTTCGTAACTACAATCGATTAAATACTTTTTTCAAGGATTTTACTTATATATATATATATATAGTATGTATTCATCATATTACTTATATCTCAATATAAACAATATAAATTAGCAAAAAAATTAGCTGATTTTTAACAAGATTCGCTATAATATTTTAGTAATCAAATTATATAACTATACCTAGGTAAACCCTGAATTCATCAATGACACACTTGCATTTGGGGCCGATTATGATGACTCATAAACACACCTCAATTTGTTTTCCTAGAAAAACCTGAGAAAGGACCTTAATGAGTGGACTTGTAATATTATTATTCTGTATCTACTTTTAGATTATACTTCTTCGTCACTAATAAATTTTTTAACCATGTTTTAATTATAGAGAATATATCTCGACTATTATCATGATGTCAGTTCCTATTGCAATCTTTATTACACTATTGCTATCATAATAAGTTACTAGATTCTCAATAATGGAAACTGCAACACCCCATATTTAATAAATAAACAATTAAATAATTAATTATGAGAATAAAGATTTAAATGGTTAAAATTATGAAATTAAATAATGGGAAGTGCTAATTATTTGGGTGTACATTTATATATCATGATTATCAATTGATGAAACTAGACTAAAATGAATTAAATAAGGAAGAGGGGTAATAGGATAGTGGCCCAACTATTTATGGGAATAAAGTTAACTATGTTCTTTCTTCTCATTTAATTTTACTCACTTATAATAAAAATATGAGCCTTGAACCATTTTAATGTTGGTGGCCTAAATAAGAAAAAGAGGAAAAGAAGAAGATTAAAGCTATGTGGACTAGAAACACCAATCAACTAAGAAATCTAAGTGAGCAATATGTTCTCTGATTCCCTTTTCCTCCATAAATCTCTCGCAGTTGAATTAATAATGAATATTTCTTGTGCTTCTTGCAATCTAAATGACTTGAAAATTAAATACGATGTTTAGAACGTATCATCAGAGATGTATTTTGATTTATGTAACTATCTTATAAGTAAATATATTGATATGAATTATTTGAGAAGCATTTTTTATAGAAAATAGTTAGAAATAGGGCATTTGAGATATTTTATGAAAATAACATGGAATAAATATTTTATGATTTTCTAGGAATAAAATTAAGTGATATTCGAATGAAAATACACTTGGCCGTAGGGATATTTTAAGGTGTCGAATGACAAATATGAAGGGGCCATGAGATAATTTAATTTAAAAAACTATTCAATAGTTGGCCAATAGACCAAAATAATAATTTATGTGGAGCATGTTAGGAAAGTACATAATAATGTTAAAAAAATGACTAAGTCAGACGAATTGGAAATCGTTGTTTGTAAAATTAATGTCAAATATGTAGAAGTTGATTCCAGATATATATCAAGAGGCATTATCAAAGGAATTGGAGCCAAACCAAAAGTGAAAATAATCTAGAAGATCAAGCGTAAATACATAAGTAAGAAGGCTATGTGATCCAAAGTACAAAACTAGGGTCATTAGACGAGCTTATTAGCCGAAGGCCGAGAGGGGACAAGGGTAAGGTGGTATTATATGTAGAGGAGGTAATTTTTGAAACCTAAAGCAACTTTTGAGTGGAGGAGGTGATTTCATAAATTTAAAGATTTAAATATCATAAGTTACCAAAACTAAACTAAGATATACTTCCCAAGATGGGACCAAAAGTAGCAATATCCGAGAATATATTTGCTCTCGGTAAAAAATTGAAACTGAATCTTACTAACTTCAAGAAGACCATGTGTGCTAAGGCTTAAGATGATCAAAAATAGTTCTTAGAACATTGTTGGTGTTGGAATTGGGCCGATCGAAAGCTAGTGAAATAGGTAGGTTTCAAAAAAAAATCCTATTTTGGATTTATTGGGTCTATGAAGTCTAAAGATTTTATTATATACAATCCGATATTATTTTAACAAAATCATAATTTAAAAATCTTGTCTTAGTTCTATTAATTTAATTCTAAGTTAATTAAATGTGAGATATTAATTTTTTTGAATATTAAATATATTTATTCTTTAATTATGTGTCAGCATTGCTAAACATAAAGCAAGCATGATAAATTGGCTATGATATTTACGAATAAACAAGAATAAGTCTAAAAGCAATCATATAAGGATGAGATGAAAAATGGCATCATTGATTTAGTCCACCTTCCATCTTTAGCAAATTTAATTGATATAATATTTAATTAAAATGCAAGAGGTATTATGACATAATAACATAACCATTAAACAATAATAATATGTATATATTATTACCTCACTTTTAAATTGTTTGATAATAATAATGAAAAAGTTTAAATCATGCTTTGGCAATTTGAAATACAAATATTAAATGTTTATAAACACACATACACACACACACACACACACACACACACACACACACACACACACATATATATATATAATATAAGTTTGTACATAAAGATTAAACCAAAACTCTCCAATAATTCAACAAAAACTTCCACACTACATTAAACTTTTCTGATGCATTTATAAACTTATGTATACTTGAATTGGTTGACAAAAGACACATAATTAAAAAATTTAACCCAAATGAAATTTATATTTTTTACAAAACAAAAGTGGAACACAACAACTAAATAGTACATTAACAAAAATCCTTTAAATTACTTAAATAAGGACATTTGAGACATTAAATTGGGTAAAAAATTCGAAATATTATTGCAATCAATTTCAATGCTTAGATTCATTATCAAAACATTTTTAGTCATATGTAAATTTCTATCATAATTTATCAGATTAATAAAAAACAATTTATTTAACAAAGTATTCAAATTGCATGATTGTTTTCAATGACAATATGCGTACACAATGTTTCCGTTTCAATAAAAATGCGAATAATATTTACATACAAAATTTTAGATCTGAAAAATTACAATTTAATTTGAGAATTTAAAACATAAGCCTATAATTAAAAATTGTTTTAATCATATACAAATTTCTGTTTTGATTTTTCAAATTAAAAATCAAATCAATTCATTTAAATATGATTCAAATTGCATAAACAATTTCATAACAAATAGGCTGTAGTATATACATACACGCTATGATAATCGTATTATATTTAATAGAACATTTAAAATAGAAGATACCTCTCAGATCTAGTAAAAAATTGCATCTTGATTTATACTATCTTTTCAAAGCGCTAGGATCTAAAAGTTCATAGGATCTTATATAATGCAAGTTATATACTAATGTGAGAGTACATACTAATAATTATATTAAGTAGAGTAAACTAACAGAGTATGAATAAGATAAACAATAAAAGTGAGCATACTAGAGTTTTTATACTGGTTCGCACCTCCCGTCCTACATCCAGTCCTGAAGCTCCTCTTCAGTAATTCCTTTAACCAATAACCATCACTCCGTCTGGAGGAATAGGCTAATACAAAAGTATTTCTTCGATAATTATGTGTTCCAAATAACACGGATATTGACTAATAGTATAATTCTTCCTATAATCTCCTTTGAGTATATGAAAGTGAATGCTTTGAATTGTACAAAGTGATCTAACCAAAATAATATTTTGGTTATGATTAATTTAGAATATTAAGCAAGGAGTGCACAAATATGATAATAGAAAGTAGTAGTATTCAAGAGAATAGCTAGTTAATTTGTAATCTCAATCTTTGATGTATTTATAGAATCAATGAGATGTAAATGAAGAGTTGTTACTATTAGGTAAAATCTCTTTGACCTAATGGCTGTAACTTTTAAGGAAAAGCAGAGTTCTTTCAATATGAACAAAGGTATCAATTCATAATTTTCCAGTTACCCAGATGACAAACATCTGTTGGAAAACCACATAAGCATATGGCTTTGGGAATAATAATCCCGAGCCTTGTGACAGATGTCAGTTGGTTTTCCACAGACATCTATGGCTTCGCGAATAAAAATCTTGAGCCTTGTCATGGACTTTGGTTGATTTTCCATAGACGTCTACCTCTGGCAAATCCAGAAATAAGGCTTGTTTTGATGCAAATCATTATATATTTGAATTTATGTGTGTATGCATACTCAAGGAGTTCTTACATTGTTTATCTAATATAATTAACACATTAGTATGACCTTAGTATGGTCCACAAATCTGTTATTCCGCCTTTTGGCAAGGCCGTGACACCAAGGACTTGATTAGAAACTAAAGACAATCCGCCCCGGAGATCAATCATCTACAGGTCCACGATGGATACAGGCAAAATTAGTCCGAGTCAAGATCAAGCTACAATTAACATGGAATGACAAGCAATGCTATGAAAGGCAACATTCCAAATTTCAGGTCAATCGAAGTTCTTATGCTCATGTTATGGATCAATCAAGGTTCACATGAAACATATTCACTTCGTAGCCATCCACCTCACATCCATCCATATACTTCGTATCCATTTGGTTCTTACCCACCTACTTCGTGCCCATCCGGTTTGTACCCACCTACTTTATATCCATCGAATTCGTATCTACCCAGTTCGTATCCATCTACTTCATCCATCCATAACCTGCATGCTTCATATCGATCAGCCAATCGATCGCTAGGAAGCAAGGAGCCAGGCATCATAACGAAGCCACAAACCAAGCATCGATACGAACGCAAAGATGAAGCATCAATTCGAAGGACAATATGCCAGATGGATACGAAAGACGTGGTCTAACCAAAGAAAGCGACCTCTCGGCATGAAATGTGGATCTCCCTAAGATTCTCATTCCACGTTGTCAATACGATGTCCATTGATATGCAAGTATTAATACAAGTCCATCAGCTAAACTTGCAAACTCAATCTAGATCAATCGTATCTCAAAACTACAAGTCCATATGCTATGAAATTTTCACATAAGCTTGCTTATTCATCGAAGAACCACATGATTGATCGCGTCTCCATTGGGCTATTCCTTGATCGATATGAAATACACATGGATGATTCCAACCAACCCTGATCGATCTGGTGGGCCCACCCACGTGTGAGAAGAGGTATTCTGAGGTTTGAGGGAGATATTTCCAGATCAACTCCTATAAATAACACCATTATGCCTACTGAAAAAGGACATTTGAAGCTTCTATGTCTTTATTCTGCTGCAACTCCATTAACCTGAGTGTTATTGATTTGTACTATTGTAATCAGTTGAGAATCATCAATAAATAGTAGACTATTCAATGTGGACATAGGCCACAATGTCGAACCACTATAAACTCTTGTCTCTTTCTATTTCTGCATACTTTTATTGGTGTGACTATTAGATTAGCCACGTTTTCCATTTAATTTCTTCATTCTTATCTCTTCAATTCCATCCGAAGAGTGTTGTGCCCAATTTTGGTACAAACAATTTGGTGATTTCGTTGAAAAAGCTCTGTTTTTCTCTGAGTTCGTGGATCCCCTAATGTTGTTGGATTGAAAAAAAATCTAAGAAAGAGATCCAAATCTGTCTTATAGTAGTTCCTTCAATTCTGTTCAGATTACTCCAAATCTAGGAAAGAGTTACATTCATCATGGTGCACACTATTACAATCGCTTCGAATACTGCAGATCCAGAAGGAAGGGATAGGAAAAATCCCACGCAGCTAATCACAATAGGCCGAACATCAACTAGAGCTCTAGATCAATAAGGTCCTATGACTAGAGAGGAGTTCCATACCCTTATGCAAATGCTTACTCAGAACCATCAGGAGCTCACTCAGCAGATTCGTGCAACACAGAGCTCGCAAACAAACTGAACAAAGAAAGGCACAGGAGACCTTGAAGGGATTATGTCTCTCATTCCTTGACCGAAAGTTCGGCTTCATCTGATTCAATCATAGATCTACATGGTGTCGGTTGGATGGAAACTATATAGAAGCCTTCGGGCATTAGCATGCTATCAATCTCAGACAAGCCAGGATTGGTCCTTCTATAGGGCATCAAGTAAGACCCTCCTCCGAGGAGGGGAACTTTCTTATCACACCACCCATGACCATGCAGCTGCTGTAATTGATCTGGAAGAGATCCAAAACTAACCAGATCCAGCCCCTTATCAACGCATCCATGCTTTGGATCCTCATTTTCATAAAGACGGTGAGACCAGGAGGCATGGAATGGATCATAGACATCGACCAGACCTCCCTGTAACATGGGACCCGACCATGCCTTGGCCTGAATATCCAAATGCCTGACATTCCAAACATAATACGCCAGATGATTAGAGAAAATCAAGGCTTACGAATGACGATTGGGGAATCTCCCAAAGTCACACTCCATTCACCAATGACATTCTTTATGTAGAGCCACCCCATCAATTCAGGATGCCGACTCTACCGATGTATGAAGGAAATTCGGATCCTAACCAGCATATCCTAAAATATGAATGGCTCATGAAAGCCGGTCGAGCTGATGATGCGGTCAAGTGCGGGAACTTCCCCCTCTCCTGGGAAGGCATTGCAACTATGTGTTCACTCATTTACCAACCAGATCCATCTCATGTTTTGATCCATTGGCTATTAAGTCTGTTGAGCAGTTCCGTATGCATGCTACTAGATCAAAGGATGTCAATACCTTGTCTAGTGTTATTCAAGCCCTAGGAGAGACCCTTAGACGTTATTTGGAAAGGTTCCATGCTATTTGTGCTGAGGTCAGCAACCCCAATGATAATTCTATTCTGATGGCATTGACTAAAGAAATGGATCCCAATTTTGAGTTTGGTGATTAGTTGGCTGGAAAATCCCCCACTTAGTTAGATCGTTTCTATGCTAAGGCGACCCAGTTTTTAAGCAGAGAAGACGCTAGGTGATCTAGGAAGCAGGACGTAGTGGGGACCAGTGGTGAAGGCATTCAGAGCAATGTTGAAGTAAAGCAGACCAGTGAGAATTCTGGTAAAGTACAGTTGAACATACAGAACAAGCAAGGTCAAAAAAAGGGTAAAGTAGGTCAAGGAAAGAAGAGAGACACACATCACAGGCCAAGACCCAGAGCTCCTATGTTAGGCCGATGTACTCGCCTAAACACATCACTAGAAAATGTTTACCTTCGGACTTATAATACCGGACAGTATAAGAATCTAGCTTCGAAACCATCATTTGAGAAACAAATTCAAACCGGGAAGTTTTGTAGGTTCTATGATTCTTACAGCCATAATGCTATTGAGTGCCGTCATTTACAAGATATCATCGAGAGATTGATCAAAGAAAGAAATTTAGAATAGTTTCTTCGGGCAGTGAAGAATGGAGGCACGGGCCCATCTAATCCGAATCAAGGTCAAGGCCAGGTTAGACCCGAAGAACTCGTCCATACTAGCGGGAGGTTGGTAATAAACACTATGAGTGGTGGTCCTCATCCAACTAATTAGAGATAGAAGGAAATGGAGTAATATGCCAGTTTGATTAGGTATGTGGATTTTGAATGTTGTAGTAGTTCTGATGATGGGGCCTCGGCAAAACAACATAGGAAGATGACAGATGACATCGTTTTTAGAAATCGTGATACTAACAGAGTCGAGGCCCCTACTATCGATCTGTTGGTTATTTCAGTCCAAATAGATCTGCTTGGATGAAGAGGATCTTGGTTGATCGCAGAAGCTTTGTGAACATTCTTTTTAAGTGCACTTATGACCAAATGAGGATGGAAGAGAAAGACTTAAAACCGTGTCAATCACGTATTCGTGGTTTTAACAGAAGCGACACTATACTAGCTAGGATGGTGGAATTGCCTAGTGAGTTGGGTGTTGGGGATCGCTGAAGAGTTCGGATGTTGTAGTTTGTTGTGTTATACATTCCCCTTATATTGCTTTTTTGGACCGACCGGCCCTTGCGGAATTCAAGGTAGCAATTGCCTCATGGTGTTTAACTCTGAAGTTCCCCGTTAATAATGGGGTCAGAGTGGTACATGGTCATCAGCTGGCTATATGCACCTATTATGTTGCAGAGCTAAGGGATGCGCAGCGGAAGGAGAAAGGAAAGGGCATAGAGGAATCTCTCCGCGTTTTTTTTCAACAGCTAACACCCAGGCCTTGTCCCAGGCTCCACAACTAGTTCCTTAAAAACTTTGATCCCAGAGACAATACTGATGAGGAGGAGTAAGAGATTACCAAGCTTCCTCGATAGAGTTAATGATCGATGTTTCTCTTTCATGACAATGACGATTCTAAGATAGTGAAGGTCAGATATTGACTCATCCCCGAGACGAGACAAGAATTGGTTGATTTTCTCAAGACTAACCTTGATGTGTTTGCCTGGACTTATTTAGACATGTGTGAGATCTCGTCGAACATTACGAGCCATGCACTAAACAACGACCCATGGCATGTTTCGGTGAAAGAAAAATGGCATGCTATGGATCTAGAGGGATCTACCGCCCTGAAGGAATAAGTAGATAAACTCAAGACTAATGGGTTTATCCATGACGCTTTATACCCGGAATGGGCATCGAGTCTGGTGCTTGTTAGAAAATCAAACGGGAAATGGCGGACATGTGTGGACTACTCAGATTTGAGCAAAGCCTTCCCCAAAGACAGCTTCCCGCTTCCCAGAATTGACCATCTGGTGGACTCAATGGTCCAACATGAACTCTAATCTTTCGTGGATGCATATTTCGGCTACAATCAAATCTCAATACATCTTCTCGGTCAGGAGCATAGTAGCCGTGCTACCGATCTGGGACTCTATTACTATAAGGTGATGCCATTCGGACTCAAGAACGTTGAAGCAACTTATCAGAGGTTTGTGAACTGAATACTCGCTAACTAGACCGAAAAAACAATGGAGGTTTACGTGGACGATATGATCATGAAGTCATGACTGTCTATCAACCATGTCGGTGATTTGGAAACGATGTTTAACATAATCTGATAGTATAGAGTGAAGCTCAATACATTGAAGTGTCATTTCGAAATAGAATCAAGAAAATTCCTTAGATTCATAGTCAACGCCAAAGGAATTGAATCCAATTCTGAGAAAATCTAGACAATTCGGAAGATCGAAACTCCCAGAACCATAAAGCAGGTGCAAAGCCTCAATGGAAAGGTGGTAGCCTTAAGCAGATTCATTTCCAGATCCATAGACAAGTGCATTCCTTCCATCGATCTGACCAGAAAAGGAAAGTGAAATATCAATTACACAAAGGAGTGTGAAGGCGCATTCCAAGCACAAGTTCAACATCTAGCAATACCTTCTATTTTGTCGAAGTTGGTTGATCATAAAAGATTATATGTCTATTTGGCGGTTTCAGCAAATGCAATCAGCGCTGCGTTAATTCAAGAAGAGGATCAGATCCAACGACCAGTCTATTACATCAGCAATAGGATAATAGGGGTAGAAATAAACTACTCGAAGATGGAAAAGACGTCTTATTGTCTTGTCATACCTCGAGGAAGCTCTGTCCATATTTCCGGCTCATCCGATCACTGTCTACACCGACCAACCATTGCAATAGCTCCTAACACGACCTGAGACGTCTAGTAGATTGCTTAAGTGGAACATCAAGCTCAATCAATTTGATATCACTTATACGTCGAGGTGAGCTATTAAAGGATAAGTTCTAGCAGACTTCGCAGCGAAATTCACCATACTAGAGGATTTTCCTGAAGCTAGTGAATCTCCTAAGCATAATGGAATCTATACACTGATGGCGCATCAAACGACCGTTGCTCAGACGCTGGAGTGGTACTCGAAACCCCAGAAGGTCGATCCATATGCTATGCTTTAAAGTTTGACGTCCATGCAACTAACAATGGAACATAGTACGGAGCTTTGCATGTTGGACTAAGGCTTGCCAACGACTTGGGAGTCAATGTTGTGGAAATTTACTGTGATTCACAATTGGTCATATGCAAGGTTCGAGGGGAGTATCAAGCCAGAGACTAGAGATTGGCCACTTACCTTGGTCGGGTTCAAGAGGTGTTGAATTAGTTCGACTATTATGCCATCCACTGTATACCCCGGAAGAAAAACCAGAAAGCCGATTCTTTAGTGAAACTAGCCAGCACTAGCGAGGTACAACAAATGGGACTCATCCCCATTGAGACACTTACTGCCCCAAGTATCAACCAAATAGAGACAGACTTGGTGTATAAGGCAATGCCCGAGAAGGAGACATGGATTACTCTATTCAGAAACTATTTTGAGCATGGAGCTTTTCCTGAGTGTAGAAGTGAGAAAAGACAGGTCCTCCATAAAGCTTCGTGATTTATTATCCAAAATAGAGTCCTATACCGGAGAGGATATTCTTTTCCTTTACTCCGGTGTATCATCTACGACAAGATCAAATGAATGTTGCATGATGTGCATAAAGGAAAGTGTGTCAATCACACAGGGTGTGAGCCCTTGCAAACAAAATACTCAAATATGGATATTACTGGCCAACCTTGAATCGAGATGCATTAGATTATGCTAAGAAGTGCGATAGGTTGCAGAAGCGTGCCAAGATTCCAAGAGCCCCGCCTTCCGAAATCACTCACACGGTCAGTCCATGGCCATTTTCCACATGGGGCATTGATATAATAGGGTCTCTACCTTTAGCCAAGGGTGGTGCAAAGTATGCCATTGTTGTAGTTGACTACTTTACTAATGGGTGGAAGCTGAGCATCTTACTACAATCACGATGAAGAAAGTAATCAAATTTTTTGTATGCAACTTCATCTTTTGCTTTTGCCTCCCACGAACGATTATCACTGACAATGGAGCCTAATTCGATAGTGTCGAGTTCAAAGATTTCTATTAACGCTACTGCATCTAGAAGAAGTTCTTAGCAGTAGCTCACCCTCAAGCGAATGGCCAAGTTGAAGCTGTCAACTAAGTTATCAAGTCCATTCTAAAGAAATGATTGAAAAAAGCTGGAGGTAAGTGGGTCGATGAGCTTCCTATGGCCCTACGAGCATATCGAACTACCCACAAGTCCGCGACTGACCATACTCCATTTGCACTTTCCTACGGCTCTGAAGTTGTCATTCCAGTTGAACTAGAATCACCTTCTCATCGTGTGACCAATTATGATCCAAAGAAGAATGATATCCTACTTGTAGAATCTCTGTATTTACTAGATGAGAAGTGTGAAGAGGCTGTTTGAGGCCAGCCGCACATTGCAGCCGAGTCGCTCGATTGTACAACGCTAAGGTCTGGCATAGAACCTTTGAAATTGGCGATCTCATACTTAAGCGAATTTATCCGATCCTTTCACACATGAAACCGACATAGGAAGGACATTGAGAGGAGACTTGAAGATGGCACATTCAAGCTATCAACTATTGACGGTCTCACTTTACCGAGAGCATGGAATAGTGAGAGTCTCTGCAGCTATTACACATAACTGGCTTTTATTCATTTAGTCTTCTTTTCCTTTGAAATTTGTTTAGCATTTTTTGAATTCAAACTTGTAATAAGGCAACTGACTTTGTTGTACTTTCTTATTTCAGCAATAAAATGCAGACTCATCAAGTAAGATTGGCGATTCTTGATATGCATCGTGCGACCTCACGATGTAAGAAGGGCTATGTTCCATCTTACAGTGGTACTTATTCAAATAGGGAATTCCCGTGATTCGACTGGTCACTCGCTAAGTGGAACCCCCTGCTCGGAGGCAAGCAACGATGAAGTAAAAAAAGATTGAAACACGATGATCCTCTAACGAACTCCAGCTCTCGGTGTGCGAGCTGGAGTAAAAGCTCCAAAATATGGGCTTAAAGAGGGTGGATCCATCCGCCCACAACTTCGCCCTCATTCAATCTAGGATCGAGGGGGACGGATCCGTTCGTCCATGACCTCGCCTTCATTTCTCCAAGTCAAAAAGGATGGATCCATCCATTTACGACTTCGCTTGCCAAACCATGGTGGATGTGATCATACAGTCCACAACCTTAACCAACTCCTTGTTCCCAGAGTGCAAACGAAATCCTAATACTTACACAGATGTGATTGACCGTCTGTCGACCAATTCTAAATTCTCGAAGCGCGAACTGAAGTATAAACATTAACGGGTGCGATTGACCACCCATCGACCAACTTTTGTCCCGAGAGCACGGACTGGAGTATATAACACCAAATGGGTGTGACTGACCGCCCATCAACTAACTCTTGTCCCGAGAGCGCGGAATGGAGTACAAATGCCAAATGGGTGTGATTGACCACTCGAAAATTAATTTATGCCCTGGGAGTGTGGATATAATTCTGAGCATTAAACGAGTGTGATCGTCGCCCGTATATTAACTTATATCCCCGAAGCATGAATATGATTCCAAACATTAAGCAGGCGTGACCAATCACCAGCATACAAGTTTAGTCTCTAGAGTGTGGATGTGAATACCAGCAAATGAGCGAGTGTGATCTAACCACTCAAACTCATTTCACTTTAACTTTGTTCCAGCTAAGTTAAGTTAAAGTTAGTAAAGGCGGAAGACGACCGCCGGCTGGCTATTGCAATTCTCCTCAGGACTGGGGGCATAACTCAAGCACCAGTCGCTGACAGAGAAAGCGCAACGTTGGTCTCAACTTGATATTTGATTATGACCCAAAGCCACGACTTCAGGAACTAATGACCGAACTCAAGTTCGACTCAGAAACTAAAGCCTCGCAAGTAAGTTGAAAGGAAACGCGAATGCTGAAATACTTAAGCAAACGAACACAGAGTTATCCTGAAAAACAAAAAGAAATTTCATTTCCACCATACTTTGAGAAAGTAAGTACAAAACCATTTTAAAGAATTCCTATAAGTAGGGGCCAAGCCCGCATCTATACATCGCCTACAAAAAGCAAAATAAAATCTTATTCTAGCCATCTTAAAAGAGAGGAAAAAAATGCAAGTCTAATCCTTTGGTTTTCTATCTTTCTTGCTTTTCTTTGTTGTGGACGCACTCGAGCTGCCACTCAAAACCCTCATTGAACCTTTACCTCCCCGGCCTACTCCAGCTGGCTCATCTCCGGCAGGGGGAATTGAAATAGTCTCCTCCTCGAAACTCATAAGAACCGAAATATCCTCCGTGGGTGGAACCGAAGGTATGGTGGCACCCTCAATGGTAGAAGAATCAGGCACGCTGGTATCGATGACGGTGCCATCCGTAGAAAAAACAAGTATAGGGACCGGACCGGTACTTTCCATGCCTCCACCAGCTTTATTAGCTTGCTTAGCTTACGCGATCTCGGCCTTGATTTCCTCCATTATCCGCTCTACTCGATCTGTACTTATGCTCACTGTAATGC
This sequence comes from Allium cepa, assembly GCA_030765085.1. Taxonomy (NCBI): domain Eukaryota; kingdom Viridiplantae; phylum Streptophyta; class Magnoliopsida; order Asparagales; family Amaryllidaceae; genus Allium; species Allium cepa. The sequence continues at coordinate 819,200,947 of CM060929.1, forward strand.
TGCTGGTCGGAACCGAGGAGCCTGTAATGACCACATTTTCATCTACCTTAAATGGCACTTTGATACTTGAATCACTTTGATGGCTGAAGAGTGCTTCCATAAATTGTTCATCAAGCAAGAAGCTGCTATCGTGCATCTCCCCAATCGATGTGGTGGCCATCATGGTCGTAGCCTCAATCATTATCACCTCCTGCTCATGATGTATTTCGTGAGCTGTAGGAGGATCGGTCGGTGCAGAATCTAAGGCTGAATAAAGATAGGAGAAAATATTATATCTTCTAACAATGCTCGTCTATTTTGAGGAATAAGAAAAGTTTCCAGAATACCTTCCTCAAGTTGGCTCTAGGTCGGGCCGATGGGCCTTCCGAGCTGTGCTCGATGATCGGGGAGAGATGCGGCCTATCAGGAACGTATTTCGAATCAACTGGAGAATCGATAGAAGAAGTAGGATCAGATTGGGACGCCGGAGGCACTTCAAAACTGACTTCATGATGTTCCATCCTGGATCCTTCTCCACCTTCCGGATATTTGGTGGCCATTTTTTCTTTCTCGAGAGTGAAGGTTGTCTCATGGAGAACTTTAGGCTCATCTTCGACTAGCACTTGAGCTTCAAGTTCGAACTCATCGATGGTTACAGTATTGCAGATCATCTTTTCGTCATCTACCAAGCGACTCTAGGCCTTGTATGTTTGGAAAGGATCATCTTCGCTGAGCTAGTTTAAGTTGAGGTTTCTTAAGACATTAGCCTTGTAAGTAATCGAGATATCTTCATATTCGCTCTCCATCCTGGCCTCAACCGCTTTAACTTCCCTTTCAATCCTAACATCAGTCTCCTCGGCCTTCAGATTCATTGCATCCCTCTCCTCCCTAAGTCTCACCGTCTGTTCACATGCCTCCTCGGTGGCTTTTTTGGCCTCGTCATTTTCCTTGATAGCCTAGGCTAGCTTCGCTATTAGCTCCTCAACCTCTTTCCGTGCAGAGTCCCTTTCCTGAATAATGATGGTATTATTATGACCCATCTCCTGCACTAAGTCCACATGAGTCTTCCTCATGTTTTCCATGGACTTCCTGGCCTCCTCGGCTTTTTGTTCGGCCTCCGCTTCGGTTTTCCTTCAAAATTCAAGCTCATTGGTAAGCACGTTATTATTCTGCCCTTTTGAGAAAGGTCGCTCTCCAATTTTTCAATCATTTTAGCCCGCTCGAAAGATACCACCGACACCTTCTCAACCGTCTTGACCCATTCCCTATACTGGTTGTATGCATTATGCACGTAATCTTGTATCGGTTTTTCTATGTCGTTGGGGATTCTTTTCAAGTTTAAAGGGAAGTTGAAGCCATCGAAACAAATATTCGGGAAATCTTTCTTTAACTTGGAGACTCAGATGGCTCCCTCCTCCGTGTTATCTATAGTAGTTTATTCGGTGACGTTGGGAGCTTTCGTTTCAGTTCTACAGCGTTGATCGTCAGATTTTGAAGTATGAGGTGGCACTATTTGGTGTGCAGTTTTAGAAGATTGCCTGCTAGAGCCGGATGGTTTTGAGGGTCCTTTAGATGATGGAGATCGCGACCGATAGCGGCGCCTACTTTGACGTGACCTTTCCTTCTCCCTATCATAACATTCACACTCTTATCTAGAGTGATAGCCAAGACCGTAGTCTCTATCACTTTCCCGCCTATGTGCTTCAAAGTTTGAGCTGGAAGAATGGTGTGAAGACAAAGCTTGCTGAGCATAGACCTTTATTTCATATCGTGTCCGAAAAATGAAAAGAGAAGCAGAATTAGCCATCTTGAGATATTAGAAAACATGTGATTAGAAGTTGTGTGGTGCCATGAAGTGTGTGTATGCATGTGCGAACCCCCCAACCGACCGATTGTGGTAGCCTTGCTTGTAGGGGTTGGCTCCCCAATGTCTAAAGAAGTTAGATTTACGCCAGTTTGTGATAGGGAGTTGAGCCCCTCTAACCCAAGATCCTGGAACAAAAATATATCATCTGGAATAGGAACATCTGAAAATCCTCTCAATGAACCTTCTGTTCGTAGAGAAGAGGTCTCTAAACCTATAAAAGTTGCAATGGGCTAAGTTATCACAACAGTCTTGTGCTTCTTGGCTTTATGGGTGAGAGTCTTGCCCCTTCTCTTTGATTATGATGATTGAAGGCCTTGCGAAGGCACAACCGTAGGCTCATGTCTAGCCACTGTACTCTCGTCATCGCCCAGTTCAGTTATTGTAAGTTCGGGTGCACTCTGAGCTCCCCTGACTGGGGGAACGATAAGAGCTCTTCTTCCTCCCTACCGTACCGGAGCCGCTCTGGGAACTCCTGTTGACCTAATACCCTGGCATCTTTCAATGAGCCCAATGACGATCAAGTTATCATCACTAAGAACTTCATCTGTTTCTCTGAATTCGACAGGCACCGCTTGAAGCATTCTTACTATCTTCTTGAACTGAGCTCCTTTGGGCCATGGAATGGAAGCTGTAAAAGAAAGGTAGTAACTAATTCAGTGTTGATTTATATTATTTAGATAATCGATGAAGAAGTTAAAGCACTTATGTCTGACTAACCACCGTCTAGCAAATCCTGGTAGACAACTAACAAAGAACCATTCTGTCTCGAAATTGCTTAACTTACTCCAAGCACCTACCATGACTTGGCAGTTCCTCGCTGCTTCTAGGAAAGTAAACAAAGGGTTATCCCCACGAATCTTGACGTTGAATAAGTATCTAATTTCGTTGATGGTCGGGGGCAGAGAAGATTCTCCACAAAGATGATATATAAGCTGTTGAGAAGTTCAGCACATCCTGAAAAAATAGGTTGAACGGGGGCTATGTTCTAGCTACATGAACAAATCTGTTACAGTAGTAAATTCTTTCGGGGGATCGTGCGCTCGGTCTTCCAGTTTCGGTAATAGAACATCTTCTAGAGATAGTCCATGCCTGAGACAAATTCTACCGAGCTTATCTTTAGAAATTTTGGAACGGACTGAGTCCTCCGGATTTAGAACCAACATTGCACCCAGCGGTTCATCTGTCGTAGGACTTACTATATCTGCCACGATGTTTGGCACATCGATTCTAGGAAGTGCAGGGCTCTAGACTCCCATCCGCTTGGAGCTTCCAGGATCCATCACTATTGAACTCAATAAAAACCATTATTATATGGCAAGAAACCCCTGTTCCTCCGGTATAAAGTGAGTGATCATGTTGTGTAGTGAAGTGCTGCATAAAAATTTAAATTTCTATAACTTTAAAAGATGGTAAAGCGGGAAGACTTCAAGATTCGATCGGAGTGACTGTCATCACCGACCATCCCAACCATGCCATCCTGACTTCGAAGAACGATCCATGCTAAAGTTTGTTATGTTTGTCAAATTATAGTTCCATTGATTAGCTTTGAAGGGTGGTCATATATGCAGTTTTTTAATCAAGTCCAAGTATGTAAGGCTAAAGCCCGTCAGAGTTAAGTGTTCAAGTATGCAAAAGGCTTTGTTTTGTATCCATCATTGTTCAACTTGGATCGTTCCTTTGAAGACCGTATTCATGTCAAGAGAAGTTGGGTTTCGAATCGATCAATCCACACATTACTGCACTTCGTATCGATCCCAAGGCTTCGACTTCATATCAATCATTCCAAGCATCGATACTCTTCATAACGATCCAAAGACCATAGCTTCGGATCGTTCACCATGCCTCTCTCATCGATACAAATTGCTCTATCCTTAATCGATCAACAAACTACTCTATCAACAAACTACTTCACAGTATACTGATCGATCCATGTCTCATATCGATATGATTTTAAGCAAAAGATTGGAAGTCGGTGACTCCGTCGTCTCCATCAACTGCTTTCCTTATTAAGCCTCCAAGGCGCCATTACTTACTTCCTCAACCTCGCCCTAACCACACTCCACCACCAACGATGCAGAAATGGACTTCGCCATGGACGGAATGGCGTCAACTCAATCCTTGTCACCTTAAACATGGGTCTACTAATCATTTACCAAGATTAAGCGGATTGGGTTAAGGATTAAAAGATGGTTATGTGAAGACGAGAGCTTCTAAAGTTCTATCTTTTTTCTTATCAATACGAAGTGAAGGCAGATGCAAGTGAATATTTTCCTAAGTCTAAAAATCTATTTATATGGCTTCGTATCCAAGGGAAGACGTTTTTTATCCCAATCACCAAACTGAGAGAAACAGTCAACATCCATCGATACGAAGGTTGTTTTTCGTATCCATCAACGCAAAGTAGTCCAAAGTATAACTCTCATATCCATCAACATTTCGTATCCATCAATACTGATTGATCCGAAGCCCATTGTTTTGTAACCATCGATCCCAAAGTCACTGCAAGATCATATCTGGACCATTCAACTCCATTGATATAAAACGCCAATTTTGTATACATCTATTTGAGACCCAAGGCTTCGTATCCATCAATATGAAGCACTCGTAGAAACCATCTATCTCGTATCGATAACCATCGATACGAAACCTACATTCATACATCCCAGATCGATCTAGGAAAGGATCAATATGAAGGAGTGAATCAAATTGACTATCAATCATTGTTACAACTTGAATTTCACATTGATCCAGGAGAGGATCGATAAGAAGCTCGATCCAAATAAGAACAAAGGAACATGACAATGACCCGTGCATGTGCAAACATTAATGGGAGTGAGGTTAACAAATGTGCATGTATGTCATATTATCATTTGATTTTCAAAGTTAGCAGGAATTGAATGCTTACCTGATGACAACCAGAACAGTAAACAACAAATTGCTAGCACTCGACCTTCAGTTACAACATAAAACTGCATGATCATTGGTCGTCTACGACTCAACATTTATACTACTGGAAATTAATCAAAGGTTACATCTATTGATGAAAAGATGAAAACTGCTCAACAAATCAGATAGAACTTTTTCAGGATAAAGATGGAAGCTTTTCAAAGTACATCATGTTCACACAAGACGTACTTTAGGGGGCAAATGTTATCCCAGCTTTCGGCAAGACCGTGACACCAAGGACTTGACTAGAAACTAAAGATAATCCACCCCGAAGATCAGTCATTTACAGGTCCACGATGGATACCGGTAAACTTAATACGAATCCGGATCGACCTACAATTAACATGGTATGGCAAGCAAAGCTATGAAACGAAACATTCCAAATTTCAACGGAATTTGTATGCTTAAGTTATGGATCAATCAAGTTTCACGTGAAACATGTTCACTTCTTATCAATTAGCTGTGTATCCATCTACCTTACATCCATCCATATATTTTGTATCCATCCATTTTGTACCCACCTACTTCGTATCCATTCGGTTTGTACCCACCTACTTCGTATCCATCTAATTTGTATCCACCCTGTTCATATCCACCTACTTCATCCATCCATCAGCTGCAAGTTTCGTATCGATCAGCCAATCAATCGATATGAAGGAAGGAGCTAGGCATCGATATGAAGCCACAAACCAAGCATTGATATGAAGGCAAATACAAAGTATCGATACGAAGGCAAAGACGGAGCATCGGTACAAAGGACAATGTACCAGATAGATGTGAAATACGTAGTCTAACCAAAGGAAGCGGCCTCTCAGCATGAAATGTGGATCTCGACCGCCGGCTGGCTATTGCAATTCTCCTCAGGACTGGGGGCATAACTCAAGCACCAGTCGCTGACAGAGAAAGCGCAACGTTGGTCTCAACTTGATATTTGATTATGACCCAAAGCCACGACTTCAGGAACTAATGACCGAACTCAAGTTCGACTCAGAAACTAAAGCCTCACAAGTAAGTTGAAAGGAAACGCGAATGCTGAAATACTTAAGCAAACGAACACAGAGTTATCCTGAAAAACAAAAAGAAATTTCATTTCCACCATACTTTGAGAAAGTAAGTACAAAACCATTTTAAAGAATTCCTATAAGTAGGGGCCAAGCCCGCATCTATACATCGCCTACAAAAAGCAAAATAAAATCTTATTCTAGCCATCTTAAAAGAGAGAAAAAAAATGCAAGTCTAATCCTTTGGTTTTCTATCTTTCTTGCTTTTCTTTGTTGTGGACGCACTCGAGCTGCCACTCAAAACCCTCACTGAACCTTTACCTCCCCGGCCTACTCCAGCTGGCTCATCTCCGGCAGGGGGAATTGAAATAGTCTCCTCCTCGAAACTCATAAGAACCGAAATATCCTCCGTGGGTGGAACCGAAGGTATGGTGGCACCCTCAATGGTAGAAGAATCAGGCACGCTGGTATCGATGACGGTGCCATCCGTAGAAAAAACAAGTATAGGGACCGGACCGGTACTTTCCATGCCTCCACCAGCTTTATTAGCTTGCTTAGCTTACACGATCTCGGCCTTGATTTCCTCCATTATCCGCTCTACTCGATCTGTACTTATGCTCACTGTAATGCTGCTGGTCGGAACCGAGGAGCCTGTAATGACCACATTTTCATCTACCTTAAATGGCACTTTGATACTTGAATCACTTTGATGGCTGAAGAGTGCTTCCATAAATTGTTCATCAAGCAAGAAGCTGCTATCGTGCATCTCCCCAATCGATGTGGTGGCCATCATGGTCGTAGCCTCAATCATTAGCACCTCCTGCTCATGATGTATTTCGTGAGCTGTAGGAGGATCGGTCGGTGCAGAATCTAAGGCTGAATAAAGATAGGAGAAAATATTATATCTTCTAACAATGCTCGTCTATTTTGAGGAATAAGAAAAGTTTCCAGAATACCTTCCTCAAGTTGGCTCTAGGTCGGGCCGATGGGCCTTCCGAGCTGTGCTCGATGATCGGGGAGAGATGCGGCCTATCAGGAACGTATTTCGAATCAACTGGAGAATCGATAGAAGAAGTAGGATCAGATTGGGACGCCGGAGGCACTTCAAAACTGACTTCATGATGTTCCATCCTGGATCCTTCTCCACCTTCCGGATATTTGGTGGCCATTTTTTCTTTCTCGAGAGTGAAGGTTGTCTCATGGAGAACTTTAGGCTCATCTTCGACTAGCACTTGAGCTTCAAGTTCGAACTCATCGATGGTTACAGTATTGCGGATCATCTTTTCGTCATCTACCAAGCGACTCTAGGCCTTGTATGTTTGGAAAGGATCATCTTCGCTGAGCTAGTTTAAGTTGAGGTTTCTTAAGACATTAGCCTTGTAAGTAATCGAGATATCTTCATATTCGCTCTCCATCCTGGCCTCAACCGCTTTAACTTCCCTTTCAATCCTAACATCAGTCTCCTCGGCCTTCAGATTCATTGCATCCCTCTCCTCCCTAAGTCTCACCGTCTGTTCACATGCCTCCTCGGTGGCTTTTTTGGCCTCGTCATTTTCCTTGATAGCCTAGGCTAGCTTCGCTATTAGCTCCTCAACCTCTTTCCGTGCAGAGTCCCTTTCCTGAATAATGATGGTATTATTATGACCCATCTCCTGCACTAAGTCCACATGAGTCTTCCTTATGTTTTCCATTGACTTCCTGGCCTCCTCGGCTTTTTGTTCGGCCTCCGCTTCGGTTTTCCTTCAAAATTCAAGCTCATTGGTAAGCACGTTATTATTCTGCCCTTTTGAGAAAGGTCGCTCTCCAATTTTTCAATCATTTTAGCCCGCTCGAAAGATACCACCGACACCTTCTCAACCGTCTTGACCCATTCCCTATACTGGTTGTATGCATTATGCACGTAATCTTGTATCGGTTTTTCTATGTCGTTGGGGATTCTTTTCAAGTTTAAAGGGAAGTTGAAGCCATCGAAACAAATATTCGGGAAATCTTTCTTTAACTTGGAGACTCAGATGGCTCCCTCCTCCGTGTTATCTATAGTAGTTTATTCGGTGACGTTGGGAGCTTTCGTTTCAGTTCTACAGCGTTGATCGTCAGATTTTGAAGTATGAGGTGGCACTATTTGGTGTGCAGTTTTAGAAGATTGCCTGCTAGAGCCGGATGGTTTTGAGGGTCCTTTAGATGATGGAGATCGCGACCGATAGCGGCGCCTACTTTGACGTGACCTTTCCTTCTCCCTATCATAACATTCACACTCTTATCTAGAGTGATAGCCAAGACCGTAGTCTCTATCACTTTCCCGCCTATGTGCTTCAAAGTTTGAGCTGGAAGAATGGTGTGAAGACAAAGCTTGCTGAGCATAGACCTTTATTTCATATCGTGTCCGAAAAATGAAAAGAGAAGCAGAATTAGCCATCTTGAGATATTAGAAAACATGTGATTAGAAGTTGTGTGGTGCCATGAAGTGTGTGTATGCATGTGCGAACCCCCCAACCGACCGATTGTGGTAGCCTTGCTTGTAGGGGTTGGCTCCCCAATGTCTAAAGAAGTTAGATTTACGCCAGTTTGTGATAGGGAGTTGAGCCCCTCTAACCCAAGATCCTGGAACAAAAATATATCATCTGGAATAGGAACATCTGAAAATCCTCTCAATGAACCTTCTGTTCGTAGAGAAGAGGTCTCTAAACCTATAAAAGTTGCAATGGGCTAAGTTATCACAACAGTCTTGTGCTTCTTGGCTTTATGGGTGAGAGTCTTGCCCCTTCTCTTTGATTATGATGATTGAAGGCCTTGCGAAGGCACAACCGTAGGCTCATGTCTAGCCACTGTACTCTCGTCATCGCCCAGTTCAGTTATTGTAAGTTCGGGTGCACTCTGAGCTCCCCTGACTGGGGGAACGATAAGAGCTCTTCTTCCTCCCTACCGTACCGGAGCCGCTCTGGGAACTCCTGTTGACCTAATACCCTGGCATCTTTCAATGAGCCCAATGACGATCAAGTTATCATCACTAAGAACTTCATCTGTTTCTCTGAATTCGACAGGCACCGCTTGAAGCATTCTTACTATCTTCTTGAACTGAGCTCCTTTGGGCCATGGAATGGAAGCTGTAAAAGAAAGGTAGTAACTAATTCAGTGTTGATTTATATTATTTAGATAATCGATGAAGAAGTTAAAGCACTTATGTCTGACTAACCACCATCTAGCAAATCCTGGTAGACAACTAACAAAGAACCATTCTGTCTCGAAATTGCTTAACTTACTCCAAGCACCTACCATGACTTGGCAGTTCCTCGCTGCTTCTAGGAAAGTAAACAAAGGGTTATCCCCACGAATCTTGACGTTGAATAAGTATCTAATTTCGTTGATGGTCGGGGGCAGAGAAGATTCTCCACAAAGATGATATATAAGCTGTTGAGAAGTTCAGCACATCCTGAAAAAATAGGTTGAACGGGGGCTGTGTTCTAGCTACATGAACAAATCTGTTACAGTAGTAAATTCTTTCGGGGGATCGTGCGCTCAGTCTTCCAGTTTCGGTAATAGAACATCTTCTAGAGATAGTCCATGCCTGAGACAAATTCTACCGAGCTTATCTTTAGAAATTTTGGAACGGACTGAGTCCTCCGGATTTAGAACCAACATTGCACCCAGCGGTTCATCTGTCGTAGGACTTACTATATCTGCCACGATGTTTGGCACATCGATTCTAGGAAGTGCAGGGCTCTAGACTCCCATCCGCTTGGAGCTTCCAGGATCCATCACTATTGAACTCAATAAAAACCATTATTATATTGCAAGAAACCCCTGTTCCTCCGGTATAAAGTGAGTGATCATGTTGTGTAGTGAAGTGCTGCATAAAAATTTAAATTTCTATAACTTTAAAAGATGGTAAAGCGGGAAGACTTCAAGATTCGATCGGAGTGACTGTCATCACCGACCATCCCAACCATGCCATCCTGACTTCGAAGAACGATCCATGCTAAAGTTTGTTATGTTTGTCAAATTATAGTTCCATTGATTAGCTTTGAAGGGTGGTCATATATGCAGTTTTTTAATCAAGTCCAAGTATGTAAGGCTAAAGCCCGTCAGAGTTAAGTGTTCAAGTATGCAAAAGGCTTTGTTTTGTATCCATCATTGTTCAACTTGGATCGTTCCTTTGAAGACCGTATTCATGTCAAGAGAAGTTGGGTTTCGAATCGATCAATCCACACATTACTGCACTTCGTATCGATCCCAAGGCTTCGACTTCATATCAATCATTCCAAGCATCGATACTCTTCATAACGATCCAAAGACCATAGCTTCGGATCGTTCACCATGCCTCTCTCATCGATACAAATTGCTCTATCCTTAATCGATCAACAAACTACTCTATCAACAAACTACTTCACAGTATACTGATAGATCCATGTCTCATATCGATATGATTTTAAGCAAAAGATTGGAAGTCGGTGACTCCGTCGTCTCCATCAACTGCTCTCCTTATTAAGCCTCCAAGGCGCCATTACTTACTTCCTCAACCTCGCCCTAACCACACTCCACCACCAACGATGCAGAAATGGACTTCGCCATGGACGGAATGGCGTCAACTCAATCCTTGTCACCTTAAACATGGGTCTACTAATCATTTACCAAGATTAAGCGGATTGGGTTAAGGATTAAAAGATGGTTATGTGAAGACGAGAGCTTCTAAAGTTCTATCTTTTTTCTTATCAATACGAAGTGAAGGCAGATGCAAGTGAATATTTTCCTAAGTCTAAAAATCTATTTATATGGCTTCGTATCCAAGGGAAGACGTTTTTTATCCCAATCACTAAACTGAGAGAAACAGTCAACATCCATCGATACGAAGGTTGTTTTTCGTATCCATCAACGCAAAGTAGTCCAAAGTATAACTCTCATATCCATCAACATTTCGTATCCATCAATACTGATTGATCCGAAGCCCATTGTTTTGTAACCATCGATCCCAAAGTCACTGCAAGATCATATCTGGACCATTCAACTCCATTGATATAAAACGCCAATTTTGTATACATCTATTTGAGACCCAAGGCTTCGTATCCATCAATATGAAGCACTCGTAGAAACCATCTATCTCGTATCGATAACCATCGATACGAAACCTACATTCATACATCCCAGATCGATCTAGGAAAGGATCAATATGAAGGAGTGAATCAAATTGACTATCAATCATTGTTACAACTTGAATTTCACATTGATCCAGGAGAGGATCGATAAGAAGCTCGATCCAAATAAGAACAAAGGAACATGACAATGACCCGTGCATGTGCAAACATTAATGGGAGTGAGGTTAACAAATGTGCATGTATGTCATATTATCATTTGATTTTCAAAGTTAGCAGGAATTGAATGCTTACCTGATGACAACCAAAACAGTAAACAACAAATTGCTAGCACTCGACCTTCAGTTACAACATAAAACTGCATGATCATTGGTCGTCTACGACTCAACATTTATACTACCGGAAATTAATCAAAGGTTACATCTATTGATGAAAAGATGAAAACTGCTCAACAAATCAGATAGAACTTTTTCAGGATAAAGATGGAAGCTTTTCAAAGTACATCATGTTCACACAAGACGTACTTTAGGGGGCAAATGTTATCCCAGCTTTCGGCAAGACCGTGACACCAAGGACTTGACTAGAAACTAAAGATAATCCACCCCGAAGATCAGTCATTTACAGGTCCACGATGGATACCGGTAAACTTAATACGAATCCGGATCGACCTACAATTAACATGGTATGGCAAGCAAAGCTATGAAACGAAACATTCCAAATTTCAACGGAATTTGTATGCTTAAGTTATGGATCAATCAAGTTTCACGTGAAACAAGTTCACTTCTTATCAATTAGCTGCGTATCCATCTACCTTACATCCATCCATATATTTTGTATCCATCCATTTTGTACCCACCTACTTCGTATCCATTCGGTTTGTACCCACCTACTTCGTATCCATCTAATTTGTATCCACCCTGTTCATATCCACCTACTTCATCCATCCATCAGCTGCAAGTTTCGTATCGATCAGCCAATCAATCGATATGAAGGAAGGAGCTAGGCATCGATATGAAGCCACAAACCAAGCATTGATATGAAGGCAAATACAAAGTATCGATACGAAGGCAAAGACGGAGCATCGATACAAAGGACAATGTACCAGATAGATGTGAAATACGTAGTCTAACCAAAGGAAGCGGCCTCTCAGCATGAAATGTGGATCTCCCTAGAATTCTCGCTCCACGTCGTCAATACAAAATCCATCGATACATAAGCATCGATACGAGTCCATCAGCCAAACTTGCAAACTAAATCTTGGATCGTTCATAACTCAAAAACTACAAGTACAAATGTTATGAAAGTTTACAGCAGCTTGCTTATTCGATGAAAAATCACCATGATCGATTGCAGCTCCATTGGGCCAAGTACACATGGATTGATCAAGGATCATCCCAAAAAACCCCTGATCGGTCTGGTGGGCCCACCCACATGTGATAAGAGGTATTTCGAGGTTTGAGCGAGATATTTCCAGATCTACTCCTATAAATAACACCGTTACGCCAACTGAAAAGGGACTTTTAAAGCTTCTACGTCTTACTCTGCTGCAACTCCATTGTAACTTGAGTGTTAGTGATTTGTATTGTTTTAATCAGATGAGAATCATCAATAAATAGCAAACTATTCAAAGTGGATATAGGCTACAACGCTGAACCACTATAAATTCTTGTCTCTTTCCATTTCTACATACTTTTATTGGTGTGATTGTTAGATTAGCATCTTTTTCCATTTAATTTCTTTATTCTAATCTCTTCAATTACATCTGAAGAGTGTTGTGTCCAATTTTGTACAAAAAAAATTGTTTGTCTTCGAATCCCGATATCTTTGAGCGTATCAATCTCTTGTAGTGTATACTTGTAAATGATAAAGTATATAATATATGTGATTGTATAATTGTTGTCATTCAAACCATAGAGTGGTGGTTCTAATGTTCTCCAACTTTTTGACGATGACAACTATACAATCGTTAGTCATGACAAAATTAACTCCCCGTTAATTTTATCTCCCCTATGCATATTCATATATTTCTCCCCTTTGTCATTATAAAAACATAATAAAAAATATTATACACGACATAAAATAGATATTTAAACAACATATAGACATGTCAAACACAAACAAAACATAAGATAATTTAACGATAACAAATACAAGTTCAACAACAGACATAAAAAATAAGTAGTATAATAATACATCAAATTTAAATAGCATAGTTCAAAGGAAAATAGAGGAAATGAAAGAAGATAATGATATCATGATGAATAGGATAGCTTGTCATAGTTTCATATATTCCCACTAGGCGAATGAATCTTGTTGGTATTGGTTGGCCATTGAGTGTCATCGTTATATTCTTCATCTTCTTAAATTAAAAGCCCTTGGAAAGCCATATAATGTTGGTGGTAAGGTTGGTTAGGATTGGACAAAGACATATCGTCACTATCTTCTTCCTCTTCTACCTATAGGTCTTGCTCAATATTTTTCATTTATCTGAGGAAGTTCCTTCATGAGAGGTAGGAACATGATAGATTGGTTCTTTTGATCGGGAAGGCGGTGTAGGTGAAAGAGAAGAGATGATCGAGAAGATGACCTACCACATACATTTCTCATCACTTTGCCTAAAGTGGACACGACCTTTTCCAAAGTTTTCTCCATTTTAGCCACTCTTGTTGAAAAAGGTCGTTCCAAACAGGAGCTGCATGACCAGGATTAATTTTCTATTTCGAAGTGTTAAATCATGATGGATTCATTTTGCATTCGTTCAGTGCGAGCTTCTTGAATCTTCGGATTAGAATAGTATTCGGTAACATGGTCAGAGGAGCTAGGTTGTTGTACAAGATGAGTTAAATGAGTTTGTTATAGAGGAGGAGGAGGTTGAGTAGGGACTGGATACATTTGTTGCTGCTGCTGCATAATCCACTGTGTCAGCGATATGATTGGAGGCGGACTTTCAAAAAGGTGCATTAAGGATAAAAACCTTATACCACTTTCTTTGATAGGGATTTGTTCAAAATGAGAAATATAAGAAGGTATCCCAAGAACTTGTAAGAGACACATGTTACATAGAGAATATATAACTGTGTGTCGGTGGTGAGACCAAAATCTTTTAATTTCATCATGAATAAATTTAGCCTAATTTACTTGAATCCCACCAAATGTAGCATAAAGGGCTTTGTGGTCATTTTCATATATTTGTTCATGACTTCCTAAGCAAGAAATTATTGTATTGACTATCATACGATTTAATAGCCTAGCTTTTAGGCGTAAATAAATGGATTTCCACTGTGGCATTCTATCCACCAAAATTTGATATGTTATTTCATTACGTGGTAGATTTCATTGGTCAGGAATTTCCTCTAGATCAAGTCTAGTAGAGGAAAAATCAAGTAAACGACCAACTATGTTTATGATAGTTTTCAAAATGCGGTCGTGAACACTTGTCCATAAACAACCGTATTAATTTTTAGGTGTCCAAATATCATTACTACATAAGTTTGCATAAAAAGGAAAAATGGTCAGTTGATCAATTTGTATGTCATTTTCATCAAAATTGATTAAATCTCGATAGCCGGAGTGATGGTGAGTTCTTGAATACCATATCCTCCAAACTTGCACAATTGGTAAAATGGATAGCCTTTTTTATTTTAGTTCTTCGAATTTCGTGTTAGCAATTATGCTATTTTGAAGCCATTCTTGAATGTGGGCATCTGTGACAAGATGGGTATGAGAAGATGAAGGCTGACTTCCCTTTGACCTTTAGCTAATGGTATTTTTTACTTTAGGAGCAATTTTTGATGAATTAGAGTTTTGAGAAGTTAGGATTTAAGAGTGGGGGTTATAGATTTGAAGATAGTTTAGTAAATAGTTGAAGTGTGGGCAAAAGAAATTTATATGAATTGGCCTTTGGTAGTAGTTGATAGTTGGTTCAAACGTCTTAGAAAGAGTGACTGATATATGAGATCACTCTATATTGTTTTTCTAAGACGTCTATCTCTTCTTCACAAACATCTATGAAGGGGCAAAATTTAAATATTTACTTTTCATTTTTATGTCTATATATATACTAATATATATAAGCATAAAGAATTAATTATCGTCGGAAGAACTTCTGATTTTAGATTGATCCTAAGAGTTTGTGCTATTTTTATTATCTTGCAGCTTAAGTGGAGATCAACTTGGGCAAGTCGGAATATCAATCCAGACTTGGTTTGATGGTCCTGGCTTTCATAAATTTCTTGGAGCAATGTTATATGCTTTTATAGGAGTTTCTGTTAGACAAGGAGATTTTTGATGAATGCAATTTTTTATAGGTAAATGACCACAAATTTCTAGAATACATTGTTTGAGAAGTTAAGATGAGATCCTTGACGTCGTTGTTTATAATACATTTCTCGTTGGACTCCCATCATTTCTTGTTGATAGTGATATATTACATCAACTTTAGTATTGAAAGATGTTGACTCTAGATCAATTGCTCATTTGGCTTTCTTTTCCTTAAGATAGAAGCCAGTGTGATATGTAGGTGATGCCATAATGTTTAGCGAGGCTTATCGAATTTACGGAGGTGTGATTTTAGTTGGTGATACGTAGGTGTTATTTGATGAAGGTGAGCTAAAGTCGATAGTTGAATAAGTGGAGTCGTGATCAGAAGACATGATTAGTTTTTACATAAAAATTTGTAAATAATATTTATGATTTTATTTTTATTTAATCATGTGTAAAGAAATATATAATCCATTTATAGTTAGAATTTTGTGTGGATAAAGTTGTTCCAACCATTATTTTGTTAACCATTTTGTTTTTATGGCTGTAAAAAATAATGACTGAATTAAATATAAGTTATAGAAAAATAATGTTTATAATGATGAATAATTGTGGTACATTAATTAATTAATTCATTAATTGAACTATACTAAGGTCTCGCCATAGATTTATGAAGGTTGATTCAAATAATGGTTTGATGAAAATATCGACAACTTGATTTACAGTGTTATCAAATTCAAGAGAGATAATTCTTTTTTCTACATTATCTCTTAAATAATGGTAATGAATGTCGGTTTTTTTATAAGAGAATGGTTAGTTGGATTTTTGGATAAATTTGTAGCACTATATTATCACAATATATAGAACAGTTGGTTCTAATTTTATCGAAATCTTGAAGAGTTTGTTGCATATAAATTGCTTGTGCACAGACTAAGGTTGCTGATATATACTTGTCCTCACATGTTGAGAGAAAGACACAATTTTTCTTTCTACTGAACCATGAAGCCAGAGATTGACCAACAAAATGACATGTGCTACTCGTACTTTTTCTATATGTCTTGCAACTACCAAAATCTGCATCGCTATATGATATGAGTTTGAAACAGTTGCCTTTAGGATAAGTTTGTAATCTTTGGTGTGGGTTAAGTATCATTGAATTCTTTTAATTGCGCGATGATGTAACTCCTTAGGTTGTGCTTGAAATCTTACACATAGACATATGTTCATCATAATATCCAATCTACTAAACGTTAAGTATAACAGAATCCTATTATACTTTGGTATAATTTTTGATCGAAATCTTTTCCATTTTCATCTTTATCTAAATGTAAACTCGTGTTTATTGTAGTTGGTTTACTTGAAGTATTATCTATTCCAAATCATTTTAGTAATTCTCTACAATAATTTTCTTGATTTATAAAAATTCCTTTTTCTAGTTGTTTTTATATATAGACCTAAATAGAAATTTAATTCTCCCATGTGCGACTTTTCAAATTCATTTTTCATCATGTTAGAGAAATCATTACAGCTTTTCGTCAGTTGACCAAATATGATGTCATCAACATATGTTTGTATAACTAGGATATTAATATCTTCTCTTCTATAAATAATGTAGAATTAATTTTCAAAATTTGAAAACCGGAGTTTAGTATATGTGTTCTTAATCACTTATACCAAGCATAAGGTGCTTGTTTTAAACCGTATAATACCTTTTTAAGTTTGAAAATATGGTTCGGATATTTCTCATGAATAAATAAGGGTGATAGTTCAACATAAACATTTTCCTTTACGAAACCATTTTAAAAGCACTCTTAACACTCATTTAAATAATTTAAAATTATGATGACATGAAAAAGCAAGCAACGTTCGTATAGCTTCAAAACATGCTATAGGAGCAAATGTTTCTTCATAGTCAATTCCTTCTTCTTGGTTGTATTCTTGAGCGACTAATCTTGCTTTATTACGAACAATATTTCCATTTTCATCAACTTTGTTTTTAAAAACCCATTTTATTCCTATTACAGATTGATCATTTGGTCTTGTGCAAGTTCTATACATCATTTCTTTCAAATTGATTAAGTTCTTTTTACATTACGATAATCCAATAATCATCTTTCGATGCTTCTTCACAAATTTTAGGTTTAAAATTAGATATAAATGCGGTATGGCTTATTTGATTTAATTTATTTCTTGTTGAAACTCTTATGTTTAAATCACCAATTATATTGTTGATTGGATGATCTTTTAAGATTCGAGGTGGTGATCTTAAAATATTATTACTATTATTATTTTTGATATTATTGTTTTAAGTTACAGAAGTATGGTTAATATTATTGTTATTATAGATTTCGTCATCATTGTCATTTTTGGTATCTTGAATATTTTCGTCAAAAGAAGCATGAAGATTTCTTCAATAATCTCAGTTCGTTTATTAAGATTCTATATGCTTTGCTACGATCCAAATATCCAACGAAAATTCCTTCATCAGGTTTGTGATCAATTTTTCCAAGATTATAATTAGTATTCAAAATAAAGCGTTTAGAACCAAAAATTCGAAAATATGATACTTTAGGTTACTTTTCGAAAAACATTTCGTAACATGTATTCTTAGTTATAGGCCGAATTGTTACACGATTAAATACGTAGCAAGCGGTAGCAACAGCTTCGGCCCAGAACTTTTTGGTAAACTACTACTACTAAGTAGTGTTCATGTATATTTTATAGTATTCAAGTTTTCCTTTCTACTATGCCATTTTGTTTTGGTGTTTGAGGAAAAGAAAAATTATGACAAAATCCCTTTTTATTGAAATTTTTTTCAAAGATATTATTTTCAAATTCACCGTCATGATCGCTTCTTATAGTTTTAATTTTTAAGTTCATTAAATTTTTAATTCTCTTAGCGAAAATTTTAAATATCTCAAACGTATCACTTTTATGTTTTAAAAATAGGGTCCAAGTGTATCATGAAAATCATGACGATAACAAATACATATTCATTATGATTTATTGATCTTACTTGAGTTGGGCAAACTAAATCTATGAAGTAATTCAAGCTGTTGTTTGGTAGTAGTTTCCTTCTAAGATTTAAAAGAGATTTTCTTTAATTTTACAACTTGATAAGCATCACAAAGATTTTTAACTTTATAATTTATTTTGGGCAATCCTCTTACTAAATCATTCTTTTCCAATTTATTTATATATTTAAAATTTAAGTGACAAAAGCGCTTGTGCCGTAGCCGTGGATTATTATGATTGGCGGTTTGGCATAAATCACAATTAATCTTAATATTCATATTTAAAACATAAATATTTTTCTTTCTAAATCTTTTAAAAATAATATTTTTATTTTGATTAAATTTACTACATCGATAACATCTCTAATGCCGGTGGCAAATCCTTTTGAGTGATCTCCAAACGTTATAATGCTGCCATTGATATATGTTATATTTGATAACATGTGTGCATTTCCCATCATATGCTTAGAGCATTCACTGTTAACTATCCAATTTTTTTACTTTTAATTTTATTCTTTAGTACCTGCAAAATAGCAAAGGTTTAATTGGTACCCACTCCCTCTTGTTAGGGTCCAATGTGTTAGTGGGTGAAGGTAGCCATACCCAAGTGGGTTAGGGACCATTAAAAACTTCATTTTTATTATAAGCGATATTTTTCAAGAATTCATCTATACATTTTTGCATAACAAATTTGTTATTTGATTTTGGGATCCATATTTTGGCACTACTTATTTCAGGAGTATTAATCTTAATTTTTGAAATAGGTTTGTTGAATTTAGTATATAGTGTACTGTAGTATCTATGCTTTAACTTTGCTTTAAATCCTAACCCATTTCAATTTCCCGATGGTCTTGAAATTTTGATTAAATTTTCTAGGTTTTGTTTTCCTTCATTAAATTTTGATACATTATCAGTTATTTTATCCAACTTGTTCTAAAGATGACAAATTTCAAAATTGTTAGAATCTATTCTTGCCTTAAGTTCTAGTTTTTTTTTCAAGTTTGGTGTTTTCAAATCTACTATTTTCTAAATTATGTAATATAGTAGCATTTTAAGAGGATAACTTTTTGCATTCTTTTTGATCTATTTCTAGTTCTTCTTCTAAAATTGTTTTTTCATCTTTTAATAAACCAATTTCTATCTCTAGTCTATTTATTTTTTCCTATAAGTTATTTATTTAGTTTCTTGGATCTTCTATATTTGTCATCTAATTCTTCCAAAATTTCATCATATGTTAATACAAGAGTATCTCATTAGTATTAGCCATAAAACATATACTAGCTTATTTCATCACTTCCACTATCACTGTCAAAGGAAGAAGACAAACCGGAGTCATCCCAAGTTACTTGAAAAGCTCTTCGCTTCCTTTTGAATTTCTTGAATTTTCTTTTCTTTTTTATCTTTATTAAGTTGTGGATAATATTTCTTCTTAAATTTGCCGCATCCATAACATTCGATTGATGTTTAATTTGATGAATTTGAATTGCCAATATTTTGGAATTTTGTTATCCTTATAAATTTCATGAATTTGTTGCAGTTCTTAGCAATGAATACAATTTCTTCTTTATCCAAGTCAGAATTGTCATTATTTGCTTGAAACACAATATTCTTCTTCTCTTGATTTAGCCCCTTTCTTGCCTGCAAATTAGCTTCATATAACATCAAATTTCTTATTAGTCCTTTAAATTTGATTTGAGAGAAATTGTTAGCTTCTTCTACGGCAAAAACCTTACTTTCCTATTTGATAGTCAAGAACTTAAGATACGTGTAACCAAATCAAAATTAGTGAATTTGACCCCTAGTGCCATGAGATCATATTGTATAGTTCGAAATCTGGAATACATGTCACTAATAGATTCATTTGTTTTCATTTTAAATGATGAAAATTGATTTTATAAAATATTGATCTTTATTTTCCTGACTTCAGTCGTGCCTTCATGAGTAATTTGTAAAGTGCACCATATATCATATGCAGTAGTGCAAAGCATAACTCGTGAAAATTCATTTTTATCAAGTAAACAAAATATAACATTCATGGCTTTGGAATTATTGATTGTTTGCATCGCTCCAAGTACTTATGTCCGTGGTAGGTTGCCAAATTTCTAAACCATTTGCTTCCATAAAATATTCTCGTGTTGACCAATAAGCATAATTAGAAACAGTAAATAATGGAGGACGAGCGGTTGATTGACCTTTTAGAAATGTACCTACCATATTAGAAAATTTTCAATTACGTATTAGTATAAATTGAAATAACCTTGCTCTGATACCAAATGAAAGTCTATAAGATCTTATATAATGCAACTTGTATATTAATATGAGAGTATATACTAATAATTATACTAAGTAGAGTAAACTAACAAAGTATGAATAAAATAAATAATAAAAGAAAGCAAACCAGAGTTTTTATACTGGTTCAGACCTCTCATCTTACGTCCAGTCGTAAAGCTCCCCTTTGGTAATTCCTTTAATCAACGACCCTCACTTCGCTTGTAGAAATAGGCTAACACGAACTTTTTCTTCGACAATTTTGTGTTACAAATAACATGGATATTGACTAATAGTACAATTCTTCCTATAATCTCCTTTGAGTGCATGAAAGTGAATGCTTTGAATTGTAGGAAGTGATCTAATTAAAATAATAATTTGGTTATGATTAATTGAGAATATGTAAGAAAAGAGTGCACAAATATGAAGATAGAAAGTAGTAGAATTCAAGAGAATAATTAATTAATTTGTAATCTCAATCTTTGATATATTTATAGAATCGACGAGACATAAATGAAGAGATGTTACTAATAGGTAAAATCTCTTTGATCTAATGGTTGCAACTTTTAAGGAAGAGAGGAGTACTTTCAATATGAATAGAGGCATCCATTCATAATTTTGCAGTTACCGCGATGATGGATGTTTGTTGGAAAACCACAGACGTCTATGGCTTTGGGAATAATGATCCGGATCTTTATGACAGATGTCTGTTGGTTTTCCATAGAGATCCACGTCTTCAGGAATAAAAATCCTGAGACTTGTCTCAGATGTCTGTTGGTTTTCCACAGATGTCTGTTTTTTGCAACTCTAGAAATAA
Source organism: Allium cepa (assembly GCA_030765085.1). Classification (NCBI taxonomy): domain Eukaryota; kingdom Viridiplantae; phylum Streptophyta; class Magnoliopsida; order Asparagales; family Amaryllidaceae; genus Allium; species Allium cepa. Next base: position 819,222,186 of record CM060929.1, read on the forward strand.
GGCTTGTTTTGATGCAAATCTTTATATGTTTGAATTTGTGAGTGTTTGCATACTCAAGGAGATCTTACATTGTTTATCTAAGACTATTAACACATTAGTATGGCCTTAGTATGGTCCATAAATCTTTGTTTGTCTTTGAGTCCCGATATCTTTGAGAATAGCAACCTATTGTAGTGTATACCTGTAAACTTACAAGATATATAATAAGTGATTACATAGTTGTTGTTATTAAAACATAAAATGGAGGTTCTAACAAGATTCCCAATCAATCCATCCAAGGGATGAATGAACCAGCTTTGTTTTAATTTAACATGATGTTTGTTTTTAATTTGTTCAAAGGACAATGCTGGTAGCCATTATTTCGAGGAGGATGAGAAAGGATTTTGTATAAAAAGTATGTGGAATGCAGAGATTTGTTTTTAATGTGATAAAATAATCTTTTCATATTCTACTTAGTTAACTTCCTTATTTAATTCAACCAATCAATCCATTCATCTTCTCCGTGTATTAGCTGGTTGTAGCATGCATCCCTAGTAGGCAAAGTTTCCAACAAAATAAAATCTCCATGTATTTATTAATTTTAAACCTCTTTAATGCTATGCCAATATTGATATTTGCAAAGATAACTTTTTTACATGCATTCAAATAATTACTAACAACGTTCAAACCATTAAATGAATTAATTATAATTAATATTTCAAAAATATTAATTAATTTAACCAATTTATAAGATCTCATAATTAATTAAATTGTATGGTTTTTCAGAGAAATCACAAATGCAGTTGTGCAACTCAGAGAAAGTGAATTCAGTCGGCAATTAATATTGAATAATTCAAATATTAACATTCACACAACGTATTAGTTAGTGGTGTGATGCTTTCGCCAAATTCATCACCTATTTATCTTTTTGATAAAATCCAATTTCACATTTTCTTAAGTGATACGCGGTAGTAACAATTATTTACGCCAATTCTCTTTGTTAATACTGTATCACATTAGAACTAATGGAATTTGGTTTTGGTCAAAATTCCAATGTCGTCAACATTCAACTTTGTATGTCTAAACACAAAGTCTTTAGTTCAATAATAACATTTATTATTAACTTTACTACTCTGCTTAGAGATTCTAACTTCGAGTTGGCTATAGTTTACCGTGATAATAATCACATGTAACCAAGGAGACGAATCATCCATTCAATAGTGTTTTACTTCCATTACTTTAATCCAGACCCAACTATGGTCATTTCATGTATGTCATACCATGATTTAACTATAATCAAAGTGGAGTGCCCATATTGAAGTTCGATGGTATTCTCAAGTAGAGAGATCTATGTAACATCATCATTTGGAGAGCATTACGTACTCTAGTCTCAACGGATGATTCAATATCCTTTTTTAAAACATATTGACTAGGAATATTTAAAATAATATGTTATTTTCAATGTGATAAAATTATCATGACTACCACACTTTGTAATTACTATCTCATAACGTATCATTTTAAGGATTTTCCATCTATATACTTTAAATTAATTACTTATATATTTGTATCACTATATAACAAGTATATAATAGAAAGAAAAACCCCTTTTAATTTGAATATGATTGGTCATAGAGTTAGATATATACATAATAAATTACATATATGCCCCTGGGCATAACCCTAACTCTATCAATCTCCCACTTGCACTCGGAGTCAATTATGAAATCTTATTCCAACTTCATTAATCAGTTTCTCAAAAACTAATTGGGTTAGTCCCTTAGTGAATGGGTATGCTATTTTATTTTAATTATTTACTTTTCAATCAACTCTCCCCGACGTTGATAAACTTCTTCAGAACTGTATTTTGTTTTAATTCTTAGTATGTCTCTTAGATTGTAGTGGACTCTAGATTCTTTTACGAACTGTATCGTGACATTGTTATCACATAAGAACGTCATGGGATTCCCAATATTTGGAACTGCCCTTGGCTCAGTTGTGAATTTGTGCATTTATTTATAAATCTTACATTACAATAGCCTTTAGTTGAATTAGCTATTACTTATTGTTTGGAACAATTCCAACTTAAAGTGCCTAATTTAAGTTTGAACATGAATTTGGTGTTGACATACTATACTTCATACCACTAATGAAGTTTGAATCGGTGCATTCCTTCATAAGGAGTTTGCGGTTTCTATAAACAATTCTCTTGTTTTTCATGCATACTTAAGGATACTCAAAATATATGGTGATCTTAATTCAGATTAGATGCTTGTTCTATGTATCAGATACAAAAGCAAAGTGTGATATTGCTGACAATATTGCATATATGATAATTCATATTGTCAATGCATAAAGAATCCATCTTACATACTCAATATAAAACAATTTAACATAATGCCTATGTATATCGTTTTGGGACATTCCCAACATCCTTTTATACTGATATAAAAGATGTCATTTTGTAACCCATTGTCAATTATTAAACAACCAAACTGAATTGATTTTATTATAAACACATCATTAACAATCATGCTTTTGTTGTTTGCTTGTAATTTTAGAAATATATTTTGGTACCTATTAATATTCTTTCTTATAGACACATGTTTCTTTGCATTTTTATTGAAATTCGAATTATTTGATTTCTTTGTCAAAATGCTTATTTTACTCTCATTCATATTGAATAACACTTTTGTATAATTTCTTGGATCATATCCATACTTACAAACTCGGTTATCACTCCCACTGACTTTGAGACATTTTGGTTGTTATGTGCAAATAGTTTATTCTATATCATTTTTTAGATTTTTCATATCAACATATATGTACCAAAACTCAAGGTCATATCAAGCAATAAACTTGGCGAAATCCAAGTTAACTAATGAATGTCAAATGATGAATCCATTACATTAGTTTCAACAATTGAAATTTACGATGTTATTCTTATCAAGGTAACTTATATTCCAACTGCATTGATCTTCCTCTTAAAGAATCTTTTGTAATCAATGGATCATATCCTTTCAGGTACCAGTATCAAAATCATATTTTGATAACGTACTTGGAATCATCTCGGATTTATGCATTATTCCATAAGGCAGAGTCAATGCTCTTAGTGACTATTTAAATCCGAGGACATTCTTCTCTCAATATTAATAAAATTTATATTTCCTCTTTAATGTGCGAGATATAACACTGGATAGACTATTGTATCGTGTTATTTAGTTCATTTAACTTCATTCAATCCTTCGTTATCAGTTTTATCTCTACATCATAACCAATTCCATTTTACTACTACTAATTTTTAAAAGAAATCTCTTCATCATGAAGTCTGTGTTTCTTGAGACAACATTTATTTCTCAATGCAATGGAGTATGTTATCATAAACATTTTATGAATTATGTAAATCTATTTATGAAACTATTTTATTTTACAACACTTATATTTGTAAGATAGATTGACCCACTAATATTGATATGTCCCAAAAACCTTTGGGGCTATCCCTACAAGACCCATTACAAGCAAGTATTACATGTAGCCTCTCAACTCTCATAACCTATTAGTTACTTGACCTAGGATATGTAGTAGTTTCTTATAATTATTTATATTGTATGATTTTATAAACCATTCTTTGGATGAAATTAATTTTAACCTTGTGCACTACTCTTAAGTACAAGACCTTATAGAATGATTTAACTTAGCTCACTCGTCATCAATCATCCTTGGTCATACAAAGTTCAACTGCTTCTTACCGATACATCATTATGTATCACAGGGAGGAGTGACTTTTGAGATTGAATTTTTAATCATTTTTAAGCACATTCAAAACTCTTCTAATATACTCACCTGTTTGATCAAAACAAATTCTTTTTATTACCGTTGCATGTTATGTTTTTTACTTTTATATTAAATCTTATGAACTTATAACACCCCATTAAAATTATTAAGAAATCAATAAAGTAAAATAAGATAAGGTCAAAAATGGAAATTTTGCAAAAAATAGAATTTGAACACGAGTGTTATTCCGTTGCATTCATGGCAGTTTTTTAATCAGTTTTCATATATAATATGTTGGAAATAGAGCTTAAAGGAAATGTTATGAATATTTGAAGTTTTCGAATTCAAAATAATTTAAATAGGATTCAAACCAAAACAATTAAATAATTTTTAAATTTGAAATTTTAAAGTTAATAGTAATTAGACTTAGAGGTTAAGAAAACGTTAAAAATTATCATTAACGATAACATCTAATTAAGGAATAAAATAAAATAAACAATGGCGAAAAAATTATCGTTTCTATATAAGAGGACCAGTCGATCGCTCATCTAGTACAGGTCAGCTACTAACAATCGACCAATGGGTAGCGACAGTCAATAGTGAAGGTTGTGGCGGCTAGGGTTTTGGAACCGTGAACATACGAGATTACATTATTTTAAGTTGCATATGTCTAACACTAGGTCTTTGTAAATTAAAGAAAGATGGATCGAACCCCCAATGGGATTGGAAACCTCTATTGGGATGTTGACAATCTGGATTTTAAGGTTTAAGGAATTTACTACATCCCTAGCTATAAAGGAATGTGTTTCCCTCGAATCAAATAGAGACATATAGTAACCCCAAATATAAGAGTTATATCTTCTAAAGCTGCTTTTCCTTAGTCTTTTGGTGGCTTACTGGTAATAGGGATAGCTTTAATAGTGTAGGCTTGTCCGCTTGGTTCTTCCTTAGCCATCTTGGGACATTGATTCTTGTGATGCCCTTCCTCATGAAAGTTAAAGCACTTTCCTTTAAAGGCTTCCTTCATTAGACTGGCCTCATAATCTTTAGCTTCATGACCCTTCTTTTGGCATCTCTTACACATCTTTACTTTCTTCTTGAACTTCCCATTCGAACTCTGATTGGCCACAAAAGCTCCCCTACTTAGACCCTCCTTGCTTTTGGATCCGTGCAGACTTCTTTTTCTCTCTATTATCTTTCTAATTGGCCACAAGCAGCATCACCATTTCTACCAACATCTCATACGTGGCCCTCATAGGTACTTGGATCAATAACATTCTATTAACAAGGAATTTAAGCCCTTCACAAACTTTGTGGCCTTCTTTATAGGTGTGTCTATCAGGCTTATCCCGAACTTATTCAATTCAGTAAACTTAGCTATGTACTCCTTATGGGTAGAATCTCCTTATCTCAGCTGAACGAACTTTTCCAATTGCTAGCTAACCTCTAATGAATCTCATTTTGAATTGGTCCTTGCATTCATCCCAAGAGAACATCTTACTCGAGTGCTCGTCGGTCACAAAGTTCCACCAATTAAAAGCTTCTTTGCTAAAGTGCCAAGCTGCCATTCTTCTTCTCAGCTGATCATCCCAACAGAGCTCTCTAAATATCTTCTCGTAGTTACCAATCCATGCTTTAGCTTTCGAATATCTTTCAGTTCCAAAATATGTCTTTCCTTCCATATTGAGAAAGTCCTTACATAGCTTACGATAGTCGGTAGGATGGGGTGCTGCATCAACGGCCGAGGCAGTACGTGCTACCGGTGCAGCTGGAAGAATAAAAATCTACCCGATAGTCCTAAGTTCACCATTCATAAATAAGTCCTTATAAGGAATCTTCTTATTATACCTTAAATTAATAATTAGGCTATATAAGAGTTTCATCTTATTTTCACCTCAAAATTAATTACCTTCATAATGGGGGAAATAAATGTAAATAAATGCCTAATTAACTACACTATATATGCAATAGTTATAAGTTCACTATGTAAATAGAAATAAATAAACGTTCGCGCCTAATAAGTTCTAAACGTACGGATTTTACGCTCTTAACTAGCGTTAAACGTCAATTCCCTAACAATATTACATGTAACGGCCTGTTTTCCGTAACCTTTTAATTGACAATAAACTACACATATCCAACTCTAATTGCATGAAAAGACGGATCATTGCACGAATGGAATAACATATATTATTTCAGTAATAATCATTACAGCGGAAATTTTTGAAATACAACATCAAAGTCTAACCAAGATTCAGTCTAGACAGTTATAATATCTTACAAATGCAGACAAACAACAAAACAAATGAAATAGATGCAGCGGATAATAGAATACGTCCATACGATGATGAAGGTCTCCATCTCTCCATTGGAATCTCCAATTGTCTTCAACTAAACTTGTAACTACTCGGATCTGACTTGAGTATTAAAAATATCCGGATCAGGCTTGATAAACCAGCATGAGATACTCGAAATTTTATATGTATAGATCATGACGATGATACAAAACCTTTGAAAAGAATGGCATGCTATAAGACAACGTCCACACATAAATACGGACGGGTTTTTACCTTGTGACAATGAAAACGCATTTATACCAAAATTCACTTGATATTATTTTTAAATATTTTTATTTGAAAACATTTTCAAATAAACTTATTCAAATTGGGTATCAATATCTGGACTAAGTCTAAGGTAATATATTCAGACTAAGTCAACAGAATATACTGAACGTAATATATTATACCAGAAGGGGTGGCTAAAATGTTTGCAAGTCATTACAGCTATTTTGGGAATAAAATCAAAACTGTAAAGCTTATATGGAATTGGATTTCCAACATGATAGGAAATTCATGGATAAATCAATTTATATCCATGGCTTATGTCCATGACTCAGACGTTATACAACCACACAAATGGCTAAAAAGGGAATACAGTCTGTGATTAACATCCAAGGACTCGGACATCATGCATCCCCGCCATGAGGCCCAAACGTATGTGGTACCTAGGGCTCAGAACATCTAATAACCCAAATCACTACTATCCAAAATGCAAGCATACATCTGACCACATAGAATCCCATCATAACCGGGGTGTGAGGCTCGCGAGGCTACGATCAATTTCTTTAAAGTCACGTTTTTCATACAAAACCATGCTTTGATCATAAAAGGTTCCACTTTGAATGCCACACTGTCATTTCTTTGATCACTATTTGATTGCCACAAGCATACAGCCTTTGTGCTCATATGTCTTAGAGAAGGATGTTAAGCTAAGAGAAGTTGCCTTCTCCGTCATCAAGCAGATATATATTTGTAAAAGTCAAACGTCGTGTCTCAAAAATGCATTATATTAATCAAATGTTTATTATATTCAAGCTGTAACTTTTAACTTAGGGAAAATATTCCCTCATTCATTAAATCTTGATCAAAGATTTTTGGATTTCTAATTGATGATTTCTAGAATTTATGTTTCACCGATTTTTGTGATTTATATTGATAAGCTTTATCAATATTTGTAGTTTGTTGAATAAAATAAAGAATATGACATTACTTTTGGTGTTTGAGAAAATTTGATATATTGTATGATTTTTGTTGTTATTTAATGTATACTTGTCACAGTATGACATTGTTGTTATCATACACTTTTATTATGTCTCTTATCCTATCTCATTTTATATTATATTTATAGCTAGACTGATCCATTTATTATTTTCTTCTTAAATAATACTTGGGTCAAACCAAGTTATTTCAAGTGCTTCTACTTGACTTCTTATCAGGGTCCGTCATCTGACTTTTGCCTAACTACTTTAGCTTAGTAGTTTTTGCTTTTATACATTCGAGATAGGGACTCCTTGATGTATATATATTCTTTTATCTAGCACTTGTACCTATTCTTTTGTGGTATAGTGGATCTTGTATGACCATACTTAGATGTACACTTTTATGTGTTATATTCATATCTGTTTCCATCTTAGTGATATGAATATCTATGACTGATTTATGTTATGCTTATTTAATATTTGTTTCCAAAGATCACACAGCCATTATGTAGTAGCTTTGTGTTTGTAACTGATGTGTCAAATTTCCTCTTGAAACGAAATGCATATAATACTATCTGACATGTCGGTACTCGCACAAAGCAATTACACAGATGGTCGCTCCTTAACAGCTCGTTCTTCGTGCTAGTCGACGACGTTACCACATAGTGTTCTTGGCTAGTGTGAGTATAGAGGTGGGGCGCCACAGCTTGGTATCAGATTCAAACTTTGAAACAATATAGAATATTATAGCAAGGATCATCGTCCTAAGTCTCTCTCAGGGATCATACCTTAGGATTTAGTCTGATATGACCTATTCTTTCCTATTTTCTTTTGTGATATCTTGTTTTATCAATCAAGTTTGTTTGATATTCTGAGAATAACCTTTTTTCTCTTCTTTCTTTCTTTCTTAAAAAAGAGAAATGGTTAGACCAGGCCATCCCAGTGTCGATCAATCCAGTGCTACTCCTCGGGATGATACATTTATGTCTGCCCAACAGCTTTTAGATCTTGTAAAGAATGCTCAAGCTGTCAGACCCATTCCAGAGCCTACTAATCCTAAATCTTGGTTTGCATGCCTGTGTAGTGATTATACCAATTTGGGTGGAAAGCCACTCAAGGGTATCAAAAGCATTATAGAAGTCCAAGCTTGGCTTAGAACAAGCGATCACATCTTTTCTTGCATGAATCTTACAGATCTACATTGAGTCCAAGTGGCTTCTAGCGCTCCAGGAAAGAGCATTAGATTGGTATGAGCTTTTGGTTTCTAAGATTATCAAAGCAGAGCTTACTTGGGAGCAATTTCGGGAAAGGTTCGAGTTGAAGTTTGTGCCGGAAGCTGAAAAAGTAACTTTAGCTCGACGCTTTATTGACCTTGTTCAAGGTGAATCTTCTGTGACGGATTACGTCGCATCTTTTGAATCTCTCCTTAAATATGGAGTCGGGTTAATACCCCATTGAACAAAAATCAGAGGTTTATTTTGGGTTGAATAAGAACCTCAAGAAGGCTTCACTTCTAAAACTGGAAGTTCCTTTCTATCAGCTTGTTGATATTGCTCTTCGACTTGAAGAGACCAATAAAGAGAGTGATGTTGAGGTTGTGGGTGCCAAACAGAACTTCAACATCAAAAAGAAGAGGCCTACAAAGTTCAAAGGACCTAATCCCAGCAAGAAAGGGAAGCAAGCAGCTTCGATATCAAAGACTCCTACCCCTAGTCATGGACAATGCTATAATTACAGTTCTAAGGACCATTATGCAAATAAGTATTTAAAACCCCTTGTTTGTCATCATTGCAAAAGTTCGGGTCATCTTTTATCTTCATGTCCCAAACTTTAAGGCAAGAAGGAGGGAAAGCTTAACATTTTGCGAGCTCCTAGTAACACTTCTCTAGGTCAAGGTATTTCTCATTCTATCCTAGATGGCATTATTATGTTTCGTGATCATCATATTCAAGTTCTTTTTGATACGGGTGCATCTCACTCTTTTATGTCAAAAGAACTTGCTGATACCTTGTCTTTAAGTATTATGTGCTTGATGACTTCACTGAGAATTGCGAATCCGATTAGTGGATCTGCAACACTCAGATTGCTCTGTAAAGATGTCGAGATTATTTTATATGATTATGCTTTCTGAGCCGACTTGCAAGTTATGCGTTACATAGGCTTAAGAATGATTTTGGGAATGTATTGGCTTAACCGTTATGAAGCCCACATCCTTTGTCCCGAGAGGACTATATATCTTCGGCATCCACAATCTGTTAAGTAGATTTCTTTTGTTCTTAAAGGTTCGAATTCTAATTTGGTAGCATTCTTATATTCTCTAAATCCTCTTGATGACGATAATGATGATGAGGAAGATGTCATTTCCCTCATTCACGTTGTTCGTGAATTTCCCGATATATTTGATCCCGTTTTAGGATTACCACCTAAGCGAGCAATTGAGTTCAGAATTAATCTAATCCTTGGAGCTCTACCTATCACCCGTCCTCCTTATCGTATGTCCAATAAGGAAAATGGGGAGACGCATAAGCAATTATCCGAATTGGAAGCAAAATAATTTGTTCATTCTAGTTCCTCTCCTTGGGGAGCTTCAGCTGTTTTTGTGAAGAAATCCGATGGTACCCTTATGCTTTACGTTGACTACCACAAGCTTAATGATCTTACCATCAAGAATAAATATCCTTTACCTCAGATTGATGATCTATTCGATCAGCTTGGCGATGCTAGAGTCTTTTCGTAGTTAGACTCAGCAATCGTTTTCATCAGCTTCGTATTGCAGCGGATAACATTTTTTTAGTATCGTTCCTTGCTTGTTATGGATCTTATGAATAGTTTTCTATGCTATTTATTTTAACGAATGCTCCAGCTTATTTCATTGACCTTATGAATCGAGTTTTTAAGACTTCCTCGATCGATTTGTTATCATCTTTGCACATGATATTCTTATTTATTCTAAAACCAAGGAAGAGCATGAAAAACATCTTCAAATCGTATTGGAAACTCTTAGGAGCAATCAATTGAAAGCGAAATTTTCTAAGTGCCACTTTTGGCAATCATGTATGAAATTTTAGGACATATTATTTCTAAATCCAGAATTTCTATGGATCCTTCAAAGATCGAAGCAATTGAAAATTGGAAGAAACTGGAGAGTGTGACAGAAATTCGTAGCTTTCCTGGATTGGCGGGCTATTACCGTCGGTTCATAAGACTTTTCTAAAATTTCCTTACCCCTTACTAGTTTGACAAAGAAGGGAGTTAAGTAAATTTGGTCAGACAAATGTGAAGCCGCTTTTCAAAAATTAAAAGAACTCCTTTCCGATGCTCCTATTCTTGTGATTCCTAAAGGGAACCAAGACTTTGTTGTTTATACCGATGCTAGTCGCGTTGGCTTGTGTGCTGTTCTCATACAAGGGGAATGTGTTATCGCTTATGCTTCTAGGCAATTAAAGCCTGCCGAGACTAGATATGCCACTCATGATTTCGAGCTCGTGGCTAGTGTTTTCGCCCTTAGAATTGGCATCATTATCTTTTGGGAGAGAAATTTTTTCTTTACACCGATCATAAATCTTTGAAGTACTAATTTTATCAAAAGAAACTTAATTTGCAACAACAGCGTTGGCTCGAGTTCCTTGTATCTTATGATCTTCATATTCTTTACACTCCCAGGAAGGGAAATCGTGTTGCCGATGCTCTAAGTCGTAAGCAACAAGCGGTTGTTTCCATGATGATATCCGAATGGAATGATATCGAGACTTTATCCACTTGTGAGATTCGCGACTGTGAATCCAATTTATGTTCATCTCTTGTTTTATGTAGCCTCGAGGATCATCCTTCTCTTTTAGACCACATCCTTGAAGCTCAAAAGCATGATTCTGAATTGGCTTATCTTAGCCAAAGTTTTAGGGATAGAAATATTGATGGTTTGAATGACTTTGAAATCGATGCTCATGGCAGCATTCGAAAATTTGGTAGACTTATCATGCCAAATATTAGTAATCTTCGTAAAGACATTTTAGAAGATTCTCATCATTGTAAATTCACCATTCATCCAGGTAGTGGTAAAATGTACGCAGATATGAAGTGACTTTATTATTGGGATGGAATGAAATCCAATATTGCTAACTTTATTAAGCGTTGCAAGACTTGCCAACTCGTAAAGGTCGATTATCAAAGGCCCGGTGGGTTATTGCAACCTTTAGACATTCCTGTTTGAAAGTGGGATCAAGTCTCCATGGACTTTATTGACGGTCTTCCCCGATCTCGTTCGGGTCATAACAGTATATGGGTGATTGTAGATAGACTAACAAAATCCGCCCATTTTATTCCCGTTCGATCCAATCGGACTGTACCTCTTTTGGCCAAACTTTATGTTAAAGAGATTGTTAAATTGCATGGAGTTCCTATTTCTATTGTTAGGCATCGTGATCCATTATTTTCTATTTGATTTTGAAAGAGTCTTCAAAAAGCTTTGGGAACGAAACTTAATTTTAGCACCACTTATGATCCTCAGTCTGATAGACAAATCTAATGCATGAATCAAACTCTTGAAGATCTTCTTCATGCATATGTTCTTGATTTTGATGGAAGTTGGGAAAATCATATTTCTCTTGTTGATTTCTCTTGTAATAATAGCTTCCAATCTAGTATTAGCATGGAACCTTTTGAGGCACTCTATGGAAGGCCATGCCGATCTCCTTCTTAATGGCTTGAGGCCGATGAGATGCTGGTTTTAAGTCAAGATTTTATTTGCGATTCCACAGAAAAGGTTGACCTTATTCGTCATAGGATGAAAGAAGCTCAAAATAGACAAAATCCTATGCCGATAATTGAAGAAGGAATTTGGAATTTTCTAGGGGAAATTTGGTGTTTATTCGTGTTTCGCCTATGAAGGGTGTTATGCGTTTCAGTCGATCGGAAAAATTAGCATCTCGATATTTTGGCCCATTTCTCATCACCGAACGCATTGGTTCCATGGCTTATTGCCTTTTATTACTGGCTCAATTTTCAGTTATTCATGACGTATTCCACGTCTCTCAACTATCAAAATGCCTTAGGGATTCCAATTTAATTCTTGAGCCTGGTGTTATTGAATAAATAGAAGTTTCACCTAATTTGACTAATGAGCAACATCCTATTCGATTATTGCTATGGAGATTAAACGCCTTCATAATAAGATGTTCCGCTTGTGAAAATTCAATGTCCTCAAATCCTAAGGATTGCCCTTGGGAATCCAGAGAATTCATCGAGCGATCACATCCGGACTTACTCTCTCATGTTCCTTAAGGTGAACTTCTTACTTCAAAATTTTCTTTTGTGTTGATATGCTTTTGTGGTTATTACTCTTTATTTTCTTCTCAAGTATTGCAAGGACATAATTTATTTAAGGAGGAGAGTCTGTAACAATCCACATATTTCATTATTGTATAATTAAATGTTTTATTTAAATATAGCATCGTTAGTCGTATTAAAGTCTGAAATGCTACTTTTTGTAAACAGTCGAATTAGGATTCGAGACTACTTTCATTGAGTTCGAAATGGTATTTACGACTTTTTTGAGTATGAATATCGGTATCTTTGGAGTTGAGTTGAATTTTGCTATTTTCCTATTAGGCTTTGGGTTTTGGTTTCAGCCCACTAATCCAACAAAATACCCTAACTTCACCCCCTCTTCATTCATTCATTCTATTTTTCTAACACTCTCAAGCTAAAGGAAAATGAGGGAAAGAAAAGGAAATTAAAATTCCTAAACCCTAGATTACTAGGAAATTCAAGATTCAAGCTCCAAAATAAAAAAGAAGCTTAGGTAAGCATCTTCTTCATCTTCTCCATCTCAAGCTTCCTTTAATTTTCAGAAATTCATAAACCCTAACTTAGGAAATATTTGCTTATAAGCTTAGATTGGAGCTTCTTGAGTTAAAGTGAAGAGTGGTTCATCTTTCTGCTGTTTTAAAGCTCCTTACTTGTTGTTTTGGGTTTAAAGGTGAGTTCTTGAACTCACATCTATGTCTATACATTTGGTAGTTGTTAGGTATGAATTCTTAACATCTATTTCATGTCCATTTGCTTTTGAATTGAATTGGTTTGGCGAATTTTTGGCATTTTAAGGTCAAAATCTATGCAAACCTTTATATGGATGTTTTAACATCTTGTTCGCAGTGTATTGATGAGTCTATAGGGGTGGGTTGTCACTTGGAATAAACCCCTAGTCATCGTCGCTCATTCGATCGCTTTCGATATGATTTAGCCATCAATGGCCTAGGCAAAATATTGTCCTGCACTTCAGCTCAAACATTTGGTAGTATGCTCAGACATCAGAAGCTATGGAATAAAAATTCCAGTCTTTCAGCTCAGACGTCAGAGATTGTTTCCCAGACGTCTAGGAAATTGCCTATTTGTATGTGGCTTTCCATTTTTATCAATTTTTGGTTGATCCAATTGGTCGTCGTCATTTATTATCGACTTTGATGACTTCTTCTGTGGATTTTTAGGAATATCTGTTTGATGGATTTGATACCAATTTCTATGGTTTTGATTCACGTTTTCGTATGTGAATTTTTGGTGATTGATTGTTTATACAATCATTTCTGTGATTTTTCACTTCAAAATACAAAGGTTTCTATACTAGTAGTAAATATTCAAACTCTTTCACAAAAATGATTTCAACATTATTTTTAATACAAAGCTCGTTTTTAAAACCTTTTTCCAATCTATTAGTATATACAAACCTTTACCTCATTCGTATGAGAAACCTAATTAAACGACTTAGCAAAACAAGTAGCATGAAACGCTTGCGTTTTCTTTGTCGGTTAATTCTTAGACTTGTTCGATTGAAATCTTGTGACAATTTTCAAGTGAAAATCCACAATTTGTTCGTAAATACTTAAGTTAAGGCAGTGGTTATGGGACATGAAGCTAAACTCATTTATTTACTAGCCTAGGTAATTTAAACCTTTTTTGAGCAATGGTGATCATATTATGGTTTAGACTAGCGATATGCGATGTCTCTTTGTCCACGTAGGGGACTGTACCTCATTTATTGAGCTTCGTCTCACTTTTATAGGCTAGCGACCTATGGGTTTTATGGAGTTCGGTTCATCGGGCATGCCGCTGTACTACCTCGTTGTTCTTTCTTATCAGGTTCATCGAGAGTACCGTTGTACTACGTCGTTTTTTCGAATTATTTGAGTTTCAGGTTTCTCGGACGTACCGTTGTACTACGTCGTTGCACCGGCTCTATGGTTAGCGACCATGGGATAGTGTCCCATTTATGACACACGTGTTGGTGAGTTTTTATGCTTCTGTTTTTGATAGGCCTCCCCCTTTGTGATTTCTGGATTTCTAATTGATGATTTTTAGAATTTATGTTTCACCGATTTTTTTATTTATATTGATAAGCTTTATCAATATTTGTGGTTTGGTGAATAAAACAAAGAATATGACATTCTTTTTGGTGTTTGAGAAAATTTGAGATATTTTATGATTTTTGTTGTTATTTAAATGTATACTTGTCATAGTATGGCATTTTGTTATCATACATTTTTGTCATATCTCTTGTCATATCTTATTTATATGATATTTATAGCTAGACTGATCCGTTTATTATTATTTTCTTAAATAATACTTGGGTCAGACAGATGTATTTCAGGTGCTTGTACTTGACTTCTTATCAGGGTTCATTATCTAACTTTTGGCTAACTACTTTAGCTTAGTTGTTTTTTCTTTATACGTTCGAGATAGAGATTCCTTGATATATACGTATTCTTTTGTGGTGTAGTGGATCTTGTATGACCACTACTTAGATGTACATTTTTATGTATATTCATATCTGTTTCCGCCTTAGTGATATGAATATTTATGACTGATTTATGTTATGCTTATTTTATATTTGTTTCCGAAGATCACACAGCCACTGTGTAGCAGCTTTGAGTTTGTAATTGATGTGTCAGATCTCCTCTTGAAACGAAATGCATGTAATACTATCTGACATATTGGTACTCGCACAAGGCAATTACACAGATGGTCGTTTCTCAATAGCCTTATTCTTCGTGCTAGTCGACAGCATTACCCCGTAGTGTCCTTGGCTAGTGTGAGTATAGAGGTGAGGCACCACAACCAACCACTTAGTAAAACTCTTAATTGCGTAAATCATTTGCCGTAAGGCCACTAAGAAAAGAGCTTCATGTATATCTCAAGTCAGAAATCAAAATGGGATATCTAAAATAAGGACAACAAAACCAAAATTTCCCGAAGATAGGAGTTGCAGTATGAATCCGATTGGGACATGCGAAAGACCACGAGGGGCACCCAGTCTCGTATCAAGTATTTAGAGTAAACAGTCCAGTGAACTAGGGGCACACACTCACCAACACTTAACCAAAGTAGAAAAAATTTCATAGTTCCGTTACTCCAAATAAATAATGTTGGCAGTAATTATGGGACTAGTATAGGAAAAATATCAACGAATACTCACGTATACAAAATCATGCTGCATAAAAAATAGTAGTATAAAAAGGCAACAGTGCACGGAATGTAGATAAGTAGACAAGTAAAGTTACAATCAAAATTTCAACATTTTTTTTACTTATATTGTTTTTCATGTACAACCACAAACTGCGAGCACCATACCCAAAGAATATTGGCCAAAGAATGGAAATTACAAACACCACTAGTACAACAAGTAGATATGCTAAGTGCAGACTCTACACTTGTACAAAAGTGACTAAAAAGCAAAAACTCCACTTCACAGATACATGGACGGATCATAGCTTCTTATCACTACCTCCTCTGTCGCCTTTCCCGCCTCTAACCGGCAACTTCTCAAGCTTCTACCCTCCTAGCATGATCTCGCTTTTTGAAATATTGCCACTGGCAGACTCTCCTTTTTCCTTTGTGATTGTGGGATTTATGAGAACTCTTTGATGACCCTTTTTACTCTTCAACCTTCTCCTCCGCTACCGCCAACATCTGCTGCTCGCTCATTGGCCGCTCTGTCTCTAATTTGTCTGGTTGTAGCTTGATCTGCTTGCTTCTATGTGTCAGTGTCTGTTAAACCCTCCTCTAGATTAACCCTAGAAGGGGATGAATAGGGTTATAGCAAATTTTCTCGAATTAAACACAAAAACAAACTGAGAGAAGTAAATATGCTGAAAAGTAAATCACACACAAAAATTACCCAGCTTCGGCAACCCCTGCCTACTGCTGCATTCCCAGATTTCTATTAGAATTAAACAGTCTCCCGCTTACAAACACTCTAACAGACTCGCACACCCTGCTACCGCCTATAGAGTTTTACAAACTCGCACACCCTGCTCACTGAACTAATTCTAACTAGACAATCTGACACAACCTAAAACCTAGGTGGTGATTTACCAAGATTTAAATCGAAAAGTATAGAAAAATAAGAGCAAAAATGATTAAAACACTTGATTTTAAAACTAAACCCTATTTGAAAAACTAAACCCTAATTAAAAACTAAACCCTAATTAAATTATACGGCCGCCCTTTTTTTATTCTTTCACTCAGTCTCTTTCGATTTTCTCTGATAAAAAATGGCGGCGATTGTTGTCCCAAATTAGGGCTACGTCCCTTCGATCCAATTTAGGGTTTTGAGAACAGCAGCTGCCGATAGTTGATCGAGCGTATGATTGTTTCCGGTCCTCTCTTTGTCGATCGTCTGTTTCTTTGAGTTGCTCTCTGCTGCTTCGATTTGATCGAGTTCAACGTATGCTACGGTATGTAGTTTTCTCTTTATGCGCTTTTCGTATTCGAACTCGATAATATTGGAACTGCCGATGATGTTGCTTATATATACTTCGATGCCCCCTTGAATTTTTGTTCATATCAATTCGATACTTTCCTAATTCTTGCTTTCCTGATATTTGTGACTATTTGATACACACGGTTTTGATTTTGAAGCGTTGATTTTTCTTGATCAATACGGCAGAAACTTTCCTGTTTTATTTTGATTTGACTTTTTCAAAGATACGCACTTGAATTATTGCTTGGTCATCTCTGCACTATTGATTAGTGGTCTGCATTTTTAATCTTCTGTTATCTTCGACTTCACTGTGAATTACGGCTTTGATTTTCTGGCCTGTGAGCTTCGACTCTGGCCATCTCCTCTGGTTGGTTTGACGTGAACTCCACTTTAACATTGCATTCGAGTGTTTTGATGTTGTCTATTTGTTCACTATTTGCATTACTATTTTTTCAGGTCTACATTATATTGTGATTCATGTTTGCATCACTGGTCTTTACTGTAATCTTCACTTTACTTCGAACTAATCTTCTTGTCTTTGATACATTGATGTCTCGGCTTTAATTACTGTCTTCATTGTATATTGGTTTGTTGAATTCATTACTGGTCTCTGTTCCATGTATTGCTGCATACCCATTACTGCACTGTTCACTATTTGATTTAATTTTGCATTACAGCTTTACTTGTTGTCTTCATATTGTGCTCTCTGTTTTAAGTCACTTCCATACTTGGTCGTGTTGTAGTCTTCAAGCATATTGCTGTGATTGAGCTCGGGTCGTCTGCACTTGTTTGTGCATTTGTGATTAGTATGTTTTGTATTTGGTATCTTCACTGTGTTGCATTCATGTTGGTTTAGTTGTGCACTTGCTTGAGTTTCACTGAGCTTGATATCATGGTGCACATGTGAGTTGTACTCTCTGTTTTGATTTGCATTTTCCAGCTTCATCACTGTTTCACTTCCACGCTGTTGCATTGTTGTTCACTTCTCTTGTATCATTGGTACATGTACATTGCTGCTATTCTCTGTTGCACTTGCTCATTTGAGTTTTAGCTTGAAGGTTTGGAGTCTTTGTGCTTCATGGACTTGGTTCGAATTCATTTACATTGTGCAGTTTCCATATCTTGTGCTCGAGCTTGCATGCTTCATGTTTCCTTGACTTTGGTTGTTGCAGTCCTATATATGATGTTTGTTGCTGTTGCAGTCTTTTGTGGTTTCAAACATTTGAGATGTTGTCTGGACAGTTGAATCATTAACTGTTTGTATGTTTACTTTTGTTGGCTGCGCACACGAGTTGGCGAGGCAGTGCACACGTGTATAAATGTATACGTGTGTATTGCAGCCACTTATGATTACCTGTCCCCGATAGGAATACAAGTGTATATATCTATGTGCACGACTTTGTGTGTGATGAATTCAAATGTAAATGATGACGAACAACTCAAATAACTGAGGCACCAATAAAAACAAATTTATATTTTTGCAAATTCAAATTTGTTTATTTTCAGATTACTGCTGTAGTTGCTAATTATACAGGTACACAGGAGACAGGGCAAGAACTGGAGCTGGACAATGCTGATAGAAGCAGATTAATGGTTTTGTAAAGTGTACAGTGTTGTGCGTTGTAGTGAGAGAAAATATGAATATGAAATGTATAAACTAGTGTATGTATATAGAGAGAGAGCTGAAAACTTTGTACTGTATAAGTGTTAAATTAAAATATTATATTGAATAAAAATACCGATTGAATTATATAAATTCTGTGCAATAGTATTATTATTCAATATGAATATTTATTCCTATATGTATGTAGTACAATCTGCAAACACATATATAAATTGATATATGTATATTTGTTATCATCAAACAAAAATTCACATCAAACAATCTCCCCCTTTTGATGATGACAAACATATATATTAAAGATTTTGAAATTCTAATAAATGTGTTTGAGCATGAAATATTTAGCTCCCCTATATGAATGCTCCCCCTACAACTGAGACCACTTTTATTTAGCCCCCCTATATGAATGCTCCCCCTACAACTGAGACCACTCCCTATTTAGAAGATTTAGAAAATTACAGAAGAATAAAAGAACTAAAGAAAATTAACTAACAACATTTAACAAATTTGTTGAAGTATTCAAAAAAATATTTACTTCCTTATCAAAATCTTGTTCTTCTCCCCCTTTTTTCATTATCAAAAGACTGACAAAAACTAATGGAACAGTAGGAAAAAGCATAATATTTCATAACGAGATAACAATTTCCACATTGTAGAGAATGGATCGATGATTCGGTTTTTATATAATAAGAAGAGAGATATTTTAAAAATAATTTGACATTTAAGCACAAAAATAAGCACTTACTAACCACGCATAACCATAAGGACTTTTAAATGGAATTAGTAGTTACTTATTAGTCTAAGCATCCGGACTTTGAGACCAGAAAAATACTTAGTTACCATACTCCATCCATGCATAACCATAAGGACTTTTAAATGAGAATGGAGTGATGATAAAAATAATTCCCTAACATGCTCCATCCATGCATAACCATAAGGACTTTTAAACGAGAATGGATGCATGAGAGATATTTTTATTTATTTATTTAAAAGATAATTCACTCTTCTCATTTTACAAAACCATTATAAATGATAGAAAGATGGTAGAAATAGAAATGGTCGTGGAATAAGTTACCAAGTTAATTATATTATGAAAAATCCACTACTGAATACCATATTCGAATCAATCTTTGAATAATATCCAAAAACTGGTTTGAATCCTAGAAATTGAAGTTGAAAGTAAATATCCAAGAATATTTCAATCAATAAATGGAAAATGATTAGTCAATTTCTATAATCCCCAAATCCAAACGTAATCTGGAAAATCTATCTTCGGGAGGGGTTTTGTGAAAATATCAGCAAGTTGAGCCTCAATTGAAATGTGTTCAATGCAAATGTCTTCCTTAGCAATGTGATCTCTAAGAAAGTGATGTCTCACATCAATGTGTTTTGTGCGTGAATGATGAACAAGATTATTTGACAAGTCTATTGCACTTTTACTATCACATTTTAATGGAACTTGTTTATAAACCAAGCCAAAATCAGAAAGAGTTTGCATCATCCATAAAATTTGAGCACAACAGCTTCCTAAAGAAATATATTCTGCTTCAGTGGTGGATAATGCAACATAATTCTGTTTTCGGCTTGACCATGAAACTAATGAATGTCCTAGCATGAAACATGTCCCACTAGTGCTTTTTCTGTCAACCAATGAACCAACATAATCAACATCAGAATAGCCAACTAAATCAAAATTTTCACAAGAAGGGTACCATAATCCAAATTTGTGTGTGTGTGAAAGATATCTCAAAATTCGTTTAGTGGCTTTCAAATGAGATTGTTTAGGATTAGATTGAAAACGTGCACACAAACATACAGAAAACATAATATTAGGTCTAGAAGCAGTAAGATAGAGAAGTGAACCAATTATCCCTCGATATTTCTTCTGATCAACAGCAATTCCTTTCTCGTCTTTGTCCAACTTTGTTGATGGGCTCATAGGAGTTCTCAATGGTTTGGAGTTCTCAATTCCAAATTTCTTCAACAGTTCCAACACATACTTGGATTGTGAAATAAAAATACCATCATTGCTTTGCTTGATTTGGAATCCAAGAAAATATTTCAATTCTCCAACCAAGCTCATCTCGAATTTAGCCTCCATGACTTGTTCAAATTTCTCGCACAAGAGTTCATTAGTAGCACCATAAATAATATCATCCACATAAATCTGAACAATCAAAAATTCACTTCCATTATGTAATAGAAACAGTGTCGTGTCAGCACTCCCCTTTTTAAAGCCATTTTCCAAAAGATATGTAAAAAGGCAGTCATACCAAGCTCTAGGAGCTTGCTTAAGACCATATAATGCTTTTTCTAGTTTATACACATGATTTGGAAAATCATGGTTTTCAAAACCGGAGGGTTGTTCAACAAAAACTTCTTCTTTTAAATCATCATTTAGAAAGGCACTTTTTACATCCATTTGTTTAAGTTTGAAACCCTTATAACATGCAAAACTTAGCAAAATCCTAATGGCTTCTAACCTAGCCACTGGAGCAAATGTTTCATCAAAATCTATGCCTTCTATTTGGTTATATCCTTTTGCGACCAATCTAGTTTTGTTTCTAATTACATTTCCTGATTCATCAAGCTTATTTTTGAACACCCATTTAGTTCCAACAATTGGATAGTCATTAGGCCTAGGAAATAATTCAAACTTTATTTCTCTCAAATTGATTAAGTTCATCTTGCATTGCTAAAACCCAACTTTCATCATTAAGAGCCATTTCAATAGAATCAGGTTCAACCTCAGAAATAAAACCACTGTGGCAACAAAACGTACATAAATTTTTATCAAATCACGAGCGAGTGCGTATACCTTCCGTAGGATCACCTATAACCAATTCAGGAGGATGATTGGATTTGAACTTCAATCTACCAGCATCAACAGTCCTACTTTCAGCTTTCTCACTCGATGTCCCTTCTTCAATGCCTTCATGATCTACCCCATCGTCAACCGTCTTTTCAGTCGTCCTTTCCAGGTCAGATTCATCGAATTTCACATTGATTGATTCAACAATTGTTTTTGTTCGTTTGTTGTATATCCTGTAAGCCTTGCTCCTTGTTGAATAGCCCATGAAAATTCCCTCATCAGCCTTTGATTCAAATTTTCCAAGTTGATCACCCGTATTAAGAATGAAACAAGGACATCCAAATACACGAAAATAAGAAATGTTAGGTTTCCTTTCATGCCACAATTCATAAGACGTTTTGTTAAGTATTGGTCTGATCATTACTCTATTCATTACATAGCACGAAGTATTCACTGCCTCTGCCCAAAAGGTTAGAGGTAGTTTATACTCACTCGACATGGATCTAGCTTATTCCTGTAATGTACGATTTTTCCTTTCAACCACCCCATTTTGTTGAGGCGTTCGTGGAGCAGAAAATTCATGTTTTAAACCATTTTCTTGACAAAAGCTTTCAAATTCCAAATTTTCAAATTTGCCTCCACGATCACTTCTCAAAGTTTTAATTGAAACTCCTTTTTCATTTTGAACAAGTTTTGCAAATTTTGAAAAATAATCAAAAGATTCAGACTTTTTGTCTAAGAAATAAACCCATGTAAATCTAGAATAATCATCAACCAATACATAACAATAACGTTTTCCATTCAAGCTTGCAATTTCATTTGGTCCATCCATGTGAATTAATTCAAGGACCCTTGATGTGCTAACAATGTTTTTAGGGCGAAAAGATGTTCGACTAAGCTTTCCCAAGGAACATGCTTTACACACTTTATTATTTTTAAACTTCTGATGTGGTAACCCTCTGACTAATTCTTTCGTTTCAAGTTTTTCTAAGAGGCTCATGCTAGCATGTCCAAGTCTCCTATGCCATAAAGATGCCTCTTCGTCAGTGGCTACCAAACATCTAGAAAGATTTAGATTATCAAACGAATGCGAGTAAACATTTCCTTTTCTTTTGCCCATAAAAACGATGTTATTAGAAGATTTATCAATGATTTTGCAAGTATCACTATCAAAGACCACATTCATACCTTTGTCACATAGTTGGCTAATAGAAATGAGATTGTGATGCAAATTATCAACGTATAAAACATTAGTCAAGGAAAAAGTACCGTTACCTACTTCACCTTTACCAATAATCTTACACTTGCTATTGTCTCCCATGATCACATTTCCACCTTTAAAATTCTCTAGGCTAAGGAACTTCGATTTGTCACCTGTCATATGTCTAGAACACCCTGAATCTAGAAACCATTCTTGTTGCTCCTTAGCCCGCCAACAGACCTCACTAGATTCTTCTGAGCTATTATTTGGTGGATTCATGACTCTAGAGTTAAAAGAAAAAATACCTTGCTTTGATACCACTTGTAGGATCTAGATTAACCCTAGAGGGGGGTGAATAGAGTTATAACAAATTTTCTCTAATTAAACACAAAAACAAACTGCAGAGAAGTAAATATGCTGAAAAGTAAATCACACACAAAAATTACCCAGCTTCGGCAACCCCTGCCTACTACTGCATTCCCAGATTTCTATTAGAATTAAACAGTCTCCCGCTTACAAACACTCTAACAGACTCACACACCCTGCAACCATTTATAGAGTTTTGCAAACTCGCACACACTGCTCACTGAACTAATTCTAACTAGACAATCTGACACAACCTAAAAACTAGGTGGTGATTTACCAAGATTTAAATCGAGAAGTACAAAAAAATAAGAGCAAAAATGATTAAAACACTTGATTTTAAAACTAAACCCTATTTGAAAAACTAAACCCTAATTAAAAACTAAACCCTAATTAAATTATACGACCGCCCCTTTTTTATTCTTTCACTCAGTCTCTTTCGATTTTCTCTGATAAAAAATGGCGACGATTGTTGTCCCAAATTAGGGCTTCGTCCCTTCGATCCAATTTAGGGTTTTGAGAACAGCAGCTGCCGATAGTTGATTGAGCGTATGATTGATTCCGGTCCTCTCTTTGTCGATCGTCTATTTCTTTGAGTTGCTCTCTGCTGCTTCGATTTGATCGAGTTCAACGTATGCTACGGTATGTAGTTTTCTCTTTATGTGCTTTTCGTATTCGAACTCGATAATATTGGAACTGCCGTTGATGTTGCTTATATATACTTCGATGCCCCTTTGAATTTTTGTTCGTATCAATTCGATACTTTCCTAATTCTTGCTTTCTTGATATTTGTGACTACTTGATACACACGGTTTTGATTTTGAAGCGTTTGATTTTTCTTCATCAATACGGCAGAAACTTTCCTGTTTTATTTTGATTTGACTTTTTCAAAGATACGCACTTGAATTATTACTTGGTCATCTCTGCACTGTTGATTAGTTGGTCTGCATTTTTAATCTTATGTTATCTTCGACTTCACTATGAATTACGGCTTTGATTTTCTGGCCTGTGAGCTTCGACTCTGGCCATCTCCTTTGGTTGGTTTGACCTGAACTCCACTTTAACATTGCATTCGAGAGTTTTGATGTTGTCTGTTTGTTCACTATTTGCATTACTATTTTTTTAGGTCTGCATTATATTGTGATTCATGTTTGCATCACTGGTCTTTACTGTAATCTTCACTTTACTTCGAACTGATCTTCTTGTCTTTGATACATTGATGTCTCGGCTTCAATTACTGTCTTCATTGTATATTGGTTTGTTGAATTCACTACTGGTCTCTGTTCCATGCATTGCTGCATAGCCATTACTGCACTGTTCGCTGTTTGATATAATTTTGCATTGCAGCTTTACTTGTTGTCTTCATATTGTGCTCTCTGTTTTGAGTCACTTCCATACTTGGTCGTGCTGTAGTCTTCAAGCATATTGTTGTGATTGAGCTCGGGTCGTCTGCACTTGTTTGTGCATTTGTGATTAGTATGTTTTGTATTTGGTATCTTCACTGTGTTGCATTCATGTTGGTTTAGTTGTGCACTTGCTTGAGTTTCACTGAGCTTGATATCATGGTGTACATGTGAGTTGTACTCTCTATTTTGATTTGCATTTTCCAGCTTCATCACTGTTTCACTTCCACGCTGTTGCATTGTTGTTCACTTCTCTTGTATCATTGGTACATGTACATTGCTGCTATTCTCTGTTGCACTTGCTCATTTGAGTTTTAGCTTGAAGGCTTGGAGTCTTTGTGCTTCATGGACTTGGTTCGAATTCATTTACATTGTGCAATTTCCATATCTTGTGCTCGAGCTTGCATGCTTCATGTTGCCTTGACTTTGGTTGTTGCAGTCCTATATATGATGTTTGTTGCTGTTGCTGTCTTTTGTGGTTTCAAACATGTGAGATGTTGTCTGGCCAGTTGAATCATTAATTGTTTGTATGTTTGCTTTTGTTGGCTGCGCACACGAGTTGGCGAGGCAGTGCACACGTGTATAAATGTACACGTGTGTATTGCAGCCACTTATGATTACCTGTCCCTGATAAGAACACGAGTGTATATATCTATGTGCATGACTTTGTGTGTGATGAATTCAAATGTAAATGATGACGAACAACTCAAATTACTGAGGCACCAATAAAAACAAATTTATATTTTTGCAAATTCAAATTTGTTTATTTTCAGATTACTGCTGTAGTTGCTAATTATACAGGTACACAGGAGACAGGGCAAGAACTGGAGCTGGACAATGCAGATAGATGCTGATTAATGGTTTTGTAAAGTGTACAGTGTTGTGCGTTGTAGTGAGAGAAAATATGAACATGGAATGTATAAACTAGTGTATGTATATAGAGAGAGCTGAAAACTTTGTACTGTATAAGTGTTGAATTAAAATATTATATTGAATAAAAATACTGATTGAATTATATAAATTCTGTGCAATAGTATTATTATTCAATATGAATATTTGTTCCTATATGTATATAGTACAATCTGCAAACACATATAAAAATTGATATATATATATATATATATATTTGTTATCATCAAACAAAAATTCACATCAAACAGAATCTTCCACTGTCTCCATCATAAACACAACTCCATAACCATTGTTGCTAACCATCACCAACACACCAAAATCCATCGACACATAAATTTTGTAAATATTTTTAGTTCTATTTATTTGAAACTTTGATTTTAAATCATTTAAAAATATGAATTTTGGAATTTTCCAATGTATTTTTGGATATTGTTTATAATTATTTTTCCAAATATAATAAAATAAGGATTTTCTAAAATTTATACTTTGGTCAACTTTGGTCAAACTTTGACATTCAGTTGAATTTCTAAATTTTCAATTTTCAATTTTCAATTTTTTTCTTTGAAACTGAATTTGATTCTGATATTCGTTCTGTTTTTCGTTTCGTCAAATTCTGTTTTATACTTTTAAAATTTGATAAAATTTAGCGTTTTACACGCAATTATTTTCTGTATTTTATTGTTTGTTTTCTATTCTCTATTTTCTATTTTATTTCTGTTTTCTATTTTGTTTGGGCTTGATTTTTTATTTGGGTTGTTGAGCTTGTTTAGAAGTGGGCCTTGCTATCGGGCTTTGAAATTCCTAACAGCTACTTGATTGCCTTTTCTAGATGAAAAGGTGCCCATTCATTTGTGCAAGCCATACAAAATACTTTCCTTCTCATCTCTCTTCTCATTTGCTTCCTGGAAAAAAAATTTCTCTCTGTAAGTTTCCTCCTTTTCTTTTTTCTCTCTCTTTTGTTTGCGAGCAAGCTCAGCCATCACCATGATCCTCCCTATAGCCGACCATCTCTTCACCACACCATCATCTATGATCGGCCTCCACCATCTCATCACCATCCCTACCTATGCCGTGACCCATAGATCCAAACACCATCACTAAACCAAGTTTCAAACCCTAGCCGAGCACCACCATATCATCCCTTCCTCATCCCCTAACCTCGGCCACCACCAATTTCTCCATCTCCTTTGCCTTGCCGTGACCACTTCCACCTCTAAGTTGTGACCAGATGATGGCTGATCACTGATTCAAACCTAAGCACCTGGCCGAGCACATTAGCCTTAGAGCCGAACCCAAAACCATCATGACCGTTGACTTTTTGCCCTCCCATTTGACCCTTGGTTTGCCACCACTTCATCTACCTCTAGCCGTGGCTCATTTTTTGCCTTGGCCGAGCATGCTTGCTTCAGAACCAAAGTGGCGGAGCCTTGCTTGATGATGGTCAAGCCTATTTTGAAAGTGGCCGAGACCACTTGTTTTGGATAAGCCATCTCTACTTCATTTTGTTCATATTTTTGAATCTGTTTAATTCAATTTTTTTTGTATAATTTTATACTTATATATGTGCGTATCTATTTGTTTGCAAGATTTGAATCTTGGGTCTTCATCCACTCAAATCTACTTCGTGCTTTGTCGTGCTTTTTGGAGTTTGTTCATGTGTCTTGAATTGTTATCTCTAGCTTTAGAAGGTGAGTTTATCACTCTCGACATTTGGGCTTATATAATTGTGAAACAATGACATGTGAATGTGTAGTAGTTGATATGCTATGATGATATAAGTTCATACATATGCTTGTTACAGGGCTTTATATGATGTTATTACCTGATTATATACCTGTTACATCACCTGATATGATATGCTATGCTATACTGTTCATTTTATTTTCTGCTTCTCACACTACAGGTTCCCTGTTAGTATAGAATCACTGTGAGTTGAAGTGATACATACCCGAATGGACTTTAGAATAGGGAAAAATCGTTATGAGCTGAAATGATAGGCTCAAGCGATTTTTATTTTATTAGACTTGGGATTGCGAGTTTGAAATAAAACAACCCTGATTTTTATAAAATTCGGATTGAAATGATACATATCCATATTACTTGAGCTAGGTTAGAAAATATCATACAGACCCATGGTTAAATTTTTAATAATAGTTTTCTAAAATTTATTAAGTACCCTGAATTTTAAAATATATGAAAATTTTAACTTAAAATTGATTTAATGACTTTAAATTATAAAGATATATTGGTCTTCTATAAGTTAAAATTTTATAAGTAAATAAATGGTTTAAAACTAGAATTTAAAGCTTTTTATCTATGATATATAACTTAAAAATTTAAATTTCATTTAATATGTAATTTTAATTCTAACCTAATAATAGTAATAGATTTTATTTATGAAATGGTTATGTTTTGTATAATAAATAACTATGATTTCAATTTAAGGTATGATGTTTAAAATGTATGGTAGAATTTGTAGCATTTCCAAAATGCTATGTTATTTAAGTTATATTTTTAAAAGTGTTATACTACTTTAGGTTATGTTTTAAAATGATGTATTTCTAAAGATAGCATTTTTGAAACACTATTATATAAGGGTCACTTTTTCAGGTGTTATGATTTCTAAATTATTACATTTTTAAAGAGCTATGACTAAGTATATTAATTCAGAAGTATTACCACTTTTGAAATGGATATTATTTTGGAAGAGTAATAGCATTTGGTTTTAAATGGTTTTGAAATGGAAATGTTTTTTTGAAATGTAAACCATTTGAAATAACCATGTGTTTGCACAAAAAATGGGCAAACACCTCCAAGTCGTATTATTTAGTTGATTTTATGTGGTTTTCAATGATTTGGCTGACTTATGCAAATATGTAAAAAGCAGAGACTGAACTGTAAAAGACACACAGATTTATAGTGGTTCGGCCAGAACGTGCCTACGTCCACTTTATATGTTATTGTCCTTTTTCTTTCAGATTATAAGTACAAAGCTTTGTATACAAGTATATGAAAGTTGTTTGAAAGTTCCTTCCATGCTTGAGCTCTCAAACTTGTCTGCCATTGTTGTACCCCTGCCCCTCTATTTATAGAGTGAGGTTGGGGGCAGGGGTCTTGGATGTATATAGCTGCTGATGGGCCTGGGCTGAAGCAATCTGGCCTGGCGCATCTGGTTCGGCGGAGCTTGGTTCGGCCGTGCTTGGTGTGGTTGGTCCAGAGGTTCATTCGGTAGTGGGTGGAAAGATTGTGGTTCGGCATTAGTTGGGAGAGGAGCTGGTCCGGCATTGGTAAGGAGAGATGTTGATTCTGCATGGCTTCTGGACCGGTGTCTTGGTGATTCGGCAGGAGGATGGAGTGACGTTGGTTTGGCAGGTGGTGGTTCGGTAGGCTTTGGTTATGTGTTGGTGGGTTTTGGTCCGGTGGTAGGTTGGTTCGGTGATGGTTTGAAGTGGATTGTTCTGGTGGTTGCTTGGACCGATGATGGTGGATGGAGCACGGTTCGGCGTGGGTATGGGTACCGAATGGGCACGGATACCAGATGGAAATGGCGAAGCTGACGCCTCTTGGTCTCATGATTCCATAGGTGAGAATTCGCCCAACATTTGCCCCCCAAAGTGGGGCACGTGCTTGCAGGTGTCGCGCTTTGTTTTTCTTCCAGTTGGTGTAGCTACGTTCGGTTTTGAGTACCGAACCATTTGGTTCGGTTTCCTGTGTACGTCTATAAATAGGGGCTACACCCCTTCGTTATTCCTTACCGAATCAGAGAGAGCCGAACCAACTTGAGTGCCGAATCAACCTTGTACCGAATCAACCTCGTGCCGAATCAAACTCGTGCCGAATAGGTATGTTTCTCTTTTCGCCGAATGGGCTTGAAAATTTTACTACCGAGTGAAAATTATCCAGGTGATGCCGAATGGACAATTGCCGAATGAGTTCGATTATTGGGAATGCCGAATAAAGCTTTAACCTTTAATGCCGAATGAAACTCGAAAACTTGACCACCGAATGGAACTTGATAAATATTCGTTTATATTCCCATACTCCTTGTTCTAATACCATGTTTTTCTTGTGCCGCAGATAAATGTCTCGCAAAGCAGAAACTCGATCAGATAGAAAGAAGTCCAAGGATAGAGAAGAGTCTTCTTCCGTGCCCCCAACCCAACCAGGACCGGCGCAACATGGACCTGCCCCGAGGTCGTTAGTGGATGGGTATGGTTGCTAGGAACTTCTGGTCTCCCCTCCCGATTGCTTTCCTAGCTCCCTAAAGGAGGAGCAACTTGATGTTATATCTCGTTCCTTCGGGATAGATGGAGCGCTTATGCGGTTGCCGGGGGACGGAGTGATGTCGTACAATCCCCCTGAAGGATATTTTGCGTATAGTAGGTACCACTGCATGTGTAGGGCCATTCCTCCCATTAATACCTGGATAGTCAACTTCATTACTTATCTGAAGGTGGCTCCTTTCCAGCTTCAGCCCAATTCCTACGCCATCTTGGTGTGCTTATACATTATTTTCCAGAGAAGGTACGGGCGCCCCCTTCCAACCGGGAGATCCGGTATCTATATAACTTGAGGGGTTACAAGAAGGGATCTCTGTACGTTAGCTTGGAAGCGGCTGTTCCTTTCAAACCAGTCCTGGACCTATATTCAAAGCTTAGTATGTTTAAGAAAGAATGGTTTTTCATCAGGGATGACTCCGTGTCCTTCCGCCTTCTCCTCTGGTTGTGAGTTGAACTTCATTTATAGTTTCCTTGTTTCGGCTGCAACGCTTCTTCTTATATGCTTTCATTTCTTGCTAGCGACAGGTGGCTTTGCGGTCTTGGAGAATGATTCCTTGGTTCAGATGGCTGCGGAAATAAGAGCCATTCCGGGACGGGATCGGTCGGCTTCTTACTTGATCAGGAACTCTACTCTCCTGGAGCACAACTTGATCCTCCCACGCCAGTCCGTGGTTAAGCAAAGAGATACAGCTGAGGAGAAGGCTGCCAAAGCCAAGGAAGGGGCCACGGTGAAGAGTGGCAAGAGGGAACCTTTTACAAAGCCTCCCGTTGTCGGAGGTAAGAAGCTTAAGAAGTCTGATGGTCCCTCTCCTAGCACTTGCCCAATTGCCCCGGGAGAGGAAGATGTGGAGGAAGATAGAGGTGAGGGTGAAGGAGGAGATGGACAGAGTGGTGGTGGCGTCAATGCCTTAACCTTTGGGCAAGCGGGAGAGATTCATGAGTGGACGGATGATGCTTTCCGTCAGGCTTTTGGGGAGTCGGAGGAAGGATCGGCTTTGGTTGAGAAGGCAAAGGAGGTTGACAAGGCTGGGGCTGACGTCGATTCATTCTCTAAGAGTTCTTCAGCTATGGCGACTCCAGTGATTCAAGGTGAACTTTTGACTTCTGCAGACTCCATTTACGATAGGGACTTAGGAATATTTTATGGTTCGCTTCCGTCCTGGAATGAGATTCAGGACTTATTGCAGTATCCTACTCCCCTGCAGGGTTTGTATAATAGATGTGTCTTCTCACTCTTGTTAACTTAACATATTTCTCGAATTATGGACCATTGTATGTTCGTAACACTTGGCTTTTATTCCAGGAGCAAGTAAGGCGACCAAGTCATCAGATATTCGGCACCGCCTCGAACAGTATAAGCTACTCAAAGCTTCTGCCAAACCAAAGCCGCCAACTAGCCGTTCTGGGGATGTACTTAGATATCGCCCTCTTCTTGGAGCCATTGAGGAAGATATGCAAAAGAGGAAGAGGGGCCGATCTTCGTTTGAACCTTCTTTTGGCCCCCAGCCTCCAGTCCAGCCCATCCATGATATTACTGAAGAGGATACTGAGTTTATGCCTTCCCCCCATCCGTCCGAAAATCCAACCGTCACTCCGATAGACCGTCCTGGTTTGAATCGCTTTGCCGGCCACCCGGATCTGGACCCGAATTTTCAGGATATCTCTTTTGACGAGGTCACGGGTGAGCATCTTCTTCCCCGCAATCCCATGGTACGGGTGCTTGATGAGGCTAAGTCGTTAGACCTCGATTTGCTTACTACTCGGATTGTGACCATGGGGAATGAGGCCAAGGCAAGTATCGATCGGGTGGCTGAGGAAACCAAGAGGTCAATGGAGCATCATGCTCAACTGGCCAGGGCTGGGGAGGAAATCGGAAGTGCTAACATCCGATTGCGGCTACAGGTTTCTGATCAGGCCAAGCAGCTTGCCGATCAGGCTATCCAGATATCCCAGCATGAGGCGGCCACCCGACGACTAAAGAAAATCATGGAGGAGGCTAGCAAGGCTGAGTTGCGAAAGGTGGAGGCCGCCTGCAAGGAGCGGATTGACATAGCCATTGCTACGGTGGACGAGGTTCGGAGGGCGGTTCTCGAGAAAGTAGAGGAGTTATCTGGGAGGCTTGAGGCCGCAGAGCTTGCTCAGGCCAGGCTAAAGGAAGAGATGAAGGAAATGAGGAGGTCTCTCCAGGCTGACCGCTTGAGATATCGATCGGAGAGGGATGTTGCTGTCGCCAAGTTGTTGTCCTCCGAGGCCCGGGTGAGGGAGTTTGAGGAGAATGAGGGGATGATGGATGAGATGTTGCAGGATATGTACTTCCGTACCTGGAAGCAGGTAATCTATCCTGGATGGATGACTATCCCCGCATCATGGCTAGGATATATCTCCGGGCTTTGGAGGAGGCCAAGGCCGATGCGGATAAGGAAGGTGGAGCGGCATTCAGGATGGACATGGTAACCGCCCAATTCTCAAAGGAGGAGAAGGTAGCGGTGAAGGAGGGG
Organism: Allium cepa; assembly: GCA_030765085.1. Lineage (NCBI taxonomy): Eukaryota > Viridiplantae > Streptophyta > Magnoliopsida > Asparagales > Amaryllidaceae > Allium > Allium cepa. The sequence continues at coordinate 819,254,321 of CM060929.1, forward strand.
ATGCGGCTACTTGCAGCGGAGGAAGCCGGTGTGCAGTTGGGGGATGAGGACCAAGAAGCGGGTGCTGGTGAGTTCTCCCTATTTTAGTTTTTCATGACTTGATCGTCCGTTGTTGGTTTAATGGATTCCTCTTCTGAATTGGACAGGTGGGACTTCTGATAAACATGCTGGGAGCTCCGACCCTGCGGCTAAGTAGGCTTGGAGAGCTGGTAGGATGAGGGTGAGGTGCGGACGCAGCTGGTTCCTTGTCCGGATTCGGTCACCTTTTGATTTCCTTTTATCGCTGTTTATGTTAGTCCAAAACATTGATGTGACCGTAATAATATTGTTTATGATGAATGACTTTATGTAATTTCATAACATAAGCTGATTCCTTTATGTTGGAATGTTATCGCTATTTTGTTGTGCTGTGTAAGTGATGTAACTATGCATGTTACTAGTGGCTTGACTGTGCCTGATGCCAAGTTTTTTGCTTAAAGTATAATTTTCTCATTTTGCAACGTAAATGTGATGTGTGAATATGAACTGCAGCTATGCATTAATGTATAAAAGTAGAAGGTACCGCCCTTCATGTTTCGGCTGTGGACGGCAACTTCGTGCGCCCTGTAAGACTAAGCACGGAATGCTGTTGAGTGTCTCGTCATCCGATTGTAAGTTTCTGTTCCCATTAGCGAGCGTTCTCTATTTCATGTCCTGTACTTTCAAGCACCGTTACGGAGAATAGGAGAAAAGTTTTAAATGAAATGGAAATATAGGAAAAGTAAAACTTCCAGTCACGGAAGGTCGTCGATGTGCTTAAGTTCGTGGCAAACGGGTTTTGTAGTCACTTTCCCTAGCTGTGGGTCTTGGAGACATTTGTCACCCATCTTACGCCTCTGCGGGGAGTTTTCTTTTTTACCACAGCCGCACTTAAGACACATCGGAGCCGATCGCGCACAGTAACTACCCGGGCCATTATGGCCCGTAATCGCGGGTATTATTCGATTTACTATGGCCGGCTAGCGTGGGGGCCGATCGTCAACTGTGAACTGCCCCTGGCTGGCCACACCTTATGTTGGGGCTTATGGTCGGTTCACAGTTGCCGACGAGCCGAATCGCTGTAATGAGCTGCCATGGCATAATCGGCCTTCTCGGTGGCTTATACTCGGCTTATTACAGTTGGCTTTAAGGGCCGAGGCAAACAATGAGTTAACTCGCGGTAGAGGGATACCGGAGCAAATTGTCTCATTGGCGAGGGCATAGAATCGTAGCGTACCTGTTAGATTTTGTCCAGGTGGAGTTGTGTTGTGAAGCTCTGAATTGAAATGTCATCTGCAAAGGATTTTGTTCAACAGCAAAGGATAAAGCTTAACAAGTAGCCAAGATACAAAGGAACAAGTTAACAAGAGCCAAGTTTTTTAAAGTGGTTCGGCACGAAAATGCCTACGTCCACTGATTCTCTTTGTTAATTCACTTCATATGGGCAGTACAAGTTAAGAAAAGTATCGACGGAGGTGTCGGATGTTCCATGCCCTCTGGAACACCTCTCCGTCCACTGTTGACAAAATATAAGCTCCGTTGTGGAGATCTTTATGAATTACATATGGTCCGTCCCAGATTGGATCCAGCGCTCCTGGACGCGGAAAGATTCACTTGAGGACAAGATCTCCTTCTTGTAAGCTGCGATGTTTGACTTTGGAGTTGTATAGTGCTGCCACTTTTTGTCTGTGAGCTGCTGCTTTGAGTGCTGCATCATTCCTTCTCTCCTCAATTAGATCCAAAGACATATGGAGGAGTTCTTCGTTTTCTTCGGGGTTGTAGTGGATCCTACGATGGGAAGGTACAATAATTTCAACTGGGAGCATGGCCTCTGATCCGTATGCCAAAGAGAACGGAGTATGCCCTGTTGATGTTCTGAAAGAAGTGTGGTAAGCCCATAGTGCTGTAGGAAGTTCGTCCACCCAAGCGCCTTTTGACTTTTCAAGCTTCTTCTTGATTAGAGTCTTGAGAATCTTGTTGACAGCTTCGACTTGACCATTTTCCTGGAGATAAGCTACGGATGAGAAGCCCTTATGAATTCCGTGCTCTTGGCACCAGTCGGCAAATTCCTCGCTGTCAAATTGAAGCCCGTTGTCTGATATGATTCTGAGTGGAACCCCGTACCTGCACAGAACATTTTTGATCAAGAAGTTGATAACTTTAGTTGAAGATATTTTATTCAGAGGCTCCGCTTCCACCCATTTGGTGAAATAGTCAACTGCCACTATAGCATGTCTGGCCCCGCCTCGGCCCATCGGCAGTTCGCCAATTAAGTCAATTCCCCATATTGCGAAGGGCCAAGGGCTGGTCATCTGAGTAATTTCATTGGTTGGTAGTCAAGGAATCTTAGCAAATTTCTAACATCTGTCGCATCTTCTGACGAAGTCTAAGGCATCTTTGTTTAAAGCGGGCCAGAAATACCCATATCAGAGTATCTTTTTTGCTAGGGTCTGCCCTCCAGTGTGGTCTCCACAACTTCCCTGATGGATATTGGGTAGAATTTCTTTGGCTTCTCTTCCAGCAATGCACCTCAATAAGGGGTTAGAGAAGCCACGCCGATAGAGGATGCCTTCTTGCATTGTGTAGCGGGAAGCTTTCCTTAGAGTTTTCTTAATTTCATTTCGCCCGTTGGGTAGGGTGCCGTTTTGTAAGTATTCTCGGATAGGGGTCATCCATGTTTCTTCTTCGGTTGCAGCTATCAGATTTACTTGCTCGAAACTTGGTGCCAGCTGTTTTGAGATGGTTAATGCTCCGAAAATAGTGATGTTCTTCATGCTAGCTTGTTTTGCTAGTTCGTCGGCCTCTTGATTCTCTTCTCGGGGAATGTGTTTGATTATATAGTGATCTAATTGATTAAGCAGTAGCCTGGTCTTCTTTAGATACGCTGTGAGTCGTTCTCCTCGAGTCTGGAATTCTTCCAGTATTTGATTTACAATAAGTTGAGAATCACTATGGAGACATAAAGAACTGACTCCAATTTCCAATGCAAGTTCTAATCCGGCTATCACTGCTTCGTATTCTGCGTCATTGTTGGTGGCAGCGAATTCCAATCTTAGGGCGTAGTGCAGCTTCTTTCCCTTGGGGGTGATTATCACAACACCTGCCCCCGAGCCTTGTTCGTTCGACGCTCCATCCACGAAGAGATTCCACTTGATATGTTCTGCTATTTCAAATTGGTCCTTACCTTCGCTAGTAGTGAATTCGGCAATGAAATCAGCTATGGATTGCCCCTTGATAGCGGTGCGAGGATGGTAAGTGATATCATATTGACTTAGTTCGATGCACCACTTAAGTAATCGCCCAGAAATGTCGGGGCGATGGAGCACTTGCCTTAGCGGTTGATCGGTTAAAACTCTGATGGAATGAGATTGGAAATAGTGTCGCCATTTCCGCGACGTGATAAGCAAACAGTATGCTAGCTTTTCAAGTTTAGGGTATCTGACTTCTGCCCCTGTGAATCTCTTGCTTACAAAGTATACGGGTCGCTGCGCGCGGTTGTCTTCTCTCACCAAAGCGGCGCTCAAAGCGTGGGATGATACAGCAAGTTATAGGTATAGTTCCTCGCCATCATTTGGAGTTGAGAGTACCGGTGGTCTCTGGAGGTGTCCGATTAAGTTAAGGAAGGCTGTCGAGCATTCGTCAGTCCATTCGAACTTTCCTTTGTCTTTCTTTAGAGCTTCGAAGAAAGGGATGCATTTGTCGGTTGCTTTAGAGATGAACCTACTCAGGGCGGCCACTTTCCCATTTAGGCTTTGCATCTCTCTTCGAGTAGATGGTGCCTTGATATCTTGTAAAGCTCGGACTTGTTCGGGGTTTGGTTCAATCCCACTGGCATGAACGATGAATCCCAAGAACTTTCCCGATGATACTCCGAAGGAGCACTTTAGAGGGTTCGGCTTCATTCCATATTGGCGAAGTACTTGAAACATCTCGTCCAGGTGGTTTATATGGTCGTTGAATTTCCTCGATTTTACCAGCATGTCATCCACATAAACTTCCATAGTTCGTCCTATCAGTTCTGCAAACATCTTATTGACGAGGCGCTGATAAGTAGCTCCGGCGTTTTTAAGTCCAAATGGCATTACCTTGTAGCAGTACAATCCTCGGTCAGTGATGAAGCTAGTGTGGTCTTGATCGGGGGCGTGCATAGGGATCTGGTTATATCCTGAGTATGCGTCCATAAAGGATCAAAGTTCGTGTCCGGCAGTGCTGTCCACGAGTTGGTCGATTCGGGGGAGAGGGAAGCAGTCTTTCAGGCAAGCGTCATTTAAGTTGGAGAAATCGATGCATGTTCGCCACTTCCCATTAGCTTTCTTTACCAGTACCGGGTTGGCGATCCATTCCGGGTAGATGGCTTCACGTATGAAGTCATTGGCAAGTAAGTTCTTTACTTCTTCCTCGAGGGCTGCTGATCGTTCTGCCTCCATACTTCTCTTCTTTTGCTTTACCGGTACCTTGGTAGGATCGAAGTTTAGTGCGTGGCATGCTATGTCCGAGGAGATTCCATTCATATCAGCGTGCGTCCATGCAAATACATCCATGTTGTGGCGAATAAAATCAATGAGTTGATTCTTTAATTCTCTTTTTAACTGAGATCCGACTCTCAGCAGTCTACTTGGGTCGCGTTTGTCTACAGATACGAATTCCATAGCCTCTGCAGGCTCGGCGGTGGCCTCCTCCTCTTTGTCCCTGGGGTCTAATTCATTGAAAGGATCACTGGTATACCGAAGAGGAGGGGCTTTCTTTAGTTGCTATGCTTCCAAGCTTTTCATGCAGAGAATAGTCTCTGCATTTTTCCCTTTATCTCTCCTGCGATTATTGCGAAGTTCGGTTACATAGCAGTCCCAAGCGGCATCTTGATCCCCTTCTACTTCTCCCACTCCATTATTCGTTGAAAACTTCATCTTCAGGCACCATGGGGCAAGGACAATTTGGAAGTCGGACAAGGCTGGTCTTCCTAAAAAGGCATTGTAGGCCGAGTGGTTGTCTATTAGCACGAATGTTTGTTTCCGAACGGCGGAGCGGGGATGACTTCCCAATTCAACAAAGAGATCCAATTGTCTGAGGGGCATCTTTGCTTCTCCAGTGAAACCGTGTAGCGGTTTGTTGCAGGGAGACACGTCCTTCATTGACAGCTTCATTTTGTCGAAAGCATGCTTGAACAGAATATTCACTGAGCTTCCAGTGTCTACTAGGATTCGAAAAACTTCAGTTGGGCCGAACCAGGCAGAGATGACCATAGGATCCATATGAGGGTATTGCCTTCCTTCTAGGTCGCGCCCACTGAATGTGATGTCATTATTTTCCTTCCGCTTAGGGTGGCGTTCTTCCATAACAGAATTGACGCAGTCTCCCTCGCTTCTGAGCGAGTTTCCATATCTTTCCATTTCTGCCCAGCTTTTGTCGGCGATGTGTGGCCCCCTAGATATTGTATGAACCACTATCTTCTCTTGGCTGGAACCGCTAGTGTTGCGGTTTCCTCCGCCTGTTTCTGGGTGGAGCTGACCTGGGTTTTCCTTGGCGGGAGCTGGAGTCCTGTCCTAGCCCTTTACATAGCGTTCCAGCCTCTTTCTCCTGATGTGTTCTTCAATTAGGTCTCGGAGATGATGGCATTCATTGGTATCGTGCCCATGAGACTCGTGGAAATGGCAGAATTTTTCGGACTGAATTGCACGATCTGACTCTTTCTTGTACGGGGGGCGCTTGTATGTAAGTTTGTCTTGGGTGGCCAGGAAGATGTTCTCGACTGTTTCATTCAAGGGAGAGTAAGCGTCAAATGTCGGTCCTGGTCGGCACAAGCGCTTTTCTCCCTTCTTGCCCCCTGCATTGTCTCTGGAGTCGTTTCTCCGAATGTCCTTCGCTGCGGCGGGGGCGTTTCCATGAGCCGTCTTAGCCTGTGGTCCTGTCTGCCCTTCAGTGGTAGCCTCTTCGAGTCTCGTGTACTTTCCAGCTTCATGGAAGAAATCGGGCAAGATAGCTGGTTTTTCTTTAGTTAGTCTTCTAGCAAACTTGGTATCCGGATGCACACCACTACAGAGGGCCATCAGGACAAGTTTCTCATCGGCATCTTGAAGTGCTGCCGCTGCGGCATTGAATCGGGTTAGGTATTGCTGCAGTGTCTCTCCGGGTTTCTGTTTGACAGTAGATAGGGAGTAAGCATCCTTGGGTTGTTCCACATGAATGCGGAACTGGCTAATGAACTTTTCTTTCAACATCTCCCATGAGCTGATAGATCCTTGGGGTAGATGGCAGAACCAGGAGGTAGCTAGGTCTGCTAGGAATAGCGGAAAGCATTTACACAACACTCCTTCCGTTGCTCCGCTCATGAGCATATGCTGTGTGTATCTTTGCAAGTGTACAACGGGGTCAGAGGTTCCCTTGTATGGTTCCATTGTCGGCATTTTCCACTCTCGGGGGGTGATGGCAATTTCAATATCGCGGGTGAAAGGGCTGGTTACCCTAGCACCTATCCCACGATCTCTTTGGTCCCGTTGGACGCATTCTCTGAACAATCGTGCCATCCTCTCATCAAAATATGGGGCAGATAAGAAAGAGCTTGGTTCTTCCCTGCGGGATCGATTCTGTCTGGATGGCCTGTAGGGGTGGTACAGTCTATCACTCCTAACGTTTCCCAGTGGCTGTCTTTGGCTGTCCGGATGCATGCTAGGCTCAGCTATAGTTGGCCCTTGCCTTGATCTTCCCCTATGGGGTTCTGTTTCAAGCATTTCCTCGGGGTCAACTTCGGGCTGGATTCTAGCTCGGCTCCGTTCATTGGTGTTTCTCTGGCTAGGCAGCATGACCGGCTCAGCTACATCCGATCCTTGCCTGGTACCTCCCCTGCGAGGTTCGGTTCCAAGAGTTTCCTCGGGTCGGAGTTCGGGCCGAGTTCGGGCTCGGCTCCTACCAATGTTGTTTCTGTTGATAGTTTCTTCGAAGAAGGAAGACCTTTGTCGCCCCCCAGATCCTCCGGATTGAGACTCACCCCATGATTCAGTGTTGCGGTTGGATTTTTCGGCATCCCTCAAGCGTGACATGAGTTGGTTCACCAAAGCTTCTTGTTGGGATGTGAAGCGGTTAGTTACTTCAACCACAACTCTGTCTAGATCTGCCCTAGTAATTGCTGCCGGTTGTTCTGTGGCAGGGGCTGTCGGGTTTGTCTGATCCTCGTTCGGTACCGCTGTTGGAATGGGATGATTCTCTTGATCTGTGATTACTGGATCCGAAATGCTGCTAGTTGCGATGTTCTTTCCCTTTCTCTGCCTGGAAGTCATGTTGTCCAGGCACCAAACGATGTTGTTAGGAAGAAGGCTGAGTGGGGGAAGCTAGAAGCTTCGGGTTCGAAGCTCTCAGTGAAAGCACCAAAAATGTTTGCACAAAAAATGGGCAAACACCTCCAAGTCGTATTATTTAGTTGATTTTATGTGGTTTTCAATGATTTGGGTGACTTATGCAAATATGTAAAAAGCAGGGACTGAACTATAAAAGACACACAGATTTATAGTGGTTCGGCCAGAACGTGCCTACGTCCACTTTATATTGTATTGTCCTTTTTCTTTCAGATTACAAGTACAAAGCTTTGTATACAAGTATATGAAAGTTGTTTGAAAGTTCCTTCCGTGCTTGAGCTCTCAAACTTGTCTGCCATTGTTGTACCCCTGCCCCTCTATTTATAGAGTGAGGTTGGGGGCAGGGGTCTTGGATGTATGTAGCTGCTGATGGGCCTGGGCTGAAGCAATATGGCCTGGCGCATCTGGTTCGGCGGAGCTTGGTTCGGCCGTGCTTGGTGTGGTTGGTCCGGAGGTTCATTCGGTAGTGGGTGGAAAGATTGTGGTTCGGCATTACTAGGGAGAGGAGCTGGTCCGGCATTGGTAAGGAGAGATGTTGATTCGGCATGGCTTCTGGACCAGTGTCTTGGTGATTCGGCAGGAGGATGGAGTGACGTTGGTTCGGCATGTGGTGGTTCGGTAGGCTTTGGTTATGTGTTGGTGGGCTTTGGTCCGGTGGTAGGTTGGTTCGGTGATGGTTTGAAGTGGATTGGTCCGGTGGTTGCTTGGACCGATGATGGTGGATGGAGCACGGTTCGGCGTGGGTATGGGTACCGAATGGGCACGGATACCGGATGGAAATGGCGAAGCTGACGCCTCTTGGTCTCGTGATTCCATGGGTGAGAATTCGCCCAACACCATGGGTTATAATAACGTTTGGTTGTTAAATACACTGAGATCGGAAGTTGTCATACTCTCTACCGACTTCGAAAACCACTTTAACAACTATGTATGCGGTGGAGATTCCATAATGGAGTAGGATGGTGGCAACGTCCTATTGATGTATATACGTGGACTCGACTTCTGTGAGTTGGCATAAATTGGCTAAAATAGGAGCAATCGATGGGCTAATGAGGTAGCTCTTCTGATCGGACATACTCCTTCGTATGTCATTCTATTACTTTGTGATTGATTGGGGCACACCTTTGATTTTTTTTGGGAGTGTGGCTCGAGGTGGGAAGTAGCTGCGGTTATGCGTTACCACCAGTCCGAAAGTGCAATTGGTATATCTACCCTGGCACTGCCAAGTTGTGCCATGTCATCTACCCTAGCGTGCTTTACTATGAGTTTGATTTGTGTCATACCTATTGAAATATCCACTGGTGGCCTCCCGATCTAGAGGGACTACGGTACGGTATAGATTATTGGCACTATAAAATGTGTTAAGGGGGATATGGGTAACGCCTTAACGCTATTTTTAAAATACATTATACTTTACTTTAGACATTATTATAATAGCGTATATTACTACAAAGTAGATAGTTTAACGGATCCTTAAAGGATGGGCAGTCCCAAGCATCCTTTAAGTTACTTATGCATTTCTATTACAGTTCACTTGAGTTAGTTTACATTGTATAAGTATGTATGTCCTAACTCGAGTGTTTGTGTTTTTTTCCCTTACGCTCGGGTCGGCCTGACTATCACAGCTTTGGATTTACCTTCTGGAGCTAGGAATTTGCTGGAGATTATTTATCTATCTAGTTATCCATCTATTTCTATTCAGTTATTTCTATTCAGCTTATGTATCAGTGGATATATATGATTGGGATTTCCTATTGTATTTATTTTCAGACTCTGGTATTTTGTAATTGTTTTGAGACTATATTTGTAGTAGCTTCATGAACTACTATGGTTATTTTATTCTGGTGCGAGTTATTCTGATATTCTGTGTTTGTGATTCTATGATTGGTTTTATTTGCTCCAAACTATATTACAATCTATTGTTTTGAATTATTCAAGTCCAATATGTGTGGTTTTATTGTCGAATTTGAATGGTATAAAATAGTGTGTCGTTACACCAACCTTGTAGATTGGATCGACAAGCTAGGAGTTGATTGGATTGAAGTGTTCGGCATAGGAAGTTTTCTGGTGATGGTCAATAGTAGCTCCAGGCAGCGGAGAAGCGGCTCCAGGTAGCAGTGGCGGGGGTGTGAAGATCTGTAGTGGTGAAGGTTGAATCGTCTCGTCTAAGGTTTGGAGAGCTCGGATCAGATTGGCTAGAAATAAAAGTGAAGAGAATGGGTTGGTCCAGCTACATGTAAAACAAAATTTGAAATTTTTTAGAGTACTTTGATCGGTACCGATCCGATCAAATTGGATCGGTACCAACCCAAATTTACTCCTCCAAATGGGCCCAAATTTCCCCTATGCGTCATACTCGATGTTTGTATTCATTCTGAAAATTATCCAGTCATGATCCCTCAGTGGTCATAACAATGAAGATCCATACTAAGGACTAAACTGTTAACCAATACTCCATAGATAGCTTTTCAAGATAGCTAGATATGATCAATGAAACTCCTTAGAATAGAAACCCAGAGATAGTCAATTCCAGAGACACCTTGTTTCAATGAAATCGTACTCTGGAGGGCAAACGTTAACCGGCTTCTTAACCTAGATAAATCCAAAAGGAGTTAGAATACACAAATTAAGCCAGAACGACTCGAAACTTGACCGGAAGGCATAAAACAAAAATCGTTAATGTCTCCAAAAAGTATGGGTAGAAAATAGCCTAACTTTTCAGATCAACACTGATTCACACTTAACCCAAAGTGTTTATCCATTTTTTGGTAACAAGAGCTTTGGATTTATGATAAAAATGAACCGGATTTTTTCATGAATTTAAAGTAAACATTTTATTTGCATGGCCGAAGTTTTTGTACTAGTGGATCAAACTTTACACAATGTTTATCCTTCAATATTTTCTTATTTTTGTTACAATACAACCAAGCTTTGCTGATGTACAACTACGTTTAGTTTTTGTATAATGACTTTAGTATGGTTGTTGACATACTTATATTTTTGACAATGATGGCAACCATAGTTCTAACTAGGCGTGGCAGTCAAATAACAATCAGATCTTCAAAAAGTAAAGTAACCTATTGCATATGCCATTCATAAAGATATGGAAGTAGCCTGATAAGTGAAAATCACCTAAGGTTTCTGAACTGCCACTGTCCTTAATAATTCTTTTAAAATTAAACATGAACTAAAGTTCAACTCTACTGATAATATAAACAAAAGGCGAGAATAAAAGTAGAAATTATAAAATGATGAAATTCAGTCATAAACACCTCTTAATGTTTAACTACTACCCAATGTTAGCAAATTATCTTGGTAACATGCATAATCACTATCCCATTTTTTGTTTACATACACATAATTCAATAAGTAGGAGATATGATAGGAACATCTTTTCTACTCCTTTTTCGGAAAATCATCATTGGATTCCTTGATGGTAACTATAGAATGTGCACGTAACATTAATTATGAATAGGAAATGTAATATTATACAAGTGAAACCTATCAATATTATACAAGTGAAACCTATGCTTGCACTTAGGAAGAAACTGTGCATTTTTTCCTTTTTTAGTTCACTAATGCACACTGCACACTCTATCAACTCATCTTTAAAATGAAAAAAATGATGGGGAGGGAGTTTAGGATTGAGGTATCGAGTGGGTGGCGAGGGGTAGAAGAGTCATAAGGGGAGAAAATGAGGCCTTAACCTGGAAGACCACTGCTATTGTTATCTGAAGAGAGGATGTAACTGATAGACATTGAAAGAATTTTAGAAGAAATGAAAAGATAATTTGTTTTATTGATATTATAGCACTGTAATCACTGTATCAAAGATGTGTTACATACTCATGCTTTTATATAGTACAAATTATGGGCAAAATACAAGAAATGCCCCTAAAACCCTCTACATATAATACATATTATCAGTTGAGATACATTCTTTATTTCCCCTCGTCAATTTCGGCTAGGGTTTTCTTCCGCTTTTACCTCCGTCGCTTCTTTTATTCTTAGATCTGTTTTCAATCTCATAAAATTGTTCTTTGAGAGCAGTATTGTGAAAATGTCGGCTCTCTGGTATGAAGATAGAAGGTGATTTACTTCCAATTTTCCTTTAATAACAGGCTCACGAACAAAGTACAGATCTATTTCTATTTGTTTTGTTTGTGAGTGGAGTATGGGTTTTGCTGAGAGAGATACGGTGCTCAAGTTATCACACTAGATAGTTGAGACCTTTGAGAGATGAATTCCAATTTCGCTGATGAGAGATTCGATCCAGATAATTTCAACAGTTGTGCTCGCAACGCTTCTATATTCCATTTCAGTGCTTGAGCGTGATACGGTTGTTTGCTTCTTGGAGCACCACGAGACAGGTTTGTCGCCTAAATAGATGTAGTAGCCAGTGGTGGATCTGCAGTCATCGATGTCGGATCCCTAGTCAACATCAACGTATCCTTGAACTGATAATGTTTTGGACCTGTTTCTTTATTAATTGTTCCTTTCATGTATCGAAAAATTATTTTTATGACTTTCCAGTGATCCTCTGTTGGTTGTTGCATATACTAGCATACTTTATTAATGCTGAAAGAAATATCTGTTCTTGTAGTATTATGTACTGTAATGCTCCCACTATACTTCTATAATGTTTTTCACTTTCCACTGCTTTACCTTTGTATTTGGATAAAGAATGTTGCTCACCAGCGGTGTTAGCATAGGTTTGGCTTCTTGCATTTTTACCCTATTTAAAATATCCTAGATATATTTTCTTTGACATAAAACAAGCTTTCCTTCAGACTTGATTGAAACTTCTATGCCAAGTAAATAACTTAGACTACCTAAATCTTTAATTGAAAAAGTTTTGTCAAGATAATTAACAACTTTGTTTATTTCTTTAGCATCGCTTCTAGTAACTATAAGATCATCTACATATACCAGTATATATGTTGTATACTTGATAATTAGCTTGACATAAAGTGATATGTCTGATCTGGTTGGCTTGTTGTCTAGATTAACTAGATTAGTCTTAATTTTTTATACCAGACCCTGGGAGTTTGTTTAGGTCCATAAATTGCCTTATGTAGCTTGCATATGAACTCCTTGTTGTTGCCCTGAGTATAACCACGAGGTTGATACATGTACACTTCTTCTTGAAGTTCACCATTTAGAAAAACATTATTGACATACAACTGTCTAATTTTCCAACTGCTATGTAGAGCAATAGTGAGAATAACTTTGATAGTTTTTGTTTTCACTATAGGAAAGAAAGTCTCACTGAAATCAAACGCATATTGTTGAGAATATCCCTTTGCAGTTAGTCTTTCTTTATACTTAACTATACTGCCATCTGAATGTCTTTTGAGTTTCTAGGTCCATTTGCAGCCTATGATGTTTTTATTCTTTGGAACTGTGATAGTACTCCATGTATTGTTTTTTATCAATGCATTATATTCCTCATCCATAGCTGATTTTCACAATTTTTTTCTTTTAAAGCATCTTCATAGTTGACTAGTTCACCATGGTTAATATGGTAGTATATACTTTTGGTTTGAATATTCCATGCTTGGACCTTGTTATCATACGATGTCCTTCTTTGGTAGGTGCTTGTGGTTAACTAGTAATAGGTTCACTGATATGATGTGAGCTGGATGTTGATTCCTCTTGAGGGTCTAGGCCTTCATTCTCTAGATTGTTGGATGTGATTGTAACGACCCAGAATTTGCCCACTTTAAAATATACTACTTAAAGTGATTTTAAATGTAAATTAAGTTAGATTATATTATTCAAATAATATTAGATAGGATTTGGAAAGAGAAGTATACACAAGAATAGTAATATTTGCCTATATCGACAAAAGTGACGAAATGATGATTTTAGAAAAGTAAGTTTCAATGGTTAAATTGTTTTAAAATATTTATGAGTGTTTATATTTTTAGATAACATTATACAAATTTTTAAATTTGGTTTACATAAGTAAATGGTTTAACTAAATCGTCAAAATGTGACCGTAAAATATTTTTTCGAAATTCAACGTTTTGTCGATTAAAAGTTATTGTAACGTTGTCGCACCTTTATTTTCTTATATAAGAAAATATATTCAAATAGTATAAGTATTAATTAATTCCCTATTCAGGTTTACTTTTACTAAACATACTTAGAAAATTCTAGAATATAATTAACAAAAAGTAAGCACAAAACGACAAACATGTCATTTCAAAGCAAAAAGTAAACATCAAATCAAACATAATTATTTTATTATTTACCTAATACTTAAGTGAAAATAACATAAAACAATGATTTGAAATATGATGTTAAGCGTTGAAAAAACAAGGTTGCTTAGAAAGTAAGTAAATGGTATTTTGGTCTTCTTACAAAATATTATTTTAATCCAAAAATTTTCTATAAATAAGCATCCACTTTTTCACTTTTTTACACTTCTTCTTCTTTCTTTCTCAAGCTTTCTAAAAGCTTTTCTAATGGCTTCCATGCCTTAGGAAAATAATAAAAAAATATAAGAAAAAAAGTAAAAAGAAAGTAAAGTATTCCACTTTAAAATTTAGTGCAAACCACCTCTTTTTCCATCTACAACTCACAGCCACCACCTCCAAGCCAAGGACGAGCTCCTCCAATCTCCCCAAGCTAGGCCATGTGCACCTCCCTCCTCCACAAGTCCAAGCCGAGCACATCAATAAGAAGGAAGGAGATCGGGATGCTTCGGAGCGAGAAAAGGAGAAGAAAGTGCTGCCGGAATCGATTTGAGAATCTACATAAAAGATTGGTGAAGTGGAATTATTCATGAGTGCTCATATTTTAAAGTTACTAATTTCTAAAAATATTTCAAGTTAATTATGTGAAAAGTTTGTTATATGTTGGATGATTTAATGAATGATAACTTGGTTGATATTATGGTTGATTATATATTTGTGATGTGGATGATAATTTGGTTTGATAAATGATAAGAGAAATGATTAGTAATTAACCATAGTTAATTCAATGAAAATTAAATCCATATAAATGTTTGTATGAAAGTTATTTAGCCTCTTAATGATTTTAAATGATCTAAAAAGGTTAGAAATGATATTATAATAATATAATATTATAAAGTAAAATGAAATGGAATATGAGTTTGAAATATAAAAAATTTGTTTAAATGAGTTTAAAATGATTTAGAAATGTTTTGTCCAGCATTTAAAGTGGTAGTAGTGCTTTATTTTGAAAATCTTCAATTTGCGAGAATATGATTTGAAATAAAGAAAGAAATATTTGATTAAGATTTAATAAATGATTTGAAAAGGTTTTCCAAAGTAAAAAGAAAATGATTTGGAATTATTCCAAGATTTAAGAAAGGTTTAATAAACCAAATGATTTGATAAATGAGGCTTAGTGATTCCATATACTCTTGAAAATAAGATGAAATAAATTAAATAGAGTATATCTAAGAAAGATATTTGATTTAAGTAAAAGATGAAGTAATTGATTGATGATCGATATCCACATATGAACTTAAATTCTTATAAAGCGATGATTGGCTTCGAAGGAACCAGAGTTGGATTTGAGTAATTCCTATCCGAAAACCACTTTGAAGCAATGTATACGTTCGAAAGTGAAAACATGTTGAAGATGATGATTATTGAAGACCATGGATCTTTATAGCGTGAGGACTACTTGTTGACATGCTCTAGATCGCTCTCATTATAGAGTTATTTGAGCAGTGGTCTCCTCTTGTGGAGACTTCTTTTGATTGCAAGGGCCTCTCGCCTAGTAATAGCAAAGGAAAGTGCCTTCAGTTTTGTTCAGCCCGAGAACAAACTTGTACGGACATTTGTCTGACATTGTATTCAAAATCACATTTGAGTGATTTCTATAAATGTATATCAGTGGTGGCAGAGAAGGCAACTTCTCTTAGCTTAACATCCTTTCCCGAGACATACGAGCTCAAGAAGTTATACCTTTCTAGAAATTAGTTATGTGATGTGGAATGACAATGTGGCATTCAAAGTGGAACCTGTTACGTTCAAAGCGTGGTTTTGTATGAAAAGTATGGCTTTAAAGAAATCGATCATAGGCTCGCAAGCCTCACTCCCCGGTTATGATGGGATTCTATGTGGTCGATGTATGCTCGCATTTAGGATAGTGGTGATTTGGGTTATCAGATGTTCTAAGACCTACGTACCAGATATGTCTAGGCCTCATGGCAAGTATGCACGATGTCCGAGTCCTTGGATGTTATTTTCATATTGTATCCACTTTTAGCCATTTGTGTTGTTGTATAACGGCGCCTGAGTCTTGGACGTAAGCCGTGGATATCGATTGATCTTTCCACTAGTTTCCTATCATGTTGGAAATCCAATCCCAATACGAGATTTACGGTTTTGATTGTATTCCCAAAATAACTGTAATGACTTGCAAACATTTCAGCAACCCCTTTTTGGTATCATAAATTCCATCTGGTATATTCCATTGACCCAGTCCAGATAAATTCCCTTAGACTTAGTCCACGTATTGATACCTTATTTGAACAATTTTATTTGAAAATTGTTTTCCAAAAGAGTGTCATTGAAGATAATATCAAGTGAATTTTGGTATAAAGTGTTTTGGTTATCATAAGGTAAAATCCCGTCTATGTTTATGTGTGGGCATAGTCTTATGAGATACCCTTCTTTTCAATGGTTTTGATAGCATCATCAAGATCTATGCATTTTAAATTTTGAGTATCTCATGCTGGTTTATCAAGCCTGATCCGGGTATTTTTAATACTCAAGTCAGATCCGAGTAGTTTTATGTTTAGTTGAAGACGGTTGGAGTTTCCAGAGGTGAGTTGGAAATCTTCATCATCGTATGAACGTATTCTATTATCCACCGTGGTTTGTTAGTTTTAGTTTGATGTTCGTCGGCAATTGTAAGGACGTGTGTTTATAACTGTACAGGCTGAATCTAGGTTATACTCTGATATTGTATTTTTAAATTTTCCTCTGTTTAGATTATTATTGAAATAATATATGTTATTCCATTCGTGTGAGATTCTGTTCTTTCTTTATTTTCTTTCTACCCTTAATGATCCGCTTATTCGTGCAATTTGAGTTGGAAATGTGTTGTTTATCGTGGATTCAAAGGGTAAGAAAAAACGGGTTGTTACAGTGATGCTATCTGATTTTTCAGTTGTACTCTGACCTGGTCCTTTAATGGACATTGTGAGTTGGAGTCCTAAATCATGTTGAGCACTAGCTTGAGTTCTTTTATACTTCTCATCAGTGTAGATTGGAATTGGAGGTAGAGAAGATTTTGGGTTGTATATTTTTTGAGTAGTCTTTATTTCACTATTTGCAAATGGAAAGATATATTCATTGAATGCAACATGTCTTGAGATGATCCCCTTTCCCTTGCTAGTTAAGCACCTGTATCATTTTTGGTTTGTTGCATATCCAATAAATGTACGTGGTAAAGACCTGAAACTTAATTTATGTGAGTTATATGGTCTCATATATGGAAAACATAAGAAACTAAGTTTTAAGTCTATCGTAATCTAGAGAGATATTAAATAACTTTTCTACTGGTGCCCTGTTTTGCAGGACCTTGGTTGGCATTTTATTAATAAGATAAACAGCTTTATTGAAGGAATCTAGCCAGAAGTTCAATAGCATTGATGCTTGTGCTAGTAGAGTGAGCCCTGTATCAACAATATGTCTGTGCTTTCTTTCAACAAGACCATTCTATTCTGAGGTACAAAGACAGGCAATTCTGTGCACTATTGCCTTCTTTAGGAAGTATTCCGTTAGAGGTTTGAAATATGATCCTCCATCTATCTGAATTACCTTTAGTTGATGATTAGTTTGATACTCTGCTTGATTTATAAATTGGATCATTGCTCTTTGAGTTTCTTCTTTAGACTTAAGAAAATAGATCCAAGTATGTCTAGAAAAGAAATCTACAAATGATAT
This sequence comes from Allium cepa, assembly GCA_030765085.1. Lineage (NCBI taxonomy): Eukaryota > Viridiplantae > Streptophyta > Magnoliopsida > Asparagales > Amaryllidaceae > Allium > Allium cepa. The sequence goes on from CM060929.1 coordinate 819,271,617, forward strand.
GTAATACTTAAATCCATAATCAGCATTAACTGGGGCAGGACCCCATAAGTCAGCTGCTACGATTTCTAAAGGTTTATTATATTTTGTTATTGATTTAGAAAATGGTAGCTTGTGATTTTTTCCCATTTGACATGATTCACCTATATATGGCAAAGATATAATTTCACATTCATCGTTGTTATTTTTTAGTACAAGCTTTACATTTTCTACACTGAGATGACCCAAATTACAATGCCACATATCAAATCTTTTATTATCAACACTTGTGTTACGTTTAGAGTAATAGCACCATTTCCTTCCAGGTCTAGGCTTACATTTCTGCACCAGGTTGAATATGTATAGACCATTTTCCACATTACCCTGTAGTAAAATTTCTTTATTCAGTATATCCCTAACTAGGTAGATTTTGGGTAAAATTCAAAATAGACTTGATTATCATTGACAAATTGAGAAACAATGATTAATTTTTTTATTGATTTGGGGTACTCTAAGTAGAATGTTGAGATGTAATTCTCTTTTGCCATTAATTTTAGTATTGCCAATATGTATGATTTTAATTGACTTACCATTACCCATAAAAATAGACTATGTACCTTTATCTCCTTGTTTCCACAGTTTAAATTATCAAGATTATTTGTGATGTGGTTTGTAGCATCTGAGTCTAGGTACCAGTCTTCATACATGTAACGGTCCTGAATTTTGAACAATTTAATTTGTGAATATTTAATTTATTTTAAAATATTTAAATGATAACTTGACTTAATTTCAAATTATCAGAATAAATTGGCGATTAAATTTAAAATTTTAATCTATTTAAAGTTGAATAGAATTTGAATTTAACTTTGAAGTTGAAATTGGATATTGAATTGGTATTTAAAATTTGAACAAATACACATAGTAAAAATTCAAAGAACATATTTATAAACTTTGAAAAAAATATAATGTAACTACACTTAGTTGAAGTTTTAACAACAAAAAAAAATATACAAAACAATTGGATTTAAAATAAGAAAGAAAATATAATATAAAAATAAACATAAAAGTAAATAAAATAAAAAAATAAAAAAAATAAGTATACACTACCTTACTTTGATCAGCTGTAAACACGCCTTCATTTACGCCTTCCATCAAGCAAAAATCACGATCCCTTCTCCTTAAAACACGAAGCCCCCCAAATTCATTCAAAACCCTAATCAAACCAAAGAAAAAAATTAATGGCGTCTTCGTCTTCGTCTCCCCCTTCGTTCCAAAATTAGGGCTTCAATTCGATTCGTCCTCCTGTTCGTTCGTCTTCTAGCTCGCATGCTCCTCTTCAAAGCAAAGGTGAGTACGATTACGCTACTCACATCTATTTCATACTCCTTAAGTCGTTCGTTTTTTTTGCTTTGATGATTGTTTGTCTCTGCCTTTCGTTTCCATTCGATTTTGTAAGTTTGCTGTGATGAATTTTTTCTGGGTTCATTGTTCGAATTTCTGGAAATTAAATTTTGTGATTTTGTCCTTGCTTTGACTTCGGTCTTGATTCTTTTTACTTGGAATTTATTTGTGAATCCATGTGCTTTCTCAATAGCCCACGGTTTTGCACTGCAGTTGTAAATCTTTAAATTACTGCTTTCCTCTGTACATGTTCTCATTAGTACATACTGATGGTAGCCTCGACTCAACTCTGTCCACCGTTTTATGTGTTTCCCCTCATGCTACTTTATTATCAAGTAACATTTGAGTCTGCTCATGGATTCGCCATTGAGCATTTTTGCACTTTGTTGGGTTTGTATTTTTCTTGAGTTCCCTGAGTACATGTTGCCCTGTATCATTCTTTGGTTTGTCTGCAGTCTATGTTGCATTTTCATTTGTGCCTCACTGCTATGTGCAGTTCTATATTGCATCTGTATCATGTTCTTGCAGTCCTATGCAGTTGCTATGCTTTGTGATCTTCACTTTAGCTCATTTTCATCTGAACAGCTGCCACTGTTTTCTTTGTAGTTACACTGCACTTCGATGGCTAATCATTTGTATACATACATCCTTGTATGTATATATATATATATATATGTGTATGGCCACTGCACTTTGAAAATTTAGAATTGGATTTGTTTACAGCTTCGACTTGCATTTTGAGTTGCGGGTTCAGGTTGCATTGTTTGGGTGTTTGTTGTACATATGAAATTGATTCATATGTATACTAGACATTGTTTACACTGCATTTTGCTTGTCACTGAGTTCTTTTGGTTTGAGTACATATGCCTAGTTCGCTTTTGGTTGCTGTAGTGATGCATGTGCTTTATGTATCACTGCATATGCTATTTTCCATGTTATCGAGTGGCTTGGCAGTTGTGTTGAATCATGATAGTTGTGATTTGATCTCTGCATTTAGTAATTGCTGATAGCATGTTTATATATACATGTTTATGCAGCTTGCAATTGAGTTATAAGTTTGAGTTTACTTGCCTGTTTCATCTGTAGTGTCTTCATTGTGCACAGCTATGTATTAGTTCTTGATGTATTGATTTTAGCTTGCTTCTGATTTTACTAAATTTTGATAGTCTCGACTAATTTGCTTCGAGACAGTTGGTTGCATTGTGATCTTGTGGTGGCTGCGTTATTGTTGCAGTTGCCCTTGAGTCCAGGTAGTGGCCGCAGTTCATTTTTATGAAAATTTTGCACTTGTTGAAGCGTGCAGTAATAAGTTGTTTGGAAACTTGTTTTATTTCACAAGTTGTTGTGGCGAGGCAGCGCACGCGTGCGTGCAACTGCAGCCACGTAGTATCGACATTTTGAATCGATATTTGGACCTTCATTAATTTTGGTTCGTTGATTTTTTTTGAGTACGTCATCACGCTAGTGGCAAGGCAGTGCACGCAAGCGTGAACTGTAGCCACGGGAGTTGACATTTTAAATGTGGCGAGGCCGTACGCGAGTGCGTGTACTGCAGCCCTACCAAATTTAACGTTTAAATTGATGTTTTCTTTGATAAAAATTGTTTTATGTTGCCAATTCAATATATTTTGAATCGATTTTGATGATTTTGTTGTTAATTGCCGTTTAGGCAAATTTTGATTGTTTTCTAAATGATCTTCATCAATAATCCCTTCATCTATCTCATTGATAATCTGAATCTACTGAGTTATTGTTTAACACTGTTAAGTGTTATATTTACCGTTATCCGATTACTTGTTAAAGGATCGGATAGGTAAATTTATATTTGACTGTCGTCTAATTGTTGTTTGATTATTATTGCTTCTATGCACTAATAACTGAGTTTGAATTAGACTGACCTGTGTATTATTTTCTTTTGAATATAATACTCGGGTCAGACCGAGTACTTTTACAGCTTGAAGATTTTCAGGCCGCGAAGTTAGAGAGAGTTGGGGAAAGCACTTCACTAAAGTTTTTCGAGAAATTTTTCTTGTACTTAATAAATAAATTGTTCCGCTGTATAAAATTTAAATGCATTGTACAAACTCTGATATATATATGTAAGAAAAATTCATTTATGAATAATATTATGATTATTCTGTGATTCTGTGGCTGATTCTGTTTAAACTTTATAAACTGAACAACAATCCGTCATTTTGAACGTTTCGAGTTGGTTTAATTACCGACTAGAGGCGGTCAGGACGGCGGGTCGTTACAAAAGTGGTATCAGAGCTTTGGTTTACTCAAAGCTCAGTTTATGATGTTTAATATGAATAGTTACTAGAACCACTTTAAAGAAAGTGTTTTCAAATCTAAAGAAGTATAAAATTGTTTTCTTTAAAATGAAAGGTATTTTGAAAGTTAGGATTATTTTGAAAATTCCCCTCTCTAAATTTAGGATTGCGATAGTTTCTCATTCGGAAACTCATTATCGAATTGTTGAGATTTATGAAAATAAAAATAAGTGAATTGAATTAATAAAAAGATTGTAAATCGAAGTTTTATAACTAGAAAAGGAATTTATGAAGATTGTTTATAAATTCGAAACCAACTGAATTTGATAAATGAAAAATAGAAGTTATTAAAGGAGATATATTCGTGATTTTGGACAGCGAATTATCCTTTAAGTTAAATATTGTGATAGTAAATGTTGGTTGGGAATTTTATCCACGATTTTGGACAGTGGATAATCTTTTAAATAAAAAGTGTAGAAACACTGAATTGAATAGATAAGTATATTCACGATTTTGGACAGTGAATATATTATTAACTAAAACATATATGTTTTAGGGAAGTGATATTATGAAATGAGGTTAATGTGGAAATATAAATCTAATGGAACCAATTCGATAAATAATTTACTAAAGAACTAGTTGATTATTTTTGAAATAGAAAGCAAATGCAAAGTTCAAATGAGATTTAAATTTCAAATTTGAAGTTGTCAACATGATAATCCATTATAGGTTTAATAAATTCAGTGATAAATTTGAATTTAAACGTGCGGAAAATTAAATTAAGTGAAAAACTTAATATCGAAAAGTTTGAAATTGGTTTAAAACTAATATTATGAAAAGTATGAGGAATTCAAACTATGAATTAAGTTGAAGTTGAAAAAATTAATGGTTTTAAAGATGTTTTAAAATGCATTAAGTATCGAATACATAGATTTCAACATTCATTGTTGAAATAGATGTTTTCGAGAAAAATAAGGAAATGGTGGACTATAACACTGTTGTTATAGTAAATGGTTTCCGGAAGGAAATGTTGTTTATAGTATTGGGATTTATATATCTATCTTAAATTCGAATCCCTATACTAGTGATTTTGAGTTGTCGTAACGATGTTTTACGCAACATTCGTTTTAACTCAAATAAATGTGTTTAAAAGAATGATTTCCTTAAAGAATGGAATATATACTTAATTTTGATTCAAGTATATTGAATATTTTCCAAGAGTTGAAAATAAATGAACTTGTGAATTACTTATTATTGAATAAGTATGGAAATGTTTTCCAATATGAAATGAAAGGTTTGAAATTTTATCTTTTAAAGATAAATTGAAAAATGAATATTTGAAATTTGTTTCAAATGGCTAAGTGTGAAAATTATATATCTTGTAAAGATATTTTTGGGAAATTTGAACGATTAGTTCAACTTGAATATTTTCCAAAAAAGATTGAATCTTGAGTTAAATTGAGTTTAACTTTGACACCAAAAACAATATAAGTTGAGCTTTGAATTTTGGATAGTCGATTGGGATTGTATGTCTAACATGGTGAATTGATGACATAGCAATTGATCTCTATTAAATATATATCTGTGGTGGCGGAGAATTTATTCTTTTAGCTTAACACCCTTCTCTGAGACGTACGAGCTTAGAGGTTATATATCGGTAGACATCAATTATGTGTTGAGAATTGACGATGTAACGTGAAATCCAAATCGAATGTGAAGTCGATAATGAATTGGATTATGAATGTGAATTAGGTTTGAGATAACCTTAAATTTTCAAATCGATTTAGAGGAAAATTTTAAACGTGATGGAAAAATTTGGAATCCTCTATTTGTGATGAATGTGAATTAAGTTTTCGTAACTTATATATGTGAATACAATAATTCGAAAACTATCAGTTTGGAAAGTCATTATTATGAAAAGTCCTGTGTAGGTTTACATAGGTATGATATGTACGAAATGTGAAATGAAGTACTATATGTATATGACATATGTTTTCTAAAAACTGAGGATATGGAAATGTACCTTCCATTTATTATGTGTGAAGGTGATTGGAACTCGGTGGAGTGTCCATTGGAAATCGTAGCCACGTAGAATTCCATTAGTGGAATGTCCATTGGGACTGACTGATATCCCCCACGATGGATCATCGTGTTTGGGATTATGTGAATTGATGCTGGCGTAATTCGTGGGGCGTGATGCCTACAGTTACAAGCGATTCCACTGAGATAGTGGCGCAACCGCCGAGTAAACTACGATCTGGAAACCGAAGCGAAATTCGAGGGGCGTGATGCCTAAGGCCACGAGCGATTCTACTGAGATAGTAGCGTAACCGCCGTGTGGACCGCGATCTAAGGCGACAACCATGGCGAAATTCAGGAGTGATGAGAAATCTAAGGTTACAAGCGATTCTACTGAGATAGTAGCGTAACCGCCAGGTAAACTGTGATCCATGGGGGAACGTGCTTTCCATATCCATTTTTAAAAGAATTTTTAAAAAGTATTTTCACTGGGAGTTGAAGCAAGTATGTTTAGTACTTGGAGATTTTTAGTCTTGCGCCTGGCCAGCGTATGCCTAATGTCTGTAAGAACGACGATGGACTTGTTAAACTTCGAGTTATCAAGTATTTTCAAAACTTTGAATAGAAAATCAATAATCTGAAATTAGAATTACATAATTCTAACTTAATGAATTAAGGAAGAAGATCTTTAAAATATCTTGAAAGCACACAGCTTTGGAAAAGATGTAATATGCAAATATTTAGCATGAAAGATTTCAAGTTTAAAAATCTGAGTTTTGTAAGTCAAAAAAAAAATTGTAAAGAAAAGACTTTTGTGTCTTGATTATTGAAATTGATGAACAAAACTAGTGAAATAAAATAAATGGAATGAATCCTATAATTATTTGCGAGTTTGAAACTTGGTAAAATTGTGTAGGATATAAATATCGGTGAGATTTTAGCAATCGTTTTTCCTAACTTATAATTTCGGGACGAAATTCTTTTAAGTAGGGGAGATTGTAACGGTCCTGAATTTTGAACAATTTAATTTGTGAATATTTAATTTATTTTAAAATATTTAAATGATAATTTGACTTAAATTTCAAATTATCAGAATAAATTGGCGATTAAATTTAAAAATTTAATCTATTTAAAGTTGAATAGAATTTGAATTTAACTTTGAAGTTGAAATTGGATATTGAATTGGTATTTAAAATTTGAACAAATACACATAGTAAAAATTCAAAGAACATATTTATAAACTTTGAAAAAAAATATAATGTAACTACACTTAGTTGAAGTTTTAACAACAAAAAAAAAATATACAAAACAATTGGATTTAAAATAAGAAAGAAAATATAATATAAAAATAAAAAAAAAGTAAATAAAATAAAAAAATAAAAAAAATAAGTATACACTACCTTACTTTGATCAGCTGTAAACACGCCTTCATTTACGCCTTCCATCAAGCAAAAATCACGATCCCTTCTCCTTAAAACACGAAGCCCCCCAAATTCATTCAAAACCCTAATCAAACCAAAGAAAAAAATTAATGGCGTCTTCGTCTTCGTCTCCCCCTTCGTTCCAACATTAGGGCTTCAATTCGATTCGTCCTCCTGTTCGTTCATCTTCTAGCTCGCGTGCTCCTCTTCAAAGCAAAGGTGAGTACGATTACGCTACTCACATCTATTTCATACTCCTTAAGTCGTTCGTTTTTTTTTTGCTTTGATGATTGTTTGTCTCTGCCTTTTGTTTCCATTCGATTTTGTAAGTTTGCTGTGATGAATTTTTTCTGGGTTCATTGTTCGAATTTCTGGAAATTAAATTTTGTGATTTTGTCCTTGCTTTGACTTCGGTCTTGATTCTTTTTACTTGGAATTTATTTGTGAATCCATGTGCTTGCTCAATAGCCCACGGTTTTGCACTGCAGTTGTAAATCATTGAATTACTGCTTTCACTTGTACATGTTCATTGAACTTGAATATATGGCATTGATCCGTGTCATTGAAGTAGTTGTCACTGTGTACACTTCTGTGCCGTATTCATTCATATCTAAGTTTCACTGCAGTGTACACTTATGTCATTATTCTGTAGTGTTGCAGTGTACATCCACACCCTAGTTCACTGCACCATACACTTATATCATTCTGAAATTTATGATGTATTGTTTTGACCTTACACATTTGTTTCACGTAATATTGGGCATATATAAGGTTGCATTCATGTGTTTGTTAATCTGAAGCTTGTACGCAAATGTTTGCCATGCATTTGTAATTGACTTGCTGTAGCATGTTTGTTCTTGCCTACATTATCCACATGAGATCATTCGACTTTTCTATGCACTCTCATGTGTTGTCGTGTTCTAGTTTACATTGAGTGAATTTGGTCCAGTTTCATCTATTTGTTCAATTGTGCATTATGGTTTCACTGCATATGACTTTGAACCTTCTTTTATACTGCATCGAACACCTCACTAGATCTACTTGCATTGTATATTTGTAGGTATACTGAGCACATATTGATAAAGTCCACTTGAGTACAGTTTCATTTTATTGCATGACAATGTTATTTAGGAAAAGAGAAGTTCATACACCTACATGCCTGTACCCATTTCCAGTAGCCTAACCTTTCATGCATATATAAACAAGTACTTGCATGTATATGTTAGAAACTTTGTACCAACTTCTATTTGTGTTTTGGCTTTGAGTAAGAAGATAAAAAATTTCGAAATTTTTCCTCTGTACATGTTCTCATTAGTACATACTGATGGTAGCCTCGACTCAATTCTGTCCACCGTTTTATGTGTTTCCCCTCATGCTACTTTATTATCAAGTAACATTTGAGTCTGCTCATGGATTTGCCATTGAGCATTTCTGCACTTTGTTGAGTTTGTATTTTTCTTGAGTTCCCTGAGTACATGTTGCCCTGTATCATTCTTTTGTTTGTCTGCAGTCTATGTTGCATTTTCATTTGTGCCTCACTGCTATGTGCAGTTCTATGTTGCATTTGTATCATGTTCTTGCAGTCCTATGCAGTTGCTATGCTTTGTGATCTTTACTTTAGCTCATTTTCATTTGAACAGCTGCCACTGTTTTCTTTGTAGTTACACTGCACTTCGATGGCTAATCATTTGTATACATACATCCTTGTATGTATATATATATGTGTATGGCCACTGCACTTTGAAAATTTTGAATTGGATTTGTTTACAGCTTCGACTTGCATTTTGAGTTGCGGGTTCAGGTTGCATTGTTTGGGTGTTTGTTGTACATATGAAATTGATTCATATGTATACTAGACATTGTTTACACTGCATTTTGCTTGTCACTCAGTTCTTTTGGTTTGAGTACATATGCCTAGTTCGCTTTTGGTTGTTGTAGTGATGCATGTGCTTTATGTATCACTGCATATGCTATTTTCCATGTTATCGAGTGGCTTGGCAGTTGTGTTGAATCATGATAGTTGTGATTTGACCTCTGCATTTAGTAATTGCTGATAGCATGTTTATATATACATGTTTATGCAGCTTGCAATTGAGTTATAAGTTTGAGTTTACTTGCCTATTTCATCTGTAGTGTCTTCATTGTGCACAGCTATGTATTAGTTCTTGATGTATTGATTTTAGCTTACTTCTGATTTTACTGAATTTTGATAGTCTCGACTAATTTGCTTCGAGACAGTTGGTTGCATTGTGATCTTGTGGTGGCTGCGTTATTGTTGCAGTTGCCCTTGAGTCCAGGTAGTGTCCGCAGTTCATTTTTATGAAAATTTTGCACTTGTTGAAGCGTGCAGTAATAAGTTGTTTGGAAACTTGTTTTATTTCACAAGTTGTTGCGGCGAGGCAGCGCACGCGTGCGTGCAACTGCAGCCACGTAGCATCGACATTTTGAATCGATATTTGGACCTTCATTAATTTTGGTTCGTTGATTTTTTTTGAGTACGTCATCACGATAGTGGCAAGGCAGTGCACGCAAGCGTGAACTGCAGCCATGGGAGTTGACATTTTAAATGTGGCGAGGTCGTACGCGAGTGCGTGTACTGCAGCCCTACCAAATTTAACGTTTAAATTGATGTTTTCTTTGATAAAAATTGTTTTATGTTGCCAATTCAATATATTTTGAATCGATTTTGATGATTTTGTTGTTAATTGCCGTTTAGGAAAATTTTGATTGTTTTCTAAATGATCTTCATCAATAATCCCTTCATCTATCTCATTGATAATCTGAATCTACTGAGTTATTGTTTAACACTGTTAAGTGTTATATTTACCGTTATCCGATTACTTGTTAAAGGATCGGATAGGTAAATTTATATTTGACTGTCGTCTAATTGTTGTTTGATTATTATTGCTTCTATGCACTAATAACTGAGTTTGAATTAGACTGACCTGTGTATTATTTTCTTTTGAATATAATACTCGGGTCAGACCGAGTACTTTTACAGCTTGAAGATTTTCAGGCCGCGAAGTTAGAGAGAGTTGGGGAAAGCACTTCACTAAAGTTTTTCGAGAAATTTTTCTTGTACTTAATAAATAAATTGTTCCGCTGTATAAAATTTAAATGCATTGTACAAACTCTGATATATATATGTAAGAAAAATTCATTTATGAATAATATTATGATTATTCTGTGATTCTGTGGCTGATTTTGTTTAAACTTTATAAACTGAACAACAATCCGTCATTTTGAACGTTTCGAGTTGGTTTAATTACCGACTAGAGGCGGTCAGGACGGCGGGTCGTTACAATACAGTAGATCCTCAAGTTTTGCTTGATGCTCCATTTCATTTTGACTTCTTGAATTGCTATTCTGACTTCTTGAATCTGAATTTGATTGAGCTAAATTAATATTTGGATCGAATCCCTTTTGACTGCTATTAGTTTGATGATTTACTCCATATCCTTGATCAAATCTGAAGTAACACTTTATTGCAGTGTACCCATATTTTTCACAGATCTGACACCTTAGCCTATTTGAGTTATTAAACCATGCTCTACCTTTGCCTCTGTTACTTTGACTGTTTTGCTGAAATCTGTTGTTATTTGTTCTTTCTTGATTCTTCTTTTTGACATTTGAAGCATAATTGACAGAGAGGTCTGAGTTTAGTGGTTTCTTCTATTTTATTCTTCTTCTGTTTTATTCTCCTTTCATGAGCAAGAAGGGTATAATGTACATATTGTATATTTGGTAGTGCCTCTCTAGATGATATAATGGCAACAACTGACTCATACTCATCATCTAATCCACTCAAGATAGTTAAAATCTGCTCAGTATCAGACACTTTGTGACCAACTGTGTCGAGTAAATCACAGCAAGTCTTTACTTCGGTTAAGTATTATAGCATAAACATATTGTCTTTCTTTAAATTCTGAAGTTGTCTTTTCTAATGCATAATTCTTGTTGCTGATTAAGAATTAAAGATTTGCTCGACCGTTGACCATATTTCTTGAGATGTTTTGTAGCCAAAAATTTGTAATAAAAGACTTACACCAACAGATGATATTAGCCAAGAAGGTGATAGGTTATCTTGTCTCTGATAGTTGATATAGTCTTTGTTGGTTATAATCCTTCCTTCCCCTTCTTGAATCATCTTCGGTGGTATAGCTAAAGTGCCATTGGTGTATTCTTCTAGCCCATAACCTCTTATAGCTGTTTCTGTTTGATACTTCCATAAAAGATAGTTACTCCCATCAATTTGAATGACTAGTTGAGTTTTTGGTTTTATAATTGACAGAGTGGGCCCATCTTTGCTTAATGGAGCAGTATTTGCTCCAGTGGGTGATGTGGTTGCAGAATTGTTCTCTTCTTCTCTGGCCATCTCAAGTTAGGAAGAATGAATGATTACTTCTTGATGAAAAGCAACGCACTTCTCAGTGTGCAAAGGATCACAGAATGAAAGAATGACCCTCAGAAGGCAGAGAAACAATCAAGAAATGAATTCTTGATGGTAAAGGAAAGTTCAAACAGAAGGAAGAAAGATTCTCCGAAGAAGATAAGGGTCTAAGGGGAGAAATCAGTGCAGCCTATCTCAAATGATGAGGCTTCTCTGATGAGATACTGGCACGACACTGGTTGAGAGCACTAAGGAAGACTGTTGATGCAAATCTTGTTTGTATCGAACAGAAATACAGATCTCCAGTGATGAGATGAATTCTGAGGAGACCGAAACTGATAACCTCCTTCAAATGATGAAAGTACACTGATGAGGAGGAAGAAGCAATCTCTGACTGTTTATTATGGCTCTGATACCATGAAAGAATTTGAGAAAAAATGAAAAGATAATTTGTTTTATTGATATTGCAATACTATAATCACTGTACCAAAGATGTGTTACATACTCATGCTTTTATATAGTACAAATGTATGGGCAAAATACCAGAAATGCCCTAAACCCTTTATATATAATACATATTATCAGTCGAGACTCATTATTTATTTGACCTGGATTGGATGGAGTTTTTATGTCTTGGTCTGGATCTGCTATTGTTTTGGAATTGGAACATTCTTTTTTTAGTCAAGGGGTTTATATTTGTTTCTGATTTGAACATGTGAATGATTAAGCAATTGTTGAGGACAATAGAAGTTAAGGTTGACTTGGTAAGTTGCTTTAGTTTCTCTCTTTGATCCTTGTTGATTTCTAGGTTGCAATCATGTACAAATGTATATGCTTTATGTAGGTCATGTGGAGATGGTGATGTGTTTGTCGGGTTTTAGTGAACTAGCTGGCCCTAACTGGTGGGAAATGCACATGTGAGTTAACCCAGTCTAGGTCATTAAACTTGGAAATTTGAACTCATCCTCTTTTGTACATGACATATTTTTTTTACTTATGAGCTTAGTTTGAGCTCATCCTCTCATGTACAAAATTCTGATTGAAGATTACGTTTTGTTCGAAATGATGCTGCCTAAGTTGCATATACTTTTACATTTCTATATTTTATGACTGATAGATGTACGTATGTACTTCTTTTTTATAGGTGATGTGTGATGCTTCTGGGGTTACCGCATATTGGAAGGCAGGAGAAAGTATGTTGTCGCCTTCTTTCTCCTTCAAAAATTGATCATGCTTGCATTAATGTATTTTGTATCGACGTTCATGCATCTTTACTTTTAGTATGTATTGTGTTGGTTAGCACGGTTTTATGTATTGTTTTACATGATTGTATTCACTATTATCTTTGGTCACACATATTTATATGCTTAATACTCTGTTTATGAACTATATATATATATATATATATATTAAGGTTTGGCTTATGACTCTGTTTGATTACATACATTATAATGTGATAATTATGGTTTTTTGCACTTTTATCATATGTAAGTTGAAATAAGCTTAGTAGAATCGTAAACGAAAGCTCAAATGTGTTAACATTATAAAAATGCAATGCAAAATATTATATACCATTTCAAATATGCTAAAAAACAAAAACTTTCACAGCTTTCATATACTATAGCAGTATGCAAATATTATAAGAATATTTTGCAAGGATTAAAGAGTTTTTCATAGCAAGTAACAAACTCTATGAAAGAGATCTATAGCACCACTAGACAATGTAGAAAGTTATTTATATGAGAAATAAAACGATATAAAAGATAGTAATTAACTTTCTATATCATTTTATGAATGCTCGAGTACCTGGCATGTCAATATTGATATAGCAAGTAAACAACGTTATTAATGATAACACCATAAACCAAAAACTCTATGGAAAAGTTCTACAGCAAGCCGTAAAACTCTATAGAAAGGTAATTGTACTAGTACAATTAGTCTAAGACGACAATAGAAAACACTGTAAAAGTCAGTTTTTTATAGCGGTTTTTTTCGCGCCATGGCTTCTTTCAGACATGCTACAACGTATCATATCAGAGCATTTATAAAATTGCTATAGTATGCTTTAATAGCGATTTTGGAATCCTATTAAAATTTTGTAGTGCAGGCATGTATTTTATGGCATCAGAAAATGGCACAACACAAAAGGAAATTAAATAGAGAGAGCTAACAAAAAAAGTAAGAAACACGATAAATTTTTTGTAATGGTTTGGCAAATTTGATGTCTATATCCACTTTAGTTTTATTATTCTTTTGATTCTCTCTAAAATATAAAGGTTACAACTCAAATGTGACCACAATATAATATATTACAGATTTGGTAATGATTTTTCGAGTTAAAGGAAGAAGAAGATTCCTCTCTAAGTAGCTTCATATTTGTAGGTAAAATCCAGCATAAATCTCACTTTCTACGTTTATAAACATCATAACTTCAAGATCCGAATATCTACTAGGTAGAACAGGTCACGCCGCACGAATATCAGAAAGAAATTCATGCAGTATCGACATGAATTTATGCATGCGCGGCCAATTTTTTCTTCATATTAAACTCATTTCATCCATCTCTTACCATTCTAAGTCTTAAATTCATGTCGGTACCAACCAAATCATGACGGTACTGACATGATTTTGTTGTTCAAAAGTACGTCAAACTTCCTAAGATTCTTCATATCATCATTCTAGATTGTTCTAAGCATGTTGGCATGAATCATGTCAGTACCAACCTGATTTGCATTTCTAAAGCTTGGCCAAATCTTTGCTTTCTTCAATCTTGACATCTCCCAAGCTCCTTGACCCATTCTTTCATTAGTTTGCAGTCCATTTCATCTGTTAGTCTATTCTAAGACTATGAAAATTTAGCTGTAATGGATTTATTGATCAAACTCAAGGTATGTTGATTATACTTAGGTCATCGTGAAATGATGGGTATGTGTGTATAATCCCTTTGGATTTTGTTGAACAAACTCAAGGTCGAGATTGAGATTAGAACGAAAACATGGATTAGAAATTGTATACGATACAACCGATAAAGTGTTATTTATTGTTTGCGAAATATAATTTGTTGAGAAAACTCAAGGTCGGAATCCCAAGGCAAGCAATTCCTCATGCCCATTAGAGAAATTTAAAGATTTTTTTTATTTTTCTTAGGGTTTTGAAAAATGTAAAAATCTAGTAAGGGCCTTGTTAGAAAAATGAAATAATAACATTTAACCTTTCTAATATTATATAACATTGCTATGTATTAAAATAATCTACACCTATAAACTTATTTAATTAATATAACCGATAACTAATTATCAGTTGAAATATATAGACGAGTTACTTTAAGATTGACATTGAAATATAATACTTATACTTACCAGTAAATCTTTAGCATGCTTCCACTTCTACAACCGTGCAAGAGCCAAATTATACTACTGCTTAAACATTTATGCCTTAGTTACTCAAGTATTTATATGCACGAGACTATGTATTATCTTCTACGAGTGCTGAACTATAAAAGTAATACAAGGATATGGTTATTTAATCCATGTTCGATCTCATATAAAAGTTATATGGTAAATAGTCGCAATTCGTAATGTACGAAACTTAGATGAAATTAGTTCATTCAAAATAAGCAAATAAACCATAATGCATGATCATGTATTTAGCATGGTTGATTACAATAATGGTTTTATTGTTCTACATGTAGCACTAGACCAAGAGCTATAAGATGGACCTAGAAATTCGATCATTGAAAAGTCAGTTTGATCCATTTACGTAACTTATTCAATATTTCTAAATGTCAAGGATGACTAAATGCATTTTGTAAAGTGTTCGTTATGGTTTTGCAATAATATTTTTCTTTGAATGAATTGAACATTTTAGAAAGGAAAGAGAATATACAAGAGTTAATGTCACTTAGGTACAGTTGGGATGAAGAGAGAAAATGGTCACATCTGCTTCATGTAAAGGCGTTGGAAACAAGAATTGTATTGAATAATGAAAGATAGTCAATATGGAATGAGAAATGTGATTTTTATTCCAAAAGAATTTCTATATATAAAATTATTTTCTATAAATGTAATTTCTTCAAGTTAAAGATATTTGATCTTTGACTCTCGACTGTAAACCAATTACAGTAAATGAAATAAAATTCATTAATAAGTGATTGAATGGAGCTTCTTATTCGTACGCTATTATAGACAAATAGTTAAAATAATGGAAGCGTACCATATAACACTTCTTAGTAGATGCATCAAGCTATGAAAAATAGTTTTTGTAAATATATAAAATATTGTTTATGAAGTAATAACTAGTTTCTGTATTGATTGGAAGTATATATTGTTTATTTTGATATGAATATTTGTTGTCAGATAAAACTATAATAATGATATTTGTTTTCATAACAAAAGTGATGTACTAAAAAATATAAAATTATCTGAAATTATTACAATTATTTTGGAATTACAAACTAAGCCATTTCTATGAGAAATAATTCAATAATAATATGGTTATGAATCATATGGTGCTGGTGAATTCTATCTTCGAAGATTAAGGGTGAAGCACTAATTCAATGAGAGCGGCAAAAGAGTGAATGATCTCTTCGAATCGATACTTACAGACGTATGCAGTTCAAAATCTAATGATACAAAATAAAATCACTTCATTAAATTCCATTGAATTATCACAGAAATGAACATGTGTATTTGATAAACAAGTGGTGCATTCATGATAAGTTCATTTAATGTAAAATGAAAGTAGAAAACAAAACATGCAAAAAAAATAAATATTCTATTTGATTAAATATGTGAATGTATTTGAGAAGGTTCCAAAAATATCTAACAATGAATAAGATTCAACCTTAAAAATCACACCTCCCTATGATACGTAATAATGTGTCATTAAGGAGTAATCAGACTTTGTTGGACAAAGAACGATTGACGTTGAGTGATGTTAAGACTAATTTCTTTCTGTATGGATGTGTACTTAAGATTAACAACATAAGATTAAATTTAATTTCATTATAACAAAGTCTATAAAATCAAACAACATAAGATTTGATGAAACTACCCCCTATATATCCTAAGTCAAGAAGTTGACGGATTGTGTCGGTCAAAAGACTGCATTTAATACTTGTTCGTGAGGGATATTGCATGACCACACCAAATAAATTTAGGCCTGATAAATATTAATCGACCAATTTATGTTGAGTCACAATTTTTATGAAAGTTTTGATTTCTGACAAATAAGGGGATCGACAAAACAAGGTCATTAGAGCTACATATGTTACTGTAGATTGTAGATTGATTATTTGATATTTACTATAGATATATTAGTGATAAACTTGTTAAAATCTATCCTCAAATAATCATGCATTTTCAAGAAAATTAATATATATACAATTGGAATATAGTTGCACATTCAGTGTGCAACTTTACAGGGACTGGTCGACCGGTCACAATATAGGCGGTCGACCGTTCCTGTATAATTTGCACATTGAACGTGCACACATGCACATAACGTATATATATTTAAATTCCTGTCTACTGGTCACTTTTTAACCTGTCGACCGTTTTTAAACAGAAAGCAATTTTTCCAAAAGACACTTCTCTTCTCCAAAGGTTGCATCTCTTACCTTTCACCAAAGATCATATCTCTTAATGGCAAAGAGTTACAACCATTCTTATCTATATAAACTCATCCAATTCGTTGATTAAACAACAATTAATTTCACATATTCTTTTTAATCTAATCTCTGATCTTACTTTATATACTCCTGCATTTTAAAAAGGCTCTCGATTATTTATTGAATCATTGAAACTATTTCATATCTTTTGATTCAATAAGTAATATACTTTCCTTAATCTTTTCAAAACATCATTCGCATACTTTGAGGATAAGATTATAGGAAGGGTGTACTGTTAGTGACAAATCCGTGTTTTCAAGAACACAAGTTGTCAACAACAATTGTATTTGTTCTTTTGTTGAAGTCCTCTGTGTTGTAAGAGGCAAGTGTTGAAGTCCTCAGTGTATTAGAGGCGTAAAATCCCGTTCGGTTGTTCGGGTGTTGTAAACCTGTTCCTCCGGGTGAAGCGAGGAAGTTAATAGTGAAAATCCAGAAAGAAGTCTGGGACTGGACGTAGGACGGTGCTCCGAACCAGTATAAAAATCTCTAGTGTGATTTTTCTATTTTTTTTATTTACTATGCTATTATCATCTATTTCCGCATTTGTATTGTAATCCATATTATACGATCCGTGTATACTATATTAGCACATATAATTGTATACACACCGCACTTTCATTTGGTATCAGAGCACGGTCATCATATAACCGTAACACAGTTATTTGATATATTATAGTAATATGGCAAATAACGTAAGTACTAGCACTCAAAACACTACTTACACGGAGGGTCAATCGACACAAAGACCTCCATTTTTCAATGGTCTTAACTATAGTTATTGGGCAACACGTATGTCATTCTTTATGCAATCAAATAGCTATGATGCTTGGAATGCCACTCAAAGAGAAATAGTGAATCCAACAACTGATTATTCAGAATGGACTGCAGCTGAGAAAACGGCAGCAGCCGTAAATGCTAGAGCAATAAATATGTTGTTCTGTGCATTAGACCAAAATGAATATAATCGTGTTAGTATCTGCACTACTGCATATCAAATTTGGCAAACACTAAAAATCACTCATGAAGGTACTAACAAGGTTAAACAAGCCAAAATAGCCATGCTGAAAAGTCAATTTCAAAATTTCAAAATGAAACCAAACGAGACAATCAATGACATGTATTCACGGTTTCAAACTATTCACCATGCACTTATTGGCTTAGGACAAAAGTATTCTGATTTCGATGTTGTTTCAACAGTCCTACACTCTCTGACTAGTGAATGGGAAGGAAAAGTATTAGCAATTGAAGAAGCTAATGACCTTTCCGTCATGAAGCCAGATGAATTGATAGGAAATTTAATGTCCTATGAAGCAAATTTGCAGGCTAGAAAGGAACAGAAAGAAGAAAAGAAAAATGTAGCATTTCATGTTGAGAAAGATGAAAATGAATCAGATTCTGAAGATGAAGATTTGGCATTCATTGCGAAAGGATTTAAAAAATTCCTAAAATATCGAAAAGCCAGTCGTTACAATAAAAGGAAACCTGGATCAAACAAACCATCTTCATCTGCTATAGAATGTTTCAACTGCCACAAAAAGGGACACATGCAGAAAGATTGTCCAGAACAAAAGAAGAAGTCAGAAAATGACAAATTCAAATATAAGAAGGACAAATCTAAGAAACGAGCTTTCTCAGTAACATTGGATGATTCAGAGTCGTCTTCATCAGAAAGTGAAAGTGATTCAGAGAATGAACAAGCTAATGTTTGTTTTATGGCAACAGAAGGTGAGGTGCAAATTCCTACATTTGATGAATTACTTGATATTAATGCTGAATTAATAGTCAAATATAAAGACATAAAACGTCAATTAAAAGTAGTCAAAGCAGATTTAAGTAGAGCAGAGTTTGAACGAGATATGTTAAAAGATGAGAAGAAAATATTAGAAGAGGAACTTGAAAATATTCAAGAATCATCATCTAACGTTGACTCTCAAATATCTCTTTTGAGTCAAGAAATAGAAACTCAAAAAGAGAAAAATAATGCTCTCACTACTGAAAATCATGAGCTTAAAGCAAAAGTCAAAATTCTAGACCTAGAAAAAGATAGCTTACAAACAAAGTTTGATGACATTACTCAAAATGTTTCTAATTTTAACAAAGGTCGAGAAAATTTGACAAAAATCATTGAAAGTTCACAATCTATTTCAGACAAACAAGGATTGGGATTTAACAAACAAGAAACCAAGAAACATCTTGGAAATAAAAGGAAAAAGAAAGTACAAAAAACTGAAGCTAAGAAAAATCTTAGTCTATTATATTCCAAACCAAAACCAGTTGTGAAATTTCAAAAGAAAAATGTCAAGACTATCAAAATATGGGTTCCTAAAACAAATAATAATTTGATTAGGAACAAATACATTCAGCAATTCTTGAATACTATGCATTTTAATAATAATTATATATACAAAGGGGATACCGGACCCAAATGGGTTTGGACTCCTAAGACCTAACTCTTAGGACCCTATAAAAAGTGGGTACCATGGACTTAATTCTATTTTTTGCAGGTCCCACTTAAGAAAAGAGGAAAGTGGATATTGGACAGTGGTTGCTCAAAGCACATGACGGGAGACAAGAGTTTATTAACAAATATTACATATTCAGATGGTGGCTCCGTCACTTTTGGAGACAATTCAAAAGGCTATATCATCGGCAAAGGCGATGTGAGCAATTGCGGTACATCTAACTTACCTCTTATTACTAATGTCATGCTAGTTAGAAATTTAAAACACAATTTGCTTAGTATTAGTCAGTTATGTGACAAAGGTTTTATAATTTCATTTTCAAATAATAAGTGCAGTATTTTAGATAAAGACCATAATTTGGTTTTCGAAGGTTATAGAGACAGAAATATATATATTTTGAATATGAACATTAATCATAATTCAGATATGTGTCTTGTGGCTAATGACAATGATCCATGGCTATGGCACAAACGCTTCTGTCATATAAACTTCAGAACTATTGACAAGCTATCCAAAAACAATCTAGTTAGAGGACTACCCAAAATGAGTTTCAAAGTTAACAACATTTGTGATGCATGTCAATTAGGAAAATTGACCAAATCATCTTTTAAATCCAAGAAAGTCATATCAACATTACAACCACTTGAGTTACTACACATGGATTTATTTGGACCTACTAGAGTTCAATCAATAAATCACAGTCAATATGTGCTTGTAATTGTTGATGATTTCTCTCGTTATACATGGACAATTTTCTTAAAAAATAAAAGTGACATTTTCGATCATTTCAAATCTTTCGTCAAAAGAATTCAAAAATCAAAAGGGATTAAAGTTAAAAATATAAGAAGTGATCATGGCGGAGAATTTGAAAATAATGAATTTGAACATTTTTGTACAAAGAAAGGTATATATCATAATTTTTCGTTTCCCAGAACTCCACAACAGAACAGAGTTGTAGAACGGAAGAACCGAACTTTACAAGAATGTGCAAGAACATTATTGAATGGAACCACCTTACCAAAATATTTTTGGGCGGAAGCTGTGGCAACTGCCTGTTATGTTTTAAATCGTGTATCCATAAGACCTCTTACCAAGAATACTCCTTATGAATTATTTAACAAAAGGAAGCCTAAAATCTCATATTTCAAAGTTTTTGGTTCCAAGTGCTTTATTTTAAATACGAAAGACCAGCTTGGCAAATTTGATCCAAAAGCCGATGAAGGAATATTTGTCAGTTATTCGGAATGAAGTAAGGCCTATCGGATATTTAATAAACGAACCAAAACTATTGAAGAATCACTTCATGTCTCTTTTGATGAAATCTATCAGCACCCTCACACTATATCAGATGATGACGAATCAATAGTCACTGACAATCAAATCATCACAAATATTGATTCTGACTCGGAAATAATTATTGAGAATATTCCTCAAACATGTGAGTTACAATCACCACCAAGAATATTAAGAGATCATCCGGCTCAAAATATAATCGGTGAAATAACATCACATGTCAGAACAAGGAGTCAACTCAATCAAATGGGTCATGTCGCTTTTCTCTCAAATATCGAACCTAAGAATCCAAAAGAAGCTGCTACAGATGATTACTGGATCATTGCCATGCATGAAGAACTAAATCAGTTTGAGCGCAATGACGTTTGGGAACTTGTTCCACGACCAACTGATCAGTCAGTAATTGGTACTAAATGGGTCTATAAAAATAAGGCCGACGAACAAGGAAATATCACTAAAAATAAAGCAAGATTAGTAGCACAAGGATATAATCAGGAAGAAGGTATCGATTATGAAGATACTTTTGCACCAGTTGCTCGACTAGAAGCTATTAGAATCCTATTATCTTTTGCTTGTCACCATAATTTCAAACTTTATCAGATGGATGTCAAAAGTGCTTTTCTCAATGGATTTATCAAAGAGAATGTCTATGTCGAACAACCTCCTCTGTTCGTACATGAAAAATATCCAGACCATGTGTTCAAACTTAAGAAAGCTCTGTATGGTTTAAAACAAGCACCTCGTGCTTGGTATGAACGACTACGTAGCTATCTTATTAGCTCAGGATTTCAAATAGGCAAAGTCGATCAAACTTTGTTTATTAAACATTCTCGAAAAGATATTCTAGTTATCCAGATATATGTAGACGATATCATCTTTGGTTCAACAAACGATAAACTTTGCAAAGAATTTGCAAGTATTATGACCAAAGAATTCGAAATGTCTCATATGGGAGAACTATCTTATTTTCTTGGACTTCAAATAAAGCAACTTTCAAACGGAATTTTTATCAATCAAGAAAAATACTGTGAAAACATTATCAAACGCTTCGGATTAGAAAATGCATCTGGTAAACCAACTCCTATGAGTACAACATACACTATGGCTCACATTTGTGATAAATGTGCTCAAGAATCATACATTTCAATTAGGAGTTCTGAGTCGGAGGAATTTTATTCTCCTACAACTCCAAAACAAAAATCAAGTTGTCAATGCTCTTGTATGTATGATAAAACTCCAAATTCAAAACGAGTGAAGAGGACATTATTCTATTCTCCTCGTACCAAAGCTCAAATCGATGAAATACACCACTACCAGAAACATCAGATAGACCTTCAGAGACAGCTCCATTACGGGCAAAGTCAACTTTATCACGAGCAACAGCGGACATCGGCACGATTATCCGTTTTAGAAAAGTTGGCAACATTTTTCTGCGGTTCCAACAAGCATGACGTGCATGAACCAATGCCGTCTAGGCCATCAACATCTAAAAGTCCTAACTCGTGGGATCGGAACTATGAGAAGAATGAAGGAGCTCAGAAACAATGGAGTCCATGGTCAAAACGTATTGAAGGAAACAACGATAATTCTAATGACGAATTTTCTTATTGGATTTATATATGGTTATTATATCTTTATATATCACTTGTGTAATGACGGTTATATCTTGTATTACAAATAAAATATATATATATATAGGTTGATATACTATAAAAAACTTGCAAAATAACATGATTTACTCAGCAGACCAGTACCGGTCGACCGCCCCTGTTATAGCCGGTCGACCGTTTGCTCTCTGGTTGAAAACGGTCGACCGGCCAAAATTAGTAGGTCGACCGGTTGACGTATTTTCAGTTTTTTATATAAACCTATGCGTCATTTTTCCCTCTCCCCTCTTTCACTTTTTACTCAAGCTGTTCTTTTACCCAAAATCACAAACCCTAGTTTCCTATTTTCAATTCCCAAATCTCAAATCATCCAACAATGGCTCCTCCTCAAAAGAAATCCAAGAAAGGAGCAACCTCTGAAACTTCATCTCCTACCATCTCCGTCAAAAAATGGCTTCAAAGTCCAATTGCTGTAACAAGATGGAATCAGATGACAAATTACAAGTTTCATCCAGGCTCTTTCATCAAATTTGATGATTTCACGACTTATGGAGTTCGAAGGTTAGCCAATAATTCCAACATTACTCCATTACTCGATTTTTCAGAAAATAGTGTGGAGATAAATCATTTGATGATCAAATTATTTTACGCCAACATGAATCTTGATGAGTATCAACCTGATAATCCAAACAGCGTCATCTGGTCTGTGGTCTGTGGCAAGCAAATTTTTCTTACTCATGCTAGAATTGCCTCTATACTTGGTATACCAAATCGAGGCGAAGAGTTTTCATCTAACTTCTGCGAAGTCTTCACTCGAAATAATACTAGTCATCAGTTCATAGAAGACGATAGTGATGGCACTAAGTCTATTGGACTTCGACCGACAGCCAGAATACTTCATCGGGTTCTGATGCATTCTCTTTTTCCTAGACTTGGAAATTATGATGCAGTGTACAAAGAAAACTTCAAGGCACTCTATGCTATTTATGGTGAAATCCAAATCAATTGGGTTCACATGCTTTTTGATGAAATTCTCAAGGTAAATAACTCAACACGGCCTCATTTCTTCTACAATGAATATATCATGCGACTTTTGTTAGCTTGTGGGGTCAATCCTCCTAATTCTGCAACCTCAAAACCAAAATGCATTGATTCCATAACCATCAAACGAATGAAGCTTCCTCCACCTTACCTTGAGATTATGCCTTTTGAAGAATGGCAACAAAGAGGACCAAGGAAACAACGAGCAACTTCCTCTCGTCCTCGTTCCGATGAAGTAAAACTATTAAAATCAAAGTCATCTACAAAAGAATCACTTGAAACAATCGCGCGTAACCAATTTTTGCTTGAATCACGTCTCAAGCGCATGGACTCTAAAATCGATAAGCGCTTCAATAAGGTCAAGTCATTCTTTGGTATGCTATGGGATGCTATATCATGTTCCACATCCACCTCCGTTCAAGCACAAGACCCAGGAAAACGTCCTGCTGCTCCAGTTTTCACCTGAACATCATCTGACGAGTCTACAGGAATGAGTGGTCATGGACATGGAGAATCATCCAGAGGGCACAATGATGAGGAAGAAGAAGATGATGATGACGACGACGATGATGATGATGAAGAGGAGATACGATCTGCTTCATCCTAGATTCTATTATGGTTTAGCACTTCGACACTTGTACTTAATAGTGTCGTTATTTTTGTTTTTCATTTGACATTATGTTCTGTAGTAAACTCTGTTATGTTTTTGATGTGTTAATGATTTATTTGCTATGCATATCATATTCATTCTACTATTCTAGTATCTGTTACTCCTTTTTGTCGATGACAAAGGGGGAGAAAGGGATAACAATTGCTTGCAGGAACATACATATAAGGATTCAATGAGGGAGAGATCACATACTCAGGGGGAGATTCAGATTTGCAGATATATTGTCATCAATCAAAAAGGGGGAGAATGTTGAGTCACAAGTTTTATGAAAGTTTTGATTTCTGACAAATAAGGCGATCGACAAAACAAGGTCATTAGAGCTACATATGTTACTGTAGATTGTAGACTGATTATTTGATATTTACTATAGATATATTAGTGATAAACTTGTTAAAATCTATCCTCAAATAATCATGCATTTTCAAGAAAATTAACATATATACAATTGGAATATAGTTGCACATTCAGTGTGCAACTTTACAGGGACCGGTCGACCGGTCACAATATAGGCGGTCGACCGTTCCTGTATAATTTGCACATTGAACGTGCACACATGCACATAACGTATATATATTTAAATTCCTGTCTACTGGTCACTTTTTAACCTGTCGACCGTTTTTAAAAAGAAAGCAATTTTTCCAAAAGACACTTCTCTTCTCCAAAGGTTGCATCTCTTACCTTTCACCAAAGATCATATCTCTTAATGGCAAAGAGTTACAACCATTCTTATCTATATAAACTCATCCAATTCGTTGATTAAACAACAATTAATTTCACATATTCTTTTTAATCTAATCTCTGATCTTACTTTATATACTCCTGCATTTTAAAAAGGCTCTCGATTATTTATTGAATCATTGAAACTATTTCATATCTTTTGATTCAATAAGTAATATACTTTCCTTAATCTTTTCAAAACATCATTCGCATACTTTGAGGATAAGATTATAGGAAGGGTGTACTGTTAGTGACAAATCCGTGTTTTCAAGAACACAAGTTGTCAACAACAATTGTATTTGTTCTTTTGTTGAAGTCCTCTGTGTTGTAAGAGGCAAGTGTTGAAGTCCTCAGTGTATTAGAGGCGTAAAATCCCGTTCGGTTGTTCGGGTGTTGTAAACCTGTTCCTCCGGGTGAAGCGAGGAAGTTAATAGTGAAAATCCAGAAAGAAGTCTGGGACTGGACGTAGGACGGTGCTCCGAACCAGTATAAAAATCTCTAGTGTGATTTTTCTATTTTTTTTATTTACTATGCTATTATCATCTATTTCCGCATTTGTATTGTAATCCATATTATACGATCCGTGTATACTATATTAGCACATATAATTGTATACACACCGCACTTTCAATTTATGTTATTAACATAAGGTTTGCAACTTGAAAACAAAATCAGGTATATATATGTATGTATGTATGTGTGTGTGTACAGAGGCAATTCATAAAATGTTTTTGAATATATTCCATTACACTAAGAAACAAATTTTATTGCAAGAAACACTTAATTTATAACTAAAAAAAATTCTTTTATAAATTATTGGTAGTAAAATTGATTTGGATACGATCAAAAGATAAACGGATTACAAAGGATAAAATGAAATTTATTAAGCCTAAGTGAACATAACTGATTGGAATGTCTGATAAGAACTCTTGCACATTAAAGAGAAAATAACGCTTTGTCAATGTCAAGAGAAGAATTTCCTTGGTTGTCAATAAGCCATAAAGATTATTGACTATACCACAAAAATCTAGGTATGCTTCTCTATCTTTCTATATCTAAGGACATATGTATCTATCTAAAGATATATATTTACTATGACCATTTTTTGCTTTACAACCATAGATGTGGCCGGAGAAGTAATTGGTATTGGTCATGTGGTAGCTAGTTCTTAGGATGGAAATAAAGTGGTTTCCATTATTAATGTCAGGGTAAGAGCTGATCATTGCATACTATCGCCTTTCTTATGTTTAAGTTTTTTTTGTAAGACAAGTGGGGTTGGCTGGTCCCCTACTAGTTTATTCCATATAAAAAGGAAAAAAGTTATGAACAATCTCATAACCAAAAAGAAAAACAGCAAAGGGACAAAGAGAATGTGAAAAACAAAAACAATAAAAACATGAAAGAAAAAAAGGAAAAACACAGCACGCAACACCAGACAGAACTACATCCAAACATCAATATTTTGATCAGAGAATCGATAAGTGCTTGTCCTCATGCCATGCACAATTGCACACTTGAGATTGGACCATAGGACTGGAGAACTCCTTCTTTTGTTATCAAAACAACACAAATTCCTTTCCTCCCAAACCTTCTTCAAATATTTCTTTATGATGAAAATAATACAGCTCTATCATTGAAAGAATATATGGATCGTATACTATATATATGACAAGTAATTATTGTATACATGATAAATTAAGATAATGAGATAATAGTAAAATGAAAAGATCACACCAGAAATTTTATATTTGTTCGTACCTCCTGTCCTACATCTAGTCTCGAAGATCCTCTTCAAAATTTCACTAATCAATAACCCTCGCTTCGCTCGGAGGAATAGGTTTGTTACAATAGAAATCTTTCATCAAGAATGTGCTCTGATTAACACTGATATTGACCATACATACAAGTCTTCCTATAATCTCCGCTAAATATATGTAGATATGAATATGTGTGTATTTTAGGAATATGGTAGAAAACTGAACAAAAGTTAATGATCTTTGGCTGAAATATTGATAGCAAATATGAGTGACTTGAATTTGAGTGTAAAGTAGATACAGAGAATAAAAATCAGAAACTTGTTGCCTCAATTATAAAATCTGTGATGTATTTATAGTTGTGAAAAGGTTGATTTAAAGTGTTGCTACCATTTCTCTTTATTTCTAGAGATGCTCTTGTTTGGGGTGGAACTGAATTGATGAAGAGATGCAAAAGCAACCTTTCAGATTTGACAGTTGTGTATTTTAAAAATTCCCGGAGCCAAATCCAGATGTTCGGATTGTGATGACCAAACATATGGTCATGTGTTATCAGGAAAAATTCCCAAGGTTGCGACCAGACATCTGGGTCATAATACCAGACATCTGGAAATATTGGAAAATTTGTTTTCCTATGTAAATGTATGTGTATTTTATCATATATAAAATCCAGGGAAATTTTACATAATATTTCTAAGATTTATGTACAATATTTATCTCTCTACTGCTGTGATTCGTGCACCATTCTTCGATTTGTATCTTGAGTATCTACAAAAATAAGATACGATATATATATATATATATATATGTATGTATGTATGTATAATTATTACTATATGGTCTTTCATCATCAAAACTTGTAGATATGGGTTCCTAACATTCTCCCCCTTTTTGATGATGATAAATAACGTATTATAAAATATATTTCACTCCCCTTGTATATATGTATATCATATGTTATCCTCCCTCTGTGTGTATGCAAATTTCTCCCTCTTTCGGCATTATAAAAAAGGATAGAGAAAATAGAAAATGTTATCTAAAACATAGAACTTGTACTACATGATAACTGAAACCATAGTACATAGAATGAGAAATGCATAAAAGAAAATTATAGTGGAAAAAAACACTAAAAACTACGGGTAATTGTGAGTCGAGCCAGAAAAACTTCCGTAAGTATCATTATAGTGATCCCAAAAAGCTGAAGGATCAGGAGTGTTCTTGGGCCAAATGCATTGATCATTATATTCTACGTCCTCTTGAATAGACAACCCTTAAAAAGCCAAGTATCCCTGCTGATCGAGGGAAGGATCTTGCATATTAAAGTCCTCACTTTCCTCTTCATCTATTTCCTTTAATGGTTTGACTTTCGTGGCTTCTTTTCCTCATGATTTTGTTGAAGATCCTGGAATGGAAGAGATATACGGAGCAGGCGAAGGAGCTGATGGTGATGAGGATGAGGACCAGGATGATGATCGGCCACGAACTTTCCTCATTACTTTCCCAATAGTGGATACAACCTTATCCGCTATTTTCTCTATTTTTCCCATTCAAGAAAATATGCTTGAGACAGATCTGTCAAGACAAACAACTTTTTTGCCTAAGATTTGTTGATTGCGAGATAAAAGTTGTTGATTTCGATTTGATAAGTCACGATATCATTCTGTGGAAGCAGGTTCTCCTTGGGCTTCTAAAATCTCTAAGTCTGAGTGATCTTCGAAAGGATGCTGCTAGAAAACATAAGTATCTAGTTGTTGTGGAGGGGTTGTTGCTGCTCTTGTAGAGGCTACTGCTAATGTTGTTGTTGTTGCTTCAGAGTCCATTGCAGAAATGATATTATCGGTGGTGGTTCATTCGGCAGATGCATAAGCTTAACGTATTTGAACTCACTTTTTTTTCTTTGTAGTCCTTCAAAATACGATAAGTAAGAAGGGATACCTTAGGATTGAAGAATACGCATTATATAGGGTGCATAAATAATTGTATGGCACTTGTGAATCCATAAATTTTTAATTTCAGCGAAAAGAAATTGAGCCCAATTAACTTTATACCACCAAATATAGCATACGTAGCTTTGTGATCTGTTTCATATATTTTCCCGTGACTACCATTTCTTAGTATTATGGTGTTAATAATCACGCAATTTAGTAATCTTTCCCTAGGTCGAAGGTTCTTTGTATTCCATTGTTCCATATGATCTTCCCAAAGAAGGTGAGTTACCTCATCATGGGGTAAAAATATTTTGTCCAGCATGTCTTTTAATTCGATACCCGTGTAAGAGCAATGGAGGATTCGTCCTAACATACATGGAGTAAGCTTAATGACTTTACCATAGACACTAGTCCAAAGCCAATTTTCCTTACCTTCGGGATTCCAAATGGAAGAACTACATAGATTTGAATTAAAAAAGTAGCCAGCTGATCTTTGGTTGCCTTATTTGGACCTTGTTCGATCAGATAGTTAACCTCGGCTTATTCACATAATGAATGCACTTCATAGAGAGGAAATCATAGTAGTTGGTAGTAGGGACCGAGATGAAACTTCACAGTCTTCAAATCGTCAAATCTTTTGATGGAACTAGGGCTTTGATCAAGCCATGATTTGATGTGAGAATCAGTAACAATAATAGTTTGAGATGAAGAACCCTGATCTTTCTCTTGCTTCTTTGCAGTTTTTGATTTGGGATGCATTGTATTATAAAATTGAAGGTAAAGTTTAAGATCTAGGTTTTAATGGGTTTTAATTGGGAGAGAGGGTCTTCCGAGTTTGTAAGAAGACATCTGGATAGAGGAATTAGATGGCTGGTTCTTCGAGTCTGTGATAACCCATGAGAATAATCAAACGTCTGGCTCTATATCCAAAACGTTTGTATTGACAGAATGGTGACAATTTGATTTCCGTTAGAGATTTCAGATTGTTGTTGTTATTATTATATATTTTCTTATTAAGAAAAAGATATAAATTATAGTCTTGAATAGTTCTAACCTTATTATAACTAGAATATATATATATATATACACACACACACACAAAATATTGTTTTTTAGAAGAACGGTGTTACTTTTTCTCCCATAAATTTGGTTCCACCTTCGTATCTTCTTTTAATGGTCGTAGTGTGATGTGCACGTAAATATGCATATTTTTACCACCATATTTAATCTATTTGAATTAAATAAATGATCATATCGGGTATTTTAACTTGTTTAAACCAAAAATTCAAATTATTCAAAATTGTCACATATTCATCTTCATATATGGGCAAAACGGTCATTTGTGTACATATATTTCTTTGAGAAAAATTAATTGAAAATTTGTATATATTTTTGTAGGAATTTGATCTCAAATAGAAGTGGTTTCATGAAGATATGCATGCACAAAATTAATACAAAGGAATGAAGATGGAAATAATTCAAAGTGAAGAACATGGAGGACCCCACCTACCCACCTACCTTAATGTACAAATTAAAGGCTAACGCACATGCTTTTGGAGTTAATGGTTTCACGTACACTTAATGGGGGATTAAGACATGTTAATGACTACTTGGCCTCCACACTTCCTAAGGGGCATTTTGGGCATTCTAAAAAAAAAATGAATTAGGGTTTTAACACTTGTATAAATACCCCTTATGTTTCATGTAACATCCTCCCCTTCTTAATCTCTTCTCTTAATCTCTCTTAGGCCTCCTTCTCTTTAGTTTAGTTTATATCAAATAAAAGAAAGCTCTCTTTCTCTTTTCATGGCTACTTAGCCATTTTTATTTTATGTAATTTTATTTTCTTTTTATGCAATGTTAATTAGTGTTTCCTTTTACTTACATGTTCATTTCCTTTCATGCTAGTAGTGTAGATTTACTTTTATGCTAGTAGTGTAGATTTTTCTTTCTTTTTCCTTTCATGTTGCAAGCTACATTTGTTAAGCAAATGACAAATATGAGAGGCTAAACCCCTTCAATTTAGGGGGTAATGAAGCTCTCTAATTATGTAGCTTCAACTATATGTTAATTCATGCTCTCTTTTTGTGCTTAATGAATGATCAATGAAGTGGTTTAATTGTTGTTTTTGCTTTGAATTTGATAGCCTATATTGTTGACACCAAATAGGCTATGCTTAAACAATCACTAACACTAATTGCCTCTTCATCAAAATATTATTATGGCAAAAGAAAGTGATTTGAAATTAAAATTTGATGGTCTACGTTTCTAATCAATAATTAATAGGCCATACTTAAAATAGATTTCATTTTCATTGTCATTTTTCATGAGAGTTAAAAGTTGTTTAAGGGGTGTGTTATAGTTTGATGCCTTATATTGAGCTAATTAATAGCATAAATAGGTCATACTTATAATAAACACGTCAAATAAACTAACTAATGACCATAAAAGAGATCATGATTTCATATATGTTGAACTACATGATCTAGAGAGTGGATTTATTCTCTAAATTGTCACTTAACTCTTATATTTGCTTCTTCTTTTCTTTTAGTTAGTTAATTCTCTAGCTAATCTTTCCATCGATTTTGGTTTAATTTGATTGAATAGAAATTTTAAAATCATCAATTCCCTGCGGATCGACCCGTATTTGCCACGTGCTACATTCCTACACCGTGCGCTTGCGGTATAAATTTTATCTCAAAATTCGTTCGACGATTTCTAAACCGATAGAATTTCCATCGACGAACATAGTGGAGACCAAGAAGGAGGTACAGGACCTAATTGGGCTTCAGATGTACCTTCTCTCCATAGATTACGTGGAGTTATTCGATGAGCACATGGAGGAGTTTCAACCACACGAGGAGATCGTACACGAACACAATCCTTTGTAGGAGAGTATCCACATATTGCAAGGATGCACTTTTCTAAAAAGTTTAGATAAGCTTCTTGGTTTCATTGTGTATAGTACATTTCTTTTTGAACGTTCATTATTTCTTTTTGATAATCATGGACTTCTTCAATTTTGTCATGAAGAGAAGCATTTTCAAGATTAATACCATATTTGGCCTTTTTTCCTTTCGGAGAATAGCCGGTATGGTACACAGGAGGAGGAGTAGGAACAATGTGTGTAGAAGGAGAGGATTTTGGTGTTGTTTTGGTAGGAGATGTATACGTACTGCCAGAAATAGGTGAGGAGAAATCAATGGCTGAGTAGATCTTGATTAGACGACATTACAGATAAAAGTTTAAATGTTTTAGAGAGTGAAAGATTTTTTGGTTTAAAAAAATTATCTTTGAGATATATAAATATAGTTTTTTCAATTTCTAATTAAAGAAAAAGGTTGTTTGTTAGTTTATGAAATATATGGTTTTTTAAAAAAAAACTATTTTTATTGAAAACAATTTGTGGTGTTTAGAAGGTTTCAAAAATGAATGGTGAAGAAGGTTTTTGTTTGTTAGCTTTTTTTGAGTAACAATTTAGGGTAATAAAGAATATATAGTTTAGTTTATTAATTCATTATATGAACAAATTTCTAAGTTTCATCTAAGTTTTACAAATGATTGTTCATTTAATGGTTTGATGAATATATCAGCAATTTGGTTGTCGATGTTAACAAATTCAAGGGAGATAATTCTTTTTTCTACATTATCTAAGAAAATGGTGTCGTATGTCTATATGTTTAGTTCGAGAATGGTTAACTGGTTTTTAGATAAATTAATAGCACTAGTACTGTCGCAATATATTGGATATTTTTTAATAATTTTACCAAAATCTCTAAGTGTTTGTTGCATATAGATTACTTGGGCAGAAGCGAAGGCAGCAGAGATATATTCTTCTTCACACGTCAAGAGTGAAATTTTGCTTTTTGTAAACCATGAAATCAAAGATTGACTGATAAAATGGTAGGTACCACTTGTGCTTTTTCTGTCTGTTTTAGAACCTTCGAAGTCTGCATCACTATATTATACAAGTTGGAAATCCATACCTTTAAGATAGAGTAAGCCATAACCTTTGGTATTGGATAAGTAACGTAAAATTCGCTTGACTGCTCTATGATGTGATTCCTTAGGTTGAGCTTGCAAACAAGGCACAAAAAAACACTCATCGTTATATCGGGTTGATTAGCTGTTAAGTAAAATAAAGAGCCGATCATACTACGATAAGATTCTTGATCATAGACTTTTCCATTTTCATCTTTGTCTAAATGTGAAGTTGTGCTCATAGGAGTTGGCTTACTAGTAGTGTTCTCCATTCCAAAACGTTTAAGTAAATCTTACCATACTTTTCTCGATTCAAAAAAATGCCATTGTCGAAATGTTTTATTTGTAATCCAAGGGAAAAAAATTGAATTCTCCCATGTGTGACATTTCAAACTCATTTTCCATTATTTCAAAAAATTCATTACATGAACCTTCATTAGTCGATCCAAATATGATGTCGTCAACATATATTTGTACAACTAATATATCATTATTTTTGTGTTTTACAAATAGTG
Source organism: Allium cepa (assembly GCA_030765085.1). Lineage (NCBI taxonomy): Eukaryota > Viridiplantae > Streptophyta > Magnoliopsida > Asparagales > Amaryllidaceae > Allium > Allium cepa. The sequence continues at coordinate 819,304,733 of CM060929.1, forward strand.
TAGTGTCTAATTTGCCGATTTGAAATCCAAAATTTTGTAGATGAGTTTTTTATCGATTGTACCAAGCACGTGGTGCCTGTTTTAAACCATATAAAGCCTTTTTGAGTTTAAAAATATGATCTTGATATTGTTCATGGATAAATAACGGTGGTTGTTCTACGAAAACTTTTTCTTTGATAAAACCGTTTAAAAAGGCACTCTTAACATCCATTTGAAATAATTTAAATTTGTGATGACACGTAAATGCAAGTAGAGTACGAATAGCTTCGAGACGAACTACGGGAGCAAACGTCTCTTCGTAATCAATTCCCTCTTCTTGGTTTTAATCTTGAGCCACTAATCTTGCTTTGTTACGAATAATATTTTAATTTTCATCTGCTTTGTTTTGAAAACCCATTATGTTTATATTACAGATTGATCTGATGGTCTAGGAACGAGTTTCCATACAATATTACGTTCAAATTGATTTAATTCTTCTTGCATTGCTAAGATCCAAGAATCATCTTTAGACGCTTCTTTATAATTTTTAGGTTCTGTATTTGAGATAAAAGAAACATTGCTCATTTGATTTAAGTTATTTCTAGTGACTTGAGAATTCAACTCTCTATTTATATTATCCGAAGGGTGATTTTTTAATATTCGTGTGGGTGATCTTAAAACATTTTCATTATTATCGGAGGATGAATTATTCATATTATTTGTATTTTCAGTTTGATTATTATTAAAGATTTCATCTTCATCTTCTTTTATAGTTTGTTGGAAATTTTCATTAAAAGACACATGTAAGCTTTCTTTTATAATATTTGTTCGTTTATTATAAATTCTATAAGCTTTACTACATTTTGAATAATCAATGAAAATTCCTTCAACGGCTTTAGGGTCAAATTTTCCAAGATTATCTTTAGTATTTAAAATAAAACATTTTGACCCAAAAGTTCTAAAATACGAAACTTTTGGTTTCTTTCCATAAAATATTTCATAACATGTAATTTTAGTCATAGTTTGAATTGTGACATGATTTAATACATAACAGGCAGTGACAATAGCTTCAGCCCAAAAATGTTTGGATAGGTTACTACTATTTAGTAGTGCTCATGCACGTTCCTGTAAAGTTCTATTTTTCCTTCCAACTACACTATTTTTTATGGTGCTCGTAGACCTGAAAATTATGACTATTTCCTTTTTTTATTACAAAAATTAGTGAAAAATTCATTTTCGAATTCTCCTCCATGATCGCTGGATATATTTTTAATTATAAATCCATTAAGTTAGTAATTCATTTTACAAAGATTTTAAACATTCCAAAAGTGTCATTTAAAAATAATGTCCAAGTATACTAGAAAAATCATCTACAATTATGAACATATATTCGTTGCGATTTATTGATCGTACTTGGGTTGGTCTAAATAAATCTAAATGAAGTAATTCTAATGGTTATTTAGTAGATTTTTTATTTTTATATTTGAAAGAACTTTTCTTTTACTTGCCCATTTGACAAGCGTCACTTATAATTAGGAAGACCTCTAACTAGATCATATTTTGCTAGTTTGTTAATATATTAAAATTTATAACTAATTTTAAGAAGACCTCTAACTAGATCATGTTTTGCTCGTTTGTTAATATATTTAAAATTTATATGACAAAAATATTTGTGCCAAATCCAAGGATCATAATGGTTTGTAGCTAGACATAAATCTAAATTATCTTTAACCTTCATATTTAGGATATATATTACAATTTCTAAATCCTTCGAAGAGTAAATTTTTATTTTGATCAAGAATTTTACATTTATATTTTTCAAATTTTATTTCGAACCCTTTATCACACAACTGACTCATACTAAGAAGATTATGTTTTAGGGTTTCTACTAATAAAATATTAGAAATAATAGGAGAGGTAGAGATACCGATATTGATGACTTCTCCAATGCCAAAGAACATCAATGTACTTTATATTTGACAGCATGTGAGCATTTTCCGTCATGTGCTTGGAGCATCCACTATCTAATATACATTTCTCTTTATTTTTGTATTTCGATACCTATAAAAAATAGAAATGTTTAAATCGGTACTCTTTTTATTTTTGGGTCCTAAGTGTTAGTAAATGAGGGTAACCATACCCATGATGGTCTGGTTCCTTTCGAAATATAATTATTATTGTGAATCACTTCTTTCATATAATTATTTATATATTTCCGTTTAATTAGGCTGTTATTTATTTTAGGAACCCATATTTTAATCGTTTTTGAATTCGAGATCAATTTTTTATTTTTAGAAGAAGGCTTTTTACTTGAGTATAAATCTTACTATACTTTGTAATTTTTGTTTTATTCTCAAACCCTATTCCATTTCGATTTTTGATTGGCTTGGAAATTTGAATTAAATTCTCCAAGTCTTGTTTTCCTTTGTTAAATTTTTCAATAGAAAGATTCTTACATTTTATCTTGTATAGGAAATATGTTTCCTTTCTCAGTTTGACTTTTCCTAATTCACAAGAGAAAGCATCATTTTCAATAGAAAGATTCTTACATTTTTCTTGAGCATTTTCTAATTCTTCTTCTAAAATAGATTTTTCATCTTTTAGTAGCCCTATTTCAAGTTCCAATCGTTTAGTTAGCAACATATTCCTTATATTTTCTTAGCTTCTCTATATTTGTCGTCTAGTTCCATTCTTACTTCTAAAATTTCATCATAAGTAAGATCAGTACATACCTCATTAGTGTGTGCCATGAAACATACATTTGCATGCTCCATATCACTTTCACTGTCACTATCGAATGAAGAGGAAGAGTGAAAGTCATCCCATGTGACTTGGAATGCTTTTCTCTTTTTCTTCAATTTGTCAAACTTATTTTTCTTTTTCTCGTTGTTGTGTTTTGGGCAATACTTCTTCATATTTCCGAACTGATCACATTCAAAGCACTTGATTGAAGTTTGATTTGATGAATTTGACTTTCCGCTATTTTGGAATCTTGTCATTTTCTTGATTTTCTTAATTTTTTTAAGTTCTTGGTAATGAACACAACATCTTTATCGAATTCAGAATCTTCATTGCTTGCTTGAAATGATGTGTTCTTCTTTTCAGGTTTTATTCCTTTCTGGCTTGCAAATTAGCTTCATACGACATTAAATTTTCAATCAACTCTTCAACTCTGAGTTCAGAGAGATCATTAGCTTCTTCAATAGCTAATACTTTTCTTTCCCACTCAATTACTAAGAGTTAAGAATTCGAGATACTAAATCAAAATCAGTAAATTTGACTCCTGGTGCCATAAGATCGTGTTGTATAGTTTGAAATCTGGAGTACATGTCAATAATTGACTCATTTTGTTTCATTTTGAAAGACGAAAATTGATTTTGTAAAATTGATATTTTTGTTTGTTTGACCTTGGTTGTACCTTCATGTGGAACTTGTAAAGTACGCCATATATCATAAGCAGTGGTACAGAACATAACACGTGAAAACTCATTTTTATCAAGAGAGAAAAATAGTACATTCATAGCTTTAGCAATATTAGAAGCAGCGGTTTTTTGCGCATCTGTACATGTGCTAGTATTTGTTTTAGGTGCTACATGCTTAATTTGAGTTACTGACCATATTTCTAAACCATTTGCTTCCATAAAAATTCTCATACGGGTTGACCAATATGCATAATTAGATCCGATGAATAGAGGAGGACATGCAATTAACTGACCTTCTTCAAAGATACTTGCCATATTAACAGGTATCAAATACGTGTTACTATGATTTGAACTAACCTCGCTCTGATACCAGTGAAAGGCTATATGGATCGTATACTATGTATATGACAAGTAATTATTGTATACATGAAAAATTAAGATAATGAGATAGTAGTAAAATATAAAGATCACACTAGAAATTTTACACTGGTTCAGACCTCCCGTCCTACGTCCAGTCCCAAAGTTCCTCTTTGGAATTTCAATAATCAATAACCCTCGCTTCGCCCGGAGGAATAGGCTTGTTACAATAGAAATCTTTCATCAAGAATGTGCTCTGATTAACATTGATATTGACGATACATACAAGTCTTCCTATAATCTCCGCTATATATGTATAGATATGAATATGTGTGTATGTTAGAAATATGGAAGAAAACTGAACCAAAGTTAATGATCTTTGGTTGAAATATTGATAGCAAATATGAGTGACTTGAATTTGAGTGCAAAGTAGATATAGAGAATAGAAATCAAAAACCTGTTGCCTCAATTGTAAAATCTGTGATGTATTTATAGTTGTGAAAAGGTTGATTTAAAGTGTTGCTACCATTTCTCTTTATTTCTGAAGATGCTTCTATTTGGGGTAGAACTGAATTGAAGAAGAGATGCAAAAGCAACCTTTCTGATTTGACAGTTGTGTATTTTAAACAATTACTAGAGCCAAATCCAGACGTCTAATCATGTGTTATTTGGAAAAATTCCAAAGGTTGCGACTAGACGTCTGCGGAATAATACTAGATGTTTGGAAATATGAAAAATTTGTTTTCTTGTGTAAATGTATGTGTATTTTATCATATAAAAAATCCAAGGAGATTTTACACAATATTTCTAAGATCTGTATACAATATTTATCTCTCTACTGCTGTGATCCATGCTCCTTCCTTCGATTTGTATCCTTGAATATCTGCAAAAAAAGATATGAGATATGTATGTACAATTACTATTATATGGTTTGTCGTCATCAAAACATGTAGATAGGAGTTCGTAATAGTTATCACTTCTCCACTTTGTTTCCATACTAATCAAATCCCACTCAATAGTAGAAACCCCAAACACATGACTCCTGCCAAGCTTGTTCATGAGGCTGCTCCATAAGATATGCAGTTTAGAACACTCAAAGTAGAGATGTACAATACTCTCTTCATGAAAATTACAAAATACACACAGTGGATCAAAATTCATGCCATAACACTTCATTTTGCTATTAGTCAGTATGGAATTCATTCTAACCTTCCACATCCGTAGATTGTCCTCTGGAAGGAGAGGATCTTCTCCATATCAATTTGTGCCACACAAACTTTGGTAAGCTGCTTATGGTTGATAGGAGATCATAAGCCACAGAGATAGTATGTGACATACTAAACCAAAGAAGGGAGTCAGTGTGAACTGTTGGGTAAGTATTGCACTATGCTATATTCTAAACAGCCTTGATTTCTTGGTTACTGGCATAAGGGAGGAGAAGGCTACCATCAGCAATATGATCAGAGGCCACAACATTCCTACTAATACCAGATTGTACTATATGGTCGGGAGTAAAAAAATTACGTAAAATAATGCCATACTCTATCTAGGAATCATTCCAGAAATTCTTGTTACTGAATTGATAGAGAGTGAATTTTAAGAACGGTAAGAAGTGGATCTCAAATCAAGTATTTTTCTCCAAACCCAACTGCAGTTATGGGGGACATCCATTGTCCGTAAGTCCTTTCTACCAACATTGTGTCTTGCAGTCCATTCTACCCGCAAATTGACTTGTTCACAAAGCAGTGCATTAAAATGAGCACTGAAGGTAGCCTTATTCCGATTCATAATATTAAAAACTCCAAGCCCTCCTCTGTTCTTTGGCAATTCAGATTTTGTAAACGAGCATGGGACAGTTTTCTTAGAGTGTATAGTTCCTATCCAAAAAAATCACCGAATTGCACTTCTAACCATCCTCAGCAGCTTGGTGGGCAGAATGAAAGCTCTGGCCCAATACATCATCATAGAAGAGGTGGCTGATTTGATTAAAACTAGTCTACTAGCTTGTGAGAGAAATATGTTGGCCTAGAAGTTCATCAATGTACATATTTTGTCAAACAAAGGTAAGCAATTAGCAGTTGTTATTCTAGAGGTACATAGAGGGAGACCAAGATATGTCATGTCATTGTGCATTGATTGCAAACCAGATAAGGAAATTGGCTGACCAGTTTCTTGTGAAGGAATACCAGAAGATAAGATTTGTGATATAGCTGAATTCAACTTCAACCTAGAGAATTTGTGAAATTTATTAAGAGTGGTTATTAAGCAAGCAATTGAAACTATATGAGGTTTGCAAAATATCATAATATCATCGGCAAATAGAAGAGATGAAATATGAGAGGATTTACATTTAGAATGGAACAATATTTCTTTGTTCAAAAATTTACTTGATACAAACACCTCCATCACAAGAATAAATATATAAGATGAGATGGGATCACCCTGTCTAATTCCTTGTTTAGTTCTGAAGAATCTAGAGGTATAACCATTGTATTTGATAGAGAATGAGGGAGTTGATATGCAACAGTAGATCCAGGAAAATCCTTAGGAAATCTCACCATTGACATAATTATGACAATTGTAGACTAGTGGACACTGTTAAAGGCTTTCCTTAAATCCAACTTTAACATAACATTGGGGGTAGCTTGGGCATGGCCAGAACCCTTGAGCAACTCATGGTCCAGCATGATATTGTCAAGTATACTTCTTTTGGGCAGAAATGCAGATTGGTTAATAGATATAATTCTGCTCAGAACTTTAACTAGCCTAGAAGCTAAGATTTTTAAATACAATTATATATCACATTACAGTAGGAAATAGGTCTAAATGATGTAACAGAAGATGTGCTGTTAGATTTTGGAATAAGCACAAGGTGAGTTGCATTTACCTCCCCAAGCAGTTTAAATTTCTCAAAGAAGTTATGAACAGCTTTTGGAAAGGCAGATTTTATAGTGTCCCAACTGTGGACAAAGAACATGATATTGAAACCATCGGGTTGACCGCTTGATTTCTTATTCATGGAGAAAAGGGTGTCCTTTATTTCTTCATCAGTGACTTTGTGAACAAGAAGGGAAGCCTCGGCGAGTAGGATTTTAGGTAGCTAAATGTGTGTAGGTTCTTTAAGATTAGGCTTGAAGTTATATGTTGTTCCAAACAAGCCCTTGTAGTAGTTGAGAAGAGCATTGTCAACTTCATGAGGGGTAAAATGCAGAACTCCAAATTCATCATATGTAGTGCATACTTGTTCCTCGTTTTGCTTTACCGTTATTACTGCATGAAAAAAGGTGGTATTGTTATCTCCTTCACAGTCCCATTTTTGACAGAGTTGTTGTTTCTGCATTTTCCCTTCAATGTTCAATGCTTCATTTAGGTAATCAAAAAGCTTTTTTCTTTACTTGCAGCATTAGGGTCATTTGGATTGGCCATCGTAAATTTCTGTGCTTCCTTAAGCTAGACTCTAAGCTTAGAAGATGATAAGGAACCATCCCCATATTCATTTTAGCCCATTCACTTATATCAGATTTGGTTGCCTTTAATTTTCTGCAAAACATAAATATGGGGTTTCCATTAAAATTCTTGGACCAAGCCTTATGTATTATACTATTGTACTCAGGTTCAAAGACCCAAGCATTATAAAATTTGAAGCTTTTTTTCTTTTAATGGTTTCTGGCTAGAGGTGAAAATTATGGGGGAGTGATCTGGTAAAATAGGATAGGGTAGGAAGGTAGACATAGACGGCCAAAGGATAGAGCTTGATAATTTGCAAAGGAGTGATCAATGGTGGTAAAAGTTCTGCTACTGGTTCTACTCCTGTTATTCCATGTGAACCTTGCACCATATTATTAAATTGGCATGAGACATGAATCAGAAATTGCATTATTAAGAAGGAGAATATCTTTAGGAAGAAAAGGGATACCATCATGCTTATCTTGAAAGTTGGGACAACAATTGAAGTCCCCAAAGACCAGCCAACGGTGAGTATTTTGCCAGATGGCAAGAAGTTGATCACGCAGAGGTTGCCTTGAAACCTTAGAGTTATGAGCATACACAATGGATAAGTAAAAGGAACAGCTTTTATTAGTTAATGAGACATGAAAGTGCATAACTTGGGCAGTAGATAGAAGAGGGGTCAAAGACATTAAGGTTGGGTCATGAAGTACCATGATTTTTCCATATGATGCTTCATTCAAATTATGATTGAGGGTCTAAGATGGATTGATATGATTGGCTGCTTTATACGTGAGATTTGTTAAGTTTGGTTTCTAGAATTGCAAAAAGGGAAATGTTATGTTGATGGATTAAGTACTTAACTTGATAAAGCTTGGTTTGGGAATGTGCACCCCTAGTATTCCATATTGCAAAGTGTTGTATCATTTGGTATACTTTAATGACTGATGCACAACGTTTTTCTTGCTCCTTGTTGAAGGAGACCCCAAGTTACTCGAAGTTTGTTTAGGTGTTTGAACTGATTTCTTCTTTCGACCTTTGTGATTTTTCTTGGAACTATTAGGAACTACAGGTGGTAGCTCAGGGGAAGGAGATGGAGAGGAACAGCTAGGGATGGAACCATTAAAGTTATAGAATGGTGCGATGGAGGAGGTATGATCAGATGCAGAGGGGGTAGAATCATGAATAGAGAGAATCAATTGCAATATCTATTTTTCAAAGAGCTTCACAGAAGTTAGAATCAGTAGTGTGTGTGCTTGGGGATTTACTTTGGGAAGAAACTAATTCTACTTGGGGTTTGCTTGGAGCTTGTGGAGTTATTGCTTTGAATATGTCATTAACATGCACAACACAGTCGTTGTGTACCTGTGCATCCTTTTGGGTGTCATTACTGGCATTAACTGATGATGGTATAGATCTTGGGTGTTAAGTTCCTGTAGAACTGAATGATTTTTATTCATGATTTCTCCTTCCTCTCCCTGGTCTTCATTATCACCTATGCCATAGCACATATCAGAATCCTTTTCATTCATCAATAAGTGAAATTTATTCATGGTACAGATAGGCTCTTCGTCTAAATCAGTTTGAGATTGAATGGTCTTCTCAATATCAACAAATTAGACAACTATTACACTACTATTAGCTTTGACAAATTTACTCATTAATTGATTACTTGTATGCTTATTTTGGTTTTTATCATCCTCTGCTTGTTTATCTTTAGCACCTTATATTAAACTTTTTTTCCACATTTGCTTCTTCTTAACAACTTTATGTACAGTCTCATTTTCATTCTCCTATAAAATTGCTCATCAACTTTTACCTCATCCAGTTTTTTTTGGGTTTCATAATTATATTTGTCTTCATACAATTACCAGTATTGTGACCAAACTCTCTGCAGTAAATGCAAATTTTTGGCTTCCACAGATAATTCACTTTCACTATTTGCTCTGACCCGTCCAATAACTTCATAGGAAATTCATCTAATAATTTAACAAGCGATGTGATTTCAACCAAACATTTAACATATTCTATTCTTTCCATTTTTTCAGTTTTTTCATCCATATAGAGGAGTCTCCCCAGTCTTGATGCAAGCCAGTTAATACCTAAATGCGACCATGAGCATAATGTTATGTTCTATAATTTAAGCCAATAGGTATAGATTTTATCGTACTACAACTATTTCCAACAGAGGGATCCCACTGTTTAACAATGAATATTTTGTTTCTCATGATTCTTAGATGAGACTCAATTGTTTTCCTTTTATCCTCATCACAAGATAGATTGAAAAGGAACAAGAACCCATTCGACTTAACCAAGAGTGATCCTTTCAATTTCTAAACCCTCTTAAGGTGATTAATAATTTTCATGTATGAAAGGGGTTTGTTAAGAAAAAATCCCACTAAGGGCAACTCCAGTGGAAAGATTACACACTGAATCCATCAAAAAAAATCTCCAGTCGTTGGATTCAACCTGAATATTAAGGCTAACGTTCAGGATCCAATTCAGGATCCTGAACTGGGCTTGGGCGCCCATTTAGTGGGCGCCCAAGCCATGGCAGGCGCCAGGGCTTGGGCGCCCATTAAATGGGCGCCCAAGCTCCCCCCTTTCCCCCCACCCGCCGTCTTCCAACGGCTATACCCGGTCCCGAATTTGAATCCCAACGGCTACAAACGACCATATTTTGACCCCCAATGGCTATAAACGGTCATATTTCATATTACAACGGCTATAAACGGTCATATTTCAAATTACAACGGCTATAAACGGTCATATTTCAAATTACAACGGCTATAAACGGTCAAATTTAACATTACAATGGTTATAAACGGTCATATTTAAAATTACAACGGCTATAAACGGTCATATATTGAACTACATATATCAGAATGTTATCCAGATTGTAATACACACATCTCTTCTTCTATTACAATTCTATTCTCAATTCCTTAATATTGAAAGTATGTCTCATCCGTTTCAATCATATACCGAAGTGATGAATATAGATAGCCGGGATTTAGATTGTCAACCCTTTCAAAATGTTCATCCCCAATCCGCCCCCCTCTATCGTTCCATTCTTCTACTCCATGGTCTGGCGATGAAGATAAGAATTTGTGTTATATTTATTGTCATTTTTCTAACGACTCGGTAAAGGGGAACGACCAAAGTGGAGAGGCGTTTTGGGCAAAAGTCACGAGTGCGTACAATAAAAAACATGTTGAAAAGACGAGGTCAATGTCTGCAATCACGGGTCGTTTTGGAAAGATTAATCGACAAACACAATTCTACGAGTCGCGAATCCACAAAATAAGAACAGCAAATCCAAGTGGAATGGGTGGCGAAGCTGAATTGGTAGCGTTTTGTAAAATTTGATTTTTAATTTACATTCATCTCTAATCACTTTGTTAATATATGATTTTGTGTTTTTGTTTGTTTAGAAGAGAATGGCGAACGATCAATTCTTGAAATTATTTCCAAGAGAAAATGGTACAAAGAAACCACACTACTATCAGTTTGCAAACTGCTATGACTTGCTTGTTAGTCAACAAAAATGGACCTCAAACACCGCAAAAGGCTTAAGAGATGTGCAGACGAAGTCGAAGGGGAAGAAAAAAAAAAGTAGATCTAATTACAATTCTAGCCCAGGCAATTCTTCTCATATGGACTCAAATGAATTTCCAGATAACGAAGACGAAGAAGCAGTTCCCGCATTTGATGAAGATGCTAGACCGAGGGGGCAACGAGCAGCTAAGAAGAAAATTGCTATTCAATCTCAGATCGATTCTCGTTTAGCCCTAATGCATGAAAAACATGTGAGAGAAAATACAGAACGTCAAAAAGGAAGTGCAGAAAAGCTTGCCGTGTTAAAAGAATTGACTGAGATTGAGAAGGGCCATTTTGAGCTAGAGCGGCAACGCCAAGAGACCATAGTAATGGAAAATGATGTCAGTGGAACGGACCCAATTACAATGCAACATTGGATGGAGTACAAACAACACATTGTTGAGAGTAGATCTGAAAAAAAACATATGTAGTTGACGTATTAATTTGATATTTCTAGTTATTGCAGTTTAAATATCCATGTACCTTCAGTTCATATATGCAATCAAGTGTTATTTTCTGTTTTACAATATTCAATGGTATATCATTTTTTCGATGCATTATGTAGATATCAATATAGATTTACTTCATCAAACATAAATGACATTACAAACATAAAAATTGAAGCATTATACACTTCATTATAGAAATTAAAAAGGCAAACATATGTAATTAAAGAAAGATCCACCATCTACAACTACTGAATTCCATAAGAATTCCAAATATGCTCCATTAAATCCCTTTGGATTCTATTATGAATAGCTGCATTACGATATACTTCATGATGATCATTATGAATTGCGTACTGTCCTTCATTTCATACCGTGGTTGTGCGAAACAATTCGGGGGGTTGTCTTGCCCCCTCATACTCGAAATCGGGATAATCCATACCGCGTTCATCTTCAATGATCATGTTATGCAGAATTATACAACAGAACATAATTGTAGCCATTTTTGATCTCTTCCATAATCTACATGGATTGCTTACCATTGTAAACCTTGCTTGAAGGACCCTAAACACCCTTTCTACGTCCTTCCTTTGTCCTTCCTGCATCGCAGCAAATTGTTTCTGTTTTGCCGTCATTGGGTTTGCAAACGTCTTTACAATCGTACTCCATTTGGGATAAATGCCATCTCCTAAATAGTATCCGTGGTCATATGTGTTCTGACCAAGAGTAAATGATACGGGAGTTGACTTACCTTGCGCCAAATCATTAAACAAATGAGATCATTCGACAACGTTTAAGTCATTAAGAGAACCTGACATTCCAAAGAAAGCATGCCAAATCCACAAATCATGAGAGGCAACTGCTTCTAAGATGATAGTTGGTATTTTTTCCTTGCCGTTATATGCTCCGTGATAAGCTTTTGGACAGTTCTTCCACTCCCAATGCATACAATCTAGACTTCCAAGCATTCCAGGCCAGCCCTTGGTTTCATGCATTTCACGCAAGCGCGTTACATCTGCATCGTTTGGAGATCGAAGATATTCCGTCCCATAAATGTCCACAACTGACTGATAGAAGTGATCTAGGTTTTCCAATGCTGTACTCTCTGCAATACGATATGCATCGTCAAGGGCATGGCCGAACTCTACAACAACGACGTGGGCTCTCAAGTCAGACGTACGGCTCAAGAGGTCAGGACTGCACATAGAAACTTTACTAGGGCATGCACGCGTTACACAGAGATTATTAATGAGGTAATATTGGAAAATGTGTTTGTGACTACACGTTCGACTTACGACGGTCGATACAATTTAAAATATGGCACGCCCTTCATTGCCCATGATGCGTACTTCATACGTCAAAACTGGCTAGAAAGATTTGGATGGCCTTAAGATAACAGTATCGCTAGTTGGTTACGTATAGTTTCTACATATTTGCAGTCTATTGTTACTGTGTCGTTTCTTATCAGTATTCTATGTTTGTATTTGTCACTAGTAGTTTTTTTATGTCACTAGTAGGTTTTATAAGTTATCGATCTACGGTCACTATTGGTTTTTTTGTATGTTTATATGCAACTGTTTAGTGCTTATAATAAGTACACCAACATATATAATTCATAGTTAAACAGACATATAGAATTCACAGTATACTCGAGAATTATAGTCCAAAATCCAAGAAAGTGATAGCATATAAATATAAATAATACACAGTATACTCAAACAATGACATAAGTACATAAGCTATAGGAACTGCAACATGTCAGCATCAGCATCTAAATGGATACAACTAAAAACATCTACTACGCATAAACTAAAAGGTATACAACTAAAGGGATGCAGCATCGTCATCGTCAGCATCATCACCATCATCATCATCTCCCTCACCGTCATCATCATCATCTCCATCATCATCATCATCTACATCGTCATCATCGTCATCCCCATCACCATCATCCCCCTCGTCCTCATCATCCCCATCATCCTCATCTAAACCACCAGCGTCATGCCCACTAGGACCAACATCACCTCCGCCTTGTGATCCAAAAGACTCATATACAGCAAGTCTAGCTGATAGCTGATCAATCTGAGCCTCTAGCATCTGTGTATGCTGCATGTACATGTCATGTATGGTGTGTGTATGTGCAAGAGTCATATCGCGAAACACACCAAACCCTACTCTGGCCTGGTCCAATCTAGCAGCATACTACATAAAGATGACATTTGACATAGTAAGAAACCAAGCATAAAATAGAGGAAAAATCACAATAAACAACAAACGTACCTCATACGGAGGATATAACCCGACTGAAGGCACACAAGGATAGTCGGGCTGATCTGGAAAGACTAAAGGCTGCTCAATCAAAGTACCTGTCAAGTTATATGCTCTAAAAGTAGTATCAGGCTTCAACTGCATGGGATTCTGGGAGAACCGTGACGGAATTGGGTCAAATGAAACCTGCGGTACCTGAACTCTACCGGCTGCCAGATGAGGTCCTATATGATCAGAGTTGACCCCCACGAATATAATATGGTACGATGAATCTGCGGGGGGATACTCTAGCCCAATAAGCATCGTAATCCCCATCGATAAAAAAAGTACTACTATCCACCCATTCTGCCTGTCGTAGAGCATGTAAGTACTGATCACCGATCACCCTATGTCTACCAAACATGTCCTCGCAAGATAAGGGATCATATGGTATACGAATATCACCCGTAATCTGATAGGCACATCTCTCTCCCAAATACCACATAGGCATAAATGCAGGTGTATGCAACGCAACCCTATGTCTAGATAGTGAATATGCAACCACCAAGGGATGGTCGTCCACAAGAAGACCTGCATCTGCTAGATGAGTCCAATGTGAGGCCCAAGGAGTCCAAATGATATTATCTCGACTACGCATATCAAGCTGTGACCTAGCCTCCATCAAGTCATGTCGTACACCTAAGGGGACATGATGTACATACTGCATGGTCTCCCATCGTCTCATCCTATGGAAGTAATGCTCAGCAGCCTGACTAGCCGTGTCCTGGATGCGAGGATGCATGTTTGCCGTGTACTCATAGTACCATAACGGCAAAATATACCAAAAAGCATACATCTGCCTGACATCGCCAAGCGCAAATGAATCTAGAGCGGTATATAGGGTGCCTAATATCGTTGTGCCCCAGTCAATAGTATGTAGATGGTCTAATCTGGCAAGAGTTGCTAAATAGCCTAGTCTAACCGTACCTTTTTGGTTCGAAAAAAAGGCCGAACCAAACAGGTACAACAGAAATGCTCTAGTAACTGCATCCATCATATCGGCTCTAGCTATATAACTGGTGATGTAATGCTGCAAGTACGTCAACTTAACAGAACCACTAGAGATGCAGGTAACATCTATCGGTGGTAAAAAAACAGTAAACAAGTTGGGCGACTCGTATAAATCATCAAATGGAAAAGGTCGAAGACCATGTCATCCAATCTCAATCCCTGTAAACATGTAGAAATCAACTGGGGTGATACCAAGCTCAAAATCTGAAAAATAAAACGTATGCATGGTGGGCCACCACCTCTCAGCTAATGCCTGAATGAGAGGTCGATCAAAGGACTGAACAGGCCTAATCGACAAAAATGGACCAAAAAGGCTAGCTTGTAGCCTCTCAATAATAGGACCAGGAAGATAGTCATAAAACTGGGTAATGCACTTAGCCCAACTACCCCGACAGTGAATGTAATGGTCCTATAAATAATTAATGAAATAACAATTTTTGATAGCGTAAGGGAAATTAAATATGAGTATGTAATGTACATATTAAAATAACAAGTTATAGTAAGGTTTGATTTATACCTGTATCGTCGTCAAAGCGGTTTCGGCCCTATGCCGATAACCATCTGGCAGCTCATGTAGAACACGTAGATCGTCTGGTGAAACTCCAGGTGGTGGCGGAACGTGTAATGGTCCAGCTTGCTCCGCTGGATGTCTCTGAACCGTTCTTCGGGCGATTTTGGTTGGACGCGGCGGCATTTTGTTTTAATTTTCTAATTTTCAAAAAAATGGAAAAGGAAATGGGTGGAGAAAGTGAGGGGGGAGAAGAGGCGGTGCCATTTTATAGGCATCTGAAATCAGGCGCCCATAAAATGGGCGCTTGAAGGTCAGGCGCCCATTAAATGGGCTCCTGGCCATTGAGGTGCCCACCCCCGTTACGGGCTGAATATTCAGCGGGCTGAATATTCAGCCCGTAATCCACTGCAGTTGCCCTAAATACTCATCCCTCACTTCATTTCCAGCATTAATAATAACATTCGCTAGTGGTACCAAGACATCACCATCAAATACTAGAGGAATATCAATAGGATAATAAAGCCCAACATTTTAGGGTTTGGATTTAAATTGGGAATTCCAATGAGGAGATGGGGGAGGCAGATGAGAAGGATTCAAGACACTAGGAGAGGAGCTCAGGTGGTTAGTTGGAGAAAAGGGAGGAGGAGGGGAACAGGTTCAGCAGGTACAAGACAGGGAGTCACGATGGGAGATAGTTGAAAAGGAGGAAGCAGGAGATTTAAAGTGACAGCGACAGGAGTGGAGGGAAGAGAGGACATTAAAAAAGAAAAAAAACCTTGTGAGGAAAGATTAATGAATTCGTTTTCTTATGTTTAAGTTTAAGCTAATTAAATTATAAGTTATAACATTTTTAGTTTTAGAAATTAATATAATTTATAAGTTTTATAGTAATAATAACAATAAACAGTAGTTTGAATAAGTTAAATGGGTTTTATAAAAATTAGGTACGTTGATAAAATTTAATTAAATATTATAAAAATTAACAAGTTTATCATAATAATAATAATAAACTTAATAATAACAATAATAAACTATAATAAAATAAAAATAACTAAGTTTTTCATAATAATAAATTAACTAAGCTAACTTTGTTTTATAATTAATAAAAATAATAGTAACAATAATAACATAAACTATGTTTATGAAAATTAACTAAGTTAACTAAGTTTTATGAAAATTAAATAAGTTTATAAAAATTAACAAAGTTTATATTAGTAATAATAAATTAACTAAGTTTATGGAATATTTATAAGTTTGAGATAATTTATAAAAATTAACTAAGTTATTAAAGTTTAAGTTTGAGACAATTTATAAGTTTAATAATTAACAATAGTTTGAATAAATTAACTATGTTTTCTAAAAAATTCAATACGTTTGTAATAATTAACTAAGTATTATAAAAGTTAGCAAATTTATAGTAATAATAATAACAATAGTAATAATAAAGCTAAGTTTGATAAAATTAATTAAGTTTGGTAATAAGTTGACCGATTTTTATAATATTAAACTAATTTTTAGAAAAAATAACTAAAATTTTAAAAATTAACCGAGTTTAATATGATTTAACTAAGTTTTATAAAAATTAAATAAATTTATACAAATTAATTAAGTTTTATTAAAATTTAACTAGATTAATAATTTTCTAAATATTAAATAAGTTTATTATAAAAATTAACCAAGTTTATAAAAATATAACTAAATTAACTAAGTTTTATAAAAATTATTTAAATTTAATAAATGTTTAACTATGGATGTTTGATATATTTTAAATATACAAAACAGTTTCTTAATCGTTCGTTGATTGTTAAACCTATCTACATATAATTAGCTTTTTAGGTGTAAAGACCAGCTGCAGCAAAGAATTGTGGGTAATCAAGTAATAAATATGGATTTAATTGCTATATATATTATAACATTTTCTTAGTACTTGTTGTGTAAACTTGTTTATGAATGGTTATGGAGTTTGTGTGAATTTTCTCATTTTGTCAAAAACTATTATCCAAATGGTTATGGATTCTTATTGATTAAGTGATTAACGTGTTATTTCAATTGTTGAACATGATGATTATGTGATTGATTGTTGATATGAATATAATGATTATGTGATTTATTGCTGATTTTAACAAGACTATTATGCGAGTGATGGTCGAAATCCAAGACAGTGGTCAAAATGGCTATTTTTACTCATCAATTAAAATATAAAATTTCAAATTTCAAATTTCAAATTATTCACATTCAAATCAAACTTTAAATGTTGACCATCTTTGTTCATATTTTGAATAACATTTAAATCAAATTCTGATATCATTTTCCATCATCTTAAATCCAGAATCAAATTATTCAAATAATCTTCTATATTAAATTTCAAACAATTTAATTATCCAATAAACTAATATCATCAAATTCTATTTCTAACCATTTTATCCAATGACCATCTTAATTTCAAAAATTTAAACTAGTTAAAAATACGGGTCGTTACATACTTCCCACTCAAAACTTTTCGTCCTCGAAAATGCGTTAACTAAAGAATTTAACATACAATAGATTTTGTCAAAATAATCACTTATAACTTTAAAATCTTATTAGAAAATCTTTACTATGATTTTACTACGTCACTCCGCAATCGGTTTACGTAAACTATAACTTATAAATTAAGTTATAAAATTTTCAAAACTTCAATATTTTTCTAACTCTCAGATTTACGGAAAATTTCGGCAGAGTCTCCTTTGTGCGGCTCGATCGAAAAAAATTTACAATTCAATATATAACACAAATATAACCAATATATATAAAATATACATCTTATCTCAATGATGAGGCATCCCGAAAGGAAAAAATATAAAATCACGGTATGTAATCCGAGATACATACCTTATTATTATTAATACGAGCGAGTTCGCTCGTATTAAGCAAGCAATAGCATATAAATTCCCGTATATGCCCAAACGATCTTCGTATGTACCTATTTCAACTCAATTAGGAATGTTAGTCACTTACAATGATACAGAAACACGTATAAGTCTCACATAAGCATTTTACATGGACTTTGAATCCAAACAACAAAAACAATCACAAATACACAACATACAACAATCATATGCAATCAAAACAGTAATAACAATGGTTGCAACAAAAGAAACCATCCAACTATCAATATCCGTCCAATTAATCTAATTTAATTTATAACCATGTGAATTAGTATTATCCAATGTCAACTTTTAATTTATTCCATTCATTTCTTATTAATATTCATTCACTAACATTTTTTACTTATTCATATTTATTTATTTACTTTGAATCGACTTATATTCAGTTTCATTTGTTTCCATTTTTTTCATTCATTATATGTTATTAAGCCCATATTCACTTATTTACATTTATTTATTATTACATTTATTTCTTTTCACTTCAATTATTTCATTTCAGTGATTCATATACTTAATTATACTTAAGTAATTAACCCCATGCCACATTCTATATATTTAATTTTATTCACATTCACTTATTAATACTTATTCGTTAATCATACAATGGATTTAAAATCAATTCATTTGCTTTTAATTTATTTACATTCAACTAATCAGGTTTCAATCTATTTTCGTCAATTAATATTTATTACATTCACATTAGATTTATTTCAATTCAATATACTTACATTCAATCTATTTGTTCCAATTATTTACTTTTGTTTCAACCAATTTTAATTGGTTTACATTCCATTGATTTCTTTCAATTTCTTTCAATTTATCAACATTCGTTACAAATTCATTATATTCAATTTTTATTCAATTCAATTTGTGAAATTTCAATTTGTTTCACTTTTTGTTTAATCTATTTTATATAAATTAATCAGTGAATCATTTATATAATTATTTCACTTAACCTTGCTTAAGTTAAATTTGTTTTATTTCCACTTAGTATATCCTCATCTTTTTTATACTAACATCATTTATGAATTATCTAAGTTTATTATAAATATTTATACAACACAACTCACCTTTATTATTATTACTTTATATCTTAAGTCATTATTAATTCATCAATTCACTTCATTTATTCAACTTCAAGTTATTAATTTACCAAAGTAAACTTTATTTTATTTTATAACTCAATTCATATTAATAAATTTTTTTCTTTCGCAATCGATTCATTCTCCCACTCTTAAGTTCACTTTTAACTTATAATTTTTTTCAATAACTTATTCTATATAATACTAGTTAACATTCACATTTTTTTAAGCTACTCCACTTGTAATTTAAATTTTCTTTATCCAATTTTAAATCAAATCCAATTATTCATACTAATTTTTTTTCTCTTACATTCATTTATTTTTTTCTGCTTTTTTCGTGATTTAAATTACATTTTATTTATTTATATCCAATTTAAATTAAATTCAGTTAACCATATTTTTTTGTTACACTCATTTTTTTCAATTTCTTACACAATTCAATTTGCGTCTTATTTTATAATTCAAGTTGTATTTTTTTTTTTGGCAAGGCCAGCCGGTTTTATAGTGGACCGTCCACTTTTTATTACGAACGTAATAAAAATTGAAGTACAGGAGCAAGGTAAAAGCACCTTAACTACTAAAAATACAGAAAATACAGCACAGGTACGTGACAGCTATGTCACGGTAACTATAAGTATCACAAAAAAAACTAGCGCTCCTCCGAGGAAGGAGAATCACCAACAAACCCAGTCACCAAAGAAGAGGTCAATGGGACAGACCCAGAAAGACCAGCAAAGGGGCGAAACCGGAGAGCAAGACAAGGGTCATAAACCACATCATCAGAACAGTAGACAAAAGATCGATCCCAGGATGGATCAGCAAGCATGTCAGAATTTGCACTCGCATCCAAACCGTCCATATCAAGAACTAGAGAATCACCAGATTGTTTGTAGCGGAGGCATCTAAGGTCCAGCTGATCATCAGAAACAAACCGGAAGAAGGATTCATTAACCGGGTTATACCTCATATCAGAAATGGGATCAATCCAGCACCCTTCAGCCACATCCCAAGCTACAGGAGGCAGCAGTGAGGAAGGGTCAGGAGCATCTAATGGGATGACAGGAGCAACACTAGGAACCTCTGAACCAGGATGTAAAACATGCGAAAACTAGAGGCAAAGAAGGAAAACTCAGATCTGACAACATAGCCTCAGGAGCAGGATTGGGAGGGACTGAAACCTTGGGGACCCAGATCCTACGACGGGGGCGCGGTAAAGGTGACTTCGGAGCAGCCGCGGAGGCTTCAGAATGATGGCAATCGATAGTCAGGTGTCCAAAGGAGTGACAGAAGGTACAAATATCCGGAACCCATCCATAGCGAACTCTGACTTCCACAACATGACCGACAGCAAGCTGAACAGGAATAGAAGTAGGGAGAGGCTTAGAGGGGGAAATCTCGACAAGAGCCTTCGCGTACATCAACTTATCACGTGCCACCGTATTAGAGTCAAAGCATTTCAGCTTACCAACATTACAAGCTAACCAATTCAGTCCAATAAGAGGCTGTAAGACAGAGGGAATCTGAGAGAAATAAACCCAAACAGGGATAGTAAATACTTGCTCACGAGCACACGCCACGGTAGGAGACCAGGGGGTGACAATAAAAGGCCTTCCATCAACAAAAGAAGGCTCAGAATCCAAAATAAGCCGACGATCCTCAGAAGAGGAAAACTTTAAGTAATACATCGAATCGATCAGCTTCACATGCAAATTTCCACGAAGCTTCCAAGCCCTCTGAAGTACCGAAGCGGCATCCGAAATTCGGTGACGAGGTTCCAGAAAAAAACCAACCAAGTAGTCTGACCAAAATTCCTCACCGGCTAGCAAAACACTAGGGGGAGGAATCATCACTCCATTTTCCTCAACCAAATCAAAATCAATCGGGATGTAGGCACCCGCATTACGGGGCAAGGACGTGAAAAGAGAAGACCACGATTTTGAGATATGCTTCGAACCAACAGCGTCACGGCTCTCCACAACACTGGGGGCACTTGCGGCAGAGGGAATAGTTGCATCAGAGCGAAATACAGGGACATTAGGAACAGAGTTGTTTGGGGAATTTACACAAACATCTGTTGTGCCATGACGACTACAAGGAGAATTAGCTGAAACACACCCCTGTACAAGATCAGACACACCATCAACCACACTAGGAACGTATTCATCAAACTCAGTAGCCTTGCCCACTTCACAACCCAACGTTATTGGCTTACAAACATTTTGCCCACTCGCAACAGAACGATGCAGGGCTTCAAGCGATGTGTCACAATCATCCAATACACATGGACGTACGCGTGAAAGTTGCAATGGTGGAAACTCAGAAGGCGAATGGATGGCAGGGGGACGTACAGACACCGACGACATGGGCTTGAAAACACGGCCAGACCTAGTTGAAGAGGGAGAGAGGGGGATGGAAATGAGAGGGGGCAGAGAAGAAGCTCTCATGGGAAACGAAGCAGGGAGGTGGAGAAAAAGAAGCGACAGAAAGAAAAGGAGCGAAGATACTGGACAGTCGCCATTAACGTAAACTTTGGGGACCAAAGCACATGAATCTTGATTTCAACTAAAGCATATACTTCAAGTTGTATTCATTCTATTAATTCATACATAACCTAAGTGGAATTACTTCACCTTACTAATTTATCTAATTCCCTTAATAACCAATTCAATTTATTTAATATTTAGTCAAATTTAATTTCATTTTTAATCCATACTCATTTTATTTAATTTTATTCAAATTAAATTTCCTTATAATTTTCAATTTACAAATTTAAATTCTTTTTTAGCGTATTAATTCTCAAATTTATAAGTCATACAAATTAACTTCTTAAAATTTCATTTTATTATTTTATCTATTTCATTTTAAATGCAATTCATTTTTTCTAAATTTAAGCTTCTTGAGTTAATTGTATTTTGCTAACTTCATTTCACTAATTCAATTTAATTTAACAATGTCAAGCCAATTATTTTATTTATTTTATTTTTATCTCAAATTCAAAATTCTCTTTGTTTGCTTAATCAAAATATTCAATAGTTTCGAAATATATTTATTTACTTTCTTGTTCAAAATTATAAGTCATAAACTTATTTCAATTTATGCTAATTCCATTTATAAGTTCAAGACTATTTTCATATATTGATCAAATCACATTTATAATAATTTTTCACAATCAAAACTTTTTTTATCCGAAAATAAATTTATTTTGGTAGAAGTTTCACTCAGGAACTCGAAAATGACACTGGCGATGCTGTAGTCATCTACAGAATTATTTCCAAACGACCAAGCGAGTTTAATGCTTTTATTTCTTCAAAAATCCTTTCAAAAAAATTTAGTCAAAACTCTTCCAAATAATATTAATTTTAAAGTCTCCGAAAACAAATTTTGAAAACAAAAGGATTTCAGTTCTAAAATTCTTAATTTTAAAAATCACTTCTATTTATATGTTATATTTATATATACTCGTACAATTTCATTAATTCATTATGAAAATATTTCGTTAATTTATAAATCTGTTATTCCAAACAATTTTTATTTTAATCTGATTTCAATCCAATTTAATTAACAAAGGCATCATAAATAAAATCATCAAGTATTCGTTTCATTTTTTATAATTCAACCAATAATGGATGATAACTAAATACTATCATCTGCTAACAATTAGCATTCATTAAAACTATCTTTTTATATATATAATATATACTTAGGTAAAATTATCTAATTTACCCAATTTAAAACAATATTATGTCGACTTGACTCGTTTAAGTGTTTAGAAACCCCTATCGATAACACGGCATCCCGCACATCAAGCAGAATTCATAAACAACTCAACGGATAAGTAAACACAAAATAAAACATTTTATAACACTAACAAGTATGCTCTCTCATATATATACAATCGAACAAACTTATTCTAGGGTATTACTACCTTATCTCTAATGAGTTAAACCCCACAAAACCAAGGTTATGGCCAAACCTTCACTCTGATACCAACTGTGACGACCCACAATTCGAAAGGTTTAAATCGACAATAATCCATACATGTACGACTTAAACAATCCGAAACGTAGATAATCAATGAGGTTAAATAAGAAAATAAGAAGAGAAGAAGAAAAAAAATACCGGATCTCGCAGCGGAAACAATAAAATATGATAATCAAATAACAGTTCATAAAGCTGTTTACTATACATTTGATTAAAATCTATACACATTTATCAGAGTTAGATATATACATCAGGAATAAATAATCAATACAGCAGAATAGCATGATGCAGGGAATAATAACAATAGTAATATACCAAAACTCCGTCTTTGTCCTCTAGAGAATAGTCTTCAATACGCTTAAAAAAACTCAGGCTGACCCAAGCGTAATAAAAAGAAAAACACTCGAGTCAAGACTAAAATACTCTTATGTAAATCAAATCAATATCACAATACGAGTGCAATAACATAAGAGATGTTACGGGATTTTCCATCTCCTAAGGATCCGTTAAACTATTTATATATATATAATAGTATGCGCTATAATAGATAATGTCTACCAGTAAAATAAATATCAAAATAGCGGTAAGGCTTTACTTTGATCCACCTTAACACATTTTTACAGTTTTAAACCAAAGTCGTAATGGGCTCGTATAGAGATAGATATGACAAGGCACGTGAGGCAATGCCCAAGGTAGGATTCTACCAATTTACCCTTTCTGGCTGATCGTAATCCATCCGTGGCCGACCGCGACAATCAATCCAAATGGCAAAATGGTGCACCATCGAATATGAAATCACAATAGTAATATGAGGGATCAACATCGCTAGAGGTAGCTAACCTCAATGGCCAGACATAGGCTTCTGTTTTAGTCATTTTAATTATAACCCGAGTGTCAAGGCTATCCATCATCGTTCTCTTACTTCATTCCAGTAAACGTCGCTAATTCAACCACTACATTCTGGATATCATCCATCTCGTACAGAGTTATCAAAGTGGTTCCAATATTGACAGAGAGTATGCCAATAAGAGCACCCGGTCTCTTTAATAACCAAACGTCGTTTTACACACCAGTTGGTACTTTTACATTTCGAAAACAATTCGTACTTGATATCAAAATATCATATTCACTTCAAAATCAAATCCATTTCGAAATCATCATATTTACTTGAAAATCATATCCATTTCAAAATCATCATATTTACTCAAAAATGTCAATTCAGCTCGATATATCGATTTCACTTCAAACTTGATTCTAATTACAGTTTTGGTTATTGTTATCCCACCTTTTGGTCAAGGTTGGAATAACAAAAAATTGGCAAAGATAAATGGATACCAGGATCGAGGGTCGATTGAAAACAAGGCTGCAATCGATGTCGTTAAAATTTGGCCCAGCTCCGATCAGGACGGGATCGATTGGAGATCATGATCAAAGCAGTGGGAAGCTATATTTCAAATTTAGGGTTAATTGGAGTTCGTATGAAGGAGATATGATCGATGCAAGGTGAAATGAGTATGTTGTTCGTATCCATCGGTGAGTTGAAGAGATGGTCTATTCGAATCCATCATATTCGCATTCATCAGGAAATCGTGACACTGGCTTGTTCGAAACGATCGGTTTCGTATCCATCGGAGTGACACCGCCTCAATCCATTCGAATCCATCTGGCATTGGACTCCTTATATCGATCCAGGAGCGATAGCGTCGCATCGATGTTGCTCGTATCCATCGAGGTTGAAACACTTCGTATCGATCAGGGGTGGACCCAGTTCGAATCGACCACAAAGGCTCAGTTCGTATCCATGTGGTTCGTGGTTATTCAAATTGATATAGTACAGGTCCTTGTTCGTGTCCATCATACTCAAGCAAAGTCACTTCATGCCAATGGCAGCTGCAGCAATTGATACGCAGTAACCCAATAACAATCGATGCGAACAAGGGCAATGGTGAATCGATAACCGATTCGAATAAGGGCCGAAACAAATGGATGCGATTGAATGGTTGATACGAGGGAAACTTCGACGTTAGATGCGAATAACTCGGTCAAACTTGGCGCACAACGTGGATCGATCTAGGAAACTCGCTCCACATCACTCCACGTCACTCCGCGCACGTGCTCCTGATCGATGCGAAAGGGATGGATACGAAGCCATGTATTCGAACCGGACAGCCTTCCGAAGAACATCGACTTGTATCGATCATATCTCCTAAACCATTGATCCAAATGCAATGAAATTTTTACAGCAGCTTGCATACAAGGTAAAGACCAATCCTGCCAAGTTTCAGCTCGATTGGGTCATTTTACGACGGATACGAAATTTTTTCATATCGATCACAGATCGAGTCGAAACTTGTTGGGGTCGGTCGTGTGGGCCCACTCACGTGTCAGAAGAAGTTTCCTGAAGTTTGAGCGCAATATCAGCCTCCTACGCCAATAAATAGCCCCCTAAAGCCAATAGAAAAGGGATCTTCTGGCTATTCGACGGCCAGACTCTGTCGGATTCAATTCTACGCATTACTATTGCTGTTGTACTCGAGTTACTTCGTTGTACTCGCTGTAATCATCTGTAACCAGCAAGGATAATCAATAAAAGATAAAACTTTGAAGTGGACGTAGGCCGGAGATAGCCGACCAACTATAAATCTTGTGTCTTTGTTTGTTATTACTGGATTGTCGTTTGTTGTTTGCTTAGATCTGAGATTTGTGCTTGAATATTGCTGATTTGTGTTCATACATTGGTGCTTTCATGGTATTCGGGGTTTGTGACCATTTTTGGCATAAAAACTTTGGAGCTTTCACTGAGAAGAACTAGCACCCGCTACATCAGATTGAAGTTGAGATTTGAAGAGCTTGAAGGATTCAGATTTAGAGAGAATGACTCGACAGACAAGGAGAAGGCAAAAGGCTGAGAGAAGCCAACAGGAAGGAAGTCAAGAAGCATCCTCCGGAGCTGGGGATGGACAAGCTTCGATCTACATAACCAGAGATGAAATGGAAGCTATGGCCAATTCATTGCAAGAGAGATTGTTGAAGAGTCAACAGGACATGATGCAGACTTTCTTTGAACAGATGAGAGCTGTAGGAACACAGAACCTTGGACCAACTACAGCGGCCATAAGTGCAGGACTAGGAGCTAGGGTCGCGAAACCCAATGGAGGATAGAATACAGAACCAGATGGCAATCAACAAAGGCTTGGGGCAGGCCCACAGGATCTGACATTGGAAGGCTCTTGGATGGAACTCAACATGCTAGAGAAAGCGCCAACATTAGTGAACCGCATGAGGAGTATGTACCGGAATTCCCCCGGGGGCATGGGGGTAACCTTTGACAGATAATGCTAGATTAGCTGAGATTATTAGGAGAACTATGCATGGAGGTCTGACCAATAAAGATTTGGAAGGGGTGAACAAGAGTCCATTCACATGGGAAATTAGGATGGCTCGAAATCCGCCTGATTTCTAGATTCCTAGTGTGGAAGTGTACCATGGCAAGGCTGATCCGACAGATCATCTGATGAGATACACTAGACACATGGACGTGCTGGGGGCATCGGAGGAAGTTATGGCCCGATGTTTCCCCCTGTATTTGACAGATATAGCCGCAATGTGGTTTAGGCAATTGGAGGAAGGATCTATCAGAACATGGACGGAGTTGGTAGATAGGTTTTTGAGGCAATTTCGGGTTCATATTAAGAGGCCTAAGAACGTGATGACGCTAACATCGGTAAAGCAAAAGATGGATGAATGACTTAGAGCTTTTCTAACTTGATTCAACGCAGCAGTTGCTTCGGTGGATCAGCCAGATCCATCAATGGTTTTAATGGCAGCAGTGTCAGGAGTCAGAGAGGATTTAGATTTCAAGGTATCTTTAATACGTGACCCACCACTGGATCTCGGGGAATTCTTTCACGAAGCTGAGAGATTCCTTTGTCAAGCGGATGCATGTGCAGATTTAAAGTTGAAGGAAGTGAATGCGACTGAGGGTGGAGGACCATCCAACAGAGGTTCGGATAAAGATAAAGGAAAAAGGAAGTTGGACGATGATTCTGGAAAAGCAAGGAAGCGATGGAAGGATCCAAAGTTTTCCACATATACGGGACTAAACGAGACGCTGGAGCGGATATATCTGGAAGCCCGGAATCGCCTTCCCTATCAAAGGACGGCTAGGAGAGAGCCTTCTGAATGGGAGAGGGCATCAAGAAGGCATTGCCTCTTCCATGATTTGGATGGGCATGATACCAATAGCTGCAGGCACTTGAAGGATATAATCGAGGAGCATGTAAGGAGTGGACAGTTGCGACAATATGTCGGAACTCGAAATGCAGCGGTGGAGCAGAAGCAACCATCGCTACCTCGAGCAATGATGGTGTGAGGCCCAGGAATGACGGTCGATTGGTTATCAATTGACTGGGATAATATGAAATAAGTAACAAGCTACTGGCAAATGGCAAAGTCATTTACACATATACAGGGACAGAGATATCCCCTAGGCATGCTCTGAATGGTGATAAACCGCGATGCCATGGCTTGTGAAATCTGTCTTTTGTTTTCAGATTGGACACTTGTTTTTCTGGTTTGGTTTTGGAGTTTGGATTGAACTCCTAGTTTTGTTTGTTTCTGATTTGGATTTTCGCTTGGATGATTGTTTTCTGTTTTGGATGTTGGTTTGGATTTCTGATTTTCTGATTTGATTTGGATTTCGGATTGGATTTGGATTGGATTTTTATCCGCTTTTTGGTAAATGGTCGTCAGCTGTGGATTATATCTAGCAAGGGGTAAGTCTCTTCGTCCGCATGTGGCGAATTGGCTTATTCAGGTCCTTGAGTATGGACTATGCTCAACAAGGGTCCGGAGTGACCAGGATTCGGCCTAAGACTTAGGCCCCATATTATCGATTATTGTTTCAGGTCGCTGAGTATGGACTATGCTCGGAAAGGGTCCGGAGAGACCAGGATTCGGCTTAGGACTTAAGCCATGGCATTGTACAACGTCCAGGGACACTGGACCACGGTCGTCAAATGTGGATTACGCTTGGCAAGAACCCAGAGAGGTTAGCCCAACGTTCAGGGACACTGTGTTAGGAACTGAGTTGATGATGTTTTGATGACAACAACCTTATATAGTTATTATACTTTACTTTATAAAATATATACTAACATTTTCATATATATATATATATATAGGAAGTATATGCAGGTGTTATCGAAGACTGATCAGTATAAAGATTCAAGCATCAAGATGAAGATTAGAGATTCAAGATTCAAGACTCTAGAGAATCAAGATTTCAAGATCTCAAGATAAGTGTCTAGTATTTTGTTAAAACTTCATAATAGCACTCTCATCTTTCTTCCAATTTTCTTTTGGGATGGAAACCAATTTCTATCGAAACCAGTAGCTTACAAACGCACGACAAGTAGCTTACGAACCTACGACAAGTGGCTTACAAACCCACGAAAATCAAAATCATTTAAACTACTTTGTACAAGTTCTCGAGTCCTATGGAGGAGCTCTGTAGGAAGGTTCTTGCAATTTCAGTTTGAATTGATTTTTCAAAATGTTTTTAAATCTGTTTTTCAAAATGTTTTAGCTTTCAAAATCGTGTTTTCAAAAATGTTTTCAAACTTTGTTTTAGCCTTGAAATATTCCTTCATTCTGATTTTAAAAACTTCTATTTTTAAAACATCAAAACTTATTCTGATTTTAAATATTACTTATATAATTGACGGTCTATATCAATTATATATATGAATTTAAAATAATGTTTTATATTCATTCTCTATCTCAAAATATTGTTTAAACACTTTATTTTGCTTCAGAGAAGTTTCAACTTGTTTTAAATTCAAATGCTTTTACAAAACAACATCTCTACAATTTTGAACTGAGGGATGTCGACATATGGGGATACCCCATGTCGACATGGTGACAGTTGGATTCAAAATTCAAATTTCAAAAGAAGTGTCCATTCGTTCAAAAACCTTTCGCCAATGGTTATGACTGTTGTGCATCTATATAAAGGCTTCCAAAATGAATTTTTTAATAACCACTTTCTTATTTTCTTCACTCTTTCTTCTCCACCATTCCATATCCATAAAACTTCATATTTTCAAGATCGTACCATCATTCTGCAAAATTCTCAATAGGAAATCATTTAGATACTCTCTCTATTTGATTCTCCATCATTCTACTAAAGATCAAAGTGCTACTCAGAGTTATAGGATTAATTTGTATTCAAAAAGTCCATAGAGTCTATCCATTCAAAAGGATTGTTATTAGAAAGTATTAGGGTGATCTTGTGTACCGTAAATCAAGAGAGTTTACCCCAGACTCGGAGATAGGAGGGTTCCTCAAGGCCTTAGAAATTGAGGGTTGTAATTTGGATATTGGCTTATAAAAATCTGTACAAGGATATTGCCTTGGTGCAGGACTGGATGTAGGAGGATTTCGAACCAGTATAAAATCCGGTGTGTTCTTTCCTTTTACTTGCTTTACTTTACTATTTGCATTTGTTATATGTTCTATGATCATTCTGTGTTAGAATTCTGTTTAGATTTGTGTTGAAAGTTTTAATTTAGTCATATAGTTCATGTATTCTTTAAAACACTATTCACCCCCCTCTAGTGTTATTTCTGCCTTAAGATCCTTAATCTGCATCCCCAACAATTGGTACCAGAGCATTGATTTTCATTGTTTTCATAATCTGAAATTTTGAAAAGTTTTAATGGCACAACACACTAGTAATGTCACTCCTGTCAATACTACGTCTGTCAACACAAGTACTAACACTAGTTCATTTGTAGAGGGTCAGTCTACTGTCAGACCACCACTTTTTAATGGCAGTAATTATGCATATTGGACATGTAGGATGAAAATTTATTTACAATCCATAAGTTTAGATACTTGGAATATGACACAAATTGAATATGTTGAACCAACTATAAATTTTGCCCAGTGGACTACTGAGCAAAAGACAGTTGCACAAAACAATTCTAAGGCTATGAATATACTATTTTGTTCACTAGATAGGAATGAGTTTAATAGAGTCTCTGTTTGTAAGTCTGCATTTGAAATCTGGAAAACTTTGCAAGTAACTCATGAAGGAACAAGCAAAGTTAAACAGACTATCCATATTAACTAACCAGTTTCAATTGTTTAAAATGCATGAAAATGAGTCTATTTCCGACATGTGTTGTCAATTTCAAGACATTGTACACTCATTGATTGCTTTAGGAAAGGGTTTCTCAGAAGAAGACCAAGTCAGAAAAATACTCAATTCACTCACTCCAGAATGGGATCAAAAGACACTTACTATTGAAGAAGCAAATGATGTTAGTCAAATGAAGATCGAAGAGTTAATCAGTAATCTAATGTCTTATGAAGTTCAACTATAAGGGAGAAAAAAAATCTTAGGCAACGGAAAAGAAATCGATCGCATTCAAAGCAACAACTGGAGATTCAGAACAAGAGAGTGATGAAGAAATTGCTTTCATGACCAGAAATTTCAGGAAATTTCTGAAGTATAGAAAGATGAATAACTTTAAAAGAAATGATCAAAGAAATTCCAGAAATACTTCGGAGAACTACAACAACACCAATAATGGTGATAGATGCTATAACTGCAACAAAACAGGGCACTACAAGAAGGATTGTCCATATCCAGACAAACAGACATTTCAACCAAACAACGAGCAACCAAACAAAAGAAAGAAGGCATATGCAGCAACTCTTGAGGATTCAGATTCATCCAGTGATGACGAGAAGAAAACTGATAATTCAAATTTGTGCTTCACGGCTATTCTCAAAGCAGAAAATGATCGGAGTTTGGATCTAAAAATAGGTACACATTTATTTCAATATTATTGGATGCTTGCTTGCTTTGATTTTGTTTGCAATTCCTTGAATTTTTTAATTCAAAATCACCCTTTGAAATTTGAATTTTTAAATTCAAAATAATATTATTTTAATAATATTTCAAATATTAAAATATTTTAATATTATTATATTTAATATTATTACTGGAATTATATATAGATATAGAATATAGATTAGTTTTCTTAGGATTTTAGGAATTTATTACATTTTAGGAATAGACACCTTCTTTCAAATTCAACAGGCACATGTCGACATGCCATGATACCCCATGTCGACATGCCTCTCAGAAATTTGATTTCAAAATTTGAATTCAAACTTTTGAATTTCCCTCCATCTTTTCACTTACTTCAAAATTCTGAAAAGACACCTCTTGACCAGAGAACATGACTTTAGAGAATCTATTTAATATACTTCTCTTATCATCTCTTTTCACTTTATTCTCATAATTCAAACTTTCTTCATTAACTTCTACTCTTCTCAAACACTCATCAATGGCTTCCTCAAGTAATCCATCAACTATGAGGCTACCCAAATCCATCAAAAATAATCTTTTCAAAGACCTGGAGGCTATCAAAGCTTACATAAACTATGTAAACCATGGTAAAGTCAATACGGGAAAATTTGCCATTTTTGATGATTTTTTTTCTTATGAAATCGATCAACTTTTTGAAGAAAACTCCATTCTTAGCTTGATTGATAACAAGCAAAATGATTTCATTTGTTATCCAAACCTTGTCAAAATGTTTGATGCAAACCTAAATCGTGGATTTTATAATGGAAATGAAGATCAAATTTGGAGTAGTGTTAAAGGAACACTTATTGTTTTGGATTCCGATATTTTGGGTTGCAAATCTACCGGTATGAATCTCTCGGAATTTCAAATCAATGAAACCGATCGAGAGACTTTTCATCACATTTTTGAAAGCGATGACCACATGGATTTTAAGAATCGCTTTTTCCGCCCAAAAGCAAGAATTGCCAACCTTCTTATTCAACACACAATTATTCCTAGGTCGGGAAACTACGATAATCCCACCTCAAAAGTGTGTAAAGCTCTTTTTGCTATTTTTTGAAAATATGATATTAATTGGGCACAAACTATTTTGGATGAGTTAAGACCCAAAAATTTTAATATGGGAGAAAACACTCTTTATCATGGAATTTACCTTACTCGGATTTTCAATTATTTTGGTGTGGAAGTTAAAAAGGAAGAGTTTGTAAGTGGAAAAGTGTTCAATCATGGAAACATTTCTCTTATGAAAATCTCACTTATGTTTCAACCATATGAAACACTTGCCGAAAAGGAAGAGAGACTTGCTCAAGAAGAGGAAGAAGAAGAGGAAGAAGAAGGGGAAGGAATGGAAATTGAAGAAGAGGAAGATGAAGATACCTCTTTGGAAAGTATAGAGTATCCACATACACCCGTCAATCCGTCCAACAAAACCATACTCTAGAACCAAAAGATACTTGCCCAAAACCAAAAGGTTCTTAAGAGATCTATTAGCAAGAAAATGGATAAAATCTCTACCAAGATCGACAAGTTCTTTGGGAAGATAGGCAGGAAACTTGGCTTGTCCTCATCATCATCTTCATCAAACTAATCCTAGCCATTATCTCTCTAGCTATCGTTTATCTATCTTTGTATTTTCTACTTTTTTAGTTAAGATTATGTAATGTTAACTAATATAAGTAATGCTATCTCATTCTCTGTTTTCCAGCTTTATATATCTCTGTTAGTTATTTATTTTAAGTTTATATAAGTCCACTAGTATAAAAATAAACTTAAAAATAAAAAATAACTCAACTTGGTCATTCTGTCTAGACCATGTCGACATGCGCCATCCCCCCATGTCGACATATAACAGTCAAAAAGTAGTTACAATTTCTAACTTCAAATTCTTGTAACTACAAAGTGACAATTCATTTTGAACGGCCAATAACTCCTATAAATACCTATTCCTTCCAGAAAAACTTCTCTACCTCCATTTCTATTCATCTCCTCTCATACTTCAACTTATTTCTTAAATTACGGCTTCTCTAATTAAGAATTTAAGTGAAAATCTTGAAGAAACTCTTACTTCTTTCAAGAATATTCTTTCTTTTATACTTAGAAATCGAAGGCACTTAGAATTAAGCCAAATGCAGATGATCAAAGAGCAAGAGAAACACTTCGACGCACTTCATTGAATGATCTCAAGCCTTAGCAAAGACGAACCTGAAGCAAATCCACCAGTCACTCTCGACAAAGATAATTGGGATGTTATCAAAACTGATCCTATCTTTGGAGAAGATGGATGGGTGGAAGTCCCAAGGAATGTCTGATCATTATGTATGTTTGTTTGTTTGATTTGATTTGATTTAGATTTGATTAGGATTTGATTGAATTGTTTACTTAAGTTTGATTTGGATTTGGTTTGTATATAACTTCATATACTATACGTGATTGGTTTGCTATGTATGATATTGATTTGATTGTCAAGTTACACTTATATATATGAACACACACTTGATCTCTTACACGTTCACTTTACACTTTTATTCTATATATACTTTAGAACAGGTAAATCTTTTGTTCCTTTTTGTTGATGACAAAGGGGGAGAAAGTTATAAAAATATATGTGCTTGGTGTAAGGGGGAGTCATGGAATAAAGGGGAGTTGTAGTTTTGAGTAGAAGTCACAGAGTAAGGGGGAGTTATGGGGAGTTATGGCATGGTAAGAATATTTTATAAATAAAGGTTGTCTTCATCAAAAAGGGGGAGATTGTTAGGAACTGAGTTGATGATGTTTTGATGACAACAACCTTATATAGTTATTATACTTTACTTTATAAAATATATACTAACATTTTCATATAGATATATATATATATATGTATGTATGTATGTATGTATATAGGAAGTATATGCAGGTGCTATCGAAGACTGATCAGTATAAAGACTCAAGCATCAAGATGAAGATTAGAGATTCAAGATTCAAGACTCTAGAGAATCAAGATTTCAAGATCTCAAGATAAGTGTCTAGTATTTTGTTAAAACTTCATAATAGCACTCTCATCTTTCTTCCAATTTTCTTTTGGGATGGAACCCAATTTCTATCGAAACCAGTGGCTTACAAACCTACGACAAGTAGCTTACAAACCTACGACAAGTGGCTTACAAACCCACGAAAATCAAAATCATTCAAACTACTTTGTATAAGTTCTCGAGTCCTATGGAGGAGCTCTGTAGGAAGGTTCTTGCAATTTCAGTTTGAATTGATTTTTCAAAATGTTTTTAAATCTGTTTTTCAAAATGTTTTAGCTTTCAAAATCATGTTTTCAAAAATGTTTTCAAACTTTGTTTTAGCCTTGAAATATTCCTCCATTCTGATTTTAAAAACTTCTATTTTTAAAACATCAAAACTTATTCTGATTTTAAATATTACTTATATAATTGACGGTCTATATCAATTATATATATGAATTTAAAATAATGTTTTATATTCATTCTCTATCTCAAAATATTGTTTAAACACTTTATTTTGCTTCAGAGAAGTTTCAACTTGTTTTAAATTCAAATGCTTTTACAAAACAACATCTCTACAATTTTGAACTGAGGGATGTCGACATATGGGGATACCCCATGTCGACATGGTGACAGTTGGATTCAAAATTCAAATTTCAAAAGAAGTGTCCATTCGTTCAAAAACCTTTCGCCAATGGTTATGACTGTTGTGCATCTATATAAAGGCTTCCAAAACGAATTTTTTAATAACTACTTTCTTATTTTCTGCACTCTTTCTTCTCCATCATTCCATATCCATAAAACTGCATATTTTCAAGATCATGCCATCATTCTGCCAAATTCTCAATAGGAAATCATTTAGATACTCTCTCTATTTGATTCTCCATCATTCTACTAAAGATCAAAGTGCTATTCAGAGTTATAGGATTAATTTGTATTCAAAAAGTCCATAGAGTCTATCCATTCAAAAGGATTGTTATTAGAAAGTATTAGGGTGATCTTGTGTCCCGTAAATCAAGAGAGTTTACCCCAGACTCGGAGATAGGAGGGTTCCTCAAGGCCTTAGAAATTGAGGGTTGTAATTTGGATATTGGCTTATAAAAATATGTACAAGGATATTGCCTTGGTGCAGGACTGGATGTAGGAGGATTCCGAACCAGTATAAAATCCGGTGTGTTCTTTCCTTTTACTCGCTTTACTTTACTATTTGCATTTGTTATATGTTCTGTGATCATTCCGTGTTAGAATTCTGTTTAGATTTGTGTTGAAAGTTTTAATTTAGTCATATAGTTTATATATTCTTTAAAACACTATTCACCCCCCTCTAGTGTTATTTCTGCCTTAAGATCCTTAATCCGCATCCCCAACAATCAGAGCATTGGTTTTCATAATCTGAAATTTTGAAAAGTTTTAATGGCACAACACGCTAGTAATGTCACTCCTGTCACTACTACGTTTGTCAACACAAGTACTAACACTAGTTCATTTGTAGAGGGTCAGTCTACTGTCAGACCACCACTTTTTAATGGCAGTAATTATGCATATTGGACATGTAGGATGAAAATTTATTTACAATCCATAAGTTTAGATACTTGGAATATGACACAAATTGAATATGTTGAACCAACTACAAATTTTGCCCAGTGGACTACTGAGCAAAAGACAGTTGCACAAAACAATTCTAAGGCTATGAATATACTATTTTGTTCACTAGATAGGAATGAGTCTCTGTTTGTAAGTCTGCATTTGAAATCTGGAAAACTTTGCAAGTAACTCATGAAGGAACAAGCAAAGTTAAACAGACTAAAATTTCCATATTAACTAACCAGTTTCAATTGTTTAAAATGCATGAAAATGAGTCTATTTCCGACATGTATTGTCGATTTCAAGACATTGTACACTCATTGATTGCTTTAGGAAAGGGTTTCTCAGAAGAAGATCAAGTCAGAAAAATACTCAATTCACTCACTCCAGAATGGGATCAAAAGACACTTACTATTGAAGAAGCAAATGATGTTAGTCAAATGAAGATCGAAGAGTTAATCAGTAATCTAATGTCTTATGAAGTTCAACTACAAGGGAGAAAAAAAATCTTAGGCAACGGAAAAGAAATCGATCGCATTCAAAGCAACAACTGGAGATTCAGAACAAGAGAGTGATGAAGAAATTGCTTTCATGACCAGAAATTTCAGGAAATTTCTGAAGTATAGAAAGATGAATAACTTTAAAAGAAATGATCAAAGAAATTCCAGAAATACTTCGGAGAACTACAACAACAACAATAATGGTGATAGATGCTATAACTGCAACAAAACAAGGCACTACAAGAAGGATTGTCCATATCCAGACAAACAGACATTTCAACCAAACAACGAGCAACCAAAGAAAAGAAAGAAGGCATATGCAGCAACTCTTGACGATTCAGATTCATCCAGTGATGACGAGAAGAAAACTGATAATTCAAATCTGTGCTTCACGGCTATTCTCAAAGCAGAAAACGATCGGAGTTTGGATCTAAAAATAGGTACACATTTATTTCAATATTATTGGATGCTTGCTTGCTTTGATTTTGTTTGCAATTCCTTGAATTTTTAAATTCTAAATCACCCTTTGAAATTTGAATTTTTAAATTCAAAATAATATTATTTTAATAATATTTCAAATATTAAAATATTTTAATATTATTATATTTAATATTATTACTGGAATTATATATAGATATAGAATATAGATTAGTTTTCTTAGGATTTTAGGAATTTATTACATTTTAGGAATTTATTACATTTTAGGAATAGACACCTTCTTTCAAATTCAACAGGCACATGTCGACATGCCATGATACCCCATGTCGACATGCCTCTCAGAAATTTGATTTCAAAATTTGAATTCAAACTTTTGAATTTCCCTCCATCTTTTCACTTACTTCGAAATTCTGAAAAGACACCTCCTGACCAGAGAACATGACTTTAGAGAATCTTTTAATATACTTCTCTTATCATCTCTTTTCACTTTATTCTCATAATTCAAACTTTCTTCATTATCTTCTACTCCTCTCAAACACTCATCAATGGCTTCCTCAAGTAACCCATCAACTATGAGGCTGCCCAAATCCATCAAAAATAATCTTTTCAATGACACGGAGGCTATCAAAGCTAACATAAACTATGCAAACTATGGTAAAGTCAATACGGGAAAATTTGCCATTTTTGATGATT
Organism: Allium cepa; assembly: GCA_030765085.1. Taxonomy (NCBI): domain Eukaryota; kingdom Viridiplantae; phylum Streptophyta; class Magnoliopsida; order Asparagales; family Amaryllidaceae; genus Allium; species Allium cepa. The sequence goes on from CM060929.1 coordinate 819,341,890, forward strand.
TTTCTTCTTATGAAATCGATCAACTTTTTGAAGAAAACTCCATTCTTAGCTTGATTGATAACAAGCAAAATGATTTCGTTTGTTATCCAAGCCTTGTCAAAATGTTTGATGCAAACCTAAATCGTGGATTTTATAATGGAAATGAAGATCAAATTTGGAGTAGTGTTAAAGGAACACTTATTGTTTTGGATTCCGATATTTTGGGTACTATTTTGGGTTGCAAATCTACCGGTATGAATCTCTTGGAATTTCAAATCAATGAAACCGATCGAGAGACTTTTCATCACATTTTTGAAAGCGATGACCACATGGATTTTAAGAATCGCTTTTTCCGCCCAAAAGCAAGAATTGTCAACCTTCTTATTCAACACACAATTATTCCTAGGTCGGGAAACTACAATAATCCCACCTCAAAAGTGTGTAAAGCTCTTTTTGCTATTTTTGGAAAATATGATATTAATTGGGCACAAACTATTTTGGATGAGTTAAGACCCAAAAAATTTAATATGGGAGAAAACACTCTTTATCATGGAATTTACCTTACTCGGATTTTCAATTATTTTGGTGTGGAAGTTAAAAAGGAAGAGTTTGTAAGTAGAAAAGTGTTCAATCATGGAAACATTTCTCTTATGAAAATCTCACTTATGTTTCAACCATATTAAACACTTGCCGAAAAGGAAGAGAGACTTGCTCAAGAAGAGGAAGAAGAAGAGGAAGAAGAAGGGGAAGGAATGGAATTGAAGAAGAGGAAGATGAAGATACCTCTTTGGAAAATATAGAGTATCCACATACACCCGCCAATCCGTCCAACAAAACCATACTCAAGAACCAAAAGATACTTGCCCAAAACCAAAAGGTTCTTAAGACATCTATTAGCAAGAAAATGGATAAAATCTCTACCAAGATCGACAAGTTCTTTGGGAAGATAGACAGGAAACTTGGCGTGTCCTCATCATCATCTTCATCAAACTAATCCTAGCCATTATCTCTCTAGCTATCGTTTATCTATCTTTGTATTTTCTACTTTTTTAGTTAAGATTATGTAATGTTAACTAATATAAGTAATGCTATCTCATTCTCTGTTTTCCAGCTTTATATATCTCTGTTAGTTATTTATTTTAAGTTTATATAAGTCCACTAGTATAAAAATAAACTGAAAAATACAATAACTCAACTTGGTCATTCTGTCTAGACCATGTCGACATGCTCCATCCCCCCATGTCGACATATAACAGTCAAAATGTAGTTACAATTTCTAACTTCAAATTCTTGTAACTACCAAGTGACAATTCATTTTGAACGGCCAATAACTCCTATAAATACCTATTTCTTCCAGAAAAACTTCTCTACCTTCATTTCTATTCATCTCCTCTCATACTTCAACTTATTTCTTAAATTATGGCTTCTCCAATTAAGAATTTAAGTGAAAATCTTGAAGAAACTCTTACTTCTTTTAAGAATATTCTTTCTTTTATACTTAGAAATCAAAGGCACTTAGAATTAAGCCAAATGCAGATGATCAAAGAGTAAGAGAAACACTTCGACGCACTTCGTTGGATGATCTCAAGCCTTAGCAAAGACGAACCGGAAGCAAATCCACCAGTCACTCTCGACAAAGATAATTGGGATGTTATCAAAACTGATCCTATCTTTGGAGAAGATGGATGGGTGGAAGTCCCAAGGAATGTCTGATCATTATGTATGTTTGTTTGTTTGATTTGATTTGATTTAGATTTGATTAGGATTTGATTGAATTGTTTACTTAAGTTTGATTTGGATTTGGTTTGTATATAACTTCATATACTATAGGTGATTGGTTTGCTATGTATGATATTGATTTGATTGTCAAGTTACACTTATATATATGAACACACACTTGATCTCTTACACGTTCACTTTACACTTTTATTCTATATATACTTTAGAACAGGTAAATCATTTATTCCTTTTTGTTGATGACAAAGGGGGAGAAAGTTATAAAAATATATGTGCTTGGTGTAAGGGGGAGTTATGGAATAAAGGGGAGTTGTAGTTTTGAGAAGAAGTCACGGAGTAAGGGGGAGTTATGGGGAGTTATGGTATGGTAAGAATATTTTATAAATAAAGGTTGTCATCATCAAAATGGGGGAGATTGTTAGGAACTGAGTTGATGATCTTTTGATGACAACAACCTTATATAGTTATTATACTTTACTTTATAAAATATATACTAACATTTTCATATAGATAGATATATATACGTATATAGCAAGTATATGCAGGTGTTATATAAGACTGATCAGTATAAAGACTCAAGCATCAAGATGAAGATTAGAGATTCAAGATTCAAGACTCTAGAGAATCAAGATTTCAAGATCTCAAGATAAGTGTCTAGTATTTTGTTAAAACTTCATAATAGCACTCTCATCTTTCTTCCAATTTTCTTTTGGGGTGGAACCCAATTTCTATCGAAACCAATGGCTTACAAACCCACGACAAGTAGCTTACAAACCTACGACAAGTGGCTTACAAACCCACGAAAATCAAAATCATTTAAACTACTTTGTACAAGTTCTCGAGTCCTATGGAGGAGCTCTGTAGGAAGGTTCTTGCAATTTCAGTTTGAATAGATTTTTCAAAATGTTTTTAAATCTGTTTTTCAAAATTTTTTAGCTTTCAAAATCATGTTTTCAAAAATGTTTTCAAACTTTGTTTTAGCCTTGAAATATTCCTCCATTCTGATTTTAAAAACTTCTATTTTTAAAACATCAAAACTTATTCTGATTTTAAATATTACTTATATAATTGACGGTCTATATCAATTATATATATATATTTAAAATAATGTTTTATATTCATTCTCTATCTCAAAATATTGTTTAAACACTTTATTTTGCTTCAGAGAAGTTTCAACTTGTTTTAAATTCAAATGCTTTTACAAAACAACATCTCTACAATTTTGAACTGAGGGATGTCGACATATGGGGATACCCCATGTCGACATGGTGACAGTTGGATTCAAAATTCAAATTTCAAAAGAAGTGTCCATTCGTTCAAAAACCTTTCGCCAATGGTTATGACTGTTGTGCATCTATATAAAGGCTTCCAAAACGAATTTTTTAATAACTACTTTCTTATTTTCTGCACTCTTTCTTCTCCATCATTCTATATCCATAAAACTTCATATTTTCAAGATCGTGCCATCATTCTGCCAAATTCTCGATAGGAAATCATTTAGATACTCTCTATATTTGATTCTCCATCATTCTACTAAAGATCAAAGTGCTATTCAGAGTTATAGGATTAATTTGTATTCAAAAAGTCCATAGAGTCTATCCATTCAAAAGGATTGTTATTAGAAAGTATTAGGGTGATCTTGTGTCCCGTAAATCAAGAGAGTTTACCCCAGACTCGGAGATAGGAGGGTTCCTCAAGGCCTTAGAAATTGAGGGTTGTAATTTGGATATTGGCTTATAAAAATCTGTACAAGGAATTGCCTTGGTGCAGGACTGGATGTAGGAGGATTCCGAACCAGTATAAAATCCGGTATGTTCTTTCCTTTCACTTGCTTTACTTTACTTTTTGCATTTGTTATATGTTCTGTGATTATTCTGTGTTAGAATTCTGTTTAGATTTGTGTTGAAAGTTTTAATTTAGTCATATAGTTCATATATTCTTTAAAACACTATTCACCCCCCCCCCCTTTAGTGTTATTTCTGCCTTAAGATCCTAAATCCGCATCCCCAACACACTGGACCACGGTCGTCAAGTGTGGATTGGGCTTGGCAAGAGACCGGAGAGGTTATGGACTTGGATATCGACCCGGAGAGGTCCTGGATTCGGTTATTGGCTATTGGGTAAGGATGGATTAGAACTCGGTTGTCGAATTCGAATGGATATGGAATTGGCTAAGGCTTTGGTTATTGGATTTGGAATTAGGCATCGACTCGGAGCAGTCAAGGATGATGTACTCTAACGATGTGGCTATGGACTTCGGATATCAGATTCGGAACTATTCAAAACACGCCTTATTATCACAAGGCATGTTTTGGGGGGCAAATGTTATCCCACCTTTTGGTCAAGGTTGGAATATCAACAAATTGACAAAGATAAATGGATATCAGGATTGGGGGTCGATTGGAAACATGGCTGCAATCGATATCGTTAAATTTTGGCTGAGCTCCGATCAGGACAGGATCTATTGGAAATGATGATCAAAGCAGTGGGAAGCTATATTTTAAATTTCAGGTTAATCGGAGTTCGTATGAAGGAGATATGATCGATGCAAGGTGAAAAGAGTATGTTGTTCATATCCATTAGTGAGTTGAAGAGATGGTCTAGTCGAATCCATCATATTCGCATCCATCAGGAAATCGTGACACTGGCTTGTTCGAATCGATTGGTTTCGTATCCATCGGAGTGACACCGCCTCAATCCATTCGAATCCATCCAGCATTGGACTCCTCGTATCGATCCAGGAGCAATAGCGTCGCATCGATGTAGCTCGTATCCATCGAGGTTGAAACACTTCGTATCGATCAAGGGTGGACCCAGTTCGAATCGATCACAAAGGCTCAGTTCGTATCCATGTGGTTCGTGGTTATTCGAATCGATATAGTGCAGGTCCTTGTTCGTGTCCATCATACTCAAGCGAAGTCACTTCGTGTCGATGGCAGCTGCAGCAATCGATACACAGTACCCTAATAACAATCGATGCAAACAAGGGCAATGGTGAATCGATAACCGATTCGAATAAGGGCCGAAACAAATGGATACGATTGAACGGTTGATACGAGCGAAACTTCGGTGTTAGATGCGAATAACTCGGTAAAAATCGGCACACAAAGTGGATCGACCCAGGAAACTCGCTCCACATCACTCCACGTCACTGTGCGCACGTGCTCCTGATCGATGCGAAAGGGATGGATAGGAAGCCATGGATTCGAACCGGACAGCCTTCCGAAGAACGTCGACTCGTATCGATCATATCTCCTAAACCATTGATCCAAATACAACGAAATTTTTACAGCAGCTTGCATACATGGTAAAGACCAATCCTGCCAAGTTTCAGCTCGATTGGATCATTTTATGAAGGATACGAAATTCTTTCATATCGATCACAGATCGAGTCGATATTTGGTGGGGTCGGTCGCGTGGGCCCACTCACGTGCCAGAGGAAGTGTCCCGAAGTTTGAGCGCAATATCAACCTCCTACGCCAATAAATAGCCCCCTAAAGCCTATAGAAAAGGGATCTTTTGGCTATTCGATGGCCAGACTCTGCCGGATTCAATTCTACACATTACTATCGCTGTTGTACTCAAGTTACTTCGTTGTACTCGCTGTAATCATCTGTAACCAGCAAGGATAATCAATAAAAGATAAAACTTTGAAGTGGGCGTAGACCGGAGATAGCCGACCAACTATAAATCTCGTGTCTTTGTTTGTTATTACTGGATTGCCGTTTGTTGTTTGCTTAGATCTAAGATTTGTGCTTGAATATTGCTGATTTGTGTTCATACATTAGTGCTTTCACGGTATTCGGGGTTTGTGAACATTTTTGGCGCAAACAGTTATAATTCACTTTAACCCAATTCATATTTAAACCCAAGATTTAATTATAAACATTCCACCCTTTTACCATTTTGGAATTAAGAAAATAGTTTTTAAAATTGTTAAATAGTTTAATAGAAAATAGTTTGAGAAATAATATGGTTTATATAGTAAAATAGTAGGGAAAATAAAATATTTTGAATATTTAAGGAAAATAGATTTTTGAAATAGTTTATACTAAAATAATTTATTTAAAAATAGTTTCCACACCAAACTGATTCAAATTCCAAAATTTCTAATCCAAATCATTTTCCATTTTGATTTGCTCGATTCAATTCCGATTACAAGTCGAATTTAAATTCCAATTCCAAATTAATTTCACTTCCAATTTCAAATTAATTTAAATTCCAATTGCAATTAAATTTTGACTCCAATCCAAATTTAAACCATTCCGATTTATATCAATTCCGAGTCCATTTCCATTTATCCATTTCAAAACACTTAAATCAAATTACTTCAATATCCAATTTAAATATCCAAAATTTTAAAATTTGGTTCAAATCCGAGCTAAATTTCAAAATATCATTTTATCACTTTTACTTTGCAACATTCAAAGTACGAATAAAAATCCAATCTTTAAAACAATCAACTTTCGAAATTCAAATCATATTTGACTATAACGTCAAAATCTTAAATTTGATTATTTAAACAATGTCGTTTATCAATTTAAATTTCATCATTTTGAGGTCAAATTCGAAAATAATTCAGTTCCTGTATATTCGATTTTTTTCTTTAGAACCAAATCATTTAAATAATTTCAAATCAAAATATAAAATCATTTAATTTAACCAATCCAGTGTCCGTATATAATTCTCTATCATATAGCTAAGTGAAGCACTGTTTCAATTTAAATTCCTAGGATTGATATACATCATTTCAATCCAAATTAAGTGCCATAGGTATATATCATTTCAAACTATTCTTAATTTATTCGAAATAATTTATTTTGCAGTTTCATATACTGTTATAATATAAAGGGTGATAACATAGTATATCAAAATAATTAACCATTTAATCATTCAAATATCAACCAATTTCTATCCATCGCAATCAATCAACCAACCAGTCAAAAATCACAACAATCAACCAATTATCGAAAATCAGGGATTTTATTTGCAGTTAAATTCTAATTTAATCTAACTATCAACTCAAATCCAATCAATAATTTCAGACGTCAATTAAATTTCAATTTAAATTGATCCAACAACCGTCAATAAATTTAATTTACTTTACGATAAAAATTTGACTAAAAATTAAAATAAAATAGCCAAACATGTGCGTAAACACTCACCTTTTTATTTGAAACTGAAAATATTCCAGTTACAAACAAATTTTCAATCTGATTCCACACTGAAGCCATCATCTGTTTCCAAGTGATTCGATTCGTCCAAAACCGATCTCCTAAGAAATATTTTTGCGATAACTTATCACGATATTTATAAAATTAAATTAAGGTAATCAACATTTTAATCAAATTAACATACCCCAATTACCTTAGTACTCTCGTTCAACTACAGGAATGCACATAAATCCCCTTCCTTCCTCTCGGGACATCGCAACCAACATCAAAAATAATTTTTTTTCAACCAACTGCTACAGGCCGCCTACCCCCTGTTTTTGCCCCCACTAGTTGCGACGCAATCAACTACACTCACACGAACCTACCATCGACTGCGCTTATCCTCCTCGCTCGAGTGCGAAACAACGAACAACACGTGCCTCTGAAACCCTACACAGGTCGAACCTTCGTCGCGCTCAGATGCTTTTCCGCGTTACAAGGTCGAATGCGACCATTTTCCTCCGCCAACGTGCCTTCAGTCGCGTGCCTCCATCGCGTTTCGATCGTGCAATTTTTTTATTTCAGATCTGCTGTTTTTTCTTTATAAATGAATCTGAGAATTTAAGTGGAGAGGGAGAGGAATATGCGGTCGAAAAGTGGAATGTGAGTTTTGAACGAGTGTTGGAATGAAGATAAGATATTTATATAATTATTAATTTTGAAAATATTAGGCGTTTAACGTCCGAAATTTCTCGAGTTTAAAACGAAGCATGCCACCTAGCGTTTATAATGTTTTACCTCCATTCCAAACACAATGGAACTAGTCTCGGGTCTAATTCAATCGTATATGGAAGATAGCTTTTCAAAGTCAATTTATTTAAATTCTGAATTTAAGTTCTACACGTTTCAAGCTCGCACGTCCAAATGACGAGTCCGAATGCTACGAAACCTGAAATCCTACAATAATTAACCATTACGGATCCGATGAAACTGGTTTCATTGAAATCCAAGATAGTGGACAAAATGGATATTTTTACTCGTCAATTAAAATATAAAATTTCAAATTTCAAATTATTCACATTTAAATCAAACTTTAAATATTAACCATCTTCTTTCATATTTCGAATAACATTTAAATCAAATTTCGATATCATTTTCCATCATCTTAAATCCAAAATCTAATTATTCAAATAATATCCTATATTAAATTTTAAATAATCTAATTATCCAATAAACCAATATCATTAAATTTTATTTCTAACCATTTTATCCAATAACCATCTTAATTTCAAAATTTTAAACTAGTTAAAAATAAGGGTCGTTACAGGCACAAAGTCGCGAAGGTACGCCATTTCGATGTTGTTGAAAGGACAGGTGTAGAAGGCACCAACCCACATTTATAAATAGGACCCTAGGGGTGCTGCTTAGGTGATCTGATTTCATTCTTTCCATTCTTATGCTATTTGTGACTTTTAAACCCTAATTTTTGGATCAAATTGGTTCACTTCATTGTAGCATTTAAGCTGTAACGATCCCAATTTTCGACTCCAAAAATTCCAGATTGTTAGAGAAAAGAAGAAAGAGATAGAAGAAGAAACATGAAACAAAACACAGAATCTCACATTCACAGCGGATCAAAATATAATATCAAATAATAGCAGTTATACAAAGAAGAACTGTATCTATTAATTTACATCAATACATCAGAGTTACATCCAATCTCAAATAAACTGGACATAATAACAACTTCCCAGATAAACAACAATGTACTCACCGTAATACACTCCTTACGTTCCTGCGATCCAGCTCGCCTTCTGAGCTCCAGAATGTCCTAACATGAAAATCTATAATACTCGGTCTGACCCGAGCATTACATCAAAGTAACACCCAAGTCAGGCTAAAAACCAGCGTGAGTAAACCCATCTAACAAGAAATACCAAGCATAAAACTATTTAATATGGATAACTCGTACCTTATTACGAGCTCTTAACTTGCCATAGTCAAATACACATCTTACAACCATATCTAAGCATTACTACATAGATTAAATGACTAAGTTTACATCATTTATTCCGTCCAATTTATTCTAAAATTAAATCCATAAAGAATTATTGTAGATTACAAATCGAAGTGGTTTCGGGTATTGCTAGTGCCCGACCCCGATCTCTTCAAATCCAATGTCATCTTACCCCAAGTTATTTAAGTGAATACAATTCAATTTTAAATACAGGATGTCACTTTTACACAGCAATTCATCATAGATAACTACATTATCACTGTTCAATCCAACATATCATATTACAAAACATTTCATATCATACAACTTCACAATCACATAGTAGGGATTACAATATAGTCCAAAGAATTCACTATTATTCAATCATGCATAAGCAAGGTTAATTAGTCATACCATTCTAATTAATTTAGATAGATTAAATTAATTGCTTCAATCATCTTCAAATCCTGCTTACTCAATATTAATTAATTACAAACCATTAGTTAACCATCCCTTAATTATCCTCTTTGATTATATTTATCCTTAATTATTTACTCAAATTAATTATCCTATAATCACTTATATTGATTAAATATCATTTAATTAATCACACTATTAATTAACTAACCCTTAATTAGTTTCCTTAATTAATCAATCCTTAATTAATTACACTAAGTAATTAATCTTTAATTACTTACATTAAGTAATTATCCATTCTCAATTAATTTAACCTTTAATTATTAATTAATTTAACCTTTAATTAAAAATTAAATTAATTAATCCTTACCAAATTTATCCTTTCATTACTTATATTAAGTAATTATCATTTAAGTAATTTAATTATCTCGTAATTATTTCCATTAAGTAATTATTCCATAATCACTTAAATTAAATTAATTAACCCTTAATCACTTTCATTTGTCAATTATCTTTAACTAACTACATTCATTTACTAACCTTAAATTTATCACTTTAAGTAATTAACTATCCTCTAATTAATTACATTCAGTAATTACTCTTTAATTACTTATACCAAGTAATTAACTATCCATTAATTACATTAATAAATTATATTTCAATTTGTAAAATCTTAAATAATTAAGATAAACCACACACTTTAATTAATTACTTAGTTTCAACAATAAACTTATTTGAATTCAAAGATTTGAAAAAAACACCTTCTTGTTAAAGTTTCTAATATACTTGTATTTTTGAAACCTGTTTGATAATGGCTTGGAAAACTTGTCCATTTCTATTTACTTTGAAATTGGTTACAAATTTCATTTGTTTTAACCCTTTAAAACAAAAAATCAAAGCAAACTCGATTTCCCTATGGAAATACCCGTGCCACAATACAAAACTCTCGAGTCAAATCCCCGTGTTGCTCACGTTATCACTCTGCTTCGAGACAAACATCACACCACTTCAAGCATGCATCCGAGCAAACCATCCTCAAACCCGAGTTCTACCTCCTTCTTCCCTTCTTCCATTACAAGGCTATACTCCAGGCATATCAGAATATCACGTGTACATGCGTAACCAGGTCACCTTCGACCACTGCTCCGACTATCCGCATGTCGACGACCTGCCTCTGAGTCGACCCTACCACCCAGGTCGATGAACCATTCGCCAATTCAAAATTGAACAAAAGAACAACAGCAGTCCCCAAAATCCATCACCAAGATCCACCTTGCCTCATCATTTCCGATCACCAGAGATCCCGGCCTTTCTCCTGAATCTTTGCCTGCCCACCATCTTCCTTTCCCCGCCACTTTGATTCAACTCGACGTAATGTCTACGCCACAAATGCCACGAAACTAACCAAGAACAAAACTCAATTTAAACCTTAGATCGATCTCACCACGCCACCACGGCGATCAAGTAAACCACCAGCCATTTTTTTCAAGGTCGTCTACCTCCTCGCCACCTCCAACAGAGGTCCCAACCCCCAAAGCTACACCGGTCACCAGAAATCACTCGAAACCCAAATCCCGTTCAACATACATTTTCTCATGATTTAAAAGCCTAAAAATCTTGATTCTTTTTCTAAAAATCATAGTTTGTGAAGATAAATCGGATTATAAACGTAGATCCACAATTTGTTCAAGTCAAAAGTTTTATATTATTAAGTTTTACTGTAATATTAACATCCCAGTAAAATCTATATTGAATTTCTACTTAAAAATATTTTTAAAACCTTAACCTCGTTATTTTGGCTTATCAGGTTCATCGAGCATACCATTTTACTATGTCGTTGTTCCGAACTATTTGAGTTTCAGGTTCCTCGGACGTACCATTGTACTACGTCGTTGCACCGGCTCTATGGTTAGCGACCATGGGATAGCATTCCATTTGTGATACACGTGTTGATGAGTTTTTATGCTCCTGTTTTTGATAGGCCTTCCCCTTTGTGATTTCTGGATTTATAATTGATGATTTCTAGAATTTGTGTTTCACCCATTTTTTTATTTATATTGATAAGCTTTATCAATATTTGTGGTTTGGTGAATAAAACAAAGAATATGACACTCTTTTTGGTGTTTGAGAAAATTTGAGATATTGTATGATTTTTGTTGTTATTTAAATGTATACTTGTCACAGTATGGCATTATTGTTATCATACATTTTTGTCATATCTCTTATCCTATCTTATTTTATATGATATTTATAGCTAGATTGATCCGTTTATTATTTTCTTCTTAAATAATACTCGGATCAGACAGAGGTATTTCAAGTGCTTCGACTTGACTTCTTATCAAGGTTCGTCATCTGACTTTTGGCTAACTACTTTAGCTTAGTTTTTTTTGCTTTTATACATCCGAGATAGAGACTCCACTACAAGAAATTTGATTTTTAGTGGCGCTCAAAAAACGCTACAAAAAGTTTTGGTGGCGTTTTGATAAACGCCGCTAGAAAACATGCGACTAAAAATCCATGATTTTTTGTTGCATTTATTTTAACGCCACTATAAATGAATTTTTGACAGCATTTTTTAAACGTTACTAAAGATCTTTTTTACAGCGTTTAAGAAACGCCACCAAAAAGGTGCCGTTTACTATCTTATTTTTTTGTTGCACTTATTATTATTTTTTGCAGCGTTTTTTTAACGCCATGGAGATTATCTGAGTTACTATAATTGCTGATTCTGTAGCGCTTTTTAAACGCTACAAAAAATATTTCTGGTGGCGTATTTTCTCCACCACCGTATGTTTCGATTTTATTGCCTGTTGTTCCACGACTACATCTGATTTCGCCTCCAATTCAAATACTTCAAAACTTATACAATAACGTAATATATAAACACATACACATTCAAACACATTCAATGAACCACAATAACACAAACAAAAGCAATTACATAATCACCGCTATATCGTACCATCAGTGTCAAGACAAAAGGTTAACCATACGTACATTTACATAACCAAACTACCGTAAACAGTTTCATAATAGTACATGCAGCTAAAGTAGTGCTGCTACCATACATACTAGTTTCATAATAGTTTCATAACAGTTTTAATCAACCTAACTACATACATGTGCTGCTACCATACCAAAAACCACTGCTGCTGCTTGAATTCTTCACAAACGTTTATCTACCTGTAAACAATAATAATCATGTTACTAAATATTTGTGAGGTGAAGGTATCAAAGATCAAAAATGGACAAATATAGAAGTCCTTAGACTATAATACTTCAAACAAATATGCCTCTTCGTATTAACTACCGTGAGCACATTGTAATCGTCCAACAACTTTTACATCATATTTGTGAAGTCAGTGCACTAGACTTGCCATACGACAACCATCCTCTTCAACCATGCACTCCATTCAAAACAGCAAGTTCACCTGATAACATCCCCATTTCCTTCCTTCTCTCCGCCTGTACACTACTTGTTCACACCAACTTCTAACACAACACAGTCAACTTCTCCACCAAAACTTCCTCACAATCATATTTGATACAAACTTCCGACCATACCCACAACTCGTCCCACAACACAACCAAAAAAAAATTCGAACCTTCCAAACAACTCGTCCATCAACCATGTTCTTCATCACTGGTACAATCGAACCACCGTGCTTCTGAAACCTAACCGCAACTCCTGTGATCACTCAACAGACCTACTGTAATCTAACCTTTCGTGCATTGCATATCTCTATAGTTCGGTACAAATGCACTTCGACCACACTTCAATCATCTCCACACTTCGACCACTCAGCAATCTCCCCTTCAATCTTCCAGTCACTCCTCTTTAACACTTGCTTCATATACCACCCTACATCCAAACAACACACTGCCAACATATCAACACCAAACCCTTGAATACAAACTCTAACTCCACAACATATCCAAATCCGACAATAGCCAAACTGTCCACCATCTCAACTTCACCAAAACTCTACCACAAAACTGCTAACATCCCCGACAGTTCCCCGACTTCTGGATCATCACTGCCAACACTTCCTCCTCCCTATAACCTCACCCAAACCTGATAACAACCATCATCACAACTTCCTCAAACTGCTACTCCAACACCAAGTCAAAATCATTCATTCCTCAATCACAAACAATACAACCCTCCCTATCCCTTAAACAACCTACCACCAATATCACCCTTACTTCTAAAAACTTCACCGTCACTTGAGCTGTTCCACCTTCAAACTGCTTCAGTTCAAACAACCTCGGTCATTATAGTTCTGTCTACTACAAGCATCACTTCCCTACTTCAACACAGTTTCCATCAACTGCCTTGCAACAACCCCTCCCTATTCATACTATAGAAAAAAATCCACAATATGCCAAGTTAAAATTAAAGACAAGTTGACAGTCCTGCCACTATCTGACCTAAACCGTACCCCCCTCATTGAATTTTAGCCTAACTCCATCAACAACCTCAGCTAAACTGACAACATTCAATCAACAATTCAATCACTTTCTAGCTCTACACCAATATTTATTGAGTAATATAACTAATTTTTATAGTCGATTATCTAGGAATATTGTCAGGGTATTAGAATCAAAGTTTGAAAACATTTATGATGAACAAGTTATATACCTTTCAGTTTGTTTTCAGAATGACCTTTTCCGTTGGCCAAGCTATGGGAACGCCAAGTGCATCTTCCATGCACGTCAACGCCGATGTTGGTCTCCATAGCTCTGCATTTGCATCTCTCACAATATCAACCCAAACTTTTACAACATTAAGTCCCAATAGACGACAATGGACCAGCGTTATCGGATCAGTTGATGCAACAGTTCCTTCAGCCATTACGTTTGTTCCACCCAAATCGATCAACTGGCATTTGCTATCTTTTGTCCACATTGCAATTGGATGGAAAAAAAAAGAGATTATTATGCAGAATATATACATACACTTAATAAATAAACTTTCTACACAAGTAATTTCTTCAATTTTGAAAATTAATACTTACATGCTCTGATTTCTTCATGACCACGGGTGTAGATTTCATGGGAGAAGTCGCATAATTTACACTGTCATTTACATTTTCTTTATCAACTTCAACTTTTGATTTTGGCCATGCTACTTTCCTACCAACCGCATGTCCAATGCATGACATATCACATGTGGGTTGCCACAAATAAGCATCGTTATTTATTACTCTGTCGACCGAAATCACAACGGCAGACGGACCGAGCGGAATACCATTAACAACATATTGTGGCTCTCTGGAGTAGACTCTTCCTTCGGCAACTACCCCTTCACCCTCATTCCAACCATAAATCTTGCATTTGTCGTCTTGGACAGTGCTGTTACTCTAAAAATGAGAAGTGTAATTTTAAAAAATAAATAAATATAAAGATGGTTTATTTTAACAAACAAATAAATTTCTAGTTAGCAAATTACTTAGCAAATCATTTACAGGTTATAAAATGAGAAGTGTAATTTTAACAAACAAATAAATATAAAGATGGTTTATTTTAACAAACAAATAAATTTCTACTTAGCAAATTACTTAGCAATTCATTCAAAGGTTATAAAATGAGAAGTGTAATTCCAACCATAATATTGTGGACAGTGTTGTTAATATAAAAAAATTACTCGCAGCGCTATCTTAATGCAAATTTAATTTACCTTCACTTAAATCAACTTTAGTATGTTTCAATGAGAAGTGTAATTCAACAGTTTAGTATGAGAAGTGTAAAATTTACCGTACTGACGTCGTTCAAATTTACTCGCAGCGCCATCTTAATGCAAGTTGATGGCCAAGCTACTACCTTATTCACAGCGTCTGCTAATACTGTCATTTTAGGTGTAGGCCTCCATAAATAAGTATCTGGTTTGTCCATGATATCTACAATAATGCTCACAGCATTTGGTCCAAGATGAATGCCATTGACAACCGCAGTTGGGTCCCTGGACAACACCCTCCCATTGGCAACAACTTCACAGTTTCCAGCCCAATTCAACATCGAACATACATCGTCATTGCTCTGCTATTATTCAACCAAAAATTATAGCAACCACTGGATCAAAATTTAAAATCTAAATGCTATTTCTTGAGTAATATAATTATTATTTTTACCAATTCAGATGTGCTCCTTTTCGAACTTTCTACAACCTGCAGCAAAGCTCTAATATCAGGATATTTTAATCTTAAAAGCACTCAATTAAATGTAATGTAGGCGTTTAATTGACTATCGAAAAGTAATAAATGGACTTTGATCAGTTAATGTATTTTACAGCTATAAATGATGGGATAAAATTAATATGGCTACCGAAACCAGCAAGTGAAAAAAATAAAATTGAGTTGCTAAAATTAAAATGACCATACTTAAAATGGCAGAGAACATATAATAACTTTGTGAGAGAGAATAAATTTGTTCTTTTTAGTATTTTAAATTATATGGCGCTTTGAATTTTTTATTTTACATATATAAATTACGTTTAACAGTTTACCTTCTGGTTCATCAGAACCTGCAGCATACTCTTTATTTCTGCTATTTCCTCTCGACACTGCTACACTTGTTTATCTTTGGACTGGGCCACAACTAGCTTGGTAAAAGTGCAACCCCTTCGCAATGCCCTTAACCGTCCTGGTTTATCTTGTCCGAGTACATGTACAAGAGCATCTCCATTGACATTCTATGACGAACCGGAATGCGATAGGCTACCAAATTTTTTAATCTCCTCCTACATAAATAAATATAAGCATATAATGTACAATGGTAAAATTATCGTACTTTTGGACAATTTTTTATATACAGATAAAATAAAAAAAAACTTACAATAGCATTTCTAGCTTCCGCGGTCACCGGTTCACCATTTTTTTATGTGAGATTTAATCCAAACATCGGCTCTAGTTATGGACGATGGACTTGGACTTTCTTTTTTCTAAATTTAGGATAACATTAAATAAAAAACTGGACATGTATAAAATAATATTAAATAAATCTATACTTAATTAACTAACCATGTCTTCGGTCAATCTAGCCATTCCTTTACGACCAGTTATGTGTGGAAGTTGTTTATCCCTAAGGGTCGAATATTTCTCACTTCGTTTCTGTAAAATAGAAAGATATATTGTTGATATATTGTTATAGGATAATGACAGCTTCGTTGTTTGAGAAAGTGAAGAGTGTCAGAGAGAAGTTGATATATTGTTATAGGATAATGGCAGCTTCGTTGAGGAAGTGAAAAGTGACAGAGAGAAGTTGTTTGAGAAGTGTTTGATAAAGGCAATGTAAAGAAGAAACATGGATATTTTGTTTTGTAAATAGAGAACAAAAACTTGAAAATAGTGCTTGTAGTAGAGGAAAATTCAATGTATCAGAAACTAAAAGACAAATGAAACAAAACAGTGAACATAATATCAAGTGAAAACAGTGAGCACAAGAAACAGATATGTAAAAATGAAAACTAAAATCTAAGATGCAATGTAATGTTTTTTGTTTTATTTTTGTATTTGGTTATATGCAATGCAAGCTTGTTGAAGTATGAAATGCAATAGCAATGTAAAACAGAAAACGAAACGCAAAAGTCAGGAAATGAAATGTAATAGCAAACTAGTTGAAAATTCCAATGCAAGATGAAAACAGATCCAACAATTTTTTTAATGCAAGATAATACAATACAAAACCAAACACACATCACTAAACTGAACTAAATTCAAGTGAACAAGAAATGTGTACAGAATGAACAAAGTTAAAATGGAAAGTGTTGAGTTGACATGCACACAAGAACAAAGAACAAGAATGCACAGTGAACATAAATGCAAAACAAATGAAACGCAAAATGTTCTCTTTTTTTGAGACTAAAACAAAACTATACGTGTTATTGGATAATATAATTGTTCTTTTGAAAATGATAATCAACTCTGCTGTGCAAATAACCATATGTGTTATTGGATCCCAATCATTAACTTTTAAAGTGTTCTAGCAAATAAAATAGTGAATAGTGTTACCTTAAACTCCGGACTTGTTTTCGCCTTCACAAACCTTCTCCATTCGTTCATGCTTTTGATGTTCGTAGGTTTCAGTTTTAGTCTTTCCTCTTCATTCTCCGCTTTATTTAATTTTCGAACCAATTTACTTTTTGACGATCTCCAAATTACTCCCATTTGTTGAAATACAGCTTTTCTTTGCCAACCCTCTTCCAGTTTAAATCTAATCTGCAACAATACATGAAAACATGATATTAAAATCAAACAACAGCCATATGTATGCATCAAACAATTTTTTCCAGCCATAACTATAATACGTGATAAAGCAATGTAGCAATGTAGAAACTTGCAAACAGATGTATAAACAACAAAAACAATTTTTAACTCATACCTGAATCGATTGCCACAAAACAATTTTTAACTCATCACTTACATTCCTCCAATCATCAAGTGTGTATGGAACCAGCTCCCGCACAAGCGGTCCAAGAAAAGAGGATAAATGTACTGACCCTTTCCCTATTGGTATACCTATATCATTGAACTCAACTTCAATTCGATCCTGACTGCTTAACGGGAGTCTTTTTGCTTTTGTTGGACCTCTACCGCCTCTTTTCCGAGATGTACTTCTGGATTCAGCTTCACTTGCTCTCCCAATTTCTCCCTCAGCATCATTAGTTTTTCAGGAAGGATTTCATTTTCTGAGCGAAGTCCTTCTTCATTTGGGTCGGAGGGGGTAACAGGTGGCTCTTATTCTTTGTCTTCATTGCAAACAATGGTTTGCTTCTTAGCGTTGACTGTTGGCTCTTCACTGTCGGTGCAAGCACCAGCTGGAACCTTAACCTTTTTCTTTGGATTATACTTCCTCTTTAACTTATACTTCTGAGATTCCTCATCAGCCTTTCTCTGGTTGTGAGTACGTACAAAGCTTGAATGCATCTTTTTTCTGCAAATAACATAAAAAACAGTAACTTATTTTGAGAATACTTCATATAAAGGACAGTTAACAGTATCTATTATGTAACCTTGAATACAATAGTTATTAATACATGTATATGAACTCTGTAATGTAAACTCTGTAAATAATCATATTAATACTTAATAAAGGAATAGTCAAAACATATAATTTCTGTAAATGTATATTAATATGTTTTCTATGCTTGCATTTACAAATGAAGGCACCTAACATATAATAAAAAAAGCACAACACACTCAACAAAATTTGCAACCTCTCACAAACACAAAACATAGCAATGTTAACTCACACACAACTCACACAAGCACACAGTACACAACATATGCACAAACCCAACTCACCCTACAGACAGTCAGACAACCCTCACAAACACAGTACACACAAACACATATGTAGACTAACTACCCACTTACCTTATCAGTCACTATCCTCTGGTTATCACTCACTGTCTTCTGAGTTTCGATTCTTTAATATTATTTATATGTTAATATGGAGCAAATACTTGGTACTTTAAGCAATACCATGCTCAAGTATTTGTTTTATATAGTAGATAAATGTTGTGTAAAAAAAAGATAGTATTAATATGCACCTTATGTAAATGAAAATATTCCATAGTTGAAAAATTGTATTACATAAACAGTTTTACAATGCCTTGTGATCTGAGTCTGGGAGAGGACATGCCCAAATCATAATTTGATAATATATAACTCATAAAGCAATATGAATACACTATTGTAGTTACATACTAAATCTATCAAAAAACAACAAAATATGCCCAACGTCCAATTATGGACCACATATGTCAAGGGAATATTATCGAACAAACATTAGCTTGAATCGCTATTAGACTAGAAAAAATATGCTAATGATTATGTAAAGAAAAAGAAAACGGGGAGGAAATATTTACTTAAACTAAGAGAAACATGCAATACTTATAACCGAAAAATATCACCGAATGCTAGAAAATAAATGTGTCTACTTCATAATTTAATTTGTTCTTATATCAGCAAAAAGATAACTATAGATTATTTCCAAGCTAAAGTACAAATCCTTTAGACACATCTTCCCAAGCTATCTAACCCTATTGACATCCATGAAACCATTTGGCACATCTTCCTAAGCTAAAGTAGAAATCCTTTGGAAGTTAAGATAAACATAAAATTACTTCTTTCCTTTTGAGAAAAAAAAATATTTTTCATCAAAATGTTTCTCCCTGCCAGATCTCCGTAGTTCCTTCTCTTCGTCTATCCCTCCCGTCCTCATTCTTGCTCTGGTTCGTTCATGCCTAGCTCTCCACCTCTTCTTCCGCTCCAACCCGTTGCTCCATCCTCTTCGCCCTCTTCAACTCGATTTGGAAGGATATTTAAGGTAAACCATGTTGCGTCCTCGTGCTCAGTCCCGACCTTTCTTTCTGAGTTCGATTTTCCGCCTCTTCCTTCAAGTAAGTTCTCTGACCCAGCTGCTATTGAATGCCCAAGCTTCCAACCTGTTTCTACGGTCGGTGAAGTGTGCCATTCTGATTTTGGCCCTATGCATTCGCATGTGAATGATGTTGATGATTTTGGTGCTAATGGTGTGGTCATTGGTGTGATTGGTTGCGAGTTGTGTTCTGCTGATGCCAATAATTCGTGTTTAGCACGACGCACACCATGTGTTTGTCCAAATTCTGATGAGAAGGATGTCTCCAACTGCAGTTTCTTGAGTTTTGGTGTTTCGTTGCTTGCGGCCTTCCCCCAAGCTGGTCTTGCGGCATCAGTTGGTCGTCCCAATGTGGATGCGGTTCATCCTACTGCTTCCCCTCCTGGTTCCAAATCATGGTCCTCGCTTTTTACGTCTCTGCCTCGTAACGAGGGTGTTTATGAACCAGTTGAATTTGATATCGTTGAGGAAAATGGAGTGATGATCCCACCTCCAAATGTCATGCAAGCCGGTTTGAACTATTGGTCAAAATATTTAGTTGGTTTCTTTTTGGATCCTAATCATCGCCTTCATGATGCGTCCTCTGTTTTTCGTAAGGCTTGGAGACTTCATGGTAATCTTCGTGTTAAGCTGGTGGACTCTATGTATTTCCTATTATTCTCCTCCTCTGTGGATCGCCGTCGTGTTCTTGAGGCTGAGCCTTCCTTTTTCGATGGGAAACCTTTTATTATTACTCCCTGGTCAACTACGGTAGCTAGCGCACGTCAGCAAGTTCTATCCATTCCCGTTTGGGTTTATTTTTCTCAAATTCCTTCTGCTCTTCAACCACTGCTTGGTTTGAATTGGCTTGCTTGCAACGTCGGTAAATTGAAATGTTTTGACGCTAATACGGTTGCTCGTGATAAGCTGGTGTACGCTAAGGCTCTGATTGAGATTACCCCCCTTAAGCCACTCCCTACCTCTATTCCTGTTCAGTTAGCTGTTGGCCATGTAGTGGATGTCCGTGTACGTTACGGTTGGGTCCCGGACATTTGTACCTCCTGTCACTCCTTTGGCCACTTAGTTGTCGCCTGCACCCATTATGTTGTCTCCGCTGCTGCTCCTAAGATTCCTCTGCCTCAGCCCCCGCTCAGGAAATGGGTTCCCAAGGTCTCTCTGGTTACTCCTCCTCCTGTAGTTCCTTCATTTGTCCCTGGTCCGCCGTCTTCTATTTCTCGGCTGGCGTCCCCTACTGCATCCAAAGTCCCTGATGATGATTTTGTGGTTTCCAATGCTGTTCCGAATCTTGATCCGTCTCAGTTGCCTATAGTTTGGGTTGAGTCTGAGAGTTGTTGGGTTCAACGATGTTCTGATTTGCGTTACAACCCTGTGGATGATTCCTATTTTAGATATGTTATCGATGATCTTTTGGACATCCGATGCCTTTATTATAGACCATCTGGTGATTCCTTGGTTCTTGATTTGGATGGTACGTATGTTGAGTTAAATTCCGTCATGCTTGCTGATACTACCTGGGGTCGATCTTTTATTTACTCTTCTGAAGCTGAGATCTATGATCCTTCTCTTGCACTCCTATTTCGCCCCTATAGTGGACTTCTTGGGAATGTCTCTCTGCATCCTTCCCAAGTGGATGTTGTCGTTGGTGTTACTACCTCTTCGGAGGAGTCATAGTCTTGTTAGTTATTTTTAGTAGCTGTGACATGTCTGTCATAATCCTGTGCTGTATTTTTTTCTTTTTAGCAGTTAAGGTGTCTCTGCCTTACTCCTGTACTTCATTTTCTTTATTACGTTCGTAATAAAAAATGGACGGTCCACTATAAAACTAGCTGGCCTTGCCAAAAAAAAAGATGTTATTACAAGGGAAAAATGTATCTTTTGACAATTATGCAACAGGGAACAAACTTGGCATAGGAATGGAATTAAATTCAACATAAACATAATATTAAATTTGATTTGACATATCAAATCCAAATAGAGTCAGACAAAAAAGAAATATATTACAAAATTAAAATAGAAAAAAATGAGTTATATGTATAAATGATGCATGCTAGAGTAGAAATAAAGATCCTCAATCAGAAGCTGACTATACATCTTCAAATTGACATATATGTAAGGTTTAATGCTAGGTTTTGATTCTTGAGTAGTAGACAGAACAAAGGTGGTAAATGTCAAAGCTGTCATGAAACAAGGAAAAGAAACTACTTGATTGTAATACTTTTTCAAATGATAGTACAACAAATTTATAATCTACTCAAGTAGAACATATAATCTACTCAAGTATGCCTTCGCAATCCTCTCTAACATAACTAACATCTTCATCATCCATTTTGGTTATTTCATTACCTTCCACGACTTGGATATCTTCCTCGATGCAATCGTGATCCTCTAAATCATTAAAACTTCTTGATGGTGCTTTCATTACAACATACCAATTAGAAACATCATTCTCTCTTGAATAAAATATTTGTCTTGCTTGAGATGCAAGTATGTATGGATCTCGTAAAAACGATGCTTGTTGTAAATTAACAAGAGTGAACCCATCATCATCAACTTTTACTCCATTTCCTTTATACGCCTAACGACACTTAAAAACTGGAATATAAAATGTATGATAATCTAATAAAATTATATCTGTCAATATTCCATAGTAAGTGACCACATCAACTACTTGGGACATATCTTTTGCACTTGCTCTACACATAGTAGTCGCATCAACTGAGTTTCTCTCCCTACATCCTGTATATGAAAACGTTGCTCATTGGTGATATATCCATTGTAAGACATGGCATCATCCTTCGGACCAAACGCAATCCATCTTAACATGTCATCATGATCCTTAGAGGTAATAGGTATCTACAATAAATTTTATTTTGCATGTATATTTTATAGTAAGATTAATAGTCAAAAGAGAATATATTTGAAATCTAACTAACCTTTCTTTTAATGCAATCGGCAAAAATTTTTGTATGTGTTTCCCAAAGTAAGGTCGCATTTTTTGTCATGCGTGGGTCTGACTTTTCTAATTCCTCCAAATGCAAACTAGTATTGAATAATTGATTATAAGTTATATATAGCATTACGAACACATCAAAATAATTAAAACAGTATAACATACACTTACTCTATAAATGGTTCCACCACAACCATATTCATTAACACGGCTAAATGAGCACTTTCTTTGTCATTAACTGACAGTTTAACTGTCTTGGATATTGAAATCGGACGTCCCTCGAGTATTGCACTGCTTTCATAATCTTCATTTCGAGCTTCTTTCCCCTCTATATGTCCCGATTTTTTCAAAAATTCATCGAAAAACATCATGGATTCTTTTGCAAGATAGGATTCTGTAATACATCCCTCTGGTCGTGCATAGTTTCTGACATGGTCTTTTGAGTGTCTTCATGTATCTTTCGAATGGGTACATCCAACAAAAATGAACCGGTCCACACATTAGTGCTTCTTTTCCAAGATGAATGGATAAATGTACCATTATATCAAAAAAAATATGGTGGGAAATATTTTTCAAGCTCAAATAAAACTTCAATAATCTCAACATTGATTTGTTTTACCTTCTCTCTTTGGAGAACACGTTGACATAATTTGTTGAAAAAAGAACATAAGCGAATTATTGTTTTTCTTGCCTTCTTTGCCATTAATCCTCTCGATGCTACTGGCAATAACTGTTGCATTAATACATGGTAATCATGTGACTTCAATCCGCTAATTTTGCAATCCTGCAACGAAATTCGATTTTTCAAATTTGAACAGTAGCCATTTGGTCCTTTGAAATCGTGCAATCTTTTGCAAAATATTCTTCTCTCGAATTTTGACAACATGTATGGAGCCGGTGGAAGATATGTTTTATTCCCACGAGGTTGTGCATGAAGCTCACTTCGAATTCCCCAATCCTCTAGATCCTTTCTACAGTTGGTTCCATCTTTTGATTTATTACCATGCAACATCGTGCCCAATAGGCTTTCACCAGTGTTTTTCTCCACATGTATCACATCTATATTGTGACGTAATGGAAGCTCCCGTGAAAACCAAAACTAATGCATTATTGGGTTTTTCTTCTATTAAAACAATGAAAAATAAATAAACTAACCACTAACCTTCCAATAAGGCAAATCAAAGAAAATTGATCTTTTTTCCACCTCGATAGCTCCATTTTTGTAGAATCGTTAGTATTATCATCTTTATCTTATGTATCATAAACAAACTTTCTCTTCTTTTTCTTTTCCAAAATCATTTGGATAATCCTTCAACAATGCATGAATATTTCTCCCAGTTAGTATTCTAGGAGCACTACCTTTCTCTATGGTGTTATCAAACAATGCCTTTTGTTTCCTCCGTGAATCTGAAGCAGGTAGAAATCTTCTATGACCCATGTAGACGCTCTTTCGACTATGATTCAACCAACGAGAATGGGTATTGACACTACATAATGGGCAAGCTTTTCCCCCCTTCACACGACATCCAGCAAGATTTCCATAAGCCGGAAAATCGTTAATCGTCCATAGCAAAATTGCATTCAGTTTAAAAAAAGTTTTACTAAATGCATCATAAGCATCAACTCCCTGGTTGCTTTGGGCCTGGAATAAGTAAAGTTAACATAATATTTTCCTTCTTCATACACAACATAGGCGAGAGATTGTATGTCACAAGCATCACAGGCCAGCAACTATATTTTAAACTCAACATGGAAAATGGATTGAATCCATCTGTAGCAAGACTAGGCCTAAGATTGCGTGGATCAGATGAAAAAGATTTATACTTTTCATCCATCATTTTCCATGTCGTAGAATTCACGGGATGACGCATTTTTCCATCGTTGCTTGTACTATTAAAATGCCATCTTAAATCTTCTGTCATCTTTTGAGATCTATACATTCTTCTAAATCTCGGAATTATTGGAAAGTATCTCGATACTTTAACTGGGATACCTTGTATAACCTCTTTAGTATCTTGATTTTTCTTCCATCTTGAAGAACCACATTTTGGACAACTTTCTAAATCTTTGTATTCTTTTCTGTAAAGGCAACAGTCATTCTCACAAGCATGTATCTTTTCAAAACCCATGTCGAATGCTCTAAGAAATTTCTTTACTTCATATAAGTTTTTGGGAAGCACGTTATCCTTCGGCAGAAATAAATGTTGCACGGTTAAAAGCTTATCAAACCCACTATCAGACAAGCCAGTCTCACATTTAAGATTATACAAGACGGTGATAGCAGATAATTTTGTGTCATTTATGCAACCAGGATATAATGGAGTTTCTGCATCTTCCAAGTTCTTGAGTAACTCATCCTCTTTTCTTTGAGAATTAACATTATCTTTATCATCATCAAAAAAATCTTGATTCAAAAAATCTTCATCTTCATAGTGAATCATCTTGAATAGATCATATACATCAAACGTATTTGTTTTCTTCTCTACATTTATCTCTTCACCATGGTTAAACCATACACCACCCATGTATTTAGGATCCATTCCTTTTATAATTAAATGTTAAATGATGATTTGTTCATCATGACGACTAAGATTCCAACAATCCTTGCAAGGGCATAATTTTTTTCTACACTTCTTGCATTCCTCTTTGCAGCATTCACAAAATTCATTGCTCCTTGTCTGTACTCTATACTAGTTCTATGAAAAAAGTAAAACAAATAAAAAATTTGAGCTTTAATATTAGATTATATGTAATAATTCTCAAAATAAATAGTAAGTTAATCATGGTTTTATCACCTGCTTAAAAAAACCCAGTCGTTTTCCATTTTCGACATATGAAGGCAAATAAGTTTCCAATCTTTGACGTATAAATTGGTTATCTGTTGTAATCAAAAAATTAACTAGACGTTGAAGTTATTACCCAAAAAAACATCCAAGCATCTTGTAAATAATGCACTATCTGGAACATTGGTAACACACCCATAGTAAGGATAATAAACTACAATAAACCACATAAAATGAATAATAACAGAGATAGCATGTGCTGCAGTGAATGAAATAACAGAGATAGTTTTATTTTTAGGATACTGCACACATGAATCAAAACCCGTTCACAAGGTTACATAGATTTGTTTTTCTTCGTTTGGTGACTGAAATTATGACGCATTTGCTGAAAATATAACGCATATAGATATGTATCACTGAGATAATTCCATGTGACCATGTAAACGCATCTGCCGAAAAATTATTTATAGAAAAATAACACATACATTTTTCTTATTTAAACTCATTCTTATCTATCATTTGTATATTTTATACATATAAATATACATGCTTCATTTCAACATCCAGTGACATGCTTCTAAAATTATAATCAAGTATAGAGATTATATTTGAGTTCTACTTACAGTTTCTTTCGCAATGGCATAAGTAAAGCATGGCAATATGATTAATCCTCATATCGGTGATGAAGAAGAATATCAAGAAAACAATGGTTATGATGGATATTTGAGCTCTTTATTAGAAGAAAAAGAAGATGATGATAGCTTCAATTCAATTGGTGAAAATTCATCTGAAGATGAAGATTTTATAGACGATTTGAATTCATCTTCATGTTCTTTGAATTCTTCCTTATCATCATCGAATTCATCACTTTATGATATTTCATCTCTCATTTCACATCTTCCTTTGAAGTAAGTTTTTGTTCAATCGTGTTCTGATTTTGCTTCTTTTCATATATAGAACATTTTTTTGTTCAGATTTCTTTTTCTTAATTTCTTTCTTTCTTTCTTTTATTTTTTATTTTTTATGTCTAAAATATTAATCATACGTAAGTAATTTATGGTATCATTACACGTATACATAAGTTTTCATATACAAGTTGTCTAACAAATCGTTTGAATTTCAGGAGAGGTTTATCAAAATACTACGAAGGAAAACCACAGTCATTTACATCACTATCGAGCATGAAGAGTTTGGAGGATCTAATCAAAACTGAAAACTCATCAAATAAGAAGATCAAAGCATTGAAAAATAATAGTTGGAGTATGATGAATTCATCCAGAATTATAAAGAAGAAAAGCTCTAAAGGATCAGTAAGCTCTTTGTTAGGAAACTTGAAGAGGAATGATAGTCTTTTCAAAGGCAAACCATGTAAATGCAAATAAAAAAATAACATAAATTGGATACAATTAAAGCAATCACATCGCACTAACATAATAGGAAATGATTAGAATATAAGTAAAATTTATAAAAAAATAGCTCGAACATAATCATATAAAATCAATTATTCCAGTTAGGATTTATTCCAATTAGGGTTAAATAGACTATTCCAATTAGGGTTTACGTAGAAATTCGTATAGAGTATCCACACATAATCATATAAAATCCAATAGACTCATAAAATCGGTTTATAAAATTTCATACCTAATCCGCAAGGAGAGATCTGTGAAGGGCTACCACAACGATGTGGAGAGGAGTAGAATGAAGGACGTCTACTGCAACAATGATAACGAAGCAAGGTGGATTTTGTTGGAGGGTGAGGTAGATTTTGCTGGAGCGAAAAGGAAAGCGTGAGGAGAAATGTTTCTAAACAATGAAGAGGAAGGGAAATGTGACAGTAGATAAAAAAAATTCGTGAAATATTTTTTACTTTACGCGGGTGCAAAGCGGGAACGTGAAATCTTTTTAGCTGCATTTATATTTTTTAGGGGAATACTTTTTGGTTGCATTTAGAAAGAAACACCACCAATTTTTGCAACTATAAATGGTTTTTCTTGTAGTGCTCCTTGATATATACATATTATTTTGTGGTGTAGTGGATCTTGTATGACCACTACTTAGATGTACATTTTTATATGTTATATTCATATCTGTTTCCGCCTTAGTGATATGAATATCTGTGACTGATTTATGTTATGCTTATTTTATATTTGTTTCGAAGATCACACAGCCACTGTGTAGAAGCTTTGAGTTTGTAATTGATGTGTCAGATCTCCTCTTGAAACGAAATGCAAATAATACTATCTGACATATCGGTATTCGCACAAGGCAATTACACAGATGGTCGCTCCTCAATAGCCTTATTCTTCATGCTAGTCTACAGCATTACCCCGTATTGTCCTTAGCTAGTGTGAGTATAGAGGTGAGGCACCACAACCAATCACTTAGTAAAACTCTTAATTGCGTAAATCATTCGTCGTAAGGCCACTAAGAAAAGAGCTTCATGTATATCTCAAGTCATAAATCAAAATGGGATATCTAAAATAAGGACAACAAAACCCGAATTTCCCGAAGATAGGAGTTGCAGTATGAATCCGATTGGGACATGCGGAAGACCACGAGGGGCACCTAGTCTCGTATCAAGTGTTCGGAGTAAACAGTCCCGTGAACTAGGGGCACACACTCACCAACACTTAACCAAAGTAGCAAAAATTTCATAGTTCTGTTACTCCAAATAAATAATTTTGGCAGTAATTACGGGACTAGTATAGGAAAAATATCAATGACTACTCACATATACAAAATCATGCTGCATAAAAAAATAGTAGTATAAAAAGGCAACAGTGCATGGAATGTAGATAAGTAGACAAGTGAAGTTACAATCAAAATTTCAACAGTTTTATTACTTATATTGTTTTTCATGTACAACAACAAACTGCGAGCGCCATGCCTAAAAAATATTGGCCAAAGAAAGGAAATTACAAACACTACTATTACAACAAGTAGAAATGCTAAGTGCAGACTCTACACCTATACAAAAGTGACTAAAAAGCAAAAACTCCACTTCACAGATACACGGACGGATCATGGCTTCTTATCACTGCCTCCTTTGTCGCCTTTCCCACCTTTAACACGCAACTTCTCAAGCTTCTACCCTCCTGGGATGATCTCTCTTTTTGAAACATTGCCACTGGCAGACCCTCCTTTTGCTTTTGTGACTGTGGGATTTATGAGAACTCTTTGATGACCTTTTTTACTCTTCAACCTACTCCTTCTCTACCGCCAACATCTGCTACTCGGTCATTGGCCGCTCGGTCTCTAATTTGTCTGGTTGTAGCTTGATCTGCCTGCTCCTATGTGTTGGTGGCTGTCAAACCCTCCTCTTGAGATACAGAGGAGTCATCCAAACCACGTACGCTGCAATTTGCTCAATGTGAGAACCAGACTATGAGCTAGATACAGAGGCGATGGTTGATGTGGTAGTAGATCCAACACCATGAGTAGGAGGTTACTTGACAGGAAGAGATGGTTGAACTATAATATCATAATAATGGGTGGTTATCTCGGCGATTTCCTCCTGTGTAAGTTGGAAATCTTCAAATATGGGAGAGATAAGAAAATTAGCTCCTATAGGGGTTTGTTCATGCACCATAACTTCGAAGCCCTTGCTCTTGCCTTCTTTTGATTACTGCATTATCACAAGAGAAGTATAAATACTCCGCACATTAGTGCGAAGATATGAAGACGGCTCACGAGGGTTCAAAATAAAATGCCTTGTCATAGCCTTAGTGGCAGTCGTGACATCAATAGCTTCTCGTTCTCTCTCCAGTCTCAAGATTTCCTAGCCCTCCCCTAAAGGTTGGTGGGACTATTCTTTCAAATATGCTTGGACCAACTCCTCTTCGGTACAACTGCCGCCTATATCTTGAAATTGGACCATAATCTCTTCCCAAACTACGGCAAGCGCATGAGGGAGCAATGGACCCAAGTAACTAAGACACCACTGATGCAACACGGAGTTGACATAGAAGCCCAAAATAATAGCATCCAAGCCTTCCATCTTCTTTATGATGGTATCTTGAAGCTCTGAAAAGATGACATCCGTGTTATCCTTCTCTATCGCCAGTTGTTTCTTCTTAGCATCCAAATTCGAAACTTGTTCACGAAGAGAGGCAATTTCTTGAGCCTGCTCAATAATGGTTTTCTTCTGCATCTCAACCATTTTCTCGCTTATCCTCAACTTTTCTTTTAAATCCACCTCATCCGTATGGCACTTCTTTATCTCATCTCAAAGTATGATTGTGGCTCGGTCAGTGGATTCTTTCAGCTCCTTAAGCAAAGAACTTTTTCTCTCCCTCTTGAAGGCAGCATCTCTCTCTTTACTTAGCCTCTCAATCTCTGCATCGCGATTTGCGAGCCGCTTCTCATACTCATCCTTTTTGGACTCAAACAGGTGGATTTCCTTGTAGTTGTTCCGGTTAACTGTAGGTAGCTTATATGCAAAATTTTACCCACTCTTCAACTTGCTCCAAATAGATTTGAATTACTTGAAAATGCGGGTGAATAAAATTCTGCATGAGTTGACTTCAGATTAGGCTCGTTAAACACAACCCCCTTGAGAACAGATTAGGGAATGCAACTTGTTGATGCTGGGGACTAGCAGGAAAAATGTAAGGCGTATGCGTAGAAATCTGGGAAGTGGCGGTCATGATAGTATGAGTGGAAGAGGTCATGACACCGAAAGCAGGGACATTTATCCAAATGGAACTAGGAGGCTATGAAGCGGAATCTTGCTTTTGGTCTCCTTTCATCCTCTTTGATTGATCTCCCATCTCAACCGGGCTCTTCCACTTTTCGTTGCCACTTTTCTATCTCTGCCTTGATCTTCTCATCATGGCGATGCTCTTCCGCCTCCCCCTTCCTTCTTTTCCTTCCCTCATCGGTTTCCCAGGGAGCACGGTACCATGGAGAGTGTCTCTGTGAACGCTAACGTCATGACCCGAAATTCAGCGTTCACAAATTGACATCAAATACCTCACTTGTATTCGATTGCCGGAGATTCGAACGTCAAATTTCAGTTTGGACAGAGCTTATTACAACATTAGATGAATATAAACAGCGGAAAACAAAATGAGCGGCCATACATCAATATTCCAGATACAAAATCATTTTAATATTCATTACAACATCATCTCAAACATAAGAGTATTCTTATACATATAACACAACTTCAAAATAGAACATCACGACAGAACAACAAGTGATTGCATTCCAAGAAAGTCTTCAAAGAAATGAAGCGATAGCGAACTTCCAAACTAAGCACCTTGAGATCCAAAAGTTTTCAAAATATTTCCAAGTAAAAGCCTTCAAAAACTGATAGCCTCCAAACCATAAGACTTCAAGATCCAGCTAGCACCAAAACATGGAAAACCTGCTACTAGGCTGCCTGTGTGGAAATTATGGGCACCCAGAGTTTAGAAAGGAAACAATAAACTTCGGGTCAGTCGTGGGATTGGTATGAGTAAACAAAAATAGTTTCTGAATAAAAATAGATTTTTGAAAGAAAAACCGTTCATGCTTTTGAAAAATGAAGCTACCATAAGGCCTCCCGGCACACACACAACGCAATCGCACACTTGGGGGAGATTTCTCCTTATGATAGTCAAATATGCTTTATACGAGAAAATTCTTTGATATTATTATTAGTGCATAGTGTAGAAAACATTTTCGAAAGTATAATATTAATCTTAGCCATCATACGTACCATTATAGTATGCCTACTATAGCTACCATATTAGATGGCAGGTTCTACAACTAAAACCGTACTGGGTTCGTATTGGTAATTGGATTTCCTACAAATGGTCAAGCTAAGGAACTTCCTGGGCCACATGGGTACGCCTCTGGAGGGACCCCCGAGAACCTAACCGGATCTCTGCCAACACAAGGTCGGGTAACTTCTGTAACTAGGTAACTACTACACGAGTATGCCATCCCCGGTTGTAACCAACCTTTATCCGGGGACCCAACAACAACAATCACAAAGTAATATATATTTGCGATATCCACATAAGTTAAGTATCTGGGCTCCATACCATGATACCACTTCTATCCAGAAGGAAACGCACATACCCTAAGGGGCGCTACCCCCAATAACCTTGCTGCATCCTTCCTGTTTCGACCATTACCGAGATGTGAGGTTCGATGAAGTCTCGTCCACAAAGCTACGCTTTTCACAAAAGCCATGCTTTGATCAACAAATGATCAGTAAGACTCAACATGCCACATTACCAAGTTGGGAATATATTACTGATAACCTTCAACTACATAACCTCTGAGCTCGTACGTCTCAGAGAAGGGTGTTAAGTTAAGAGAATAAATTCTTCGCCACCAACAGAAATGTATTTGAAAGAAATCTGCTTTATATCTCAAAATGTAATGTCAGACATACAATCCATACAAGTCTGTTCCGGGTTCGGACAGAACCGAAGGCACTTTCGAAGAAGCCCTTGCAATCCAGACATCCACAATCCCGATCGGACTCCCCATTACATATGGAGAACTCTATATTGCAGAGTCATTCGACAGGTTATCCTATCATTCTCAAAGATATCCGGTCTTCACCACCATCTTCAAATGCTCATCTGCTTCGTCGTATCACTATTCGGAATGGGTTATATGACACAAAGGTTCTCTAACGGCTAAACCGAATAGTGAGCGTCAATTTAAAAACATGTGGATATGCCATTCACAAAGATTCACAGGTTCGATGTGGGTTTCGGATAACCAACTGGAATCCGACTCCCTATCGCATCGAAATTCAAGAGCCGTTTTTATGGGCCAAAGGGTTTTAATATTCACATAGAAAAATACAAAATCACAACTCAGCACAAAGCAATTCATATCACATAGCATCACAATTACAATCAGAGATATCAATCAGTACACATTATATACAATAGTTATCAATCATTTACAACTAAGATGAATCAATCGTGTGATTTAAACTAATCAATCACATAATTAATTTCATTAATTATCTTTAATCAATGATTAGTTACCCTTAATTAAAATTAATTAAATCTTTAATCATCTTCATTAATTAATCATTCCTTAATTGATTACCCTAATTAATTAATCCTTAATTTTTCATTAGTTAAATCTTAATTATTTTTATTAATTAAGTATTTCCTTAATTAATTACCCTAATTAATTAATCCTTAATTATTCATTTATTAAAACTTAATTACTCTTATTAATTAATTATTTCCTCAATCAATTATCCTAATTTATTACAATTTGATTAACCTTAATTATTCCTTAATTAATCATTAACTATTAAGTAATTAATTTAAATAGTATCACTTAAGTAAATCATAAATTACTTATTAAATTCAAAAGATAAACCTTCTTATCTTTGTTAACCATTTTTTATTATCCTGTAAACTTAATTTAAATTTATCATATGAATTGCCTTGAGAGATCAAAATAGTTTTGCATGACATTTTATCTTAACATCATTCTTAATGACATTGTATAATTAATTTTATAAAGTAATGTGACAAAATTAAATTAAATTAAATTACTTAAAAAAATTATTACTTAAACTTTAATTTGTTTTAAATCCAAATCAGAATTATCCTTTAAAAACATGAGTTTAAAATTGTTTTAAAAGTTTTGAATTTTTTATTTTTTTATTTGAGCAAACTGTCCTGTAGATGACTCCCCTGAAGTTACTTCGAGTCTTACCCGAAACTTCATCCTGCTTGCTTCGAGTCATTCATAAAATCTACCCGTGCGCTTTATTTATTTTTCAATTTTTTTTCTAAGTACAAAACTTGTACAACCTCAAATCACTTCGGGCCAATACTCGAGTTCAAACCCTTACTCCCCAAAGCTTGCTTCGAGACAAACGCCGCTCCTTCCTTTAACCAACAGCTGACACACAGCATGGTGCCGTGTGCCTGCACCGATCAACGTCAACCTTCCGGCCTCCAAGACCACCACCGACATACCACCTTCGACCCCCTCTTGCTACCTAACACAAAGAAGCCCAGGTAGAATTCGAAAACAAAATCGAGGTGCCTCGATCAAAGTAAATACAGCAGCCATCAGCAGAATTACAACTCGAACACCCCACGTCGACCACGGAATGTCCAATACCCCGGCCACACCTAGCTGTCCTTTCCCACTATGATTTCCCAAAACCCCAAACGACTCGATCAATCAAAGGCACGGCAGTGGACACAAATTTGATTGCAACCCATTTTAGGGCTTAGACCTTTCACAAATCAACTTCGACGCCACGGTGACTGGAAAAATCACCTGATATTTTTCCTGTCCTCGACAACTCTCCTACCACCTTCAGGCAAAATTTTGACCATCCAAATCGCCTATGTCGCTAGAAAAGCAAAAATACACATTTCCAGTTCAACATCAAAATGCTCGCTCCAAACGTAATTTAAAATCATGATTTTAATCTTAAAAATCAACAATTTCAAAGATGATTTAGGTTATATGATCAAATCGAATAATCAAAGAATTCAAATTTAAATTATAAGTCGAGTTTTACAATGTTTTCTTGTTCCAGACCCTATATCCTAGATATTAGTCTTTTAAATATTTTTAAAATTCAATCTAAATAAATTTAAACACTTTTTGTTTTGACACTTCAATCTAACAAAACTGGAAATAAAGAACTTTGGGGTTTTTGACAGGTTTTCTAAGAACCTAGAACTAGAACAGGATTAGCAACCTTGTACATCAGCATGCACAGGCAAGATGCATATACACATTCACAGATTTTTGCATGCAAACCCATATTCAAACGTGCTTACATCATGTATTCAATCAACAGATCAAAATCAAGGTTTCGAAAGATTTACTCACCTATATAATTTGGCAGAGAGAGTTTTCCTATTTGAAAATCAAAACCTGGAACTGCCTTTCTTTTCTTAGCTTGATTTTGAGTTTGTTATCTGCAATAAATTTTGTGTGAACTTGCTTAATCTTTGATGTATTTTACTTACTTAATTTTTTTAACAACAAATTAAAAGTTAAATTTACTTACAGTTTGTTTTTAACTGGATCAGAGAGAAGAAAGATCTCTGGCCTGCACCTTAAAGCTTGTGTTTGCAAAAAAAAATTTCCTTTTTTAAGTTGATTCCTAATTCTTTCTTTAATCTTTGAAGTTCTCCTGCTTGATTCGGTAGTACTTGTTGAAGATTTGGAACTATTCCTTGAATTCCTTCTTTTGGCTTAAGATATTGAGAAAGAAATTTGTTCCAGATTTATTTTTCCTGGAAATTTGTTTCTTGATTTCAAAGTTGAGGAAATTAGGCTTGTTTTTGATGATTTTCTCTTTTTTTCTGATGTAAAGATTGCATAGATTTTTTCTTTTGAAATGAATAAAAGAGTAAGAAGAAGATGAATTGCCCTATATAATTTTTATTTTCTTTTCTATGAATTTCTAAGGAAAAAAAAAATGAGGTAATGACACTTGTTTTAATTCCTTCTACATGAATTACATTTGTTGAATCATTTGTTAAATTTAACCACTTTTTAATACATATGCTACCTATCCTCCATGTGTCCCTTCCTCTTCTTAATTAAATTTTTAAAATGCATTTCTCTTTTTCTTGTATATATAAAATTAAAAGAAAAATATTTTTAACCCAATTAGGCATTAAATAAATTACCTTTATACACATTATTTTGAAATCCAAAATATTTTACTAAAGCATTTATTTTAAATTTAAATTCAATTTAAAAATCAAATTCAACATATAAATTCAAATTTACCCATATATGCACACATACTTATATATTCACATATATGTATAAAATTTAGTATTTCAAATTTTATGCTCAAAAGAAATTTGGAATTTAAATTATCACTTATTATTTATTTATTTTAAAACTTTTCAAATTATATTACAAAAGTTCAACAGTTACCAAATTTAAATTGATAAATTTTGGTATGTTATAGGTTTCCCCTCTTAAGAAAATTTCGTCCTCGAAATTTTGAAAGAGAGAGAAAAGAAAACAAAGAATATACGAATTCAGAAAATGGTAGAGAAATGGCTTACCAGTTTAAGCCGAGATATCCACTCTGCAATTGGGATAAGACTTTTGCATACTGTCTTCTGTCTCCCAAGTACAGTCTTTTGGATTACCGCTCCACTACACTTTAAGCAGCTTCACAATTTTGTTCCTTAATTGCTTTTCATCACGATCCACAATCTTTATTGGTTCTCTTTTAACTATTAAATTTTGTGTGATCTCGAGATCCTGCTGAGTTGCCTCTTCGATAATACTATCTGGATCGTGCATATACTTTCGAAGATGTGAAACGTGGAATACATCGTGTACACCGGATAACCAGTCAGGTAGCTGCACTCGATAAGCTAGAGGACCAATCCTTTCCAAATAAGAAAAGGACCAATGTATCGTGGTGCCAGCTTACCAGTCTTCTCGAATCTTAACACACCCAGCATTGGAGATACTTTCAAGAAAACGGAATCTCCAACTTGAAATTCCAAAGCTCTTCTTCTACGGTCGTAATAACTCTTCTGGCGACCTTTAGCAGTTATTAACTTCTTTCGAATAAAATCAACTTTTTCAGTGGCTTCTTTAATCATATCTGGTCCAAGAACGAGTCTATCACCGGATTCAATGCAGCATGCCGGTGATCGACACGGACGACCATGTAAAGCTTCAAAAGGAGCCATTTCGATACTGGCTTGATAGCTATTATTATATGAAAATTTGACCAAATGTAAATAGTCCTCCCAAGAACCACCAAAGTCGAGAATACAAGTTCGCAAAAGATCCTCTAATATTCGATTTATCCTTTCAGTCTGCCCATCAGACTGTGGGTGATAAGCAGTGCTGAAATTTAGTTTCGTTCCCAACATGGCTTGAAATGCCTCCCAAAATCTACTAGTGAAGATCGGGTCACGATCACTCACTATACTGCTCGGTATACCGAGGAGATGGACAATCTCTTTGATATATAGCTCAGCTAAACTTGCTGCTGTGCGGGTAGATTTTACTGGTATAAAATGGGCTGACTTAGTCAAACGGTCCATAATAACCCATATTGCTTCATTCCCCTTTCGAGTGCAGGGCAACACGTCGATGAAATCCAT
Organism: Allium cepa; assembly: GCA_030765085.1. NCBI lineage: Eukaryota > Viridiplantae > Streptophyta > Magnoliopsida > Asparagales > Amaryllidaceae > Allium > Allium cepa. Next base: position 819,378,369 of record CM060929.1, read on the forward strand.
CGATACCTGATCCCATTTCCACTTGGGCACCTCCAAAGGCTGGAGTAAACCCGCCATCTTCTTCTGATCGCTTTTAATTTGTTGACAAGTAGCACAGCGACTCACATATATAGATATATCTCTTTTCATTGTCTTCCACCAAAAAGTTCTTTTGATATCTCCATACATCTTATTAACCCTTGGATGGATACTAAGTTTTGATTTGTGACATTCATCTAAAACTTCACGCTTTAATTCTGGGATATCTGGCACACATGACCTTCCTTTCAGCCTAATAACTCCACTATGATTGGTTTCAAAACTAGTATCTTCGCGCCGAAGAATTCTTCCATAAATATCTTGCAGAAATTTTTCTTCATTTTGCATGCTGGCGATTTTCTCAAGGAGAGTAGGAGTGACAACAAGATGAGCAAGAATAGCATGCTTCCTACTTAAAGCATCATCAACTACATTGCCTTTACCAGGTGTACATAGAATATCTAGGTCATATGACGCTAGAAATTTTAACCATCGTTGTTGCCGTAGATTTAAATCTTTCTGGGTGAAGAGATATTTCAAACATTTATGGTTGGTGAATAATTCAAAATTTTCACCTAAAACAAAGAGAGTTCATTAAGTATATTTATTTAGTTTAGTTAAATTTCTTATATCATTAAGAAAGCTGAAAAAGTTCTTACCCAGAAGATAGTGTCGCCAGATTTTCAAAGCGAAAATAACAGCTAAAAGCTCCAAATCGTGTGTTGGGTAATTTCTCTCATGCAGGCGTAATTGTCTACTCGTGTAGGCAATTACTTTCCCATTTTGCATTAGTACCGCACCCAAACCATCCCCACAAGCATCAGTATAAATAGATAACCCTTGATTCCCGTTAATGATAGCGAGAACGGGAGCGGTTGTTAATCTCTATTTGAATTCCTGGAAAGCTTCATCACATTTTGGAGTCCAATCGAATTTAGCATTGTTCATTGTTAGCTTAGTCAATGGACTGGCCATCTTAGAAAAATCCTAGACAAACTTTCTACAATATCCCGCTAAACCCAGAAAACTTCGAACTTCTCTAGGAGTAGTGGGTCGCTTCCAGTCTAGAATTGCAGTAATCTTGCTTGGATCAACAGAAATTCCTTCTTCATTAACAATATGACTGAGAAATCTGACTTCTTTGACCCAAAAGTGACATTTAGAGAATTTAGCAAATAGGATATTCCTCCTCAATATCTCTAGAACAATTCTGAGATGTTCAGCATGCTCCTCTTCAATTTTGGAGTAAATCAAGATATCATCAATAAACACAAGGACAAATTTGTTCTATACTTCTCAAAATACATGGGTCATTAAATCTACAAAGTACGCATGAGCGTTGGTTAGTCCGAAGGGCAAGACTAACCATTCGTAGAATATGTTAGGACCCCTGAAGGCAGTCAAATGAACACAATCTTTGGCTATTCGCAGCTGATGGAATGCATGAGCCAAATCCATCTTAGAAAAGAATTGAGCTCCATGAAGTTGATCGAATAGATCTTCGATTCTAGGTAAAGGGAATTTGTTCTTGAGATTTTGTTTATTGAGATCGTAGTAATCTACACACAATCTCAAAGATCCGTCCGATCTAGCCACAAACACGACAGCTAAACCCCATTCGGAAACACTAGGGTGAATCAATCCTTTCTCTAGCAAATCTCGAGCTTGATTGACAAATTCAATTCTTTCCCTGGGTGCGATCCTACGACTTGCGTGAACGACAGGACGAGCATTGGGTACTAAGTCAATTCGGAATTCTACTTCTCTATGTGGAGGTAAGGATTTTACTTCTTCAAATACATCGAAAAATTCCCGAACAACAGGTATAGACTCCAGATTGGGTTCGGGATATCCCAAAGTATACATCAATTTATCTCTCTTTGGACTTGGATCCTCACAAGAGATTTCAATAAAATTTCCGAGGTTTGTTTTGATTGAGATCGTTCGATTGTTACAATCTAATTTGGTTTCGTATTTTGTTAGCCAATCCATTCCGAGTAAAATTTCGAATTCATTAAAATCAAGAACAAAGATACTGATAGGGAATTGGTAACAAGAATACGAGATAGGAATGTCTCTACATCGTAGACAAAGGTTTGCAGGACCACCAACTGTGTTTTTCACACAAATGGGCTTGTTGACAAAATTAGGTTTAAGTTTTAATTCATTTACGGCTTGTTGTCAGATAAAACTATGTGTAGCGCCCGTGTCAAACAAAACTCTAACAATTTTATCATAAATAGTAAGATTACCTTCCAGGACACCTTTTCCTTTATCTGCTTTTGAAGTTGAAGAGTCTTCCTTTATCGCATAAACATTTGGCACATGTGCTTGCTTCATCACCGGGCAGTTCTTAACAACATGTCCAGGCTTGTGACAATTATAGCATTCTCTAATTCCTTGAACATTCTTCATAGTTTGTTCCTTCTTAACTTCTTCGGGTTTTTGCAGTTGTTTGAATAATGGCCATTTTCTTGGCAATTGTAACAAGTTACATCTCTAGCCGAATTTCCTTGATTGTTCTTCTTATCCTTGCCTTGATGTGGCTTCTTGCCCCCAAACTTTCTTTTTTTCCAATTCTGATTACTTGAATTTCCTTTTTCCCTTGGAATCTCCTGCATATCCAGGGTGGCACACCTATACCCCATATCAATATGATCAGAAAAAGATTCTTTGACGTGTGATGTCATCCTTCGTGATACTTCTTGTTCATCCCACAATGAACTTTTCATTTTTCTTTAAAGGCGTGTTCACCAATTCTGGATCAAAACGGGATAGTTCCTTGAACTTGTTTAAGTACTCCTCAAATGACAAGCTTCCTTTCTTTAAGTCCATAAATTCTTGATACATTCGGGAAATTACTGCCGACGGCATATAGCGCTTTTCAAACACTTCCTTGAATCGACTCCAAGTAAACTCTTCTTCTGGTTCATCTACAGTGACTGTTTCCCACCAAGCTAAGGCTTCTTCTTGGAGTTGCCAAGAAGCAATTAGTCGCATTTAGTCGTCCTCTAACTTTAGCCCCTTAAAAATTCTTTCACTCGATCTAATCCAAGCTTGAGCCTCAGCAATTGACTCCCTACCGATGAACGGGTTACCACCAAGTCTCGAGAAGCTTTTATACAAATCAGCTAGATTGGGCTGATTCTGAGTAGGTATTGTTGCTCCTGCTGTAGGGGAAACTTGGCTAGGTGCTGTGGCATTTCCTCACCCCCCAGCTTTTCCTCGTCGTCCGCTCATCCTTACTATCTGTAATTAGTAAGAAACTGATTTAGATATTCGGATGAGATATCTTAAGGAATATCAGCAGTTAAAGGAAATAGACTAAGAAAATTTGAGGTTTCAGTCTTGGTTTATACTCATTCTAGGGTATACTTCACCCTATCTCTAATGAGCCATCTAATGTGTTATACTCCGTAGCTAAAGTTCTTACTCAACCTTTAGCTCTGATACCACTTGTCACGACCCGAAATTCAGCGTTCACAAATCGACATCAAATACCTCACTTGTATTCGACTGCCGGAGATTCGAACGTCAAATTTCAGTTCGGATGGAGCTTATAACAACATTAGATGAATATAAACAGCGGAAAACAAAATGAACTGCCATACATCAATCTTCCAGATACAACATCATTTTAATATTCATTACAATATCAATATCAGAGTATTCATATACATATAACACAACTTCAAAATAGAACATCACGACAGAACAACAAGTGATTGCATTCCAAGAAAGTCTTCAAAGAAATGAAGCGATAGCGAACTTCCAAACTAAGAACCTTGAGATCCAAAAGTTTTCAAAATATTTCCAAGTAAAAGCCTTCAAAAACCGATAGCCTCCAAACCATAAGACTTCAAGATCCAGCTAGCGCCAAAACACGGAAAACTTGCTACTAGGCTGCTTGTGTGGAAATTATAGGCACCCAGAGTTTAGAAAGGAAACAATAAACTCCGGATCAGTCATGAGACTGGTATGAGTAAAAAAACAATTGTTTTGAATAAAAACAAATCTTTAAAAGAAAAACCGTTCATGCTTTTGAAAAATGAAACTAACATAAGGCCTCCCGGCACACACATAATGCGATCGCACACTAGGGGGAGATTTCTCCTTATGATAGTCAAATATGCTTTATACGAGAAAACTCTTTGATATTATTATTAGTGCATAGTGTTGAAAACATTTTTGAAAGTATAATATTAATCTTAGCCAACATACGTACCATTATAGTATGCCTACTATAGCTACCATATTAGATGGCAGGTTCTACAACTAAAACCGTACTGGGTTCGTATTGGTAATTGGATTTCCAACAAATGGCTAGGCTAAGGAACTTCCTGGGACACATGGGTATGCCACTGGAGGGACTCCCCAAGAACCTAACCAGATCTCTGCCAACACAAGGTCGGGTTACCTCTGTAACTAGGTAACTACTACACGAGTATGCCATCCCCCGGTTGTAACCAACCTTTATCCCGGGCCCCAACAACAACAATCACAAAGTAATATATATATTTGTGATATCCACATAAGTTAAGTATCTAGGCTCCATACCATGATACCACTTCTATCCAGAAGGAAATGCACATACCTTAAGGGGCGCAACCCCCAATAACCTTGCTGCATCCTTCCTGTTTCGACCATTACCGAGATGTGAGGTTCGACGAAGTCTCGTCCACAAAGCTACGCTTTTCACAGAAGCCATGCTTTGATCAACAAATGATCAGTAACACTCAACATGCCACATTACCAAGTTGGGAATATATTACTGATAACCTTCAACTACATAACCTCTGAGCTCGTACGTCTCAGAGAAGGGTGTTAAGCTAAGAGAATAAATTCTCCGCCACCAACAGAAATGTATTTGAAAGAAATCTGCTTTACATCTCAAAATGTAATGTCAGACATACAATCCATACAAGTCTGTTCCGGGTTCGAATAGAACCGAAGGCACTTCCGAAGAAGCCCTTGCAATCCGGGCATCCACAATCCCGATCGGACTCCCCATTACATATGGATAACTCAATACCGGAGCAACTCAGTGCAGAGTCATTCGACAGGTTATCCTATCGTTCTCGAAGATATCTGGTCTTTACCAACATCTTCAAATGCTCATCCATTTCATCGTATCACTATTCGGAATGGGATATCTGACACAAAGGTCATCTCCCAGCTAAACCGAATAGTGAGCGTCAATTTAAAAACATGTGGATATGTCATTCACAAAGATTCACAGGTTCGATGTGGGTTTCGGATAACCAATGGGAATTCGACCCCCTGTCGCATCGAAATTCAAGAGCCATTTTCACGGGCCAAAGGGTTTTCATATTCCCATCGAAAAATACAGCATCACAGCTCAGCATAAAGCATTTCATATCACATAGCATAACAATTACAATCAGAGATATCAATCAGTACACATCATACAATAGTGATCAATCATTTACAACTAAGATGAATCAATCGTGTGATTTAAACTAATCAATCACATAATTAATTTCATTAATTATCTTTAATCAATGATTAGTTATCCTTAATTAAAATTAATTAAATCTTTAATCGTCTTCATTAATTAATCATTCCTTAATTAATTACCCTAATTAATTAATCCTTAATTGTTCATTAATTAAATCTTAATTACTTTAATTAATTAATTATTTCCTTAATTAATTACCCTAATTAATTAATCCTTAATTGTTCATTAATTAAATCTTAATTACTTTTATTAATTAATTATTTCCTTAATTAATTATCCTAATTTATTACAATTTGATTAACCTTAATTATTCCTTAATTAATCACTAAATATTAAGTAATTAATTTAAATAGTTTATTTTAAGTAAATCATTTACCACTTAAGTAAATCATAAATTACTTATTAAATTCAAAAGATAAACCTTCTTATCTTTGTTAACCATTTTTGATTATCTTGTAAACTTAATTTAAATTTATCACATGAATTGCCTTAAGAGATCAAAATTGTTTTGCATAACATTTTATCTTAACATCATTCTTAATGACATTTTATAATTAATTTTATAAAGTAATGTGACAATATTAAATTAAATTAAATTACTTAAAAAAATGCCTTACTTAAACTTTAATTTGTTTTAAATCCAAATCAAAATTATCCTTTAAAAACATGAGTTTAAAATTGTTTTAAAAGTTTTGAATTTTTTTATTTTTTTATTTGGGCAAACTGTCATGTATGCTGACTCCTCTGAAGTTACTTCGAGTCTTACCTGAAACTTCATCCAGCTTACTTCGAGTCATTCATAAAAGCTACCCGTGTGCTTTATTTTTTTTCAATTTTTTTCTAAGTACAAAATTCGTACAACCCCAAATCACTTCGGGCCAATACTCGAGTTCAAACCCTTACTTCCCGAAGCTTACTTCGAGACAAATGCCGCTCCTTCCTTTAACCAACAGCTGACACACAGCATGGTGCTGTGCACCTGCCCCGATCAACGTCAACATTCCGACCTCCAAGACCACCACCGACATACCACCTTCTAGCCCCTCTTGCTACCCTAGCACAAAGAAGCCCAGGTAGAATTCGAAAACCAAATCGAGTCCTCGATCAAAGTAAACACAGCAGCCATCACCAAAATAACATCTCGAACACCCCACACCGACCACCGAAATGTCCAAAACTCCGGCCACACCTAGCTCTTCTTTCCCACTATGATTTCCCAAAACCCCAAATGACTCGATCAATCAGAGGCGCGGCAGTGGCCACAAATTTGATCGCAACCCATTTTAGGGCTTAGACCTTTCACCGATCAACCTTCGACGCCACGGTGACTGGAAAAATCACCTGATATTTTTCCTGTCCTCGACAACTCCCCTACCACCTTCAGGCAAAATTTCGACCATCCAAATCGCCTCTGTCGCCAAAAAGCCCAAATACGCATTTCTAGTTCACATCAAAATGCTCACTCCAAACGTAATTTAAAATCAAGATTTTAATCGTAAAAATCAACAATTTCAAAGATGATTTAGGTTATATAATCAAATTGAATAATCAAAGAATTCAAATTTAAATTATAAGTCGAGTTTTACAGTGGTTTCTTGTTCCATACCCTATATCCTGGATATTAGTCTTTTAAATGTTTTTAAAATTCAATCTAAATAAATTTAAACACTTTTTGTTTTGACACTTCAATATAACAAAACTGGAAATAAAGAACTTTAAGGTTTTTGACAGGTTTTCTAAAACTCTAGAACTAGAACAGGATTAGCAACCCTGTACATCAGCATGCACAGGCAAGATGCATATACACATTCATAGATTTGTGCATGCAAACCCATATTCAAACTTTCTTACATCATGTATTCAATCAACAGATCAAAATCAAGGTTTCGAAAGATTTACTCACCTATATAATTTGGCAGAGAGAGTTTTCGTATTTGAAAATCAGAACCTGGAACTGCCTTTCTTTTCTTAGCTTGATTTTGAGTTTGTTATCTGCAACAAATTTTGTGTGAACTTGCTTAATCTTTGATGTATTTTACTTAATTTTTTAACAACAAATTAAAAGTCAAATTTACTTACAGTTTGTTTTTAACTGGATCAGAGAGAAGAAAGATCTCTGGCCTGCACCTTAAAGCTTGTGTTTGCAAAAAAAAAAAAAAAAAAAAAATCCTTTTTTAAGTTGATTCCTAATTCTTTCTTTAATCTTTGAAGTTCTCCTGCTTGATTCTGCAGTACTCATTGAAGATTTGGAACTATTCCTTGAATTCCTTCTTCTGGCTTAAGATATTGAGAAAGAAATTTGTTACAGATTTTTTTTCCTGGAAATTTGTTTCTTGATTTCAAAGTTGAGGAAATTAGGCTTGTTTTTGATGATTTTCTCTTTTGTTTTCTGATGTAAAGATTGCACAGATTTTTCTTTTGAAATGAATAAAAGAGTAAGAAGAAGAAGATGAATTACCCTATATAATTTTTATTTTATTTTCTATGAATTTCTAAGGAAAACAAAAAGGAGGTAATAACACTTGTTTTAATTTCTTCTACATGAATTACATTTGTTGAATCATTTGTTAAATTTAACCACTTGTTAATACATATGCTACCTATCCTCCATGTGTCCCTTGCATGAGATAATTTTTTTAAATGTTTTTCTCTTCTTAATTAAAATTTTAAAATGCATTTCTCTTTTTCTTGTATATATAAAATTAAAAGAAAAATATTTTTTACCCAATTAGGCATTAAATAAATTACCTTTATACACATTATTTTGAAATCCAAAATATTTTACTAAAGCATTTATTCTAAAATTTAAATTCAATTTAAAAATCAAATTCAATATATAAATTCAAATTTACCCATATATCCACACATACATATATATTCACATATATGTATAAAATTTAGTACTTCAAATTTTATACTCAAAAGAAATTTGAAATTTAAATTATCACTTATTATTTATTTATTTTAAAACTTTTCAAATTATACTACAAAAGTTCAACAGTTACCAAATTTAAATTGATAAATTTTGGTACGTTACTGCTGAGACTCCAAAACTCAATCAAGATCGTTGTAAACACCATGAGACATTATTCCTACAACAAGCGATAAAATGGCTTTAGGGAAAAGTCATTTGAATGAACTAAAACATCCTAAATAATAATAACAATATAAAGTGTGTGATCCTAATGAAGTGCGTGTTGCAATTTAATGACCCTAGTGGAATACACAAAGCAGATCGGTCACGACTAATGTCAGAACATTGCTTTCTGCAGGGTTGTTCTGAGTAGACTGGGAAGGCAACCCGTCTTAAAGTAAAGTCATCCATCAAGTCACCCATATTCACAAAAATGTTACTCATATCTCCCAAATAAATGGCAGCGCCTTCCGACAGAGAGCTGGATACATGCTTAGTCTTGGGAGAAGCTCCCTCAATAGGCCCTTTCAAAGAAGATGAGGGTGCATTAAAGGGATTAACTCCGAGGCCTTGTCGCCTAATTTGACATCACCCTCATTGTTGTCCCAGTCTATTTCTTCCTCATTTAGAGGGTGCTCATCACTGATTTATCCTTCTTCCTTCTCTTCAATAAGCGAGCCTTGCCCTTCCATTGAATAAATTCTTCTTCTTTCTCTCCTAGAATTGATGGCATTTTGGATGGATTGTCGACACCGACTTGAATTTGGATCTCCTTAGGTGTCTTCTCTGACCCATCAGGTGGGCCACTTTCTTCTTCATTATCATCAACATCTTTACCAAAGTCAAGGGAAGAGGAAATAGAATGAGTTTGGGCTCTAGAGCGAGAAGGAGCGCTAACGAATCCAACAGATCTCCCAGCGTGTAAAAGCCATATCGACGAAGGTTCTTATCTGTGAGCAAAAATCTAATCGTGTGCTCTTGAGCACCGACCACTTTCAAAGTGCTAAGAAAGATACCAAGTGTCCGGTGCTTGTTAAATTCGAAAGAACCGCAAGAAATATTGACTGTTCGGTGAGCTTATAACAATTAAAGGAAACTCCAAGCATGGTGAAGGAGACTTACCTTAGGAAGTCCATAAACGGATGAATCCTTCTAGACACAGAGAAAAAAATAACCGATTCTTAAATGAAGGTACTTTGTTGGGAAGATCCAGCATGTTTCTAGCTATGCTACGCTTCGATATAAACAAGTGATGGATTAGCCACCCTCTTCTTAAAAAATAGAAGACTGCAGTTCAGCGAATCCCGGGGCATGATTAAGCGTCCGCATGAATAGAACATATGAGTTTGTCAATATGGCGTATACATTTGGAAGAATTTGGAATGGGGCCAACACTACATTCTGAAGCGTTATTAAGAAATGATTGAATGGGGGCACTGCACTGTACATGCACATATATCGGTGGTAAGCCATGTGTCCAAAAGTTGGCCTATGAGAAAATTCTCCTCTCGATGGCAGAAGCATTTCATCCTCTGGGATACCATATTACAAGCAAATGCTTTGCAACATCCTATGTGTAAGTATTATAGGAGCTTTCTTCATAGGATCAAGCAAGATTCTGAAATTAGAGGAGGGCGATCAATGACGGGACCGATTGGAAACAGACGACCATAATGATGAATAGTTGTGGAAGCAGCAGATCCAGCTGGGATTGACAATGACTCCGCTTTTGAAAGAGGTGAGGTCCCCTCAACTGATTTGCACCAAGAAGATTTGTGCATCATTCTATATAAGAAAGCTTGTGCTAAAAACGGTCATGTACGCCTAATCTCTAAACTATAGACCATTGCGTGGTTGACACTTGCAATTCGAAAGGTACCAACCACCAATCGAATTCCAAATGTTAACTGAGAGTGTGTGTGATGTGTAATCTAAGTGAGAATGGGTCCAGTGTCCTAAACGCTGTGAACAAACCTATTTGTGGGGTGTGATGTGTAATCTAAGTGAGAAAACAGACTGATGGGTCCGAATCAAGTAAAGAATTCTCGGTATAAGTCGATTTTAGTTCTCTGGAAGGTGATAACAACATTAGCTGCACACAAGATGCTACCCTAAGCTATTATCACCTCTTAGAAAAACCAAAATCAATCCGCAAGACATTGTGTTTGGATCACCTATGTAACTCGATGCAAGTCAACTCTAACTTCATGGATGAAGATGCAAAACATGTCGAGTACCGGGGCAAAACCGTAACTTCGTTCCATGAAAAATTCAATACTAGGTTTACTATCTTCTTCTATAAAATCATAACTCAACTCGAATCTTCCACTGTCTCCATCACAAACACAACTCTGTAACCATTATCGTTAACCATCACAACCGCACCAAAATCCATCGACACATAATGTTTGTAAATATTTTTAGTTCTATTTATTTGAAACTTTGACTTTAAATCATTTAAAAATTTGAATTTTGGAATTTTCCAATGTATTTTTGGATTTTGTTTATAATTATTTTTCCAAATATAATAAATAAGGATTTTCTAAAATTTTCATATTTTGGTCAACTTTGGTCAAACTTTGACTTTCAGTTGAATTTTTAAATTTTGAATTTTCAATTTCCAGTCTTTTTCTTTGAAACTGAATTTGATTCTGATATTCGTTCTGTTTTTCGTTTTGTCAAATTCTGTTTTATACTTTTAAAATTTGATAAAACTTAGCATTTTACACGCAATTATTTTCAGTATTTTATTGTTTACTTTCTATTTTCTATTTTCTATTTTATTTCTATTTTCTATTTTTTTGGGCTTGATTTTTTATTTGGGTTGTCGAGCTTGTTTAGAAGTGGGCCTTGCTATTGGGGCTTTGAAATTCCTAACAGCTACTTGATTTCCTTTTCTAGATGAAAAGGTGCCTATTCATTTGTCCAAGCCATACAAAATACTTTCCTTCTCATCTCACTTCTCATTTTCTTCCTGAACAAAAATTTTCCCTCTGTAAGTTTCCTCCTTCTTCCTCCTTTTTTTTCCTTTCTCTTTTGTTTGCAAGCACCCTATAGCCGACCATCTCTCCACCACACCATCACCTATGATCAGCCTCCACCATCTCATCACCATCCCTACCTATGCCGTGACCCATAGATCCAAACATCATCACCAAACCAAGCTTCAAACCCTAGCCGAGCACCACCATATCATCCCTTCCTCATCCCCTCGCCTCGGCCACCGCCAATTTCTCCATCTCCTTTGCATTGTCGTGACCACTTCCACCTCTAAGCCGTGACCAGATGATGCTTGATCACTGATCCAAGCCCAAGCACCCGACCGAGCACATTAGCCTTAGGGCCGAACCCAAAACCATCATGACCATTGACTTTTTGCCTTCCAATTTGACCTTTGGTTTGCCACCACTTCATCTACCCCTAGCCTACCTCATTTTTTCCTTGGTCGAGCATGCTTGCTTCAGAACCAAAGTGGTCGAGCCTTGCTTGATGATGGTCAAGCCTATTTTGAAAGTGGCTGAGCCCACTTGTTTTGGATAAGCCATCTCCACTTCACTTTGTTCATATTTTTGCATATGTTTTATTCAAATTTTTTGTATAATTTTATTCTTATATATGTTCTTATTTTCTTGTTTGCAAGATTTAAATCATGGCTCTTCATCCACTCAAATCTAGTTCGTGCTTTGTCATGCTTTTTGGAGTTTGTTCGTGTGTCTTGAATTGTCATCTCTAGCTTTAGAAGGTGAGTTTATCATTCTCGACATTTGGACTTATATAATTGTGAAACAATGACATGTGAATGTGTAGTAGTTGATATGCTATGATGATATAAGTTCTTATGTATGCTTGTTACATGGCTTTATATGATGTTATAACCTGATTATATACCTGTTACATCACCTGATATGATATGATATGCTATACTGTTCATTTTATTTTATGCTTCTCACACTGTTGGTTCCCTATTAGTATAGAGTCACTATGGGTTGAAATGATACATAACCGAACAGACTTTAGAATAGGGAAAAATCGCCATGAGCTGTAATGATAGGCTCATGCGATTTTTATTTTATTTGACTTGGGATTGCGGGTTTGAAATGATAGAAGCCATAATTTTTATAAATTACGGATTGAAATGATACATATCAGTATTACTTGACCTATGTTAGAAAATAATATACAGGCCCATGGTTAAATTATTAATAATAGTTTTCTAAAAATTATTAAGTACCTTGAATTTTAAAATATATGAAATTTTTAACTTAAAATTGATGTAATGACTTTAAATTATAAAGATATATTGGTCTTCTATACGTTAAAATTTTATAAGTAAATAAATGGTTTAAAACTAGAATTTAAAGCTTTTATCTATGATATATAACTTAATAATTTAAATTTCATTTAATATGGAATTTAATTCTAACCTAATAATAGTAATGGATTTTATTTACGAAATGGATATGTTTTGTATAATCAATAGCTATGATTTAAATTTAAGATATGATGTTTAAAATGTATGGTAGAATTTGTAGCATTTCCAAAATGCTATGTTATTTAAGTTATATTTTGAAAGTGTTATACTACTTTAGGTGTGACGACCCGGATTTCTTACCCCAGAAATCTGTTTCATCTTGAAGAAAGAAAGGGATGAGAAAATAGAAAAGATAGAGAAGAAAGAACAACAACATCAGAATCTCACAGCAGAATGGAACAAAATATAATAGATCACATAACTATTACAAAATTTTACATATATCAGAGTTATACAAATAATACATCACATACTAGACAGTTATAAACACCTGTCTGGTAATACAACTCAAACAATACGACTCAGAGATACCAACACAGCGGAACTATATATATATATATATATATATATATATATATATATATCTACAACGCTGAAGCCTCCTGATCCATTTCTCCTCCAGAATTCATCAAAGCTAACCTGAATCCCTTGGCTACCCGTAAAAATTTGGGTACCCGAGAGTTTATGAAAAACAAAAATAAACTCCGGGTCAGACATGGGTCTGGTATGAGTAACAGGTTAAAGTTGCTTAACTTTTGAAAATATTTATGAAACAAAGGGTATTACGTAAGACTCCCCACAAATAAACATGGGTAAGTTTTTACCTTACGCTAACCAAAACATTTGATAGGAAATTCTGTGATATTAAAATAGGTCTAGGGTTTTCAAGTAAATAGAAAATAGCCGAAATTGTTACATGATTAAATTCCAGCTACTAGCCACAAAAGTGGGTAATACAAACCAAACCGTTGGCACTAATTGGATTGTGGATTCCATACAATGGCAGGGCTACTGGGGTACTGCCCGTCACAGTACGTGGCCTAGATCAACATACCGAGGAGTACGCCCGCTCCCCTGCAACACAAGGCCGGAACCATTCCTTACTAAACAGTCCCGAACAAGACAACCCCGACAGTTGGAGCTCACAACTGTCCACACATCCGAATAAAAAGGGACATCTAGACCGGGGAAAATCTTGTCCTGCTTGGGCATGACCCACCTAACCTTGCTGCACCTCCCCTGTTTTAGCCATTCCCGGTTGATGAGGCTTGAGGCTACGATTACCTTTAAAGAACACATCTCTTAGAATGCTCATCGCCCACCTGACGATGTTCTGAAAGCATTCAATCCATACAAGTTCGTTCCGGGTTCGAACGAAACTGAAGGCATTATCTCATTACACTCATTTTGGAATCACCCTCAGAGTTAACGACGATAACCCTTGCATTCTGAATCTTCACTTGAGAATTCACGACCTAACATTTAATTTGGATCGATGTGGTTTTCGGACTTCCAAATATGGAAAACCCGATCACGGACTCATCGAACTCCAAAACGTGTCTTTTAAGGCCAAGTCATTTAAAGTTTAAAACAATTCAGTTCAATTATCCATATACACACAGATAGATAATTCACAATATCATAATAGATAATCAACATTATCATCATAAACAGATAATCAATATTATCACTACAAACAGATAATGCATATTATCATCATAATAGATAATTCATACTATCATCATACTTAAATCAAAGCATCCATATCACATAGCATCAATTTCTCATATCTGAAGTCTTAAATCATTCAAGGTAAATGATATCATCATCCATACATAAGCAATCATATCAGCTATAATTAATTTAAAATGAATTAAATTAATTACTTACATCTCTAATTAATTTAAAGTAAATTAAATTAATTACTTCACCATTTTAAATCTTGCTTATAAATCTATAATTAATTGTCCATCAATTAATTTATCATCATCCAATTATTTAATTTAATTAATCACTCTTGATTAATTAACTTTAGTTACACCCAAGTAATTAATCATTTATTTATTTTCACAAATTAAATAACCTTGACTAAAAACAGAAATTAACCTCTAATTACTTACTAAATTGATTAACTATAATTAGTTTACTTAAATCTTTAATTACACAAATTAATTTCTCTTGAATTACTTATTATTGATTAATTAATCTACATTTATCATCCCTTAATTACATCATTAATTATATTAGTTAATTAATTCTAATTACACTTAAATTAATTCCCTGTTTAAACTAATTACCTTAAGTAATTAATCTTCAATTAAACCACATTTATTAATCACTTCTGATTAATACCATTCAGTAATTAACTTCCTTTAATTACTCCATTACATAAATTAATTACTCCTTAATTAATTTTCCCTAATTAATCTCCTGATTAATTATACAAAGTAATTATACTCAAATTACTTTCATTATTAAATCACCCTCAGTTAATTACATCCAGTAATTATCATTAATTACTTCCCTAAGTAATTATACTTATCTCATCATCATATGATTATTTAAATTAATTAAACTTAATTAACTAACTTAAACAATTCATATTAAACTGAATTAATTACAATGAGTAATTAATTCCTTAATTACTTCCGTTTAGTAATTATGCTTAACAATCCACAATTGCTTATTTTAAATAATAATTTAATTAATTATTAAAATTAATCCCATTAATTGATTATTTCATAATCTTAGTTAATGACCTTTATTATCTATCTATTATTCTTTAATTACCTTTCCTAAAGCAATTAACTAAAATTTATTTTCAATTACATTTTAAATTAGTCTTAATAACTCATTAATTAATCCTTAATTAATTCTTTAATTGATTACTAATCATTAATTAAAAATCAATCCATATTTAATCAATGATTCTTAATTACAAATTGATTTACCTTAAATTAATTAACTTGTATCTCTTTTAAATAAATTTAAACTCTTAATTTCTAAGTTAATTAATTCTAGTCATTAATTATCCACTTAGTTAACTTAATAATTACAAATCCTTAAGTCTTTAAAACCTTTTTCTATTTAATGATCAATTTATCATTAATATGGTATTTTAAACAATTTAATTTAAATTTACTTTTAAACTTCATTTTAAATTTAAGATTTAAAATCAAATCAAATTAATCTTAACAATTCCAACTCCTTTTTTATTTTACAACTTAAAGAATAGTTATCTTAAAATAGAAGATTGAAAGAATTTAAACACGATCTCATTTAAAATTCACTCTATCATTCAAATTTGTTTAAAACAATTTTAAATTTAAAAACTTTATTTATTTAAAAACTTTATTTATTTAAAAACTGAGATTCAAACTACTTTCGAACCAACTTAACTTGATTTCAACCTTGTTTAAATATCTATTTTTCATTTAAAAACCTAGTTTTAAAATTTTTATAAAACTTACAGGTTTTAAAACCTGTAGCTAAAATACCTGAGATAAACAAAAACTTCTTCGAGCAAAACCCCAAATTTCTTCGGGTCCAACACTCGAATCACTCGAGTGAAACTCGAGCAACAATCCCCCTTTTCAAAGTGGTTACAAATAATTTAAAATTTTAAAACTTTATTTTATCTTAAACTGAGATTCAAACTTCATTTGAACCCAAACTTATCTTTGATTTAAATACCTATTTTAAATATCTATTTCTCATTTTTTTTTTAAAACCCAGGTTTAAAGAAAATTTAAACTTTACAGGTTTTTAAAACCTGTTACTAACTTACCCAGGCCCCTACGTTTTACTTCGAGTCAAATTTGAACATACCCGAGTAAAACCCCCAACAACTCGCATACTACTCGAGACCTTACTCCTGAAAACACAGCTCCCATTCAAGAACACCGTGCATATGCACGGTGGTTCCAACCACCATTGATCGCCTACGGTGATCGCACCCGGTCAGAGGACAACTCAGCAATCCATCTCAACCATCAAATCGAACTTCCACTCACAAAAATCAAAAACGAGACCTCGTCCCAAACCTGAAAATACAAAAGCATCACCCACTGGAACCTGTCATCGCCTCACCTTCGATCCTCGGGCCACTGTAAATGCTGCAACTCCGGCTACGACCTTATCCCCGACCAAACTTTCATCCATCGAAACCCCGCTGCACTTGATCCATCCAAACAACCATGGTGTTCGATTCTTTATAAACTGCAAAAACTAGGGTTCTAAAAGAAAATCCCCTGCCGTAATTTCCCTGGTGAATTTTATCACCATCAACCATTTTTCCACCAATCTCCACTCATACTTCTTCTTCCAGAAAGAAACCCGATTCCCATATCCAAATAGATCACCCCAAAATCACAGATTCACATATCATATTCAACCCCGAACTATACCTTAAATACTTAACTAAAAATAGTTATTCTTGTTTTAAAAATCAAGTTTTTGTTTTAGCATTTGATTCATATGCCTGAAACTATGATTTATAAGAATTGGGTTTTAACTTATTTTAGTTTTCCACTGTTGTTCAATATTTTCCAGAACTAATACAAACTGTTTGTCTTTTAAACCAATTTTTAGACTCAAGTCTATGTTATAACAACATTTTATGTTCAAAACTTATGTCTTGTTAAAGCTTGAATTAAGAACAAAAGAATTTTTTTATGTGAACTTAAGCCTGGAATCAAAACAGAGAAAGATACACAGAAATGATTATCATATATCCATACCTTAACACAGAGATATGTTCACAAAATATACTGACAAATGACTAAATTTCAGAGAGAACATATAGCAGAATAAATATACTTAAACACTTATAGATATGATGTTACTCACTTTGCTACGAGAATGCACAGAGCACTGTTCTTTAAGACTGGAAAAAAAATATGCCTTTTTTCTTTGATTTCTTGTAACATCTTTGCTTTAGATTATTGATGTAGTTTAAGTTTGTAAAAAAAAAATTACTTATGTTTCTGGTTAGATATGTTGAACGAATTGAAATGAGAAGTATTATATATAGAACAGGGTTTACAGATTTTGCATAAGCTAGTACAAACAATTTCTGTTTGATAAGAGATTTTCTTTACTTTTCTAACCAGGCAAGATTTGGTTTTGGAGGCTGAAATGATTTCAAACACCTCGAGTTGACTAATTGTTGTGCTGAGATGATGTTATTAAATGCTAATGTCTTTTATGTTTCTTGCTTAGCCCTTTTGTATGTTGATATTTTCCTTTTTGTCATATTCCATACTTATCTTCTTTTCAAACTTTGTTCTGCATATTACTTACAAGCAACATAACTAACTTTCCATACAAGCTTCTCTAACCTGGTTTGTATCTTTTACTTGTACCTGCATATAATCTTGCAGGCTGCATACAAGATTGCTTGCCAGTTTATGTTTTCTTTGACTATTCCTTAACTGGTTTGCTTATATACTTTATGCATTTATATAGTCATTTTTATTTATTACTTTGTTCTTGTCTAGCATCTATTCTACAGGCATATTTCACTTACCTGGCATCATTTATTTTATGTACATATTATAAAGTTGTTTTAATCGTTGTTATAAATTTTTAACTTAAGTATTTAGTTCTATTGCTTATTTTTATTTTCTCTTTTATTTTTAAACTTTAACTATCAAATACTTAATTTGATTGTTTATTAATTTATTTTCATACTTATGTTAATATCATAAATTTGATTTATACTTAAGTTTAATATATTTAAGACTTGTTTTATTTTAAACATATTTGAAAGATGCTATTTCAATTTTTTTATTTATATTAAAAATCCATTTGTAAGACATTACATTATCAATATAGTTTAAATATAACTCATTATTAAATTAAAATAATTCATAAAAGCATTTGTCTTCTTATCTAATAAATTACTTATTTTATTAGCTATATAAAAACAAAACAAACCTTTTTATTTAAATTTAAACTTAAGCTAAAATCAATTTTAAATAATTAAGTTTTTATCTTGAGTATTAAAATCATATGGTTATTTATTTAATAGCTTAATATCAAATTGAATCCAATTTTTAATTTATCAAAAATATTAGAATAAAAAAACATGCCTATATATATTAAATTTAAAACAAAGATTATCTTTTTATAATATATATAGATATGTATACATTACAGATATAAAACAATTTATTAGCCTTTAAAGATAGATTATCAGTTTAACTATTTATTTTAAAGAAGATTATTAATTTTAATTCAAATTCGTTATTAACATTATTGTCAAATCAATTAAATTTTGACATAAATTATTAAATTGTTATTGTCAAAATTTCTGGGATATCACACTAGGTTATGTTTTAAAATGCTGTATTTCTAAAGATAACATTTTTGAAATGCTATTATATAAGGGTCACCTTTTTCAAGTGCTATGATTTCTAAATTGTTACATTTTTAAAGTATTGTGACTAAGTATATTGATTTGGAAGTATTACAACTTTTGAAATGGATACTATTTTGGAAGAGTAATAGCATTTGGTTTTAAATGGTTTTGAAATGGAAATGTTTGTCTTGAAATGTAAACCATTTCAAATAACCATGGGTTATAATAACGTTTAGTTATTAAAGAGATGAGATCGAAAGTTTTCATGCTCTCTGCCAACTCCGAAAACCACTTTAACAATTATGTACACGGTGGAGATTCCATAATGAAATAGGATGGTGGCGACGTCCTATTGAGGTATATACGTGGACTCGACTTCTGTGAGTTGGCATAAGTTGGCTAAAATAGGAGCAATCGATGGGCTAATGAGGTAGCTCTTCTGATCAGACACACTCCTTCGTATGCCATTCTATTACATTGTGATTCATTGGTGCGCACTTTTGATTTTTTTTAGGAGTGTGGCTCGAGGTGGGTAGTAGCTGCGGT
The DNA here is from genome assembly GCA_030765085.1 of Allium cepa. Taxonomy (NCBI): domain Eukaryota; kingdom Viridiplantae; phylum Streptophyta; class Magnoliopsida; order Asparagales; family Amaryllidaceae; genus Allium; species Allium cepa. The sequence goes on from CM060929.1 coordinate 819,397,999, forward strand.
TATGCGTTACCACCAGTCCGAAAGTGCAATTGGTATATCTACCCTGGCACTGCCAAGTTGTGCCATTTCACCTACTCTAGCATTCTTTACTACGAGTTTGATTTGTGTCGTACCTATGGAGTATCCTCTGGTGGCCTCCCGATCAGGGGGAACTGTTGTACGGTATAGACTATTGGCAGTATAAAATGTGTTAAGGGGGATATGGGTAACGCCTTAACCCTATTTTTAAAATATATTATACTTTACTTTAGACATTATTATAATAGCGTATATTACTACATAGTAGATAGTTTAACGGATCCTTAAATGATAGACGGTCCAAAGCATCCTTTAAGTTACTTGTGCATTTCTATTAGAGTTCACTTGAGTTGGTTTACATTGTATAAGTATGTATGTCCTGACTCGAGTGTTTGTGGTTTTTTCCCTAAAACTCGGGTCGGCCTGACTATCACAGCTTTAGATTCACCTTCGGAGCTAGGAATTTGCTGGAGATTATCTATCTATCTAGTTTTCTATCTATTTCTATTCAGTTATTTCTATTCAGCTTATGTATTAGTGGATATATATGTATTGGGATTTCCTATTGTATTTATTTTCAGACTCTGGTATTTTGTACTTGTTTTGAGACTGTGTTTGTAGTAGCTTCATAAACTATTATAGTTATTTTATTATGCTGCGAGTTATTCTGATATTCTGTGTTTGTGATTCTATGATTGGTTTTATTTGCTCTAAATTATATTACAATCTATTGTTTTGAATTATTCAAGTCCAATATGTGTGGTTTTATTGTCGAATTTGAATGGTACAAAATAGTGGGTCGTTACACCAACCTTGTAGATTGGAACGGCAAGCTAGGAGTTGACTAGATTGAAGTGTTCGGCACAGGAAGGTTTCTGGTGATGGTCAATGGTAGCTCCAGGCAGTGGAGAAGCAACTCCAAGTAGTAGTGGCGGGGGTGTGAAGAGCTGTAGTGGTGAAGGTTGAATCGTCTCGCCTAAGGTTTAGAGTGCTCGGATCGGATTGGCCAGAAATGAAAGCAGAATAAAAGTGAAGAGAATGGGTTGGTCCGACCACATATAAAACAAAATTTGAAATCTTTTAGAGTACTTGGATCGGTACCGATCTGATCAAATTGGATCGGTACCAACCCAAATTTACTCCTCCAAATGGGCCCAAATTTCTCTATGCGTCATACTCGATGTTTGTATTCATTCTAAAAATTATCCAGTCATGATCCGTCAGTAGTCATAAACAATGAAGATCCATACTAAGGACTAAACTGTTAACCAATACTTCGTAGATAGCTTTTCAAGATAGCCAGATATGATCAATGAAACTCCTTAGAATAGAAACCCAGAGATAGTCAATTCCAAAGACACCTTGTTTCAATGAAAGCATACTCTGGTGGGCAAACGTTAACCGGATTCTTAACCCAGATAAAATCAAAAGGAGTTAGAATACACAAATTAAGCCAGAACGACTCGAAACTTGACCGAAAGGCATAAAAGAACATCATTAATGTCTCCAAAAAGTATGGGTAGAAAATAGCCTAACTTTTCAGATCGACACTGATTCAATCCAATTAGATCAGTACTGAATTATCTACTCTTTGATCCTCCAATTCTCTTGCACCATGACCCTATGCCTCTACTAAGTTCGTTCAACAAGTTTGGTGGGAATTCAAATAACCTAGTTCAAGAAGCGAAGGTTTATCCGATTCAGAATACAGTTCAATCTAAACCCTAGATGAATCATCGTCAAAAAAATCAACAAGATACGATACTACATGGAGAACATTGTCACCATGCAGAGGAGACAACCAAACCGTCGAAGCACCAAAAATGATTAACTATTTGGATGGGTACCGATCCGATCCAATTGGATCAATACCGATGCAAATTGTTTGCTCCGAAAACCTCCAAACTCCTTGGGTTTCCGCTGCATGACGAATATAGGCTTCTGACAAAGTGGTTTTGGTCCAAGTGCTATCAAATCCTATAAATACCATCCCATCAACAACGAAAAAGGGATCTCTGGACTGGCTACTATAACTCTGTCGTTACCATTCTTCATTCTTCTTCTCCCACACAACAGTCACAAAGATGAGACGGAGATCCTCCAGTTGCCTCCACGTACTTATGATTTAGATCTAACTTAGGTGATTCAATCATATAATAAACCAAATCAATCTTGTAATAGCAGTTAGCTAATAAAACCTATAAAGTGGACGTAGGCTTCATTACCGGTAAAACCACTATAAAAATCTTCTTGACTCTTTATTATTTCTACTCTATTTATATTCATTCTCTATATCGTTTGCTCTAAGAAATAGGGCTGGTGCTTTCACACTCAACCCAAAGTGTTTATCCATTTTTTGGTAACAAGAGCTTTGGATTTATGATAAAAATGAACCAGATTTTTTCATGAATTTAAAGTAAAAAAATTATTTGTATGGCCGAAGTTTTTGTACTAGTGGATCAAACTTTACACAATGTTTATCCTTCAATATTTTCTTTTTTTTTACAATACGACCAAGCTTTGCTGATGTACAACTACGTTTCGTTTTTGTATAATGACTTTCGTATGGTTGTTGACATACTTATATTTTTGACAATGATGGCAACCATAGTTCTAGCTAGGCTATGATAGTCAAATAACAAATCAAATCTTCAAAAAATAAAGTAACCCGTTGCATATGCCATTCATAAAGATATGGAAGTAGCCTGACAAGTGAAAAATCTCCTAAGGTTTCTGAACTGCCACTGTCCTTAATAATTCTTTTAAAATTAAATATGAACTAAAGTTCAACTCTACTGATAATATAAGCAAAAGGCGAGAATAAAAGTAGAAATTATGAAACAATGAAATTCAGTCACAAATGCCTCCTAATGTTTAACTACTACCCAATGCTAGCAAATTATCTTGGTAACATGCATAATCACGATCCCATTTTTTGTTTACATACACACAGTTCAATAAGTAGGAGATATGATAGGAACATCTTTTCTACTCCTTTTTCAAAAACTCATCATTGGATTCCCTGATAATAAGTGTAGAATATGCATGTAACATTAATTATGAATAGGAAATGTAATATTATACAAGTGAAACCTATCAATATTGCACTTAGGAAGAAACTGTGCATCTTTTCCTTCTTTTAGTTCACTAATGCACACTGCACACTCTATCAACTCGTCTTTAAAATGAAAAAAATGATGGGGAGGGAGTTTAGGATTGAGGTATCGAGTGGGTGGCAAGGGGTAGAAGAGTCATAAGGGGAGAAAAATGAGGCCTTAACCTGGAAGACCACTGCTATTGTTGTCTGAAGAGAGGATGCAACTGATAGACCTTGAAAGAGTTTGAGAAGAAATGAAAAGATAATTTTTTTTATTGATATTACAGTACTGTAATCACTGTATCGAAGATGTGTTACGTAATCATGCTTTTATATAGTACAAATTATGGGAAAAATAAAGAAATGCCCCTAAAACCCTTTACATATAATACATATTATCAGTTGAGATTCATTCTTTTTTTCCCCTCGTCAATTTCGGCTAGGGTTTTCTTCTGCTCTTACCCCTGCCGCTTCTTTTATTCTTAGATCTGTTTTCAATCTCATAAAATTGTTCTTTGAGAGCAGTATCGTGAAAATATTGGCTCTCTGATGTGAAGATGGAAGGTGATTTACTTCAGATTTGCCCTTGATAACACGCTCACGAACAAAGTACAGATCTATTTCTATTTGTTTTATTTGTGAGTGGTGTATGGGTTTTGCTGAGAGAGATACGGTGCTCAAGTTATCACACTAGATAGTTGAGACCTTTGAGAGCTGGATTCCAATTTCGCTGATGAGAGAATCGATCCAGATAATTTCAGCAGTTGCGCTCGCAACGCTTCTATATTCCGTTTCAGTGCCTGAGTGTGATACAGTTGTTTGCTTCTTGGAGCACCACGAGATAGGTTTGTCGCCTAAATAGATGCAGTAGCCAGTGGTGGATCTGCAGTCATCGATGTCGGATCCCTAGACAACATCAGCGTATCCTTGAACTGATAATGTTTTTAGACCTGTTTCTTTATTAATTGTTCCTTTCAGGTATCGAAAAATTATTTTTACGACTTTTCAGTGATCCTCTGTTGGTTGTTGCATATACTAGCATACTTTATTAATGCTGAAAGAAATATATGTCCTTGTAATATTATGTACTGTAAAGCTCCCACTATACTTCTGTAATGTTTTTCACTTTCCACTGCTTTACCTCTGTATTTGGATAAAGAATGTTGCTCACCATCGGTGTTAGCATTGGTTTGGCTTCTTGCATTTTTACCCTGTTTAAAATATCCTAGATATATTTTCTTTGACATGAAACAAGCTTTCCTTCAGACTTAATTGAAACTTCTATGCCTGGTAAATAACTTAGACTACCCAAATCTTTAATCGAAAAAGTTTTGTCAAGATAATTAACAACTTTGTTTATTTCTTTAGCATCGCTTCTAGTAACTATAAGATCATCTACATATACCAGTATATATGTTGTAGACTTGCTAATTAGCTTGACATAAAGTGATATATCTGATCTGGTTGGCTTGTAGTCTTGATTAACTAGATTAGTCTTAAGTTTTTATACCAGACCCTGGGAGTTTGTTTAAGTCCATAAATTGCCTTATGTAGCTTGCATATGAACTCCTTGTTGTTGCCCTGAGTATAACCACGAGGTTGATACATGTACACTTCTTCTTAAAGTTCACCATTTAGAAAAACATTATTGACATACAACTGTCTAATTTTCCAACTGCTGTGTAGAGAAATAGTGAGAATAACTTTGATAGTTTTTGTTTTCACTATAGGAGAGAAAGTCTCACTGAAATCAAACGCATATTATTGAGAATATCCCTTTGAAGTTAGTCTTAGTCCCGCTTGTGAGATCTGGAAAGATAAACAAGGTGTTTAACTAGGGTAGGGATGAAGCAACCAGTGTCTTGAACTTACTTGGCCTATGTTTTCTCTTTTTAGGCGAAGGGCGGAATAAATCGAAAGGAAAGTCGGGATGCTCTAAAAGATCATACTTAAGTTTTTTCCAAGATAAAAAAGAAACAAATTGTTTGAATGTTAATTAACCATTTAACATCTTTTTATTCGATGATTGGCACGAAGGAACTGGAATTGAATTTGCTGATCCTATCCGAAGAACCAGGATTGGATTTGGGTGATTCCTATCCGAAAACCCCTTCAAACTAATTTTTGAAATACACATATTGAAGACAAAGATCTTATGATGTAGGATTACTTACCATCGGTCCCTGGAAGTGAAATTTACCCTATTTAAAGTGTCAGTAGTACTTTATTTTGAAAATCTTTAATTTGCAAGAATATGATTTGAAATAAAGAAAGAAATCTTAAATGATTTGAAAAGGTTTTCCTAAGTAAAAGAGAAAATGATTTGGAATTATTCCAGGATTTAAGAAAGGTTTAATAAACCAAATGATTTGATAAATGAGGCTTAGTGATTCCATATACTCTTGAAAATAAAATGAAATAAATTGAATAGAGTATATCTAAGAAAGATATTTGATTTAAATAAAAGATGAAGCAATTGATTGATGATCGATATCCACATATAAACTTAACTTCTTATAAAGCGATGATTGGTTTCGAAGGAACCAGAGTCGGATGAGTAATTCCTATCCAAAAACTACTTTGAAATAATGTATACGTTCGAAAGTGAAGACATGTTGAAGATGATGATTATTGAAGACCATGGATGTTTATAGCCTGAGGACTGCTTGTTGATATGTTCTAGATCGCTCTCATTATAGAGTTATTTGTAGTAGTGGCCTCCTCTTGTGGAGACTTTTTTGGATTGCAAGGGCCTCTCGCCTAGTAATGGCAAAGGAAAGTGCCTTCGGTTTTGTTCAGTCCAAGAACAAACTTGTATAGACGTTTGTCTGACATTGTATTCAAAATCACATTTGTGTGGTTTCTATAAATGTATATCAGTTGGTGGCGGAGAAGCAACTTCTCTTAGCTTAACATCCTTTCCCGAGACATACGAGCTCAGGAAGTTATACCTTTCTAGAAATTAGTCATGTGACGTGGAATGACAACGTGACATTCAAAGTGGAACCTGTTATGATCAAAGTGTGGTTTTGTATGAAAAGAATGGCTTTAAAGAAATCGGTCGTAGCCTCGCGAGCGTCATACCTCGGCTATGATGGAATTCTATGTGGTCAGATGTATGCTCGCATTTCGGATAGTGGTGATTTGGGTTACCAGATGTTCTAAGACCTAGGTACCATATATTTCTGGGTCTCATGGCAAGTATGCGCGAAGTCCGAGTCCTTTGATGTTTTTGAAGATTGTATCCACTTTTAGCCATTTTTGTTGTTATATAACGGCGTCTGAGTCTTGGACGTAAGCCGTGGATATTTGTGTTGTTCTCTTTTCATGAGCAAGAAGGGTATGATGTACATATTGTATATTTGGTAGTGCCTTTCTAGATGATATAATGGCAACAACTGACTCATACTCATCATCTAATCCACTCAAGATAGTTAAAATTTGCTCAGTATCAGACACTTTGTGACCAATAGTGTCGAGTAAATCATAGTAAGTCTTTACTTTGGTTAAGTATTATCGCATAGACAAATTTTCTTTCTTTTGATTTTGAAGCTATCTTTTATAATGCATAATTTCTTGTTGCAGATTAAGAATTAAAGATTTGTTCGACCGTTGACCATATTTCTTGAGATGTTTTGTAGCCAACAATTTGTAATAAAAGACTTACACCAACAGATGATATTAGCCAAGAAGGTAATAGGTTGTCTTGTCTCTGATAGTTGATATAGTCTTTGTTTGTTATAATCCTTCCTTCCCCTTCTTGAATCATCTTTGGTGGTATAGCTAAAGTGCCACTGGGGGATTCTTCTAGCCCATAACCTCTTATAGTTGTTTCTGTTTGATACTTCCATAAAAGATAGTTATTCCCATCAAGTTGAATGACTAGCTGAGTTTTTGGTTTTATAATTGACAGAGTGGGTGCATCTTTGCTTAATGGAGCAGTATTTTCTCCAGTGGGTGATATGGTTGTAGAACTGTTCTCTTCTTCTCTGGCCATCTCAAGTTAGGAAGAATGACCGATTACTTCCTGATGAAAAGCAACACACTTCTCAGTGTGTAGAAGATCACAGAACGAAATAATGACCCTCAGGAGGTAGAGAAACAATTAAGAAATGAATTCTTGACTGTAAAAGAAAGTTCAAACAGAAGGAAGAAAGATTCTCTGACGAAGATAAGGGTCTAAGGGGAGAAATCAGTGTAGCCTATCTCAAATGATGAGGCTTCTCTGATGAGATACTAGCACGACACTGGTTAAGAGCACTAAGGAAGACTGTTGATGCAAATCTTGTTTGTATTAAACAACAATATAGATCTCTAGTGATGAGATGAATTCTAAAGAGACTGAAACTGACAACCTCCTTCAAATGATGAAAGTACACTGACGAGGAGGAACGAAGCAATCTCTGACCATTATTACGGCTCTGATACCATGAAAGAATTTAAGAAGAAATGAAAAGATAATTTGTTTTGTTGATATTACAAAACTATAATCACTGTACCAAAGATGTGTTACATACTCATGCTTTTATATAGTACAAATGTATGGGCAAAATACCAGAAATGCCCCTAAAACCCTTTACATATAATACATATTATCAGCCAAGACTCATTCTTTATTTGACCTGGATTGGATGGAGTGTTTATGTCTTGGTCTGGATCTGCTGTTGTTTTGGAATTGGAACATTCTTTTTTTGGTCAAGGGGTTTATATTTGTTTCTGATTTGAACATGTAAATGATTAAGTAATTGTTGAGGACAATAGAAGTCAAGGGTGACTTGGTAAGTTGCTTTCAGTTTCTCTCTTTGATCCTTGTTGATTTCTGAGTTGTAGTCATGTACAAATGTATATGCTTTATGTAGGTCATGTGGAGATGGTGATGTGTTTGTCGGGTTTTAGTGAACTAGCAGGCCCTTACTGGTGGGAAATGCACATGTGAGTTAACCCAGTCTAGGTCATTAAACTTGGAAATTTGAACTCATCCTCTTTTGTACATGACATGTGTTTTGTTACTTATAAGCTTAGTTTGAGCTCATCCTCTCATGTACAAAATTCTGATTGAAGATTACGTTTTGTTCGAAATGATGCTGCCTAAGTTGAACATACTTTTACATTTCTACATTTTATGGCTGATATATGTATATATGTACTTCTTTTTGATAGGTGATGCGTGATGCTTCTGGGGTTACCGCATATTGGAAGGCAGGAGAAAGTATGTTGTCGCCTTCTTTCTCCTTCAAAAATTGATCATGCTTGCATTAATGTATTTTGTATCGGCGTTTATGCATCTTTACTTTTAGTGTGTATTGTGTTGATTAGCACAGTTTTATGCATTGTTTTACATGATTGTATTCACTATTATCTTTGGTCACAAATATTTATATGCATAATACTCTTTTTATGAACTATATATATATATTAAGGTTTAACTTATGACTCTGTTTGATTACGTACATTATAATGCGATAATTATGGTTTTTTGCACTTTTATCATATGTAAGTTGAAGTAAGCTTAGTAGAATCGTATATGAAAGCTCAAATGTATTAACATTATGAAAATGCAATGAAAAATATTATATACCATTTCAAATATGCTAAAAAAACAAAAACTTTCACAGCTTTCATATACTATAGCAGTATGCAAGTATTAAAAGAATATTTTGCAAGGATTAAAGAGTTTTTCATAGCAAGTAACAAACTCTATGAAAGAGATCTATAGCACCCAATAGACAGTGTAGAAAGTTATTTATATGAGAAATAAAAAGCTATAAAAGATAGTAATTAACTTTCTATATCGTTTTATGAATGCTCGAGTACCTGGCATGTCAATATTGCTATAGCAAGTAAACAACGTTATTAATGATAGTACCATAAACCAAAAATTCTATGGAAAAGTTTTACAGCAAGCCGTTCTATAGAAAGGTAATTGTACTAGTACAATTAGTCTAAGACGACAATAAAAAACACTGTAAAAGTTTGTTTTTCATAGCAGTTTTTTTCGCACCATGGCTTCTTTCAGACATGCTACAACGTGTCATATCAAAGCACTTATAAAAATGCTATAGTACTCTTTAATAGCGAATTTGTAATCCTATTAAAATGTTGTAGTGTTGGCATGTATTTTATGGCATCAGAAAATGGCACAACAACACAAAAAGAAATTAAATAGAGAGAGCTAACAAAAAAGTAAGAAACATGATAAATTTTTTGTAATTTTTTGGCACATTTGATGTCTATATCCACTTTAATTTTATTATTCTTTTGATTCTCTCTATAATATAAAGATTACAACTCAAATCTGACCAGAATATAATATATTACGGATTTGGTAGAAATTTTTCGAGTTAAAGAAGAAGAGGATTCCTCTCTAAGTAGCTTCATATTTGTAGGTAAAATCCAGCATAAATCTCACATTCTAGGTTTATAAACATCATAACTTCAAGATCCGAATATCTAGTAGGTAGAACAGGTCATGCCGCACGAATATCGGAAAGAAATTCAGGTGGTATTGACATGAATTTATGCATGCAAAGCCAACTTTTTCTTCGTATTAAACTCCTTTCACCCGTCCTTTACCATTTCAAGAAACACTTAATTTATAAAGAAAAAAAATTCTTTTATAAATTATTGGTTGTAAAATTGATTTGGATACGATCTAAAGATAAACGGGTTACAAAGGATGAAATGAAATTTATTAAGCCTAAGTGAACATAACTGATTGGAATGTCTGATAAGAACCCTTGCACATTAAAGAGAAAATAACGCTTTGTCAATGTCAAGAGAAGAATTTCCTTGGTTGTTAATGAGCCATAAAGATTATTGACTATACCATATGGCATGATGCTAAAATCTAGAGTGGGTTCCGAGTACATTATCAAAATATGATTTTGATCCTTGTACCCGAAGAGATATGATCCATCGACCGTAAAAGTTACTTCGAGAAGAAGATCATGACAGTCGGAAAATATTAAGCCACATCGATAGAATAACATTGTGCATTTTAGTTATTGAAATTCACGTAATAGATTCGTCACTTAACATACTTAAGTTAATTCGGGTTTTACTCGCAATATTATTTGATATGGTTTTGAATTTTGGTATGTGTATGCTGAAGTAAAAATTCTTAATAAGTGCTTACTAACAAAATTGTCTCGAAGTCAGTACGAGCGATTCTAAATCTGTGGGTAATTGGATCAAGAACTTGTACGAAAGTATTGTTCAACGTGCATTGGAGTTGGGCAAACATTTTGATTGAAAAATCAAACAGTTTGAATTTAATTCAAAATACAAAGGAAATGCATGTCTATACGAAAGCTTAATAAAGGTTGTTTAATTTTCAATGTTGGATTTGGAATCGACTTCTTTTATAAGTAGTATAAAGATGTTGGAATTGTCCCAAATTGATACACATAGACACCATATTAAAGTGTTTAACATGGAGCATGTAAGGTGGATTTCATATGCATAGGCAAAGAATTACTTTACATGTTGTGTTGTATATAGTATTGCATTTCGCTTATGTATTTGATGCATAGGGCAAAATATTATAGAATTGCTTATAAAAACAAAGAACTCCTTGTGAAGGAGTGTAAAGGCTTGAAGTTCATAAGTGATTTTGAGTACAGTATGTCAATCCTAAATTCATGTCTAATCTTAGCATAAGGACTTTAAGTTGAAAATGTTCCAAATAATAAGTAGTGGCTAATTCAACCAAAAGCTAAGTACGTCACTTTGAATTTCACAACAATAAAAGAAGTATAAATAAATGCACAAATTTATAACTGAGCTAGGGGCTATTCTAAATAAGAATCTCACGACATTTTTATGTGATAAAATGTTGCGGTACAGTTCATAGAAGAACCAAATGCTCACTAAAATTCGAAAACATACTCCATAGAGTTCCACATGGTAAAGGTAGTTTGTCAGCATTAGAGAGATTAATTGACAAAGTAGATAACTAAAATAATAGGGCATACCAGTTTACTAAGTAACTGGCCTAAATAGATTTTGATAAAATCGAACAAAGACCCTAAGTGCAAGTGGAAGATTGATAGTGTTAGGGGCATGCGCTAAAAGAAAATATGTAATTCGTTACATATATCTAACTCAATAGCCAATCTTTTTCATAATAAAAGTATTTGATTTCTATAATATACTCTGTTGCATTGTGACATAATTAATTAAGTAATTAATTTAAAATGTACTAAATTGGAAATCATTAAATGATATATTATGTGGTAGTAATTATAATACGTTTAAACCATGAGAAATTTATCACATTAAAATAATATATTGTTATAAATATTCCTAGTCAAGATGTTTTGAGAAAGGATGTTGATTCATTCATTGAGACTGGAGTACGTAATACTCTCTAAATATTAGGAAGTGCTTATGACTATTGGGTGGCAATAAGAGATTACATACTAATAGTTATTGGATACAATGGAATGACTCACATGAGAGTTTTCTGTTAGTTAATATAACTATGGTCAAGATTGAATTCGTCTCCTCGATTATATGAGTTAGTATTATGGTCAGCTATATTCAACTAAATGTCAAAGTCTATGGGCAAAGACATATGGTTAATAAAAATTATTATTATTGAACCAAAGATTTTAGGTTTGGACTAATTAAGTTAAATGTGGACGATATTGGATTTTTCACATAAACCAAATTCTATAAGTCCTAATGTGATATACTTTGATGAAGAAAATTGCTATAAATAATGGTTGCTAATATATTCCACTTATAAAGTAAAAAAATTCAAAGATATGTAAGTGATAAATTCAGCCAAAATGTCACACTATTAGCTAAGGTGACATGTGACGTTAATATTCAAATTTTATGATATTTGTCTTTCATTGAATTTACTGGTGAGTTGCACGGCCGTAATAACGAATACTTTGAATAAAACATACAGTTTAATTAATTTATAATGGTTGTAAATTATTTTAATCAATTAATATTTATGAAATATCAATTATCAATATTTATTTGATTTTTAAATGTAATTGGCATTTAATGAAATGCTTATATAAAAGTTATATATGCGTATATTGATATATGGTACTAATAGAATATTTAAATTGGATTTAAATTGATTAATTACTAAATTAGTTTGGAATTTTTTGAGGCCCATATTACCTCTTTTATGCTAGACAAAGGAGGGAAGGAAGGGACTCAAATTTGATTTGAAAAGGCAAAGGAGCAATTATGGAAGGCAAAAGATTCTAACCTTTAATTATCTTTTATTCCCTTCCTAAAACAAATTTATTTCATCAGCTTTTCATCCCTCTTCCAAAAGTTCTATATTCTTCATGATTTGAAATTCAGGAAAATCAAAAAAAAGTTCAAGATGGTATTTGTCTCTAGATCTTACAAAATCCAAATGCTGATTCAATCAAATATAGGTGTTTTATTCTTCGTACAAGGTGTGTATTATCTATAAAATCCTCTTAAGAGTAAAAGTATGAAAGAAGAAGTTGTAATATTTAACGAGGGTTATCGAAGGCATTAGGGTAGACACCAAAAGAATCGAAATGGCTTCTTCGTAGCATTGATGAAGATTCAAAGGCATTAGAATGACTTCCGCAAGCATTAATGAGGTTGCGAAGGCATTAGAAGGCTTTCACAAGCATTGTGAGGTTCCGAAGGCAGTAGAATGGCTTCTGCAAGCACTGATGGGGTTCTGCATGTGTTTATATGGTTTTCGTAAGCATCAAAGAAGCTTTCATGAGAGTTAAAGGGGGCTTTCGAAGGTTTAAGTGGCACCTTCGAATACATCAAGAGGAAACAAGGCTTTCAACGAGGTTGAGAAGGACCTCGTAAGCATTAAGAAGACACATTCATCATCATCGAACGAGCTTCTGCAAATATCAAAGTGTATGCCTTTTCATAGGTCAAATGGAATACTTCCACTAACATTGTTACCTTCCGAAGTAGTTGAATCTCCGCCTTCTGCAAAGGTTGAAGCACCGCCTTCCCAAGGGGTCCAAGGATCACCCTTCGTCATCATCAAGCTACCAAGACAAATTGTCATATCGTAAGGCCAGTACCACCCCTTCCGAATCAATTGGACCCTTTCGCACGTATCAATTCCCTACCCGCCAAAGTCATTCCTTTGGCAGTAGATGCTTCTGTATGCATCATCCCTTTTGCAAGTATTATGTTCGCACCTTTCGTATATGTTAGAACACCCTTTTCACACCTGTTCGAATCGTCAACAGCAACCTAGTGTCGCTTCCATACCTTCCCACAGTGTCCAAGGCCTCAAATCTCATGCAATAGCAACATCAACATTGGCATAAAGTTGCATCGATAAATAGGACCCTGGGGGTGCTTCTTATGGGATCCGATTTCATTCTTTCCACTCCTATGCTATATGAGACTTGTAAACCCTAATTTCTGAATCAAAGTGGGGGATTTCACTTCATTGTAACACTTAAGTCATTAATAAAGTAACCAAATCATTTTTTTACCAAAATAATTTGATACTATTTCTAATGAAATTCCTTTGAAAACACTTTCAAATAATATATGAAAATAGCCAAAATTGTTACATTGATTAAATTTGACGGCTTACTAACTACATTTAAAAATAGGTTCTATAATCAAAATCGTAAAGCCAATGTATTAGAATTGGATTTCCAACATGTTAGGGAACTAGTGACCCTTCAGACCCGAAAAATCCACATATAACAGTCATAGTTCAATCCAATGGCTTTAACACTGTGACAACCCGGAATTTTCTAGCAATATCAATTTAATAATCTGCATTAAATATTAAATTGATTTGATATATCTTTATTAATTAGACTTGAATTGATACTTTTCTTTTAATAAATATTTAATTGGTAAATGATATCTGTTAAAAATTAATTGTTTGTTTTCTATTTATATATGTATATATTTGTATACATTGTAAATAGATGTGATTTGTTTTAAAGTTCAACTAATAAATTATGTTTTAAAATCTAATATACATTTTAGTGAATTAGAAATTATGATATATTTAATATAAACTTTTCAAAGCTAAATAAATAAATAAATACAGGGTTTTAAATACATAAGATAATTGCTTAAATAGTTGATACTTATTTTAACTTAAGTTTAAATTTAAATTTATTAACAAAAGGATTTGTTTTCTTTTCTTTTAGTATAGCTTGATTAAAATATGGATTTAAAAATATATAGGAGTTTTAATATAATTTTGTCAAACAATACATTAACATATATAATAAAATATGTAGTTTATAATAAAAGGATAATTTATTCTATCTATCATTTCAAATTGATAAATGTGTTTTTATAAAATAAATAAAATAAATATGTACATATAAAATACAAGATACAAGATAAATTGGGAAAGAAATAACAAGTCACATACATTTCAAAATGTAATAACAAGTCAATAATAAAACTAGACACAAGTCAACAATGAAACTAGAAACGAAATAATTTTCAAGTTTGTAAACTAGACAAATAAAAATGCCTGTAAAGTTAAGAATAAAAGTCAAGTGACATATGTTTTAGCATGTAAGAAGTTAGAAAGCAAGAACAAAGAAAAATAAAATAATAATGCTAGTAGCTTGTAAATAAAGATTCAGACAAGTATCAAGTATAAAACAAAATAAAGTAAGAAAATCATATGCAGGCATAGGAAAGGATAGTCAACCTGTAAGAAATGACAAAGCAAAGTATAATTAGAAAAATACAAGATATAAAAATATATATGTGTGATAGGCATGAACCTGAAAGCTAATGACAGTAACAAAGAAAAATAAACAAATGTATATAGGGAAGCTTGTTAAGGAAGACATTGTTAAGTATCCTTAGGCAAACAAACAAAAACCATTAATGTAAAAATCTTTTTAGCACACCATTATATTTCATATCAACCTCCATTAAAAAATATCTCTGTTTTGAATCTGCACAAACAAAGATTTGTATGCTTTATGGTACAAATATTGTCTTAGTAGTATGAAACATAATAATATACACTGTCTGTATAAGCCTGTCTGCATATGCCCTGTAACTTGTTTTTATAAATATCAACTTGTAAGCTTCTTGCATATATCAATCTGCATCAGTTCGACCATTCTAAGAACTGAGTAAACACTATTTTATATTCAAACAAACTTCAAATAAAACAACAATTCAATCAACTTTGCAAACCAGATCAAAGACTTCATTTTTATCAAACCATTAGCCTGTAATCTTTACAAAATCTAAAGCCTGTGCATTTTTCTTCTTCAACTTGAGACAAAGGGATGCATATCTGTTTTCAAGCTAGATCATATCAGCATCATATTGTTTTTAATTTGAAAGTTTAGTCTTCAAAAGTTTCACAGTTTCAAGCTTCTTCAAAATTAAAACCAGAGGCTCTGTGTTCATCAATCCAAGGTGAGTAACACTTTTAAGATTTACTTAAGTTTTAAACTATGATGCATGCCAATATTTGAATGTTTAAATAAATTGTGTGAACATTTATATATTCATTTTTCTATGGATATTTGTGAGATGAAATTCTGCATATCTCAAGCCTGCAAATCCAAATTGTTTCCTTATAAACTTGCTGTGTTTTCTATTTGCTGTGAGTAACTTTTTTAAATCAAAACTAAATAAAATAGTTTTCTGTTGCTTGTAAAGCT
The DNA here is from genome assembly GCA_030765085.1 of Allium cepa. Lineage (NCBI taxonomy): Eukaryota > Viridiplantae > Streptophyta > Magnoliopsida > Asparagales > Amaryllidaceae > Allium > Allium cepa. The sequence goes on from CM060929.1 coordinate 819,413,761, forward strand.
CTGTGATGGATGATACTTGTTTACACATATATAGTGATAATTCAGTATTAAGAATATCTGTAAACATGCATGTTTGGATTGTATATTTGGGCGTTGACAGCCTCTGTTCTTTTACAAATGCAAGAGAGTAACTTTATATTTAATAACTTAAATTTCAATCTAGTTGTATGATTAGAATTTGAGACTTTTCTTTGGGTGAGATAGATACATGTTTTGGTGATTAAGCCTATGTATATATATATACAGGATCTTCAGGTTTCTGTGCTTGCTCTCTGATACTCTGGAAAACAAGACTTTACTTTTAAAAATCATTTACACCTTTGCTGATTGATGAATGAAATTAAGATTTGAATAAAAGATGTTTGTAACATTATGAAATAAGTTTAAAAATTTAGCTAAGATAAAAACAACTTAAAACTTTCCTCTGGAACCCAAATCACTGAGCAAACTTAAGATTTACAAAATTTCAACTTTCACCGATTATTGATTCAAGTATCTATCTTGAATCTTCACTGGAGATGAGGATTTTTTAAAATACAAATCAGGATTTTAAGCTTTAGGATGATTGTGTAATTTGGGTTTGTTTGAATTTGGGTTTTTGTGCAACTGTGGACAGCCAAAAGGACTAGGGTGGCCGGAGCTTTGTCTGTAGGTGGATGAGTGTGCGCTGAGGTCAGTAAAAAAAGTGGATAGTGTGACAGATGGCCGTGGTGTCGACGGCAAAGGAATTAAGTTCCTAAACCTAAATTGTACCGTGCTTTGAAGTTTTGATCGACGCGGCCATTGCAGGCGACCGAGTGGCACGTGGTCTGGAGGGGAGGTAGGGGAGAGATGGTCGAAGTGGTAACCGGAGTTTGGTAGCCTCCGGTGGTGGGAGCATCGTGCGCGTGGCAGTGACAGGTTTGGAAGGGGAGGTGAAGTTGTATTTTCCAGGTTTTGTGTTCTTCCTCTAATTCGTTTTTGCGCGCCTGAGAAACTCGAAGCAGGCTACGGGTTTTATCTCGGGGAACTTCAAATGTTACCCGAAGTAACACAGAGGGGGGCTCGGCTGTTGTTTTTCAGGTTTTAAAAACCTGTTGTTTTTTTCAAACAGTTTTGAGAGTTTTGGTTTTAAAAATTTAAAACAAAGTCAAGTCTAGTTTTAGATCAAGTTTAAAACATGAATTTAAGTTAGTTTTGAAAGAGAGTTGAAAATAATAAAGTTTCAAATTTTAAATTATTTTAATAACTTAAAAGTGATTAATAATTAAAGTATTTTCAAACGAGAGTGAGTTCGAATGAAATTTGAACAGCTAAGAAACGATTGAATCAAGTTGACTCGAAAATTGAAAATCAGGATTTAGATTTGAAATTCTAAATTTGGGAATAAAATAAAGTTTTGTAATTTAAATTTATTCAAAAAAAAGTTTTAAGTGCAATTGAACATGTGGGTTTACAAAGAGTTTTGAAAAAATAATAAATTAGATTTAAAACTTTATTAAGTATAAATTGGTTTTTAGTCAGAAAGTAAATTGAAATAAATGTTTTAAACATATTGGAAGTGAGAATTTAATCAATTATAAGAACAATTTACTTTAAGTAATGAAGACTTAGAATTTATAATTAAGTATGAATAATTAATGTTTGATATTAATTAATTTAGTAATTCTAAGTTTGAAAGTATTAATATAAGTTAAATAATGAATTAATTAATATGTGATTAAGAGCCATAGATTAAAATTTTATTAATTTTAATGGTTAATCAATAATGATTAAACTAAGTTAATCATTTTTGAAGATAATAATTAATAAAGATCATTAACTAGATTATTTTATAATTAATTAGTGTAATTGATTTGTAATAAATTAATTGGATTAATTAATTCAATAATAATCATTGTGATAGTTTAAATGTAATTATTTATTTGAAAAGTAATTAGAAATTGATTACTTATTAATTTAGCAAATTGATTTAGTTTGAGTTAATTAATTTAGTTTAATTAACTGATATTTTGGAAGTAAATTACTTAGAGAAGTAATTGATGGATAATTATTGGGGGTAATTAACTGGAAGATGTTGTTAATAGAAGTAATTGGAATATAATTACTTGAAATTTATCAGGGGATTAATTAAGAGTGTTATTGAGAAGTAATTAATTATGAATGATTAATTACTGTATGTTATTGATCATGAAGGTTAATATTTGTGATTTGAAGATTTGTATTCTTAATATAATTAACAAATGAAAATGTAATTAGAAATCGTCCATTAATATAATTAATGATGGGATTAGAGATTGATTTATTTGAGGATAATAAATCAACAAGATAATTAAATGGTAATAAATCGATATAAATGTAATTAATTAATGGATTTATTCAAGATTAATTTCTGTAAATTGATATAAATTGAAGATCAGTAATTAATATAATTAATGATGTAATTAAAGATTGTTTAATTAAGGAATAAATAATAGGAAGTAATTAAATGTTAACTGCCATGAATAATTAGAATAATTCATTTGAGAAATAAATTAAAGACTAAATTATTTCTTGTAATTAGAGAATGATTAATTAATTTGATTTATAATTAATTAATGATTGTGAGAGCAGGATTTACGGAATGAGTAATTAATTTAATTTATTTTAAATTAATTAAAAATGGAAGTAGTTAATTTAATTCATTTTAAATTATAAATTGTGTTTCATAAATCATGCTTATGGATGATATTGATATTTCATTGTTGATTGTGATCTCAGAAATGAGATGGATAATGTCTATGTGATATGGATGTATAGTTTAAGTATGATAATATTTAATTATCTGTTTGGATGATGATATTAGTTATCTGTTTATGATGATGATGTGATTATCTATTATGAGATGTGAATTATCTATCTGTGCATATTGATAATATTGAATTGACTGTTAAGACTAAATAGACAACTTGGCCTTAAAAGACACGTTTTGGATTTCGATGAGACCGGGATCGGTTTCCTAATTTGGAATATCCGAAAACCACATCGTTTCCAAGTTAACGATAGGTCGTGAATCTGAAGATGAAGGTTCTGAATGCAAGGGTTATCGTCGTTAACTCTGAGGGTGATTCCAAAACAAGTGTAACGAGATAATGCCTTCGGTTTCGTTCGAACCCGGAACGAACTTGTATGGATTGAATGCTTTCAACACATCGTCGGGCGGACGATGAGCATTCTAAGAAATATGTCCTATAAAGGTAATCGTAACCTCAAGCCTCATCAACCGGGAATGGCTAAAACAGAGGAGGTGCAGCAAGGTTAGGTGGGTCATGCCCAAGTAGGACAAGGATATTCCCCTGTCTAGATGTCCCTTTTTATTCGGCTGTGTGGGCAGTTGGTCTGCAGCCAACTGCGGGGTTTATCTTGTTCGGGACTGTTCAGTAAGGAATGGTTCCGGCCTTGTGTTGCAGAGGGTCGGGAGTGATCCTCGGTACGTTGATCTAGGCCACGTACTGTGACGGACGGTACCCCAGTAGCCCTGCCATTGTATGGAATCCAAAATCCAATAAGTGCCTACGGTTTTGATTGTATTACCCACTTTTGTGGCTAGTAGCTGGAATTTAATCATGTAACAATTTCGGCTATTTTCTATTTACTTGAAAACCCTAGACCTATTATAATATCACTGGATTTCCTATCAAATGTTTTGGTTAGCGTAAGGTAAAACTTTTCCATGTTTATGTGTGGGAAGTCTTACGTGATACCTTTTCTTTTCAAAAGGATTTTAAAAAATTAAGCAACTTTAACCTGTTACTCATACCAGACCCATGTCTGACCCGGAGTTTATTTTTGTTTTCATAAACTCTCGGGTACCCAATTTTTTTACGGGTAGCCAAGGGATTCAGGTTTAGCTTTGACGAATTCTGGAGGAGCAATGGAGCAGGAGGCTTCAGCGTTGTAGATATATACATAGTTCCGCTGTGTGGTATCTCTGTGATGTATTGTATTGAGGTGTGTTAACTAGACAGGTGTTTATAACTGTCTAGTATGTGATGTACTATATGTATCACTCTGATTGATGTTATATATTATGTAAATACTTATGTGATTAATATATTTTATTCGTTCCGCTGTGAGATTCTGATGTTGTTGTTCTTTCTTCTCTATCTTTTCTATTTTCTCACCCTTTTCTTTCTTAATAACGATACTTCTTCCTGGGCGTAGGAAGTGGGGTCGTTACAGGTGGTATCAGAGCGCTAGGTTGAGTGAATACCTAGGCTCTTGAGTGATTTCTTTCCTGAGAGAGCGTATTTGTAATTTTGATATATATATATATATATATTCATTTCTATCTGTTGGATTACCTGTTCGGGTTTTCCAATATAAGTATAAGGGTAGATTGAGTAGTGGTGTGTGTAACACGACTACCTGTGGTTGGAAGTATATCTGACAAGACTGTAAACCTAGTACCGTCTCGAGTAAATTTGGGGTGTAAGGATTTCACTTAATCTCTGGAGGGAAAACTGTTAAGATTTGGAGTCCATTTTGTTTTACAAGATTGGATGAGTAGAATGTGAGTTGAGCAGAAGCTAGAATATTATTTTGGAACCTCAAGAAGTAGTGGTTGTGAGTTGAGATGCAGTAGCGATGGTTTGTTTCCGAAGAAGATCTCAAAGATCTTTGGATAAGGAAGTGTGTCTGCATTAGTTTTGGGGTTGAGTTGAGCTGAATGTTATGTTTGGCTTGAGGCCGAGTTTTCCGAAGAATTTTGGATTAAGAAATTTTTGGGCATCAGTAGCAGTGTTGCAGCCCAGATTGTTCTGCCGGCACGCGAGGAAGTCATCTGTCAGCAGTTCTTTAGAGGTGAAGTTAAGAAGCAGTTTTGTGAATCCATTTCTCCAATGGATTGGCTGGATAAGTTTAGGTTGTTCAGATAGGTAAGGAGGGAGCAGTTTTCTTTGGATGTTAGCCTGGGTTGATCGCAAAAGTGACTTGCGATAGTTAAAGTACTCTCTGGGATGGCAGAAATTTTTCTGGATATCTTTGAAGAGGTCGGTGGTTTGCCTTAGCATCTGAGGAATTGAGTTTGGTATCGACTGGATTTCAGAAGTAGTGCCGATGGTTCAGCTTAGTAATAGAATGGTTTCTAGAGAGAGGAATTGATAAAGCAGCTCAGATTTTGGAGGAACTTCTGAGTTTTATTTTGGATCTGTTGAACCGTATTTTTATAATGTGTTGTCCAGTTTATGCTTATGGGTATCATCAGCATTTTCATCTATCCAGATCAGAGTTGTGCAGCGGAAGCAGTTAGAAGTGTATCTGTTTTTCTTTTCCGAAAAAGAGAAATTGTTTTCTACTGAGGATGATAAAGGTTGAGTTCTTGGTTTTGATTGATTTTGAGGAAATTATTCTACTGGATTGTTTTTGGATTCAGATTGCTTTAGGAGTTATCAGCGAAGGTTGAGCTGATCAGTAGGTTGAAGGCAGCTTTGGATTGTCAGAAGTATTTGGTGAATATGAGACGAAGGAATTTGGATTTCGAAGTCGGAGATTTGATTTTGTATGAATTTTCTCTGATTCAAAGGAGTTCTGTAGATTAGTAGTATAGACTGTTTGGATTCTATAGACCGAGTATTCCGGTATTATACTGGGAAACTCTAGGGAGCTCTATCCAGAGTTTTGTATGGATAATTTGCTTTGTTAATTGAGTAGATTGGTTGTGATGATTGTTAGCATGTGATTGATATATGCTTATGGTTTAAAATTAATTAAAATCTTAAATATATTATTAAATTACCTTTGCTTTTAAATTTCGGGGACGAAATTCTTTTAAGAGGGGAGGAATGTGACAACCCGGAATTTTCTAGCAATATCAATTTAATAATCTGCATTAAATATTAAATTGATTTGATATATCTTTATTAATTAGACTTGAATTGATACTTTTCTTTTAATAAATATTTAATTGGTAAATGATATCAGTTAAAAATTAATTGTTTGTTTTCTATTTATATATGTATATATTTGTATACATTGTAAATAGATGTGATTTGTTTTAAAGTTCAACTAATAAATTATGTTTTAAATTCTAATATACATTTTAGTGAATTAGAAATTATGATATATTTAATATAAACTTTTCAAAGCTAAATAAATAAATAAATAAATACAGGGTTTTAAATACATAAGATAATTGCTTAAATAGTTGATACTTATTTTAACTTAAGTTTAAATTTAAATTTATTAACAAAAGGATTTGTTTTCTTTTCTTTTAGTATAGCTTGATTAAAATATGGATTTAAAAATATATAGGAGTTTTAATATAATTTTGTCAAACAATACATTAACATATATAATAAAATATGTAGTTTATAATAAAAGGATAATTTATTCTATCTATCATTTCAAATTGATAAATGTGTTTTAATAAAATAAATAAAATAAATATGTACATATAAAATACAAGATACAAGATAATTGGAAAAGAAATAACAAGTCACATACATTTCAAAATGTAATAACAAGTCAATAATATAACTAGACACAAGTCAACAATGAAACTAGAAACAAAATAATTTTCAAGTTTGTAAACTAGACAAATAAAAATGCCTGTAAAGCTAAGAATAAAAGTCAAGTGACATATGTTTTAGCATGTAAGAAGTTAGAAAGCAAGAACAAAGAAAAATAAAATAATAATGCTAGTAGCTTGTAAATAAAGATTCAGACAAGTATCAAGTATAAAACAAAATAAAGTAAGAAAATCATATGCAGGCATAGGAAAGGATAGTCAACCTGTAAGAAATGACAAAGCAAAGTATAATTAGAGAAATACAAGATATAAAAATATATATGTGTGATAGGCATGAACCTGAAAGCTAATGACAGTAACAAAGAAAAATAAACAAATGTATATAGGGAAGCTTGTTAAGGAAGACATTGTTAAGTATCCTTAGGCAAACAAACAAAAACCACTAATGTAAAAATCTTTTTAGCGCACCATTATATTTCATATCAGCCTCCATTAACAAATATCTCTGTTTTGAATCTGCACAAACAAAGATTTGTATGCTTTATGGTAAAAATATTGTCTTAGTAGTATGAAACATAATAATATACACTGTCTGTATAAGCCTGTCTGCATATGCCCTGTAACTTGTTTTTATAAATATCAACTTGTAAGCTTCTTGCATATATCAATCTGCATCAGTTCGACCATTCTAAGAACTGAGTAAACACTATTTTATATTCAAACAAACTTCAAATAAAACAACAATTCAATCAACTTTGCAAACCAGATCAAAGACTTCATTTTTATCAAACCATTAGCCTGTAATCTTTTACAAAATCTAAAGCTTGTGCATTTTTCTTCTTCAACTTGAGACAAAGGGATGCATATCTGTTTCCAAGCTAGATCATATCAGCATCATAGTGTTTTTAATTTGCAAGTTTAGTCTTCAAAAGTTTCACAGTTTCAAGCTTCTTCAAAATTAAAACCAGAGGCTCTGTGTTCATCAATCCAAGGTGAGTAACACTTTTAAGATTTACTTAAGTTTTAAATTCTGATGCATGCCAATATTTGAATGTTTAAATAAATTGCTTGAACATTTATATATTCATTTTTCTTTGGATATTTGTGAGATGAAATTCTGCATATCTCAAGCCTGCAAATCCAAACTGTTTCCTTATAAACTTGCTGTGTTTTCTATTTGCTGTGAGTAACTTTTTTAAATCAAAACTAAATAAAATAGTTTTCTTTTGCTTGTAAAGCTCTGTGATGGATGATACTTGTTTACACATATATAGTGATAATTCAGTATTAAGAATATCTGTAAACATGCATGTTTGGATTGTATATTTGGGCGTTGACAGCCTCTGTTCTTTCACAAATGCAAGAGAGTAACTTTATATTTAATAACTTAAATTTCAATCTAGTTGTATGATTAGAATTTGAGACTTTGCTTTGGGTGAGATAGATACATGTTTTGGTGATTAAGCCTGTGTATATATATATACAGGATGTTCAGGTTTCTGTGCTTGCTCTCTGATACTCTGGAAAACAAAACTTTACTTTTAAAAATCATTTACACCTTTGCTGATTGATGAATGAAATTAAGATTTGAATAAAAGATGTTTGTAACATTATGAAATAAGTTTAAAAATTTAGCTAAGATAAAAACAACTTAAAACTTTCCTCTGGAACCCAAATCACTGAGCAAACTTAAGATTTACAAAATTTCAACTTTCACCGATCATTGATTCAAGTATCTATCTTGAATCTTCACTGGAAATGAGGATTTTTAAAATACAAATCAGGATTTTAAGCTTTAGGATGATTGTGTAATTTGGGTTTGTCTGAATTTGGGTTTTTGTGCAACTGTGGACGGCCAGGAGGACTAGGGTGGCCGGAGCTTTGTCTGTAGGTGGATGAGTGTGCGCTGAGGTCAGTAAAAATAGTGGATAGTGTGACAGATGGCCGTGGCGTCGACGGCAAAGGAATTAAGTTCCTAAACCTAAATTGTACTGTGCTTTGAAGTTTTGATCGTCGCGGCCATTGCAGGCGACCGAGTGGCACATGGTCTGGAGGGGAGGTAGGGGAGAGATGGTCGAAGTGATAACCGGAGTTTGGTGGCCTCCGGTGGTGGGAGTATCGTGCGCGTGGCAGTGACAGGTTTGGAAGGGGAGGTGAAGTTGTATTTTCCAGGTTTTGTGTTCTTCCTCTAATTCGTTTTTGCGCGCCTGAGAAACGCGAAGCCGGATACGGGTTTTATCTCGGGGATCTTCAAATGTTACTCGAAGTAACACAGGGGGGGCTCGGCTGTTGTTTTTCAGGTTTTAAAAACCTGTTGTTTTTTTTAACAGTTTTGAGAGTTTTGGTTTTAAAAATTTAAAACAAAGTCAAGTCTAGTTTTAAATCAAGTTTAAAACATGAATTTAAGTTAGTTTTGAAATAGAGTTGAAAATAATAAAGTTTCAAAATTTAAATTATTTTAATAACTTAAAAGTGATTAATAATTAAAGTATTTTCAAACGAGAGTGAATTCGAATGAAATTTGAACGGTTAAGAAACGATTGAATCAAGTTGAATCGAAAATTGAAAATCAGGATTTAGATTTGAAATTCTAAATTTGGGAATAAAATAAAGTTTTGTAATTTAAATTTATTCAAAAAAAAGTTTTAAGTGCAATTGAACATGTGGGTTTACAAAGAGTTTTGAAAAAATAATAAATTAGATTTAAAACTTTATTAAGTATAAATTGGTTTTTAGTCAGAAAGTAAATTGAAATAAATGTTTTAAACATATTGGAAGTGAGAATTTAATCAATTATAAGAACAATTTACTTTAAGTAATGAAGACTTAGAATTTATAATTAAGTATGAATAATTAATGTTTGATATTAATTAATTTAGTAATTCTAAGTTTGAAAGTATTAATATAAGTTAAATAATGAATTAATTAATTAATATGTGATTAAGAGCCATAGATTAGATTTTTATTAATTTTAATGGTTAATCAATAATGATTAAACTAAGTTAATTATTTTTGAAGATAATAATTAATAAAGATCATTAACTAGATTATTTTATAATTAATTAATGTAGTTGATTTGTAATAAATTAATTGGATTAATTAATTCAATAATAATCATTGTGATAGTTTAAATGTAATTATTTATTTGAAAAGTAATTAGAAATTGATTACTTATTAATTTAGCAAATTGATTTAGTTTGAGTTAATTAATTTAGTTTAATTAACTGATATTTTGGAAGTAAATTACTTAGAGAAGTAATTGATGGATAATTATTGGGGGTAATTAACTGGAAGATGTTGTTAATAGAAGTAATTGGAATATAATTACTTGAAATTTATCAGGGGATTAATTAAGAGTGTTATTGAGAAGTAATTAATTATGAATGATTAATTACTGTATGTTATTGATCATGAAGGTTAATATTTGTGATTTGAAGATTTGTATTCTTAATATAATTAACAAATGAAAATGTAATTAGAAATCGTCCATTAATATAATTAATGATGGGATTAGAGATTGATTTATTTGAGGATAATAAATCAACAAGATAATTAAATGGTAATAAATCAATATAAATGTAATTAATTAATGGATTTATTCAAGATTAATTTCTGTAAATAAATTAAGGAAATTACTGGAATGTTGCAAAACATATTTAAATCAAAGATGATTAATTTGAATATATAAGAATGGATAATAAGATTTAAATTAAGTAAATTAATATTAATTAATTTAAGAAATCATTTGATGATTTGGTATGTGTAATTACAGAGTGTAATTAATGGAGTGTAATTACTTAGGTAAGTAATTAGATGATAATTACTTGATGAAATTAATACAAGATGATTTGTAAGTGAAGTAATTTGAGTAATTTCTTTTGTAATTAATCAAGGGATTAATTTATGGAAATAATTAATCATGGAATGATTTATTTGTTAATAAGTAATTAAGGGTAGTTAATTACTGGTTTGTTATTAATCAAGGGGTGATTAATAATTGTGTTTAATTAAAGATTGACCACATAATATAATTAATTTAAATAAGTAAATTGATATAAATTGAAGATCAGTAATTAATATAATTAATGATGTAATTAAAGATTGTTTAATTAAGGAATAAATAATAGGAAGTAATTAAATGTTCACTGCCATGAATAATTAGAATAATTCATTTGAGAAATAAATTAAAGACTAAATTATTTCTTGTAATTAGAGAATGATTAATTAATTTGATTTATAATTAATTAATGATTGTGAGAGCAGGATTTACGGAATGAGTAATTAATTTAATTTATTTTAAATTAATTAAATATGGAAGTAGTTAATTTAATTCATTTTAAATTATAGATTGTGTTTCATAAATCATGCTTATGGATGATATTGATATTTCATTGTTGTTTGTGATCTCAGAAATGAGATGGATAATGTCTATGTGATATGGATGTATAGTTTAAGTATGATAATATTTAATTATCTGTTTGGATGATGATATTAGTTATCTGTTTATGATGATGATGTGATTATCTATTATGAGATGTGAATTATCTATCTGTGCATATTGATAATATTGAATTGACTGTTAAGACTAAATAGACAACTTGGCCTTAAAAGACACGTTTTGGATTTCGATGAGACCGGGATCGGTTTTCCTAATTTGGAATATCCGAAAACCACATCGTTTCCAAGTTAACGATAGGTCGTGAATCTGAAGATGAAGGTTCTGAATGCAAGGGTTATCGTCGTTAGCTCTGAGGGTGATTCCAAAACAAGTGTAACGAGATAATGCCTTCGGTTTCGTTCGAACCCGTAACGAACTTGTATGGATTGAATGCTTTCAACACATCGTCAGGCGGACGATGAGCATTCTAAGAAATATGTCATATAAAGGTAATCGTAACCTCAAGCCTCATCAACCGAGAATGGCTAAAACAGGGGAGGTGCAGCAAGGTTAGGTGGGTCATGCCCAAGCAGGACAAGGATATTCCCCTATCTAGATGTCCCTTTTTATTCGGCTGTGTGAGCAATTGGTCTGCAGCCAACTGCGGGGTTTATCTTGCTCGGGACTGTTCAGTAAGGAATGGTTCCGGCCTTGTGTTGCAGGGGGTCGGGAGTGATCCTCGGTACGTTGATCTAGGCCACGTACTGTGACGGGCGGTACCCCAGTAGCCCTGCCATTGTATGGAATCCAAAATCCAATAAGTGCCTACGGTTTTGATTGTATTACCCACTTTTGTGGCTAGTAGCTGTAATTTAATCATGTAACATTCGGCTATTTTCTATTTACTTGAAAACCCTAGACCTATTATAATATCACTGGATTTCCTATCAAATGTTTTGGTTAGCGTAAGGTAAAAACTTTTCCATGTTTATGTGTGGGAAGTCTTACGTGATACCTTTTCTTTTCAAAAGGATTTTCAAAAATTAAGCAACTTTAACCTGTTACTCATACCAGACCCATGTCTGACCCGGAGTTTATTTTTGTTTTCATAAACTCTCGGGTACCCTTTTTTTTCGGGTAGCCAAGGGATTCAGATTTAGCTATGACGAATTCTGGAGGAGCAATGGAGCAGGAGGCTTCAGCGTTGTAGATATATACATAGTTTCGCTGTGTGGTATCTCTGTGATGTATTGTATTGAGGTGTGTTAACTAGACAGGTGTTTATAACTGTCTAGTATGTGATGTACTATATGTATCACTCTGATTGATGTTATATATTATGTAAATACTTATGTGATTAATATATTTTATTCGTTCCGCTGTGAGATTCTGATGTTGTTGTTCTTTCTTCTCTATCTTTTCTATTTTCTCACCCTTTTCTTTCTTAATAACGATACTTCTTCCTGGGCGTAGGAAGTGGGGTCGTTACAAACACGATCTCAGTCAGCCTCCGAACTATACTGCTATAGTACTATGAAACAACGTATTACTCGGTGGCTTTACATGATTTCTGTCAACCTCCATACCATTCTATTTCATCATCTTAAGGCAACAAATGCCTTTCATTCCTCATAAATAATAGCCCGAAATATGTCCCTCGGACCACGTAGTATCACGTACCATTACCGAGGTATGAGGCTCGCGAGGCTACACTCCACAAAGCCGCACTCTGCTTTTTGCAAAGCCACGCTTTGATCATCACAACTTCCGCTTTGAATGCCACGTTGCAATTCCTTTGAAAACACTATTGATTTTCATAAACATACAACCTCCGATCTCATACATCTTAAAGAAGGGTGTTAAGCTAAGAGAAGTTGCATTCACGGCCACCAAGCGGATGTACATTTGTAAAAGTCAACTTTATGATCTAAGAAATGCAACATCACACATTCGTCCATACATGTTCGTTCTGGGACTGAACGAAACCAAAAGCACTCCTTCTACCACATCTTATCGGGAATTAAACCTAGGATTAGTAGCGATTAGTCCTTGCAATCAAAGATTTTCATAACAGAGCACAATTGCCACCATAAACATATGATATGGTAAATTTCATCTCGAGGGACTAGTGGCAAGCAACCCTCCATCATGAAGATCCTCTTCTTCAAAATCATCGTCATCAGGTCTTTACTTCTAAATGTATACATTGGGTCGGAGTGGTTTTTGGTCAGGAATTACCCCAGATCGGATCCTGGTTCCTCCAAACCAATCATTGATTAAAAATATGTTAGGTTCATAAGTGATTATCAATTATCAATCAATTTAATTCATCTTTTATTTCATTCATAGATATCTCTTAGAGATATATTCATTAACTTATTATTTCTATTTTTAAGAGTATATGGAATCATTAAGCCTCATTTCTCAAATCATTTGGTTAATAAAAACCTTTTTTTTAATCTTTAAATAATCCCAAACCTTCCATCTTTATTTAGGAAAACATTTCCAAATCATTTCACCATTTATTTACAAAAACATTTCCAAATCATTTCATTTAAATTTTAGCAAAGATTTCTTAATTCAAAAGTCCAAATTTCATTGAGATAAACCACGTTATCTAGGGTATTAATCCAAATACCAGTAAATACTAATGAGCAGAATCTGTAGAAATCATCTAATTCTATTCAATATCAATCCCCGTATTCAACAAATACTATGCGTAGAATAACAAAAAAATCACCTTTTAAATTCGACGAATAGTACGAGTTCCCTCTTAGGGCATTAACACCGAGTACAAGAAGATCATCTCCATAAAATCAAGTTGTAATTAAATTTGGAAAATTAAATCTTTTTATACATAATTCATTTCCGACATTTCGACCTTATCTATCCCTCGCCCAAGAAAAAGGCCTGGCGAGCTAGGGCACTGGTTGCTCCTGAACATCTTCTTAGTTTAAGCACATCACATCCAGATCACACGAATAGAAAAATCAGTTTACTCGTCGGCTTTTAGAGCCAAGATTAAACCACTTGTTTATAATAGCTTTTTCTTTAAATAATTTATTTGAACTTTCTTCAAGAAGCTAGAAAACCTCCAAATCATTTTTAAAACTCTTAGTTATCCATTTGAAAACATTTTATACAGGTTTTGATAAGAATTGTTAAGTTTAAAACTATGTTTAAAAGGTTATTAAAAAGTGTTGCAGAAAGTGCTTTTTAAGCTATATTGATTAAAATGTATTTTTATCATTTGGAAATTCACTTTTAAATATTTTTTTAAAACATTTATAAGATTTATTTCACATTTTTAAACATTTTGAAACATCATTTCCAAAGAAATCCAATTTTGGATTCTGAACAGCAAATTCAGGATTTTTCAAAAATTTATTTTACTCATATTTCAAAATCTACTTGTCGGAATCTCGATTTCTTTCATTGGAAAACTATGGATATAATAATTCGAAAAAAATTTATCATGAAGAATTCCGAGCTAAATTCCACTCTATACACTTGTATGACTTTGATGGCGTGAAATTGCGGACTACCGTTATGCGACGCACCTGTTTTTGACTAAATTTTTAATTCTCATTCAAACTTCACCAAAACACTTTCAAATGTTTATAAAACATTTATAAATCATTTTCAAACATTTAAAACAACTTTTTTCCATATTAAATCTCTTTTCCACTTTTAAATCATTTCATAACATTATATTATTATAATATTCATTTTCAACCTTTTTGTATTTTCAAAACCACTAAGAGGCTAAATAAAATCCACACACATATTATTTGAATTCGTATTGATTAACCATTTCATTATGATTTCTCAGAATTTATCACAATCAAGTTATCAACCATATCAACATCCATATAATCAACCATATAATCATTCAAGCTATCAACCATTCACACAAATCATCAAGAGATTAAATGGTCATATTATCATACTTAAAATAGTTATAGATATTATTTATTATTTAATAAACAGTGAGTATTCACTTATGGCTCCACTCCACCAATCTTTTCTGTGTCTTCCTGAATTGATTTCGACGGCACTCCGGAAGCACTTCTCCTCTTTTTCTTGCTCCGAAGCTTCCCAATCTCCTTCCATCTTCTTGTAGGGCTTGGCCTAGCTTCTTTGGAGGTGGATATGCTCGACCAAAGGAGGAATAGGTGGTGGCATGAGTTGTAGAGAAGATAGGGAGGTGTTTGCACTTAGTTTAGAGGTGGATCAATATTATATACATGTGTGTGCATGTATTACTAATATTTTGCCATAATTTTTGCTCATTATTCTCTAAGGCTTGGAAGCCATTAAAGAAATCATTAGGAAGCTTAAGAAGAAGAAAGAAGAAGAATGAAAAGTTGTGTGAAAATGAAGAGAAGATAGTAGGGTATTTATAGGAAAAAAGACGAGTATAAAGGAAGATATGCATACACCACTTTTTCCAAGCTTCTTCAACAAACTATTCCTTTAAATACACAGCCATATCCCCTCCCCTCTGTGAACATCACTTCCATCCACTCATGTATGCATATATTGACTTGTTTAAGCTTAAGGAGGAAGCTTTACTTAAAATATCTTATATATTTTATAATATACATATGATTAAGTGTAAATGTGTGCATTTATATGTTTATGTGTATGTTAAGGCATACATTTTTTTGTTATATATGAGTACATGACATATAAATAATGTTGCATTGATTCGAACAACTTTCGTTCGACGAACCGTTGCCAACCGGAGAATCGATTCCCGGTCACATTTTCACTTATACTTTAACGTACAGATATTTGTAAAAAAAAATTCAAAATAAATTGCTTATCATTATAAATGAATTGAATTGATATCCTTTCATTTATAAAACAATATAAATTTATATTAATGATTATTTACAAAAATTGCTATTATATCGATAAAGCGATATATATTTTTTCTTGTATTTTCAAATCAAATATGTATCTTTATAAAACTATTATAAACTATTTGTTATCACTTTATAACTATTCAAAATGAATTATAACCTTTTTAATATCATTATTTGAGTAATTATAATAATTATCTAACCATTAAATCTTAATTTAAATTAAATAAATCAATTATCATATTTAAAGGCATTACTACTAATGTTATAAACACATTTTATTTTCAAAAAAAACAATTGATTTTATTTCATATTCTTAGTTGATTATAAAAATAAGTGTATGTATCCAGCTCCATGCATGACGTTTTACGATTAGAGAACTGGTTATTGATAAAAACAATTTTCAGCCATTTTATCAATTTAAATTTCGAGGAAAATATTTTTGTAAATACTTATTCAAAATAAGATTACTATTACTTATTATTACTCAAGGCAATATTATACATATTATTAGTCTTTTATTTAAAAATAAATATAATTTACCAAAGTGATAAATTTGTGGGTCGTTACAGACTCACTTCTTAAAAGAATTTCGTCCCCGTAATTTCCCAAAACAAAAACCCAAAGGTTTTTCCCAAAATATTTATTTTTATCTTACATCTGTATGATGATACAAATCATCCGTACATAATATCTGATTCGATCTTTTATTGGAATTCACAACTACACTAGCATTGATCTACTGATCATTTAGTACAAACTCTGATCAGGCTTTCTAATCAGAACTGTAGTTTTCCTTGCATAACTCTCAACTATAATAGAAAACTCAAGTACCCTCATTAATGTTCATCATCAAGAATCAACTGATGAATTCTTTTTCGGATAAGTGTCAAACATGTCAAAGTTTTTCGCATGAATCTTAGATTAATTCATGTGATGAAATAATTCATATACTTCGTATGTATTTATTAATCTTTCAAAAAAAATTGAAAAAATTCCATAAATATCCATTTTTCAGCCTTTTATAAAGATAACCATTTTACATTTTTATTTCCAAATATTTCTTAATGGTTTCTGAAAACTTATTTTCAATATAATTCATTAAATTGATAAATCACCATAAACTTTCTTTATACATATTCTCTTTACCTCTATAATTTCAATATATAAATATATTCATATACTTATTCAATTGCTTTAAGTATATTCATAATTTACTTAACAAGTTCTACTTACTTTAAAATATAATCAAAGAAATTAAAACAAGTGCCACCAAAACATTGTTAAAATGAACTTCTCTTTTTATAACATGATAATTATACTATTTTCCATCTTTTTATAAAAGACTCTAAGACTTGTTATTATCTTTAAAATCCCTTAATCAAAGATCTAAATATACTCATAAGATTTCTTCCAAAATGTCATTCAAGGGTTTAAAACAAATGTTGTTAAAACATCATTTACTACAAACCCAAAATGATTCATTATTAACTTTAAATATTTATTTTAAAGATCAAAGCACACCCATGCTTATCAATTAAGATAATTCACTTTGATAAAAATTGACAGCCATAAACTTGTCAAATAAGTGATTCACATTGTGCTTTTTAACTTTAGAAAATAATATTTATCAAGTAACTCAAAAATGATACCAAAGAAACTGGGTACTACGAATAGTATCATATATTTCCTAAACGAGAAGGGGAATACATAAGTGAAACGTCTACCATCTGAACACGTCTCCTTCCCATTTTAGTAACTTTCGAGCCACTTGGATCAGTTAAACATAAGATTGTTTTTAGTTTTCAAAATCCCTTTTTATAAATAATACTATTATTATTCTTTTTCCCAAAAAAGTCGATTATCCTTTATTTGGAACAATACTGTTATAATTCTTATTTCAAAATTCCTTTGAAATTTCTTTGTTAATAAATATCCTCATCAATTTAATTCCAAACTTATTTTATACTACATAACTTTCCCTTTATACCTTTTCAAAACATTAGGATATGAATTCTGAAGTCCAACTATCTTAGATATCATTTTATTGTTGCTTATTACACTTCATTTTATAGAAAATACTTTTATAAAATATATTCTAAAATGATTTCTTAATAAACACTTTTTATAAAGACACTTCTTTATATAATCTTTTTTTATTTCAATATCTTATCAAATTTGAATGGATATATATCGTAGAGGATGTGTTTTGAGAGAATAATCCAAAAAGGAGTTTACTAATTAACATCATATTTATACATCCATTCCATAGTATTATTTACTTAAGTTCATAAACGTTTTATTACAACATAACCTCATGTTTATTATTACTTTACAATTTAAATTCATTCCATTTCAAATGTCAAATCCTAATTTATATTTAACTCGTTTCAATAATTTCATTAAAAATAAAATTCAATTCACTTTCATTTAACCTTTCTTAAGTAACTTCATTTATTTAACTTACTCGTGTTAATTATTTCATATCTCAATTTTAAATTTCATTTTGTTTGCTTAACCAAAATATTTAATCGTTTTGAAAATATGGTTTTACTTTCCTGCTCAAATTAGTAAGGCGTAAAACTATTCCACTTTTTTTATACCACTTACAAATTTATAAGTTCAAAAACTTATTTTTTTTATATTTATCAAATCATACTTGGAATTTTACAATCAAAACTTGTTTTACCGAAACAAAACTTCAAAGTAAATTATTAAGGTAGCAATTCATCACTTGGAGACTCGAAAATGAGTACTGATGATGCTGCAGTCGTCACCTGAATTATTTTCCAACGACTAAAGTGAGTTTAATACTTTTTTCATGTTTCTTTTAAATTCCCCTTTTACTTTATAAATAACATTTATAAATTTATACATATATATAATTTCAATTGTTTCACCTAAGTTGTATAAAACCATATCTTTATTTGTTTATAAAATCCATTTTATAAATCCCTTCATAAAATCATCTTATATTAACTTATTTCCTTTTACATATTATAATTCTTTTCCAAAATACTCAAAATTTAGTTTCTCAAAATTAATAACATATCTTTCATATCCACATTTTACAAAATTATTTGGTAAATTATATTTTTATGCTACATGATTATTTTATTATCTTATACAAATTCATTAAACTTAACCCCATATTCTTATCAAACATCTTATAGTCAAATCATGAAACTTAATTCACAAGACGTTCGTTCAATCAACAAATGATAATAACTAAATACTATTATTACCTTAACCATAAATTAACACATACAAATATCGATATCATTCAAAAGGTATTCCTTTATACTTAAAATATAATCCTTTTAAAAAAATGTGTCAGTTTGTCCATTTTAAGTGTTTAGAAATCTCTATCGATTACGGTGATCAGGCGCATCGACCAGAATCTATAAACCACTCAACAAATAAATCAACACAAAATATTTTTATATCAAATAACAAATACGCACTCATATATATACATACTCTCAAAGCTCATTCTACGGTGTTACTAACCCTATCTCTAATGAGTCGCTCATTCTAAGGTATTACTAACCCTATCTATAATGAGACTTACCCCCACAAAGCCTAGGTTTCGCTCAACCAAAGCTATGATACCCAATTTCATGGCCTTTTGTTTAGGAAAACCTTTTTTAATCTTGAAATAATCCCAAATCCTTCCACCTTTTATTTAGGAAATGTTTTCCAAATCATTTCACCTTTTATTTACGAAAAAATTTCCAAATCATTTCATTTAAATCTTAGCAAAGGTTTCCTAATTCAAAACTCCAAATTTGATTGAGATAAAAACATGTTATCTAGGGTTTTAATCCAAATACCATTAAATATTAAGTGAGTAGAATCTATAGAAATAATCTAATTCTATTTAATATCAATCCCCATATTAAATAAATACTATGGGCGGAATAATGGCAAAATCACCTTTTAAATTCCATGAATAGTACAAGTTCCCTCTTCAGGCTTTAAATTCGAGTATAAGAAGATCATCTCTATAAAATTGGTTGTAATTAAAATTGTAAAATTAAATCTTTTTATACTTAACTCGTTTCCAACAGTTCGACGTTACCTATCCCTTGCCAAGGAAAGTGGCCAGGTGAGCCAGGGCACTAGTTGCTCATGAACATCTCCTTAGTTTAAGAACCTCACATTTGGATCTCACGAGTAGAAAAATCAAGTCTACTCATCGTCTTTTAGAACCAAGATTAAACCACTTGTTCATAAAACTTTTTCTTTAAATAATTTGTTTGAACTTTCTTCAAAAAGATAGAAAACCTCCAAATCATTTTCAAAACTCTTAATTATCCATTTGAAAACATTTATAAAAGACTTGGATAAGAATTTTGAGTTTAAAACTATATTTAACAGTTATAAAAAAGTGCTGCGAAAAGTCCTTTATAAGCTATATTGGTTGAAATGACTTTTTATCATTTGGAAATTCGTTTAAATTACTCAAATCACTTTCAAAATATTTTAGAATATTTATAATATTTATTTCACATTTCAAAACATTTTGAAACACCATTTCTAACGAAATCCTGTTTGGGTTCTAAATTGCAAATATAGATTTTTCAAAAACTTGTTTTACTCATATTACAAAATTACCTTATCGAAAACAAGAGTTTCTTTCTTTATTGGAAAACAATGGATATAATAGTTCGGAAAATTGTTATCACGAAGAATTCCGAGCTAATTCCATTCTATACACTCGTTTGACTTTTATTGCATGAAATCGTGGACTACCGTTACGCAACGCGCCTATTTTTGACTAAATTTCCATTTCTCATTCAAACTTTACCAAAGTTTATAAAACATTTATAAATCATTTTCAAACATTTGAACCAACATTTTTCATATTAAATCTCTTTTCCACTTTGAAAACATTTTATAATATTATATTATTATAATATTCATTTTCAACTTTTTTATATTTTCAAAACCATTAAGAGGCTAAATAAACTTCATACACATATTATATGAATTCATTTGTATTAATTAACCATTTCATTATGATTTCTCACAGTTTATCACAACCAAGTTATCAACCATATCAATAGCCATATAATAAATCATATAATCATTCAAGTTATCGACCATTCACGCAAATCTTTAGGAGATTAAATGATCATATTATCATGCTTAAAATAGTTATAGATATTATTTATTATTTAATAAAAATTAGCACTCACTTATGGCTCTACTCCACCATTCTTTTCCCTAGCTTCCTGAATCGATTCTAGCAGCACTTCCTCCTCTTTTCCTTGCTCTGGAGCTTCTAGAACTCCTTTCTTCTTCTTGTAGGGCTTGTCCTAGCTTCTTTGGAGGAGGATGTGCTTGGCCAAAGGAGTAATAGGTAGTGGCGTGAGTAATAGAGAAGATCGGGAGGTGTTTGCACTTAGTTTAGAGGTGGATAGATATTATATACATGTGTATGTATATTTTATTAATATTTTGCCATCACCTTTTCTCATTATTTTCTAAGGCATGGAAGCCATTAAATAAGCTATTAGGAAGCTTAAGAAGAAGGAAGAAGAAGAATGAAAAGTTGTGTGAAAATGAAGAGAAGATGGTAGGATATTTAAAGGAAAAAAGAGGAGTATAAAGGAAGATATGCATACACCACTTTTTCCAAGATTCTTCAACACATTACTGCATTAAAATACACGGCCATAGCCTCTCCCCCATGTGCACATCACTTCCATCCATTCATTTATGCATATGTTGACTTGTTTAAGCTTAAGGAGGAAGCTTTACTTAAATTATCTCATATATTTTATAATATATATATATATATATATATGTTTAAGTGTAAATGTATACATGTATATGTTTATATGTATATTTGGGTGTACGTTTATTTGTTATATATGTGTAAATGACATATAAACAATGTTACACTGATTCCGAACAACCTTTTTTCGATAAACCGTTGGCGATCGAAGAACCGATTCTCGGTCACATTTTCACTTATACTTAACGTACATATATTTGTGAACAAACTTTCAAAATAAATTTCTTGTCATTTTTAATGAATTAAAAGATCATATTTCATTTATAAAACCATATAAATTTATATTAATAATTATTTATAAAAATCGTTATTATGCCGATAAAGCAATATCGACTTTTCCTTATATTTTCAGATTAAATATATATCTTTGTAAAACTATTATAAATGGATTGTTATCACTTTATAACTATAAAAAAATGAATTATACCCTTTTTAAAATCATTATTTGCATAATTATAATAATTATCTAACCATTAAATCTCAATTTAAATTAAATAAATCAATTATCATATTTAAGGGCTTTACTACTAATGTTATAAAAACATTTTATTTTAAAAAAAATTGATTTTATTTCATATTCTTGTTTAATTATAAAAATAAGTGTATGTATCCAGCTTCGTGCATGAGTTTTAGAGCAAGTTATAGATAAAACAATTTTCAGCCATTTTATCGATTTAGATTTGAGAAAAATATTTTTGTAAATACTTATTCAGAGTAAGATTACTATTACTTATTAATACTCAAGACGATATTATTTTTACTATTAATATTTTATTTAAAAATAAATATAAGTTATCAAAGTGATAAATTAGCGGATTGTTATATAAATCGAGCTAACTTCAACCGTTTTGAAAGCCTTTTCGAAGGGATCTTATCAAGTCAATTTCCACTCTCAAACACATTTGGAGTGTTGACAAGTTTTCTTATTAACATTTTTAATGCTAGAAGGAGGGCTCGGACCTTCGATATATTATCATTCTCTACATTGGTTATTTTCATAAGTGCCTTTTGTTATTTAAGGATGGCAAGAGCCGGAAGGAATAATGTCAACCTAAGCGAGGAAGTTGCGTCACAAGCCACATTGGAAGACAATATTGTTCTGGACTTTGACTTAGAAAATATGGAAGTTGGACAACCTTCGACCCTAACAAGACTCGTAAATAGTGGAGCTAAAACTTAGAATTTAGCACAAAAACTTATAATTAGGCCAAGACTCCTTGAAAAGGCCCTATCTCAAATGTCCCATGAAATGACAAAATCTATGGAAGAAGCTGATGAAACGCAATCTCCAAGTGAAACAAAAGATGAAAAGATAAACCAAGAATGTAATGTAGGAAAGTTCCTTGAGCGATCAAATATTTTAACCCTGGAAGATAATGAAGATCACCATGACAACATTCTCAACCAAATCATAAAGGATACGTAAAAGATGTACTCCTTGAACTAGAGAAATATGTTGTCCTGTAAAAGGATTCTTTCTTAGAAAAGCTAGTGTAAGTTACAATTCCCCTTTACATCAAAGTTCCTCCACTAAATTATGATGGAACTATCGATCTAGATGATCACCTTGTAGCTATTGAAAGATGGATGGATCTATATAATGCTCCTAGGCTAGTTCATTGTAAACTGTTCAACAAAACTTTCCAGGGTGCAACTGTCAAATGGAATAGGCACTATCAGAAAGGAATTATCCATTCGTGGGAACACTTCTCTTATGAATTTGCAGTAAAATTTTACATATGTAAAGATCCAATAATAGATTCCTATATGTTAGTTGATAGCAAGCAGAGATCAATGAAATCGCTTGGGGAATACATAAGAAGATTTACCATGGAAGCATTAAAGGCAGAAAATGCGTTCATTTATGGCTAATCAAGCAAATTCCTTTTTGGAAGGAACTTCATATTCGTGGGTGTAAATATCTACAACACTTTCTATTTCCAAGCTGAAAAGTTTATTCAAATGGAAGAAATGCATCATGCCATGAAGAAGTCACAGCAAAAATAGAAGGAAGAAAAGTTTGATTCAACCATCCTAGCAAAAAGTCTAGATGGAAGGAAAAAAAAGACAACCAAATGATGACATCTAAATCCATTCCAGTGGAATTAAATAAACCTCACTCCTATATCTTTTCCATGACAAAAGATGACGAGAATTTCACCGTTTCCTACAAGACAAGGACTCTTATTAAACCTAGAAAGGGAAGAAATTACTGTGCCTCCCATATAGTGAATGGACATAAAATTGATAATTGCGGTATCTTATAAAAAGTAGTTCTAAATATTATCAAGTCTGGGTTTATGAAAGAATTCATCAAAGAGGCTTAGAAGATTTGTACCTTGAAAGGAATAATCCATACACTTAGAATCTGGGAGGACAATCAGTTTTCCAACTCGGACCAAGCTATGAAACCTTGCGGCATCTATCTACCATGAATTCTCTTTACACATAACTTTTTATACTTTAATTTCTACCTAAAGTCGATCTTGTATTAAAAAGAAATTCGAGTGTCTTTGTAGATAAAACCAAAACTAGTCTATTGCTTCTGATAAACTCCTAAAGCGTATCAAATTTCTAGCTGTTTTAAGAGATAGACTACTCAAATGTCTAAGACGAAATGATTCATTCTTATTTTAAAGCGTGGATCGATGTGATGTAAAGAACTACTCTAATGGAACCCCGAATTATCAACAACCTTCTGCTACAAACTTCTTCCTGATGAAAGGTAAATACTCAAAAATTTCGAGAGAGAGGGGATCCTTGGGGAAAAGCATGCTTTTGTCTGTAAAAGTATATTAGTCCATGAATCATAGCTTTAAGGCTTACAAAAATATATTTTTTTTGCTAAGCAAAACTTGAGGATGCATAACCACACATCCTATATACATTGGTTCTATTTTCAATTAATTATTCTACTATTTAGAGAAAATTTTCATAAATATGTTTTTAAGAAAATCACTTTTAAAAGTCAAGTATTATTTTTAATTACCCAATAAATAAGGGAAAATGAACACTCATATATTTTAAGAGTGAATTTGTATAGTCTTCAAAAAATATTATTTAGCATTAGTAAATGCGCATCAAGGATTTCTAACTAAGAATATTCTAATATTTCAAGTTTACTAAATCCATCGGTGTGGAGAAGGCTATTCATACTTTTTCATGAAAAGTTTTAGAGCTATCAAAAGTTCACTGACAAAAATTAAGATTAGAGAATCCTATTCTCCACTAAAAGACTATTGATTCGTGAATCATGACCTCCAAGCCACTTATTTGATATATATGTCTCTACTACAAGAATGGTTTGAAAACCCACGTATAGAAGGCGACATTAAGAAAAGATTCTTTTATCAAAAGCATTTGCGTATTCAAACTCTTTTCTCAGAAAGTAATCCCGCAATATATTAGAAGGGTTCATTTACAGGATTTCTTTCTCTCAAAAAGAAACTCTATGACCAAAAAGCTAAAACTCAATAGGATTTTCACAAAAATTTCGATTGGCCAAAAATGATTTTCATATACAAGTTTTAGCCTATGGCCAATCTGTAGCACCTCTTAGAGGGAGTGGGGTCCTGTACCTACCAACAACCTATGGCTAATCCACAGCACCTCCTAGAGCGGGGAAGAGGATCATGTACCCACCAATAGCCTATGGCCAATCTGTAGCACCTTTTGGAGGAGGCGAGTCATGTATCCACTGAAAGCTTATGACTAATTCGTAGCACCTCCTAGAGGGAGGATTAAAACCTCTAATGTCCAGTTCACCTAACAGAGGGAGGGACTCATCACAACCTTTTAGAGGAAGGTCAATCTAACATACACTATAGCCCTTACAATTAGGGGAAGCCTGGTGGGGGCACCAAACAAACAAAGAAGGACAAAGATGTCTGCAACTCAAAACAATAGTCAAGACTCAACGAAACAAAGGGTCAAAGTGATATAACTATCCACCATCTAAAACAAAGATAAAGCCCAAAAAAGGGACATAAATAAAAGATAACAGATGAAGGTGTCCTACGCTATATAGGAATAGATAAAATTTCCATGACCATAATAAAAAAAGGATAAAGTATCAACAATCAATCTTCGATACATTTGTTGCTTGAAAACGACTCCCACCGTAAAGAATTAAGAAATCTACTTCCTAAATGGAAACATGAGACAAGTAAATGGACAAAGAGATCCTTAATTTGAAATGGAAAACAAAGATCTGTATAAAAACTAAAGGAATAGAACAGATAACAAATTTTTACTTCAAGGATAAAGGTGACTTCATTCAAATAATAGATTAAGTAAATCACTTCTAAATCCTTAGAAATAAGGCTACCTTTTAGAATAAGAGGTCTATATTACACACACACACAATATATATATATATATATATATATAAGTTATTTGGACCATTGCACTGATGCATGAATAAGCAGTAGGACGAAACTTCCACAGCTGAACGACCGACAAGTCAAATGAAGCTTGCACTACTGAACGGCTAGCTAACTGAATGGAATTACCTGGTGAATGGTTGAACGGCTGAAAAACTAGACAGTTGAATGAAACTATCTACCAGTTAGTTAACTGGTCTCATGGAACTACAAATCTGAATGGCTTATTAGTATTACATAACTACTGTTCTGTATAATTGCATCGCTTTACGAAACTACTCGGCTCCAATATAGCAATAATACTACTAACTAATAGGAACTTAGGAATTATTATCTGCTAGTAGGATACTTTCCTTTTAATAATGGGAACAAAATTTGGAATTAGGGGACTGAGCTCTATATAAATCTCTGGCATAGCATTTTAGGTAAAACTTTGGAATTAGGGCCAGATAGGTTTATGGGTCTTTCGCTTAAGTCTACTCAAGTTACCACTACTAGATAGTTTTCTGACCTTGCACTTATATTGAATGAAATTGTAAGTAGTCTATTTGTCAAATGAGATCTGGAAAAGTTTCTAATTGGATTCTTGATTTTGTGAATTTTCAATTCCCTTGTTTCTCCTCATAATGATTTCTTATTATATTTTTGGTTTTATGAATTCTTAATTACTTATTGGATTTTTACGATGATCCGTGGACTTCCAATTTAATTTTTGGTTTCATGAATTCGTAATAGTTTCTGAATATCCCATTGGTTTTGTGATTTTCTTATGAAATTCAATGCTTCGTACAATTATCCACTACAAGAAAACCCATCTTTAGTTGCACTTATTGGTAGCGTTTGTAGCGCAAATGCAACAAATAATATTTTTACCTTTATTTTTACTTTTTTTTTGTGTCAAGGCTGCCAAATTTTGCTGCCACCCTCGCCAATTGCTAAAAAGTCGTCACGTTTTTCCCATCTCTTTTCCTCCATAATTACCTTTCTCTATGTTTCAACATAATTCCCTCCACTGTTACATTTCTACCATCCTCTGTCTTTTGCTCCCATTACGCCTCTTCATTGATCTGCTCCCCTCTACTTCGTCGATCAAATATTCCTTTAATTTGTTGCCATTTGCTTCCTTGAGCTTAAATCTACGAATTGAGGTAACACAAAACCCAAATTTGGCTAAGGGGTTTTAATTTCTGTACCCTAATCTACCAATATACAAATCGTTGTGTTACTCCTCAATGTAGTATTCCTCCACAATCAACTGAAACCCTAGTTGATCCTCTTATCGCTAAACATAAATAACAGTGAAAAAATCAAATCTTTAAGCTGTCGAGATATATAAGAGAAATATATATTCGAAGAAAAAAGGTTAGTTTTTTCCAATCTACTCATAAATCTATAAGAATTTTGATTTATAATTTGTTCTTCCAATTGTTTTGCACTGGTTATTTTGATTTGACTGTAAGTGCTGAACATTTTCATTGATTGTCAGTTGTTGTTTATTAATAAAATTTGCATTTGTTATGTTGATGAAGATTTGATTTTTGAGTTTGCCATGATAATTCATATTTTATTTTAGCTATACTAGAAAGATCGATTGAGAGAAATAGCTTATTCTTATTAGAATCTACAAGTTTTATTACTTCATCAACAATATAATTTGAATGAGCTTATGCAATGATTTTTGTTACGTAAATTCATTGGTGGATTAACTAATAAACTTTTTTTCCTGTTCTTATATCAATTGTTGCTTCTTAAAATAATTATAAGCACAGATACAACAATTGGCACTTTAAAAATAAAAATTCGCCTATAGCATAAATTTACCGAATTCATGTTTATAATGGCCCAATTTCTTTTATTTTGAATCATGAAAAGATATCTTTGTTGCAAATTCACTTTAGTACCACACTTTCCAGACCCCTTCTTGGTTTCAACCTAGAGTGATACTAGATTAAGAAGTTTTTGCTTTTTATTTTGGCTTTTGAAGCTGGTTAGTTTGGTGAAACTATGTAGTACAAAACACTGGTTGTGGAGTACTAAAGCGATAGTTGAATCAAATTGTGGCAAAATAAGTAAACTTGAGCATCTAATAGTTTATTTAACTGTTGAGAGTATAAAAAACTTGGAAGTTGCAATAATGATAAATTAAGTATATTCAATATATATTGTTATTTCATATCTACTACAATTATTTATAAGTTTAACATTCATAATGAAATAGTTTTTCATAGCTTTACTGCACCAAACATAAAATTTATAGCCTACTCTACCAATGACAATATTATTTCAATTCTTCATGCTGGCTAGTACATATACAATCATATGTGTTACCATATATCCTACAAAGAAGAAAAGAAAACAAACAAATGATTAATTTTCTAAAAATTATTTTTCGATAAGCAAGGACATGAGATTTCAAACTTTTCTGAAGTATCTCGTTTTATTGTTTTTATTCAGTACATAATGTCATGTTTCAGCGATTGCCTACAAATTGATGAGTTTATTAATAAAGGGACTATAATATGTAAAATAAATGTGCAATCTTATGTCTCATGCTATTTGCTTATAATAAATGAGGATGAAATTGTTACACATAACATATGAAAATTGGATAAAGAGATTTAGAATTGCACTTGTGATGTTAAGAGTCATTACTGTTTATTTAGTTCGAGTATGGTTTCCTAC
Organism: Allium cepa; assembly: GCA_030765085.1. Lineage (NCBI taxonomy): Eukaryota > Viridiplantae > Streptophyta > Magnoliopsida > Asparagales > Amaryllidaceae > Allium > Allium cepa. The sequence continues at coordinate 819,442,361 of CM060929.1, forward strand.
TTTGGACAGAGGAAGATATAATTGTTTTGTCCACTAGATTATCGAAAATCAAAGTATGATGGTAATATTTTGCTTGTTTCCATTAGTTTTTGGAGATAAGTCAATTTTATTTTCTTTAGTCGAGCTTGGGTGTGTAAGAAATAAAGTTTGTAACAAATATCTTACTTTAGTATTTTACTCTGGGTTTCTTAAAGTTTGGTGATAAATATATATTTTTTATCTGAAGAATTAGTATTGTCTTAGATATTTCTTCGCAACCAAGAAAGATTTGAATACTATTTCTATTTATATTATTCTTTTGAAGTGATCAATGCACCCTTATCATAAAGTTGTATCATTCAAGGTATTTGCTCACTGGTAGTTAGAATATAAATTGAATGGTTCAAAAAATACTATTTTTCAAGTCATATTTTAATTCACATGAGATATCGAACGATATAAACATTATATTTAAGCTACTGATCACAAAACTCGAATCTGATAATTGATGGTGTAACATGAAATTTTAATTTCATTGCTAGGGTTGATGTCTAAAATTGCTGATCTGAACAATTGACCAAGATATATTTTCATTTATATTTAGGATAGTGAAAATTCTGACTATCCCAATAACAATAATATTTTGCAATGAATGTTTGTATGTACAAATTTCTAGTTAACTAACACTTACATTAAAGCAAAAACAGATGATTATAGTTGGTTTTTGAAAACAATGCCATGTTGATGATTGTTGGCCATTGGCCAGTGGATGCCATGCCCTTCGATAATTTGACAAAGAGTTTACATTGGTTATGTTTGAGTTAATGAATTTAAATCTATCCCAAATCTAAAAATGACTAGGTGACATTATTAGTTAGATAGTTCCTGAGCAAATTGGTTTTTTTGGTTTGGTTGAGTTTTTAAATGTTAATTTGGAGAAGAAATGAATTCAGAAAGTAAAGGATGGCATAAGGAAAGTACTAGGTATGTGTTTTCCCTTAAGAAAATTAGTCATTTACTTGACAGTCTACCAATTAATCCTTTGTGATCTACTCAACCATACATTGGTCTTATATCATTTTTCCCTTCAAGATAATTTTTACAATATCACCTCATCACCAAACAGATTTGATGCAGAAAATATTGTGTCTAAAATATAAATTCTAATACACAAAGTTTGCTGAAATGCACATCTAATCTTGGAAGGTAATTGATTGTATAGTTTGTCAACGGTTTGTGACTAGTTTACAGTCACTCCTGGACTCATATTCATCGACCTTGGTTTCAGGTCCAGTACTTGCTTTAACAATGCCTTTGTTAGCTAAATTCAAAGTTTAGTTTGCCGACATATTAGCTAAGGTCCAATACTATTTTAGCAGCTATATTATTATAGATAAAACTATACACAGTATAGTGCTTCATTTTCATGGCATTTGGTCTTCAAGATTCCAAGAACATAGCAAGGTACTTCAAAATATATAATTCTATTGTTTAAATAGTCTATATGAAAGTATATGAAGATGAGTATGTTGAGTTTCAGGTAGACATTTTTTACTAGGAGAGAAACACCACGAGGACTCAAATGTTACAAGAAATTGCACCATGAAATTCTCATCAACGTACATGAAAGGTACATAATGGTTTATAGCACTGAGTGCTAGTAATGTACTTTTACCCTTATAAATAAAACTTTGGGTTAAAACACAGGCACATGAACAGACTAAAAATTATGTTCATCATATTTTAATTTAGCATTTACTAAAATATTGTGTTTAGCAAAGAAGATGCTCTTAATTCCATGACACACAGCTTTAGACATGGATTCTAAGGCTTTGCAGCAAAGAGTGGAGAATCATAATCAAACTGTACTAAATTTTTGAGAATCAATTTTCATTAAGAAGAATTCAAAACTGCCTTATGTCTAGAATACTAAGCCGATAGGAATCATTGATTCAGGTACACACATACAAAAATTGCCTGCCTCTAAATAAGAGTAGTTGTTCTAGTCACAATATTAAGAATTGCAAGTATGGTCAGAATCAAAAAAAAATTGATGATGTAGGATGCGGTATGATACCAAAGCATTGAAAAAGGAAAATATCAAGTTGGAGTGCAATTTGACGAGGTATGTTGTATCCTGAGATAATAAGAGCTTGTTTTTATTCTAGTGGCACTATTGAAGGCAATTTGAAAACCAGTAAGCCTTTTGAATTGTGTGTAATTATTGAAAGGTTCAGAAATTACACAACACATGCATGTACCTCGATTACACAACGCAAGCACAACAGAAATTACATAACGTTTTGAACACACACGAATGAGTGAGAAAAATACACTCCATTCACAGCCCAGTGCGTAATACATGGCGCGCATTATCGGAAATGAGGGTAGGTTACACTATCTTTAATATGTATCAATATGACCATATAATTGCATATCAATAGTTGGTGAAGGTATCGGCAAAATTTATATGCCAATGTTTCGTGATCATGGGTATACGAAAACAAAACACATAAAGAAATGGGGAGTGTTTATTTATTGGCGCACTTCAAATTATAATGATACTCCATGTCGTGCATCTTTTTTTCCATATCAATGCCTCATCTTGCCATAAACTCTTCTAATTCGAAACTCTCAACGTTATGTACAAAAAACTGTATACAGGATTAAAAGATTTGACATAAGATCCATGAGCGAAATGCTCACCTCAAAACAATTTTTCTTTTTCTTCTTCCTCCCTGAGGATGCACCATCCAGAAATCCATTCCTCTTCTTTGTGTAGGTGTATAATGGCGTCAAGAAACATTAAATTTATTTTATGAATATGTTCAATGTTTGTTCCTGCCTAATGATGCGGATCTTTCATTAACTATAGTCGCTTCCATTATTGCATTTTAATTGGAAATCTCTACAAGTGGTTTACAACAGCCTGTCGATTACTAATCAAAAATCTGCATAAGCTATCGATCTTGATTATGGAAAAAGGCCTAAGATGAATCAGGTTGTTAGAATGCTGGAAATTGAAGATGAACAATATCTCGAGGTTTGATTATTCATACTTACTTATCATAATTTTGTTGTGGTTACTACACATGTATTTGTACAGAGATTTATACAAATATAATTTTGTGATAGACAGGGTGGAAGAAACATGAGTGGCCATAATGCAAGCTAGGATATTATTGAGCTTGACAATATATTGGATTCAACTATTGAAAGAGATTGGTTTTGCTGCATTCTTTCATTTTCTTCCACTTTCATCTACTAGTGGTAAAAATTGCTTATTGAATTACTTGTGTCTTGATTTTAGTTTTATATAGAGTGATTTCTTACCTTTTGGTTTCTGGTACACCCTTTTGAGCGGAAGGTTTAGAAAGGCATGCTACGCCCTTTTATGCCTCCACCATTTCCATACATACTAGGTATGTTTCTCTAACTTTCTATATCTAAGGACATATGTATCTATCTAAAGATATATGTTTACTATGACCATTTTTTGCTTTACCATAGATGCTGTCGGAGAAGTAATTGGTATTGGTCATGTGGTAACTAGTTCTTAGGATGGCAATAAAGTGGTTTTCATTATTAATGTCATGGTAAGAGCTGATCATTGCATACTATCGCCCTTCTTATGTTTAAGTTTTTTTTTTGTAAGGCAAGTGGGGTTAGCTGGTCCCCTATTAGTTTATTCCAAATAAAAAGGAAAAAAGTTATGAACAATCTCATAACCAAAAGAAAAACAGAAAATGGACAAAGAGAATGTGAAAAACAAAAACAATAAAAACATGAAAGGAAAAAAGGAAAAACACAACACGCAACACCAGATAGAACTACATCCAAGCGTCAATATTCTGATCCAAGAATCGATAAGTGCTTGTCCTCATGCCATGCACAATTGCACACTTGAGATTGGACCATAGGACTGGATAACTCCTTCTTTTCTTATCAAAACAACACAAATTCCTTTCCTCCCAAACCTTCTTCAAATATTTATTTATGATGAAAAATAATACAGCTCTATCATTGAAAGAATATATGGATCGTATACTATATATATGACAAGTAATTACTGTATACATGATAAATTAAGATAATGAGATATTAGTAAAATAAAAAGATCACACCATAAATTTTATATTGGTTCAGACCTTCCGTCTTACGTCCAGTCCCGAAAATCCTCTTCGGAATTTCAAATCAACAACCCTCACTTCGCTCGGAGGAATAGGTTTGTTACAATAGAAATCTTTCATCAAGAATGTGCTCTGATTAACACTGATATTGACCATACATACAAGTCTTCCTACAATCTCCACTAAAAAAGTATAGATATGAATATGTGCATATTTTAGGAATATGGTAGATAACTAAACAAAAGTTAATGATCTTTGGTTGAAATATTGATAGCAAATATGAGTGATTTGAATTTGAGTGTAAAGTAGATATAGAGAATAGAAATCAGAAACTTGTTGCCTCAATTATAAAATCTATGTAGTATTTATAGTTGTGAAAAGGTTGATTTAAAGTGTTGCTACCATTTCTCTTTATTTCTAGAGATGCTCTTGTTTGGGGTGGAACTGAACTGAAGAAGAGATGCAAAAGCAACCTTTCAGATTTGACAGTTGTGTATGTTAAAAATTCCCGGAGTCAAATCCAGATGTTCGGTTTGTGATGACCAAACGTCTGGTCATGTGTTATCAGGAAAAATCCTGAGGTTGCAACTAGACGTCTGGGTCATAATACCAGACATCTGGAAATATTGGAAAATTTGTTTTCCTATGTAAATGTATGTATATTTTATCATATATAAAATCCAGGGAGATTTTACATAATATTTCTAAGATTTGTATACAATATTTATCTCTCTATTGCTGTGATCCATGCACCATTCTTCGATTTGTATCCTTGAGTATCTACAAAAATAAGATACGATATATATATATGTGTGTGTGTGTGAGTGTACAATTATTATTATATGGTTTTTTGTCATCAAAACTTGTAGATAGGAACTCCTAACATTCTCCCCCTTTTTGATGATGACAAACAACGTATTATAAAATATATTTCACTCCCCCTGTATATATGTATATCATATGTTATCCTCTCTCCGTGTGTATGCAAATTTCTCCCTCTTTTGGCATTATAAAAAAGAATAGAGAAATTAGAAAATGTTATCTAAAACATAGAACTTGTAGTACATGATAACTGAAACTATAGTACATAGAATGAGAAATGCATAAAAGAAAAATATAGTGGAAAAAACACTAAAAACTACTGATAATAGTGAGTCGAGCCAGATTGTAACGATCCGATATTTTCAACCATTCGCATCCATTATAAGTGTATAGGTAGACACTCATGCCGGAATTGAATTGCTCAAAATACCGCGTTGTTAATAAAATTTTGGCAAATCTCAGAATATGCAGTAAATAAAAAATCACAGACACAGAGTAATAATAATGCAGCGGAAGTAAAAGAGATAGTAGTTCATGAAGCTACTAAAAAAATATAAGATACATCAGAGTTAAATGAGATACAACAGAAGAGTAACAAGATACATCACTGAAACACTGGACACTGAAACAAAATAGAAGGCTGGATCTTCAAGGAAATCTCCAACTCCGAAGGTGAATCTTGAATGCTCAATCAATCTGACCCGAGCGTAAAGCAAAACACAAAACCCTCGAGTAAGGACATAAATACTTATAAACTGTAAATCAACTCAAGTGAACAGTAACAAAATGCATCAGTAACTTAAAGGATGCTTGGGACCGCCCATCCTCTAAGGATCCGTTAAACTATTTACTATGTAGTAATATACGCTATATACGGTAGTGTCTAATCAGTAAAGTATAATCATATAGAAAATAGCGTTAAGGGGATGGTGAACCTTAACGTGGTCGGATCTTTAAAACCAAAATCGTAGTGGGCTTGATATAAGGATATGACACGGCACGCGAGGCAATGCCAGGGTGGATACACCGTTTGCACTCCCGGACCGGTGGTGACGGCAAGCCAGCAGCTTCCGCCCACCTCGAACAATACCCCCAAATCAAAGTGGCGCCACCGAATCGAATCACAAAAGTAATAGAATAGTTTCCGATGGAGCATGCTCGATGAAAGGGTGCGACCCTTTGTGTAGCCCGGTATAGCTCCTGTTTTAGTCATATATGCCAACTCACGGGAGTTGGGTCCACGTAATATACCTCGAGAACGTCGCCACCATCCTACTTCATTCTGGAATCTCCACCGCGTACACAGTTGTTAAAGTGGTTTTCGGTATTGGCCGGCTATAAGATAATATCCGATCTCGGTCTCTTTAACAACCAATCGTTATTATAACCCATGGATATTTATTTCAAATAATTTATACTTTCAAGACCAAAATATCATACTCATTCCAAAACAATATCACAATTGTATCATTTCCATTTCAAAAATAATTCAATATTATATCATTCAAATAAAACCCAAATTTTCAAATCATTGAATATTTCTTTAAATTTATTAAACTTGAAATATTCCTTTAAATTATCATAGCATTTTGGAAATGTTACCTTAAGGAATCATAGCATTTTCGGAATGTACTACTTTCCACTTTACATTGTATATAATCAAAGTATTGATAAGCTTAAAATTTTAACATGTCAATTTATCATAGCCTTATAGTTAAATAAACTTTCTTACTGTAATATACAATTTCAACCGAAATTCTTATGTTAAGTTAAAAGCACCTTATTAACTTACATTATTATTACAATAAGTAACATTTATCATTTTAATCAATTTAAAATACACCATTACATTGATTAAAATCTACGTGTCAAATGTACGTTTTAAATTTTATATTCCTATTACAATAATGAACATTTATTAATTAAATCAATACCACACTACTTACAACTTTACATGTTTCTTTCTTAATTAAACTTTACATGTTCTTGCATTAATTAAAACTTTCATGTTCACTCATTAATTAGGACTTTACACGTTTCTTTCATTAATTAAAAAAATTATACGTTTCTTTCATTAATTAAAACTTATACCATTCTTTCATTAATTAGGAATTTACATGTTCCTATCATTAATTAGAACACCATACGTTCTTTCATTAATTAAAACCTATACGTTTCTTTCATAAATTAAAACCTATACGTTTCTTTCATAAATTAAAACCTATACGTTTCTTTCATAAATTAAAACTTAACATTTCAGATTTATATTACCTTTTCACAAATTTAACTAAACTTCCAGTTTATTTAATTAATTTAACATCTTTAGTTAAACCTCAAATTTCATATTTTCAAGTCAAGTTATATTTTAAAATTTCATTTTCAACAGTCATTTATTCAACCACTTAAATTTATAGAAAATCAATAATTCTTTAATAAATCACTTAAATTCAAATATAAATCAATTTATCATATTTACCATTTTCCAAATAAAATTAAAGTCCATTTTATTCATGTAACTTACATATCATTTTTAGTCAAAATTTCAAATTTCAAACATAAGTTATATTTCAAAATCCAGTTAATCCATTCATAAATTACATTTTTAACACATAGAAAAATCAAAATTTATTTATTTTAAAACCTTTCAAAATCTATTTAAATCAAATTTCATAATTTTATATTTTTAAAATACTTAAAATATTCAAAGCACTTTATAGAATAACCACGGGTCTGTATATAGTTTTCTAACCTAGGTCAAGTGATACGGATATGTATCATTTCAATCCGCAGTTTTAAAAGGTAAAAATCCGGGTTCTATCATTTCAAACCCGCAATCCCAAGTATAGATAAATAAATAAAATAACTCAGGCTTATCATTTCAGCCCATAATGATTTTTATCCTAACAGGGAACTTGCAGTGTGATCGTATACAGAAATAATATAAACAATATCAATATCACAATATACAGTCATGTATCAGATGTCAGGTGAAAATTAACAGTTTTAACATGGTAATAACATGGTAATAACACGGCATAGCATATCATATGATCATCATTAACTTGCATAAACATTTTACATTACTAAACACTTGTCATCAATCCACTTTTCATAAGTATATATGTCAGAGTGAGAAAGACTCACCTTTTTCAAAGCTAGAGACCAAAACAACATACAAGCACGACTCCAAAGGCACGACAAGCACAATTTCACGACTTTTGATTTGAGTTGAAAGATAGCCAAGATATGATTTTGTATCAACAACCCAAAACAAAACAATGAAAGGAGAACAAATGAAATAAAACAAGAGTGAAAAGAAGAAAGAAAGAAAAAAAGAGAAAAAAAATGAAAGGAAAAGCATGCGCCGGTTCATACCTTCAGGAGATGCTTACGCAAATTTTGATGGAAGCAAAATGAATAATTTATGGTATGGAACTTTTGAACGTGAAATATATATTAACATTTGCTCACTAATTTATGTAGAGGGCAGGCAAGAGAAAAATGCTTGAACAGTAGAGGCAATTAAGGCATTCAATTCTATCCAATAGGTGGAAACGTATGGGAGGCAAGAGGGAAAGAAATAATTCACACACGGAAATGATTTAAGGCAAGATTTAAGCAAGATTTTGGATTCTCAAAAGAGAATATACGGCTGAAAATTTTGCATTGTTAACGCAAGAAAAAAAAATCAATAGATAACGAAAAGGCAAGAGCAACAATTAAATATATGTCCAAAGTAACGTACAAATTAGTTTGTTTCTCTTATTAGATAACGTACAAATTATTTTGTTTCTCTTATTAAATAAATTTAAAATACTAACGTTTCTATTAGGAAAATAAACCATCACTTTAAACCAAAATTTAATAGCTATTGTACCATAATTAATAACATTTGATTTAGCTTCATCCAATTGATTGTTAAATATAAAGTTAAGAAACAGATGTAAACATATGTAAAAGAAATGTAAAGTTTATTTCCCGTTTCACACTAATTATTACTAACTTTTTTTTTTAAGTATACAACAAATCTGACCAAAACAAAAGTGAAACAAATCTTACACAATTGTATACAGTTCAAGATGAAAATTTTGCCTTTAGAATTATAAAATTTAGAATTTCTATTAAAGTTACACTTTTTATCCAAATCAAATTTTCAGACATTGTTTATTTTTATTTGGACAAATGATCAGAAATCATTTCAAGAAAATTTCCAAAATTAGATTTTTAAGAAAACAAAAGCCAAAGTCTTTAAATAAATGAAAAAAAATTAAAATTTAGGGAAAACAAGTAGAAAAGTAAGAAAAAGAAAGGGAAGCCATTACCGGATCTTTGAAGCTGTGAGAAACAAATGAAAATGATCTTTTTTTTTCATATGAAAACCTAATGAGATGACGGCTACATTAGGGTTTTACACGGCTAAGGCAATTAATTGAGGAGTTTAAGGAAATGAAGGGTTTGGGCAAATAAAAGGGCTTACGTTTCAAAGTGATTTACAATCTTCCATATTCTTTTCCTTTTAAAACTTTACATAAACAAAATTTAAGGAGAAAATACTTTACAAACCTAAATCAATTAGAAATATGAGGTAACAAATAGTATAATTTGAAAAAAATATAAAATAATGAAGAAAATGCCTTAAAAATACCAAACAGTGTTCTAAAATTGTACATAAATCACTGTTAGTCTTGAAAAATTATACATTTCATTATAAAATTATTATGAAGTGGAAAGGAATGTTTTCATGTGAAAATGAGGTAAGAAATGCACAGGTACAATAAAGAAAGGAACGGTCAAAGGAAATTAAATCTATTAATTGGAAAAGAAACGGAAGAAGAAACGTTAAAACGGTTTTACGTTTCTTTGCTTTCAAACCTTTTAAACTTCCTATATATATATATTCATATACATCTAAATAACTGAAAATAATTAAAATCTCAGTTAAAATTCGAAAATATAATAGATAAACAAAATATTAATAATTAAATATTAATTAGATATGATTAAAATAAGAAAAATAGTACAGAAAATGAAAAGTTGTCTTAAGAATTAGAAATAACTTCAATACACTTTGGAAAAATTTACTTTAATTTAAATATATGAAAAATGAATAAAATAAAGTAAAACACAGCAAATAAAAGTGAGTGCATAAAATAAATAAATAAATTTTAATTATATATAATTAAATTAAGAAAATGGCTTAAAATTGTAGACTAGGCTTTTAAAATTAGAAATAAATTCAAATGAACTTTAGAAAAATTATATTATCATTTTAAAAATACTTAAAAGTCAAAATATACATTATATAACATATTATCACATATTAAAATAAAATAAAACAAAGAAGAAGTAATTTATACAATTTAAAATAGTCATTGTTAAATAACCCTATATACGCACAATATTGTAAAGGGTATAACTTTCACAATTTACATCCAATTTCAACGAAACGAAAAGTGGTGTTCTTATAATTTTATGTACTTTCATAATAAAAGAAAAAAATTTAAAATTTTAAAATTTTAAGTTGAAAGTCACAGTTTGACTATTTTGACCAAAATCAGCATTTCAGACAAATATTTCAACTTACACAAGTTTGGGATTATAACTCATAAAAATCAAGATTATATTTAAATAATAAATTTAATCATTTCAAATAAGTAAAAATAAAAGTTTTTTTTAAACCAAAATTTTACATTAAAATAATTAAAATATACAATAAAATAATTACAAAATATAGGATTGTTACACTGATAAACTTCCGTAGGTATCATTATAGTGATCCCAAAAAGCTGAAGGATCTGGAGTGTTCTTGGGCCAAATGCGTTGATCATTATATTCTACGTCCTCTTGAATAGACAACCCTTGAAAAGCCAAGTATCCCTGCTGATCGGGGGGAGGATCTTGCATATTAAAGTCCTCACTTTCCTCTTCATCTATTTCCTTTAATGGTTTGACTTCCATGGCTTCTTTTGCTCATAATTTTGTTGAAGATCCTAGAATGGAAGAGATATACGGAGGAGGCGAAGGAGATGATAGTGATGAGGATGAGGACCAGGATGATGATCGACCATGAACTTTCCTCATTACTTTCCCAAGAGTGGATACATCCTTATCCAGTATTTTCTCTATTTTTCCCATTCAAGAAAATATGCTTGAGACAGATCTGTCAAGACAAACAACTTTTTTGCCTAAGATTTGTTGATTGCGAGATAAAAGTTGTTGATTTCGATTTGATAAGTCACGATATGATTATGTGGAAGCAGGTTCTCCTAGGACTTCTAAAATCTCTAAGTCTGAGTGATATTCGAAAGGATGTTGCTGGAAAACATAAGTACCTGGTTGTTGTGGAGGGGTCGTTGTTGCTCTTGTAGAGGCTGCTACTAATATTGTTGTTGTTGCTGCAGAGTCCATTGCGGAAATGATACTATCGGTGGTGCTTCGTCCGGCAGATGCATAAGCTTAAAGTATTTGGACTCACTTTTTTTATATTTGTAGTTCTTCAAAATACGATAAGTAAGAAGGGATACCATGGGATTGAAGAATACACATTATATAGGGGGCACAAATAATTGTCTAGCGCTTGTGAATCCATAAATTTTTAATTTCAGCGAAAAGAAATTGAGCCCAATTAACTTTATACCACCAAATATAGCATACATAGCTTTGTGATATGTTTCATATATTTGCTCATGACTACCTTTTCTTGGTATTATGGTGTTAATAATCATGCAATTTAGTAATCTTTCCCTAGGTTGAAGGTTCTTTGTATTCCATTGTTCCATATGATCTTCCTCTCATCATGGGGTAAAAATATTTTGTCCAGCATGTCTTTTAATTCGATATCCGTGTAAGAGCAATGGAGGATTCGTCCTAACATACATGGAGTAAGCTTAATGACTTTACCATAAACATTAGTCCAAAGCCAATTTTCCTCACTTTCGGGATTCCAAATGGAAGAACTACATAGATTTGAATTAAAAAGTAGCCAGCTGATCTTTGGTTGCCTCATTTGGACCTTGTTCGATCTGATAGTTAACCTCAGCTTATTCACATAATGAATGCACTTCATAGAGAGGAAATCATAGTAGTTGGTAGTAGGGACTGAGATGAAACTTCACAGTATTCAAATTGTCAAATCTTTTGATGGAACTAGGGCTTTGATCAAGCCATGATTTGATGTGAGAATCAGTGACAATAATAGTTTGAGATGAAGAACCCTGATCTTTCTCTTGCTTCTTTGCAGTTTTTGATTTGGGATGCATTGTATTTGAAAATTGAAGGTAAAGTTTAAGATCTGGGTTTTAATGGGGTTTTGTAGAGAATGAAAAGGTGAGATAAAAAAATGAAGGGATGTTTTAATATAGTGAATAGACATCATATCGGCATAGGCAGAGACAGGGCTCAAACGTCTGGAATGATGAGGCAGACGTCTGGGTGCTTGAAATGATTCTATATCATATAAGACAGAGAGAGATTCCAGACGTTTGAGAACATATAGGCAAACGCCTGGATCATGCGGAGTTTGGGAGAGAGGGTCTTCCGAGTTTGTAAGAAGACATATGGATAGAGGAATTAGACGTCTGGTTCTTCGAGTCTGTGATAACCGGTGAGAACAATCAAACGTCTGGCTCTACATCAGTTGGAGATTTCAGATTGTTGTTGTTATTATTATATATTTTATTATTAAGAAAAAGATATAAATTATAGTCTTGAATAGTTTTAACCTTATTATAACCATAATATATATATATATATATACAAAATATTGTTTTTAGAAGAACAGTGCTACTTTTTCTCCCACAAATTTGGTTCCTCCTTCGTATCTTCTTTAAATGGTCGTAGTGGAGACCAGGAAGGAGGTACTGGACTTAATTGGGCTTTAGATGTGCCTTCTCCCCATAAATTACATGGAGTTATTCGATGAGCATGTGGAGGAGTTCCGACCACACGAGGAGATCGTACACGAACACAATCCTTTATAGGAGAGTGTCCACATATTGCAAGGATGCACTTTTCTAAAAAGTTTAGATAAGCTTCTTGGTTTCATTATGTATAGTACATTTCTTTTTGAACGTTCATTATTCCTTTTTGATAATCATGGACTTCGTCAATTTTGTCGTGAAGAGAAGCAATTTCAAGATTAATACCATATTTGGCCTTTTTTTCTTTCGGAGAATAGCCAGTATGGTACATAGGAGGAGTAGTAGGAACAATATGTGTAGAAGGAGAGGATTTTGGTGTTGTTTTGGTAGGAGATATATACGTACTGCCAGAAGAAGGCGAGGAGAAATCTATAGCTGAGTAAGTCGAATCTTGATTAGACGACATTACAGATAAAAGTTCAAATGTTTTAGAGAGTGAAAGATAATTTGGTTTAAAAAAAATATCTTTGAGATATATAAAAATAGTTTTTTCAATTTCTAATTAAAGAAAAAGGTTGTTTGTTAGTTAACGAAATATATGGTTTTTGTTTTTTAAAAAAACTGTTTTTATTGAAAACAATTTGTGGCGTTCAAAAGGTTTCAAAACAGAATGGTGAAGAAGGTTTTTGTTTGTTAGTTTTTCTTGAGTAACAATTTATGGTAATAAAGAATATATAGTTTAGTTTATTAATTCATTATATGAACAAATTCCTAAGTTTCGACTAAGTTTGACAAATGATTGTTCATTTAATGGTTTGATGAATATATCAGCAATTTGGTTGTGGATGTTAACAAATTCAAGGGAGATAATTCTTTTTTCTACATTATCTTTAAGAAAATTATGTCGTATATCTATATGTTTAGTTCGAGAATGGTTAGCTGGCTTTTAGATAAATTAATAGCACTAGTATTGTCACAGTATATCAGATATTTTTCAATTATTTTACCAAAATCTCTAAGTGTTTGTTGCATATAGATTACTTGGGCAGAAGTGAAGGCAGCAGAGATATATTTTGCTTCACCCGTCAAGAGTGAAACATAATTTTTCTTTTTGTAAACCACGAAATCAGAGATTGACCGATAAAATGGTAGGTACCACTTATGCTTTTTCTGTCTGTTTTACAACCTTCGAAGTCTGCATCACTATATTATATGAGTTGGAAAGCCATACCTTTAAGATAGAATAAACCGTAACCTTTGGTATTGGATAAATAACGTAAAATTCGTTTGACTGTTCTATGATGTGATTCCTTAGGTTGAGCTTGAAAACAAGTGCGCAAACAAACACTCATCATTATATCGGGTTGATCAGCTGTTAAGTAAAATAAAGAGCCGATCATACTACGATAAGATTCTTGATCATAGTCTTTTCCATTTTCATCTTTGTCTAAATGTAAAGTTGTGCTCATAGGAGTTGGCTTACTAGTAGTGTTCTTCATTCCGAAACGTTTAAGTAAATCTTACCATACTTTTCTTGATTTAAAAAAATGCCATTGTTGAATTGTTTTATTTGTAATCTAAGGAAAAAAATTGAATTCTCCCATATGTGACATTTCAAAATCATTTTCCATTATTTCAAAAAATTCATTACATGAACTTTAATTAGTCGATCCAAATATGATGTCGTCAACATATATTTGTACAAATATCATTATTTTTATGTTTTATAAATAGTGTAGTGTCTATTTTTCCTATTTGAAATAGAAAATTTTGTAGATGAGTTTTTTATCGATTGTACCAATCATGTGGTGCCCGTTTTAAACCATATAAAGCCTTTTTGAGTTTAAAAATATGATCTTGATATTGTTCGTGGATAAATAACGGTGGTTGTTCTACAAAAACTTTTTCTTTGATAAAACCGTTTAAGAAGGCACTCTTAACATCCATTTGAAATAATTTAAAGTTGCGATGACACGTAAAAGCAAGTAGAGTACGAACTGCTTCGAGACGAACTACGGGAGCAAACGTCTCTTTGTAATCAATTCGCTCTTCTTGGTTGTAACCTTGAGCCACTAATCTTGCTTTGTTATGAATAATATTTCAATTTTCATCTGCTTTGTTTTTGAAAACCTATTATGTTTATATTACAGATTGATCTGATTGTCTTGGAACGAGTTCCCATACAATATTATGTTCAAATTGATTTAATTCTTCTTGCATTGCTAAGATCCAAGAATCATCTTTAGACGCTTCTTTATAATTTTTAGGTTCTGTATTTGAGATAAAAGCAACATGGCTCATTTGATTTAAGTTATTTCTAGTGACTTGAGAATTCAGCTCTCTAATTATATGATCCGAAGGATGATTTTTTATTATTCGTGTGGGTGATCTTAAAACATTTTCATTATTATCGAAGAATGAATTATTCATATTATTTGTATTTTCAGTTTGATTATTAGTAAAGATTTCATCTTCTTTAATAGTTTGTTGGAAATTTTCATTAAAAGGCACATGTAAGCTTTCTTCTATAATATTTGTTCGTTTATTATAAATTCTATAAGCTTTACTGCGTTCTGACTAATCAATGAAAATTCCTTCATCGGCTCTAGGGTCAAATTTTGCAAGATTATCTTTAGTATTTGAAATAAAACATTTTGACCCAAAAGTTCTAAAATACGAAGCTTTTGGTTTCTTTTCATAAAATATTTCATAACATGTAATTTTAGTCATAGTTTGAATTGTGACATGATTTAATACATAACAGGCAGTGGCAATAGCTTCAGCCCAAAATTGTTTGGGTAGGTTACTACTATTTAGTAGTGTTCATGCACATTCCCGTAAAGTTCTGTTTTTCTTTCCAACTACACTATTTTTTTATGGTGCTCGTGGAACTAAAAATTATGACTATTTCTTTTTTAATTACAAAAATTAGTGAAAAATTCATTTTCGAATTCTCTTCCATGATCGCTGGATATATTTTTAATTTTTAAATCCATTAAGTTAGTAATCCGTTTTGCAAAGATTTTAAACATTCCAAAAGTGTCATTTAAAAATAATGTCCAAGTATACTTGAAAAATCATCTATAATTATGAACATATATTCATTACGATTTATTGATCCTACTTGGGTTGGTCTAAATAAATCTAAATGAAGTAATTCTATTGGTTGTTTAGTAGATATTTTATTTTTAGATTTGAAAGAACTTTTCTTTAACTTGCCCATTTGACAAGCGTCGCTTATAATTTTATAATTAATTTTAGGAAGACCTCTAACTAGATCATGTTTTGCTAGTTTGTTAATATATTTAAAATTTATAATTAATTTTAAGAAGACCTCTAACTAGATCATGTTTTGCTAGTTTGTTAATATATTTAAAATTTATAATTAATTTTAAGAAGACCTCTAACTAGATCATGTTTTGCTAGTTTGTTAATATATTTAAAATTTAGATGACAAAAATGTTTGTGCCAAATCCAAGGATCATAATGGTTTGCGGCTAGACATAAATCTGAATTATTTTAACCTTCATATTTAGGATACATATATTACAATTTCTAAATCCTTCGAAGAGTAAATTTTTATTTTGATCAACAATTTTACATTTATATTACCCTTTATCACACAACTGACTTATACTAAGAAGATTATGTTTTAGGTTTTCTACTAATAAAACATTAGAAATAATAGGAGAGTTAGAGATACCGACATTGATGACTTCTCCAATGCCAATGAACATCAATGTACTTTATATTTGACAGCATGTGAGCATTTCCTGTCATGTGCTTGGAGCATCCACTATCTAATATCCATTTCTCTTTAATTTTGTATTTCGATACCTACAAAAAATAAAAATGTTTAAATTGGTACTCTTTTTATTTTTGGGTCCTAAGTGTTAGTAAATGAGGGTAACCATAACCATGATGGTCTGGTTCCTTTCGAAATATAATTATTATTGTGAATCACTTCTTTCATATAATTATTTATATATTTCTGTTTAATTAGGTTGTTATTTGTTTTAGGAACCCATATTTTAATCGTTTTTGAATTCGAGATCAATTTTTTATTTTTAGAAGAAGGTTTTTTACTTGAGTATAAATCTTACTATACTTTGTAACTTTTGTTTTATTCTCAAACCCTATTCCATTTCGATTTCTGATTGGCTTGGAAATTTGAATTAAATTCTCCAAGTCTTGTTTTCCTTTGTTAATTTTATAACATTATTATAATTTTATCCAACTTGTTTTTAAGATCGGTAATTTCGGATTTTGAAGTTTCCAGATTATCTTTTAAGATAATATGGTCATTACTAATTTTATTGTTTTCTAGTTTGACTTTTCCTAATTGACAAGAGAAAGCATCATTTTCAATAGAAAGATTCTTACATTTTTCTTGAGCATTTTCTAATTCTTCTTCTAAAATAGATTTTTCATCTTTTAGTAACCCTATTTCAAGTTTCAATCAATTTATGTTAGCAACATATTTCTTATATAATTTCTTAGTTTATCTATATTTGTCATCAAGTTCCATTCTTACTTCTAAAATTTCATCATAAGTAAGATCAGTACATACCTCATTAGTGTGTGCCATGAAACATACATTTGCTTGCTCCATATCACTTTCACTGTCACTATCGGATAAAGAGGAAGTGTGAAAGTCATCCCATGTGACTTGGAATGCTTTTCTTTTTTTCTTCAATTTGTCAAACTTATTTTTCTTTTTCTCTTTGTTGAGTTTTAGGCAATACTTCTTCAATTTCCGAACTGATCACATTCAAAGCACTTGATTGAAGTTTGGTTTGATGAATTTGATTTTCCGCTATTTTGGAACTTGTCATTTTCTTGAATTTCTTAATTTTTTTTAGTTCTTGGCAATGAACACATCATATTTATCGAATTCAGAATCTTCATTGCTTGCTTGAAATGTTGTGTTCTTATTTTAGGTTTTATTCATTTCTGGCCTGCAAATTAGCTTTATACGACATTAAATTTTCAATCAACTCTTCAACTTTGAGTTCATAGAGATTATTATGCTTCTTCAATGGCTAATACTTTTCTTTCCCACTCAATTACTAAGAGTTGAGAATTCGAGATAATAAATCAAAATCAGTAAAATTGACTCCTAGTGCCATAAGATCGTGTTGTATAGTTTGAAATCTGGAGTACATGTCAATAATTGACTCATTTTGTTTCATTTTGAAAGACGAAAATTGATTTTGTAAAATTGATATTTTTGTTTGTTTGACATTAGTTGTACCTTCGTGTGTAACTTGTAAAGTACGCCATATATCATAAGCAGTGGTACAGAACATAACACGTGAAAACTCATTTTTATCAAGAGAGCAAAACAGTACATTCATAGCTTTAGCAATATTAGAAGCAGCGGTTTTTTGTGCATCTGTCCATGTGCTCGTATTTGTTTTAGGTGCTACATACTTAATTTGAGTTGCTGACCATATTTCTAAACCATTTGCTTTCATAAAAATTCTCATACGGGTTGACCAATATGCATAATTAGATCCGATGAATAGAGAAGGACATGCAGTTGACTGACCTTCTTCAAAGATACTTGCCATATTAACAGGTATCAAATACGTGTTATTGTGATTTGAACTAACCTCGCTCTGATACCAGTTGAAAGACTATATGGATTGTATATTATGTATATGACAAGTAATTACTGTATACATGAAAAATTAAGATAATGAGATAATAGTAAAATATAAAGATCACACTAGAAATTTTACACTGGTTCGGACCTGCCGTCCTACGTTCAGTCCCAAAGTTCCTCTTTGGAATTTCAATAATCAATAACCCTCGTTTCGTCCGGAGGAATAGGCTTATTACAATAAAAATCTTTCGTCAAGAATGTGCTCTGATTAACACTGATATTGACGATACATACAAGTCTTCCTATAATCTCCACTATATATGTACAGATATGAATGTGTGTGTGTTTTAGAAATATGGAAGAAAACTGAACCAAAGTTTACGATCTTTGGTTGAAATATTGATAGCAAATATGAGTGACTTGAATTTGAGTGCAAAGTAGATATAGAGAATAGAAATCAGAAACCTGTTGCCTCAATTGTAAAATCTGTGATGTATTTATAGTTTTGAAAAGGTTGATTTAAAGTGTTGCTACCATTTCTCTTTATTTCTGAAGATGCTTCTATTTGGGGTAGAACTGAATTGAAGAAGAGATGCAAAAGCAACCTTTCAGATTTGACAGTTGTGTATTTCAAATAATTACCAGAGCCAAATCCAAACGTCTAGCCATGTGTTATTTGGAAAAATTCCAGAGGTTGCGACTAGACGTCTGGGGCATTATACTAGATGTTTGGAAATATGGAAAATTTTGTTTTCTTATGTGAATGTATGTGTATTTTATCATATACAAAATACAAGGAGATTTTGCACAATATTTCTAAGATTTGTATACAATATTTATCTCTCTACTGTTGTGATCCATGCTCCTTGCTTCGATTTGTATCCTTGAGTATCTACAAAAAAATATATAAGATATATATGTACAATTATTATTATATGGTTTATCGTCATCAAAATATGTAGATAGGTGTTCGTAACAGTTATCACTTCTCCACTTTGTTTCCATACTAATCAAATCCCACTCAATAGTAGAAACCCCAAACACATGACTCCTGCCAAGCTTGTTCATGAGGCTGCTCCATAAGATATGCAGTTCAGAACACTCAAAGTAGAGATGTTCAATTCTCTCTTCATGAAAATTACAAAATACACACAGTGGATTAAAATTCATGCCATAATACTTCATTTTGCTATTAGTCAGTATGGCATTCATTCTAACCTTCCACATTCGTAGATTGTCCCTGGAAGGAGAGGATCTGCTCCATATCAATTTGTGCCACACAAAATTTGGTAAGCTGCTTATGGTTGATAGGAGATCATAAACCACAGAGATAGTATGTGACTTACCAAACCAAAGAAGGGAGTCAGTGTGAACTGTTGGGTAAGTATTGCACTATGCTCTATTCTAAACAGCCTTGATTTCTTGGTTACTGGCATAAGGGAGGAGAAGGCTACCATCAGCAATATGATCAGAGGCCACAACATTCCTACTAATACCATATTGTATTATATGGTCGGGAGTAAAAAAATTACATAAAATAATGCCGTACTCTATCTAGGAATCATTCCAGAAATGCTTGTTACTGAATTGATAGAGAGTGAATTTTAAGAATGGTAAGAAAGTGGATCTCAAATCAAGTATTTTTCTCCAAACCCAACTGCAGTTTTGGGGGACATCCATTGTCCAAGTCCTTCCTACCAACATTGTGCCTTGCAGTCCATTCTACCCACAAACTGACATGTTCACAAAGCAGTGCATTAAAATGAACACTGAAGGCAGCCTTAATCCGGTTCATAATATTAAAAACTCCAAGCCCTCCTCTATTCTTTGGCAATTCAGATTTTGTAAACGAGCATGGGACAGTTTTCTTAGAGTGTATAGTTCCTATCCAAAAAAAATCTCAGAATTGCACTTCTAACCATCCTCAACAGCTTGGTGGGCAGAATGAAAGCTCTGGTCCAATACATCATCATAGAATAGATGACTGATTTGATTAAAACTAGTCTGCTAGCTTGTGAGAGAAAAATGTTGGCCCAGAAGTTCATCAATGTACATATTTTGTCAACCAAAGGTAAGCAATTAGCAGTTGTTATTCTAGAGGTACATAGAGGGAGACCAAGATATGTCATGTCATTGTGCATTGCAAACCAGATAAGGAAATTGGCTGACCAGTTTCTTGTGAAGGAATTCCATAAGTTAAGATTTGTGATATAGCTGAATTCAACTTCAACCTAGAGAATTTGTGAAATTTATTAAGAGTGATTATTAAGCAAGCAATTGAAACTATATGAGGTTTGCAAAATATCGTAATATCATCCGCAAATAGAAGAGATGAAATATGAGAGGATTTACATTTAGAATGGAACAATATTTCTTTGTTCAAAAATTTACTTGATATAAACACCTCCATCACAAGAATAAATAGATAAGATGAGATGGGATCACCCTGTCTAATTCCTTGTTTACTTCTGAAGAATCTAGAGGTATAACCATTGTATTTGATAGAGAAAGAGGGAGTTGATATGCAACAGCAGATCCAGGCAAATCCTTAGGAAATCTCATCATTGACATAATTATGACAATTGTAGACTAGTGGACACTGTTAAAGGCTTTCCTTAAATCCAACTTCAGCATAGCATTGGGGGTAGCTTGGGCATGGCCATAAGTTAAAATATAGTGCATACTTGTTCCTCCTTTTGCTTTACCTTTATTACTGCATGAAAAAAGGCAGTACTGTTGTCCCCTTCACAGTCCCATTTCTGACAGAGTTGTTGTTTCTTCATTTTCCCTTCAATGTTCAATACTTCATTTAGGTCATCAAAAAGCTTTTTTCTTTACTTGCAGCATCAGGGTCATTTGGATTGGCCATCATAAATTTCTGTGCTTCCTTAAGCTAGACTCTAAGCTTAGAAGATGATAAGGAACCATCCCCATACTTTATTTTAGCCTATTCCCTTAGATCAGATTTGGTTGCCTTTAATTTTCTGCAATACATAAATATTGGGTTTCCATTAAAATTCTTAGACCAAGCTTTATGTATTATACTACTGTACTCAGGTTCAAAGACCCAAGCATTATAAAATTTGAAGCTTTTTATTCTTTTAATGGTTTCTGGCCAGAGGAGAAAATTATGGGGGAGTGATCTGATAAATAGGATAGGGTAGGAAGGTAGACATAGACGGCCAAAAGGATAGAGCTTGATAATTTGCAAAGGAGTGATCAATGGTGGTAAAAGTTCTGATACTGGTTCTACTCCTGTTATTCCATGAGAACCTTGCACCATATTATTAAATTGGCATGAGACATGAATTAGAAATTGCATTATCAAGAGGGAGAATATCTTTAGGAAGAAAAGGGATACCACCCTGCTTATCTTGAAAGTTGAGACAATAATTGAAGTCCCCAAAGACCAGCCAACGGTGAGTATTTTGCCTGATGGCAGGAAGTTGATCAAGCAGAGGTTGCTTTGAAACCTTAGAGTTATGAGCATACACAATGGATAAGTAAAAGGAACAGCTTTTATTAGTCAAAGAGACATGAAAGTGCATAACTTGGGCAGTAGATAGAAGAGGGGTCAAAGACATTAAGGTTGGGACATGAAGTACCATGATTTTGCCATATGATGCTTCATTCAAATTATGATTGAGGGTCTAAGATGGATTAATATGATTGGCTGCTGTATACGTGAGATATTTGTTAAGTTTGGTTTCTAGAATTGCGAAAGGGTAAATGTTATGTTGGTGGATTAAGTACTTAACTTGATCAAGCTGGGTTTGCGAATGTGCACCCTTAGTATTCCATACTGCAAAGTGTTGTATCATTTGGTATACTTTAATGACTGATGCACAATGTTTTTCTTGCTCCTTGTTGAAGGAGACCCTAAGTTACTCGAAGTTTGTTTTGGTGTTTGAACTAATTTCTTCTTTCGACCTTTGTGATTTTTCTTGGAACTATTGGGAACTATAGGTGGTAGCTCAGGAGAAGGAGATGGAGAGGACCAGCTAGGGATGGAACCAGTAAAGTTATAGAATGTTGCGATGGGGGAGGTATGATCAGATGCAGAGGGGGTAGAATCATGAATAAAGAGAATCAATTGCAATATCTATTTTTCAAAGAGCTTCACAGAAGTTAGAATCAGTAGTGTGTGTGCTTGGGGATTTACTTTGGGCAGAAAGTAATTCAGCTTGGGGTTTGCTTTGAGTTTGTGGAGTAATTGCTTTGAATATGTCATTAACATGCACAACACAGTCGTTGTGCACCTGTGCATCCTTCTAGGTGTCTTTACTGGCATTTACTGATGATGGTATAGATCTTGGGTGTTAAATTCATGTAGAACTGAATGATTTTTATTCATGATTTCTCCTTCCTCTCCCTGGTCTTCATTATCACTGATGTCATAGCACATATCAGAATACTTTTCATTCATCAATAAATGAAATTTATTCATGGTACAGATAGGCTCTTCGTCTAAATCAGTTTGAGATTGAATGGTCTTCTCAATATCAACAAATTGGACAGCTATTACACTACTACTAGCTTCAAGAAATATACTCATTAATTGATTACTTGTATGCTCATTTTGGTTTTTATCATCCTCTGCCTGTTTGTCTTTAGCACCTTATATTAAACCTTTTTTCCACATTTGCTTCTTCTTACCAACTTTATGTACAGTCTCACTTTCATTTTACTATGAAATTGCTCATCAAGTTTTACCTCATCCAGTTTTTTTTTGGGTTTCATAATTTATATTTGTTTTCATACAATTACCAGTATTGTGACCAAACTCTCTGCAGTAAATGCAAATTTTTGGCTTCCACAGATAATTCACTTTCACTATTTGCTCTGACCCGTCCAGTAGCTTCATAGGAAATTCGTCTAATAATTTAACAAGCGATGTGATTTCAACCAAACATTTAACATATCCTATTCTTTCCATTTTTTCAGTTTTTTCATCCATACAGAGGAGTCTCCTAGTCTTGAAGTAAGCTGGTTAATACCTAAATGCGACCATGAGCATAATGTTATGTTCTATAATTTAAGCCAACGGGTATAGATTTTATTGTACTACAACTATTTCCAACAGAGGGATCCCACTGTTTAACAATGAATATTTTGTTTCTCATGATTATTGGATCAGACTCAATAGTTTTCCTTCTATCCTCATCACAAGATAGATTGAAAAGGAACAAGAACCCATTCGATTTAACCAAGAGTGATCCTTTTAATTTCCAAACCCTCTTAAGGTGATTAATAATTGTCATGTATGAAAGGGGTTTGTCAAGAAGAAATCCCACTAAGTACTCATCCCACACTTCATTTCCAGCATTAATAACATTCGCTGGTGGTACCAAGACATCACCATCAAATACTAGAGGAATATCAACAGGACAATAAAGCCCAACATTTTAAGGTTTGGATTTAAATTGGGAATTCCAATGAGGAGATGGGGGAGGCAGATGAGAAGGATTCAAGACACTAGGAGAGGAGCTCAGGTGGTTAACTGGAGAAGAGGGAGGAGGAGGAGGGGAACAGGGTCAGAAGGTACAAGACAGGGGGTCACGATGGGAGATAGTTGAAAAGGAGGAAGCATGAGATTTGAAGTGACGGTGATAGGAGTGGAGGGAAGAGAGGACATTAAAAAAGAAAAAGAGCGTGAGAGGAAAGAGGAAAGATTTATGAATTCGTTTTCTTTTGTTTAAGTCTAATCTAATTAAAATATAAGTCACCACATTTTAAATTTTAGAAATTAAGATAATTTATAAGTTTTATAGTAATAATAACAATAAACAGTAGTTTGAATAAGTTAACCGAGTTTTATAAAAATTAGGTACGTTGATAAAAGTTAATTAAATATTATAAAAATTAACAAGTTTATCATAGTAATAATAATAAACTTAATAATAATAATAAACTATAATAAAATAAAAAATAACTAAGTTTTTAATAATAATAAATTAACTAAGCTAACTTTGTTTTATAATTAATAAAAATAATAGTAACAATAATAACATAAACTATGAAAATTAACTAAGTTAACTAAGTTTTATGAAAATTAAATAAGTTTATAAAGATTAACCGAGTTTATATTAGTAATAATAAATTAACTAAGTTTGTGGAATATTTATAAGTTTGAGATCATTTATAAAAATTAACTAAGTTATTAAAGTTTAAGTTTGAGATAATTTATAAGTTTAATAATTAACAATACTTTGAATAAATTAACTATGTTTTCTTAAAAAAGCAGTATGTTTGTTATAATTAACTAAGTATTATAATAGTTAACAAATTTATAGTAATAATAATAACAATAGTAATAATAAAGCTAAGTTTGATAATAAGTTAACCGACTTTTATAATATTAAACTAATTTTTAGAAAAAATAATTAAAATTTTAAAAATTAACCGAGTTTAATATGATTTAACTAAGTTTTATAAAAATTAAATAAATTTGTACAAATTAATTAAGTTTTATTAAAATTTAACTAGATTAGTAAGTTTCTAAAAATTAAATAAGTTTATTATAAAAATTAACCAAGTTTTATAGAAATATAACTAAATTAACTAAGTTTTATAAAAATTATTTAAATTTAATAAATGTTTGACTAAGCATGTTTGATATATTTTAAATCTACAAAACAGTTTCTTAATCGTTCGTTGATTGTTAAACCTATCTACATATAATTAGCTTTTTAGGTGTAAAGACAAGCTGCGGCAAAGAATTGTGAGTAATCAAGTAATAAATATGGCTTTAATTGCTATATATTATAACATTTTCTTAGT
Organism: Allium cepa; assembly: GCA_030765085.1. Lineage (NCBI taxonomy): Eukaryota > Viridiplantae > Streptophyta > Magnoliopsida > Asparagales > Amaryllidaceae > Allium > Allium cepa. Next base: position 819,467,539 of record CM060929.1, read on the forward strand.
ACTTGTTGTGTAAACTTGTTTATGAATGGTTATGGAGTTTGTGTGAATTTGCTCATTTTGTCAAAAACTATTATCCAAATGGTTATGGATTCATATTGATTAAGTGATTAACGTGTTATTCAATTGTTTGAACATGATGATTATGTGATTGATTGTTGATATGAATATAACGATTATGTGATTTATTGCTGATTTTAACAAGACTATTATGCGGGCAGTGGTCAAAATGGGTATTTTTACTCGTCAATTAAAATATAAAATTTCAAATTATTCACATTCAAATCAAACTTTAAATGTTAACCATCTTTTTTCATGTTTTGAATAACATTTAAATCAAATTCCGATATCATTTTCCATCATCTTAAATCCAGAATCAAATTATTCAAATAATCTCCTATATTAAATTTTAAACAATTTAATTATCCAATAAACTAATATCATTAAATTTTATTTCTAACCATTTTATCCAATCACCATCTTAATTTCAAAATTTTAAACTACTTAAAAATAAGGGTCGTTACATACTTCCCCACTCAAAACTTTTCGTCCTTGAAAATGCGTTAACTAAAGAATTTAACATACAATAGATTTTGTTCAAATAATCACTTATAACTTTAAAATCTTATTAGAAAATCTTTACTATGATTTTACTACGTCACTCCGCTATCGGTTTATGTAAAATATAACTGATATATAAAAATAAGTTATAAAATTTTCAAAACTTCAATATTTTTCTAACTCTCGGATTTATGGAAAATTTCGGCAGAGTCACCTTTGTGCGGCTCGATCGGAAAATTTTTACAATTCAATATATAGCACAAATATAACCAATATAACCAGTATATATATCAAATATACAACTGATCTCAATGATGAGGCATCCCGAAAGGAAAAAATATAAAATCGCGGTATGTAATCCAAGATACGTACCTTATTATTATTAATACGAGCGAGTTCGCTCGTATTAAGCAAGCAATAGCATATACATCCCCGTATACGCCCAAAGATCTTTGTATGTACCTATTTCAACTCAATTAGGAATGTTAGTCTCTTACAATGATACAGAAACATGTATAAGTTTAACATAAGCATTTTACATGGATTTTGAATCCAAACAACAAAAACAATCACAAATACATAACATACAACAATCATACGCGATCAAAACGGCAATGGTTGCAACAAAAGAAACCATCAAACTATCAATATCTATCCAATTAATCCAATTTAATTTATAACCATGTGAATAGTATTATCCAATGTCAACTTTTAATTTATTCCATTCATTTCTTATTAATATTCATTCATTAACATTTTTTACTTATTCATATTTGTTTACTTACTTTGAATCGACTTATATTCAGTTTCATTGGTTTCCATTTTTTTCATTCATTATATGTTATTAAGCCTACATTCACTTATTTACATTTATTCATTGTTTCCATTATTTCTTTTCACTTCAATTATTTTATTTCAGTGATTCATATAATTAATTATACTTAAGTAATTAATTATACTTAAGTAATTCTATATATTAAATTTTATTCACATTCACTAATTAATACTCATTCGTTAAGGGTACAATGGATTTAAAATCAATTCATTTGCATTTAATTTATTTACATTCAACTAATCATGTTTCAATCTATTTTCTTCAATTAATATTTATTACATTCACATTTGATTTATTTCAAATCAATATACTTACATTTCAATCTGTTTGTTCCAATTATTTACTTTGTTTCATCCATTTTTAATTGGTTTACATTCCATTGATTTCTTTCAATTTATTAAGATTCGTTACAAATTCATTATATTCAATTTCTATTCAATTCAATTTGTGAAATTCCAATTTGTTTCACTTTTTGTTTAATCTATTTTATATAAATTCATTGGTGGATCATTTATAAAATTATTTCACTTAACCTTGCTTAAGTTAAACTTGTTTTATTTCCACTTAGTATATCCTCATCTTTTTTTATACTAACATCATTTATAAATTATCTAAGTTTATTACAAATATTTATACAACACAACTCACCTTTATTATTATTACTTTATATCTTAAGTCATTATTAATTCATCGATTCACTTCATTTATTCAACTTCAAATTATTAATTTACCAAAGTAAATTTTATTTTATTTTATAACTCAATTTATATTAATAATTTTTTTTCCTTTCGCAATTAATTCATTCACCTACTCTTAAGTTCACTTTTAACTTATAATATTTTTTTTCAATAACTTATTTCATATAATACTAGTTAACATTCAAATTTTTTTAAGCTACTCCACTTGCAATTTAAATTTTCTTTATCCAATTTTAAATCAAATCCAATTACTCATACTATTTTTTTCTCTTACATTCATTTATTTTTTTTCAACTTTTTTCACGATTTAAATTACATTTTATTTATTTATATCCAATTTAAATCAAATTCAGTTAACCATATTTTTTATTACACTCATTTATTTTCAATTTCTTACACAATTCAAATTGCGTCTTATTTTATAATTCAAGTTGTATTCATTCTATTAGTTCATACATAACCTAAGTGGAATTACTTCACCTTACTAATTTATCTAATTCACTTAATATCCAATTCAATTTATTTAATATTTAGTTAAACTTAATTTCATTTTTAATCCATACTCATTTTATTTAATTTTATTCATTCCTTATCATTTTCATTTTACAAATTTAACTTCGTTTTTAGCTTATTGATACTCAAATTTATAAGTTATACAAATTAACTTCTTAAAATTTCATTTTGTTATTTTATCTATTTCATTTTAAATGCAATTCATTTTTTTTAAATTTAAGCTTCTTGAGTTAAATGTATTTTACTAACTTCATTTCACTAATTCAATTTAATTTAACAATGTCAAGCCAATTATTTTATTTATTTTATTTGTATCTCAAATTCAAAATTCTCTTTGTTTGCTTAATCAAAATATTCAATAGTTTTAAAATTTTAATTATTTACTTTCCTGTTCAAAATTATAAGTCATAAACTTATTTCAATTTATACTAATTCCATTATGAGTTCAAAACTATTTTCAAATATTTATCAAATCATATTTAGAATAATTTTTCACAATCAAAACTTGTTTTATCCGAAAATAAATTTATTTTGGTAGAAATTTCACTCAAAACTCGAAAATGACACTGGCGATGCTATAGTCATCTACAGAATTATTTCCAAACGACCAAGCGAGTTTAATGCTATTATTTCTTCAAAAATCCTTTCAAAAAAAATTTAGTCAAAAATCTTCCAAATAATATTAATTTTAAAGTCTCCGAAAACAAATTTTGAAAACAAAAGGGTTTTAATTCTAAAATTCTTAATTTTAAAAATCACTTCTATTGATATGTTATATTTAAATATACTCATACAATTTCATTAATTCATTATGAAAATATTTTGTTAATTTACAAATCTGTTATTCCAAACAATTTTTATTTTAATCTGATTTCAATTAAATTTAATTAACAAATGCATCATAAAAAAAATCATCAAGTATTCATTTTTTTTTTATAATTCAACCAATAATTAATGGTAACTAAATACTATCGTCTGCTAACAATTAGCATTCATTAAAACTATCATTTTATATATATAACATATACTTAGGTAAAATTATTTAATTTACCCAATTTAAAACAATATTATGTCGACTTGACTTGTTTAAGTGTTTAGAAACCCCTATCGATAACGCGGCGTCCCCCACATCGACCAGAATTCATAAACAGCTCAACGGATAAGTAAACACAATATAAAACATTTTATAACACTAACAAGTACGCTCTCTCATATATATAAAATCGAACAGACTCATTCTAAGATATTACTACCTTATCTCTAATGAGTCAAACCCTATAAAGCCAAGGTTATCGCTAAACCTTCACTCTGATACCAACTGTGACGGACCATATTTCGAAAGTTTTAAATCGACAATAATCCGCACATGTACGACTTAAACAATCCGAAACGTAGATAATCAATGAGGTTAAATAAGAAAATAAGAAGAGAAGAAGAAAACAAAATATTGAATCTCACAGCGGAAACAATAAAATATAATAATCAAATAACAGGTAATGAAGCTGTTTACTATACATTTGATTAAATCTATACACATTTATCAGAGTTAGGTATATACATCAGGAATAAATAATCAATACAGTAGAATAGCATGATGCAAGGAATAATAATAATAGTAATATATTAAAACTCCGTCTTTGTCCTCCAGAGAATAGTCTTCAATACGCTAAAAAAACTCAGGACTGACCCAAGCGTAATGAAAAGAAAAAACGCTCTAGTCAGGACTAAAATACTCTTATGTAAGTCAAATCAATATCATAATATGTGTGCAATAACATAAGAGATGTTATGGGATTTTCCATCTACTAAGGATCCGTTAAACTATTTATTTATATATATATATATATATAATAGTATGCGCTATAATAGATAATGTCTACCAGTAAAATAAATATCAAAATAACGTTAAGGCTTTACATTGATCCACCTTAACACATTTTTACAGTTTTAAATCAAAGTCGTAATGGGCTCGTATAGGGATAAATATGACAAGGAATGTGAGGCAATGCCCAAGGTAGGATTCTACCGGTTTACCCTTTCTGGCTGGTCGTAATCCATCTGTGGTTGACCGCGACAATCAATCCAAACGGAAAAAAGGTGCACCATCGAATATGAAACCACAATAGTAATACGAGGGATCAACGTCGCTAGAGGTAGCTAACTTCAATGGCCAGACATAGGCTTCTGTTTTAGTCATTTTAATTATAACACGAGTGTCAAGGCTATCCATCATCTTTCTCTTACTTAATTCTAGTAAACGTCGCCAATTCAACCACAACATTCTAGATATCATCCATCGCGTACACAATTATCAAAGTGGTTCCAATATTGACAGAGAGTATGCCAATAAGAGCCCCCGGTCTCTTTAATAACCAAACGTCATTTTACACACCGGTTGGTGCTTTTACATTTTGAAAACAATTCGTACTTGATATCAAAATATCATATTCACTTCAAAATCAAATCAGTTTCGAAATCATCATATTTACTCGAAAATCGTATCCATTTCAAAATCATCGTATTTACTCAAAAATGTCAATTCAACTCGATATATCGATTTCACTTCAAACTTGATTCGAATTACAGTTTTGGTTATAATTCATTTTAACCCAATTCACATTTAAACCCAAGATTTAAATATAAACATTCCACCCTTTTACTAGTTTGGATTAAGAAAATAGTTTTTAAAATAGTTAAATAGTTTAATAGAAAATAGTTTGAGAAATAATATGGTTTATATAGTAAAATGGTTGGGAAAATAAAATATTTTGAATATTTAAGGAAAATAAAATTTTGAAATAGTTTATACTAAAATAAATTATTTAAAAATAGTTTCCACACCAAACTGATTCAAATTCCAAAGTTTCTAATCTAAATCAATTTCCATTTTGATTTACTCGATTCAATTCCGATTTCAAGTCGAATTTAAATTTCAATTCCAAATTAATTTCAGTTTCAAATTAATTAAGATTCCAATTACAATTTAATTTCGACTCCAATCCAAATTTAAACCATTCCGATTTATATCAATTCCGAGTCCATTTCCATTTATCAATTTCTAAACACTTAAATCAAATTACTTCAACAACCAATTTAAAAATCCAAAATTTTAAAATATGATTCAAATCCGAGCTAAATTTCAAAATATCGTTTTATCACTTTTATTTTGCAGTATTCAACGTTCGAATAAAAATCCAATCTTTAAAACAATCAATTTTTGAGATTCAAATCATATTTGATTATAACTTCAAAATCTTAAATTTAATTATTTAAACAATGTCGTTTATCAATTTAAATTTCAACATTTCGAGGTCAAATTCAAAAATAATTCAATTCCTATATATTTGATTTTTTTTCTTTAAAACCAAATCATTTAAATAATTTCAAATCAAAATTTAAAATCATTTAATTTAACCAATCTGATGTCCGTATATAATTCTCTATCCTATAGCTAAGTGAATCACTGTTTCAATTTAAATTCCAAGGATCGATATACAACATTTCAATCCAAATTAAGTGCCATAGGTATATATCACTTCAAACTATTCCTTAATTTATTCGAAATAATTTAGTTTACAGTTTTATATATTGTTATAATATAAAGGGTGAAAATAGAGTATATCAAAATAATTAACCATTTCATCATTCAAATATCAACCAATTTCTACCCATCACAATCAATCAACCAACCAGTCAAAAATCACAACAACCAACCAATTATCGAAAATCAGGGATTTTATTAGCAGTTAAATTCTAATTTAATCTAACTATCAACTCAAATCTTATCAATAATTTCAGATGTCAATTAACTTTCAATTTAAATTGATCCAACAACCATCAATAAATTTAAATTACTTTATGGTTGACTAAAAATAAAAATGAAATAGCCAAACATGAGGGTAAACAGTCACCTTTTTATTTGAAACTAAAAATATTCCAGTTACAAAAAAAATTTCAATATGATTCCACACTGAAGCCTTCATCTGTTTCAAAGTAATTTGATTCGTCCAAAACCGATCTCCTAAGTAATATTTTTGCGACAATTAATCATGATATTTATAAAATTACATTAAGATAATCAACATTTTAATCAATGTAACATACCCTAATCACCTTAGTACTCTCGTTCAACTATAGGAATGCATACAAATCCCCTTCCTTCCTCTCGCGACATCGCGGTCAACATCAAAAATAATTTTTTGTCAAACGACTGCTACAGGCAGCCTACCCTCTGTTTTTGCCCCCACCAGTTGCGACACCATCAACTATACTCACACGAATCTACCATCGACCACACTTCTCCTCCTCTCTCAAGTGCAAAACAACGAACAACACGCGCCCCTGAAACCCTACACAGGTCGAACCTTCGTCGTGCTCTGATGCTTCTCCGCGTTACAAGGTCGAATGCGACCATTTTCCTCCGCCAACGTGCCTTCGGTCGCTTGCCTCCATCGCATTTCGATCGTGCAATTTTTTTTATTTCAGATCTGCCATTTTTTCTTTATAAGTGAATCTGAGAATTTAAGCGGAGAGGGAGAGGAATATGTGGTCGAAAAGTGGAATGTGAGTTTTGAATGGGTGTTGCAATGAAGATAAGATATTTATATTATTATTAATTTTGAAAATATCAAGCGTTAACGTCCAAAATTTCTCAAGCTCCAAACGAAGCATGCCACCTAGCATTTATAATGTTTTACCTCCATTCCAAACACAATGGAACTTGTCCCACGGTTTAATTTGATCGTATGTGGAAGATAGCTTTTCAAAGTCAATTTATTTAAATTCTGAATTTACGTTCTACACGTTTCAAGCTCGCACGTCCAAATGACAAGTCTGAATGCTACGAAACTTGAAATCCTACAATAATTCACCATTACGGATCCGATGAAACTAGTTTCGTCGAAATCCGAGATAGTGGGAAAAATGGATATTTTTACTCGTTAATTAAAATATAAAATTTCGAATTTCGAATTATTCACATTTAAATCAAACTTTAAATGTTAACCATCTTCGTTCATATTTTGAATAACATTTGAATCAAATTCGATATCATTTTCCATCGTCTTAAATCCAAAATCAAATTATTCAAATAATATCCTATATTAAATTTTAAACAATCTAATTATCCAATAAACCAATATCATTAAATTTTATTTCTAACCATTTTATCCAATAACCATCTCAATTTCAAAATTTTAAACTAGTTAAAAATACAGGTCGTTACAGGCACAAAGTCGCGAAGGTACGCCATTTCGATGTTGTTGAAAGGACAGATGTAGAAGATACCAAACCGCATCTATAAATAGGACCCTATGGGTGCTTCTTAGGTGATCTGATTTCATTCTTTCTACTCTTATGCTATTTGTGACTTGTAAACCCTAATTTCTAAATCAAATTGATTCACTTCATTGTAACATTTAAGCTGTAACGATCCTAATTTTCGACTCTGAAAATTCTAGATTGTTAGAGAAAAGAAGAAAGAGATAGAAGAAGAAACAGGAAACGAAAGACAGAATCTCACAATTGCAGCGGATCAAAATATAATATCAAATAATAGCAGTTATACAAAGAAGAACTATATCTATTAATTTACATCAATACATCAGAGTTACATCCAATCTCAAATAAACTGGTCGGAATAACAACTTCCCAGATAAACAACAATAGACTCAGCGGAATACACTCCTTACGCTCCTGCCATCTAGCTCACCTCCTGAGCTCCAGAACGTCCTACCCTGAAAATCTGTAATACTCGGTCTGACCCGAGTATTACATCAAAGTAACACCCATGTCAGGCTGAAAACTAGCATGAGTAAACCCATCTAACAAGAAATACCAAGCATAAAACTATTTAACCCAGATAACTCGTACCTTATTACGAGTTCTTAACTTTCCATAGTCAAATACATATCTTACAACCATATTTAAGCATTACTACCCAGATTAAATGACTAAGTTTACATCATTTATTCCTGCCGATTTATTCTAAGATTAAATCCATAAAGAATTATTGTAGATTACAAATCGAAGTGGTTTCGGGTATTGCTGGTACCCGACCCCGGTCTCTTCGAATCTAATGTCATCTTACCCAAGTTATTTAAGTGAATACAATTCAATTTTAAATACAGGATGTCACTTTTACACAACAATTCATCATAGATAACCACATTATCACTGTTCAATCCAACATATCATATTACAAAACATTTCATATCACATAGCATCACAATCACATACTAGGGATTACAATATAGTCCAAAGCATTCACTATTATTCAACCATTCATAAGCAATGTTAATTAGTCATACCATTCTAATTAATTTAAATAGATTAAATTAATTACTTCAATCATCTTTAAATCCTGCTTACTCAATATTAATTAATTACAAACCATCAATTAATCATCCCTTAATTATCCTCTTTGATTACATTTATCCTTAATTAATTACTCAAATTAATTATCCTATAATCGCTTACATTGATTAATTATCCTTTAATTAATCACACTTGTTAATTAACTAACCCTTAATTAATTTCCTTAGTTAATCAATCCTTAATTATACTAAGTAATTAATCCTTAATTACTTCCATTAAGTAATTATCCCATTGGTTAATTATTATTAATTAATTTAACCTTTAATTATTAATTAATTTAACCTTTAATTATTAATTAATTTAACCTTTAATTACAAATTAAATTAATTAATCCTTACCAAATTTATCCTTTCATTACTTATATTAAGTAATTATCATTTAAGTAATTCAATTATCTCGTAATTATTTCCATTAAGTAATTATTCCATAATCACTTAAATTAAATTAATTAACCCTAAATCACTTTCATTTGTTAATTATATTTAACTAACTACATTCATTTACTAACCATAAATTTATCACTTTAAGTAATTAACTATCCTCTAATTAATTACATTCAGTAATTACTCTTTAATTACTTATACCAACTAATTAACTATCCATTAATTACATTGATAAATTATATTTCAATTTGTAAAATCTTAAATAATTAAGATAAACCACACACTTTAATTAATTACTTAGTTTCAACAATAAACTTATATGAATTCAAAGATTTGAAAAAAAACACCTTCCTTTTAAAGTTTCTAATATACTTATATTTTTTAAACCTGTTTGACAATGGCTTAGAAAACTTGTCCATTTCTATTTACTTTGAAACTGGTTACAAATTTCATTTGTTTTAAGCCTTTAAAACCAAAAATCAAAGCAAATCCAATTTCCCTATGGAAATACCCGTGCCACAATACAAAACTCTCGGGTCAAATCCCCGTGTTACTCACGTTATCACTCTGCATCGAGACAAACATTACACCACTTCAAGCATGCACCCGAGCAAACCTTTCTCAAACCCGAGTTCTACCTCCTTCTTCCCTTCTTCCATTACAAGGCTATACTCCAGGCATATCAGAATATCACGTGTACGTGCAAACGCAACCAGGTCGCCTTCGACCACTGCTCCGACTATCCGCATGTCGACGATCTGCCCCTGAGTCGACCCTATCACCCAAGTCGATGAACCATTCGCCAATTCAAAATCGAACAAAAGAACAACGGCAATCCCCAAAATTCGTCGCCAAGATCCACCTTGCCTCATCATTTCTGATCATCAGAGATCCCGGCCTTTCTCCTGAATATTTGCCTGCCCTCTATCTTCCTTTCCCCGCCATTCCGATTCAACTCGACGGATGTCTACGTCACAAATGCCATGAAACCAACCACGAACAAAACTCAACTTAAACCTTAGATCGATCTCACCACGCCACCACAGCGATCAAATAAACCACTCGCCATTTTTTTAAGGTCATCTACCTCCTCGCCACCTCCAACAGAGGTCTCGACCCCCAAAGCTACACCATTCACCAGAAATCACTCGAAACCCGAATCCAATTCAACATACATTTTCTCACGATTTAAAAGCCTAAAAATCTTGATTCTTTTTCTAAAAATCATAGTTTGTGAAGATAAATCAGATTATAAACATGGATCCACAAATTGTTCAAGTCAAAAGTTTTATATTTTTTAGTTTTACTGTAATATTTACATCCTAGTTAAATCTATATTCAATTCCTACTTCAAAATATTTTTAAAACCTTAATCTTGTTGTTACTAACATAATTTGTTTTAACATTTAAGTCTAAAGATATTTAGGGAAAGAGAAATTGGAAACTTATCAAATTTGATGCTTGAAGTTGGAACAGAGCATACATATATGGTACACAGATATGCATAGCAAATATTGACATACATATACACATACAATCATATCTGAACAACATGCAAAGCATACTTCCCAACCAACATTTAAGTATTATCACTTGCAAATGATTTTTAAACAACATATGTTTTTATAGAAAAAGTTTACTCACTTGTTTAAAGAAAACAAAGCCTGGAAATTTAATTTAAACTAAAACTTGATTTTCTTGAATTTGCACCTTGCTTGATCATACAATTTTAGATGAGGTTGAACTTGAATCATGTTTTGATTTGGCTGGCAACTTGAATTTGCTTAGATTAAAAGCTTGAAACAGTTGTTCTTTTGATTCAACTTTGATTCCTTTTTTTTGTTTTAGTTTCCAGTTTGAATTTCAAAGTCGTAAAACTTTTCTTTGATTTCATTCAGGCTGGTTTCCTTTTGTTTTGAAATTGAAGATAGGGAAAAAGAAGGGCAAAGATAAGATATATGTTTATATATGCTTAATTAGGATTTATCAAAAATAAAAGAAAATAAAAAAATAAGTTGGTGACACTTGTTGAAATAACTTACACTTGTAATTGCGTTTTATAATTTGTTTACACTTGTTATAAAGCATAATGTATTAGTTTACACTTGTGATTTTGTATATTAATATGTTTTTAATATATATATATATATATAATATTTTCCATTTAGCTTTATACTTATAAATGTTTTAAGTGTTTTTAATATTTAAACTTCCCTTTATTTATCTTAAAGAAAACTAGAAAGAAAATGAAATAAAAACCCAATTATATATTTAAAAATAATTATACAAATATACTAGTTTAATATATCCTTTATTTATATTTATAAAATCCATTAAAGACAATGATATAGAATTTATTATATACTAATAATAGTAATATATACATATAAATTTTAAAATCTAATTTATTTCTAAGATATTTACATTTGAATTTCAAATCCAAATTCTCCTTATAAAATCTACTTATATATATTCAAATTAATACTTATTTTATTTTCTTAGGAAAAGAATAAATCTTTAGACTATTATAGATGATTTATAAAAGAACATTATTACATATTTATCTACCTAAAATTCCGGGATATCGCATTCCTCCCCCTTTTGAATCTTTTCGTCCTCGAAAAGGAACGAAGCCAGAATTTATTAAATAACTTAAAATTAGATAAATCACTATTTGATCATTTTTAAAACACTTTTAAAATCCACATAATATTATAAAATAGTTTTTATAAAAATACTTTTTATAACTCGATATTTAAACAAGTCCATCCTCATTCTTACAGAAATTCGGTAATACCTTGATCAGGCGTAGGACCGAAAATCCATAAGTACTTGTAGACTCATTTTCAACACCCAGTGAAAACATTTTCGAAAACTTTGTGAAAACATTTGTTGAAAATATAGAAAATATTTTTGAAATAGAGCAAATATCATTGGTGAGAATGCTCTGGAAATCATTACCCCCTCCATGGAACCCACCACAGATCCCAGTTACATCCTAGCTTACATTGCCATCATAACAAAAGTCCACATAACTATAGGCATCAGCACCCTCGATTTTCGTTGCCAAATAAAACTTCACCACTCCCACATAGGTCGTAGACTACATCAGTCAAATCCCAATGTAGCCTTACGCTCTCACGGCCTCTCGACTTTCGCTATGTCCCCATAGGTCACAATCTACCGATGTTACGTTGCCATCGCGGCAAAATCAAATGTAGACTGTTGGCTCTCACGGAACACACGACTTCCACTATGGTCTACAGTAGATCACGGTGACATCGAGCTACACTATCGCCACAGCATAACCCAAATGTCTCTGTAGGCATCAGCGCCCTCGACTTTCGCTACCCACTACACATAATCCTCAGGAACTTCAGTTTGTCCGGACTTCCTCATAGGTTCAACTTTAGAGCCTCCCCCTTAGGGCTCAACGCAGACCCACCCCGTGGATCTCCTAATGAAGTTCATTTCAATGGGAGCGCCATTTTCCCCAGAGCCAAATCTCAAAACATTTTATACTATACACTTATAGTATCTTTCAAATCATCCCCTTTATGATTTACATCAAAATATCCTTTACACAAAATCGATAACTCAGATCGATAGTTCCAAACTTGGCTTTCCAAATTTCCAAAATTGATTTTTCCCAAAAATCAAAAGCTTTTTCCAAATCCCTAGGTTCCAAAAGCATTTTCCCAAAGTCATTCTCATAAAACCATTTATATATTGTAGATGTATATAACCTTGAAAAATCCTTGGACCACTTCATATTTGTGTAAATTCCCTTTTTATACTTCAAATACTTTCAAAACCCTTTCTTCTGCTTTTTAGATTCGACATACGGGGAGTTTATCATATCTATACAAATATATCTAACTTTATTTATACGAAATCAAATATTCAAATTTTATTTACTTTTATAAAGTTACTAACCATATCACTTACACTTCATAGAGTGAATTTCAAAAGATACCCATATCCCACCTTTATTCATATATATATCTCAAAATATACCTTTCCTTTCAAAACCGTTTCTCATTTCTTTCAAAATTTCAATATCTATTTTATTTAAGCACGTACGATGTACATATACCATCCGTATGCAATATCCAATTTGATCACTCACTTGATCGCACGATTTCACTTCCGAACAAGTATCGTCCACCCGACTTCCTAGTGCGGACTTAGATCTGGTTTCTTGATCAGAAACCATCATTCTTCTTGCATAGCCTAACTATGATAGAGAACTTTCAAAATCAGCCAAAAATCCATGTCCAGTGTTTGCCATCGAAAATCAAGTGAAAAATCCTAACTCGGATCGATATACTATCTCGAAATTCTGTGCTCGAATCTGGATCAAATCATTATACAAATAGAATAATATATGTACATCCTACTTATTTATCCTTATTGATCATTAGCTAAATCAATTCTCTTTTCTATTCATCTTCACTTTGATTCTATTCACTCATCCACAATTGCTTCCAATTTCCATTTGGGTTAATGCTTCAATTTTAAATAGTTTGCACGCTGACTAGCTAAAGTTTGGAAAATAGCTTAAAAGTTTAAAATAGATAAGTAGTTGTAAAATAGCCATTAGTTGCAAATAGTAGTAAAATAGTTAATTAATTTTTTAATAGTTGGATAGTTGCAAAATAGTTATAAAATATGAATTAGTTCGTAAAACAGTTATAAAATAGTCCCAAAAGTAGTTGTAAAATAAGTATAAGATAATTTGGGCTTTAAAAAGAAAGATTGTGTAGTAAGTAGCTTGGAAAAATAGGTTTATATTAAAACAACTTATTTTGAAAATATTCCAAAGCCAAACTGTTCAATTTCCCAATCTCCATTTCCAATCAATTTCCAGTTTCCACTTCAATTTAAATTGATGCAATTCTAATTCAATTTAAATTAACTTCAATTCCTATCCCAAATTCAAATCAATTTCCATTTGAAATTCAAACTTATTCAACTTCAATTTCACTTCAAATTTATTCCATTCAAATTTTCTATTTGAATTTTATGCTTATCCATCTTCAATCACAATTCTAATTAATTCAAATCAAATTTGAACTAATTTCGATTCCAATCTCAACTTTAAACCATCACGAATTATATAAATACGAGTTAAATTTTTGAATGTTGATTTAATCCTTTAAATCAAACCAACCTTTACTTTTAAATAACGACTTAAATTTTTTTAAACCATTTAATTCTGAGTCCAAATTTCAATATTTCCATTTTAAATTACCTTTACTTAGCTTATTTCAAAGTTCAAATAAAAGTTCAAAACAATATTATCTTCAAAATTCAAATTTATTACCCAATTTTATCTTCCAACTTCGAAACCGATTCTTAAACAATTTTAATTTACAAGTTCAATTCTTAACATTCAAATCTTAAGCTCAAAGTGATTCCATATCCTTAATGTGACGCCCCACCTCTGTACCCACGCTAGCCAAGAACACTACGGTGTAATGCTGTCAACTAGCACGGAGAATAAGGCTGTTGAGGAGCGACCATCCGTGTAATTGCTTTGCGCGAGCATCGATATGTCTGATAGTGTAACATGCATTCTATTTCAAGAGGAAACCCGACAAACCGACACAAACTCAAAGCTACTACACGGTGGCTATAAAGGTCTTCGGAAACAAATATAGAAATAAACATAACATAAATCAGTCACAGACAATTCATATCACAAAGGCGGAAATAGATATGAATATTACACATGAAAGTGTACATCAGAGTAGTGGTCAAACAAGATCCACAATATAAAAAAGAATAGATACAAGTGCTAGACAAAAGAATAAGTATACATCATAGAGTCTGTATCTCAAATGTATACAACAAAAACTACTAAACTAAAGTAGTTAGCCAAAAGTCAGAAGATGGTCCGATAAGGAGTCAAGCAGAAGCACCTGTAAAATCTCAGTCTGATCCGAGTATTATTTAAGAAGAAAATAATAAACGGATCGGTCTAGCTATAATTATCAGATGAAATGATACAGAATAAGAGATATGACTAAACGCATAATAATCACAATGCAAAGCTGTGATATATAAGTAATTGAAAAATCAACAAGAGATTAATCAATATCACAAAGATCTACTCAAGATAAAAAGGAATGTCATACTCCTAATTTCATTCACCAAGCCACAATAAATGACATATATATCCATGCCAATCGTAAAAGTTGGTGAAACATAAATTCCATAAATCAACACACGAAATCCAGAAATCACAATGAAAGGATGGCCAATCCATAAAAATGAGCCAGAGCTCCTCCAGACAGGGTATAGTCCCCCATTGCGGACTTTGAGCCGAAGCTCCTCCTGGTGAGTCAAAAACTCCTCCTGACAGGGTATAGTCCCCCATTGCGGACTTTGAGCCGAAGCTCCTCCTGGTGAACCGAAGTTCCTCATGACAGGGTATAGTCCCCCATTACGGACATTGAGCCGAAGCTCCTCCTGGTGAACCGAAGTTCCTCATGACAGGGTATAGTCCCCCATTGCGGACATTGAGCCGAAGCTCCTCCTGGTGAGCCGAAACTCCTCGTGACAGGGTATAGTCCCCCACTGCGGACTTTGAGCCGAAGCTCCTCTTGGTGAGCCGAAGCTCAGTAAAAGCGACGTACAGTCCTCCACGTGGACAAAGAGACATCGCACAATGCTAGTCTAAAACATAAAATGATCGTCATGATCAAAGAGAAGTGTCGATTACAGTAAGCTAGTAAATATATGAGCTTAGCTTCATGTACCATAACCACTAGCTTAACTTAAATATTTACGAACAAATTGTAGATCTCCACTAGAAAATTGTCACAGGAGATTCAATCGAACAAGTCCAAGAATTAACCGACGAAGTAAACGCAAGCGTTTCATACCACTTGTTTTACTAAGTCGTTTATTTAGATTTCTCATACGAGTGTGGTAAAGGTTTGTATATACTAATAGATTGAAAAATGGTTTAAGAAAACGAGCTTTGTAATAAAATAGTATTGAAATCGTTTGAGGAAAGGGTTTTGATATTTACTACTAGTATAGAAAACCTTTATATTTTTAAAGTGACAAAACACAAAGAAGATTGTAGGAACAATCGGGCATAAAAATTCACATTCGAAGACGTGAATAAAATCCAAAGAAATCGATATAAAATCCATCAAAGTGGATATATCTAGAATTCCCAAAGAAAAGGTCATCAAAGTCGATAATAATTGACAACAACAAAAGGGAGGCAACACGAATTGATTAAAGTTGGATATTCAAACGAATTAGCAAAATAGGCTAATCTGGCAAAAACCATCAGGTCGGTCGACCGGACTCCCTGAGTCGGTCGACCGGACTCCCTGAGTCGGTCGACCGGACTCCCTGAGTCGGTCGACCGGACTCCCTGAGTCGGTCGACCGGACTCCCTGAGTCGGTCGACCGAACCAAAGGCTGGAGACCTCTCGGGACAGCAGGTCGGTCGACTGGGCTCCCTGAGTCGGTCGACCGAACCCTAAAACAGAAAGTGCTTATGCACTTGGAAGCAGGTCGGTCGACCGGACCAGAGGGGTCGGTCGGCCGAACCTGTTTCCAGCTTCATCAATGCCTATTACAAATGAGGTTCAATCTTGACCAAAATTGCATTCGCACGAGCAACGGAGCTAAGGGATTATGCCAATCGACTACCCGGCCCTATAAGCTCCTCGATGCGTCACCCAAAACATGTTCAAACATCAAAGTTAGGATTTTTAACGAATTGAACTCAAAACACTAAAAATTGGAATATTCACAAAAGCAATCCAAATCAAACTCAAATGCACATGAATAAGTGTTAGGAATTCATACCTAACAATAGAAGAGAATTATAAGCATAGATGTGAGATTAAAAATCTCACCTTTGAACCCAAACGAATGAAGAAGATGCTATGAAGCAATGGCAAGAACAACCACACTTCAATCTCAACACAAGAAGCTTGAATCTAAGCTTAAAAGAGAAACAATTCCTAAATTAGGTTTAGGAATTTTCTGAAATTGGAAGGAGAAATGTTTGGAGAAGAAGAAGGAGATGCTTACTAATGGGTTCTCTTTGAATTTGGAGCAAGAACTTGAGCTAGCAAGAGGAACTAGGGCTTGGAGTTTTAATTTCCACTCTTCTCCACCATTATTATAAAAGCTTGAGTATTAGGAAATGAAGAATTAAGTAATGAAGAGGAGAGGGGGTTGGGACTGAATACATAAGTGGGGTTATTGGGCTCAGCCCAAACCAAAGCCCTAAGTAAAAAGTGTCAAAAATCAACTTTCTCCAAACATATCGAAGCTTATACTCAAAAAGATCGCAAACGGCATTTTAAACTCAATGGGAGCGGTCCCGAGTCCTAATTCGACCGTATGCAAAAAGTAGCTTTTCGGACTAAAATCCGACTAACGATAAAATATTTAAATAAAATATTTAAATATAAAATCGATAAATATGCGGGTTGTTACACTTAATTTCAAATTAAATTTTAATTTTCATTTATCTCAATAATGGATATATTACCACAATCCATTTCCAATTTCCAGATTTCAAACCCATTTTGAGATCACACATACTCCTAATTCAAATCAACCATTTAACTTCCCAAATTAAATCCCAATTTCATCTTGAAATTTCCAATTCAGATTGTTTGTTCTAGACTTATTTAACTTCTCCAAAGTTAAATTTCAATTTATTTGATCCACTCAGCTTTACCCAATTTGAACTTCCATTTCAACTTTTAAATTTCTCATTAATAATCTTCCTACTTATAAGTTCAAAAACTTATCACTTTGGGTTTTCACATCACATTCCAGGTAAAAATTTAAAAGTCAACACTTAGAGTTTATTTCAAATCATTTTTGATATTATGTATGCCCCTCATGTATACATATTTATTTTCTTTGCACACCAAGTTATACTTTAAATTTTAAACCACCCTTGGTTTTAATTCAAAACAAATTTCTTTATTAAACACAACAACCATTTATGATAATAACCAAGATTATCATGTTTGGAAACCATTTCATTATTATCTTATTCTGACAACACTTCTACAAATTCAGGTTTTCATGTTGGATCCATTTATCTTATTTATATAGTTTATATTATCCAATTCCTATTTGGTTGTATTTCTATTACCACTTAATTCTTATTATTACATTTAGTTCAAATAATACAGCAACCAAGTATCTTATTATACTGGAAAAACTATTGCTTTATATATACTAAAATATAAACTTATATAAAAGTTATTTTTTAAAATCATTTTAAAATCGTTTTATGAGAAAATAACAAGTACACCCTCATATATACTACACTCAACTCATTCTAGGGTACTATTTACCTTATCCTTAATGAGTAAACCAACTAGAGCCAAGGTTCTCGCTTAACCTTCAGCTCTGATACCAAATGTAACGACCCAAATTTTCGACTACGAAAATTCCAAAATGTTAGAGAAAAGAAGAAGAGACAGAAGAAGAAACAGGAAACAAAACACAATTCTCACGTTCACAGCGGATTAAAATATAATATCAAATAATTGCAGTTATATAAAGAAGAACTGTATATGTTAATTTACATCAATACATCAGAGTTACATCCAATCTCAAATAAACTGGACAGTATAACAACTTCCCAGATAAATGACAACAATATACTCAACGGAATACACTCCATACATTCCTCCCATCCAGCTCGCCCTCTGAGCTCCAGAACATCCTAACCTGAAAATCTATAATACTCAGTCTGACCCGAGCATTACATCAAAGTAACACCCGGGTCAGGCTGGGAACCGGCGTGAGTAAACCCATCTAACAAGAAATACCAAGAATAAAGCTATTTAACCCGGAAAACTCGTACCTTATTACGAGTTCTTAACTTGCCATAGTCAAATACACATCTTACAAGCATATCTAACATTACTACTCAGATTAAATGACCAAGTTTACATCATTTATTCCAGCCAATTTAATCTAAAATTAAATCCATAAAGAATTATTGTAGATTGCAAATCGAAGTGGTTTCGGGTATTACTAGTACCCGATCCCGGTCTCTTCGAACCCAATGTCATCTTACCTCAAGTTATTTAAGTGAATACAATTCAATTTTAAATACATGATGTCACTTTTACATTGCAATTCATCATAGATAACCACATTATCACTCTTCAACCCAACATATCATATTACAAAACATTTCATATCACATAGCATCACAACCATACTAGGGATTACAATATAGTCCAAAGCATTCAATATTATTCAATCATTCATAAGCAAGGTTAATTAGTCATGCAATTTCTAATTAATTTAAATAGATTAAATTAATTACTTCAATCATCTTTAAATCCTGCTTACTCGGCATTAATTAATTACAAACCATTAATTAATCATCCTTAATTATCATCTTTAGTTACATTTATCCTTAATTAATTTCTCAAATTAATTATCCTATAATCTCTTACATTGGTTAATTATCATTTAATTAATCACACTCATTAATTAACTAACCCTTAATAATTTCCCTAATTAATCAATCCTTAATTAATTACATTAAGTAATTAATCCTTAGTTACTTCCTTTTAGTAATTATCCCATTGGTTAATTATCCTCAATTAATTTAACCTTTAATTATTAATTTAATTTAACCTTTAATTACAAATTAAATTAATTAATCTTTAACAAATTTATCCTTTAATTACTTATATTAAGAAATTATCATTTAAGTAATTTAATTATCTCAAAATTATTTCCATCAAGTAATTATTCCGTAATCACTTAAATTAAATTAGTTAACCCTTAATCACTTTCGTTTGTTAATTATCTTTAACTAATTGCATTCATTTATTAACCTTAAATTTATCACTTTAAATTATTAACTATCCTCTAATTAATTACATTCGGTAATTACTCTTTAATTACATATACCAAGTAATTAACTATCCATTAATTACATTAATAAATTATATTTCAATTTGTAAAATCTTAAATAATTAAGATAAATCACATGCTTTAAGTAATTACTTAGTTTCAACAATAAACTTATTTGAATTTAAAGATATGGAAAAAACACCTTCTTATTAAAGTTTCTAATATACTTATATTTTTGAAACCCATTTGATAATGGCTTTGAAAACTTGTCCATTTCTATTTACTTTGAAACTGGTTACAAATTTCATTTGTTTTCAACCCTTTAAAAAAGATCAAAGCAAACCCAATTTCCCTATGGAAATACCCATGCCACAATACAAAACACTCGAGTCAAATCCCCGTGTTACTCACGTTATCACTCTGCTTTGAGACAAAAGTCACACTACTTCAAGCATGCACCCAAGTAAACCTTCCTCAACCCCGAGTTCTACCTCCTTCTTCCCTTCTTCCATTACAAGGCTACACTCCAGGCATATCAGAATATCACATGTACGTGCATACGCAACCAGGTCACCTCCGACCACTGCTCTGACTATCCGCATGTCGACGATCTGCCCCTGAGTCGACCCGACCATCCAGGTCGATGAACCATTCACCAATTCAAAATCGAACAAAAGAATAACAGCCGTCCCCAAAACCCATCGCCAAGATCCACCTTGCCTCATCATCTTCAATCACGAGAGACCCCGGCCTTTCTCCTGAATCTTCACCTGCCCTCCATCTTCCTCTCCCTGCCACACTGATTCAACTCGACACGATGTCGACGCCACAAATGCCACCAAACCAACCACGAACAAAACTCAGCTTAATCCCTAGATCGATCTCTCCTCACCACCACGGCGATCAAATAAACCACCCGCCATTTTTGTCAAGGTCGTCTACCTCCTCGCCACCTCCAGCAGTCCCGACCCCAAAAGCTACACCGATCACCAAAAATCACTCGATACCTAAATCCCGTCCAACATACATTTTCTCACGATTTAAAAGCCTAAAAATCTTGATTCTTTTTCTAAAAATCATAGTTTGTGATGATAAATCGGATTATAAACAAGGATCCACAAATTGTTCAAGTCAAAAATTTTATATTTTTAAGTTTTACTGTAATATTTACATCCTAGTTATATCTGTATTCAATTCCTACTTAAAAATATTTTTAAAACCTTAACCTTGTTGTTACTGTCATAATTTGTTTTAACATTTAAGTCTAAAGATATTTAGGAAAAGATAAATTGGAAACTTATCAGGTTTGCAGCCTGAAGCTGCAACAGAGCGTACATATATGGTATACAGATATGCATAGCAAATTTTAACATACATATACACATATAATCATATCTGAACAACATGCAAAGCATACTACCCAACCAACATTTTAAGTATTATCACTTGCAAATGATTTTTAAACAACATATGTTTTTATAGAAAAAGTTTACTCACCTGCTTAAAGAAAATAGGAGCCTGGAAGTTTGATTTAAACTAAAACTTGATTTTCTGGAATTTGCACCTTGCTTGATCTTACAATTTTAGACCAGGTTGAACTTGAAACAGGTTTTGATTTGGCTGGCAACTTGAATTTTCTTAGATTAAAAGCTTGAAATAGTTGTTGTTTTGATTCAGCTTTGATTCCTTTTTTTGTTTAAGTTTCCAGTTTGAATTTTGAAGTTGTAAAACTCTTCTTTGATTTCATTTAGGCTGGTTTCTTTTTGTTTTGAAATTGAAGATAGGGAAAAAGAAGTGCAAAGATGAGATATATGTTTATACAGGCTTAAGGAGGATTTACTAAAAATAAAATAAAATAAAATAAAAAAATAAGTTGGTGACACTTGTTGAAATAACTTACATTTGTATTTACATTTTATAATTTGTTTACACTTGTTATAAAGCATAAAGAATTAGTTTACACTTGTAGTTTTGTATATGAATATGTTTTTAATATATATATTTATAATATTTTCCATTTAGTTTTATATTTATAAATGTTTTAAGTGTTTTTAATATTTAAACTTCCCTTTATTTATCTTAAATAAATTTTGAAAGAAAATGAAATAAAACCCAATTATATATTTAAATATAATTATACAAATATACTAGTTTAATATATCCTTTATTTATATTTGTAAAATCATTTAAAGATAATGATATAGAATTAATTATATACTAATAATAATCATATGTACATATAAATTTTAAAATCCAATTTATTTCTAAGATATTTACATTTGAATTTCAAATCCAAATTCTCCTTATAAAATCTACTTATATATACTCAAATTAATACTTATTTTATTTGCTTAGGAAAAGAATAATTCTTTAGACTGTTATAAATGATTTATAAAAGAAGATTATTACATATTTATCTGCCTAACATTCCGGGATATCACATAAGCCTTTGTATTCATGAAGTAATTAATGAAGTGAATACTTTGCATCGATAACAGCTCCAATCTCAATTAAGTGTCGTGTATTGCATTACTGAATAGATTTATTTAGTTACCCCTTTTGAAGGAATATATTTCGAGACTATCGGTCACCTTTCGATACCATTGCAACTAACCTTAATTCAACTAACTTCAACAGTTTCGGAAGCGCTTTCGAATCGGTCCTTATCAAATCAATTTCTACTCTCAAACAAGTTTGGGGTGTTGACAAGTTTTCTTATTAACAATGTGATTTTTAGCTTCATCTTAAGATAATTTTATGGTCTTATTTGATTATGTAATATATGATGTTAGTTTAGTTTAAATTACCTTATGCTATTTCTTTTTTGATTAAATGTTTATCATATATATGTAATTTAGATCTCAAACATTATACAACGAATTTATATATTCTTGGGTTGTCTGATCTAATTGTTTTTATTTATTTGGATATTGATTTGTAAAAAAAACATTATGATTTGGAAACCAGTTTTAACTAATTGAAATAATTTTGTAACTTATTATATACACAAACGTAAGTAAGCTATATGCATTGATTATTTGGAATCATTTTGAAAACTGAATGCATTTTTTATCTATTTATTGGTTTTGTACGTAAATTCATCTAGTTATTGTTTACTTATTTTTAAAAGTTGTTTCAATTCAAATTTCATAAGTGGACTTTTACGCAAAATCATAAACCTATTTTGAGTCCTTCACATGTTAAAGAAAGCATTCTATTTGCTAACTTTACTTTTTAAAACATATGAAATACATATTTTATAAATCTGTGTTGTTTTAAATTTAAAAAAAATTGCAATTATTTTTACATGTATACATATGTAGTTTATTTAAATTTAATGTTTATAAAAGGTCCTTTTGTATAAAATCGCAGATTTAATTTTAAGTCCTTCCTAAGTTAAAACTAGACTTGAAGTTGTTAATTCTAGCATTCAAAACATATAAATAGTCAAAATAATATTATATATGTGTATGTATGTCTGTAATTATTATTATATATATATATACACATTTATTTATTTACAATTGTTATTTTATACTATTAAAAAAATATGAATGATAAAGGAATATATAAAGGGCAAATGTGTTTACTGCGATCTAAATCTCTCCACCTATATACGATCACATTAGCCACGTACACCTCATATTTGATACACGTCCACTATACACATATAAGTGTATTTGATACACTTACAAATTAAAACTCATATAAATTAAATAAAATCTTTTATAAACAAATTAAAAAAAAAAATTATTTAAAATATTTTAGATTGTGTCTAAAATCAGTTTATACTCCTAGGCCCTTATAAAGATTTAAAAAGAGGGGAAATTGAAATTGGCTCACTTAACCCACCGTGACTCAGTCCATTTCCTTCACATTCGGCTTAAATTAATTTAATTAAAATTTCGTAAAATCTACAAACTATTGTGGAGAAATTAATATAACTATTTTATTTATTATTTTATTAATAATACGGTAGGTATTTATCGACAAAATTAGTATTTGCATTGGTAGTCAAAATTATTAATATTGATTGATAATTAAAAGACTAGCTTTATCGGCAATAGTTAAATGATTTATTAATTTATTGGGTTAATAAACATAATTACTAAATGAAATTTGTCCTCTGAAAATATATTAAGGGATTATTTTACTAATGCTACAAATAGACCCATAAAGCCTCCATTTTCAACATGATTTTTTCTCTTTCTTCATATATAAATTATATCTCAATGGCGCACTATGCATATTCATCATTGAGCTAGGGAAATGTTCTCTACATGGTAGAGGTGATGGTTTAAGGTGAAACCAACCTATAGGATTATCAAAGATATTCTGAAGTTATTATAAATTAAAACCGATTTACAAATTATCTTATTTTAAAACCTTGTCGAAAAAAAGTCACATACATGAACAGACCGTGCATGAATAGTGCACATTGCCAAATAACTAATGATCCCCCCGATCCTCCATCATCAACCACTTCTTTTAAGGGGATAGTTCAATATGGTCAGAGTTCATCAAAGGAACTCGACTATAGTGGTGCGAGAATTTGGTTTTTAACAAAGTCAGACAAGGGTTTCACTTAGGAAACCATACATGGAGGTCAATGACATCGTGTTGGACAAGGTGGAGTGTAGGTTGCTCATTGGAGATGCTCTACTAAATAGTGATTGTTTTCAAGCGATAATATTCGGAGCTATCAGTCATCAACGGTCAAAGATTTCTGGCAGTGCCTACAATTTGAATTTGTAGACATGAGGTAAATTTAACTATTGCCCTTACTAATTTATTATTGACAAATAGCCTACAAAACTTGTAACTGTAACATCCCGCCTTTTTGTACGCTTTAAATTGACGATAAACCACACCCGACGGACTTAAACCATACAGAAGGGTGGATTGTTATGGGTTAAATAAGAAAAAGCAGAGAAAGAAAAAGAACAAAACAGAATCTTGCAGCGGAACGATAAAATATAATAATCAAATATACGGTTCATGAAGCTGTTTTACAAAAACATTTGATTATACTTATACAATACATATCATAGTTACAAATACCAGAGGAAAATCAATAACAATGCAGCGGAACAATGTGATGTAGTGGAACAGTATTAATGCAACGGAATAATATAATAAATAGTAGTAATACAATCTTCGTCTTCATCCTCCAAAAATAAACTATTCGAATACTGAAATGCTCAGACTGACCCGAGCGAATTGAAAAGATAAAACACTCGAGTTAGAAATAAAAGATCTTATGTAAGTTCAATCAATGGAAATATATATGAGTGTAACGGCGTCGGAGATGTTTACGGGGTTTGACATCTTCTATCATATGTCTAACGTGAGTGCAGTAACTTAAGAGATGCTCGAGATTCACATCTCCAAAGGATCCGTTAAACTATTTACTATGTAGTAATATTTCGCTATTATAATAATGTCTATAGTAAAATAAACTTACTTTTAAATTGTACATTTTCCATCTTAACACGTAATAGTCCCAGTAGTCCATCTAGTATCATGATCCCTCCTGATTGAGAAGCCACCAGAGGATACCACACGGGCTATGGGAGAAAACCAAACTTGTATAAGGTATGCTAGGGTAAGTGACATGGCATAACTAGGCAATGCCAAGGTAGATATACCAATTACGCTTCCGGACCGGTGGTAACACATAGCCGCAGCTACCGCCCACCTCAAGCCACACCCCCAAATCTAAAATCAAAAGTTCCACCGAATCAATCCAAAAGTCAAAGTATAACATCGAAGGGATTTGCCGATCAAAGCTACTACCTCATTAAACCGTCAATTGCTCATGTTTTAGCCACCTTATGCCAACTCAAGGGAGTCGGGTCCATGTATTTACCTCAAAGGAAACGCCACCGCCATCCTATACATTCTGGAAACTTCACCGCGTACACGGTTGTTAAAATGATTTTTGAAGTTGGCAGAGAGTATGATAACTTCCGATCTCAGTCTCTTTAACAACCAAACGTTATTATAACACCACAGTCATTTCAAAATAATTATACTTCAAAACCAAAATATGCTATCCATTTCAAAACCATATAAATACGATATCATTTCTCTTTCAAAAACCAAATAAATATGAATCATTTTTTTAAAACCCAAATCAATATAATATCATTTTTATTTCGAGTATATCCTTTCCAAAATCATAACACTTTTAAACTTTTCATAATTCGAAACCAAACGCTTGAAATATAATCTTTCAAAACATAATATTTCGAATTTCATAGCTGCTACCATAACTTCCGAAACTTAAATGGTTTGATTCAAATAATATATAAAATAAAATAGTTTGAATTTAAAGTCACTTTATAAAGTAAAATAGTTCCCTCGACTTCACAATTTTATTCACTTTACATTAAATCTCAATTCATAACTTTCACTCACTTTCAGTTTCAATAAACCATTTCAATTTCAATATATTTCAAACTTTGAGTATTAAACAATTTCAAAACTAAGGTTGACAATTATGATTCAACAATTCAATGCTCTATTATTTAGTTTTGAAATATTTGCATAATAAATCCGTTATAAAAAAACTCAAATTACAAATAACTAAATATTTCTTTCAATTTAGTTATACTTGAAATACTCATTTAATTCACCTTGACCCCAAAATCAAGTTATAATAATTATACCTTTAAAATTTCCAACTTAATAAATTTCACATCAACCTTTTAGAGTTTAATTCTTAAATAAATCTAATTTCAAATAAATCTCCAATTTATCTCCCATCTTTAATTTATTTAAATTATTATACACTCTATATTAAAATAAAATTTAAATACTTACTCACATTTATTTTAATAAAAATCAAACTCTATTAGTAAACTTAAATTTTTATTTAACAAACTTATACGTTGCTTAAATTCAAGCATTTAACTATATATGAAATAGTATTTATATAATATAAAAAAATCAATGTTCATTAAACCATATATTTCTTTCCAAAACCATAGAAATCATTTTCAAAATATTTTGTATATAGACCTTGGTGTTTGTATATAATTTTCTACCCTACGGTCAAGTGATACGGATATTTATCATTTCAATCCATAATTTAAAATAAAAATATGGTTGTATATAATTTCAAATCGCAATCCCGAATGAAATAAAAATGCATAACAGCTTGCAGTTTATAACAATATGAATTACAACATCTATTCATCCAATATCAATCATCAATCATTTATCACAATCATCATCCAATTCTAACAATATCATCAATATGGAACAGATAATAAATAACAAGTAATTACTGGTAGTTTATATTCAAAAATAAATTAAATAACAATTGAAGTGGCAGTTTATATGCAATAATAAATTAAATGACAAATTAATTCAATAAATTCAATTTAACTGGAATGATGATAAAAATATACCAAACAGCAATAAATAAATTTCTAATCACATCAGAAATTATTTTAACACACATAAGACATTTTAGAAGTTGTGGGTGGGTTAAAACACTCACTTTTATACGAATCTGAAAGTAATGGACTTATAATTAGTAGCTCCGCTCTATGTTTCCTTAGTCTCCTTCTTGATTACTAGCTTTGTTCCAAAAAAATTCTTTTATTTTGATTTACTTTAATTTTCCTCCTTATTATATTAACATACATTTGTATGTATGTATTTTTAAAAGGTTTGAAAAAAAAGATTTGAAAAAAAGAATTGAAAAAGAAAATGATTAAAATAAGAACTGAAAATGGAAGAGAAGATCTAGATTTGAAAAGAAAGTTTGAAACAGAAGAAAATTTAAAGAAGAAGAATATTTGGAGAAGAGGAAAAAATTAAAATGAGAGATAATAAGGAGATTTGATGAAAGAGAAGAAAAAAAAGAAAAAGAAAAGAAAAGGAGAAGATTAGAATGAAGGCTGGGGTTTCATTTGCGTCATATCTTATTTATAAGGTTAGAGTTAGGTTTTGAGCCAAAGAGATTTGAAAAGAGAGGCCGCTATTAATTAGAAATAAATGAAATGACGTTTCAAAAAATGAAGTTGGAAATGAATGAAAAAAATAAAGTAAATATGAGCAAACTTGGTATTGAAATATAGTAAATATGAACAGCCTTTTTGAATGTAGCAGGTATAAAAAAGAGATAATTATTAATTAGAAAGGGAATGAATGGACCAACTCTATACTGTAAAAAAACTTTTAGAATTCAAATTTCAAAACAATCGTTCACTTAATTAATTTTGTTAACCCTAAACATACCAAAATTAACATCCTTTAAAGATTTAATTAACACACAATAAAGGAAAATAAATTCTCTACACATATTTGTGTCATAAATTAAAAGAATATATAGCATTAAGAACTTTTCATTTCTCCCACTTTGTGATTAGATTGGAAATTAAACAAATATGTTAACATTTCGATTGAATGTTTTACTAGGAATGCATTAACATACATTCAAAAATATGATAGCATAAGCAAGGTAATATAAACATGTGTATAGTATATATATGTACATCTTTATCGCCACTTATAGTTTACATTCATAAATAAAAGGTATGAAAATATTCCACATAAGGAGGCTATGAATGTAAGAGTAAATTAGAAAAGTGAAGATGGAAAGGTAAGTTATGTTGCAATCAAAATCTAATTGAAAAGGAAATAGTCAAGTGTAAATCTATTTTACCCCTTTTATCATCTCCTGTTAACATTTAATTTAATAATGTATGAGATTTCAAACCTAAACAATCCTTTCTTTTTAATGATCTAATTGGATCTAAAACATAGGTCTAAATTTAGGTATAAACATATATGAAATAAACCAGCATTAAATTATGAAACGTGAACTGATTTAATTGGAAATAAATCACCCAATCTAAATTTATTTCAATATATGTTTACAATTAACGTCTTCCTACTTTTTAATTAAAAGATTACAATCACATTAATTGTCATTGATTTCTAAGGTAAAAATAAATGAGACAATTCAATTCCTTTCATAGTAATTTAACGTAGTTACGGAATTATTGTATACAAACCAAAAGTTATTAATTCTTATTTCTATAATAAAAATTTTTCAGCTACCAACATTTCAAATAAATAAACATATGATTTTTTTTATTTAGTAAAGAAACATATACACACACACACACATTTAGTAATCCAATCAATTGGAATTTACATTCATATGGTCATTTGTTTTATTCCTTATTAAACTTTACAATTATTTCCTATTTAAGCTCTACAATTACATTCCTAATTTGCTTTACCATTACAATTGATTGAAATCACATTAACAATTGTCAATTTCATCCAATCAATATCAACAATCACATTCATACTTTATTATCAACCAACAAATATTATAATTACTTATCTAACATTGATTTTATCAAATTATAGTTTATTACGTATTATTTCAATTATTGTTTCATTCATAAACCATTAACAATACATTATTACCAAATATTACCTGAATTCACACTAACGTAATATTTGATTTCATTTATTGCAATTGGTTTTGATTAATTGGAATTGCACTAAATTAGTAATTTATCCACTTGCATTGACATTATTACATTTAATTGCAATTTGATTACCAATCTTATTTAACACACTAAATAAATAAATAACATATATTAGTTGTCATCTATTTACTTTTACTTACATTTACAAGTTTATTACTTACCATTAACACCGTATTATTTCATTAATTAATTCAATACTTACATTTGTTTTTCTTATATTTCACTTACAAATCTAATCTACAATAACCGCAATAATTAAGTGAATTGATTGCGGCTGATTCCCAATAAATTTTTAATATATTAAATAATGTGTAACTTATAATAATGTTAGTCACTATTTACCTTAAATCACATTTATAACACCTTTAAGTTTATTATCGTAAACAAATGTTACAACTTACCTCTATAACACAAATTTTGTTATATTGCCACTAATTATGTACTAGTTCAAAAGTTTATACACACTTATATTTATTTACTTACATTCAATTTATAACCAAGTTATAACCTTTACGTCATTTCAATTAATTGGGATTTCATATGAATTGTTAATAGTTAATAGTTAACTTACATTGGTATTGTTGCAATTCATTCTAGTCATCCTTTCCACTAACAATTTCACAAATTTTTATTCTCTTCAATATTAAATTATAAAATCTTATTAAATTAACCAATTTAATTATCGAAATTTACGGGTCGTTACACTCTCCCCTACTTAAAACTTTTCGTCCTCGAAAAGGAAAAAGAAGAATTACGAAATCAATATGTCTTACTTAAAATATTAAATTTATAAACAGATAAATTTACAAAATTAATTAATTTAAATAAAATATACCAATTTATAACCATTAAATCTTTTATACTCAAATTAATAAAGTTTGGAAAACATTTTTTAAAATTTTCTAAGTTAAAAATTCACGGAAAATTTCGACAGAGTCTCCTTTGTACGGAGAGGCTCGGGAGAAAATATAATATCAAATATAACAATATATAACAATATTTTCTAAAATAATATATATCCCAACACGGGAAAAACAATATAATAGCGCTATAAAATCATAATCCGAAAACGTACCTATTAATCAAGCAATTAACGCTTAATTATGAAATCAAAAGCAGTAGTAATTGCTTCCATAACCTGTATTTCACTTATATAATCTAAGAGTTAATAAATATATAAAGTGAAATGTTTAAATTTGTTTCAACCATAAACAAATAAATCAATACAACAACAATCACTTGCAACAAGGCATACAACCATCACATGGAATCAATACAAATCAATCATCATTCATATCAAACAAAACAAATAATTGTTCGCGTTCAAAAACTTTAAATTGTACATAATGAAAAATAATTACTAAGTGCGCCATTTACTCAACAGTCTTTTATGGAACTAAATAGATTATTCATTCACCCCAAACAAATTTAAAGTGTCTTTGCCTAAACAGCTATAAGTCAAGCAAACAACAATTTCAAACAATAGATCAAGTTCATTCTTATTAATTTCATTCATATAATAATTTATCTTTTTAATTTACATTTTATTTCTTACAGTTTCAATTACTTTTATTCATTTCTACCAAAATCTCATTTTCACTTATTCATATCACAATTTTTTCCTTTTTTATATTACATTCATTTATTCACTGCTTAATTTCATTTATTTACAGTATTCATCTTTCTGCTTATTTTCAAAATAAATAACTTCAACATTTACTTAAGTCTATAGTTACTTACTTACAACATTTACCTTCTATCATATTTTGTTATAGTAAGATTTCCATTATAGCTTAAGTTTATAACAGTTACAACATCAAATTCTTATTTATTAAAGAATTTCATTAAATACTATCATTATTTCAAACTTTACTTGTAAAATTTCCATTTCTTTTAACATTTTTATAGTTGGTAAGTTATATATATGCTTTTAAGGATGAAATAGAAAGTTACACAAGTTTGTTTTATTTCTTTTAATCAACTTAATGTTCAATATAATATTCTTTGTTTCATAGGTTACAATTTCAAATTTCCTTTAATCCCATTTATAACTTAGCATTAAATCTCTTATTTCATTTAGGGTTTCAATTATTAGTTAAATTCAATTTCACTACACTAATTGAAACTATAAATTAACGAAAATTTAAGAACTAAATACCGGGTTAATTTCAGATCATTTTAAATAACAGATAAATATATACTTACAATTTATATATCAAATTATGTTTTAAACAATTTAAAATTTACATTTGTTTATCAAAACAAATCTGCAGTAAAACCACTACAGTGGCATTCCCACATCGAAACTCGAAAATGAATGTCGATGATGCGTGCACTCATCGCTGAAATTATTTCCCAGTGATAGAAAGGGGAGTATAGAACTTATTTCTTTCCAAAAACTTCTTTAAAAATAATTCTTCCAAATCTTATTGGAATATTTATATCAGAAAATACTTCTAAATAATATTACTATATTCCAAATCATTCGAGAGTATTTTTCAAAACCCCGGAACTTAAGTTCTAAATTTCCAATCTTTCATTTATTTTATTTCAAATCTTATTTCCAACTAATATCTAATAATTTCACTACCTATCAAACAAATATATTACAACCAAATATACCGTTTACAAAATATATTATTAGATATATAAAATATACAGTAGGCAAAATTATTTCATTTACCTATATTTGAAAACAAATATTGTGTCGGTCTGTCTTATTAAGTGTTTAGAAATCCCTATTAATGTCATAGCGTCCGATGCACCAACCAGAATTTATAAATACAAAATGGAACAAATTAACACAATATAAAACTTTTATAACACTAACAAATACGCTCTCTCATATATATACTCTCAGCGACTCATCACAGGGTATTACTACCCTATTAATGAAGAGTCAAACCCTACAAAGCTAAGGTTTATCGCTAAACCAAAGCTCTGATACCAAATGTAACGTCCCGCCTTTTTGTATGCTTTAAATCGACGATAAACCACATACGTCGGACTTAAACCATACAGAAGGGCGGATTGTTACGGGTTAAATAAGAAAAAGCAGAGAAAGAAAAAGAACAAAACAGAATCTTGCAGCGGAACGATAAAATATAAAAATCAAATATACAGCTCATGATGCTGTTTTACAAAAACATTTGATTATACTTATATAATACATATCAGAGTTACACATACCAGAGGAAAATCAACAACAATGCAGCGGAACAAAGTGATGCAGTGGAATAGTATTAATGCAGTGGAATAATATAACCAACAATAGTAATATAATCTTCGTCTTCGTCCTTTAGAAATAAAGTCTTCGAATCCTGAAATGCTCAGACTGACCCGAGTGAATTGAAAAGACAAAACACTCGAGTCAAAACTAAACGATCTTATGTAAGTTAAATCAACGGAAATATATATGAGTGTAACAGCAACGGAGATGTTTACGGGGTTTGACATCTTCTATCCAATGTCTAACGTGAGTGCAATAACTTAAGAGATGCTCAGGATTCACATCTCCTAAGGATCCATCAAACTATTTACTATGTAGTAATATTTCGCTATTATAATAATGTCTACAGTAAAATAAACTTACTTTTAAATAGCATTAAGGTTTTACATTTTCCACCCTAACACGTAATAGTCCCAGTAGTCCATCCAGTATCATGGTCCCTCCTGATCGGGAAGCCACCAGAGCATACCACATGGGCTACGGGAGAAAACCAAACGCGTAGAAGGCACGCTAGGGTAGGTGACACGGCACAACTAGGCAATGCCAGGGTAGATATACCAATTACGCTTTCGGGACGGTGGTAATGCATAGCTGAAGCTACTGCCCACCTCGAGCCACACCCCCAAATCAAAAATCAAAAGTGTCCACCGAATCAATCCAAAAGTCAAAATATAATATCGAAGGGATGTGCTCGATCAAAGGTGCTACCTCATTAGCCCGTCAATCGCTCATGTTTTAGCCACCTTATGCCAACTCATGGGAGTCGGGTTCATGTATTTACCTCAAAGGAAACAACGTCGCCGTCCTACTTCATTCTGGAATTTTCACCACGTATACGGTTGTTAAAGTGGTTTTTGGAGTTGGCACAGAGTACGACAACTTCCGATCCCGGTCTTTTTAACAACCAAACGTTATTATAACACCGCGGTCATTTCAAAATAATTATACTTCAAAGCCAAAATATATTATCCATTTCAAAACCATATAAATACGATATCATTTCCCTTTCAAATACCAAATAAATATGATATCATTTTTTTAAAAACCCAAATCAATATAATGTCATTGTTATTTCGAATATATCCTTTCCAAAATCATAACACTTTCAAAATTTCAATATTTCGAAACCAAATGCTTGAAATACAATCTTTCAAAACATAATACTTCGAATTTCATAGCTTCTACCATAACTTCCAAAACTTAAACGGTTTGGATATTCAAACAATATATAAAATAAAATAGTTTGAATTTAAAATCACTTTATAAAGTAAAATAGTTTCCTCGACTTCACAATTTTATTCACTTTACATTAAATCTCAATTCATAACTTTCACTCACTTTCAGTTTCAATAAACCATTTCAATTTCAATATATTTCAAACTTTGAGTATTAAATGATTTCAAAACTAAGGTTGATAATTACGATTCAACAATTCAATGTTCTATTATTTAGTTTTGAAATATTTGCATAATAAATCCGTTATAAAAAACTCAAATTACAAATAACTAAATATTTCTTTTAATTTAGTTATACTTGAAACGCTCATTTAATTCACCTTGACCCCAAAATAAAGTTATAATAATTATACCTTTAAAGTTTCCATTTTTATAAATTTCATATCCCCCTTTTAGTGTCTAATTCTTAAATAAATTTAATTTCAAATAAATCTCCAATTTATCTCCCATCCTTAATTTATTTAAATTATTATACACTCTATATTAAAATAAAATTTAAATACTTACATTTATTTTAATAAAAATCAAATTCTATTAGTAAACTTAAATTTTTATTTAACAAACTTATAAATAGCTTAAATTCAAGCATTTAACTACATATAAAATAGTATTTATATAATATCAAAAAAAATCAACGTTCATTAAACCATATATTTCTTTCCAAAACTATTGAAATCATTTTCAAAATATTTTATATAGACCACGGTGTCTGTATACAATTTTCTACCCTATGGTCAAGTGATATGGATATTTATCATTTCAATCCATAATTTAAAATAAAAATACGGTTGTACATCATTTCAAGTCGCAATCCCGAATGAAATAAAAATGCATAACAACTTGCAGTTTATAACAATATAAATTACAACATCTATTCATCCAATATCAGTCATCAACCATTTATCACAATCATCATCCAATTCAAACAATATCATCAATATAGAACAGATAATAAATAACAGGTAATTACTGGCAGTTTATATTTAAAAATAAATTAAATAAAAATTTAACTGGCAGTTTATATGCAATAATAAATTAAATAACAAATTAATTCAATAAATTCAATTTAACTGGAATGATGATAAAAATATACCAAACAACAATAAATAAATTTCTTATCACATCAGAAATTATTTTAACACACATAAGAAATTTTAGAAGTTGTGAGTGGGTTAAAACACTCACCTTTATAAGAATCTGAAAATAATAGACTTCTAATTAAAAGCTCCGCTCTATGTTTCCTTAGTCTCCTTCTTGATTACTAGCTTTGTTCTAAAAAAAATTCTTTTATTTTGATTTACTTTAATTTTTTCCCTTATTATATTAACATACATACGTATGTATGTATTTTTAAAAGGTTTGAAAAAAAGAAGATTTGAAAAAAAGAATTGAATAAGAAAAGGATTAAAATAAGAACTGAAAATGGAAGAGAAGATCTAGATTTGAAAAGAAAGAAGAAAGTTTGAAATAAAAGAAAATTTAAAGAAGAAGAATATTTGAAGAGGAAGAAAAAATTAAAATGAGGGATAACAAGGAGATTTGATGAAAGGGAAAAAAACAAGAAGAAGATTAGAATGGAGGCTGGGATTTCATTTGCGTCATATCTTATTTATAAGGTTAGAGTTAGGTTTTGGGCCAAAGAGATTTGAAAAGAGAGGCCGCTATTAATTAGAAATAAATGAAACGACGTTTTATAAAATGAAGTCGGAAATGAATGAAAAAAATAAAGTAAATATGAACAAACTTGATATTGAAATATAGTAAATATGAACAGCCTTTTTAAAAGTAGCTGGTATTAAAAAGAGGTAATTATTAATTAGAAAGGAATGAATGGACCAACTCTATACTGTAAACAAACTTTTAGAATTCAATTTTCAAAACGATCGTTCACTTAAATAATTTTGTTAACTCTAAACATACCAAAATTAACATCCTTTAAAGATTTAATTAACACACAATAAGGAAAATAAATTCTCTACACAAATTTGTGTCATAAATTAAAAGAATATATAGCATTACGAACTTTTCATTTCTCCCTCTTTGTGATTAGATTGGGTATTAAACAAATGTATTAACATTTCGATTGAATGTTTTACTAGGAATGCATTAACATACATTCAAAAATATGATAGCATAAGCAAGGTAATATAAACAGGTGTATAATATATATATGTACATCTTTATCGCCACTTATAGTTCACATTCATAAATAAAAGGTATGAAAATATTCCACATAAGGTGGCTATGAATGTAAGAGTAAATTAGAAAAGTGAAGATGAAAAGGTAAGTTATGTTGCAATTAAAATCTAATTGAAAAGGAAATAGTCAAGTGTAAATCTATTTTACCCCTTTTATCCTCTCCTATTAACATTTAATTTAATAACGTATGAGATTTCAAACCTAAATAATCCTTTCTTTTTAATTTAATTTAATAACGTATGAGATTTCAAACCTAAATAATCCTTTCTTTTTAATGATCTAATTGGATCTAAAACATAAGTTTAAATTTAGGTATAAATATATATATGAAATAAACTAGCATTAAATTTGAAATGTGAACTGATTTAATTGGAAATAAATCACCCAATCTAAATTTATTTCAATATATGTTTACAATTAACGTCTTCCTACTTTTTAATTAAAAGATTAAAATCACATTAACTGTCATTGATTTCTAAGGTAAAAATAAATGAGACAATTCGATTCCTTTTTGTAATAATTTAACGTATTTACGGAATTATTGTATACAAACAAAAAGTTATTAATTCTTATTTTTATAATAATTTTTTACCGCTACCAACATTTCAAATAAATAAACATATGATTTTTTTTATTTAGTAAAGAAACATATATATATACACACACACATTTAATAATCCAATCAATTGGAATTTACATTCATATGGTCATTTGTTTTATTCCTTATTAAACTTTACAATTATTTCCAATTTAAGCTCTACAATTACATTCCTAATTTGCTTTACCATTTCAATTCATTGAAATCACATTAACAATTGTCAATTTCATCGAATCAACATCAACAATCACATTCATACTTTATTATCAACCAACAAATACTATAATTACTTATCTAACATTGATTTTATGAAATTATAGTTTATTACGTATTATTTTAACTATTGCTTCATTCATAAACCATTAACAATACATTATTACCAAATTTTTCCTGAATTCACACTAACGTAATATTTGATTTCATTTATTGCAATTGGTTTCAATTAATTGGAATTGCACTAAATTAGTTATTTTTATCCACTTGCATTAACATTATTACCTTTAATTGCAATTTGATTACCAATCTTATTTAACACACTAGATAAATAAATAAATAATATATATTAGTTGTCACCTATTTACTTTTATTTACATTTACAAGTCTATTACTTGCCATTAACACCGTATTATTTCATTAATTAATTCAATACTTACATTTGTTTTTCTTATATTTCACTTATAAATCTATTCTGCAATATCCGCAATAATTAAGTGAATTGATTGCGATTGATTCCCAATTAATTTTTAATATATTAAATAATGTGTAACTTATTGTAATTTAGTCATCATTTACCTTAAATCACATTTATAACACCTTTAAGTTTATTATCGTAAACAAATGTTACAACTTACCTCTATAACACAAATTTTGTTATATTACCACTAATTATGTACTAGTTCAAAAGTTTATACACACTTACTTTTATTAAATTACATTCAATTTATAACCAAGTTATAACCTTTACATCATTTTAATTGATTGGGATTTCGTATGAATTGTTAATAGTTAACTTACATTAGTATTGTTGCAATTCATTCTAGTCATCATTTCCACTAACAATTTCACAAATTTTTATTCTCTTCAATATTAAATTACAAAATCTTATTAAATTAACTAATTTAATTATTGAAATTTACGGGTTGTTACAGTAACTTTCGTATATTTCGCGTAAGGTCTCTATTTTTTGCACAATTCATACTGTAGAGTTCATATTAGAATTCCAAGCATACCAATAATATTTTGTAGTAAATTATATGCCTTTATCTAGTACAAAATTTAAATATTGGAGCATTGGTGTGGTTATTTATGTATATGTTTGTGTGCGTATGAATATTAAAACTACTAATTAGAAATTATCACATTAAGGAATTATTTTACTCTAACTCATATACTTGTAAATCAAACAATATTTAATTAACCTTTACAGAAAATAATTATCACATTAAGGGATTGAATCTAAGACCTCTAAAACTACAATCAAGAGAACTTACCACTTGAGCTAGTGATCCATAATTACAATATGCGACGACTAAATTAAAGAAATTAATCACTTAATATATAAGTTATCCCGCCTTTAGGAAAGTTTGTGATATCATCAACTTGGCTAAAAACGGATGGTTGCTAGTCTTGAGAATCAGATGTATATGATACTATGGACGATGGTTGAGCAGATCCGGACAGAGATCCAATCGAGGTGCAATTGGTATGGAATGACAGACATAGCCCCATGAAGCTACATTCATAATTTCAAGTCGATTAGAGTTCATATGCTCGAGTTACGGACAAAGTAAGAATTTATATGGATTGATTGGAAATGATCCATAAAACAGCTCAAATCAGCGAAGATCGATCGATATCTCAAAATCCATAAGGCCAATTCACTTGGAACTTTCGGGCATCAATATATTAAATAATGGAGCCCATAAAAATGATCGCAGGTTAAAATTCTAAAGTTGAATAAGCATCGATCATTTCATGTCCATCGCTCCTAACGACCGGTGTAATTCCTTAGGCAACCCAAATACGACAAAGATTGATCCATATCACACAATCTACAACTCAGAATGACTTTACATTTTAGGAGCAAGGTCTAGGTGCATATGGGATCCCCTATAAATGATCGCATGGGAATCAGAATCGAAAATAAGGATCGGTATAATTTATACCGATCGTTCCAAAAAAATGAATTATGACCACCAATCGATAATGTTTTGGTGGGCCCTTATGGACCTGGAAGCCTTTTTCCGAAATATTAGCGAAATATCTTGTCATCTCACCCTATAGATACAGACCTATTGGTTTATTTTTAGGATCTTTACATTGTTTGTTACTTTAGACTCCATTGTAATCAAGTGCTAGCTTTGTTTTACTGTTGTAATTAGATTCACAAAAGAACAATAAAGGATAATCTTCAAATTGGACATAGGCATATAACGCTGAACCACTATAAACCTTTGTCTTTGAAAACTGCCTATTCTCTATTGCTTACTTATTCATTTACTTAGTTTAATTTTTCTTTGATTCGTTTACTTCTCTATAAAAACTACACTTAGGTGTTTGTAACCATTTTTGGTGAAAACATTTTGGTGCTTGCACTGAGAACTTTGATTCTTAACTTATTAGGGTCCCCTTGTTGCTACTGAATTGCATAAATCCCCCGAAGAAATCCATAGTTATCATCAGGAAGTTTGCTCATTCTACTCAAATTTGCAAAAATATAAGCAAAGCTATCAACATTGGTGAGGAACACTTGATCTACTTTCTAGAATGTGGAAGGAAACGAGAACGCTAGTATCCAACAAGGAGGCTAGAGTAGTCAGCCAATGGATGCAAATGCTGAACTAATTGAGGTCCAAAATCACATTAATTCTTTTACAAGATCTTAATTTAAAATTATGATGAGAAAGCTAGTGGATAGATACCGACAATTAAATCATCAGATTTAGGCCAATATCAACCTAATGGACCAACTCAGTCAGTAATAGCAACGAAAAGCTAGGAGGGGACCTACCCTTACTCAGCATTGGAGTTCTAGTTCATCGGGTGAGTATCACAGGAATAGGCATCATAGAATAAATGGATATCACGCATAAACTTCGCGGCATCAACATGCTGGCCATCATGGTCTACCAGGAATGATCGATGCTGATCCCTTTTCCATAGAAGGCAACTTACCAATGCACGTTGGGATTCAAACTACAATTGCTGAAACCGATTTGTATAATGGAGTTCAATTAAATGTAGATCAAAGTCTTCCCCATAATGATGATAAAGTGAATGTACGAGATACATATCAAGAAGACGTTGAACCAAGAAGGTATAGAATGGCCCGTAGACATCGACGGACCATTCATATGAGGTGGAACTTAACTACCGCTTGGCACCAACTGTCCATACGCCGAACTTATCGACTATGGGTAGATAGCTAGTGAGAAGAAGCAAACCAATGATTACTGGGGAATCTCGAGAACCTATACCCATTCGTTGATAATTTCCTACATGTAGAGTATCCAAGGGGATCAACATGTCGTCGATGCCCACCAATAAGGGAAAAACCGATCCTAGGCAGCACATTATGAGATATGTATGGGTGATGGATTCCACCTGAGCAGATGATGCAACCAAGTGTAGATGTTTTCCCATAACTCTCTTTGGAATAGCAACGATATGGTTTACAAAGCTACCCCGCAGTCGATCTCTAAATTTGATGATTTGGCAACAAAGTTTGTGGAGCAGTTCTGAATGCTTGCAACTCACCCAAAGGATGTAATGTCCCTGTGCAGCGTTATCAATGCTCCAGAAGAATCATTGAAGGATTATTTAGAGAGATTCCATATAGATGTTGCTAAAATCAGTAATCCAAATGACCATGCAATATTTATGGCCGTGATAAGAGGGATTGATCTAGAATATGATTTTGGCGATTGGTTAGCCGGCAAGCCGCCCGCAACATTGGAATGCTTTTACACAAAGGCGACTCAATATTTGAGGAAGGAGGAAGCCAGATCCTCCAGGAAGAAGAATGTCGTGGGACCGAGTGGAGTGGGAGTACAGAGTAATATTACTGTAAAGCAGTCCGATGAAAGCTTTGGAAAAGTTCAAGTGAATGTTTGAAACAAACCGAATCAGCAAAAGAAACGTCAAAATAGGAGTCGAGAACAAAAGAGGGATTCTGGAAGAAGAAATCCTTGGATTCCAATGTATAATACTCACACGCTACAGAATACGTCCCTGGATAATATCTTTTTGTCTACCT
The DNA here is from genome assembly GCA_030765085.1 of Allium cepa. NCBI lineage: Eukaryota > Viridiplantae > Streptophyta > Magnoliopsida > Asparagales > Amaryllidaceae > Allium > Allium cepa. The sequence continues at coordinate 819,508,813 of CM060929.1, forward strand.
TCAATACCTTGCAGTACAGGAGGCCGCCTCCAAAAGAATCAACAGAGAAGCATAAACAAACTAGAAAATATTATCGGTTTCATGAATGCTGTGGCATAACACAAATGAATGCAGACATCTCAAGGATATTATCGAAAAGTTAACTCGAGAAAGGAATTTATAGCGATTTGTGAAAACCCCATAGAATGGCGGGAATGGGACATCCCACCCCAACCGAGGACAGGCGCCGTAAGCTTGCACAGACGGTAGAAGATTGGTGATCAACATAATAGTCACAGGACCACGTCCAATTGATAAAAGCTGGCATGAGATGGAGTGTTATGCTAGCGGGAATAAGCATGTGGAATTTTAATGTTGTTTAGATATGGAAGATGGAGCTCTGCCAAAACAGCAACATACAATGGCAGATGATATTGTGTTTAGAAATAGAGATGTTGATAAGGTGGAGGCTCCAACGATCGACCCAATGGTCATTTCAGCCTTGATCGGCCCCGCTTTTGTGAGAAGGATATTGGTTGACTATGGAAGTTCTGTAAACATAATTTTCATGAAAACTTATAATTAGACGAGGATGGAAGCAAAAGAACTTGAAACCGTCTAAAGCCCGCATGCATGGCTTTGATGGTGCTGCAACTGAAGTTGTTGGTTATATTGAATTACCTGTAAAGTTGGGCGAAGGTGACCAAAGGAGAGTGCGTATTTTTCCTTTTGTTATTTTGGATGTTGACTCTTTATACAACACTTTTTTGGGCCGACCGGCCCTAGCTGAGTTTCGGGCAGCTCTTGCCCCATGGTGATTGACTTTGAAGTTCCTGATAGATAATGGTGTTGGAATTGTTTATAGTGATCTGGTGACTAGACTACCTGTTATGTAGGACAGTTAAGGGATGCTCAATAGAGGGAGAAAGGTAAGAGTATGGATAAGTTAGTCTGCATCCAAGCCACTGAGGATTGACAACTAGCGCCTTAGCTTTGGCTCAAGCACTACAGTCGGTTCTATAGAGGTATAGATCTAAGACATGAAAAAAAGGAGCCCAAAGATTCCAAGGCCGCACAAGTTGAGCTGACGATTGACATTACAGTTAGCCATGATAACCCATCACGTGTTATAAAGGTTGAATCGCAGCTCCACCCCCTGATGATGAAAGAACTTGCTGGATTTATCCGAGCGAACCTTGACGTGTTCACTTGGGCTCACTTTGACATGTGTGGGATCTCACCTGCCATTGCAAGCCATGCGTTGAATATTGAGCCGAGGTTTGTCTCGGTGAAAAAAAACGTGGTATGGACCAAGAGGGATCTACCGCTCTTAAAAAGGAGGTGGATAGACTAAAAGATAATGGGTTTATTCATGACTCCTTCTATCATTAATGGGTATCTACTCATGTACTTGTGAGAAAGGAAAACATGAAAGAGGGAACCAAACTTGAACAAAGCATGCCTAAAAGACAGTTTTCTCCTTCTAAGGATCGACCAGCTGGTAGACTCGACCGTGGGACACGTATTACTATCTTTCACGGATGCATACTTTAACACCCTAGATTTTTGGTACCATTATTTAGGATATTTAATTGGCTAAATTAAAAAAATAATGTGTGGATTAGCGGATTGAGATTTGAGTTAATCAAGGGTAGTCATGCTATTTAACAATAAATTAAAAGAAGAGTTTAAATTGATATAGAGGAGGGGTAAAATAGAAAAGAGGCCATTCTTATACCCTAAACCTTTAGGCCGTTTATCCATACACATTCATTTTTCATTCGAAAATTTTTATAACTTAAGGGGCCGGCTGCCATTAACAAGGAAAAGAGGAAGAAAAGCTAGGAAGAAGCTAATTCAAATTAAATCTACTGACATCTCAATCTCTTTAATCTCTAAAGCTAAGGTGAATAATGTTTACATCTCATTTTCTATTGTATTTTTGATTTTTAGATGAATGCAAGATATTTTGCATTGATTTGCCAAGATTTTGAGTGATGGAATGGTTATATATACATGTTGATGATTTATGCATGTTCATATTGATTTTATGATACGTTTTAAGGTGAAAACCCTATAAAATAGCATCTAAATGCCTTGCTAATTTTTATAAAGATCATAAATATAATTTTGGAGATGGGTTTCATTAGAATTTTCTGAAATTATGTGGAATTTATATGAATTTTCTGGTAAAGAAAATGCTAATTTTGGTTAATAATAATTTTGGCTAAATAATAAAAGATTGGAGTCCGAGATTTTTATATGTTGGAAAACATATTAAAGTATAATTTATGGAATTTTTGTAAATTTTTCCTAAGTGTTTTAAGGGTTATATAAAATATTTAAGGTATGGGACTTAAATGTTTTGTATAATTAAAAGAGGAGAAGGAGATCTTTGTAAAATAATTTAAACTATACAATCTAGAAAGTCGGTAGAACTTTTGAAAAGCCCGGTACTTTTTATTGGTAAAGAAAGAGGCAACCAATCACAGTTAAACATGTAAGGCAACTTAGGTGAAAAGGATTATTTGCTACATGATTTTCACATTTTCGACACCGTTGGCACCAGGTTTCGCCTCCTCATCTTCGCTTCCAACACAGTCAAAACCAATGCATATGGTATCAGGGAACTGATACGTAGTGAACTAGATGAAGGCGTTAGGCAGGTAATCGAAACCAGGGGTTCCGAAAGGGTTGAGGTAGTCCTTTGTTTTTAAGTTAAACTTGCTTTTAACTAAATGGCTTTCGACAAGGTCAAATGGTTTTCGAAGAATTGGTTTTCATTTGGTTGCTCTTTTGTTTTAAATAATTGCTTTCAATTGAGTTGAAACCTTTAGCCGTTGCTTCCTACCTTTCGGCGCAGATGGTTTTGAAAGGGTTGTTTTGTTTCTAAAAATCTGGCCTCCTCTCCAATGCTTTCGAAGGGATGGTTTCGACACCATCACTTTATTACTTAAGAAATGGTTTCGAAGCAGATGCTTTCGACTTAAATGTTTTAAAGACGCTTTACTAAAACAGAATTAAAACCCAAATGGTTTCGAAAGAGATAGTTTTAAATGATTTCGAAACAAATGCATTCGACTTTAAAGGGTTTTTGATCATTTTCCTCTACTTGAAGGCAAAACCCAGATGGTTTCAACCGAGGCTTTTCAAAGGTTTAAAAGGGGTAACTTTTTGAAAGGTTTCGAAAGGTTTCCACATGTTTTAAATTGAACCCAAACTGCTTTCAAAAGGATTCAGTTTTGGCTGTTTCGAAAGGTTTTAATGAATGGTTTCGAAAGAAGCGGTTCCCCAGGGTTTCGAAAGGATTAAAAGGAAGGGTTTTTCTTATGTTTTCGAAAGGCAGTATTTAAAAGGTTTTAAAGGAGGTTGTCTGATATTTAGAAGCTTTCGGAGAAAAGAAAGGAAAGTTTTTTCAATGTTTTCGAGAGACAATATTTAAAGGTTTTGAATGGGCCTTTCAATGGTTCCGAAGGGGTTACCTTCAATGGTTTCGAAAGAGTTGTTTGAAAGGTTTTAAACAAAGGTTTTGAATGTATTAAATAGGCATGTAGCCTAAGTATTTTCAACTTAAAAAGATATTTTAACTTGTTTTGGAAGGATAGTTAATCCTCGTTAAATCATGTTCACATTATTTTGAGTAAAGAATGTATATCACGGCAAAATATCTTAGAGTAAAGCTAAGAATATATTTTCCTTGTATTAGTATGATTTAAAAGGTTAAATCATTTTGAAAAGGTTTTCAAGGAAAAAGATATAGGTAAGTTTACCCTAAGAAAACAATACGGATAATTAGTCCATTTTGATTCAGACAGTTAGTCCAATTTGCGGGCAGTCGGCCCGGTATATGGACAGATGGTCCATTTATAGCATAACAGACCTTGCTATTATGTTGTGGACAGATTGTCTACTTACTACTTGTTTTATGGATAGATAATCCATCTATTAGCATAAAGAATATTGCTATTTTGATATAATCGGTTAGATTAACTAGTTTAGTTGCAAGAAAAGATTTGCAAAATATATCTTTTAAAGAGGATATTAGTGAGGGAAAACCATTTTTGCTAAACGGCATGGTCTTATTTAATATCAGTAAACCGAGATGTAACAAAATTATTCACACCAGCCTTTATATCTGACTCAAAGTTTTTTTACTTCTTAAACTCTTGGGTACTCAAAATTGATTTGAGTAGGCTGAGGGTTAAGGTAATCAGGTTTTAGTCTTTTTGACGAATAAAGGTTTCGGAGACTAGCAAGGGGTTGACGGATAGCTAATTATAAATTGCATATTGTTTTATTTATTTTTGATGTGTATTAAGTCAGGGATGACTACATTGCTTTGATCAACCAAGGGCGCATAGTTATATGTCGCCCTTGGCATAATTTGGTAATGATTATAATTAATCTTTACTTGGAAAATGATATGGGATTATGTAACTTGGATATGAATTTGTTTTGAAATGTAATCAGTAAAATGTTGTTTATGAAATCCATGATTTTATTCATATTCAAGTGCTTCTGATATTATGGATATCATTATCATTATCGTATTTTTTCACCAGAAGTCAATACTATAGATAACTGCAGCATCTGTAGTGCTTAGCTTTTGACCTCCATATACATGACGTTACAACTTGGTATCAAAGCATGGTTTATAAAAAACTTTAAACTAAAAATGATTTTTAAAACATAATCCTAAGGAATTAGAGTAAGATTGGGGTCTGGGATAACGCTATAGTAACGTACTTATATTTGCTATATATAAGTATACTCTTTATCTCTAGTCTCCTATCTATGTTAGGTTATTTTTCTGTATCTCATAAGGTTTGAATACAGATATGGAAGGTAGAAGAGGAAGAGTTAACCTAGGAGGGGAGAGCTCCGAAGGAAATTTCAAACCTAGTACAAGGAGGACCCAAGGTCAGGCACAAGCAAAGAATGTAGGTGTTGGAGTCCCACAAGTGGACATGGAAGCTATGTATCAATTTTTGTGAATATGATGCAAGTTGGAGTTGTAGTTGGAATGGTAGGAGAAGATGCTGTAGGGGTAGGAGTTTCTAAAGTTCTGGTAGTTAACCATTATGCTAAGCTAAGCGGAGATTACGATAAACTTGGAGGGAAGCCTTTTTTGGGGATACATGATGCTATAAAAGTGAAAATTTGTTGTTGCATCGTGAAAGGATTTTTGCAGACATGTGGCTCAATGACTACCAGAAGAGAAGTTTAGCATCCAAATGGCTTCAGGGAGCCGCATTGTTTTGGTGGAACAGTGTGACGGTTGGTGTGGACTAAGAAACTTTGTCATGGGAAGATTTCAAGGGATGGTTCAAGGAGAGTTCATGTCTGCAATGGCAGATTCAGCTATGATCAGAAAGTTTGCTGAGTTAGAGTAGAGAGATGTCAGTTCTAAAGTATGCTAGAAAGTTCGAGGAGTTATCCAGATATGGGTATGCTTTAGTGGATACAGTCATGAAGAGGAATGAGAAGTTTATCAGGGGGTTCAAGCCTGAGTTAGCTAGAGCCACATTACCTCATGTTAGAGATCCTTTTGACTTTGTAGTGGTGATGGCCTTAAGGCATGATGATATTCTTGATCTCTAGAGAAGAGTAAGGCTAAAGAAGTCCAGGTTAGGCAGAATCAAAAGAGGAAGTTCATTCCTAAGATGGTGCTCAAAAGGATGGAGCAGATAAGAAGGGGAAGTCTGAGATTGTCTATTTCAAGTGCGACAAGAGGGGGCACTTTGCTAATGAGTGTCGTGCTGGGAAGGCTAAGGAGGTGGCTAGAAAGAAGAGCGTCTAATGCTTCAAGTGCGACCAGATTGACCATTATAAGAGCCACTGCAAGGAGCCCGATAAGGATGGAAAGGGCAAGGTGTATGTATTAGAACCTGCTGCTTCTAAGCCAACGGATTAAGAGAAGGGAAAAGCAGTTTTGGGAGGTACGCTTCAGATTTATGGTATGCCTATTAGCGTTCTATTTAATACTGGTGCATCGCATTCTTTTGTATCTAGATGTTTGATAGATAACTTAACCTAGAACCCACATATTTAGTAACTTCCTTATGGGTTGCGAATCCAATAGGAGGGTATGCAACCCTAGGGTTGAGATGAGACCAGTTAGAGTTTGACATGTTAGGTCATACTTTTGTTTGTAGTTTGCACGTGTTTGATTTTGTGAAGTTTGAGATTATTCTTGGGATGAATTGGTTAAGTGAGTACGATGCCAGGATATTTTTCCAAGATAGGAAAATATCGCTTTACATCCAAATTGTAGTGATCGGATGGTTTATACCATAAAAGGTTCTTGTGGTGAGATGTATGCTTTGTTGGGTGCTATGGAATTGGAAGATGAGTTGAGTCGAGTTTTTGTGGTTAGAGAATTCGTAGAAGTTTTTGAACCTATAGGTGGAGTGCCATCGAAATGAGCCATTGAATTTCGCATAGATTTGGTTACGAAAGCAGAACCAGTGAGTAGACTGCCAAGCAGGATGACCCCTACATGTATGAGAGAGTTAAAGGTGCAGTTGGTGGATTAAGGAGGCAAGAATTTTATCAGGCCGAGTAGTTTTCCTTAGGGAGCAGCTGCGGTGTTTGTTAAGAAATCGGACGGATCATTAAGGCTATATATCGATTATCGTAAGTTGAATGAGAGGACGAAATAGAATCGATATCTACTGCCGAGGATAGACAATTTGTTCGACCAGTTGAGTGGAGCCAATGTATTCTTGTAGTTGGATTTGGTGACAGGTTCCAGCAGCTCAGAGTAGCAGTGGATATTATACATTTGACGGTGTTTAGGACTAGATATGTGTAATACAAATGGTTAGTTATGTCGTTCGAACTAACTAATGCACCAGCTTTCTTTATGGATTTGACGAACCGGGTTTTCCGAGAGCACTTGCATAGGTTCTTATTGGTTTTCACAAATGATATTTTAATATACTCTAAGGATGAAAGAGAGCATGAAGTTCATCTTAGAGTGGTGCTTGAGATATTGTGGCAGCATCAATGGAAGGTGAAATTTTCAAAGTGTCACTTTTGCAAGAAAGAAGTGAAGTTTCTTGGTCATGTAATCTCAAAGGAAGGGTTGTAGTAGATCCGACTAAGATTGAAGCAGTGAACAGTTGGAAGAGACCCGAGACTGTAACGGAGATAAAGAGTTTCCTTGGGTTGGCTGGTTATTATTGGGGATTCATTAAGGATTTTTTGCGGATAGCAGCACTGTTGACCAAGATGAAAAGAAAGGATGTAAAGTTTGTGTGGATGATAAGTGTGAGGAAGCATTCTAGAGTTTGAAACACTTATTGACTAATGTGCCTTTGTTGGCTGTTCTAGAAGGGAATCAGGATTTAATGGTTTACACCGATGTATGTGGAATAGGATTAGGAGTTATACTGATGTAGAGTGGTAAAGTGATTGTCTATGCTTCTAGACAGCTTAGACAACATGAGGTCAAATATCCAACGCATGATTTAGAATTGGCTGCAGTGATTTTTGCATTGAAGGGGTGGAGACATTTCCATTTGGGAGAAAGGTTTGAGTTATACATAGGTTATAAGTCGCTAAAATATTTGTTCTCTCAGAAGGAGTTGAATATGAGACAGTAGAGGTGCTTAGAGTTTATCGCTACTTATGACTTTGAAATTGAGTACACATCAGGGAAAGGCAACAAGGTTGCGGATGCACTTAGCAGGAAATATCAGAATGCAGTATTGGCGATGATCGCTGAGTGGAAAGATTTGGGAACATTAATGGATTGCACATTGCAGTGGAGATCCAAGGCTGGGTCTAGTGGAGATACAGTTGTATTATCCTATTTGGAAGTTCAACCAGTGATGATCGATAGGATCGCTTCTAAGCAGGAAGGGGATCCAGTGTTAGCTGAACGGATCAAGAAGTTAAAAGATGGAACCAAGGGCTATGACTTGAAAGATTTCGGTCTCGACTAGAATGGAAGGCTGAGAAAGAAAGGGAGATTATGTGTTTCGAGTATATGAAACATAAGGAAAGAAGTCTTCAAGGAATGCCATTGTTCGAAATTCTATATTCATCTAGGAGATACTAAGATCTATCAGGATATGAAGAGAAGTTTCTTCTGAAAAAGTATGCAATGGGATATTGGGTTGTGTGTGAAGCAGTGCATGATTTGCTGACAAGAAAAGGCCGAACAATATAAATCAAGTGGGTTCCTTCAGCCATCAAATGTTCCAGTATGGAAGTGGGATTCTGTTACCATGGATTTGTTGACGGGTATCCAAGGTCGACAGGGGGAAATGATAGTATATGGGCCATAGCAGACAGATTGACCAAGAGTGCTCATTTCATTCCAGTTAGGTCAACCAGAACGGCACCCATTTTAGCAACGTTGTTTATAAAGAGTGTGGTTAGACTGCATTGAATTCCTAGTAGCATAGTTAGTGATAGAGATCCTTTGTTCACTAGTGAGTTCTGGAAGAGTCTGTAGGAAGTTTTGGGAACCAAGCTCAAGATGAGTACCGTTTACCATCCGCAAACAGATGGGCAAAAGGAAAGAATTAAATCTCGAAAGATTTGTTCAAAGCCTGTGTATTATATTTCAGAGGATCATGGGAAGGCCATCTGCACTTAATCAAGTTTTCGTATAACAACAGTTATCTGACTAGTACTAGGATGACACCATTTGAAGCTTTATATGGGAGGCCATGCAAATCTCTCGTATGTTGGCTAGAGACTGGGTATAGGCTGGTTCTTGGTCCAGATTTAGGCAGAGTAGCTGCAGAAAAGATAGAGGTCATTCGAGCTAGAATGAAGGAGGCTTAGTCTATGCAAAAGAGTTATACAGATAAGAGATGGAAAGATCTAGAGTTTTTAGTTGGAGATCAGGATTTCGTCAAAGTATCACCAATGAAGGGTGTGATTAGGTTTGGAAAATCAAAGAAGTTAGCATCGAGATTCGTTGGACATTTTTCTATTGTTGAGATGATTGGGAAACTAGCATATAGAGTTGAGTTACCAAGCAGTTTGGCAAGAGTCCACGATGTTTTCATGTTTCTCATCTCACAAAGTGCGTTAGAGATCCAAAGACTACTATTGCACCGACCGTGCTAGTTGATTTATGGGTAGAACCGGATTTGACAATAGTAAAGAAGCCTATTCGTATTGTTGCGAGAGATGAGAAGAGGCTTAGAATCAAGACGGTCGGATTAGTCAAAGTCCAGTGGAGAAACGATGACATGGACTGTACTTAGGAGATTTAGAGCAGGATTGGAGCTATTTATCCAGAATTGATTGATGGTATTTTTTACCTTCTTGTTTGATTTGTTGTGCACTTAACGTAATTTTGAGGATGAAATTCTTTAAGGAGGCGAGTCTACAACACCCCAGATTTTTGGTAATATTATTTAGGATATTTAATTGGCTAAATTAAAGAAAGTAATATGCTGATTATGGGATTGAGATTTGATTTAATCAAGGGTACATAGTTTGGGCTCCTAGAATATGGCGCCCTTGTGGCAATCTATTTGATTGTATCGAAAGGTCCACTAAATTGGTATTTCCCTATTGGGCTAGGAAGTAATAAGCCCCTTTGACATCTATATGTTCTCCCCTGGGTCTTCTTCCTTCGGGTGCCTTGTTAGTTGTCGCCTTAATCGATAGTTGTGCCATTTAACAATGAATTAAAATAAGAGTTTAAATTGAAATAGAGAAGGGGTAAAATAGGAAAGAGGCCATTCTTATACCCTAAACCCATAGGCCAGGTATCCATACATATTCATTTTTTATCCCAATTTTTTTTATAACTTAATGGTTCGACCACCATTAATAAGGAAAGGAGGAAGAAAAGCTAGGAAGAAGCTAATTCAAATCAAATCTATTCACATCTCAACCTCTTTAATCTCTAAAGCTAAGGTAAATAACGTTTACATCTCATTTTTGATGATATTTTCGGTTTTTAGATGAATGCCCATTATTTTGCATTGATTTGCCAAGATTTTGAATGATGGAATGTTTATATATATATACATGTTGATGATTTATGCATGTTCATATTGATTTTATGATATGTTTTAAAGTGAAAACCTATAAAATGAAATCCAAATGCCTTGCGAATTTTTATGAAGATCGTAAATATTATTTTGGAGATGGGTTTCAATTTTTAGAATTTTCTAAAATTATGTGTGTTAACCCGCCTTTTGTCAAGACTACAGATAGACGAATTCAACTAAATCGACTGCTCGTTCGTCGAGGCTAGTTTACGATGGATTTAGTCGACTAGATGAATAGATGATCAAGCATGGATAATAATCCTGGCTATACAGCCGGGATCCAACATGGTCGATGGACAAAGGCTATTGAATACTTGAAGCTTAGGTTTCGATGAGTCTTGACTCGCCCTGGACTCGCTTCAAGCTGTATGGAGTAAAGCTTCAAGTCTTTCGAAGGAATACTTCGATTCGAGGTCATTTGATAGGCATGGTAGGTGGTTCGACATAAGTGGCTCAGTCGTGTAGGTGGTTCAGCGTAGGAGGTGGTTCGGCGTAGGAAGTGGTTCGGTATAGGTAGTTCGGCCATGTAGGTGGTTCGGCGTAGGAAGTGGTTCGGCATAGGTGGCTCAGCCGTGTTGGTGGCTCGTCATGGAAGATGGGCCGGTTTGGCTAAATGGTTGTTCGGCCTTGGTTGTCGCGCGTCAACTTCGAGTCTTGAGGTATGTGACTTCGGGTTGTCGCTTGGCAGCTCAATGGGATATAAGGTTGGACGACATAGGACATTGCTCGGCAGCCTCGTGTCCAAGTAATTGTTGCTTCCGGTCAACTTCGTGGGATGTGGCTTGGCATAGTTGGAATGTTGGTGGGCTATATAGAGGCGAGCGGCTTTGAGTCCCTAAAGGCATTTCTTTGTGCCGGCTTCATGCGTTCTGGATCGGCAACAGGAGTGTGGGTCTGCAAGGCCTTGCTTCGAGTCAGAAGCATCATTACTCCGAGTCACCTTGATGGTTCTCCTTGGTCGGCGACATTTTGATAGGGAGTTGGTCAAGGCTATGGATTTTGGATCGGCTATGGATTCTGGATCAGCGATGGATTTAATGGGCCATAGGTCACCCAGGAGGCCTAACCATTTGGATTTTCCTATATATACAGCATGTGGGTCTTCAGATTGGTAGATCTTCTCTTTGGCTCTCTTGTTTCCTATTTTCTAAGGCTAAGGTTACTCTACCATTTTGTAATTGTAATCGATTATTACAGCAATAAAAAGGAAATTTCTGAAGTAGGTATAGGCCAGAGTTAGCCGAACCACTATAAAATCTCTTGCCCTTTACTGTTTCCGTTTTAGCTTTACTATTCTTCATATTTATACTCTCTACATATCTATCTGTGATCGGTGACTGTTGTTTGATGCTTTTATTGGAATTTGGGTGTTAGTGACCAATTTTAGCACTAACTTTTTATGCTTTCACTGAGAAAGCTAGCACTCAGAGACTCGGAAGCTTGGAGTTTGGATTTAAAGGCTTAGGAACTTGGATTCTGGAGACCATGGCAAAGCAATCAACTAGGATACAGAGGACGGAAAGAAGTCAACAGGAGGGAAGTCAGGAGGCTTCCTCTGGAGCTAATCAAGCCTCCGTCTACATCACTAGGGATGAGATGCAGGTCACGATGAATTCCATGCAGGAACAGTTGAAAAGGAAAGAGGAAATGATGCAGGCACTTTTCAGAAAATTTAGACAAGCAGAAACTACAGAAGCTCAGATCCATGGAGCTAGAACAGAAGGACTAACAGGCAAGCAGATGGAGTGGTTAAGCAGAGGGTAGCCCTTAATCAGCAAACGGCTATCAATATGGATGGACCTAGACTCGGGGGCACACCACCAGGAAATGCCGGACCAATCTATGGAGGGATACCAGACGACGCTGCACAGCCGCACACCAATAGGAATACAGGAGTATGTGATGAGGAGTATGTATCAGAATTCCCTTGAGGACTTGGACGGCAGCTAGAAAATGTAAATGGTGGGGGGGGGCAACCTTTGGTAGGTAACACTGGATTGGCTAACATCATCACGCGAACCATTCACGGAGGTTTGACAAATAGGGTTTGGAGGGAGTCAACTAAAGTTCGTTTACTCGGAACATCAAGATAGCTAGAAATCCACCTGATTTCAAGCTACCGACCCTGGAAGTATATAAAGGTAAGACGGATCCCACTAACAAATTGATGAGGTGCATAAGGCATTTGGAAGTGCCGAGGGAATCAAAGGAGGTCATGGCCCGATGTTTCCCCCTATACTCGACCAATATAGCTGCTATGTGGTTTAGACAGCTGGAGGATGGATCCATTGGAACATGGACCGAACTGATAGATAAGTTCTTAAGTTAGTTTCGAGTTCACATAAAGAGGCCAAAGAATGTGATGATGCTGCCGTTAGTTAAGCATAGGGCGGATGAATCGCTCAGGACTTTCTTAACTCGGTTTAATGCAGCAATTGCTTCACTGGATCGGCCGGATCCATCAATGGTTCTGATGGCGGCAGTGTCAGGAGTCAGGGATGGTTTGGATTTTAAAGTATCATTGATACGGGATCCACCACTGGATCTCAGGGAATTATTTCATGAAGCTGAGAGATTTCTTCGACAAGAGGATGCATGTTTAGATATGAAGTCAAAGGAAGTAAACGTGGTTAAGGATGGAGGATCGCCCGGTGAAAACTCTGTTAAAGACAAGGATAAAGGGAAAAGAAAGCACTGGGTAGAACCAAAATTCTTCACTTACACTGGATTGAATGCAACATTGGAGTGGATATTCTTGGATACTCGGGATCGCATCCCTTATCGAAGGCTGATGAGGAGGGATCCCTCAGAAGGTGAAAGGACATCAGGAAGGCACTGTCTCTTTCATGACCTGGACGGGCATGATACTAACAGCTGCCAACATTTAAAGGATATAGTCGAGGAGCATGTAAGGAATGTTCAATTGCGACAATATGATGAAACTCGAAATGCAACAATGGAACAGGAGCAGCCACCACCTACTTTTAACGACGATGGGTTGAGGCCATGGAACGGTGGCCGGTTGGTCCTCAACTAATCGTGATGGTTTGGAATAAGTAATTCCGATCAAATGGCTAAATTGCTTACTCATGTACGAGGTCAGAGATAACCCTTAGGCTTGCTCTAAGATGATGGTTTACCAAGATGCTTCGTTTTGTGAAATCTGCTTTTTTGGCTTGGACATTTGCTTTTTCTGCTTTGGTTTGGAGTTCGCTTTGAACTCCCAGTTTTGTTGGTTTCTTGGTTTGGATGCTTGATTTTTGATTTGGACTTTTGATATGGATTTTTGGTTTTCTGATTTGAATCTAGGTTTCAGATTCAATTTTGATTGACTTTTTGTCTTGTTTTTTGTTAAGAGGTCGTCGAGCATGGACTAAGCCCGGCAAGGGTTCGGAGAGACCAGGATTCGGCCTAGGACTTAGGCCCTATATTATCTATCGGTTACTATTACAATTCATCGAGTATGGACTATACCCGGCAAGGGTCCGGAGCGACTAGAATTCAGCTTAGGACTTAAGCTACGGCATTACTTGACATAGGTCATTAGGTGCAGGTTGTGCTTAGCAAGAATTCGAAGATGTTACGGATTTGGATATTGGCTATGAACAGCTAAGGATTTGGGTATGGACCCAGAGCGGTCCTGGATTTGGATATCGACCCGGAGAGGTCATGGATGTGGTTCTTGGTTATTGGATATGAATAGATTAGACTTCGGTTATCAGGTTTGGATGGATGTCGAATTGGATGAGAATTTGGCTACTGGATAGGAATCAGATATTGACTTGGAGCAGTCGTAGATTTGGATAAGAATATGGCAATAACACTTGGATAAAATGGATTGGATTATGAATCAGATGGTATGGCTTTGGATAACATATGGACTTCAGATATTGGATTTGAGGCTAAACAAAACACACCTTCCTACCGCAAGGCATGTTTTGGGGGGCAAGTGTTAACCCGCCTTTTGGAAAGACCGTAGATAGACGGATTCAACTAAATCGACTGCTCGTTCGTCGAGGCTGGTTTACGATGGATTTAGTCGACTGGTTGAAAGACGATCAAGCATGGATAATAATCATGGCTACACAACCGGGATCTAGCATGGTCGGTGGACGAAGGCTATTGAATACTTGAAGCTTAGGTTTCGACGAGTCTCGACTAGCCCTGGACTAACTTCAAGTTGTATGGAGTTAAGCTTCAAGTCTTTTGGAGGAATACTTCAAGTCGGGGTCGTTTGATAGGTATGGAAGGTTGTTTGGCATAAGTGGCTCGGTGGTATAGGTGGTTCGGCCTAAGAGGTGGTTTGGCGTAGGAGGTGGTTCGGCATAGGTGGCTGACCGTATAGGTGGTTCGGCATAGAAATTGGCTCGGCATATGTGGCTCAGCCGTGTTGGTGGCTCGTCCTAGAGGGTGGCTCGTCTTAGCTAAATGGTGGTTCGGCCTTGGTTGACGATCAGCAACTTCGAGTCCGGAGGTATGTGACTTCGGGTTGTCGCTCGGTAGCTCGGTGGAATATAAGGTTGGCCGGCGTACGACATCGCTCGGCAGCTCGGTGGAATATAAGGTTGGCCGACGTACGACATCGCTCGGCAGCCTCATGTCCAAGTAATTATTTCATAGAGTCAACTTCATGGGATGTGGCTCGACGTAGTTGGAATGTGGGTTGGCTATGTAGAGTCGAACGGATTTGAGTCCTTGAAGGTGTTTCCCTGGGCCAACATCGTGGGTTTTGGATCGGCAATAGAAGTGTGGGTCGGCAAGGCCATGCTTCGAGTCAGAAGCATCGTTACTTCAAGTCGCCTTGGTGGCTCCTGGGTCGGCAACATTTGGACAGGGAGTTCGTCAAGGATATGGATTCATGATCGGCTATGGATTTAATGGGCCCTAGGTCACCCAGGAGGCCCAACTACCTAGATTTGCCTATAGATACAGCATGTGGGTCTCTAGATTGGAGGATCTTCTTTTCGTCTCTCTTACTTCCTATTTTTTAAGGCTAAGGTTAATCTACCATTTTGTAACTGTAATCAATTATTACAGCAATAAAAACGAAATTTCTAGAGTGGACGTAGACCGGAGTTAGCCAAACCACTATAAAATCTCTTGTTCTTTACTGCTTCCATTTTAATTTTCACTATTCTTCATATTTATACTCGCTACATACAATCTATCTATGATCAGTGACTGTTGTTTGGTGCTTTCATTGGAATTTGGGTGTTAGTGACCAATTTTGGCGCTAATAATATGGAATTTATATGAATTTTCTAGTAAAGAAAATGGTAATTTCGGTTAATAATTAGTTTCGGTTAAATAATAAGAGATTGGGGTCTTAAATTTTTATATGTTGGAAAACATATTAAAATAGATTTTCTGGAATTTTTGTAGATTTTTCCTAAGTGTTTTAAGGGTTATATAAATTATTTAAGGTATGGGACTTAAATATTTTGCATAATTAAAAGAAGAGAAGGGCTTTTTGTAAAAAAAATTGAATTATAAAATCCGAAAAGTCGGTAGCACTTTTGAAAAGTGCAATATTTTTATTGGTAAAGAAAGAGGCAACCAATCAGAATTAGACATGTAAGCAGGTTAGGCGAAAATGACCATTTGCTACATGTTTTTCACTATTTCGACACCGTCGACACCAGGTTCTGCCTCCTCATCTTCACTTCCGACACAGTCGAAACCAATTCATATTATATCAAGAAATTGCTATGTAGTGAATTGGATGAAGGCAAAAGGTAGGCAGTCGAAACCAGGGGTTCCGAAGGGGTTGAGGCAGTCATTTGTTTTTAAATTAATGAAATACACTTGCTTTCTTTCGGCTGAGTGGCTATTGACAAAGTGGCTTTCAACTAGGTCAAATGGTTTTAAAAGAAATTATTTTGATTGGGGTGCTCTTTTGCCTTAATACTTGCTTTCGGTTGAGTCGAAGCCTTTAGATGTTACTTTTTATCTTTCGTCCCAGATGGTTTTTAAATGGTTGTTTTGTTTTCTAAAAACCAGGCTACCTCTTCAATGCTTTCGACTGTATGATTTCAACAACGTCACTTTATTACTTAGGATTAAAGCAGAAGCTTTCAGCTTAAATTTTTCGAAGACCCATTTTCTAAAATAGAAGTAGAACACAAACAGTTCTGAAAAAGACGGTTTTAAATGGTTTTGAAACATATGCTTTAGACTCTAATGGGTTTTCGATCCTTTTGTTCTACTTGAAGGCAGAATCCAGATGTATTTGACCTAAATGTTTTTCAAAGGTTTTGAATGGGTAAATTTTTGAATGGTTTCGAAAGGTTTCCACATGTTTTAAATTGAACCCTAAGTGCTTTTGAAAGGATTGAGTTTTGACTATTTTGAAAGGTTTCAATGAATGGTTTCAAAAGGTGTGGTTCCCTAGGGTTTCGAAAGGGTTGAAAGGAAGGGTTTTTTCTATGTTTTCGAAAGGCAATATTTAAAAGGTTTAAAGGAGGATGTCAATATTTTGAAGATTTCAAAGAAAAGAAAGGAAAGTTTTGTTCAATGTTTTCGAAAGATAATATTTAATTGTTTCGAAGGGGTCTTTCAATGGTTTCGAAGGGATTACCTTCAATGGTTTCGAAAGGGTTGTTTGAAAAGTTTTAAACAATGGTTTCGAATGTATTAAATAGGCAATTTAGCCTAAGTATTTTCAAGTTAAAAGGGTTTTAACTTGTTTTGGAAGGATAGTTAATTCTCATTAAATCTCATCAACATTATTTTGAGTAAATTATATATATCATGGCAAAATAGCTTAGAGTAAAGCTAAGAATATATTTTCCATGTATTAGTATGATTTAAAAGGTTAAATCATTTTGAAAAGGTTTTCAAGGAAAAAGATACATGTAAGTTAACCCTAAGAAAATAATTCGGACAATAAGCCCATTTTGATTCGGACAGTTAGTCCAATTTGCGGGCAGTAGGCCCAGTTTATGGACATATAGTCCTTTTTTATCATAACAGACCTTGCTATTATGTTGTGGACAGATTGTCTACTTATTACTTGTTTTATGGGTAGTAGTCCATTCATTAGCATAAAGTATATTGCTATTTTGATAAAATTAGTTAGTTTAACCAGTTTGGTTGCAGGAAAGGATTTGTAAAATATATGTTTTAAAGAGGAAATTTTTTAGGGGAAAACCGTTCTGCTAAGCTGCGTGGTCTCACTTAGTATCAGTAAACCGAGATGTAAAAGAAATATTCACATTAGGATTTATGTTTGACTCGAAGTTTTATTTCCCCTTAAACTCTCGGCTACTCAAAATTGATTTGAGTAGGCTAAGGTTAAGGTTCAGTCTTTTTGGTGAATAAAGCTTCTTGAGACGAGCAAGGGGCTGACGGATAGATTGTTTTGTTTTTTTATGTTGCGTATTAAGTCAGAGATGACAATATTGCTTTGATCAACCAAGGGGACACCGTCATATGCCACTTTTGGCATAATTTTTTTAATGATTATAGTTAATCTTTACCTGGAAAATGACATGGGATTATGTAACTTGGATATGAATTTTGTTTGAAATGTAATCAGTATAATGCGGTTTTTGAAATCCATGATTTTATTCATATTCAAGTGCTTCTGATATTATGGATACCATTATCATTACTATATTTTATCACCAGAAGTTAATACTATGGATGCTTACAGTATCTGTAGCGCTTAGGTTTTGGTCCCCAGATAGGTGATGTTGCACGTATTGAGGATATAACCAAATCCTGATGCACATTCTCGATCAAGAGCACACCAGCTTCATTACCAATATTGGTTTATATTGCTTTGTGGTGATCACATTTGGACTAAAAAAGGAGTGACCATCCAGCTCCCATTAA
Organism: Allium cepa; assembly: GCA_030765085.1. Classification (NCBI taxonomy): domain Eukaryota; kingdom Viridiplantae; phylum Streptophyta; class Magnoliopsida; order Asparagales; family Amaryllidaceae; genus Allium; species Allium cepa. The sequence continues at coordinate 819,526,653 of CM060929.1, forward strand.
TAGAATGTTTAAAGATCAAACCGGAAAAACAGTACAGGTATATGTGGATGACATGCTCGTGAAGTCACAACGGCCTAACGACCACATTAGAGACTTGGAAGAAATGCTCAACATCCTTCGACATTATAAAATGAAGATTGATCCTCTAAAATGCACCTTTGGCGTTGCATCAGGAAGGTTCTTGGGTTTTATTGTTAATGCCCGTGGAATCGAAGTTAATCCCTAGAAGATCCAAGCTATTCGCAATATCCAAGCGCTAAAGACTACTAGACAAGTACAAAGCCTGAATGGAAAGGTCGCTGCCTTAAGCCGATTCATATCCAAAGCTATTGATAAATGCATTCCTTTCTTTGACTTGATTAGGAGAGGAAAAAGGAATTTCGAGTGGACATAGGATTATAAAGACACATTTCAAGCTTTGGTGGACAACTTAGAGAGATTTTCCATCTTATCAAAGCCAGTAGATGATGACGATTAATATGTCTACTTAGCCATGTCCGTACACGCTATAAGTGCTGCATTGCTTCACAAAGAGAGTCGAATTCAAAGACTGGTCTATTATGTCTGCAAGTGATTGATAGGGGCCGAAAGGAACTATTTGAAGATAGGGAAACTGGCATGTTGCTTGCTGATTGCATCACAAAAGCTTCACCCCTACTTTCAGGTACACCCTACTAATGTTTACACCGATTAGCCATTACGACAGATCTTGCAGTGACCTGAGACGTCTGGAAGGTTACTGAAAGGGAATATTGAATTAGCCAATTCGATATCACTTATCTTTCTCGAGGACTACCTAGGGTGAAGCACTGGCAGATTTTATAGCAGAATTTACTGTGCATAATGATTTTTCGCAGAGCAGTGAAATCCCCTGCCATATGGTGGAATTCGATACAACTAAAGCATCCAACGATCATTTTTCTGAAGCTGGGATTGTAACAAGCCTGCTTTTGGGGGTTACCTGTGATATTAAATTATAATGGTAGTTTTAATTTAATATATAGGAGAAATAAAAATAAAATGGACATATAAATTTTTAAATTTTTTTTAAATAAACAATTGGTTTTAAAGGTAAATTGTTTAAAGAAAAGTTTTAGAAACTTTGCTATGTTAGTTTGGGGACAAAATGAGCAATTTATAGTTTTAATTTGGTAAAATGCAATAATTTTGCAAATTATTTCCAGACGGGATTTTTATTAATTTTAAATGAAGTATTTGAATTTACTATGATATATTTTATAAAAGGTGAAATATTGTTTGAAAATAATTTTGGATATAAAAATGTTGTTTACAAGAGTAGTTGCATTTAATTGGACAAAAAATAATAAAAATATTGTTTTATGTAATAAAAGGTGCAAATTATAGTATTCAATTAAAAATAGAGTTTTAATAATGGAAACCGATTTTAAATGGTTAAAATAACTTTTATATGTTGTAAAACATTACCATTGTGTACATAAACTTTTGTTGAATAAAATTTAGTTCGTTTGTATATATATGTGTAAATAGGGTGAATTTGAGTGTAACATTAAATAACTTATTCAAATTTTCACAAATATTCTAATGGGTTGTGCGTTTAAGTCCAAACCCAATTCTGGAAAATTCAGGAGAAAGTTGTATGTACTTTCTTCTTCATTTTTGCTTCTTCCTCCAGAAAACAAATTTGAGAAAAAGAAAATGACGGACACCTCATAACTCTCCAATTCTTATTTCAATTTAGTGAAATTAAAAGGGAAAAGCTTGCAAATTAAAGATAAATACAGGTAATCAAAACCAAAATCATAAATAGTTTCATCAAATTTTCTGTTTTTAGAAAATATTGTCTGTAACTCTCTTCTTCTTGTCCGCATGCCATTTTTCTAGCTTCTACAGTTTTGTGAAGCCTCTTTGGTCCCGAAAGTTATCATCTTGCACCACAAACTTGCTCAAATTCGTGCTAAGGTGAGTATAACTCACAAATTATAATTGAAACAAGTCGTTTGCTGATATATAGATTGATTTGGGTTTATTGTATACAAAAATTTCTTGCTTGAATGTTTATAGTAAAAATCTGTTCCAAAATGCTTCTTTTTGTGTTTATAACTCTTTGATTTTGCCATGAAATCATGCTGGATTTCCTCTGGATTATTGCTTGAATGTTGTAGTTAATGCATGCCAAATTCCATTGTGTAATTCATCTTGGAAATGCTTGAATCTCTAGCTCAAAAATTGGATTGAACAAGGCAAATAACTTATGGAAAATCGCGTATGAATGGCGACCAAACAACTACTAGGGTCGACCTTAGGGTCTACCCAGAGACAACATAGGTTGAATTTAGGGTCGACCTATGCACTATAATGGTCGACCTATAGGTCGACCTGTACCTTGTTAATTCTACTGCTTGTTATCTCTTGTTCCATTGATTTCTTCAGCTTGTTTCGGCAACTTATGCAACCATTTTGTGATATTTTTGTGATTTTTTCGAAGGGCTTAAAACCTATCAGTAGGTAAGCCAATATTTTGGTCGATATGTACTCCGGATTGATTAGTTTATGAGAGATTTTCATATTCGTAATTTTCAGTGTTTTTCGATGATTTCTGTGTTTTCGAGGATTGGTTTTCTAAAAAAAAATGATTTTTTTAATAAAGTAGCTTTGGAATAAATATTTGACAAACTTTATAATTATTTATAAATTATTTTAAAGCTATGAAAAATTATAATCTCTTTAATAAAGAGAATTTCAAAGCCAAAAATTTGCAAAATGTTTTCAAAAATTGTTTTAAAACTAGTTTTCTCAAACGAATTATTTTCTATACAGAATACACTATTTTTGCACTCTTCAGGCATATGAGAAAGAGAATTAAATGATTTAGTAAAACATGTGGTATGGGACATATGTGTTACTTTTTTGGTTAATTTCGAACTTATTCGTTTGAAGCTATGGACCCTCGGGTTGTTATTTATGACTGTCGTTCCTTGGCATGTTTTGATTTGTGGTTCCATTCTTTAGCACATTTTGGGATTTATAGTCTTCTTTTTAGAGGCTATTTGGGATTGTCATCTTTTGGCATTTATTTGAGATTTTTGATCTCCTACTTAGGAGTTGTGGTTGATGAAAGCCATTATATTGGCTATTGTATATGTCGATGATATGAAGCAATTATTGTGATTTAGATGATTTTGTTACCTAGTGTGGCATTGAATAAGAGTTAGTAAACAGTTAAGTAAGCACGTGCGGTATGGGATGTACAGTTAACACTTTTTAGGTTCCTATTTGAGAACTTGTTACACATTTACGAGTTATTGCTAGTACTAGACCATTGGGACATATGTGACTCCGGTCACCACTAGACATTTATGAACATTGGGTCCACGAGATAGGCACCCATACATATATTAGTACTGAACACGAGATTTGCATGTGCAGCATAGCTTCAGCTTGCAATAAAGGATTTGGATCCAATCCGTGCAATTTTCTGAGTTTTGAGTTTTATTTATGATTTCACCATTTTCTAGATGGTTGTTTTATATATCTATAGCTTAGAGCTATATGAGAATTTATACATATATGGTAATTTTGTTTCTACGTTTGAACTATTAACTGAGTTCCATGAGTTATGAGGTTTCTATGGTTTCCTTCTGAGAATTTATACGATTTTTTATCAGAATTTATATTATGTTTAAATTTTAAGAAGGAAACATTTATATTGAGTTGGTGTTATTCATGAGTTAACCTTGAGATATTTCGGTATTTTCCATCACTCGGATTATGAGTAAAACTATATTTATATTATTCCTTTTTGACTAAAGGAATGTTTCCCTTATGAGAAAGTATATCCTATTCATCATTTTGTATAAGTTAGACTAACCCATGTATTTATTACTTAGGTCAGACCGAGTGCAGGTAAGTTATTTGGCTTTGCTTAGCTGTTCTCTATGGATCCTTCTATCGACCTTTTTGGATCATGCATAGTTTTACGTAGTTCATCATGTAGTGTGATAACTTGACTTGGTTATGTATATTCTTTTGTGGGGACTTGATGTATGTATATATTGCGGTTGTATCACCACGTACGACACTATGTATTATATTTGTGTCTACTGTTCTGCGGTATGTGTTTATTATTTATATTGTGTTTTGTTTTGAATAGATCCTATAGCCACTATAGTTTTGTACTAAACATATATTGAGTAGTCGATCCACTTGGAAAAGATAAAAGGAGAAAAGTTAGTGCTAAAATTTTCGTATTCAATACATGGTTAAGACAAAGCTATGGATGGCCGCTTCTAAACAGCCCTATTATCTGCACTAGCAGTTAGCATTAACTAGTAATACTCTTTGTTAGTGTGCATCTCGGGGTGGGGCGTCACAGGAATTGTGCTTGTAACTCTTGAAGATCGTTCAATCTGGTATGCTTTAAAGCTTGATTTCCTTGCAAAAACCAATGAAGATGAGTTTGCGGCTCTGATTGCTGGACTTAAGATCACTAGAGAACTGGAAATAAAGTCTCTTGAAATCTTTTACGACTCACAAATGGTGGTATACCAAGTCAGGGGAAACTACTAAGCCAAAGGACAACGACTCACTCCATACCTTACTTATCTCTAAGAGTTGTTGACAGACTTTGAGTATTATGACATTACTCACATTCCTTGGGATCAAATTAGTGAGGTTGATTCATTGGCTTAGTTCTGGTCGAGGTATTAAATGCTCCAAGGATAAGCCTAATGCAAATTGACTGGGTACAAGAGACAAAGATTGAGAAGGAATCATGGATGACTCCGATTAAAGATTATTTTCTATAGGGACTTCTTCCCAAATGAAGGAATGGAAAGCAACAATTCCTTTGCAAAGCTTCACGGTATATTATTCAGGAAGGAGTTATAAAAAAAAGGGTTTCTCCATTCCCTTCTCTGATGTATCGCTCATGATGAAATAAAATGAGTTTTGAAGGAAGCTCATGAAGGGGAATATGGCGATCACACTGGAGGCTAACCCTAGCAAAGAAAATACTCCATTATGGGTATTATTGGCCAACCGTTAATTAAGATGGTGTCGATTATGTAAGGTGATGAGCACCAGATATATGTAAAATTTCTAAGAGCTCCATCGATGGAAATTATACAAATGATTATCCCGTGGCCGTTTTCCATGTGGGGTATAAATAGTATCGGTTCCTTATTGATCTCTAAAGTTGGTGCAAAGTACGCTATTATCGAAGTTGATTACTTCACCAAACGGGGCAAAGAGGAACCTTTAGCTACGATCATTTATTGAGATCACCAAATTTCAAGATTTACTTTAGCATTTGGTTTTTCAAATATGTATTAAGACAAATTATGTTATTTCTTTCCATTCGGTAATAGAACTTTGAATTTCTCATCATATCTTTGACCTGCCATTGTAGTACATATTAGTTGTGATATATGACCGACTAAATCCCACTGTTCAATGGGACTGACATAACTCGTGAGTGATTGAGATTCGACCATTCGCTTATTGAGACAAGCCCTATACCTGAGGGTAGAACGACTGACCAAAAAGAGCCAAACTCGATGTGGTTTTTCAAATAACTCATGTCCCCAGATTGCGGATATGAGTATAAATGCTAAATAGGCGTGATCGACCAACTATGAAATGACTCTCGTCCCTAGAGTGGGGATATGAGCATAAATGAAATAAAAAATGTATGACCTGACTGCTCACAAACTAACTCTAATCCCTAAAGTGCAGATATGGGTATAAAAAAATAGACGAGTGTGGTCCGACCACTCACTGTTCCATAAACTCCGGCCTATAACCGACAGGAGGAGTATAAACTTGCTAAGGATGAAGTTCGACCATTCACTATCTAACTCCGCTAACCTGAGACTAGGAGCAGGAGTGTAATTACCCAAACCGTTGAATTTGATGGCATAACACTAAGGCTCGAGCCTAATGTTCGATACGTCACGAGGCCACGACCTCAAGGAGGTCTTGGGATGGATAAATCAGATTAATATCCAACCAAACGAGCAACAAATCACTAATACATTAAATGGAAAACGTAATAGCTCAATCTTTTAGACAAGCATGTAAGAGAATTCTACACAAGAATAAAAGAATTCTTAGTCACGCTAAACTTGTTCACAATACAAGTTTATCCAAGATGAGAAGTAACAATGGTGTCGTACCTATACAAACCAGACCAACAAAAAGATAAGGTAGCCATCTAAGCTATTTACACATCACACCCATCCAACAATTATTTCTTGGATTTCCTCTCTTTCTTTTATTTCTTGGGAGTGGCACCATCCGAACTGCCACTTGATCCTCTCTTCAATCCTTTTCTGCCTTGGCTTTTTTTCGAACAAAATCATCGTTACTAGTGTGGATCGAGTGGCATCATCTTTAGAAGTAGGAGGGATCAAGGCACTCTCAACACTAGACGTTTGTGGGACCTCATCTCCGAGAATTGTCCTACCATGAGGGATTATCTAGAGAGGGATAGGAATAAGCTCATTGAAATCCATATCGACAGCCTTAGCTTTTGCCTTCTTTTTCAACAACTCTTCCATCTGAATGTGCTCTTTCATGCTAAGCTCATATATAGGGTTGGAAGAGTCCATGATTATGACATCCTCATCAAGAGGATTTCGTGGTGCAGGTTGCCTCCTTCCTTGAACAGTGCTTCCATGAATTAATCATCGATAATGAAGATTTCTTCTTGAGCACCCTAAGCAGCGGCTAAAGTTTTAACTTTAATGGATTTTATTACGGCTGCTTGTGATCCCAATTAAGGCTCTTGAAAGATAGGAGGAACAAAACTTGACAGATTTAAAGTTGAGGAAAAATAGATGAAAATATTAAAATTTCAATTGATAACTCTCTAACGTTTTGAAAGACGGAAATGTCAGTGAAATACCTTCCTCAATGTGGCTCCCAAGTTGAGCCGTAATACCCTCAGAACTGCACTCATGAATTGGAGAAAGTTGACGATTAAACCATACCCAAGGATGGTTGAAGAATCTGCCATGGACTATGGACATCCGGGATGCTTATGGCAATTTTGTTATAACATCGGGTTATGCCGACCCAGATCCTTCACCTACTTCATGTAATGAGGCAGCACTTGATTCTTTCTGAAGGTTAAGCTGGATAACATGCAATGTTTTGGATTCACCTTGCAATAGCATTTCACCTTCAAGCCTAGACAGATCAATTTTCTCAGTATTAAAGAGTCTATTTTCCTCTGCCAAAAGAAATTCCCACGTGCACCAGAGCTGGCAGGGATAATCATCGCCAAGCCATGTTAGATTTTTGTGCTTGAGAATGTTGGCATTGTAAAAAATAAGAGTTGGGTCTGGTTCGTTCATTTTCTCTTCCCTAACCTTATCCTTGGTAGCTCCTACTTCGCACTGAACTAGCGAATCACCATCTTTGGCCCTTTCAACGGCCACATCTCTCTCAAATCTAACGTTCACCAGATCTCTAGAAGCATCTCGAGCAATTTTCTAAGCATCATCTTTCTCCTTGTTTACGTACTTAAGCTTAGCCTTGAATTCCGCTATCTCCTTCAAGGCTGTAGATTCATTACTTTGAGTTGTATCTCTCTCGAGTGCAATTTCTTAATTTCGACGATGTAACACCTAGATAATATCTAGATAACTGGACTTCATCTCCTCCGTAGATTTAGCAATAGTGTTAGCATTACCCTTGGCCTCTACTTGAGAGGTCCTAGAAGCCTCTAACTTGTGTTTCAAAATATCAATAATTCATTTATTTTGACTTCCTAGCATTTTAACTTTTCAATTTCCACCGCAAGCCGAAAGATACTTTTGATATCTTATCCACTGCCTTCATCCATTCATGATACTACTTGTGGGTATCAGTGACATAGTTAATAGTCATTTTTTGGACATGGTCTGGGACCCTCTTTTGCTTAGGAGGGAAAAAGAACCCTTTAAAGCATATATTTGGAACCTCTTCTCGATGATGTGCCATGCGAGCAACTGGATCAATCATAGGATTTTGTTAGAAATTTCGACTTTAGCACTCCCCTAGCCAGGCCTGTGAGCAGCCATATATTCATTATGGCAATGACGATCACTAGACCACTGAGAATAGGAAGGAACTAAAAGCTATGGAGGAACTGAAATGGGAGAAGGAACATGAGAGGGATCTACAGGTGGGTCCCAACGATCAGGTGGCTTATCGGAACCCTTTGGAGGGGGTACCTAAATCTTGATCGATGCTGGTGCTGAGATGGTTTATCCCTATTACCTCTATCTTGATGACCATGGTCTCGATCGAAGTGATAACTAGACTCATATTACTCTCAACTGCCACCTTGACGGTACGGACTAGAGCGTGAACCAGAGGATTGACGGTGTATATCCCGAATGGAATCGAACATGTTCCTTTCCTTCACTATCGTTCCTGCAAAGGAAAACAAAAGTTAATCAACTTTAATCATTAATGCAATGTTGAGGGGTGTAAGTGTGTGCAAGTATCCTTGTGTTTTCCCCCGACGGACCAGATACAAGAGCTTTGCTCATTGGAGTAATTTCCCCTTTAGAAGTTGGAATTTTAGTGCCAATTCAGGTGGAGATTCTGACTAATCAATAATTTCATCAGCAAAGTGGAAAGCACCAAGGTTATGTGGTATTGGCAGAGAAGACAAAGAATCAAGCCCAGATTTGAACACTCTGACGGTTGAGAAGAGGATTCATCTTGAATAGTCTTGGGAGTCATCAACAACTTGAGTTGATCAGAAAGGCAACTTTTGGAAAATTTACAAAAATATATTTTCTTTATTCTTCTATCGAGAGCCAAAGGCTGTGAAGTCTATAAGGATCTGGCCTTAATTCCAAGACTAGATACGTCATCATTGCGATCGTGCACATCAACTTTATCTCCTTAGATATCAATATCGATGAATTCCTAAGCACCCATAGCTGGAGGCACGATGGGATCGATTCCGTCGCCCCTTTGACCAGCTATAGCCATGGTCTTACCCTTGTAATATGGGCAACTTTTATTAGCCCTACGTTGAGGCCCTTTTCTATCAAACAAAAAGTAACAAGGCATTCGTCAATGAGAAGATATCGATGTTCCTATCTTCAAGTGGGTCATTTTCGACAGTCGTGACTGCCTCCTCATAAAGATTATAGCTACGTCGTGTGACAGTTCCTACAAAAAGAATTACTTAGTCAGGAGTGCGACCTGGATATTATATTGGTTTTCCATGCTAATATAAATATGATGGGTAATACTTACGTCTTTCCAGCCATTGTCGAGCAAAACTGAGAGGACATCGCGCAAAGAACCACTTGCTTTTAAAAGCACTTAATTTATTCCATACCCCAGTTAGAATTTGACGTTTCTTTATTGACTCAAGAAATGTAAAAGTAAGACTCCATGTCCATCGCTTGAAAGGGAATTTGAACTGAATGTCATCGATGGTTGGAGGACGATGGAAGAGCTCCATAAACACCATATAAATACAATTAAGAAGATCATAACCATTAGGATGAAGCTGCGCTGGAGATATCCTTAGATATTGGAGTATTTCCCTGATGTATGAGTTAAATGGTGGGATGCATTTAGCCCAGCACATGAATTTGTTGTGCACCGTATATCCTTCTTGAGGTCTGTGAGTCATATCATTCTGCGATGGAACAAATACATCATCAAAGGGAATTCCATGCCTTATGCAGATCCAATGAAGAGCAACTTCCTTAATTTTAGAGGCTACTTAATCAACAGGATCCTCCCGAATAATTGCATCCTCTAGAGTATCGGGAGCAAGATCAACAACTTCTGGTGGAAGAATGGGAACCGCATTAAAAAAATCAAACTGTGGGCCTAGGCTTTCTACTTGTTCTGAATGATGACTATAGGATGGACTATCAAACTCGGGTGTAGAACTTGATTTCACATCAGGATTATCCTGCCGAGAAGATGGTCCAACCGGCATAGCTGCAAGACGCCCAGATCGTCTAGAACCCATTACTATCAAACTCGGTAAAAATCATGAGTAGATAAAGTAACCTGTAACCCCCAGTGCATAGTGAGTGCTAGTGTGGTGCGGTGAAGTGCTATACAATACAGTAATAAGTTGTATGGAATTGAAAATGAAAAAGATGATAGACTTCGAGGTTTAACTGGAGAGACCGTCATTCTTGACCGTCTCATCCATTCTCCATGTCATTAGGGAACGATGCAGCTAGAGTTTCACGATCGATTGTCATCAAGAAAAAGTTTAATTTTTATATTCAAGTCACTGATGAGCTCCAAGAGAATAGTCAAATGCATTGGTTCATGTCAAATTCAATTGTCATATATTATCGAATATGCAGTTCAAGTCCTATACAAGTCATATGAGTTCACTTGAATGTGCAAGGCCGTAGCTCATCATTGGGTTCAACTCTATTTAATTAAGTTTCACTTTTAAGGTTCATGTGCAGACAATCGATCATTCATTTTAGCATCATCGATCATCTCCCATGCCTCACTATCGATCATTTCAACTCTCCTAAAATGATCATTCGAGCTTCACTCCCATCGATCGTTCCTAGGCTCAGTCCTACGCACCGTTTTTGATTGACTCATTCCCACCGATCGTTCCATACTGGCCATTCCTCAAAATTCACCAAGTCCGAAAGTTCAACCTCTACTCTAAATCCTCCAACTCCAAAGCACCACTGATCCTTTAAAGGCGATCTTTAAACACTCAAATGATAACATCACTACATAACGATCGGTACATCATCACCATCACCTACTCTAGAGTCATCTAAGTACAAAGCTCTACCGATCGTCCAAGGATGATCATCATGCGTTGGTCTACATCATTTCCCATACTCAGCAACACCATTTTCCTCAATTCCCATCCTCTCCAACTTGATTTAAATCAAAAAGACTCCACCAACTAAACTAATTAACACGAGATTCAAAGCACTCGAAGTCTCGTCCTTGAATCACAAAGAAAGTTCAAGTCATCCTACCTAAGTGTGAGAGCTGAGAAAAGAAGATAGGTTCGAGTTTGATTCGAGGTGAGATCTAGGAGCTAAAGCGGCGATGACTTAAGAAGGGGTAGGATTGAATTCGAAAATCGAATCGTTCTTGGATCGGTGGAGGAAGGAAGTGGAGCAACTTACTTTTCCTTTTTCTATTCGAAGTCTTAACGATACAGAAATGAAGGAATGGAAATGGAGGTGGCCATGTAGAAATGTTTATATATAAAGAAGTTGGCCGACACTTTATGACCCAAATGTAAAGCCGATCATTCAACCTTTGAGCTAACTACTGGTAATAATCATAAATATATATATATATGTATGTATGTATGTATAGAAAATGGCAACGATCGTGCAAGGACAATCGTAAAAAGATGGGTATGAAAACCCATTCAGAAAAAACGATCGGTCTTGATTATTCGTTTATAAAAAACGATAGTACAAAATCAATCCAAACTTTTATTCAATGACAAACGATCTATCGTGGTCATTCACACAAAACAAGAAATAACTTTCAAACTTGATAATGACCTATGGACGTGCAATCATGATTGGGGGTCGGGTATAAACATGTATACGAGCCAATATACGTTCGAAAGTTCAATTTTTTGAAATCGACAGAAATTGAATATTCACCAGAAATCGACAGGAAGAAAGTTACCAGATTACTGAAGTTTAGAAATTTCCAAAACCAAAACAAGATTATCAGCAACAAGCCAAGATCTCGTATTTGTACTATTTGAAATCAACCGATCGTCATGACGAATAAGGGAATTATGATCCTCAACAAGAAACCAACACAACAAAAGGAAAATGACCATTCAATGAACTAAATGGAATCCTTTTTCGCGATTGAAGTTTGCGACTTTTCACAGCATGTCATTTTTGAACAAGAAGTATTTTGGGGGAAAATGTTATCCCGCCTTTTGGCAAGGTCATGATATCATCAACTTGACTGGAAACGTATGGTTACCAGCCTTGAGAATCAGTTATATACGATACTATGGATGATGGACGAGCGAATCTGGACCGTGGTGCAGTCGGTATGGAGTTATATGCATAACCCCATGAAGCTACATTCCAAATATTAAGTCGACCGGAGTTCATATGCTCGAGTTACGGACAAAGCAAGGATTTAGATGGATCAATAGGGAATGATCCATAAAACAACTCAAATCAGCGAAGATCGATCAATATCTCAAAATCCACAAGGCCAATTCACTTGAAACTTTCAAGGCATCAATATATTGAAGAATGGAGCCCACAAAAAATATTGCAGGACAAAACTCTCAATTTCAATAAGTACCGATCATTTTATGCTAACTGTTCCTAATGATCGGTGTAGTTCAGCAGGCAAACCAAATATGACAAAGATTGATCCATATCTCATAATCTTCAACTCAGAATGACTTTATATTTTAGGAACAAAGTCTAGAGGCATGTAGGAAACCTACAAATGATCGCATGGAAATCAAAAGCAAAAATAACGATCGGGATAATTTATACTGATTGTTCCAAAAAAGACCATCGATCGATATGGTGGGCCCCTATGGACTTGGAGAGCCTTATGTCGATATCTTAGCAAAATATCTCATCGTCTCACCCCATAAATACAGATCTATTGGTTCATTTTAGGATCTTTATGCTGCTTGCTACTATAGACTCTATTATAATCAAGTGCTAGCTTTTTTACTGTAGTAATCAGATTTATAAGAGAGTAATAAAGGACGATCTTCAAAGTCGACGTAGGCATACAACCCGAAGCACTGTAAACCTCTATGTTATTGTTTACTACTTATGCTCTATTGCTTACTTATTCATTTACTCGGATTAATTTTACTTTTCTTCATTTACATCTCTACAAAAACTATTCTTAGGTGTTTGCAACCATTTTTGGTGCAAACAATATACATAGTTAAATTTTAAATTTTAAGTGAATGTTGTTGAAAATTTCCATCTGTATTGGACATAAGACTGATCAACATACACAAATTATCCTTTAAACATAAAACATATGATGTTTTTGGCATTATATTATTGTGGGTAATAATATGGTCTAAACTAAATTATATTTTAAAGTAAATAATATGTTAATAAGATTTGAGATAAATATGTTTCTTATCAATATCAACCAATAAAAAAATTAAATACGTTCTAAAGTAAATAATATTACTCATAATAACACTATAGAAGATCTAGTACGTAATGAATTAAAAGGGAGTTTTTAGAAATTTTCCTCTTTTACCCTGTTGCTTGACACGCCCAAACCGGCAATAACCATAACAAATATCAAACGATTTTTGCAAACAACATTGTCATGTTCTTCTGTAGTGTGGCAATCTACTCATTGGAAACTTAAAGCACATATGGAAGGATAAGGAAATTGTAATAAGGTATATGGAATATTAAAATAAAAACTTGATTCCATTCATTTTCTAGCTCTAGAAAGATGATTTTGATTGAGTTTTTTTATATTTGATTTAAAAGATATCGATATTTGAGTTTAGAGATTTATCAGCTGATCTGAAGCAATGGAAATATAGGTTCACCTATGATAATTGAGAGGCAAAAATGAAAAAAAAAAAAAGATTATCAAACCTTGAGGTAAAAGTTTATTGCAACCTTGTAAGGAAAAATTCGCCCTGTAACAAAAAAGTTGCTAAAGTGATGCTAATTTCTCCACATAAGTAATGTATATGTTTCATACTATGTATAATTGATAAAATTAAGGAGTAAGAGATTAAAGATGCTAAATGTTAAGTTTTTTCCTAGGATCGCTACACAATTAGATTTTAGAAGAGAGAAGAAGTGAAGAAAAAATAATGACAAAAAAAATTCCTCCAAACAAAACCTTTGTTAATTCACCAAATTATTACAAAAGAAAGCCAAAATTTGAGAAGCTATCTCAATCCTAAAACCCTAGAAAAACAAATTTTCTCCACACATATCTAATGAACTCTATACATGCCTATCTATAATGGTCATAACAAAATATTTTTTAAGAAGCTATTGAATACTTCCGTATATCTTTCCAATGTACATATTTCATTGTGAGGCAATTAATCACTCTCCAAAATCTATAAAATAGGCACTGAATTTGAGTCACAATTCCACATAGACTAAAATATATCCAAAATCTACTTAAATATGGAATATTGTATCACAAAAATCTAATAATCTCCAAGTCGATAAGATATTCCATAAATGTCATCGAAGCTCTACCTTAAACCTCAAACTCCAAACAATCTCCAATGTTACCATGAAAACAAATATCACCATTCCAAAAAACAACTAACCTCCAAACCACCAAATATGCATGCCTCCTAATTGAACATGCATATCATCAATAAAGCAAAAATGCTTGTAATACCATAGAGTTCTTCAAGCAGATTTTATGGTTTTCCATTCCATACTCCATCTTGATTCTAACAAATTTGTCCCTCCAAAACCACTTTGAGAAGTGCCTTCATTCTCCACCGTTCTTTCAAGAAACTTGTATGCATTGTTGCTTTCCCTTTTTGCATGCAGCACCTCCCTTTTTCCTTCCAAACCCTTGCAACTTCACATCGAGTTGAAAAATTGCAGCCTTTTCTTTTCAACTATCCTACTAAAATAAGGTTCTTTTTAGTTTCTAGGACATGCCAAACATCCATGAATTTCATCTCTCTTTCACCGTACATCTTCAGCCAAACCGAACCTCTACCCTTCACCTCAACATCTCCGCCACTAGTGGACTCCACCTTACTCTCTTACCCTTTATAATTAATGCATACTTCGTTTTGGTGACATATTTGAAAGCATGCACCTGAATCAAGCACCTACTCATCTACTTCAATTCCGTCAACATAGAGAATGTCATTACTAATACCAAAATTCACCTCATCATCGCTACCTTCATCAAGCTTGTCTTTCTCTTCCTTTAATGCATTCATCCTTTATTTGTCCCTTTTAAACTTGTTGTAAAATTTTAGTTGGTAATCAGGTTTTTCACAGTAATAATAGATGAAATCTCTCTCCATATTTGATTTATGCGATCGCCTTTCCATGTTTGGCCGGCTACCCCTCCTTGCAAGATGCACCTCTCCTATTGGATTTTCACTTTCCACTTTTTCCTTATCTCTTTGTTTCATTATATTCATTCTTCGCATCTCCATTAAAAAGGCTACTAATCACTAATCCAATCAAAACAACTCCATCCGAATTTGAGTTGCTCAATGCAACCATAAGTTTTTCCAACACTCTAGTAGGAACTCATTAACATCAAAGCCCGTGTCTCATTATCCTTTTGTAATTTATAGCCATCAATTGATTTTTGTTTGCTTGAAAATCATTGAAATGCTCTCCAATTGACCCACGTTCCTTAAGATTTAGATCTACCAATCTTCTCATTAGAAGTGTCTTGTTTGTTGTGGAGTTCTTTGCATAGATTCATTCTGATTTCTTCCAAATTCCAAAAGAAGATGTTTCATTAGCAATAATATGAAACACCATTCTCTCCAAAAAAACAACGAATAGCCACTGCAGCCTTCCTATTTAAAGTCTTCCATTTTGCCTCGGGTACATTATTAGGTTTCTCCCATTTGTTCTCTAATGGTTGGTGAAGATTATTGAGTTATAGAAAATCCTTCATCTTCATCTTCCATAACTCCAAATTTCTCCCATAAGATTTTCAATACTTATATTCCCCATAACAAATACTCTCTTCAAAAAATTTATGTAGTAGGCTCCGATAGAAAATGTTAAGGATTTTCCTAGGACCTTACATAATTAGATGTTATAAGAGATAAGAAGTAAAGAAAAAAATGTCAAACAAATTCTTCCAAACAAAAACTTAATTAATTCACCAAATTATTACAAAAGGAAACCAAAAATTGAGAAAATATCTCAATCCCAAAATACTAAAAAAATAACTTTTTTTCACACACATCTAGTGAACCCTTTACATGCTTATTTATAGGAGTCATGAAAAAATATCTTCTTTAAGAAGCTATTGAATATTTCCATAGGTCTTTCTCATGTAGATAATTCATTTCCTTCTTAAAGGCAACAAAAGAGGAAATTAATCGCTCTTTTAAATCTATAAAATAGGCAATGAACTTGAGTCACAATTCTACATAGACTCAACTATCTACAAAATATACTTAAATATGAAATATTGTATCACCAAAATCTAACACTAAAAAATACCATACGAAATAAGCTAACATAATTATGTAGTTCATAAGTTATATAAATATGTATATGTACACACATACATAGACCCATCAAAACTACATATTTACATATAAATGTGCATACATTTAACTCAGGTATATTCTAAATGTTTAAGTGGGGTCCAAACACGTAATAAGGTCTAAATGTAGAGGTATTTACAATAAGCTAGTTAGCTAAATAAGATATCTATATTGTTAGTCCATACAAATTCAGTGGTCTTATTAGTGTGCTTGAATTTTAATGGTATGTTCTTGAATATAATTGGTTTTGCTTAAATATACAAATTTTCATAGTGTTTAAAAGTATTATCATAATGAAATAAGGATTTCCAAATGCTATGAAATTCATGCAACAACATTTCGTAACAGTGAAAAACGAGTCTAACAAGGAAACAAAACACCATAAAAACTTAATAATACCGTTTGGGAAAACTTACAATAAAACTAATGAAACATATTTCATAACAAAATATAAATGTTGTATAACAATTTACATAGCAAAGTCAAAAAAATAAAACAACACATGTTTACAAAAGATATTTAATGTTGTAAAATATTCCACTTATATTGTTATATGTCCATGATCTATTAAAAATGTCATTATACAACGTTCTTTAAAATATTGTCAAAGCAAATTACATCGTTATCTAACATTATAAAAATATTTTTGTTGTAGTGATTGCGCATATAACAAGTAAAAATAAATTTGAATGAAGTTTAAGGACTAAGAATTTTTGAATGGGTTTTATACATGTTAGTGTTACACATATTTAAATCTAGTGATATCTAAATTCATATCATCGACTCAACCTAAAGTTACAAGGTAGATAGATCTACATGGTATAAGATATCAAAATCCATCTTGAGAAACAATACATTGTTACTTGATGCACTGCCTTTCTAGAGAAATTATTCCTTTATAGGAACTAGTGTAAGGATGTTAATTCTTGATGAAAGTCAAGAATGATGCATATGTTAGATTAACATTAAAAAGGTTTTTGGCAATCCCAAACAATAAAGAGACAATAGATTAGAGTGTTTAATCTAAGATCTTAACTACACAACTAATATTTATTACATTCTCAGTAAAAACAGTCTAAAACTTATTGATAAATTAAATGACTTTTTGAGAGATACTAGGTATTTTAGTAACAATGGTACAAGAGTATCATGGTAAAGTGGTGAATTTCCTTGAGTGTCTAATAAAATTATGTAAGTAAGAAATTTAAAAGTGTTGAAAGATAATCAAATTTCTTTCACATCACAAAGTTATAGGGTTTATAAGGTATTCATAAAGGGTAACTCTCACTTGAGAATAAAAGGATCCTTGACATAGGATCATTGCAAGTAATATGCAGATATGTATGAGAAATTGACTAGTGTAGACAAATTTTTTGACATATCTAGTTTAAGAATGCCAAAGTCTTATTTTAATCATACTAGATACTTTTAAATTATAGGTTATAAACTGCATTATATTGTTATCAAATATGATCATGTGGTAAGAGCATGGATTCTAAATAATCATTTAGAAGAATTGTCTTTGTGTACACCACGTTTAAAGCTTCTCAAAATCACTAGGAGCAATGAAATTATGTAAAATTGCCAAATTGTATTTGACTAAAAATAAGGATGAGGAACCTTTTTTATCAAGTATATATCAACATGGATTTTTGATTCATTCAAAACCATACAAGCAACGCGTTATGTGGAAAAAGTAGAGGCGTTGTAGTGTTAATCATAATGTATGATAAATATGAACCTTGAATGTTAATAAAAATATCAAAATCATTGTAAAATGGATTGAGTAATCATTTGCACTACATATAAAAACTAATGGAAACTACCATAGGATATCAGGATGTTGACTAATAAATTAGCCAACCCCAGAATTAAACTAATGCATCGTGAAAGGAAAGGATACGTGCTAATCACTACGCTCAAAATATAAAATGAGAAAGAAAGTAAGTAAATTTAAGTAAATGACACGATGCAGAGTGCTTCGGCAAGCTTGCCTACGTCCACTATGAAGAACACTCACTATGTCTCTCACTTACAATTACAATAAATTATAAGAGAAAAATAAGATATAGAACTCTTAACGCTAAAAAGTACCTAATCTTACTAGCTAAGGGATTTGATTTTGCTGTGTGAGGAGATTTGGACAGAAGAAAGCTAGAATTCTAATAAATTTCAACTTCCTTAAAGCGGCAATACATGGAAAATTTACAGTGGCTTAGTGGATGATGGATGGTTGAGATTGTGTAGTAAAATAGGTAAGAAGCATGTCTAGACGTTGATCTTGTCGCATGGGTTAATGGGAGACAACTGTAAAGGCAAGAAGAATATGTGACTGAGAAGCATGCCAATTATCCCTATGTACTAGGGGCAAACTTTGCATTTAATGTGCATTAAATGATGATGTTTTTCTATGGAAACATGCATGATTTTGGCCATATAACAACCCGTCCTTGTAATACTCTAGAATCAACACCGAATGCCAACGTTTGACTTTCGAAACCATAAACAACAGATCGTTGGGAAAGAAAATTAAAATAAACATTATAATAAGGAATATCGATTGAATCTCATGACGGAATGATGATATATGATATACCGAATATACATGAACATAACAAGATAATAATATATAGATAAGAGAGTACACTAGTTGAAATAACTGATAAATGATTATCAACAGGGAAAGTTAGAATACATCAAACTTCATACAGGTAGAGTCCTGAGTTTAATGTCTAATGCATCATGTCTCATCTGCAAATACATATCTATCATGTACTACTACAATATCAAGCATATATATGAAATATCGCCATCGCCTCCATAGACTGCATAGTTGTCATGAAAGCATATTCTCAAAGCACCCGACTTCCAAACTACTCAATCGAGTACTTGTCATAACATAAACAGACAAAAACATGTAGGCCAAACATAAAGCCTGGTGTAAGGGGAATTATCTCAAATTGTTGTATATCAAAACTATATACAAATAAATTGGAACTAATAAGGAACAGCCGGTCCTCTCCACAGTCGTGGCTCGGGAGTAATCCGGACTATCCATAGACAAGTAAAGTAAACCTATCCAAAAGATAGAAAATCATACCAAAACCCATTTTCTCCTATAATAATCGAGTCAACACAACTAATATAATGTGATTGATACGTAACAGTATAACATGATAAGGTAATCCAATATATAAATGCAAAGGCAATGTATATATCACAGTATAAGCATATCATAAAATACACAATAACTTTATAAACCAACTAATATTGCATGCACAATCATAACGACACATGATGAATAATGTGTGCAAATTGACTCTCATCATTGCTAACGAGTGTAGACCGAAGTGGACACTAACCGTGATTCAATAATCCCTATGTAGGATCCAAAATAAATAGAGTCGGTGCCTAATTGTACCATAGACCCCGAACCGCATCCAGCTTGGTCGAATTCATGTTGATCTCATTGTAGCCTATCTCGACCATAAGTGATATCTGACATATTCAAGAGATGACACCTATATAGATCTCACTACAATCAGATGATTCCCATTGAGGGTCCAAAACAAATAGAGTCAGTACCTAATTGTACCATAGACTGCGATCCACATCTAGTATGATCGAACTCATGTAGATCTCACCGTACCTCATAGTGAGCATAAGTGATATATGACATACTCTAGATAGCTGAAACCTATATAAGCCTCACCGTACGTTATATCGAGCATAAGTGATAAATGATCCCCCTAGAATTCCATCATTATTCGCCATTTAGTCATCATGGATTTCAAAGCAAATTCACATAACACCTCTACAAAAGAGAACAATGGGTGTGTCCCTTATTATACTCCATCAGGATCACAAAGGAACACCAAAATCTTATAGATATATATCAAAATATATTGTCCCGTAATCAAGTATGCCTATCACAAATGAAGTTCAATATCTCATCATCGTCTATCTATATGAATGGTCTCATAATATGCGTAGCCTCTAATATAAGGCCAATACGATGTGTGATCACTAATATAAGATCAATACTATGTATGGTCACTAATATAAGACTGATACAATTTATCAAACAATACGTACCTTGAGGCTAAAGCCCGAAGGTATAGATTTACTCTATTTGATCATACACGCTCCTTGAACGCGATTGAGACAAATCACTAAGTCAATCCTGTGCCTGATCATTGTTGATCCCATATTAATCGCTCAACATTTTCGTACGGATCTCGAGCTTCGTCTTGCATTCTACCTCCTTGAGTAGCCCATAGCCTTCCCCGAAGTTGCGTCAAAGCTCTGCATGAACCTACACCCGAAATAGGGGAAGAACCCATGTTAAATGGCACGTGACCTAGGCTTTAATTCCTAGGTTAGCACACTACCGATCCACCGGTGGTCTACCACTGGTCAACCGATGGTAGCCTTTCCTGGGTAGTGAAGCCCAAGTAGGTTTCCTTCGAGCCGCACGAAACACCGAATATGAGCTTTATCTTCTCTATTGCTTCGTCTGATGAGTCGACTAGCTACCCTCGCCTTCTTCCACCACATCAGACCTCTTTAGAATCAACTATTTAATGTATTGGCAGTTGTTCCTTATTTGTTTGAACCGACTTCAACAAGTAATCCACTCTATACACATGCAGAGATCAATAGGCGAATCTGATGACCCGACCTCCTCTAACTCGTCAATATACCCGTTTATGTGATGCTTACATGTACGCCCATACACTAATTTGTGTACTATTATACACGCATGAACACACAACCACACTTTCACTTATATAAATCATGTTTCAAACTCTGCCGGAGCTATTCCTCGGCCTAGCATCTTCCTACGCAACTTACCACGTGCGATAGTCGCTATGGCTACATGAGCGCACATCACTTATTTATATACAAATATGGATATTCACACACACATACATGCACACATACACATATAAATATACACACAACTACATTCAATGATTCTAGTTACTACGCAGGAATTATCTTAATTATCATACTATTGTAACTACATGTATATGTATGCCCGCTGATGCACATATGCATGCATACATACATACCTACATATATATTTGAGTAAGTAATTCAATTATTACTTAAATCAAAACTAACTTTTATTGACTAAATATTTTCAATAAAAGTAAACATCTTTTTATATTATTTCATAAAATCTAATAATATTTAATAAAATGCAATACTAGCGTATAGATCCATTTAAGCCTTTAAAATACTAAATCTCTTCATTTAAAATTATGTATTCCTTCCGTAAATATTTTATAAAATCTTATAAATTATAAAGCATATTCTTCATATTATTTTATAAAATCTCATAGTCTTTATAAAATATCTCATTCATACTATTTTATGAAATATCACTTTCTTACTATTTTATAAAAGCACTTATTTTATAAAATATCGCCCTTATTTATAAAATTATTTCCTCACATAAATAATATTTATATATAAACCATTAACTTTGAAAATAATCATTTTTTCACTTTAAATAATATGTATAAGTACTAATTAAGCTTCATTAATAACTTAATAGCTTTTCTAAAAGCATTTAATTAGTTTTATTATTAGTAACAAGTGAGATGCACTTAATTATGTCATCTAATTAGTCTCTAATCCACTACGATATTACATATAATCACTCAATATACCAAAATCCATTTCTAAGCTTACTAACTATTTCAAAAATAGTAATTTCAGTCCTAACAAATAACGAGATGATATAATCATGTTCATAACATGAATACAAGCCAAAATCAACTCATAGATCTCCAAATCACTTTATACGATCCCATAATCAGCAATAAATGTAATAAGGAAGATTATCAAGTAAATATATATGAAGAATCATCCCAGTCACCTCCTCTTTCACTAAATCAAGCTCTAATCACTAAAACCCATGTTTTTCCTCTCTTTAAATCATAGATGAACCTCCAAATCACAACTTCAAGCTAATCCCTTGATGGATTTGTAGACAATTGGATGATAAGAACTATGGTAACTCTTACTTGAATTTAAGAATTTTATTTGAAACATTTAAGGCATGAGGATTAAGGAGGGATTAAGGAAAGATTAGAGAAAGATTAGGACAAGAAAAGAAGGAAGTAACAAGAAATAAAAGTAGAACGAAAATCATATAGAGTTAGCCACCTATAGGCCAACTAATGGGCATTGCCCAAATTCATTTTATCCACTACAAAATCACTATTCACTTCAAAAATTCACTGACACCAAACATAGACAAGTTCATACTCATTGTGCTCGTGTTGAAAGAGCAATCTCAATTACAGGTGTCCTGAGATGCAATTATTCCTTCTCTAAAAGCCAAATATAAGGGGCATTCTACTAATTAATGATTAAATATTTAAATTAATCATTTAAATATTTAGTCGTTAAAATTGCGAGGTGTTACTGCCCGCTTGCCACGGTACATTGTAAAGTTAACTGTATGGCTTATTATTTGCTTTTGCACACCTGTGTGGCAAGGGAGGTGCATGCATGTCTTTGGGCCGAGCTTGCTGGTTGGTTGTCGAACATACGAAGAAAGCTGAAAGATGTTGAGGACCAAGTTGTAAAGAAGGTGTTGGGGCTGGTTGTGAGGTGACGGGATGGGCTACTTAGGACCGGTCGAAAGCGGTTGTGATGAAGTTGGGCTAAAGATAGGTCATGCTTGTGCTATTCTTAACCTCAAAAACATATAAGGCTGGAATTTTACCTTTGACTTAAAGGTGCTCACCAATCTGATTGACGACTAATGATGAGTTGCAAAAAACATGGATGGACTCCACGTACAATTCTTTAGCTATCCTGAGATCGAGTAGGATAGCATCGTACTCTACTTCATTATTAGTCACCTTGAAAGTAAGATGGATCACAAAACACAATTCTTTACCCTCAAGAGTGACATGGACCTTTCTTGCCACTTATTGGCACCAAGTTGGCTGGCTAATGATAGCCTCTTCTTTGAAATTGTCTAGGCTTGAGTACTCAGCGATGAAATCTATGATAGGATGGCCCTTGGTAGAAGTGTAAGGTTGGAAGGATTTATGATGCTGCCCAAGCTTGATAGACTACGTCAATAGTCAGCTTGATGTGTCGAGCCAACTAAGGACCTACTTCAAAGGCCGATTGATTGGGACTTTGATGGGATGAGCCTGATAGTGTGGCCACAGTTTTCGAGCTACCATGAGCAGGCAAAAAGCAAACTTCTCAAGCTTAGTATATCTCATCTTTAGGCCAGTCAACTTCCTGCTGACACAATAGACTGGCCACTTAACTTTCTCATATTCTTTGACTAAAGCACGCTGATCGCATGGTCGGACACCACCGAATATAGATATAAATCCTCTATGTCGACGGGTTGGGATAGTACCATAAGAGTGGAAAATTGCTGCTTCAGCTCCTCGAATGCCTTAGTGCATTAATCATTTTAAGTGAACGACCTCTTGATGAGATAGAAGAAAGGGAGGCACCAGTCTATTGCCTTGAGGATGAACAGACATGCAATCATACCATTCTAGCTTTGTACTTGCTTCATATTTATAGGGACTTGTATATCTTGGATGGCTTGGATCTTGTCATTATTAGCCTTAATTGCCTTGGCGTTCATAATATAACCAAGGAACTTACCGGACCAGATGATAAAAGAGCACTTCTTGGAATTTAGCTTCGCGTTATACTAGCGAAGTATGATGAAAGTCTCGTACAGGCATGCACATGACCTTTAGTCTTTTAGACTTCACCATCGTGTCATCCATATAAACTTTCATGGACTAGTCGATCTTATTGGAGAATATATGGTTAACGAGGCATTAATTGGTGGTACCCACATTTTGTAGACCAAAGGGAATGGCGTGATGTTAGTATATGCTAGCATTTGTGATGAATGAGGTGTGCTCTTGGTCGGCTTGTGCATGATAATCTGATTGTACCCAATATACACATCCTTAAAGAAATGGAGCTTGTGTCCACTAGTCACATCTACAAGCTAATCAATGTGAGGCAAGGAATAACTATCTTTAGTGCAAGCTTTATTTAGACCGAAGAAGTCAATACAAATTCTTCAAGTCCCATTTAGCTTTATGATCAACATAGGTTTTCAACCCAGACCAGATATTCTACCTCACGAATGTAGCTGTTAGCAAACAACTTCTCTACCGCTTCTTTGAGAGCTTGTTACCTTTTTGGGTTGAGTGGTCGACGCTTTTTGTGGACTGGGGTGGCTTTTGGATTCATATTAAGAGCGTGGCAAATAATCCTAGGATCAATGCCAGTCATATCGATGTCCCCCTATGCGAAGATGTCTTTGCTTTGTTGCAGGAATCCGATCAGATCCTCCCTAATTTCTTAGCTAATTAAGGGGTACGATGAGATCCATGCAGGTTTGAAGTAAACAGAGAAGGTCATATATCACCTATGCTCGCCGAGGGGTACACCAAGACCTACATGACTTCAATTACTAAGGATGGGGCTCGAGGTATATGGTACAATGAAGTACTGACTCTTTATTTTGGACCATCAACGTGTAACGACCCAGAATTTTAAACAATTTAAATTTGAAAATATTTAATTAATTTTAAATATTTGAATAATGATTTGAATTGAATTTTCAATATAACTTTGAATTTGGCGATTAAATTATAAAATTTAATCTATTGAAAGTTGAATAAAAATTTGAATCTGAAATTCTAAGCTGATTAAAAATATTTCAAAGGCTTATAAAATTTATATTGATAATATTGAAGATAACATAAGCTTCAGAATTGAATTTTAAAGTGAATTGTTTAGTTTTGACATTATATCGTTTGAATCTATAATTAAAAATAGTCAATTTTCATACAGTCTCGGAATTCAACGAAACGAGTTCCATTGGGTCCGTCATATTGAATTATTACCGGATTTCAAATTTCGTAGCGTTTGGAGTTGTTATGTGAGCACACGGTAAATAAACGCGTTGAAATTAAATCGAGTTCAAATCAAAATTAAATTCAAAATTTAAAAATTTGTCGATGACAGCATCCCTAAATTTTCGCCTAAATTCACGCCTAAAATCGTGTAAGCATGCAGAGACCCATATTTAAATACCTTCCTCCCCCTCTTCAGATGCAAAGAAATCTTCATTCAAAATAATAATAAAAAATGGCCGAAGCCAATTTTCGCTCTCTCTCTCTCTCTCTCTCAATCGAAACAAAAGAGCCTAAGCCCTTTTTCTTTTTCATTTAAAATCAAAATCCTCTTCAGTAAAAAAAAAAAAAAAAGCGGCGACTGTAAGCAATCGCGATGATGAGATCGCGTGGGGGCGGCAGATCTAGGGCATTGACGATCGCGTGGAGGCGCGTGGTGGCCGAGACATGGTCGCAATGATCTGGAGGTGGCGTACGCGCGAGCTCGCGGCGACAAATCATGGCATGATGGTAGCGTCTTTGGGATGGGGCGGCAGTTCGTGATGGCGGCGACTCGCGAACGCGAGGAGAGGGGAGACGGTGCTGTGTTCGTGGCGACTTGGTCGATCGAGATAGGTGTTGGTGGCTTCGTGGAGCGGCGTCAATGGTGGAGCGGCGGCGATTGCGTTCGAGGGGGGAGTCGCATTCGAGCTTGGGATTAGGTATGGCTTCTATTGATTTACAGTTATCCTTCGGCAATGAAGCAAAAAAAATATACATAGGTTAGAAATTTTTTTACAGTAAAAATTTAATACTGTTTTATAATAAATACTATTATGATTTTACAGTAAGTGATAAATTTCCGTTTATTTGGGTTTAAATGAGATAAACATGTTCATTAGAAAAATGTTTTTTTTTGCAGTATTCACATTTTTATATGCAAACAAGAAGAATGTAAATTTTTTTTACAGTAAAGTTAAAAAAGGAGATTAGTTCAAATATAGATATATAAAAAAAATTAGGTAGGCAGCAATTTTAAATATTTTGAATTGTAAAGTTATATAGAAATTTAGGTTTTGGAAAATTTTATAAGACTTGGAAATAGAATTTTTATAGAGATTTTGAAATCCATATTAACTATTTTTTTTTAGGATATGTGTTTTCAAAATGAAGAATAAAATAAATAGGTATCTTTGTGATTTATTTGACTTATAAAACTTATCTAATAATTTATTTAAAAGAAATTGATTTGAAGATATTAATTTAAAATAAAATTTTAGTTAAATAAATTTGTTAAAGAAAATTGGTTTAAAACAAAATCATTGGATAATTAAAATTATCAAACGAAAATTTGTTATTCAATTAATTCGAATATTGATAAATTGTATAAATTATTTATACAAGGTTTAAAAATCGAGAAATCAAGCCGGAATGGAAATGGACTGCAAAATAAAAGCTAAGGTGAGAACTTCTCACTCAAAAGGGTATTTAAATTTTAAATAGTTATATTTAAAATTTGCTGATTGATTGATTGTTTGCTTGATTGTGATATTAGATATTTTAGGATATATCTATATATATCAATATATATATATATATATATATTGGCATATGTATATATTGCAATTGATTGATTTCCCGCCTTGTATAGCGGATGAGACCCTATTGCGCCGCCTATTAAGCGGATAATATTTTATAAATCCCATATACCGCGATATCCCGTCTTGAAGCGGGATTGGTATTGTGCTAACGTCTGTGGTTGCAGGGAAACAAGTTGGAGGGATCCAACTGGATTCCTCACAAATATTTATTTGTTTATAAATATTGTGATGATTGTTGACTATCATATCGATATATGATGTTGTTCACGTGATTGACTGTTGGATGTTGTTGCATCATCGAATTCATTTTTAAAGTTAAAAAATAACGATTTTTATTTTTAAAAGGACTTTAAAGTGATTCTTCCAAAGTATATATTTTATTTAATTTTTGAATTGATTCACTTTAAAATAAATAAACATATAAGTTTTTATGTTATAAAAATTAATACTTTTATAAAATATAACCCAAAAGGAAAATTTTAAAATAAATAGATTTATAAAATAGTTAAATTTGGGTTTTGAATAATTATCATAAATAGTTATATGAGAGATTTTATAAATTGATATTTATAAATTAAATTTATTGGAATTATTAAACGAGTCTATTAAGTGTTAAGTTGATGTATAAAATGAATTTCATTAAAATTTATAGATTTATAAATCGTGAAAGTTATAAAATGAATAGATGTTGAAAATAAAAGTTTATAAGTAATTAACTTATAAAAATGGATTTTTGCCATTTAAAGGGGATATTTGTAGAAATTGTTAATAAAGGAGGTTTTTATAAGTTGAAAACTGTTAAAAAAATAAATAAAGGAATCTTATCAGTGATAAGATTTAAAAATTTGTGAAGTTGTAAAAGAACAGTTTAGTAAATAAATGGATTATAAGCTTTTAACTTATAATACGAACCTTTGGTATAGAAATTGGATTTATAAATTGAATTGGATTAGTAAAAGAGATTTATAAATTGAAGTTTATGAATAGGAATGGAATTTATAAACATTGTCATAAATTCGAAATAAACGGAATTTGATAAATTGAATATAGAATTTGTTAAAGGAGTTATATTCACTATTTTGAACGGTGAATATATTATTAAAGAAAATGGATATATTTTGGGAAAGGAATGTTTTAAATGGAATTTAAAACGATTAAAGGTGTTTTAAAATGCATTAAGTATCGAATACAAAGATTTCATCATTTATTGTTGAAATAGACGTTTTCGAGAAATAAAAGGGAATGAAAACATAGATTTCAACATTTATTGTTGAAATAGACGTTTTCAAGAAATAGAAGGAAATGGTGGACTATAACACTGTTGTTATAGTAAATGATTTCCGAAAGGAAATGTTTTGTATAGTATTGGGATTTATATATCTATTTTAATTTCGAATCCCTATACTAGTGTTTTTGGGTTGTCGTAACGATGTTTTACGCAACATTCGTTTTGACCCAAATAAAAGTGAATAAAAGAATGTTTTCCTTAAAAGAATGAAATATATACTAAATTTTGATTTAAGTATATTGAATATTTTCAAATTGTTGAAAATAAATAAGATTTGTGAAATACTTATTATTAAATAAGTATGGAAATGCTTTTCCAATATGAAATGGAACGTTTTTGAGAATTTATCTTCTTGAAGATAAATTGGAATTGAATAATTGAACCTATTGAAAACTGTAGATCAATAGATAATTTGAAATATAAATTCACTATGAAATTTATAAGTGGGAAGGGAAAATTGGTTTCAAAATAAACGTTGTTTATTTTTGAAGTGTGGAAAATTATATATCTTGTAAAGATATTTTTGGGAAAATAAATAATTTGGAAAATTATTTGGAATCTGATGATGTGGCGCATCTTTATTGATAGTTAAATAACCGACTATCAATATTTACCTTTAAATGGGTATTTGTTATGATTGCTTGAATTGAATGCCACACTTATTTTAAAATAAGCGCTCACTATTCGGGTTAACCGGGAAAGGACCATGGGGTCGTATAACCCATTCCGAATAGTGATACGTCGTTATGAATTGCATTTGAAGACCGGTGTTGAAGACCGGATAATTGTGAAAACGGAAGGATTACCGTCGAGTTACTCTGCATCGGCTGATCTCCGGTACAGAGGTTTTATCACCCTTAGTGACGGGAAGTCCGGACGTGATTAATGAATATCCGGATTGCAAGGGCTTCTTTGGAAGTGCCTTCGGTTCTGTTCGATCCCGGAACGGACTTGTATGGATTGTATGTCTGACATTACAAGTTGAGATATAAAGCTGATTTCTTTCAAATATATTTCTGTTGGTGGCGTAGAATTTATTCTCTTAGCTTAACACCCTTCTCTGAGACGTACGAGCTCAGAGGTTATATAGTTGATGTTTATTAGTGATATACTCCCAATTTGGTAGTGTGGCATGCTGAGTGATGCTGTGAAATGATCATTGTGTTGATCATTTGTGATAGGATCATTTGTTTGATCGTCTATCTTGATGATCATTGCTTTGATCATTTGTTGACCCAAAGCACTGCTTTTGTAAAGCGTGGCTTTGTGGACGAGACTTCATCGAGCCTCACACCCCGAAATGGTCAAAACAGGAAAGATGCAGCAAGGTTATTAGGGGGTAGCGCCCCTTTAGTGTATGTCATTCCTTCTGGATAGAGGTGGTATCATGGTATGGAGCCCAGATATTTAACCTATGTGGTTACTGCAAATTTATTACTTTGTGGTTGTTAGAAATCGGGGATCCTCGGATATAGATCGGTTACGATCGGGGAATGACATATTCGTGTCAGTTGTTACCCAGTTAGGGGTAACCCGGCCTTGTGTTGGCAGAGATCCGGTTAGGTTCTCGGGACGTCATTCCAGAGGCGTTTCCATGTGGCAATGGAAAGTTCCTTGGCCTGACCATTTGTTGGAAATCCATTCTTCAATACGCGCCTTGTACGGTTTTAGTTGTAGAACCTGCCATCTAATATGGTAGCTATAGCGGGCATAATATAATGGTACCTATGCTGGCTAAGATTTATATTCTACTTTCGAAAATGTTTTCTACACTATGCACTAATAATAATATTAAAAATGATTTGATTTTTGCGTAGTAAGCATCTTTGACTATCATAAGGAGAAACCTCCTCCAAGTCTGCGTTTGCATTGTGTGTGTGGCGGGAGACCTTATGGTAGTTTCATTTTCAAAAAGCATTGCGAATTTTCTTTTAAAATTCTCCTCTTCTTTGTTCAAAAGATAAATAACTGTTTTTAGTTCTCACACCAGTCTCATGACTGACCTGGAGTTTATTGTTCCCTTCCTAAACTCTGGGTGTCCACCAATTTCCACACGGGCAGTCTAGAGTTAGGTTATCAGATCATTCTGGATTCAGGTGTTGCTACAGATATCTGGAGGCGAGCTGGATGGCGTAGCATATTATCTATTGTATATAGTATTTCTTTTCCGCTATTTGTTTGTTGTAAACTCTGATAATGAATGTAATGTGGTGTAATGTATAAAATATTCAGTTTTTTTGTTTTAATGAATATTCATTTATCTATTATATGTTGTTCCGCTGCGATGGTTAGATTCTGATATTGTTCTTTCTGTTGTTCTGTTGTTGTTCTTTTCTTTCTTCTTCTCTCTTTTTCTCTCTCCTTCTACCTCTTTCTTCTTCCTTTAACCCTAACATTTCGGTTTTTCGGCAACGAAAAATCGCAAAACGTTACATTTGGTATCAGAGCATATGGTTAAGCGACAACCATGGTTCTGTTGGGTATTACTCATTAGAGATAGAGTCAGCAGTACTCTAGAATGAGTTTGAGTGTAATAATAGATATGAGTGCGTATTTGTTAGTGAATATAAAATTGTTTTATATTGTGATGATTGGTTTGTTGAGTGGTATATGAACCTTCGTCGGCGCAGCCTCGAAACTGAATCGAAGGGGTTTCTAAACACTTGAATAGAACAATTCGACACAATATTGTTTTAAAATTGGGTAAATGAATTAATTTTACCTTGACTATATTTTATATATAAAAGAATAATTTTTCAGAAATTAGTAAAGTGTATATAAATTGATTGTTAGGTTGTTTGCATAAATTAAATCAAAACAACAATGGTAAAGGAAATGAATTGTATAAACAAATGAATTATAAGTATGAAATTATAATTAAAATGGTTTACAATTGTAAAATAATCTTGTATATGGAAGTGAAACTAAATGAAAAGATTTATAAAGGTGATTTATAAATAAAAAGAAAGATTTTTACTTTGGAAAAGTTGAAACAAATGTGAATAAGCACAATAAAATTTAACTATAGGAAGTTAAATAAATAGAATTGGATTTCTAAGTGGAAACTTAAGTTAAGTTAAACAAATGATGTTTGAAAGAGAATATAACTTAAGTGAAGTTAAATGAAATTGATTTTGGTATCGAAGTAAAATAATCAAGTGAATTAAATGATGTGAACTTGAGTTATATAAATAAAATTCAACTTGAAATGTTAAATGAATTAACAATTGAATTGATAAGAAAAATTGAATGTAAATCGATTAAATGTAAAATTTTGAATAAATTGGAAGTTGAATAAATTGAATGGAAGTCAATTTAATATTTAACCAAATTGAATATCATGAAGAGTAAATAAATTTGGTTGTGTGGTGTATACCTTGGTTGTTAGTTTGATTGTTAGTTGATTATATAAAATTCATTAAGTGATAACAAAATTGAATTAGCGAAGTTGAAAGTTATGAAATTAAATTCAAATTGGAAGTAAATGAATTTGAATAGAATTGATTTGGATTGAATTCAAGTAAAATTAACTTGATAATTTATTTATTTGTGAAATAATTTCAAATGGAATGAATATGAATATGGAATGTAAATAAAATTGAATTCAAATGAAATTGGAATGCAAAATTGATTGAAATTCGATATGTATAACTTCGATAGTAAACTAAAGATGGTATAAGTAGTACATATTGAGAATTTTGCAATAGAATTGGTAAATTGGTTTGAATATTGTAGTTGGATATTATTGGATACCACTACTAGCAGGTTATACAGGTGTATTAAAAAGAAATAGGAATTGGAAATTATGATTTCAAGGATAAAATTGAATTGCTCGACAAAAGGTACGTATTTCAATTTTAGTATGAGATTTGATGATTTCCTTCTCCAGCCACTTGGCTTTCTCTTTTCTTTTTGATTCCGAGGGGCCGTGGAGCCATTTTGTAGTCGTACCGATCGAGCCGCGCAAAGGAGACGCTGGCGAAATTTTTCGAAAATTTAGGGTGTTAGAAAATTTTTGAGAAAATTTTGAAAGTTTAAAATTTTGAATTTGAATTTGAATTTAAATTTGAATTGTTAAGTAGAACAATATAGTTTGAAACTTATAATTGAAGTTGGAAAGCTTGTTGAAATGATAATGGATCTTTAATAAAAAGATTTAGGTTAGTAAGTTGATAAAACTATTTTGATTGTGAAAAATAGTAGACGAGTTAAGGACCATTTCTTCCTAACTTGTAATTTCGGGACGAAATTCTTTTAAGAGGGGAAGATTGTAACGACTCAGAATTTTGAACAATTTAAATTTGAAAATATTTAATTAATTTTAAATATTTGAATAATGATTTGAATTGAATTTTCAATATAACTTTGAATTTAGCGATTAAATTATAAAATTTAATCTATTGAAAGTTGAATAAAAATTTGAATCTTAAATTCTAAGCTGATTAAAAATATTTCAAAGGCTTATAAAATTTATATTGATAATATTGAAGATAACATAAGCTTCAGAATTGAATTTGAAAGTGAATTGTTTAGTTTGTAATTATATCGTTTGAATCTATAATTAAAAATATTCATTTTTCATACAGTCTCGGAATTCAACGAAACGAGTTCCATTGGGTCCGTAATATTGAATTATTACCGGATTTCAAATTTCGTAGCGTTTGGAGTTGTTATGTGAGCACACGGTAAATAAACGCGTTGAAATTAAATCGAGTTCAAATCAAAATTAAATTCAAAATTTAAAAATTTGTCAACGACAGCATCCCTAAATTTTCGCCTAAATTCACGCCTAAAATCGTGTAAGCATGTCGAGACCCATTTTTAAATACCTTCCTCCCCCTCTTTAGATGCAAAGAAATCTTCATTCAAAATAAAAAAAAAATGGCCGAAGCCAATTTTCGCTCTCTCTCTCTCAATCGAAACAAAAGAGCCGAAGCCCTTCTTCTTTTTCATTTAAAATCAAAATCATCTTCAGTAAAAAAAAAAACGGCGACTGTAAGCAATCGCGATGATGAGATCGCGTGGGGGGCAGCAGATCTAGGGCATTGACGATCACGTAGAGGCGCGTGGTGGCCGAGATGTGGTCGCGATGATCTAGAGGTGGCGTACGCGCGAGCTCGCGGCGACAAATCATGGCATGAGGGTAGCGTCTTTGGGATGGGGCGGCAGTTCGTGATGCGGCGACTCGCGAACGCGAGGAGAGGGGCGGCGGTGCTGTGTTCGTGGCAATTTGGTCGATCGAGATAGGTGTTGGTGGCTTCGTGGAGCGGCGTCAATGGTGGAGCGGCGGCGATTGCGTTCGAGGGGGGAGTCGCATTCGAGCTTGGGATTAGGTATGGCTTCTATTGATTTACAGTTATCCTTCGGTAATGAAGAAAAAAAAATATACATAGGTTAGAAACTTTTTTACAGTAAAAATTTAATACTATTTTATAATAAATACTATTATGATTTTACAGTAAGTGATAAATTTCTGTTAATTTGGGTTTAAATGAGATAAACATGTTCATTAGAAAAATGTTTTTTTTTTTGCAGTATTCACATTTTTATATGCAAACAAGAAGAATGTAAAAAAAATTTACAGTAAAGGAAAAAAAACAGTAAAGTTAAAAAAGGAGATTGGTTCAAATATAGATATATAAAAAAAATTAGGTACGCAGCAATTTTAAATATTTTGAATTGTAAAGTTATATAAAAATTTAGTTTTTGTAAAATTTTATAAGACTTGGAAATAGAATTTTTATAGAGATTTTGAAATCCATATTAACTATTTTTTTTTTAGGATATGTGTTTTCAAAATGAAGAATAAAATAAATAGGTATCTTTGTGATTTATTTGACTTATAAAACTTATCTAATAATTTATTTAAAAGAAATTGATTTGAAGATATTAATTTAAAATAAAATTTTAGTTAAATAAATTTGTTAAAGAAAATTGGTTTAAAACAAAATCATTGGATAATTAAAATTACCAAACGAAAATTTTTATTCAATTAATTCGAATATTGATAATTGTATAAATTATTTATACAAGGTTTAAAAATCGAGAAATCAAGCCGGAATGGAAATGGACTGCAAAATAAAAGCTAAGGTGAGAACTTCTCACTCAAAAGGGTATTTAAATTTTAAATAGTTATATTTAAAATTTGCTGATTGATTGATTGTTTGTTTGATTGTGATATTAGATATTTTAGAATATATCTATATATAGCAATATATATATATATTGGCATATGTATATATTGCAATTGATTGATTTCCCGCCTTGTATAGCGGATGAGACCCTATTGCGCCGCCTATTAAGGGGATAATATTTTATAAATCTCATATACCGCGATATCCCGTCTTGAAGCGGGATTGGTATTGTGCTAACGTCTGTGGTTGCAGGGAAACAGGTTGGAGGGATCCAACTGGATTCCTCACAAATATTTATTTGTTTATAAATATTGTGATGATTGTTGACTATCATATCGATATATGATGTTGTTCACGTGATTGACTGTTGGATGTTGTTGCATCATCGGATTCATTTTTAAAGTTAAAAATAACGATTTTTATTTTTAAAAGGATTTTAAAGTGATTCTTCCAAGGTATATGTTTTATTTAATTTCTGAATTGATTCACTTTAAAATAAATAAACATATAAGTTTTTATGTTATGAAAATTAATACTTTTATAAAATATAACACAGAAGGAAAATTTTAAAATAAATAGATCTATAAAATAGTTAAATTTGGGTTTTGAATAATTATCATAAATAGTTATATGAGAGATTTTATAAATTGATATTTATAAATTAAATTTATTGGAATTATGAAACGAGTCTATTAAGTGTTAAGTTGATGTATAAAATGAATTTCATTAAAATTTATAGATTTATAAATCGTGAAAGTTATAAAATGAATAGATGTTGAAAATAAAAGTTTTATAAGTAATTAACTTATAAAAATGGATTTTTGCCATTTAAAGGGGATATTTATAGAAATTGTTAATAAAGGAGGTTTTTATAAGTTGAAAACTGTTAAAAAAATAAATAAAGGAATCTTATCAGTGATAAGATTTAAAAATTTGTGAAGTTGTAAAAGAACAGTTTAGTAAATAAATGGATTATAAGCTCTTAACTTATAATACGAACCTTTGGTATAGAAATTGGATTTATAAATTGAATTGGATTAGTAAAAGAGATTTATAAATTGAAGTTTATGAATAGGAATGGAATTTATAAACATTGTTATAAATTCGAAATAAACGGAATTTGATAAATTGAATATAGAATTTGTTAAAGGAGTTATATTCACTATTTTGAACGGTGAATATATTATTAAAGAAAATGGATATATTTTGGGAAAGGAATGTTTTAAATGGAATTTAAAACGATTAAAGGTGTTTTAAAATGCATTAAGTATCGAATACAAAGATTTTAACATTTATTGTTGAAATAGACGTTTTCGAGAAATAAAAGGGAATGAAAACATAGATTTCAACATTTATTGTTGAAATGGACGTTTTCAAGAAATAGAAGGAAATGGTGGACTATAACACTGTTGTTATAGTAAATGATTTCCGAAAAAAAATGTTTTGTATAGTATTGGGATTTATATATCTATATTAATTTCGAATCCCTATACTAGTGTTTTTGGGTTGTCGTAACGATGTTTTACGCAACATTCGTTTTGACCCAAATAAAAGTGAATAAAAGAATGTTTTCCTTAAAAGAATGAAATATATACTAAATTTTGATTTAAGTATATTGAATATTTTCAAATTGTTGAAAATAAATAAGATTTGTGAAATACTTATTATTAAATAAGTATGGAAATGCTTTTCCAATATGAAATGGAACGTTTTTGAGAATTTATCTTCTTGAAGATAAATTGGAATTGAATAATTGAACCTATTGAAAACTGTAGATCAATAGATAATTTGAAATATAAATTCACTATGAAATTTATAAGTGGGAAGGGAAAATTGGTTTCAAAATAAACGTTGTTTATTTTTGAAGTGTGGAAAATTATATATCTTGTAAAGATATTTTTGGGAAAATAAATAATTTGGAAAATTATTTGGAATCTGATGATGTGGCGCATCTTTATTGATAGTTAAATAACCGACTATCAATATTTACCTTTAAATGGGTATTTGTTATGATTGCTTGAATTGAATGCCACACTTATTTTAAAATAAGCGCTCACTATTCGGGTTAACCGGGAAAGGACCATGGGGTCGTATAACCCATTCCGAATAGTGATACGTCGTTATGAATTGCATTTGAAGACCGGTGTTGAAGACCGGATAATTGTGAAAACGGAAGGATTACCGTCGAGTTACTCTGCATCGGCTGATCTCCGGTACAGAGGTTTTATCACCCTTAGTGACGGGAAGTCCGGACGTGATTAATGAATATCCGGATTGCAAGGGCTTCTTTGGAAGTGCCTTCGGTTCTGTTCGATCTCGGAACGGACTTGTATGGATTGTATGTCTGACATTACAAGTTGAGATATAAAGCTGATTTCTTTCAAATATATTTCTGTTGGTGACGTAGAATTTATTCTCTTAGCTTAACACCCTTCTCTGAGACGTACGAGCTCAGAGGTTATATAGTTGATGGTTATTAGTGATATACTCCCAATTTGGTAGTGTGGCATGCTGAGTGATGCTGTGAAATGATCATTGTGTTGATCATTTGTGATAGGATCATTTGTATGATCGTCTATCTTGATGATCATTGCTTTGATCATTTGTTGACCCAAAGCACTGCTTTTGTAAAGCGTGGCTTTGTGGACGAGACTTCATCGAGCCTCACACCCCGAAATGGTCAAAACAGGAAAGATGCAGCAAGGTTATTAGGGGGTAGCGCCCCTTTAGTGTATGTCATTCCTTCTGGATAGAGGTGGTATCATGGTATGGAGCCCAGATATTTAACCTATGTGGTTACTGCAAATTTATTACTTTGTGGTTGTTAGAAATCGGGGATCCTCAGATATAGATCGGTTACGATCGGGGAATGACATATTCGTGTCAGTTGTTACCCAGTTAGGGGTAACCCGGCCTTGTGTTGGCAGAGATCCGGTTAGGTTCTCGGGACGTCATTCCAGAGGCGTTTCCATGTGGCAATGGTAAGTTTCTTGGCCTGACCATTTGTTGGAAATCCATTCTTCAATACGCGCCTTGTACGGTTTTAGTTGTAGAACCTGCCATCTAATATGGTAGCTATAGCGGGCATAATATAATGGTACCTATGCTGGCTAAGATTTATATTCTACTTTCGAAAATGTTTTCTACACTATGCACTAATAATAATATTAAAAATGATTTGATTTTTGCGTAGTAAGCATCTTTGACTATCATAAGGAGAAACCTCCTCCAAGTCTGCGTTTGCATTGTGTGTGTGGCGGGAGACCTTATGGTAGTTTCATTTTCAAAAAGCATTGCGAATTTTCTTTTAAAATTCTCCTATTCTTTGTTTAAAAGATAAATAACTGTTTTTAGTTCTCACACCAGCCTCATGACTGACCTGGAGTTTATTGTTCCCTTCCTAAACTCTGGGTGCCCACCAATTTCCACACGGGCAGTCTAGAGTTAGGTTATCAGATCATTCTGGATTCAGGTGTTGCTACAGATATCTGGAGGCGAGCTGGATGGCGTAGCATATTATCTATTGTATATAGTATTTCTTTTCCGCTATTTGTTTGTTGTAAACTCTGATAATGAATGTAATGTGGTGTAATGTATAAAATATTCAGTTTTTTTGTTTTAATGAATATTCATTTATCTATTATATGTTGTTCCGCTGCGATGGTTAGATTCTGATATTGTTCTTTCTGTTGTTCTGTTGTTGTTCTTTTCTTTCTTCTTCTCTCTTTTTCTCTCTCCTTTTACCTCTTTCTTCTTCCTTTAACCCTAACATTTCGGTTTTTCGGCAACGAAAAATCGCAAAACGTTACACAACGGGAGTGGTTGGATCATAATAATTTGAATTATAAATCGATGTCGAATGCGGACTCATGTTTCAAATATATAGATTAGGTTATATAATGCCTATGCCAACTGAGGAGGACGGTGAGACCTACACGAGTTCGATCACACTGGATGCGACTTAGGGTCTATGGTACATTGAGGTACTGACTCTATTTATCTTGGGCACAAGTCTACTGTGGACTCCACTTATCGGCAATGATGAGTATTAATTAATATTCAATGTCTACCTCTTATCATTATATTGTGTGTGTTATACTAGTTGGTTAATAATATTATTGTGTATTCTAGTATATGCTTATATTATGATACTTATATTGTCTCTGCATTTGTATATTAGATCGCCCTATCATAGTATACCATTACTCAGTCAAATTATATTAGCTATGCTGACTCGTTGATGGGAGAATAACATGTTATGGTATAATTCCCTACATTTGAGATGAGTTTGATTTACTTATTTATGGGCAATTCGGATTATCCTTGAGCCATGTTTATGGAGAGGATCGGATGTGCATTGTAGTTTCATGTTATATATATAGTCTTGGTATACAATATTTTTAGATAGTCTCCCTCATACCAGGCTTTATGTCCGATGCACGTTTTGTCTTTGTCTATTTATGCCATGACAACTCTCGGATACTTGATTAAGTAGTTTGGGAGTCGGATGCTTTTGGGAATATGTTATCAAAGTGGCTCATCGAAAGCTTTAGAGGCGAACATGATACTTGGATATTTATATACTTGATATTATAGTAGTACATGACAAATGTTATTTGTATACAAGACTTGCTGTATTAGACATTTTATTATAACTTTATTGATATTTAGATATTAGTTACATCTACCAGTATAGTCTTGTATATATTGTTCATCCCATTCTGTTCATATATATCTAGTATATTATATGTTACCGTTCGGCTGTGAGATTATATCGTCATGCCTTGTTATAGAGTTTGGTTTCTTCTTCTTTCTATCTTTTACCAATATTCAAAAGTAAGTCGTTGATGTGAGGCGTTGATTTTTGGGTACTACGAAAGGTGGTTTGTTACATGATGGCTTGGCCATGCAACTTACTCCTAAAGTGGAAAACAAGGCGAAACATGTGAAGTTGGAAAATGCATAACTCAGCACCAAGTTAGGAGGCATAACTCGGTACAACCAAAGTGCTAGCTTGGCAATGATCTTCATCTGAAGCCTCCTATCAGATGTGGAGAATGTAGAGAGAAGGTTTCATAGCTTATTTCATTCCATCTATAAATTGGAGGTGAAGTACTCAAAAAGGGATCTTTTTATTACTTTCCATATTAATAAATTTTACCCTGATACTCCATTGGATCCTTA
Source organism: Allium cepa (assembly GCA_030765085.1). Lineage (NCBI taxonomy): Eukaryota > Viridiplantae > Streptophyta > Magnoliopsida > Asparagales > Amaryllidaceae > Allium > Allium cepa. The sequence goes on from CM060929.1 coordinate 819,565,985, forward strand.
CCCGAGTTGTAAGTAACCGAGTTATATAATCATTATTGTAAAGTAAGTCAGAAATCATTAACAAAATTGACAATGGACGTGGCCTATTGATTTTGATCGAACAACTATAATTCTTCTATGTTATTTCCTCATTTTCAATAGTTATCTCTGATTACTTGATTGGGTGTTTGTCTCATTTTTGGTGCAAATAATTTTATGATTTCATTAAAAGCATTTAAGAATTTCATATATAGATCTATCTTGAACCTATGATATTAAACTATCCACTAGAAGTTGTTAACGGCAAATCCATGATTATTCAAATTTAAAAAAGTCTATTGTTAAACCCAAAAGAGTTATGGCATAAAAATTCTAACGAAAAATCTATCCTTCAAGGCCCACCAACGATGCTGAAAATGAAGGCTCTCGACATGAGGAAGAGACAAACCAACCCATCAATGCTGAGTTTCAAGTGCACCAGAGATGATGACTACGGTGGATTTGGATAGAATGGTGATTGAAGTGAACAAGGAGAGGCTAGAGAGCCAAAGTGCTATCATGAAGCAGATGGATAGTAGCCTTGCTTTGATGACTCAACAACCCCAAAGACGAAAGAAGAGTCATAGAGAATCATCATTTTCTAACTTAAAAGAAGATAGTTATTCATTGGATAGAAACCGAAGAGATAGAAATAGAAGATGAAAAAGAGGGAAGCTGGGACATTAAAAATGAGTTTTGGAAAAGCACCAGCTGAATAATTAAAACTAGTCCCCGAGTCATCACGACTCAGTGCCGAGTTAAGGACCCAAGTTGTTATTGATGGGTCGAATGATGAATTGCAAGGATGGGCTGGTGTTGATGCTAAGCAAGATTTTGGTGGCCAAGGCGGTGGTGTTCAAGTGAACGTTGTTGAGCCATTAAAGAAGGACTGTAGACTACAAAGAGCTGGACGAATTGTTGCCTCAAGGACAAGAGAACCCAGACGTAATGAAACTAATTAAGAACATTTATGAAGCCAAATACTTGGGTCAGTACCAGATGATTGTTGTCCAATTGATTCGACTGATCAAAAATATATAGCTGATATGGTGAGAATGCTTTTGAGTGAGAACCAATACCGAAGTCATGATGGTTGGGTTCATTACCTAGTAAAACCCCATTCACAGAAGATATTTTATAGGTAAATTATCCCATATGTTTGTTATGCGCTTGATTTTATCACATAATGAAATGACAGATCCGAGACAACATCTTTTGAAGTATAAATGGCATATGGATGGTGTCATAACAACTAATGCAATAAGATATAGGTGTTTCCTAATATTCCTTGAAGGTGTGGCTATGATGTGGTTTACTCGGCTCATGCTGAAATCTATATCTTCATTTGATCGGTTAGAAAGAAACTCTATCAAGAAGTTTAGGCTCCACACAACTCGACTGAAGTATGTGTTGTTATCCTTGTTAAGCATCCTTCACGGTCCTAGAGAGACTGAATAATTTTTTGAGTGGATTTAACACCGCTGAGGTGAGTAATGAAAAGGAAGATATTATGCTGATGACATTGATCCTAGGGATACACCTTGATATGGATCTTGATAAATGGCTAAAGATGAAATAGCTACCCACCATGGAGGAATTCTATCGAAAGGCGACCTAGGTACTACAAAGCAAATAAAGCACTTGGAAGAGCCGGATATGGCCATCGAAAAATATGTGGAAGACCATCAATTAAGATTGTGCCAAGTAATGTTGCTATAAAGTAAACTGGTGGGTGTGTCGAGGAACATCACAGCTCTATTGGGAATAAGAAAATAACCAAAAGAGAGGGAATCAGGGTGCTAATGGAAGGAAGCCGGACTTTAAGAAGTATCCGAGAAATTTGAAGCCTAAAAATTATACCCGACTAAATGAAAACGTTGAGAACATTTACCTTGCTACCTAAGGAACTGAAAATTATTAAAAACCAACTCAGAGGGAGTCAACCAAACGAGAAAAGCTATTAGGGAAGTATTGTCGCTTCCATCAGATACATAGATACAATACCAATAAATGTCGGCATTAGATGGACATAGTCGAAAATTCAATCGAAAAAAGGAAGCTATAGAATATGTGAAAGACCTGCAAGATGGTGGGAATACAAAAAATTGAACCCAAGGGCAGATGGCTCAATGGGAACAGGCCAGGCCTAATGGGAAAGGATATAGGTAGCCTGAAAAAAGAATGGAAATAACACTATCACCAATGGTCCTCATCCAATAGAGAAAAGCTGGAATGAGATAAAGAGATACAGAATTTCATTGAAGCATGTTGTGCATGAGAGTTCATTTTGCTGTGGAAGACGGAGCTTCTGTAAAGAAAACTAAAAATGACGACTGATAGTATCGTATTTAGAAATCATGATATATATGGACTACAAGCGTTAATGTTTGATCCCTTGGTGATTACAGCCATGGTTGGGTCAGTTACTGTGCACTGAGTTCTCATTGATTACGAGAGCTCGATTAATATTCTGCTTAAGAAATCATTTAATCAAATGAGGATGAATGGGCTAGACTTAAAGCCATGTAAATGTCGTATCTAAGGATTTACCGAAGATGCTACAGAGCTGTTGGTTGTACCGATTTATCAGTGGAGCTTGGTGAACGTGATCGAAAAAATGTGTGGGTGCACACCTACGTTGTGATTGATACGTATTTCGCTTACAATGCTTTCGGCATGCCATTTTTAAGGTGGGTCTAGCCGTGTGGTGTTTAATGATGACATTTCCTACGGAGAACAGGGTAGGAGCTATCTAAGGAGATCAGAGTACTGGATGTGTGGATCTTGAAGAAGCAAAGTGATGTGCAAAGAGAAAGAGTGTAGAGAAGACTCTCTACATAAAGACGATTGACGTATAGAACCCACCGCCTAAAACTTGGCTCAAACAACATAGTAAATTTCACAAAGTTATATATCTACGAAAAGAGCCAAAGGATGCAAGGGTAGCACCAGCAGAGCTGATGATCAATATCCCGATTGATGAGGATGCCTCGACCTAGGTCCTAAAGATTAGATCTCAGCTCGGCATCAAGATGAGAAAGGAATTGGTTGGGTTCCTCCCAGCAAACCTAAATGTGTTTGCCTGGACATATTCATATATAGATGGAATATAGTAAGAGATAGCATGTCATACATTGAATGTGGACCTATGATGCCTTACTAAGAAGCAAAAAAGGCGCGACCTAGGTCCAGAGCAATCCGTTGTGTTTAAAGAAGAAGTGGATTAGCTGAAGGCAAACGACTTCATTTGCGATGCAGTCTACCCTGAATAGGTATCAAATCCAGTACTGGTCAAAAAGCCAAACAAAAATGACAGATATGAATCGACTATTCAGATCTAAGTAAAGCATGCCCAAAAAACAGCTTCCAACAACTTAAGATTAACCGGCTTATGGACAGAACAGTCGAACATTAGTTTTTTTCCTTCATGGATGCATATTCTGATTACAATCAAATAGCAATGCATATTCTAAACCAGGAGCAAACCAGTTTCATCACTAACCTAGGGTTGTATTGTTATCATGTAATGTCACTTTTTTTAAGAATGTTATGCCAACGATTAGTAAATTCGATGTTCAAAGATCAGATTAGACGAACAATGGAGGTCTATGTGGATGATATGCTATTGAAGTCATAGCGATCAATAAATCATATGCCGACCTCTAAAAGTTGTTTGATGTCCTTCGGAAGTAGGGATGAGACATAACCCATGAACATGTTCTTTCCGAGTTGCATGAATCTGGCAAATTTTTGGATTACACAGTAAACTTGAGAGGCATTGAAGCTAATTCATAGTAGATTAGAGCGTTGAAAGATGTCGAAGCCTAGAAAATGCAGAGCTTGAATAGAAAGATCGCCACATCGAGTAAATTTATTTTAAAGCCGATAGGTAAATGCATACCGTTCTTTTATGCCCTCAAGAAAGAAAATGGGAGTTTTGTCTAGATAGAGGACTGCCAAAATGCTTTCCAGGACCTACTTGAACACATGTAGAGACCATCAATGTTATCAATGTCTTTGAGTATTGCACCGATCCTAGACTTTGGGAAGGTTACTAAAGTGGAAGATCGAGATAAGTTAATGTGATATAACTTACCATCTAGGAGGGCGATACTAAGACAAACTTGGGCTGACTTCCTTGCTAAGTCCACCGTCCGGGATAGAGAAGTAGAAGAAGATGTGGTTCGACTTGCTCAGTGGAAGTTGTATACAACCAGAGCATCTAATGAATTTAACTTTAGAGGAGGATTGGTCTTGATAACCACAAAGGAACGAACAATATGCTACATCTTGAAGCTTGAGCTCTCGACAACGAAAAACAAAGATAAATATGAAGTGTTGATTGAGAGACTTAAGATAGCGAAAGAATTGGGAATCAAAACATTGCATATATTTAGCGACTCTTAGTTTGTAGTCTATCAAGTATAGAAAGTATTTCAGGCTTTCGGAATAATTGAATTAGAAAAAAACATAAAACTTACATCAAACATCAGCTTAATCGACCTTCTAATCAAACTTTTGTCTTTGTTCGAAAGCTCTAACTCAACAAACTCTAGAATTGAACGAATAGAGGTTTACTTTTAGAGTTTACCAAATTCTTGTATAAGAGTATACCTTTTTAGTTGAAAGACATAAATACTGTGTTTGGCCATCCATTTAAGATGAAGCTACCTTAAAGGATAATGTCTGTATTTAAGAACATAAAAAATACCACCTTTTTTGAAGGTGTACTAGAAAATGTATGATGGCTATCAATACTTACCGAAGTCATCGAAAATCATAAGTATTAACGAAATACTTGATATATATGTATATCTGTGTGTGTAGGTATATGTATTTATGAAAGATATCATAGCTCCACTAAATTACAAATGTATTAATCAAGTCCGAGGAGCTAGAACCATAAAGAAAGTGTTTCAAAGAATCCTAGAATCACCGTAAGTGTTTTTTCCAAGAAGAGTAATATTTAACTTCTGTATTTTCTTGAATTTTAAGGATCAAATTACATTCAAAAAAAAATTTACTGTCTAAAAGATTTTGTTTTAAGTAGTGTTGTAATTAATGGATATTTGGAAGGAATTCTTTTTAAAATTATTTATTAAACATTTGGTGGAAACTATTATACGATTGTAGTGTTATACGTAATAATATTGATTCTCATATACATTGCTTTGTTGGTTGGGGAACTATAATCAATCCATTTCGATTTACATATATAGTTGATAATAAGTGGAAATAAAGTGAATTATTTAAATTTTAATGGAAATGGGATTCATATATAAGTCATCCAAAATACGAAAAATTAATTTATGATAAAAATCCCATGAGTTTATTGCTTGATTACCTAATTATTAACAAATTTGTAATCAGTTCAATTTTTACCAGTTATGTTTACATCCTTTTATTTACCATATACTCGAATCTCTATACCACTTTTCATAATTCAAAACGCCATTCTTACTTATACTATAAAATGAGTCCTTATTTTCACTTTAAGGTATCTTACCTAAAGCTTTTAATTTTCTTATCACATTTGAAATTATATTATCAGTACAAATAATTCATGATGATTTTGAATTTTGAAAATGGCGACTTTAGATTTGGTTGTCCCTAAATTGTTCGATAAATTGCTTCCAAAAATTTGCAACATCTAGTTTATGTTCGCCACAAGGCTCTGATTTCATCTTTCTATTTCTTCATCATCTATTGCTTCACGATTTTGCTCCTCGAGTTCGTTCTATGCTTTTCTCATGTTTGCACTTTGAGCATGCCGACTTCCATCCTCCTTTCCATTACCAATGACTATCGTTGCTTTTGATATCTTTGATTTCCCTCCGTTGTTGACTGCCTCGTCTGCCTCTTTTGTAAATCTCGGTTCGGGTTCTATCCAAGTCAAGCGTGCCTATAGATGTTTCTATCCCCTGATGTGGAACTGGTTTGGTTGTAGATGGATGTTTGGCGAATGCTGGTGGTTCAATGGTGGATGGTTCAGGGCTTCATTCCTCTTTAGCTACTTTACAATCAAAGGTAATCCCTATCCTCGCTTCTTTTACTGAAATCTATGTTTGTTCCAATAGTGTTGTTGAATTCCCAAACCAATTGGTTGGTTTTTTAAAAGATGCTTATTAATGCAAGCTCGTTTGATCCCAGTTAATATGATGTTTCTTTTGATGACAAACCTATCTCGCCCCTAAAGCAAATTATTGACGTTGGTATTGCATTCTGGAAAATCATTTACTTTATTTCATTTTGGACGAGGCTTCCCATTATTTGGTTGTGAAAAAACATATCCTTGGTTTGGGAGATTGCATGGTTTAGTAAATGTCAGGTGTGACAACTCGATTTATTTTTCTAAATTTTCTTACCCTCGGGAGAGAACACATATTTTGGAATCAAAACCTATTATTATTGGAGGAAAAGTATTTATCATTATCCAATAGAGCCCATATGTTGACATTGCCCATGAGCAAGTTTTATTCTATTTCCATCTGAGCTCATATCTCAATTATCCCTTCAATTTTTCAATCTCTTAAGGGAGTTAATTGGATTGTCAATCATATTGGTAAGCTGATTTGTCTTGACATTTCCACTGAGCGTAGACAGCTCCTCTTTTACACTAAAGCCCTAACAGAAATGACTCGTTCTAAGCAAATACCTACTCGTATTCCCCTCTCCCATGCCATGGATAGGGTGGCTAACGTTGACATATCGTACCAATGGAAGCCGCTTATTTTCGACATTTGTCACTCCTTCGTACACGTTATCTCTTTTTGCCGGCATTCTGATGTTGATCCTCATAACCTTCCCCTTAAGAATCCTCTTCCAAAACCTCGAGTTAGGCGTTGGCAGATCAAAGCTTCATACACCACCCGACCAACCCTCCTGATTTGTCATGTTTCGCTCTACCTTCCTTCGAAACTCCTACTTCTCTTTCTTCTGACCCTCCAGTTGTCCCTCCTCCCCATGTGCCACCACTTCCCCCTTCGGTCGTCACCCCTACGATGTCATCTCTTTATTCACCAGACCCAATCTCTCCCTCCTCACTTGGTCCACCTCACCATATGCCAACTGTCTCTCCTATCACTAGCCTAAAATTGAAATTTATCAATGCTCTCCACTCTAGCCCCTCCAATGCTGAGCGCATTGCTTAGGAGATCGTTGATAAGTTGATCGAAGATATGCAGCTTGTCGTTTACTATAAAGTTGGAACATGGTCTCATAGGAAAAGTGGTTTGTGCTACAACGTGAGATGGAAGATATTCTCAAAATAGGTCTCCAACAATGCTAATGGTGAATGAGAGTTATACTATAGACTTATAGATGATGAGTCCGTCCTCTATAATGATGGTGAATTCGATGTGGACAATGGCGAGATCTTGGTTGCTACAGATTGGGGATCGAAAATTTATTTTCTCCCCATGCACTCCTGGATACCGTCCTGAACTTATTAATTGGTTTTGTAGATGTGCCGATATCTAGTTTGGATTACTTCCTGGGTATATTGTTTGTTACTATTATTAATAACTGATATATTTGCCTCATATTCTATGTTACTTCTATTGAGCCTGGCTAGTTCATTCTGTGCTTTATTGTCGATATTTTGCTATTGACCAAGCACCTTGGCAGTATTATTTTGTATTGTAGTCCTAGTTCCTGGGACTCCTACGCCTTATTATATATGTATATGTGTGCGCGTGCACGCACGTGTATACGTTTATATATAATGCGGTAGTACGATCCTCGGATCATACATCTTTTTTATCAAAAAAATAATCTTGTTCAATTAGTCAATTTCAAGGGCTTTTATTCTGTTTTACTGGACTCGTCAATAGATATCTTTGGATGCACTAGTGTCATATCTGCAGTGTGCTCGAAATCACTTTCGAGATCGAATATTTGTACCCACGGATATGGACAAAGATCGAAATTTATCTGCATTTCCCATGATTAATAAACTCATGAAAGATAAATGCAAAATTTTGGCCAATATAATTCCTTTCCTGTAACAATGCAAATATAAATACGAGGAATAAAACATACAACAATAAAAATCAATTTTGGACATAAATGTTCATTTATACACACCTATTATGAATTATAACCTTGATAAAACAAAAAATATCAAAATATGCATAATTTCAATTACTATCTCGATAAAGACAAATGGATAATTTTCAGATGTAAATATTTGTGATGACCCGGAAATTTTGAACATTTGAAATTGAGATATTTAATTGATTTTAAACATTTGGAAGTTATTTTAAACTTGAATTTCAATTTTAACGATGGATTTGACAATTAAATTATTTAATTTAATATATTGAACTTGGGTAAAATTTTGAATTTTCGATTTTACGCTGATCAAAAATAATTTGATGACTTAGAAAATTCATACTGATAATACTGAAGATAATGAAAGCTTCAGAATTGAATTTGGAAATGATTTGTTCAGTTTTGAAATTATATCGTTTAAATTGATATTTACAAATAGCCTTCCAGGACACAGTCTTAGAATTCGACGAAATCAGTTCCATTGGATCCATAATATTGTATTATTATCGGATTTCAATTTTCATAGCATTTGAAGTGACCGTTTGGTCATACGATAAGCAAATATGCTGAAAATTTTATGGAAAATTAATTTTATAACTGGGTTCGAAAAGCTACCTTCACCATACGATCGAATTTGGACTCGGAACCTTTTCCATTGTGTTCGAAATAGGCGTATAACATTATAAACGCTGGTGGCATGCCTCGATTGGAGATCGAGATTATAAGTTGCGGAAATCGGGACGTTTCATTTATTTTTTACACTTGGCAAATTTCAATACACACGTTGAAGAAAGAAAATTTATCGCGTTCGAAGAATAAAATAAAATGTAAATCGAAAAGAAAAAAAACGACAGAGCTCCCTCTCTTCGTTTCAAAAACAATTCGTAGAAGAACAAAATAAAATCAAAATGATAATGGTCGCGTCTTCTCCCAAATTTGAAGAAAAGTGGGGGATGCCTCGTTTATCCCCTTCTTCCTTAAAATCGAAAACCAATCCACAAAATCGAAAAAAATAATGGCAACGCATAAGAACGCCTGCGCACGCGACATCGATGGTGACAATCTCGAGCTGCGATGTAAGGCAGCGATGAAGGGCAGCAGCCATCGATGCAAATCTTGTTGGTATTTGCGAAGAACGGGAGTGAACGGGGACTGTCGTGAGATGGATAGACGGCGGCAGCGGGGTCGTGGTGGGGGGTTCACATGGGCGCGTAGGCTGATGGTCACTTGCGATCGAAGCTTAGGAATTCGCGATTATCGAGCTCGAGCGACGTGGTCCGCGGCATGGCAATGACGTGATTGCTGGTGCTTTGCTCGAGTTATTGGTGACAATGAGGTATTGTTGTTTAATATGTTTATTTGCTCAGAATTTTTTTTAATTAATAGTAATATCTAAACCTGTCTAGTTTAAATTATATATATATATATATAAGATCCGATTTTTTTTTCAATAGGCTGTTGTTTTAATATAATACATAAAGATTTGAAATTTTAATATAATTGTAGAGAGAAATATATATGTGTGTGTGTGTGTGTGTGTGTGTGCACTAATTATAGTAACAGTTTTATTTGAATACAAAAGGGTTTGGAAAATAGAGAAGTTGTAAATATCAAGCAGTTTACATAAAATCAGATTTTTAACCTATATAAATATATACATTTTTAAATCTACTGGTTTATTTTTAATAATGTATTATAAAGACCAAATTGTTTAATAAACACATTTAATTATTTTAAGTTGCTAAAAAAATATTTTTTTTAGAAGAAAAATATTAGTTTGAAAATTAATTGTTAGATAAAATAAAATTTATTAGATGAAAATTTAGTTATTCGATTAGTTCGAATATTAATAAATTGTATAATTATTTATACAAGGTCTAATACAGTGAAGAAACATATCGGAATGGAAATGGATTGAAAATAAAAGCAAAGGTGAGATCTTCTCACTCAATCGGATTTTCCAATTTAATTTTTAATAGTTAAATTTAAAATTGTTGATTGTGTGCTTGGATGATAAATTATTATCAGTTGTATTGGATTAGACTCTATGCGCCGCATAATAGCGGATGATATTATATAAACCCATATACCGCGATATTCCACCTCGAAGTGGAATTGGTATTATATATGTATTTGGAGTGATTGGTTTCCCGCATTATAAAGCGGATGAGACACTATGCGCCGTATAATAGCAGATGATATTATATTAATCCCATATACCGCGATATTCCACCTCGAAGTGGAATTGGTATTTAATTGTTGTGCCAACATCTGTGGATGTAGAGAATTCCACATAAACAGGTCGGAGGGATCCAACTGGATTCCTTAAATATTTGAATTTGTTTCATATGTTGTGTGATGGTTTATTTATAATCTGTGTATGATTATACTTATTATTGAAATCGTTGAAGGCTATAATTTCGCCGAATATATTTTTGGTATCATAGGATACCAAAAATAAATAAAATTGGATTTTTGAAATTTGAGTAGAAAATTTATAATAAATTCATTTAAAAGAATAGGGTGAATTTAAAACAAGAAATTTAAATAAATAAAGTTTTATTTTTGAAAACTTATTGAATAAATTCCAAAATATGGGAAAAGATTTTAATAAATGGGTTTTGAGCAATATTGTTTAATAATTGAAAATTTTATTTAAAATTCATATTTTAAATAGATTGGAAGAGATAAAGGAATTTATTTCAAAAGGGAATAAATTTAGAAATCAAATTTGGAATTCGATTTGGTGATTGAAAATGAATCTTTGGGAAATCAATTTGAAATTTGACTTGGTGTCTGAAAGTGAATATTTGGAAAACGATTTGAAAATCGTATATCAGTGGATATTTGAAAATTTAAATTCACAATGAGAATTTTATAAAGGAAAGGGAATTTTGTTTTAAAAATGAACATCAGATTATTTTTAAAGGTGTGGAAAGAAATTTACGAATTTGAAATGTAAATTAAAATAAATCGAGAAATTTATTAATTGATTTAAATGAACCATTTTAGAATGGAAAGTGTATTTTCCCTGAAAAGCCGAGTATGTTTTTTTAAAGTAGCTTTCGAATATAAATTGAAAGTTTTAAAGTTGGTTTTAAAAAGGATACTTTGGAGAAATTATTCTCTTAAGTTGTTGTTTCTAAATCTTTAAAATAAAGATTTATTTAGTTGATTCTAGAAGTGATTATTTAAAGATTTAATTGATATTTGATTACAAAATGGTTATTTAAATAATCACACCCTGTCTAATAATTTTATTTTAAAATTATTTTGGACTTAAATTAATCTGAAATATTAGTATAATATTTTCATAACTAATATTTAAGCAAGTGTTTAAAATAGTTTTATTTTAAATGTTTCCAAGTATATTTTGGATAAGTATTTTAAATAATTTAAAAGTATTTGAACTTGGCAAATTTGCAGTGGAATTAAACAAGTATTTGGAAATTTATTCCATGTGAGGAAAGTGATTTGAAATTTGTTTTCAAAAGATTGGAAGGTGAAAAGTGAAATTTGTTTTCAAATGGTTGAAGTGTTAAAATTATATCATGCAAAGATATTTTGAAAATAAATAATTGGGGGAAAATAATTTAAAACTTGGTGATTATTGTGAATATTGTTTGATAGTGATTATTGTAATATAGTTAAATAACCAACTATCAATATTGGCCTTTAAAAGGCGTTTGAATTTCGATGCGACTGGGGATCGGATTCCAAATAGATATTCGAAAACCACATCGAATCTTTGTGTTGGATCTTTTATTTAAAAAGATCAAAGTGGAAATTTTTTGTGAATTACTTGAATCAGAATGTAACACTTATTTTTAAAATAAGCGCTCATTATTCGGATTAGCCAGGAGAAGACATTGTGTCATAAAACTCATTCCGAATAATGATATGACGAAATGGGATTGCATTTGAAGATGGTGTTGAAGACCGGGTATTTTCGAAAGCGAAAGGATTACCTATCGAATGTCTCCGCACTTGGTTGCTCTGGTATAGAGATTTTACCACCCTTTGTGATGGGGATTCCGGACGTGATTAGTGAATATCCAGATTTGAAAGAGCTTCTTTGAAGTGCCTTCAGCTCCGTTCGATCCCGGACCGGACTTGTATGGATGTGTTTCTGACGTTACACTTTGAGATGTAAAGCTGGTTTCTATCAAATACATTTCTGTTTGGTGGCGGAGAATTTATTCTCTTAGCTTGACACTCTTCTCTAAGACGTACAAGCTCAGAGGTAGTTGATGGTTGCTAGTGGTACATTCCCAATTTGGTAATGTGGCATACGAAGTGCTGCTGATCATTTGTCGATCGAAGCATGGCTTTTGTGAAAAGCGTAGCTTTGTGGACGAGACTTCGTCGGACCTCACACCCCGGAAATGGTCGAAACATGAAGGATGCAGCAAGGTTATTTGGAGGTAGCGCCTTCTGAGGGTATGTTTATTTCCTTCTGGAAAGAGGTGGTATCATGGTATGGAGCCTAGATATTTAACCTATGTGAATGCTGCGAATTTATTACTTTGTGGTTGTTGGTGTTAAGGATCCTCGGATAAATGTCGGTTACGACCAGGGGATGGCACACTCGTCAGTTAGTTACCTAGTTACAGAGGTAACCCGGCCTTGTGTTGGCAGAGATCCGGTTAGGTTCTTGGGGCGTCCCTCCAGAGGCGTACCCATGTGGAAATAAGAAGTTCCTTAGCCTGACCATTTGTTGAAAATCCAAAGAAACAATACGCGTCCTATACGGTTTTAGTTGTATAACCTGCCATGGAATGTGGCGGTAACCTGCTATTGAACATGGTAGCTATAGTAGGCATAAGTGCAAAATGTCTATGCTAGCTAAGATCTATATTATACTTTCGAAATGTTTTCCACACTATGCACTAATAATAATAATATCAAAGAGATTTTGCGTATCAAGCATATTTGACTATCATAAGGAGAAATCTCCTTCAATTCTGCGTTTGCATTGTGTGTGTGGTGGGAGGCCTTATGGTAGTTTCATTTTTTAAAAAGCATTGCGGATTTCTTTTCCTTTCTTTTTTAAAAATAACTGTTTTCAAGATCTCACACCAGTCCCATGACTGACCTGGAGTTTATTGTTCCCTTTCTAAACTCTGGGAGGGTGCCCATAATTTTCTACATGGGCAGCCTAGAGTCAGGTTATCATTATTCTGGAGAGAAGTCAAAAAATATGTGCTGTGGAGAGCTGGAGTTCAAGCTGGATGGCGAGACGTATCACTTATACTATGTAGTGTCTGTTGCGTTTGGGATAGTGCAAGTCAAATTTTCATGTAAGCAAGTTCTAATAAATGCCGATGTTGTGTTTGTGTTGTTGTAAACTCTGATATTGTGATTTAAAAACTAATATAGTCCATTGTTTTAAAGATTATTCATTTATCTATTATATATTATTCCGTTGTGAAATGTGAGATTCTGTTGTTGTTTCTGTTTTCTTCTTCTATCTTCTTCTTCTTTAACCTTAACGGTTCGGTTTTCCGGCATTCGACTATGCAGCATTTGATACAGTGGACATATTGATGTCGACTTTCGAGCGTCAAAAAATTGGGTTGTTATATTATTGTTACACTAAAAATGGGACAAACCCCCAAACTATTGAAAATGAGCAAACAACACGTAGGAATTATAGTGGTTCGGCCAAAATAAATAGCCTACGTCCACTATCAATTTTATTAATGATTTCTAATATTATTTACAACAATGATTTTACAACTCGTTTGCTCACAACTCTGGTAAGGATTTAACAAAGTATTCTGGTAAAGTTTATTAATTCGAAAAGTAAGAAAAGGATCTATTTCTAAGCACTTCACCTCCTATTTTTAGATGGAGATCAACAAACAAGCTACGAAACCTTCTCTTCATGTTCTCCACGTCCGCTAAAGATGAAGATCGTGCCCAAGTCAGCACTTTGGTTGTCAACTTGGTACGAGTCGTGCCTCACAACTCGGTTTCGAGTTATGTGTTTTCCAACTTCACGTGCTTCGCTTTGTTTTCCACTTCTTGAGTAAGTTGCATAAATGAGTCATCACCTTCAAGTTGGTACTGAGTTGTGTGCCTCAACTTGATATCGAATTGTGATATTTGCTTGAGATTCTAATTTTTACTTCTTGTCACTTGGCTCGTTTGAAAATTGTTGTCTTCTAGACAAGGTTCATTACCGATTCTTTGGACTTCATCCAAATTCTGAATTCTAGACCTACCCTTCTGGACTTTTGGTTTTATTTCACAACTAGTCAATGATTTTCACCCATTAAGATATGACTTGGTACAAAAGCAGGATAACACTTGCCCCAAAATATGTTTTGTGTTAACAAGGCGTGCTTTGGAACAAGATAAGTTAGTGACTTTAGACTTTGATATGGATAGATATCTTCATCATCTACACTGTTTTCATAAAACAGTGCATCTTCTATGCATTATAGCGTCGCTCTAAACAGTTACAAATTCATACCCTTCGAAAGATATAAGAATTAAAGCATCCTATTCAGTTTTGTTATTCGAATTTGGAAATTCTAAGAGTCTCTCCTTCAGTCAGTTATGTAGGATTTCATCTTCCCACTTCATTTGCTTTCATTTTTAATTCCCATTGCTTACCATTCTTTTTCATCTTTTTTTCACAACTAAATACCAAGTTGTGAAGTGTAATTCGGTACCGATTTTTATGATGAACTTCGAGTTAAGTAATACTTGAGTCATTTTTCCATCTCACTTTTCCTTTCACCTGTTACTTCAATTTACGATTTCAACTTTAGCTTTCTTCAATTTTTGACCTAGGCCACCAACTCCATTATCAACTCATCATCTCGTCATTGCCTACTTTAGACAATGCCATCGTCAACTTGGTTGGTTCTACCTTCAATTCATTAGAACTTGCCCCAATTTAACTCGAGTCTCTTGCCTTGATGGTGCCATTAACATTGTCTTCAAGCCTAGGCAGGTGGTGTTGCCACTCCGAGGGTTATCAACGCTTAATAAGGACCATCAACTACATTCGGTCAGCGTTCATACTTCACCTTCCTCTTCGTACTTTACTCGAGGCTTGTAAAATACTTGAGTTCAAAAGGGGTTTTGGAAACACGAGGCTAACTTGAGGTTTTTCCACCGATTCCCTAGTTTTAACTTGGGTTTCTCCTCCTTCCCATATGCTCTGAGTCAGCTTTGGGTTTTGCCAAGCCCTGCTCCAAGTTTTCTGTATGGCCTTTGTTTTCCAAAAATTACCCTAAATTTTTTACGTACAAGGAGGAGGATGGACAACTTTAGCAATTCTTGATCGAGTGTTGGTGGGAAGGTTTCGAGTAATGGTCACATCAAACGTGCTCCAACATTCAATGAACACTTTCATTACTGCTTTAAGTTGGATATTTTAGTTCGATGTCCCTACAAAGAGAAGTTCAGTGTCATTTCGGATGATAGTTATCGAAAATCGTACGCTAATGGGTGAAATTCGGCAAACCGTTCCATAGTGTGATTGTACCCGTTTGCTAACACAACCGAGCTATCTACATAGAGTGTTCGTGTACACCATAAGCTGGACACATGACACTGCATACACTGAATTGCATATCACTGCCCTCGTCAATGTATAAGATCTAGTCGGTCAATACACGTTGACATCCATTAGATCTTACACATCGGCTACACAATGTATAATTCGGTACAAAGATAAGAGATAAATTCTACTGAACCATGCTCATTTGTCAAGTTTTTCAATAGTCAAAAACCGCAGATGCTTCTTGTGTATCTTTGCGATGGGTGCAGGTCCATCCACATCAGAGTTCGTCCCATCTACAATGGATTCAACTACTATCTCAACATCCACTTCATCTGTCCAACTTCAACCACCTCGTTGTCCGATAAGACAGTCTTCAAAAGCGATTCCTTTTATAATGGGAGATGAGGCTGATGCAGGGTTGCATTCGGTATCAAACTTGATGGCTATTTATTCTGAACAACCCTTCAAACTCTTTAGCATCCACATTGGATGAGGAGACTGTTAGGAGAATTTGTGAATAGCATGATATTCCTTTTGAGGATGTTCTAGTCTTAGAGCCCTTTCAATGGACACATGATCCACCCAAGGGTTACATAGCATGCAATAGTTACATGTATCTCTCTATAGGTGTTCCACTTTTTAATCACTTTGCTTGGCTCCTCCTCTAGTTCATGAAGTTTGACCCAGTTAAACTTCACCCAAATGACTATGCTTCTCTGGACAACATTACATGGTTTGTCTTCATCATTTAGGTAGGGTGTCCATACTGGAGGAAATTAGATATTCATTCAGCTTCAAAAAGCAATGAGACAACCCATCTCTAACCTATCTAGAATCGTCTAAAGGTAGTCATGTGATTATCAATCTCTGAAACAAGCTAAGTTATTTTAAAGATGAACAATTCTTCACGTGTTATCCACTCGGCTTCACTCGGAAGTGACTACTAGGACGTAAGTTCTACTATTTCTTTATCTTGGTGGAGTCAATTCCATTCAAATCGCTAACTCTGCCATTTCGTAAATTTACAGATATCCAAACGAGATGCAATTATGAAGCTTGGGCTCACACTCTCCGAGCTCTTCAAAACATTCTTGTCGTTGAGTGAAATTGAACTTTCTTCTAACAAACGAAAACAACATGACAATTTCAACTTCTATAAAATAATCGCAGTCTTAGCCTCTTTCCTTCCGTTTGTAGAGGTGACCAGCCTACTCAAGAGACTGAGGTCAAGCCTCAAGTTGCTGAAGATCAATAAGCTCCTCCCATGATATAAGAACCTCGAGTTAATTAAGGAGCGAATGAGGTGGATGATGGTAATGAAGATGCTGGTGATGTGATGATGATGGAGATAACAAAGACGGGAGCGACAATGAGCATGTGAATCTCGATCACCTATCTATGGGAGACATATATGGTAATAGGCAAGTATTATCTGCCCCTGTCGTCAAAGTAAAGATCATTTCACATTACCCCGTCACTCAACTACAACAAACTCTGATTATGGAAGCAACTCCAGCTCCTCCAACTAAAGACATCTTAAGTTATTTTAGGAACATCCCAAATAATATCTCATCGTATTACAACCATCAGTCTCCCTAACATTGGCTCTTCCATCCGTATGGCTTCTGATGTGCCTTTTACTGCAGTGGGTAAGATAATTTCGCTCAGTCGACCACCTAAGCATGGTCTATAGGATTGTTAGGGCACATTGACACTAAACACGACATTCAAAGTTATCACATGTTTACACTACACGTGTTGTTCCTCGCCTTTTAAATCTTAACTTAGTCGTGTTTTCTTTCCAGGTACAATGGGACGTCCAAATTTCTTTGATTAACTCCAATATAGGGAAAAATCATATGAATAAGACTCGGCAAGTCTTTGGAGAAAAGAACAAGAAAGGAAGAGTGCAAAAGAATGAAAATATCGCAATGATCGTGAACGAGGGTACCGCAAGCGGTTTGGGTTAGGTAGGACATCTCACACTCAACATCGTATTCATTCTCCTCTACAAAGGGATCAACATATTCATTCTATGGGACCTGACCCTGTTCCTACTTTAATGCCTTAGATTGTCACTATTTTTGTGTCGCTTGTTACACAAATGATGGTTTCCTCCCACAAATTCAAATGGGTTACTCGACCATCTGGCTCCACAACCTCCGAGTCCTCTAAACACAAATTGGTAAAGAGCATGCTCCTGCTTGTGTCCCTATGGTAGTTATAGAATCCGTGTCAAATCCTCGGCTTGTTGAGCTTCAAAGTGTTTTCCCCACTTTCAACTTTGAGGGGATTACATTTGCATATCCTTTCAAGGACATTCCTGTTAACGTGGCCAACGACCTCACGGCTTGTGAGAAAGATCCATATGACCAATATTATATATGGAGGAGATCTGCACAAGCCTTATTTGATGTTAACAGGGATAACAAGCTAGCCCTTTAGGTGAAAAGAAAGAAAAGAAAGAAATGTTACTTTGGACAGAGTTAGAAAAGATCAAGGAGTCTCATAAGGCAACGAAGAAAAAATTACTAAATGAAAGAAAATATTTTAAGGGTAAGTTTCAAATGCAACAGACTCGGCTCGAGACTACATATCACAAGAGCCACACCCTTGTTATGAAAAAAGAGGTTCTCCAAAAACGTTGATGAGCAAACTCTAAAGATAAAAATTAGATGTTGCGTTGGAGGCTGAGAAAAAAGAAAAAGATGAAGCTCTTAGTGTGGACGATGAGTATATAGGTAAAATGCTCGATGCTCAGAAAGCACAGAAGGATGCGAAAACTCGTGCGGACAACGTTGAGGATAAAATCAAGTCTGAGATTGAGCTCACTCTGGCTCGCTTCTATGTGAATGTCATTAAGTTTCGAAATTTAAAAGGGTTGACAATGCATACCCTAGAGCACTCGTCATTGGCTGGGGAGAAATTGTTAGGCAAGAAAAGGAAAACACATGCATGTTGATAAAGATGAGTTAAAGGCCACCTTTTAGACAATGAGGATTTTGATGCACTTCTCGTAGGCAAGGTAATGTTAGATGTCGAGTCTTCTATTTCTATTGATGTGCCTGTTGAGGCCTTTTTCGAATCTAGTTCTAAAGATTTGGGTGAAAGTAAGATTCCTGCTTCTCAGAGACTCCCAACAGAGACCCTTAACTTAATGGTGGTTGCTTTTAGCATTGTCGCTTCTACTATATGGCATCTTACTTCTGAATCCATTATTCCTTCTTTCGGGATTTCCATAGCTTCAACTACCATGGTGACTTTTGGAACAACAACTTCTTTAACATTCCAAACTGATGTCCAATTTGATCCCCAAGACCATTATACATTGTCCAAGTGTCTCCAAGGATACCTCTTCGGTTCCTCGTCGTAGAGGAAAGTCATATGGGGACTCATTATTAAACAATCTCTGCTTCTCCTCAAGGTGTATCACTAATTTATTTTGTGTTCAAGAAACACCAGATGAATCCTGTGGAGGCTTCTAACCTTTATTTTTCTTTTTTTCAAGTTTCAGGCCCGCCTTCTTTTGCCCTTGCACCTGATGCATTCCTGATTTTGGGCCTCCAAGGCGCAATGAACAAGTCCATCATTATTTCTACCCTAATTCCAATTTTTTCAACCGGTTACATTTTGAGCCTGATGCCGAAAAGATTCATGCGATGGTTGAAGAAATTGCAGACGATCCTCACATGACTTAGGGCGATGAAGAGGTAGCTACCACAAAGGCCACAGAGCACAAATCTAGGCTGTCAATGCTAGAAAGGCAGATCTCCCAATTCTAAAAGGTAAAAGAAATCTAAAAGGAGAAAGTCGATGATATTCCTTTCCTGCTCTCTGTTTCCTTTCTCACCAAACCATTCGTGCTCCGCCTTCCACACTCCAAGCGGCTGGGAGCCTTTGGGAATTGATTACAATTGGGATGAGGATCCCTAAGATTATCAATCCGTAAGGGAAAGTTTACATCTAGTAAAACGCCAATCTCAGCTTCTTTAGGGGCAAAGAAGAGGAAGAAGATGAATGACCAGATGTCATTTTCTTACGGTGTAGTTTATTTTAGTTTTTTGTTTTGCACTTGTACATAGGTCCTTATTGTGCGAGTACGACCCTTGCTTTTGCTTGTAAAGTTTTAGTTGTGAATAAAACTGTTTTCTTTTAGGTTCTCGTCTTATTTTAATTTTACGTCTTTACATTTATCTACCTATATACTTAGTTTGATTGAGTTTTTAAGATGATCATATTTAAATCAATGCAATATCATCATTCATGCATGAATAATTTTCGTGATTGCTTAGTAGTGCTTCATTATTTCATTCTGTTTATCGCTACGAAAAGATTCCTTCCCTGTATAACAAAATTGTAGTTTTTTTTGTCAACTTCGTGGCCTATCTTGCTTGCCTTTGGTCAGGATCCGTTTAACCAAGAACAAAGTTGTAGCCTCACATCACTTCCTATCTCTTAAAAGTAATGCTTTGGGAGTCTATTTTTGAACATCCATGCTCGATCTTGCCTATTTCTAAACAATAATCGTAAAAACACATCGCAGCTGTGAAAGAAGATCCAATTTCATACTGGGTCAAATCTATGCGATCTAGTATTTCATATGCCTATCTTTGGGCATCAACATTATACCTTGCCTATCGCCAGTCATTGGTCTTAGACCCTGCTTATCTTTGGGCATAGGTCAAAGGTTAGAGGTATATGATGAATTATCTGATTGACCCTAGCGTGATTATACTTCCACTTCCCGATTATGGATCGAAGGAGTTCCTTGGTACTATCTTCGGGTACCTAAATATCTGCATTTTCAAAACAGTGAATGTTTAATTTCATTATTGTTCACACAACATAAAGCTAGACTTTTAAGAATACAGTTCTATTGATTACTATAGCAAACTCTACATACAGAAAAAAAAGGGCAGACTCTGGCTTGTTACATCAAAGTCTAGTCAAATATTTACAAAGATACATTTTAGTGAAATAGCGTCTCAAGAGTCGCTATTCCACGCTCTTGGAAGTTAGATTCCACCAACAGTCACTGGCTTAAAAGTTCCATCTTCAAGCTTATATTCTATCACAAAACAACCTTATCAATTTGGGCCAAGTGCCATCGGACGAGGAAAGACTCGTTTCAAAATGAGATCACTTATCTCAAAGATCTGAATCCTGACCTTGACGTTGGATTATCATGCTACTCTCTTCTAGTAAGCAATTACCCTTAATTCAGCTCATTCTCACTTCTCATCAACCAAGTCAAGGTATGCGAGCAAGAATTTCTCTTTCATTTTGGGAAAGTAAACTTTTTGATAAGAAGGAACTTCCAATTGAATTGGAATTAGGCCTCTGATTCGTAGGCCAAAGCAAATGGAGTATGATCGACTGTGGAATTATGAGTCATTCGTTAAGCCCACAATGCTATAGGTAATTTATCAACCTAGTTATATTTGGCCTTCGTCAATCGCCTCTTCATGATAGATCTGATTATCTTGTTCACCGCCTCCACATATCCATTCGATTGCGGGTGCGCTAAAATTGCAAAATTTCAATTTAATTCAATACTTGTTGTAGAAATCTTTAAATTCGGCACTGTTGAATTGGGTTCTCCTGTCGATGATAATCTTCTGTGGAACCCCATCACCATGAAGTTGGTCACCTTTTTCGTGATGATCGTGGCCAACATTTCAACTTCAGTCCACTTTGTGAAGTAGTCAACTGCAACGATGACATACTTCAATCCATCTTCCATCTTTGGTAGTACACCAATTATATCAAGTCGCCAAACCACAAATGCCGTAAGGTGACCATTTGCGTAAGCTCTATGGATGGGGCTTTATGAATCTTCGCAAATATTTGGGATCTTTCGCACCTTTAGTGTAATTAACCACGTCCCAATTGATTGTTGACCAAAAGTATCCATAGAAAAAAATCTTCTTGCCAAAGTGAAAGCTTTTATTAATATATATATAATTATATTAAAAATGGTGTCTTCCTCACGCCTTTAAGAAAATGGCGTCGCTTCTTCCTCTCGTGCTTTCCATATGAACACACCACTTACAGAGAGATTTTAATTCGTAAAGCATACATTCCAAAGCAAATATTTTAATCTTGAAAAAAACCAAATTACCGTGATTCTTAAAAGAAATCAAATCGGAAAGAAAAATTGCTTTAGATGTGGTTATTTCAGTCATTGGGAAAAACATTTTAGAGACCCTATCATCTGCTTTAAGGGTAAAAGGACCAGTCATAAAGGTTTCGCATGCAATTTTACTTTTTCTTCAAGCTTGAAATCGAAAAACAAAATGGAAGCTGGTATTGAAGTTTTCATTTCTTCAACAGAAATTGAGAGGGAATTAAAAATGGCGAGTTCTAGGTCATAATCTCGAAATCAGATAACAAAACGGAAGCTGGTAATGAATTTTTCATTCCTTCTACAAAAAATGAAAGAGGATTACAAATGGCGAGTTCCGGGTCGTAATCTCGATCGTTAAAGGGGCATTCACTGTGATGCAAATAGAGGAGCTTCTAGAGTCAAAGTTTAAAACATCTAACATTAAAGAATTGGAGTTGGGATGTAAAGAGGTTTGATAACGATTTTATTGCGACGTTCCCTCATAATTTCTTATCTAGAAACAATGTCGGATCTATTATCTCAAATAGTGGCATTCTTGGATTGAAAAGATGAAGTCTACAAGGGGGTAGTAAATTTACAGGAGCAAAAGAACGCATTTGGATTACGTTGGAAAAACTGCCTCTGGCTTACAGAATTTTGAGGATAGTTAGAATGGTGTTAGCAAAAGTAGTGGAGGTTAAGGGACTTCAGAGAGATTTTATGGATGTTGCCGATTTCACCACTTTGAGGGCAGAAATCGAAATTCCTACCCATGTGAATTGCCTTGATCAAACCATTCACGGATGAGTATTATCATGAAATATCTCTAAAAAGATTCATAGGTGACCCAAACTTTAGTATGAATTCTAGAGCTTTTAAAAACAGTGTCTTTTTGAAGGAGATGAACAGTAAGCCATAGATATGGAGATATAAGAAGAATTTGAGTGTTTTGGGGGATGGAGTTTTTGTTGATAGTGGAGATAAGATTGAAGGTGGAATAGGTAATCCAAAATCGATATCATCAGCTGACGTGAATGATGATAAAGCTATTAATAGTTCTGAAATGGAGAGCAGTGAGAACATGATAGATAATGATTTGGAGTGCTTTAAAGCATATGAGGAGGTTGTAACAGATATGGATACGCTTCAAAATAGTGGTTCAGGTGGAGACTTGCAACAAGAAAAGGAAAATAGAAGATACATGATGAAGCGGGGAAAATGGAATCATCAAGGAGTAATGACAACTTGGTAGATGAAAATTTAGCATATGAGAAGTACATAGCAGATGAAGACAAGATTCAAAACAGAGATTTAAGTAAAGACTTACGACAAGGAAAAGGAAAACATAGGAGGCATGATGAAGCAAGAAAGCGGGTTCTACAGGGAGTTTGCAATGGCAAGGAAAAAAGGAAAGAGCGCTGTGGAGTATGCTGGAGTACTGTCATTAAGGAGAAGTGCAAGAGGCTTGGAATCTGATCATCCACTTGAAGGTAGCATTTTGTTCCTTCTTTTTTAAATAGCTTATCTAATGAACAATTATATTCTCTTGCAAATGGCTCGGGATTCATTTTAAAAAGTAATGGCATTGAAATTGATGAATTCAAGCGTAAAGAGTTGGAGAGGGTTAATCTACAAAATGATTATGACAACTTGGTATGTAAGAGGTCTAAGCACAGCCTCAAAGTGCCAAACAGTCAAGAATATAATTAGTACTATAAAATCTGACATTGTGTTTTTGCAAGAGATTAAACTTTCCAGTTCTGATGATAAAAAATTCATTGCTTGGATGGGAATATTTTGGACAAATGGAGTTATGTAGAAGCAAGGGGTAGTGCAGGAGGATTGTTCATTGCTTGCATGTGGCTTTGGAATGTAAAGGTACTGGGGTTTAATATTTTATCACTAATGTGTATGATCCAGGAGACGAGAGGAAATTATTATAGGAGGAGCGTACACAAATTCGAAGTTTGATTCAAGGGCCCTGGTTAATTGGAGGAGACTTTAATGTCACCATATTTGAGTACGAAAGAAACAAAAGAGAGAATGAATATATTGGTGATATAGAAGATTTTAATGAATTTGTAAGAAACTATAAATTGATAGATCTACCCCGCACAAATAGAAAATATATTTGGAGCAATGGCAGAGAGATTCCTATTTTCTTAAATTAAATATATTCTTTATAAACCCAAAATTTGAAGACATATATCCACTTTCTTTACAGAAAGGTCATGATGTTATTGTTTCATATCATTGCTATATAGTTTTTGACTTTGGAGATGGTGCGAAGAGGAAAGCAATATTCAAATTCGAAAAAGTGTGTGGTTTAGAAGATGGTTTTGAGGATATGATCAAGAATAAGTGGCCATAATTTCATAGGAAAGAAGATGCAGCAAACATTATTTGTAAAAGGTTGAAAAATCTTAGAAGTTATTTGGAAAAAGTGGAATAGAGAAGTCTTTGGCAACATTAAAGCTAAGAAAGAGAAATTGGAGAATGGCATGCTTGAGTTGAATATTATTGTTAAGCAAAGAAGAATAAATGATGAGGAGAGATATTGTTTGTTGAACATAGAGAAAGAGCTCTTAAAAGCGATAAACCAAGAAGAAATATATTGGAGACAAAGATCAAGAACTCAATGGTTAAAAGAAGATGAGAAAAATACAACGTATATTCACAGAATAGTTCATGTTAGAAGGAGATCTAATATGATATTTAGTGTGATGAGTGGAGAAGAGGAAATTAATAAGCAAGAAGATTTAAATAAAGCTTTCACGGATTATTATAAAATTTTATTTGGAAGCTATAGTAAGAAGAGAGTGGAAGTAGACTGCAAGCCTTTATATCCAAGTAATATTAGTTTGTCTAATTTAGATGAGAAGTTTACTGAAGATGAAGCGTGGAATGCCTTGAATGAAATGTCTAATAATACGGCTACAGGACCTGCTGGTTTTCCAAATTTCTTTCCCAAAAAATATTAGAGTTGGTTGAAAGTTGGTATAATGAAAATGTTTGATGAATTATATGTTGAGATCATGACCTTTGAGAAAATTAGCTGTGCAAATGTAGTGTTATTCCTAAAAAAGAAGGAAGTTTGACATTGGCTGATTTTAGACCTATTAGTTTATTAGTAATACATACAAGTTGATAACAAAAGTACTTGTTAATAGACTAAAGGATAAAATGGAAAATTTAGTAGGTAGAGTTCAAACTACTTTTATAAAAGGAAGACGTATAATAATGAAGGTTGTTGCATATTGTAGCAAGAAGTTAGTAACATGTGTTATTCTAAAATTGGATTTTGCTAAGGCTTTTGACATTTTTGATTAGAACTTTATTATTGATTTATTGAGAGCTAAGGATTTAGTGAGAAATGGATTAAGTGGGTCTCAAGTGTCGTTCCAGCTAGTAAAGCAAATATATTTGTAAATGGAATTGCAGGTAATACTATTAGTTCAAGCAAAGGATTGAGACAAGGAGATACGCTATCTCCGCTGCTTTTTATTTAGCGGTTGATGTCTTAACACAAATGTTGAGAGGTAGTGGTATCAATGCAATTTTGAAAACTTTTGAAGAAGAATTTGTTATGGGAGGGATTAATTCTTTACACGATGCAGACGATGCCATCATTTTAAGCAAACCAGATTGCAAATACATCGCTGCACTCAAATTTGTACTTTACGCGTTTGAAAGCTTATCTGGTCTTCAAATAAATTTTCATAAAATCTCTATTCTAGTTATTGGATCGAATGATGGGGTTGATAAGGAGATAGCAGGAATGTTGAATTGCAAAGTACAGGAGTTTTTTGGGATTATGCATCAGGCCTGATAAATTACAAAAAGAGGACTGGTTTCAAATAAAGTTGACACTAGGCTGGCTAGATGGAAAGGAAGTTCCCTCTCGAAGGCTGGAAGGTTAATTATGGTAAATTCTGATTTGCCTCTTTATTGGTTACCTTTTTATAAAAGCCTTATATGGGTATTAAGGATTGATACAATTAGGAGAAATTTCTTCTGAACGGGAAATAAAGATACCAGTGCTTGCTGGGAGCAAGTTTGTAAATCATTTGAACAGGGAGGCTTGGATATAGTCAATATAAAAGAGATGCATTCTGCTCTTTTATGTAAATGGATGTGGAATATGGTAAGTCATAAAAATGCATTGTGGAGAGAATGGATAGTTATGATGGAGCTTTCTCTTTACATGCTGATTTCGGTCATTGTTCAAGATTCAGCAGGTATATAACGAGTATTGTGAATATCTTCAAACTTGGAATTAAAGTGCGTGTAAATAATGTTACAAGTTGCTCATTTTGGTTGGATAGTTGGTTGCTGTTGGCTCCTTCGGTTGTTGAGTTTGATCTTTTATTTGATATTGTAAGAGACAAAGCTTGTTCAATTGTTGCTATGTATGACATGCAAACAAAAGAATTCAAATGGAAATTATCATTTAATCTGCTGGAGAATGTTCTAAATTGTGATATGGATGTAGTTGTCTGGAGATGGACTAACATGAAGAGTTTTAAAGTGAATAGCTGCTTTAGATTTTTAAACTTCTGTGGTAGAAAATACGATGGTTTTAATAAAATGTGGAATACAAAGATAGTTTCTATGAAAGTACGAATTCATGGGAAACTCAACACACAAAAAATGCTGAAGAGTAAGGATATGAACATTTCTAAAAAGTGCTTGTTTTGTGGAGGTGAAGAGGAAAGTTACATTCATTTGTTTTGTGAATGTGATGCGGCTTTCTATATTTAGAATAAGTGGTTGGTTCATTTCAACGTTGATTTGGAGTGGAGTGATTTTATCAAAGACCAGTTTGATTTTTGGAGCTTTAAATACAACAAAATCTCTAGTAATGACAGGTTGAATAAATTTGTTTTACTTGATTTTTCTTATTGCTGATATTGTGGAATGAAAGAAACGATAGATGTTTCAAAGTGCCAATTCAATTCAATTTCATGTGCGCCCACACACACACAACACACACACATATATATATATGGGCAGATATAGGCAACTGGAAGCATGTTGATCTGATTGGTGGTAGCATAGGCGATAGAGTTCGTAGAAGGATCAGGGATAACAACTGAAGCTATGATTTAAGATGATTTGTTGTATCATACCTTGTACTTTGTTTTGGTTAGTCTTTGTTATGGTGCATTTCTTGCGGGAGCATGAATCATGTTGTGTTTGAAGTTGTGTTTTAGATTTGTATGCTCTTGCGTGAGCATGAAGTATGTTGTGTTTGATGTTGTATTGTATTCTGGGCTTATTTTGTTGAGCTCCTACAGCAGTACGGTGATGGGATGCAGTATGTAACTTATTTGATAATAGATGTGGCATGAATAACTTAGATGCTTCTAAGCGAATGCACCATCTTTTCTTAAAAAAAATCTTCTTTGCCGAAGTCTGTCCTCGAGTCTGATCGCAGCAGCTTCCTGCATGTACATCGACAAGTATCTTCTTAGCATCCTCTTTGATGAAAAATCATAGTAGAAGCGCAAAGAATCCTCTTTTGAATGGTATTCCATTCTGAATGAGAAATCATGGCAATTTGCACTGGAGTTTTTGTGGATCGTTCCTCCTGTTTGGGGTTTCCTTCAGCAAACATTCTTTAATTGGAGTCATCTACGACTCTTCTCTGGTTCAACCTCCAAAATCCAATCGATATCCATCTGGTCGACGCTAGAAGCCGGCAAAACTTCCACGGGACCAACGCATAGGTTGCGCATCCCCATAGTTGACCATTTTGGCTAACAAGTTGACATTCGTATTCTCTTCTCTCAAAATGCGCTTTATTGTGCGATGTTCAATAACATTTAGCAGTTCTAGAACCTTCGTCAACTAATGGTCAAATCTCGCTCCCTTCGAAAATAAACCTCTACTGGTTTGATATCGTGTGGATTGTCTTTTATTTGGCTCCTAAAGAATCCATTTTAAGGTTTTACATAATTGCTTTGGAACAATTGGAATATTAAATTGTTTGATGTGATGAAAGTTGAATGGCAACTTGGGCATAAGTAGGGGTAAAATAAACATGTAAACTTTACATCAAACTTAATTTCATGCTATGCTTTGTATAGGAAAATATATATAACTCAATTTCTATCTTAAATGGAATAAATGACCTGCCATAACTTTTACTATCCAATAACCAATTTGTCCCCTGAATTCGTTGATAAAAAGTACACTCCACACCTTCAAAACAGCATCCATGATCCAAGTTTTTTTTTAAATGATTATATGCATACCTGAAGAATTGAATATAGATTCCTAGCAACAACATAAGCCAAACGTTTTACTGTTTGAGAATAGTCAACTACGTCTATAATCCATGTTAATTTGTTACGGTTTTTAAACCTAATTGTAAGATAAACACAAAAATAATTTGCAAAATCAACATCATTGAACCAAAACATTAGATTGAACCAACCAAGCAAAGTTGGTTTTAGTCATTATGGCATTATGTTATTTCCTTGGAATAACACGAGGAAAACCATATGGAAAATTTGATTTTTTATTTCTGTGAATGTTAAAACCTAGACATTCTGCACCAAAGCCGAATCAATTAACCACTTGGACAAAGGTGCCTGTCGTAAAACACCTTTATTCTTTATAGAAATTAGTAAACCCCTAAATTTAACAAAAATAAAATCATATACAAATTGATCACAATACAATTTTAGTAATCTACACCACAAATCCAAATTTAAAACTTTCAAATCAAGTATAATAGTGACAACTTAAGTTGCTTGTATTATTCAAAATGCAAGGTGCAATGCAACAAATAAAATTATGTGAACCTCTAGTATGTTTATATCACCTTCGTTGTTTATATATAAATATAATCCAAGTTATTTAAAAAACAGAAAATTACTGTCAAGGACAAAATTTCTCAGCATTGTAACCTCAATGACAGACTTTTAATATTTTTGCATGAATGACAACTTTTTAAAGTATCAGGTTTTTAGTTATTGATAGCAGTTTTTAGATATCAGTTTGTAGTTATCGGTGACAGTTTTTAGGTATCATTTTTTTGTTCGATGGCAGGTGTGGAAGAATATTTGTCCTTATAACTAATTTTGAAGGATGTTTGTTTTTATGATTAATTTTTAGTAGAATGTTTGTCATTGTGGTTAAAATATTGATGTCATATTCTTTAGGCTAAAATATACGAATTTTTGACCAATAAATTAACTCCCCCTTTACAAAAAATAAAAATTTAAAATCATCATGCATATTGCATTGAAATGAAGCAGTGACAGGTGGATTGTGCTGCTAAGACCGAAAATACAACAAAGCAATCAAAATTACACAAAAATGCATTATTATAAACCTTTTTGGTTTAAAACAATAACTTCATTTTTAACATGTTATTTTAGCTACATGACAATAGATGTTTTTAAAAAGTAAATAAGTTCAAAGGTTTTCGCTAGTTTACATTGTAAACATTGTAAAAATGAAACGTGAACCGGACCACCAAATCTTAGGAAAGTTACATAACTCTAAATCTTTATTAATAGTTGGCTTGAAAGCGCAATCTTTTGGTCTGACCGCGAACTTCCAAAATTGCCGTTATAAAAAATTTCTCTCTACAGATATTATCAAGATTTAATTAGTATAACTCAAAAATAGGATCTGACAATTAAGCTTCCATACAGATTCAAATTTTCCTCTATAAATATTATCAGGTCTTCGTATTACTTAAAAATAGGATCTAAAAAATAAACTAATTTACAAATTTGTTTTTTATAAATTAATAATACAAATAAAATTTTAAACTAACAAAAAATTAGATATTGCAATTTAGAAATAAAAATACAAATTAACTACCTATAATTCAACAAAAATATATGGTTAAATATTTGTGAAAAACATTTTCTTTTAAATGTATTAAAATAATACAATTTGTACAAAAACAATTTAGACGTCTCCATCATGCGCGAAGCGCGTGCCATAATGCTTGTATTAATAAATTGTATCGTTTATGGTCACACACAATTTCATTTAATAACTTAGTGCAAGAAATTCTAACAAAAATAAAATCAATTAAAACTTCTAGTGTTGCATTATAAGAATGGGAGTTGGTTTAAAAATAAATAAATAAAACAATGGGACGCTTTATAGATGAAGGAACTGCTCTGCAATTCTAAAAGCGGAAGGTGGGTTTGATAGATTGATTCTTTTTCTTTCTTTTCTTTTCTTTTTTTTTTTTTTTTTCAGAAACCGCGAGGGAAACATGATTTCCGCTGTTGTACAACTACACATTGCCAAAAATCACTATTTGATTTAAAAACATTACCAAACTAAATCTTCATAACCTAATTAAAACCAGCTCAATACCATCAACATATTCTTAACTTGTCAAATCTATTTCATTTCTATTTTAGCAGCAGTTGGCAAGATGATTCCCAACAAATATTGCCACCAGCACAACAGTCTCAGAAAACAAACATTTCATGTTAAATTGAATACTCCAACAAACAGAGGATGATTGATGTGTATGTTGTCATCTCTCTATAATCACAACTGACGTGACTATTTAAACATTTCATATATCAATTTTCTGACTCTAACATTCTACCTACCTGCAACAACAAGCATCCTGGAAAACAGCAACTATAAAAGAAAAGCTACCATGATACAATTATTTGAATATATCTATATATATATATATATATATATATATATATATATATATATATATTCATCTGGTATTGCAATCCACCCAAGAACCCACTAATGACTAATCACACCTTATTACTCAGAATCACTATTTATTGTTTTATAAACACAGAGTCATCACCAAGTTGTACAACCTAAGATCATAAAATATATAACTAAAAGTGCATATCAACCAAAGGATTAGACTCGAATAAATTACCTGCAAAGTTTACCGTCAAAAGTGGAGGAAATCTCAGCCCTTCATGTTCCCAAACAAGCTCAGTAACATGCGGCAGAGATCTAACATCAAGGTACCTCAGCTGCTTGCACTCAGTTAGTACTGTCCGGATTCCAGCTGTGGTAATTCTAGGCAGATTGTTCATCTTCAGAACCTTCAGTTTTGACTCAAATTTTCCCTGAATTAATCCGAGAAAAGCAGTGTCTGTCACTTTATCACACCCAGAAATATCTAATGCAACCAAGTCTTTGCAGTTTTCTAAAACGCAGTGCATGGACGAGTCTGTGATATTCAAGCACCAATCCAACCTTAAAATTCTAAGACTCGAGCCTAATGAAAGGCTTAAGAATTTTACAGATTCATCAGTTATATCTCGGCATCCACCAATGATTAGACTCTGAAGATTGTGGCATGAATTAGATATAGAAAGGACTGATTTATCGGTAATGTTGTAGCATTCCAGGAGCTTGAGAGTTTTTACAGAAGTGGAACATGAATTTAGAAAATCGAAGACTCCCTCATCGCCTATTTTCATGCACTTACTGACGTCTAGGTTCTTTATGTAGCGACAGCCTTCGACTAGATTTGAGAGACCAATGTTGGTTATGTTTGTGCATCCAGAAAGAACCAACTCTTCTAAATGGGAGCAGTTTTTAGATAGAGACTGAAGCAGTTCATCAGTTATTAGTCTACAGCCAAGAAGTTCTAGTTTACGGAGATTGTGACAGTTGGAGGCGACTGCTATTAATCCTTTGTTGCTTATTTTTCTACAACATGAAACGTTTAATGACTGTAAGGATGACAGGCTTTTTCCAAGGGATACCAATCCAGTGTCAGTGATACCTAATACGCAATAAAATGATTTAAAACATTAATTACAAAAAAAAACTGCATTCATAGATTCAATCGAAACAAAAACAATTATTCTGAATTATTATCATTATTATTTTCACAGAAATATTTTGAATTTTTCAAAGGGTAACAGTCAAAACTCACATCAGAAGAGATACTAGTTGGAAGTAAATATTTCCCTTTGTAAGAAAGAAACTACTGCGGTTTGAGTATCATGAAGAAAGATGTCGTTTGCCTAACAGTTGGTATGTGCAATCAAAGTGTTTTTCCTTCTTACAATTAACAGTAACACTTTTGGTTACTACATATTTCATCCAAATATCAGTAATGCAAACGCTGAACATAAATTTTGTTTTTCAAACTAAATATCATCAGTGTGGTAAGAAGACAATATCTATTATTATTTCACACAGAAACATGTTTGACATGATTTTTCCGTTTGTTATCCAGTGCAAAAGTAATAAAACTTACATCGAGTTTTTAACACAATCAATTATGCCACTTGTATGAAAACTCTGTCATTAAAGTACAATATGCATGTGGTGAGACTATTGAATTTCCGGTAGTACACCAAAAATCAGTTTTGATCTCAGATCTATTTGCCTTTGTAATAGATGAAATAACATGATAAATTTAAGAGGATATACCATGCATGATGTTTGTAGATGATATTGTACTAATAGACACTTCAAAAGGAAACGTAGAACAAAATTTAAAAAAAAAATATAAATCCAAAGGTTGAGCCTTATTAAGTGTAAAATTGAATACATTATATGCAATTTTAGTATACAGAAGTTAGGAAGTACAATACAATACGTTTAGAAAATCAAAGCATCAACAAAAAAAAAATGAAAAAATGTGTTTCAATATATAGGATCAATAATACAAGAATATAAGGAGGTAAAAAATGACATAACGGATCAAATTAACACAAATTAGATAAAATGGAGATAAGCTAGTAGTATTTTATGTGATAAGAAAAACAAATATATTCGAAAGATAATTTTATGTAATTAGACCAGTATTGCTGTACGGAGCAGAATGGCCTCTAAAGAAGGAATGATAAAAAAGTTATATATAGAAGACACGAGAATGTTTAGAACATCTTCAAAAGCTGGAGGAAAGCAAAAAATGGGAGCAATTGCTACCTTTTTTGCTTTACCATGCTCCAGCGGTGGAAACTCCAGCGTGGTGGAGTAAAAAAAAAAGTGAGAATTCCTCCCTTTTTTTGAGCGTGGTACGTAAACGGAGTTTTGAAAACTGTTTAAGACTAAATGGTTTTCAAAAAACCATTTAATAATTCTACGAGATTTTTTAGCCACCATATATATGTGTGTGTATAATTAAAAAAAGTTCTTAGACGGGTTTTCGAAACCTGTTTTAGCCATAAACCGGTTTCAGAAACCCGTTTATGGTTCCTTTAAATAAATTGAAAGAAAAAAAAATCATATCGTTCCACTGCTGGAGAAGGGAGAATTCTTCATGCTCTTTTCTTGCGTCCTCACGCTCCAAATCCACTTCCTACTAGAGATGCTCTAAGGACTATGATAAAAAATAATTAGAAAAGAGTTTCAAACGAGAAAATAAATGTAATACACATATAAATGAGAAAGTTAGAAAATGTAAATTTAGATGCTATGATCACACGTGGTGAAAACGAAAACGCACCTGTAAGGAGATAGGATAACATATACACAGAAGGAAAAGATGAAAGGGAAGATCAAGATTAACATGGAAGGAAAACGTTAAAAATAATTTTAAAAAACTAAATATTAAGCAAAAATATGATCCATGACGAAAATTTATGGAGAAAACAGATTTATGTAGTTCACCTTATTCGTTTGGGAGAAATCAAGGATGATGGCGATTATATGCGTGCTAATGATAAAAGCAACGGGAAACTATTGGAAAGTTATTGTCGGAAACCTAATAATAAATCCTGTCACCTCAATATTAAATAAATACTTTGGTATTACAACTTCAGCACATAGATCATTATGGGTAATTGAGTTGACCTTAAAACCCCATTAATGTACGCAAAGTGCCCAACCACTTTACTTCAAAGGCAAAGCTACAACAACTTCACCTGTTATAGTTTTAATGCTTTGCATCAGCCAACAGAGCTAATGATAATGCCACAGGTAATGATAAACAAGTAACTAGTTAGATTTTGACTCAAATGAAGTGCACCAGTACCACTTTACGACTATCACGTTAACCATATTCCCAAATCCTGAAGTATGAGTTGGCTTTAACAGTTGATAATATATATAATGGAGTGAGAACTTCTTCAACCATGCAGACATAAACTTAGTGTACTTTCGCATGTTAAATGAATACTAAAATTTGCACAGTTTAAAGTTAAAATTTTAAACTGAGAAAAAAAAGTACAAATTACAAAACCCCTGCAACTCAATTGCAAAAAATATATAGCACGCAAAAGATAACAGAAAGCAAAAAACTTTTTATGTTTTTATAATTAATGCAAAATTTCCTCAAAGGGGTATATGTGTAAATTGCAAAACAAAATGAAGTTTTGCAGAATTTACCAAAAAGACAACTTTTGTACCTTTACAGTTGTGTAAGTCGAGGGTTCTAAGCGACCCGAACCCGGTAGCAACAACAGCAAGATCCGAATCAGATACGCCAGGGTAAAAGGATCTAGAGGCGCACTGTGAGAGATCGAGTTCCAGGATGTTCGAGAAGCGTACGGCCATGCGGCGGAGCATCGCGTGGCCCGCACGTGCACGGAGGCGGCGGCGGTCGGAGCTCTGCAAGTGGAACCATCGCTTGCACACGAGGCCAAAAGTGTCTTTTTCTTCCTGGGATTTGAGCTTGTTCAGAATGAAGAGGAGAGTATCGTCTGTTAGGGTTTCGTTAATTGTTCTTGTCATTGACAATTGATTTTAATTAGATTTATTGGGGAAGAAGTTTCTCCTTTCGGTTGTGTGCTTGGTACCGCCGTGGGGTTTATAAAAGTTTTGCATTTCCCTACCTAACCTTACAATGAGCATCTTTTTATTCCTATCCGGCGCGAGCTTATATAATAATTTAATAAGGGCATTTTATATAATTTAATAAAGGCATCGCAACTCTTTTGTACAAAACGGTGCCAATTTCAGGTGATTTCATCCTGGAAATAATGTGTGAGGACATGATAATTGAAAACAAATAGAACAATACTATTTTACATCTGTGCAAAATAAAATTCGGTAATAGAAAATAAAATGAAAGACGATGGTGGTTCATCAAAATCCATTTTTGATGAATTTAATCGAACGGGAAGTCAAAATACGGTGGAGTATCGCCCAAACAACGATAATTAGCGAATTATTTGTTAAGGAGGCACAACATTTTTTTTAACCTCTCGCATAGCGATTTTTTGAAAACTAAACCTCCCTCCTCAAAATTGAAGTCTCTTTAATGATGTACATTAGTAATGACATGTGCCTTAAGTATACAGTTAACAATGATTCATATAAACTAAAAGACTAAAAAAAACATTTTGAAGTGCTTATTTTATCCTTACAAAAGCTAATGTGTGGAATTCGGGGGACAACTTAGGCAATTTAACAGTCCTATATATTTTTAGGGCACATGATAACATCTCTTTAATAATAACAATATTCATATCACTTCAATAATATTTTCACTATAACTTGAGATATTATATATGATTTGAAAGGAACCAAAGAATGCTTAATAATGTTAGCACTCCATTTGATAACCTAATTTATGACATCACAATGTTCATTTATAATTAGGTTGCAAATCTTAGCTATAATTTGGCTAAAATGTTTTCTTAGAGGATTTTCTTAAAAGAGTGAAAAGTGTCATCGATTTCCTAAAGGTAAAATGAATTTTCTAATAATGAGAGACATAATATAACCTTAGGCAATGGTCTAGTAATTACTTTTAATGAAGATGGCTCTTCGAACGTTTTTCTCTTGATCTATAGCTAGTTCGACTTTACTTTACTTTGTCGTTTAGCTTTTATCAAACACACATACACACAAATTTGTGTGTATGTGTGTAGTATATATGTGTGTATGTATACAATAATTAAACCGACTCTATACATGTATATGTGAGAGACTCATGTTTTTGTTGAGTATTACAGTTTTAATGGTTGTTGTAGATCAGACTGCTTATGCTGACGGATCGTGAATGATGGATTACTCTGATTGGTTATCTTTGCTTGTTTTTAAGCTTGATTATGGCCTTAGGAGTTTAGGGATGTTATGCTTCTATTGATATACCACCTTTGATCTGCTTTGAAGATTCCTTTTCGAGTATATGGATCTATAGCCATACTTTCTGCCTTTCATTAGATGATATAGTTTAATCGATTGATACTTCTAGTGGCCGTTTTTGGTATTTTATTTTACCATTTTCTCTAGACTTGTGTATAGTTACGTTGTCTTGGTCTTACCATTGTTACATGAGTCTATTGTTAGGATATGGGACGTTTTTTCTTTTCTTAATTGTACGGGGGGTAGTTGCTGCTTGCTAGGCTTGTTAGCAGCTTCTTTTTTGAGTACTGAATAAAACTATACTACTACACTCCTCCTTTGGAGAATCGTTCATTTTCCTCAAAAAAATAATGCTAATAATAATATAACCTTCGTGTTGAACACACTTCGCCAAGGTTGACATTAATTTCGAGCGATACTATTTGCACCCGTTTTTCATTGAAAATCACTCGAATTTCAGTAGGAAATAAGTCTAGTATGCTCTTCATTATCGTCGCAACTTATTGCTGATTGTAATGAGAATCGAACATGCTTTGTGAGAGGGCTAGGGGTATGCCCTAGAAGTAATTATATAATTTTTTACATATAACTAATTCTATAATTAATTTTATTCATAATATTGGTATTTAATTTCTATTATATACTTCATCAGGATGATATAATCAATTAAGTGACTAGTTTAAAGTATAATAAATAGAAAATCATCAAATGATGTTATGCGATAATAATTACAAGTAGGCATAATCTTGAGAAAATTCTCACAATAACAAATAATGTTATGTTAAACGTTCTTGGTTAAGATATTTCAAAAAATGATATCCATATATCTGCCGAGGCCAGAGTACATAATGCCCTCCGAATATTAAGTAATGTATTACTTATGGCTATTGGGGAAATCAAGGGCTTATATACTGATTGTTATGGGATGACTATAGAATGAATCATTCGAGAGTTTCCTATTGGTTGATAATAGCTAGGGCAAACAGAAAATCTCGAAGTGACAATATTACATAGTTCTCTCAACTTGAGAATACTATCAAGTTTCAATGTAGATATTCCACTTTGGCATGGTGACCATCAAGTGACTATAGTTGAATCTGAGTTGAAGCATTGGAATTGAAACACTATTCAATAGAGAATTTTTCTTCTCGGTTATATGCAGTTAGTTACATGGTTAATTATAGTCAACTCAAAGTTAAAGTCTCTGGCTGAAGTAGTACAACTAATGATAAAATTTACTATTGAATCAAAGACTTTGTTTATGAACTAACCAAGTTAACATGGATGATATTGGAATTTTAGCAAAGACAAATTCCGTAAATGATAAAGTGATATAGTGTCGATGAAGATAATTTATGTAAATAATCATTACTAAAAGGTACTGTTTAAATTGTAAAGTTAGATTTTATTGATAAAGATGTATAAACGATAAATTCAATCAAACTATCACATCATTTGTTAAGGTTACATGTGAATCAGTGACTGGATTTACGGCTACTATTGGTGATTTCTCTAAAATACCATGTGATTTTTATTGGCCTACCAATCCCAATATCATTGTCAGTCTAGGAAGAAAAAAAGAGGGGTAGAGGTTGACTTTTGAATTCTAGATGTAGATCTGGAATTGGTAAATGAAGAAGAAGTAAATGAAGCAGAACTTGTCTCCTCCTTTCTCTATTTAGATATGCCCACCCCGCGCACTTTATCTCTTGATTCCTCACATCCCGTTGGCCGTGGAATCTTCCTTAACCCTATACCAGAAAAATTTCAAAGTCCAAATAAATTAAATAGAATACAAAGTGTGGTACTTTAGGCTATTGCAACGTGCAAAGATTGATTCAAGATGAATCTAGGAGGAACCATTAATCAACATGTGTTCAAAGCCTAAGGTATTAAGTTTCGTTTATATTTTATATCATATCCATCATGTTACACACACACACGCCATATAATGATCTTTTATGCGCAATAGTTTTCTCCCTTTTCTCTGTCATTGAATTACACCGATCTGTTTATATTCATCAAATCATTGTTTAAATCTTTGTATAAAGATATAAAACATATTTTTTCGGTTACGTATATTTTATATTATTTTAAATTTTACCATTAAGGTAAATATGAGCAACTGCAGTAAAAGATACTACAGTAAAAGCTATAGAAACTATATTATGTCCATTAATAATTTTAGATCAAGTATATTAACATTAGATAAAGATAATTGTAAATTAGGATAAACATTAAAATAAACTAGATCATGGGCCAACTAGACTGTATTATGCCCATTGATGATTTTTCCAATCTAAATTTCTACCATCTCATAAAGATGCTATAAAACTTTCTAGTAAAACTTCCAAAATTAAGGGTTTAAAGGCAATTTGCATAAGTCCAATATGTAAAAATTTATTAGATTCTCTACAAGGGCGCATGTCTTTATCATTCAATAATTTTATAATCATCTCTTCATTTTTAAGAGAAATATATTATTTAGTGGTTTTTACCACTTTTTTTAATCCAAGTTTTTCAAAAGTACCTAATTGGTAAATAACCTTTGGTTCAATTTTAAGAATCATCCACTTCGAGGTAAATCATATTTTTGTTCATACTATTTTTAACAATGTATGTTCTCCTTATCATATTCATCTTAATGTATCAATGCGAAACCATATCCTAGACATATATACATGATGTTACTGATATCATTAAGATTAATATGAGCTACTACAATAAAATCTACAGTTACTATCTTAATATAATGCTACGGTAACTTTAACAGTACAACACTGAAACTTCTACACAAAAGTAGGATATATTTTATAATGCAATTATCCATCTAATGGTATTTCCTTAAAAACAAGTCAATGCTATAAAAACCCTAAAGGCCATTACAAGGCTAAGACTGGCATAAAGGCACGACTAATGTCTGTAAGGAAGTATTATTGCCATATAACTTTCTTAACCTATGTCCAAAAGTTTCAAATTGTTATGTATTAATAATTAGGATCTCATGAAGTGCAGGTATATGTTTTGGATATAATTTAACACTTAGATAACTAGTCTATCATTCAGGCTATTAACAAGTACAAACAAAAAGGATAAGGAATAGAAAAAATAAAAAGTAAAGAAAGCTTACAGAGAAGTGGTTTTCTTCTTCCTTCTTATAATATATTACAAACACGCTTATTTTACAAAGCTTATATAGTAATGTCTTTTTAGTAACTAGGAGCTTTTGTCTACAAGTATCTTCAGGTATGCTGTCTCATTTATCAAGTGTCCTACCCTTGTTTTGTCTTTTCTTATTAATATTTTTCTCAACCTGAAAAAAGATTCTAGTAATTTCATCTTCTTCCAACATTAGGTACTCGTCTTCGTATAAATCCGAGTCCCTGAAATTTCTTTCACTTTTGATAAAGAGATCATAGAAGTATCTGATTTTGATTCTTCATTTTGTAGATTCTTCATTAAATCTTTCTTAATATTTTCCATATAAGACTAAATTATTTCTTCTCTAGAAGTTATCCCTTTCTTTATTTTTAATCTTCTAGTAATATGCTGGAAGGGACTTGGAGCTTCATGTTGATTCAAACTCTTTTGTTGTTGATAAAGTTTTATCTTTTCATTATTAACAATAATAACTTATTGTTCATATATTTGGCATGTAGATTGATCAATCCTGGTAAGTTTATCCTATAATTTAGTTAAAAAACATCTTTTTACGAAAGGAATTTTCTACTGAATGTAACTTATTTTTCGACTCCATTTTCAAATCCATTATAACATCCCATAATTTTACGACAATTAGTAAAAAGAGATTAATTAATAAAGAAGAACGTCGAAATATAGAATTTTCACAAATGTCGGAATTTGGCTACGAACCTTGCACTTTGGGTTTGTAGTGAATTTCTGATCAATTTTCACATATTAAGTTTTCTGATTGGAGTTCAAACGAAAAAGTTATTAACATTTGAAGTTTTTGAATTGGAAATGATTATATATGTGATTATGATAATAAAAATAAATTAAACATTGATTAGTAACATTAATGGAACCTTAGACATTAAGAAATGTTAACGTTAAAATCAACTCTCAGAAGGACAATGATCCTTAGAGGAAGGGGGGATTTTCCTTACAAAGGAAGAGGCGGCAGAGGAAATATCAATGCCCAACATGGAAACAGAAGGCTAATAGCCAATAACATTTCCTGTGGTCCATTTGGAAATAATATTCCAACAACTAAAGATAAGCCTTTGTATGAAGAATTCATAGACTTTATAACTCAAAAAGCAACAGGAAATTTCATCATACGCTAGCATAACTGGCAATAAAGAAAGCAATGATTACATAACCTCATATGAGGAAAACCTTCGTAAAGAAGTAATAATTCTTTTAAGTTTTTCTAATATCAAAAAAGACGAAACATCATGGTCTCTAATACAACGATAACTCGATACACATTATATGATGCTAAATCATATAAACCAAGGGGCTTCTAGAATATGCAAAATAAAGCATTACACTTCATCATATCAAGTTTATAATTTTAGTAAAATTATTATCAAAAGCTCCTTGTCTTGAAGAACGGGGTTTGTGTACCTTAAAGGAGAAAAAATATTTTCTACCAAAAAATAAGATCTCAATCAGGTATAACTATTGGAATTATATAGAACCATATAAAAAAGCATTTTTAAATGAAAATACTATAAAATGTTCTTGATTAATAACAATTTGTGAGGAAATTTATAAGTGCCCCATACTAAATTAGTTTGCCCAATCGTGGACTAGTTATGGTCCATCTATAAATTCTTCCTGATAAATTTAGAGAATCATATATTGAATGGATGAATATTTCATCAAAACTAATTAAAAAGAAGAATCAAATCAATGGATTAAAGGTTTAGGTATAATGTACTTTTATATATGGAATTTTCTATTCCATGGATGTAATAACCTGCACCCTAATAGGTCTGAGTTTTTGCTAAATTGAAAACCAAAGTCCACCAGAATGCAGATCGTTGGTTTGGTATCCTGTAAATAAACAAATAAATGCATATCATAGCACTATTGATATAACTCACAATGAAATAATAAAGTATAATAAAACATATAATACTGACCAGGATTGACACTTCCAATATCCAATGTCCTTGTCAATGCCGAGCATGCACCAAGAAACTTGTCCTCCACTGTTCCTGGCCTGTACCAGTCCCTCTAAAGATATCCTGTGGGTTGTAACGAGGTGGAGGTCGGAATAACATTCTAGTGACTGATAAACTACCCATTTACACATAACACTAGTTTATGATGAGTGTCTTCTATCTCTTGTTATGTCTTTTCATTTTCAGTGAGTCGTCTCCACTTTACATATGTGTACGATATGTCCCATCTACCCGTAGTAGACTATTGTAATACACACACATATAAGTACCATGGTCCCCTATTAAGCCAAGAACTATCCCTGCTAGTATACCTTAACCCAGCACCCCACTAAGACCTATAATCTTCGTTGTATCACGTTCTCATTGTCGCGCGTACCAAGAAACTTCCGTAATGCTTAATAACTTTTTACAATAATTTAGCCATGCTCTATGTTGCATTTTTGGTGATTTTTTTGTCTACTTTCCGGTTGTAGACTCAGCTCTATGGGTTATAAATATGGTTGATTCAGTCCCATCGGCTGTGGACTCAGCTTCATGGACTACACCATGCACGTTCTGAAAGAGCTCTCTAATAGGGTTAACTAGCCTTGCCTTTTAACAAACAAACTAGCGAAAAGTATGGCATATGCATGACCTAACGTGATCCGGACACTAGTAAACAGTGTACCTCTTTAGGTGTAACCACTGTCTTATTCGTTGATCGTTAAGGATTGATGACGTTCCCGACCTATTTGCAGCCATACTCCTCAATTTGGTACCAACACATACTAACATAGCGTCATTCTTCACTCACCATCCGATTTAGCTTGTTTGTTGCAATTAAGGCAATACCCTCCTTTTCTATTTTATCGAAGCAGACTCCCTTTTATATTGTGGTATTTTTTTACCTATATGCAAGCATATACTCTCTATAGGTTCTATCGTTGGATATGTCTCACATCGATATAAATATAATGCATACACAACTGCTGGTAGCCTCTTATAGTGGGCATGCTTTTATTGTATAACACTATCGACCTCGCATTCTAACCTATTCTAACGAATGTCATTCTTCAATCATTCTTATTTATTTATTACGCCTCTACCATTCACCGTGATAATATTTTCTTTACTTCTTTACGTTTTTACATCTTATTTAATTTAAGGTCGTTTACCGTTTCCTTTCAAATACCTTTTCCCATTTATTTCCCTTTTTCCCTTACTATTTAGCTTTTTATTTCATTCTTGTTTTAACCTTTTATTCCCTTCCTTATTTTCGTGGACTCTTCATACCCTTTTATTTTAAATTATGTCTTGTCAACCTTTATTTCTTTTATTCCACTTCTGCTTTACTTGAATTACACATATTCTTTTCATATACCGTTTTTATCACATTTATAATCCTATACTTTATTTTTAGGGTTTTTTGTATTTTAATACCTTGGAATTACATTTCTCCCAAATGGAATGGTTAACGTTGTGAATTTCTATGTCATATCAAAAAGGGGAATTTGTGTTTAAAATTACAAGGAATTATCTTTTTGAAGTTATTGAAATAGATGGCATAAAATATGGTTATCAACCTTATTTTATATATCTCTTTTTTTAGGTGCATCCCCTTGTTGTTCCAACCGCTACAGTTTTTATAAATATGAAACCTGATAATCTATAGAAATTCACATTGCAACACGCTGTACATTTCGGTGAATTAAAATACTACTTAAATACCTACAATTTACTATGATAATTAAAGTTACATTTTTATTTGCACAAATCACTCTAAATTTACAAATCTTGAATCATTATATAAATATTTTAAAATTCAAGGATTATAATTATCCAATATTTTGCATACATATAGAATACAATTCAAGTTATCAACTACAAAATAGGGTTTATAATTTCATTTCACATATATAAGTTTAGCCTGCAACACTAATTTATATTTCAGGCATATAAGAATAGATCTACAACGATATAAAGTGAACATTACATAAAAATATATAATTTCTCACTCATCTTTTTAGCGTTCCAAATCTTCGGATCTAATCCTTGTTATTCTATTTTGACTTCCTTTTTCTCTATATTTGGATTTATACACCGTAAACATACATAGATTTATTAAAGATCAAGATTAGAAAATAGATATGAATTTGATTTATATTTTAGATTTGGACTTGCAACTTACCTTGACTTTGGCGATTTGATTTAAACCTATTCCTTTCCTCGGTCATCTTCTATGATTCTCCAATTGTGTATCAATATAAAGTAGATCTATTTCTATGAATTTATAATTTTGGAGGAGAAGAAAAAATGGCAGAGCTCCGACGTCACGATATATAAAGTGGGGAGCAAATGAACTCAATCAGTTAAACAAAGAAGAAAATTAAACGAATCAGTGCACTAAATAAATCAGTGTTTAAACAAACAACGGACGACCCAAGATGCTCCTAGGTCAATCGGTAGCGGTCGACTCAAGGTCATGAATGGTCGAACGTTGCCCATGTTAAGTTGATTGTAAATTTTGGCTAAACTGCTGGATTTATTATAATTTAATCGGATGGCTGGCATTGATTTGAATCCCTATAAATATAGACCTAGACCCCCACTTCTAAACTCATATCATGTGTAAGAAAATCAGGAAGATTATTTTCTTCAACTTTGAAAATTTTCGAAAACAAAAGGGACTGAATGAGCCTACCACCTTGCAAAAATTTGTTGGATGCATCATGTTTGAAATATTTGTTAAACATAAATTTAGCAGCGCAATCAGTTTTTATAATAAATTTTTGATTATATAAATCATCTTAAAATTTTAAAGCACGTTTGACTGTAGCAAGAATTTCTTTAGCTATAGTAGCATATTTTCTCTGACTATTATTCCATTTACCTGAATAAAATCTTACAAGATGTTCTTGTTTTGACTTTGAATATACTTGTTTTAAAATACCTCCAAATTCTATATCTAAGGCATCAGTTTCAATGATTTCATCCTAATTTGGGTTTGTAACAGCCCGCAAACCCGTACCCCTTGAGTCAACGCTATTCTCCATCAATCAACTCAAGATGAACGGAAATACGAACCATTTGGGTTAAAGAAGAAGAGGTGGAAGAAGAGAAAACAAAAC
This sequence comes from Allium cepa, assembly GCA_030765085.1. Taxonomy (NCBI): domain Eukaryota; kingdom Viridiplantae; phylum Streptophyta; class Magnoliopsida; order Asparagales; family Amaryllidaceae; genus Allium; species Allium cepa. The sequence goes on from CM060929.1 coordinate 819,609,953, forward strand.
AACATCAGAATCTAACCATCACAGTGGAATAAAATATAATAGATAATAAATGATCTTTACATAAAAACAAATACATCTGTTTATACATTACATCATCAGAGTACATCATCAGCGATCAACAACATCAATAACATACAACTGGACAGTCATATAAACTTGTCCTCCCAACTGAATACACGGCGGAATAATAATCAAGTACGGAAGTACGTATCGCCATCCAGCTCGTCTCCTGAGCTTCACAGCATCCTTTCCTGTATCTTATAATACTCGGTCTGACTCGAGTATTATAGTTAAATAACACCAGAGTCAGTTTGGAATACCAGCGTGAGAAAACCACACTCAACTTGATTACTAAAGTTTCAAAATCCTTTGAAAACAAAAGCTTCTCGTAAGACCACGCCATAAATAAACATGTCGAGTTTTTACCTTATGATAGCTAAAACATTTTTTATCAAAGTCCTCTGATATTATAATAGTGTCTATAGAAAGTAAAATAGAATTTAGCTGAAATGCTTGCATATCACGTTTTAGCAATAGTTGGGCACAATCAAAACCGTACAGGTGCGTATGGAAAATGGATTTCTAACTAATGACTGGGCACTGGGGTACCACCTGTCACGAGTATGTGGCCTAGATCACCGTACCGAGGATTACTCTCAATCCCCTGCAACACAAGACCAGGACTACCCCTTACTGGATAATCCCGAGTAAGATCACCCCACAGTTGGGATCAGCAATCGCACCACAAAGCCGAATAAAATGGACATCTAGGCAAGGATGACCTCACCCTAATGGGCGCTACCCACCTAGCCTTGATGAATAACCTCTTATTTTCAGTCATTCTCGGTTGATGAGGCTTAAGGCTAAGCATTACCTATTAGAACGTTTCACTTAGAATGCCCATCGTCCACCTGACAATGTTCCGAAAGCATTCATCTATACAAGTCCGTCCCGGGTTCGAACAGAACCGAAGGCACTACTCCTACTACATCCATTTTGGAATCACCTCAGGATTAGTAGCGACTAGCCCTTGCACTTCACTGCTCCATCTTCGACTCCAAACTCGTCTTCCTCACGAAAACGTACAAACCGGATCGAAGTGGTTTTCAAGAAATTAATCCCGATCCCGGTCTCTTCGAAACGATCAACGCATTGACCAATATTGATAGTCGGTGATTTAACTTTCAATTAAATTCACAACATCCATCAAACATAAATAATTTCTCCTGAATTATTTATTAACCTCAAAATATCTCCGCAAGATATATTTCCATTTTCAACCCTTTTTGAAAACAGTTTCAACCCATCTTCTTTTTACGGAATAAATTCCCCAAATATTTCTATTTCCACTGGAATCACCAAGTACAAACACTTTAGATTTTTAAAATAATTTAAAACACTTTGTTATAAAATATACTTTAACATTTAGATTGAAAACTACTTCAATACTTTATAAAAAATATACTTTAGGAACATTTAAAATGAGGTTACTTTATAAAATATAAACTAGATTTTCTCTTTTAAAACCAAAATACCAAGCCACCTTTAAATAATTACTACGATAATAGATTTGAAATATACTTACTTCGGAATTTAAACATTTAGAAATAATAAATTTTCTAAAACATTTTTTTAAACAACATTAAAGCTTTTAACTTATATTTAAAAATTTACTTTGAAAACATACTTGGCTATCTAGGGAAATATACTTCTCTTAATATCCTTTAAAAATAAATCACTATTTATTTTTAAACAAATTTTCCCATTCCCTTAATAAATTCCCACCGTGAATTTATTCTTCCAAATATCCACTGATATATTACTTCACTTTTATAAACCCAATATATAAATTTCTTAGTTCCATCCTTCTTAAAATTCCAATTTAAAACACTTAAATAAATTTCCAAATTGATTTCCAAATTACTCCATTTTGAAATAATTTCCTTTGCCTGCTCATTTATTTCAAAACCCATTAACTTCAATTTTTTAATTCTTACTTATGATTTAAAATCTCATTTAACTGAAAATACCAATTTCATACCCTTTTTTCCAAATTCCTTCTTTATCTATTTCAATAAACTTTAAACCTTGAATTTGAAATAAATCCTTTATTTCTTGACATAACATCACTTAAGTTTAAAATTCATTATTTCTCTGTTTATTCAAAATCCCTTTTTCATACCTAGAATTTATTAGGATTTAAAAATCACTTTTATTCCTTTCCAATTCATTCTTATTTTTATTCAAATTATCTATAATTATTTTACTTAAAAATTAACTCTTTTATCTTCTTTCAAAAATCCAATTCTATAAAATTTGATAACTCAGTGTACCAAAATATATTCAAGCAACCCATAGCAATCAATATTTCAATTATCAATATAATTCATCATAGAATATCAAAAATTCATAATACATAATATTAAACAATCTAAATAATTTTGAGGAATCCAGTTGCATCCCTCCAACCTGTTTCTCTGCATCAACAGACGTTAGCACAATACCAATTCCACTTCGAGGTGGAATATCGTGGGATATGGGTTTATATAATATCATCCGCTATTATGCGGCGCATAGGGTCTCGTCCGCTATATAATGCAGGAAATCAATCACTCCAATATATACTATATACTACCATATATAATATAACACATCAAATCAATTCAATCATTCAACCAATTATTTAAATTTAACCATTTAAATTTAAATTAACCCAGATGAGTAAGATTAACTCACCTTAGATTTGTTTGGCAATCCAATTTAAATTAAATCGTGCACAATTGATTTAACTTAAATTTCCCGCTATCCTAACACTTCAAATAAGCCCCATAACGAAGCTTACACTACCCTAGATTCAAGACTGCTGGCTCCATGCAATCCCAACCTCGTATAAGTGAGTTATATATTTTATAATAGATTTGATTATGATTAAACAAATCATATAACTATGTTTTTTTATTTTAAAAAAACAAGAGAAATAGCCCACCTAAAGATCGGCCCACACAACACTACCCGATCTTCCCCCTTCTGTCTTCCATTCGCCTGAACCCATCAACATGCGATCCTCGTCTGCCCTTCCCCTCGACCCAGTCTCGATCGCGAATCCCCATAGGCGATCATACCCCACCAAAGCGACCCCTAAAACGCGCCACACCACCACCTATCCTAATACCAGCCTCGCTTCACCGAAGGCTTCCCACATCGAGCACACGAACCCTAGCTCTGACGGCCGCCCACCTCCATTCGAAGTCGACACCCCCACGGTGCTTCGCCACGCTTGCATACATCGCGATGATGAAGTTGTCGTCGTTCCAAGCTTGACCGAAACGCGAATCCTTTCGCTCTCCTATTTTTTTTATTTTTTTTTTATTTTTTTGATTTCGAATTTGAACTAGGCTGCGGCAATCGATTGGGTTTTTTTTAAAGGAAACTGGGAGGCTTCGATTTTGATTTGAAAAAGAAGGGCCGGCTTTGATTTGAATTGAGAGAAAAGGAAGCCTCGGCTTCGAATAGAAAAGGGGAAGAAGAATAGTTCGGCCATGATTTTTTTTTTTTGGCTGTAATGTTTTAAAAGGAGAAGAAGACGTGGGTTCTATAACAGGACGTAGCGTACAAAAGAAGGCTATAGTGATTTGAAGTGAAACGAAAAAGCTCTGAAGTGAGTGGCATTGACCAGTCAACAAAGATAGATATTTAAATTTTAAAACTTCCGAAATCATCACTCGAAATTTTGATTTCCTATCGAGGCGTGCCGCTAGGTGTTCCTAATGTTATCCCTCTATTCCGAACGCAATGAAAAAGGTTTCGAGTCCTAATTCAATCATCTGGAGAAGATAGCTTTTTGAACGCAGTTATTATATTAAATTTCGATTTAATTTTCAGCGCGTTTACCTCTCGTATGATCACGGGACAACTCGAAACGCTACCAAATTTGAAATTCGATAATAATACAATATTACGGATCCGATGGAACAAGTTTCATCGAATTCCGAGACTGTGCCTCGGAAGGCTATTTTTAAATATCAAATTAAATGATATAATTTCAAAACTTAACAAATCACTGTTAAATTCAATTTTAGCACTTTTACTATCTTCAGTACTATCAGTATACATTTTACAAGTCTTTGAAATAATTTTATTCAGCTTAAATCCAAGATTTACCGCTTAAACCAATTTCAAATGATTTAATTTAATAATTAAATTATCTAATAAATAGTGATATTCGAATTCAAGTTAGAAACCTATAAAATATTTAAAATCGATTAAATATTTCAATTTCAAACAACCAAAAATTCCAGGTCGTCACATTCCTCCCCCCTTAAAAGAATTTCGTTCCCGAAATTACTAGTTAGGAAGAATGATCCAATACCCATTATTATTTTCCAAAACCAAACAGTTTTATCAACTTTCCATAGCATATCTTTATTAAAGACCCACTATTACTTCAACCAACTTTCCAAAACCTTTTATAGTTTCTAACAACATTTTTACTCCACTTATTTAAATTTAAATTTAAATCCAAATTCAAATTATCAAAATTTTCTCAAAAATTTTCTAACTCTCTAAATTTCCAAATTTTTTTGCCAGCGTCTCCTTTGCGCGGCTAGCTCGGTACAACTACAAAATGCCTCTACGGGATCTCAAATTCTAAAAGAAAACAAAACGCCAAGTGGCTAGATCAAAAACCCAATCAAATTTCGTACTGAAATTTTAAATACATACCTTTTGTCAAGCAATTCACCTTTATCTTTTGAAATCCAAAATATCAATTTCTTTTCTTTTAAACACATGTATATCCTATATAGCAATAATATCCAACTGCAAATTCCAAAATCATTTCATACACTTCTTTACAAGATTTCAATATCGATTCCATTCAAATCCGTACGATATACATATAGCATTCGTACGCAATACCAAATTCGATCGCTTATTCGATCACACAATTTCATTTTCGAACTAGTATCGTCCCCCCGACTTCCTAGTGCGGACTCAGATCTGGTTTCTTGATCAGAAACCGTCATTCTCCTTGCATAGTCATAACTATGATAGAGAATTTCCAGAATCAATCAAAATCCATATCCAGGGTTCGCCGTCGAAAATCGAGTGAAAAATCCTAACTCGGATCGATATAACTATCTCGAAATTCTGTACTCGAATCTGGATCAAATCATTATGTGAATAAAATAATATACGTACATCCTACGTATTTATACCCATTCTTTTTTATTCACATTCATTTTGATTTCTATTCACTTATCAACGCTTATCATTTCACATATTTTTATTAAATCTTTACTCAAATGCTTATTCAATATATTTTCCCGACACCCATATTGCTTAAGAATTCTACCATTTCTTCTTAAGTTCAACATAAGAATTTTATATACTCTTATATTATTACTTTACCACTTTAGCCCTTTTATCCACTTCATTTTTAAACTAGATTTTCAATTTCATATGAATTCAATTTATCTTCAACTCTGAATATTAAATTTTTATCTTCCATTTATAATTGATTCATATTATTATTTTAAATTAGTTTCATCCACTAATTTATTTCAATTTCCAATTTGAAATCGTTTTGTGGCTAACAAAAAAATTTCCGCATTTTTTTCTAACTTCCAAAATTTTCGAAAATTTTTGGCAGAGTCTCCTTTATACGGAGGAGCTTTTGCAATTTCACAAGAGATATAAATATATATACATCAACCCTCACGGTCGGAATAACAAAAATAATTCATATTTCCTATTTTTATTGCGTAGGCGTACCTCTATTTAGCATTTTTAAGCAAGCGGCTTATTATTTAGCAATTAATGCGAACAAAATCCTGCCAAACGGCCTTCACGTACCTGTACTTACTCAATTTAAACATATAAACACTATATATAAGAAGTTTATAGCATTTCACTTATATTTAAATAGCTAAAACATGGATTCTATAACAATGCATGTTATATACTTTCATAAGAACATATGTAAGGTTTCGACGCTTATTTCAATTGCTTTCAATTAACTCTCAACCCATATTATTCAATTTAAGAGATTTACAACCCACTTGCTTGCATACAATTCAATTTTTAAACCAAACGAGCTTATATTCATTTCAATTGATTCAAAAATCAATTTTATTTACTTCTATTAATTCCTAGAATTTTATTTAATCTCATTTCCGTCAAACGACAATTATTTCTATGCAAATTCGGCGATATTTATGTGGATAAACAATTACTTAAGCTTATAATCATTTTAAATTGATTCCAATACAATTTATATTAAATTTTGTTTCATTCTAACTTATTTACAAACCATTCATTTGCACTTCATTCATTTCCGCATTGGTTTCATTTAAACCCATTCCATTAAGCTTGACAACATTCCATGCTAATATTAATAACCATTTCCCAAATTAATTTAACCCAAACTTTTATTTAATAGGCTTTCAACCTTACTTGAAGCCAAGCTTCTATTATTTTTAAACTTAAGTTAATTTACTTTCTTCAAACCTTTTCAACTTCATAACTTAAGTTCACTTCTATTTAATTTGATTCTCATCAAATTCAATTTCCCCATTCTCTTTATCCATTTTAATTTTAATCTCATTCTCAGTTTGTTAAAATAATATCCAAGTTTATATTTAATTCATTTACTCTTGAATTGGATTTATTTGCAAGCCAAATCATTTTTATTTTAATCCAATTCCATTCCATTTGACAACATTTCCACTTACATTTACTTTACTAACAATTCAAGCTGGATTTTATAACATAAACTTTTATTTAACCAAACTAAATCTCATTAACATATTCAATTTTCTAATTTATTCCAAATTAGTTTACTCCCACTTCCAATTCAATATTGGGTTTTTATCTTAAAAATCACTTCATTATTTTCTTGAGTTCCACCTATTTTATAATTCAAGCTTTTGGATTTTTTTATTCATTTTTCAAAATACAAACAATTTTATTTTGGCTTATTTATTCCACTTCTAAGTTTTATAAGTCACAACTTATTTATATCCATACTTTCATCCATTTACCATCAACCCCGTTCACATTTTACTTTTTAACTCGGAATTATACATTTAATCTAGCCAAGTACATATTCTTATTCAATGGGTTTTCAATTTTTATTTTTTTATTATAAGTTATCGAAATCTATTTATTCCTATTCAATCTTATTTAACTAAACATGTTTTTTTAAACAACATTAAAGCGTTTAACTTATATTTAAAAATTTACTTTGAAAACATACTTGGCTATCCAGGGAAATATACTTCTCTTCACATCCTTTAAAAATAAATTACTATTTATTTTCAAACAAATTTTCCCATTCCCTTAATAAGTTCCCACCATGAATTTATTCTACTAAATATCCACTGATATATTACTTCACTTTTATAAACCCAGTATATAAATTTCTTAGTTCCATCCTTCTTAAAATTCTAATTTCAAACACTTAAATAAATTTCCAAATTGATTTCCAAATTACTCCATTTTGAAATAATTTCCTTTGCTTACTCATTTATTTCAAAACCCATTAACTTTGGATTTTTAATTCTTACTTATGATTTAAAATCTCATTTAACTGAAAATACCAATTTCATACCCTTTTTTCCATATTCCTTCTTTATCTATTTCAATAAACTTTAAACCTTGAATTTGAAATAAATTATTTATTTCTTGATATAACATCACTTAAGTTTAAATTTCATTATTTCTCTGTTTATTCAAAATCCCTTTTTCATACCTAGAATTTATTAGAATTTAAAAATCACTTTTATTCCTTTCTAATTCATTCTTATTTTTATTCAAATTCTCTATAATTATTTTACTTAAAAATTCACTCTTTTATCTTCTTTCAAAAATCCAATTCTATAAAATTTGATAACTCAGTGTACCGAAATATATTCAAGCAACCCATAGCACTCAATATTTCAATTATCAATATAATTCATCATAGAATATCAAATATTCATAACACATAATATTAAACAATTTAAATAATTTTGAGGAATCCAGTTGGATCCCTCCAGCCTGTTTCCTTGCATCCATAGACGTTAGCACAATACCAATTTCACTTCAACGTGGAATATCACGGTATATGGGTTTATATAATATCATCCGCTATTATGCGGCGCATAGGGTCTCATCCGCTATATAATACAGGAAATCAATCACTCCAATATATACTATATACTACTATATATAATATAACACATCAAATCAATTCAATCATTCAACCAATTATTTAAATTTAACTATTTAAATTTGAATTAACCTAGATGAGTGAGATTAACTCACCTTAGATTTGTTTGGCAATCCAATTTAAGTTAAATCGTGCACCATTGATTTAACTTAAATTTCCCGCTATCCGAACACTTTAAATAAGCCCCATAACGAAGCTTACACTACCCTAGATTCAAGGCTGCTAGCTCCATGCAATCCCGACCTCGTACAAGTGAGTTATATATTTTATAAGAGATTTGATTATGATTAAACAAATCATATAACTATGTTTTTTTTATTTTAAAAAAACAAGAGAAATAGCCAACCTAAAGATCGACCCACAAAGCACTACCTGATCTTCCCCCTTCTGTCTTCCATTCGCCTGAACCCATCAACACACGATCCTCGTCTACCCTTTCCCTCGACCCGGTCTCGATCGTGAATCTCCATAGGCGATCATACCCCGCCAAAGCGACCCCAAAACGCGCCTCACCACCACCTATCCTAATACCATCCTCGCTTCACCCAAGGCTTCCCACATCGAGCACAACGAACCCTAGCTCTGACGGTAGCCCGCCTCCATTCGAAGTCGACACCCCCACGCTGCTTCGCTGTGCTTGCAGACATCGTGATGATGAAGTTGTTGTCGTTCCAAGCCTGACAGACACGCGAATCCTTTCACTCTCCTATTTTATTTTCTTTTTTTTATTTCGAATTTGAACTAGGCTGCTGCAATCAATTGGGTTTTTTTAAGGAAACAGGGAGGCTTCGATTTTGATTTGAAAAAGAAGGGCCGGCTTTGATTTGAATAGAGAGAAAAGGAAGCCTTGGCTTCGAATAGAAAAGGGGAAGAAGAATAGTTCGGCCATGATTTTTTTTGGGCTGTAATGTTTTAAAAGGAGAAGAAGATGTGGGTTTTATAACAGGAGGTAGTGTACAAAAGAAGGCTACAGTGATTTGAAGTGAAACGAAAAAGCTCTGATGTGAGTGGCATTGACTAGTCGACAAATATAGATATTTAAATTTTAAAACATTCCGAAATCGTCACTCAAAATTTTGATTTCCTATCGAGGTGTGCTGCAAGGCGTTCCTAATGTTATACCCCTATTCCGAATGTAATGGAAAAGGTTTCGAGTCCTAATTCAATCGTATGGAGAAGATAGCTTTTTGAACCCAGTTATTATATTAAATTTCGATTTAATTTTCAGCGCGTTTACCTCTCGTATGATCACACGACAACTCCAAACGCTACCAAATTTGAAATCCGATAGTAATACAATATTACGGATCCAATGGAACTAGTTTCATCGAATTCTAAGACTGTGCCTCGGAAGGCTATTTTTAAATATCAATTTAAACGATATAATTTCAAACTTAGCAAATCACTGTTAAATTCAATTTTAACACTTTTACTATCCTCAGTACTATCAGTATACATTTTACAAGTCTTTGAAATAATTTTATTCAGCATAAATCCAAGATTTACCACTTAAACCAATTTCAAATGATTTAATTTAATAGTTAAATTATCTAATAAGTAGTGATATTCGAAGTCAAGTTAGAAACTAACTATAAAGTATTTAAAATCGATTAAATATTTCAATTTCAAACAACCAAAAATTTTGGGTCATCACAGGGTTTGTGTAATAACCCGCACCTTAATGGGCCCGAATTTTTGTTAAATCGAAAATCAAGTCCACTAGGGCACGGATTGTTGGTGTTGGTATCTTTTAAATAAATAATAGTAAATCAAAGAACTATCGATAAGAACTCACAGCGGAATAGTAAAATATAATAAAACATACAATTACTAACCAAGACTGATACCTCTAGTATCCTTTGTTCTTATCATTGTCGAACACACATAAGGAAATTTGTCCTTCTATCGTTCACACCTTGTACCAGCAATTGTCCCTCTAAGTCTATCCTATGGGTTGAAATGAGGAGGGGGTCCGAACAACATTCTTATGACTGAAAATTACATACTTTATGCATAACACTAGTTTAGTTATGTCTATTATTTAAGCTTGTTCATTTTGATTTCGTATACATGTAAAACGTACCCAACCTACTCGAGATATACAATAACTTTATATGTGTGTGTGTGTATCACAGTCCCCTGTGGACTAGGATACATTCCCCGCTAATATCTGTACTCTTTTTCACTAGCATCTGTACTCTACATCGCATCGGTCATCCACCATCAGTGTCTAGGCCAAATTGATCGCGTACATCGAGGAATTTTCCATTAGTGCCTAATAACGACATTATAACTATTGAACTGTATTCTAATTCATCTTAAAGACTCGTTTAAGGGTTATCTAGTCTTGCCTCCTAACAACGAACTAACAAACAACAGTGAGGCGGTGCATGTCTCATACGTGATCTACACTAGTAGGAGGTGCAGTCCGTATAGGCATAACCTGAGTCTTTATACCGACCTTCCCAAGACCAACGACGCTCTCGACCTATGTGTACAACCCTACTCCTCACATATATGATACCAACCTTGCCGGCATAGCATGGAGCCTATGCTCACTATCCTATTTAGATTGCCTAATGTAGTCAAGGAAATGTCCACTTGATTACTTAACACATATCCCCTATAAGGATTGAAGTAGACCCTACTTGTCCCTTTAACACTTTAATTGAGGCAAACCCTACTTTGATATATTCCATTTATCTATACGTGAATGTGCATTTCCACAGGTCCTACAGTTGAAGATGTCTCACATTGGCATAATGTATTTACAACCGCCGTAGCCCCCTTTGGAGGGCAGACTTCTATTATGAAACATTACTGACCTCACATTTCAATCCTTACTAATGACTTTGTCATTTATAGTTAATTTAAATCATTGACTAGACCTAATGATTCACGCCCACTATAAAGTATACTTAAGGCTATATAAATTTAATTATAAAATTACCGTGCCTCCTAAGTTCAATTATTAATATTCAAACACTTTTACATGAACTTACTTCTTACTTCTTTAATAATATTAAATGTAATTTACTGCTTATTGATAGATTAAATACTTTTTACCGCTTGATTTTCACTTAATACAATTGGATTTGTTTTAATATTCATTTTTAAGTAATAGCCACATTTTTTGATCACTATAACATTCCCAATTCCATATTATGTTGTCCTATTACTACTTTCATCGCTTATTGTTTATTTCATATGTTATCTTAAAACACATATATTATATTAACAATGGAATTATTGTTATCACTTATTTAAAATATCATGATTTTACATTTTAGGGATTTCTGTATTTTAATGCACTGGAACTACATCTTCCCAAAAGGTAATGTTAAAACTATAATTTTCGATAATTTACGTAAAAGAGGATTTTTATTATGTTTGGAACTGTAAGGAATTATCTTTTCTATTGTTATTATTAAAATAGACAGTACAAAATATGATAAACATCCTTATTTTGTACATATTTTTTTTCTTTATATTCCTTGTTATTGCAAACGAAACATCTTCGTACAGAATTATAAAGTGGGACAATTTATAAGAATTTACATTGCAACAAACTCAATTCATAGCAGTGTCAGGTGCTTCATATTTATTTTGAGTGGCTGAACAGATTTCTATTCTATTAGCTTCCATAAAAATTCTCATACGTGTTGACCAATATGCATAATTAGAGCCATTGAAAAGTGGGGGCCAAGGATTGTCCTTCTTGAAAAATACTTGCCATATTAAAATGATTCAAAAACGAATTACTGTACTTTGATCAAACATTGCTTTGATACCAATTGTAAGTCAATAGGGTGAATCGTGTAGTGTATATGCAAGTATATGTGACAAAATATACGATGCAACTAAAACAATATTAATCTAGGTAAATATAGAATAAGCACACAAGATTTTATACTGGTTCGGACCTCCCGTCCTATGTCCAGTCCCGAAGCTCCCCTTTGGAATTCGACTATCAAACACCCTCACTTCGCCCGGAGGAATAGGCTTGGTTACAATAACTTGTTCTCGTCAGGTATGTGTTTTGTAACACAGATATTGACTGCTAAGTACAAATGCTTCCAATATATACATATACATATACATATACATATATATATAGTATTGATTGAGAGGAATTGAATATATGGAAGAGTGAAATACAAGTATAGATTGCTAGAGATTAAGAATATAACAAAGTATGTAAGTAAAGAGCGCAAGTAAGTAAGGTAAGTTTTCTCTTTGACTTTTGATGATATATATGGTTATAGAGAGATTCCTTGAGTAGTTGCATCCATTAATAAGTGCTCTACAGTTGCTTCTAATGATGATGAAGAGTTGCAGCGAAGAGTAGCGAAGATGTCTATTCAAATATGGTAGTTGAAATTTGAATTTAAATTTCGAGTTCGAAATCAAACGTTTGGTCTTTGAATATATTAGTCTTTCGAACGTCTGAGTGCATCTGCCAGACGTCTGATCCTGTCTATTTTGTTGTTCTAAAGGGTTTTCCAGACGTCTGGCTAGTGCATCCAGACGTCTGAAAACTGTGCATGTCTGCTTTGTGTATTTTTCTTGTTGCTTCTTTGATCCAATCGACTTATAGTCTCTTGTAATGTACTTTAAGCCTTGTTCTTGTCTTTCTAGTGATGTTACTCTAGCAAGTACCTGTAAAATAGAAATATATATGCATATTCGATTTTCATTGTATAGTTGTTGTCATCGAAATCGTAGATATGATTTCCTAACAATCTCCCCCTTTTTGACAATGAAAACTATACAATGTACTTATATATAATTTATAAATCCCCACCTTAATATGTGCTTATTATTTATATTTTTTTTTTTTTTTTTTTTATTTCTCCCCCTTTGGCATTATCAAAAAGAATATCTAACTCTTTAAATGGTAAAATATGAACCAATCGTTAAAGATATATACAAAGATAACACACCAAAAGAGAATTTCATTAATAATTGTAAATGATTACATTCATAGATTTTTTAATTATACATAAGATGAAGTCCTAAAAATCTATGAGTCTTTCGAGGAAGCCTTTTCTTGATCATCTCCTTTATCGTCTTTTTAGGAAGAGCTAGGTTGCATTGTAGGAGATGTCGGAGCTTGTTTTAGCTCAAAATGTTTGGAATGTTTCGAAGGAGGAGAAGGCACTAGGGTTGGCCAATCTTCGGAAGGGGGTGTAGGGCCACGAACCCTTTGAAGAACCTCTTTGAGAACCGATAATACAGTTGAAATAGATGTTTCAACTTTGGCTAGGCGTGTGGCAAAGGATGTTTCAAAGCTGTTAATACGATTAGCCAAAACTTTTTGATTTCGAGACAAGATATGTTGATTTTGAAAAGTGAGATCATGAATGCTTTCATTTGGATTTGTCTCTATTCGAGTTTCCAAAATCTCATCCTGGCTCATATAATCAAATGGTGCGGGAGGAGGGGGAGTTGTCTCACGATGTTGTTCCTCCTCTTGTGATGGTTCATGGTGTGGTTGAGGTGGAGGCCCAGCTTGTCTGACTTGTCAATTTTGCGTCATGTCTTCAAAAGATAAAAGCTCCGGAGGAATTTTTGGTAGGTGCATTAGTGAGAAAAACTTTGTAGAAGCATATTTTGGTGAAATTTCTTCAAAAGCAGATAAATATGAGGGAATATTGTGAGCATGTAGAAGTCTCATGATGAATGTGGAGTAGATAATCAATGGCCATGATCGAGTCCAAAAATGTTTAAGCTCGTCAAATATAAATTTGGCCCAATTCACCCTTGTTCTGTTGAATAAAGCATATAGAGCTTTGTGTTCTAACTCCATTACATGCTCATGACTTCATAGACGAGGAATAATAGTGTTGATGATCATTCGAGTAAGATGTCTGGCCTTAGGCCGTAGATATTTAGATGCAAATTTAGGCATTTCATCCTCCCAAATTTGATGTGTTATATTGTTCCTTGGTTTGAAACGCATATCGAAAATATTTATAAATCTTCACCCATGTCAGAATATCCGAGAGTTCTGCCTATGATTCTCGGAGTGAGCCTAATCATGTTGCCATAAACACTAGATCATAGCCAATTATCTTCATTTTCAGTGTTCCAAATAGCTGTGCTATCCAAATTAGCATAGAAAAGAAATACAGCCAACTGATCAATTTGGATGTTATTGGGATTGAAAGATATCAAAGTTTCTAAACCGGCATTCTCACACATTTCATCTAAATTATACATTGGGAACTTGAGTAAGTTATAAAATGGACCTGTGTGAAGTTTCTTCTTCTGAATATCCTCATACCTCTTGAGTGAATGTGGTGCTCGATTCATCCATCGTTCGATTTGATCATCTGAGCAAACTTGAGGGTTTGAGGAAGTTGGTTGGTCTTGTTTTCTCTTGGATATCTTAGCGTTTTTAGTTCTAGGAGGCATTGAATATGAGCTGGTGTTAGAAAAAGATGTTTTTGAAAAAAAATCGTCCTTGATGTAGAAATGATTTTAAATAGAAGCGAGATTAGGTAAAAAATAGACGTTATCTGGTTATTTTAAAGTGTTGATTGAATTTCATACATCTGGAAAGTAATTCAGACGTCTGACTAACCTAATTCGAACACAGTAAATAAATTAAGACGTCTGGTTTGATTTGGTAGACGTATGGGTTTGGTAAAGGTTCAAAAATTTGATAGTTATAGAGAATTTTTTAAGATGTCTGGTTTAGATATCAAACGTCTGAAATAGATCGATTTTTTATAACATGGTGGCAGTGACTTTATTCAGACGTTTGGTTCATAGTTCAGATGTCTGAAATAGTCTGGTATCTATTTTAAGTAAGCAGAGACAATTTTTAGAAATTTGGAAAATTGCATCAAACGTCTGACATATGCACAATGTTGTAAAATTTGGAGGATATCAGAGTGTCAGACGTCTGAGGTCAATATCCAGACATCTAAAATAACCAATCTTTCTAAAAATAGCCTACAAATAAAGGGTGTTTCTTATTTCACGACCTTCTATTATTGGAAAATAATGTAGTATTATTTTTGTGAACCAAAATTACAAACATACGTAGATACAAATTCAAAGAATAATTAATCTATTTAGATGGTAATGGAGTTTTGCGATCATCTGACTTGTCATCCCTCCATGGCTTGAGTGGAGACCATATATTTTCACATTCTTGGGTTCTCGAGGAACCAGAGAATCACCTTGGTGAAGGGTCCAAAGATGTACGATACGAGGAAGAGGGATCCAAGGAATTGCAAAGAATCGAAAGTGGTTCATGTACATCCTTCTTCCATGAATTACAGAATTTTATCGCTACTTGCTCCAGAAAACTTAATCGTCAATCCGTGACTTTTTGTTCAAAATATAATTCCCGTTGTTGATCCATTTGTTTCTTTTGATAGTGATGTATCTCATCAGCTTTCTCCTTAATGTTAGGAGAAACAAATAGAGCTCGTTTGGACTTCTTTTTATCGGGAGTGAAATCCGTGTGATAGGAAGACCATCTATATGTTGGTTCCTAATTGGTAGGAAGTCGTCGAGGTGTATCCGCTGAGCTATCCGTTGTAGGTTTCGAGAAGGATATATGAGAATTTTTAGAAGACATGATTACATTTTGTTGTAAAAAATAATATGAAATGTATATATATTTTTTCTTCTTGTTGTATAAAGATTTATATATAATTTCAAAAATTATTTATAGATAATTTTCAGAAACTAACCAACTAAAAAAATTAAGGTAAAGGAGATATCAATTCTAATGTAAGGATAGAATTTTTTTAGCTAAACATAGAATAAACAAAAATGTGGTTATTAGTTTAGAAGATCATTAAGAGAGCATATTCCTAAGTCGCGTCGCAGCTTAACAAAAGTTCGTTCATTTAGTGGTTTTGTGAAAATATCTGCTATTTGATTCTCGGTATTTACGTATTCTAATGAAATAATTATTTTTCTACATTGTCGCGTAAAAAATGATGTCGTATATCTATATGTTTAGTTCACGAGTGATTTACTAGGTTTTTTGATAGATTTATTGCACTTATGTTATCATAATATATTGGTGATTTAATGATAGCTTTGCCGAAATTCGTAAGTGTTTGTTGCAATTATATTACTTGTGCATATGCTAGAGCTGCTGAAATATATTCGGCTTCGCAAGTAGATAAGAAGACACAGTTTTGTTTTTGCTAAACCATGAAACTAATGATTGTCGGATAAAATGACATGTTCCACTAGTACTCTTACGATCTGTTTTACATCCACCGAAATCCGCATCACTATATGAAACTAGTTCAAACGATGATCCTTTAGGATAAAACAAACCGTAATCTTTAGCACTAGAGAGATATTGTAAGATATGTTTAACATCTCTTAGATGAGATTCTTTTGGTTTTGCTTGAAATCGGGCACAAAGACATACATTCATCATAATATCAGGTCGATTAGCTGTCAAATAGAGTAAGGAACCAATCATGCTACGATATAATTTTTCATGGAAGTCTTTTCTATTGCCATCCTTTTCTAAGTGAACGCTAGTACTTATTGGTGTCGGTTTGCTTGAAGTTTTATCCATTTCAAAACGACGTAATAAATCATTACAATATTTTTCTTGATGCATAAAAATACCAATTTCGAGTTGTTTTATTTGTAAACCTACGAAGAAATTTAATTCTCCCATGTGAGACATTTCAAATTCATTTTTCATAATATTTGAAAATTGATTACAGAGATTTTCGTTAGTTGAACCAAAAATAATATCGTCTATATAAATTTATACAACTAAAGTATCATTATTTTCTCGTTTAATAAATAAAGTTGTATCGATTTTTCCTATTTGAAAACCAGATGTAATTAAATGATTTTTAAGTCGTTTGTACCAAACACGTGGGCTTGTTTTAAACCATATAAGGCTTTTTGTAACTTTAAAACATGGTTGGGATATTTTTCATCAACAAACAATAGAGGTTGTTCAACATATACGCTTTCTTTAATAAAACCATTTAAAAAAGCAATTTTGACATCCATTTGAAATAGTTTAAAATTGTGATGATTTGCAAAAGCGAGTAATGTACGTATGGCCACTAGTCTTGCTACTGGAGCAAAGGTTTTGTCACAGTCGATACCTTCGTCTTGATTATAGCCTTGGGCAACTAAACGTGCTTTGTTTCTAACAATATTTCTGTTTTCATCTGCTTTGTTTTTAAATACCCATTTTGTTCCTATAACGGATTGATCTTCTGGTCTTGGTACTAATTCACAAACATTATTCCGTTCAAATTGATTTAATTCTTCCTATATAGCTATTATCCAAAAGATATCATTTGAACTTCATCGTTTTTTTGTTCAGAATTTAACATAAATGCTATATGGCTTATTTGATTATGTTGATTTCTAGTTACTCTAGAATTAAGATCTCCAGTGATATTATCTTTTGGATGACCCTTAAGATTTCTAGGGGATGATATTATAGTATTATTTTGCACATTTGTCTCATTATTAAGAGAGTTTGTTATATTTGTTGTTGGAAGTATTTCTTCATCGTCATTAGCATGATGATTAAGAAAATTTTCATCAAACGAAACATGTAAACTTTCTTCAATAGTGTTATTCCATTTACTAAAAATTCTATATGCATTGCTGCGATCCGAATATCCAACAAAGATTCCTTCATCGGCCTTTGGGTCGAATTTTCCTAAATTATCTTTTGTATTTAAAATAAAACATTTTTATCCGAAAGTTTTAAAGTATGATACTTTAGGTTTTATTCCAAAAAATATTTCAAAACAAGTCTGTTTAGTCATAGGACGTATGGTTACTCGATTCAAAACATAACAAGCTGTGGCAATAGCTTCAGCCCAAAAATGTTTGGTAGACCACTACTATATAATAATGTTCGTGCACATTCTTGTAACGTACGATTTTTTCTTTCTACTACACCATTCCGTTGAGGTGTGCGGGGAAAAGAAAAATTATAACTTATTCCTTTTTTATTACAAAAATTAGTAAAAAGATCATTTTCGAATTCTCCACCATGATCACTTCGAATATTTTTAATTTTCAAATCCATTTGTGTTTTTAGCAAATATTTTAAACATACCAAAGGTGTCTCTTTTATGTTTTAAAATAAAGTCCATGTATATCTTGAAAAATCATCAACTATTACGAAAACATATTTGTTGTGATTTATAGATCGTACTTGCGTTGGACCAAATAAATCTAAATGTAGTAATTCTAATGGTTGTTTTGTAGAAATATTATTTTTAGATTTAAAAGAGCTTTTCTTTAGTTTTCCAATTTGACAATTGTCACATAAATTTTATACACTGTAATTTATTTTAGGTAAACCTCTAACTAGCTCATATTTTGCTAATTTATTAATATATTTAAAGTTAATATGACAAATCGTTTATGCCATAACCATGAATCGTCATGTTTGGCGGTTAAGCACAAATTTGAATTTATTTATATTCATGTTTATGACATAAATATTTTTGTTTCTACAGCTCTCAAATATAAGTTATTTTTTATTATCGAAAATATTACATCTATCTTTTTCAAAATTGATTTGAAAACCTTTATCACATAATTGACTAATACTCAATAGATTGTGTTTTAGATTTTCTACTAACAAACATTTGTAATAAAGGAGAGTTAGAAATACCAAAGTTGATGGCTTCTCCAATGCCCATGACGTATTCTTTTGAGTTATTTCCAAAAGTTATCGTTCCTCCATCAATGTATGTTATATTTGACAATATTTTTGAATTTCCGGTCATATGCTTGGAGCATCTGCTATCTAGTATCCATTTCTCCTTATTTTTTATTTTAGGCACCTGAAAAATAAAAGATGTTTTAATTGGTACCCATATGCTTTGTTAGGGTCCTAGATGTTAGGTGAAGTAGGTAGCCATACCCAAGAAGGTTTGGTACCCTTATGAATATAATTCTTATTATAGACTACATTTTCTAAGAAATTATTAATATGTTTTTGTCTAATCAAATTATTATTTGTCTTAGGAATCCAAATTTTTATATTTTTGGTATTCATATTAGACTTAGGTGGACTTTTAGTCTTTTTATAAATACAACTATATTTCTTAACACAATTCCCTCTTTGTTTAGGAGTATTTTTAAATCCTATTCCATTTCTACTACCTGATGGTTTTGAAGTTTTGATAAGATTTTCCAAATCCTATTTCCCTTCATTAAATTTTGAAACATTATTAGTAATTTTATCTAATTTTTCTTTTAGTTCTAAATTTTCAATTTTCAATATTTCAATATTACTCTTTAAGTTGACATTTTCTTTTAACAAGTTATCCATTTCTAATTTAGTTTTATAAACATCAATAGTAATAGCTTGTTTTCGACCAAATAATTTTTAATTCTTTCTTGAGATAATTCTAGTTCTAAAATAATTTTTTCATCTTTAAACATTCCTACTTCAAGTTCTAATCTATTTATTTTGGCAATATGTTCTTTGTTCAATTTTTTAATTTGTCTAAGTTTATCATCTAATTCCATGCTAAGTTCTAATAATTCTTCATAACTAAGTTTGGGACATACCTCATCAGTTTGTGCCATAAAGCACACATTCGCTTTTTCTCCGTCACTATCGCTGTCACTTTCTGATGATGAAGAATTCGAGTCATCCCATGTTACTTTGAAAGCCTTCTTCTTTTTGAATTTTTCAAATTTTTTCTTCTTTTTATCATTATTTAGCTTGGGACAGTCTTTCTTCATATGTCCAAGTTGATCACATTCATAGCATTTGATTGATGTTTGATTTGTTGAGCTTGATTTTCCTCCTTTCTGAAATTTAGTCATTTTCCTAAACATTTTGAATTTGTTGTAGTTTTTGGCAATAAATACAATTTCTTCTTCGTCTAAGTTGGAGTCTTCATTTGTTGCTGGGAATGCTATGTTCTTCTTTTGGAATTTAGTTCTTTTCGTGCTTGCAAATTAGCTTCATAGAACATTAAATTTCCTATCAACTCTTCAACTAAGAGTGCTGAAAGATCATTAGCTTCTTCGATAGCTAATACTTTTCTTTCCCACTCTGGAGTTAAAGAATTGAGTATTCTACATACTAAATCAAAATTTATGAATTTGACTCCAAGTGCCATTAAATCGTGTTGAATGGTTTGGAATCTAGAGTACATGTCTGCTATAGATTCATTTTGTTTCATTTTAAATGATGAAAATTGATTTTGTAAAATTGAAATCTTAGTTTGTTTAATTTTGTTTATGCCTTCATGTGTAACTTGTAAGGTACACCAAATATCAAATGCAGTGTCACATAACATGACTCGTGAAAATTCATTTTTATCTAGTGAGAAAAATAGAACATTCATAGCTTTGGCATTATTAGAAGATGCGGTTTTGTGTGCATCGACACATGTGTTCATAGCAGTGTCATGTGCTTCATATTTATTTTGAGTGGCTGACCAGATTTCTAGTCCATTGGCTTCCATAAAAATTCTCATACGTGTTGACCAATATGCATAGTTAGAGCCACTAAAAAGTGGGGGTCGTGTATTGTCCTTCTTCAAAAATACTTGCCATATTAAAATGATTCAAAAACGAGTTACTGTACTTTGATCAAACCTTGCTTTGATACCAATTGTAAGTCTATAGGGTGGATCGTGTAGTGTATATACAAGTATATGTGACAAAATATATGATGCAACTAAAACAAAATTAATCTAGGTAAATATAGAATAAGCACACTAGGATTTTATACTGGTTCGGACCTCCCATCCTACTTCCAGTCCCAAAGCTCCCCTTTGGAATTCGACTATCAAACACCCTCACTTCGCTCGGAGGAATGGGCTTGGTTACAATAACTTGTTCTCGTCAAGTATGTGTTCTATAACACGGATATTGACTGCTAAGTACAAATGCTTCCAATATATATGTATATATATATATATAGTATTGATTGAGAAGAACTAAATATATGGAAGTGTGAAATACAAGTATAGATTGCTAGAGATCAAGAATATAACAGAGTATGTAAGTAAAAAGCGCAAGTAAGTAAGGCAAGTGTTCTCTTTGATTCTTGATGATATATATGGTTGTAGAGAGATTCCTTGAGTAGTTGCATCCACTAACAAATGCTCTACAGTTGCTTCTGATGATGATGAAGAGTTGCAGCGAAGAGAAGCAAAGATGTCTATTCAAATTTGGCAGTTGAAATTTGAATTTAAATTCCGAGTTCGAAATGAGACGTCTGGTATTTGTATCATACGTCTGACTCTATATATTTTTTATATACAGTAGTCTTTCAAATGTCTGAATGCATCTATCAAACATTTAATCCTGTCTGTTTTGTCATTCCAGAGGGTTTTTCCAGACGTCTGGCTAATGCATCCAAACATCTGAAAACTATGCATGTCTGCTTTATGTATCTTTCTTGTTGCTTTTTTGATCCAATCGACTTGTAGTCTCTTATAATGTTCTTTAAGCCTTGTTCTTGTCTTTCTAGTGATGTTACTCAAGCAAGTACCTGTAAAATAGAAATATATATATGCATATTCGATTTCCATTGTAAAGTTGTTGTCATCGAAACCGTAGATTTGATTTCCTAACAACCAAAACATAGTTGTTCGCTCAACCTAAACTCTGATACCATATGTATCGAACCACCCTTTCGACCCTTAAGAATCGATACTAATACATCCGTGGTATTCACATGCCGAGCATCCAAGTGCCAGAAAGACATATTGTTAGGGTGAAAGAAAGAAAAGGATAGAACAGAATCTTATATTATAACGAATAACATGTAATATACCAATTATTTTTAGAAAATAATTTTTAATATTAACCTAGATAGTTATAACAACCTGTCCTTGTAAATGTTGATAAATACAAACAAGAATTCACAATGGAAATAAAAATATGAAAATACATCTTGAAAGCGTCCTGCCCGTCTCCTGAGCTCCAAAGCATCCAAAGCTAACTCTGGAAAAATAATCAGGTCTGACCGAGTATTATATGGAAATAACATCATGATCAGTCTGGTAAACTAATGTGAGAAACTCAAATTACAAGTGTTGTTATATCCTATAAAATAATTTCAAAAGAAAGGTAACTCGTAAGACTACGACACACACAAGCACAAACGGGTTTTACCTTACGATAACTAAAATATTTCTATAGAAAATCTAGTGATATTATAATTTGTTTAAGGTTTAAATTAAATTATGAATATAGCTAGAATGCTTGCATCTTACGTTCCAACATAGCTGGGGACAACTAAGTCCATAGGACGCTTATTGGAGAATGGGTTCCATACAATGACAAGGCTACTAGGGCACCGTCTGCCATAATACACATCTAGATAAAATGTACCATGGGCCTCACATGGACCCTCTGCCAACACAAGACTAGCTTATCCCTTATTGGATAGTACTGAATATTTCAATACCCCAGTTGCTTTGCAACCTTCTCTCGTGAGCTCACATGCGCATACCAAATCCATAAATATTAATCTAGAAGGGTGATGGCAATGCCCTAATGGGTGTGATCCACATAGCCTTTCCCCCATGTTTTAGTCATTCCCGGTTGATGAGGCTTGAGGCTACGTTTTACCTTTGAAATAGCAATACCACTTGGAATGCTAACACCGCCCACCAAGCAGCACTGCAATAACAACATTCATCCATACAAGTTGTTCAGGATATGAACAAACCGAAGGCACTACTTCTACTACATCCATCTGGGAATCACCTCGGGATTAGTAGCAAGTAGCCATTGCACTTCAAAGAGCTCCGTCTTCGATTCCATCATCTTCAAGATGTCTTCAATTCGAACGCTTGAGTTTGTTCGAAGTTGTTTTCAGATAATGTATACTTATCTGATCCTGGTCTCTTTGAACCAACATTCAATCATTTTTTGTATACTCAGTTTTGATTATTTTGGAAATATACAGATAATACATAAGAGTGGAGATTACTTCCTAACTGTTTAAGTGGACGAATTTCCGTATCATTTGTCCTAGAAGAACACACGAGTTTAATGTACAGTATAGCATCACTGAAGATAACCGTACCATATAATTTTCGTGTGTTCTCCTAAATATTTTCCAGAGTTAAAAATTAGTCTAGATTTGATAATCGATTATTAACTATCAAATAAACAAATAATCATACATAGATTTGATTTCATGTGAAATCCACTAATCCTCTTTTAATAAATCTTCATTATTAAACACTTCAATTATGTACAAAAATATTCATATACTTATCTCACCTGTATAACTATATTCTCAAACCACGCCAGAAAGATTTCCTATTTCAGATTCATGTTAAAAGGATCAAAACAATGTCGTTCAAAACATTGTTTGCTACATACCCAAACCACATATCCTTTGGTGTTCAGTATGGAAAGATGTTTCCATGCCGCCACACGAGAGGGACATGGGGCGTAAAAGGGAAAGAGAGTGATGGGGTTTCTCTCGCTTTTGGCATAGTAGACCTCCCACTAGGAGGCCCGCATAATTAAGAAGGATTAATTATTAATTTCATAAACTTGGTTTTTCATAAGTGATCCAATTTAAATAAAATCAAAGTTTTATAAACCCAAACATCTTTTCCAAATTCCAAGATCCCTTTCCAATATATAACTTTAACAATCCCTTCATTCAATATATACTATCTATACAAAACAATTTATTACTTTAAACACTTTTTATTTAATAAATTAATTACCTTTAAAACTTCCTTAATAAATAATTTATTAATTTTTAAAACATCATCGGTAAATAATTAATTAACTTTAAAATACCATAATGAATAATTCAAATAAACTTAATCACTATTTAATAAATGAATAATTAAATTAGACCACTCTTGATAAATAATTAATAAATTTCAAAAACGACATCATTATTAAATAATTTTCTAACTTAAAATATCATTAATGAAATAATTAATTAACTTTAAAATTACTTTATATATAAATAACTAATTAACTTAAAACATCATTATTAAATAATTAGTTAACTTTAAAATATTAGTATTCAAATAAACTTAATTTAATCATTTAAATATAGAAAACACGTTACTTCAAAATTTTAAAGTTATAGTAAATTTAAATTCATTTCTTTTCAAATGTGGGAAGTGGCTTAGTGACCCCAATGACACTTAAACAAGCTATTGCTTTATTTCAGTTCAACATTCTAAGTCATATCACTAATATTTACATAAACAACGTATATGCAAATAAAATCCATAATTATCAATCAATAGAAAATACATCATCTGCCATAAATAAATGTCCAAATTTATAAAATAGCAGAGTGGAGATTTATTCTACTAAATAGATTTCCGATAAAATCTATCACGTTTTAAATATAGAAAAACTGTGTTTTATTCTGCTAATAGGATGTGCTAAACAAAATCATTTAACTATGTAATTAATTTAGGCCACTATAAATTCATCATCAAATCATACTTTACTGGAATTATCAAACATTTTTATTAAAGTGTTGTACTCATCAATATAAGCTCAACATAAAAATCTACGGGTTAAATTGATATATAATGAGTGAGATAGGGCATTTTAAAGTTTACGCACTTAATAAATAAATTAAAACAAATATATCATTTTTATCCCCATCCTAATCCAATCCTAGCCCAACACATACCATACCTTGACCTGCAAATGCTTATCCCCAATCTTTATTTCCAAAATCAATCCTAAATCAAATCCCTAAAACAAAATGTATGGAACCAAAACTCGATGCACCAAAAAACGTGTGCACATGCAGACTGATGACACCGCGATGCTAACCATCGATCTCTAATCCAAGAGCATCCACAAATGCCGCTCTCCATCCTCGATCAAACACCCCTTCACCATCACCGCTAGTGGCTCGAATCGAAATTGATCATCCAACAACATTCGAATCGCATCTCCACCATACCTAGGTATTTTCCTCTCTCCTTTTCTGCTGCCTCACCGTCACCGCCTTTAGAACCCTACATTACTGCTCCACCATTGGGTCCGACCGTGATGAACCAGAAGCCTCCCTTTATCGCCAGCAAGCCAATTTTTGAACGCGAAGAATCAAACTTCCTTAAACCCTAACCTGAGCTCCTGTGGACTCCATCAACCATAGCCTCACCTGTGACCACTGCTACACCTCTGCCTGGACCAAGTATGCTTCAGATACCTTTGCTCCACCTCCAGCCAACCACGTGTCCGGAATTCTAATATATAAAAAAATTAGTTCATCATATCACCATGATGTGATCCTAAGCCCAAAAATCTCACAACTTGCTTTAACAATCATGATTCACGTATATGAACATGACCGTGAATCCCGTTCGCCAATCTAAGCTTTTCGAAAAATTGACATTATATGACCACTTAATATTTATGATCACTAAATCACACAAAACTCGACGAAACAACACCCGATCATTTTTAAAAATAACTAGAGATTAATACCGACGACTTCCTAGTTGGTTGCGTAGGCTAATTTTAAACGGTTTGAGTGCTATTGATTTTTGAATCAAGAGAAGGATATGTTTATTAAAAAAATAGAACATAAGAGAAATAAAAGTGAGAAATTGGGGTTTTTATATCTCTTTTTTTATTTTCCTTTCACAGTAAACCTTTTTTTTAATTTTAAAACAAGTATAAATAAAAATTATGATTTTTAAACCAATTACTTTAACAATTGAATTGTTTAAAAGATCACAATCAGGCTTCAAATAAGTTTATGCAACATTTATTCCTTAAAAATAGTAAACAAAAATGAAGAACTCGTCTTCCACAATTTATTTGCAATGCCAAATCCAAATCAATTTAAAGCTTTGATTTTTGAGTTAAAAAGGGTGAGATTTTTCAAAAGAATTTTTGAAAAAGAGAAGATAGAAAAACAGAGTTTAAAAGATGGATTATAAAATGAAATGTTAAAAGAAAGATTTTTTTTTTGTGTGTGTGTATAAGATGAAACAAAAATGAATATAAAATAAATTAAAGGAGGCAAGAGACCAAAATGCTCTTAGATCTACATTTGAACTCTTACATCGAATCTTAAGCTATCAAAATGTCAAGCATATGCAAACATGTTGGATAATAGAGTGTTTCAAGTACTTTGATTAACTTTCACACTTAAGTAATCCTTTCATTTCACATCCATCATTTCTAGTTCAAATTTAAATTAAATTCTAATTATTATTAGTTTATTCATATTTTTCAAAGTACAAATGTTGCCCAAAAGGGGCATTTCACCAAAAGGACAAACTTTGTAGTCCAATTAGTTTCTTGGATGCACATTCAAAGAAATTACTTTCAAGACCAAAGTCAGCAGCATAATTACTTTCAAGGACAAAGTCAGCAGTCTAATTACTTTCAAGGACAATTTCATAGGTTTTTAGGGCCTAGAAACTAATTATTTTTTGTTTTGTCCTTAAAAGTAATTATTTCAGTTGTGTGTCTTGAAAACTAATTCCACTTGCTAAATAGGCCCTTGTGGCTAATTTCCACTTTCCAAAGCATCTTAAATGTTGTTTTATAGTTTATAAAAGGGTAATACAAATTCTAATAATTTGTCATTTGATAAAAAAGTTGAAAATCTGAAAAGCGTGTTTCATTCAAATTTTCAATTTTCTGTCGGACCATCTATTTATTTAAACAGAATTCAGAAATGACTTTTCTATCAAAAGTTATAAATTAAAAGATTATTATTCAATTATTAAAACATTAAGTGAATATTTAAAATAAATTAAATATTCACAAATTAAAGCGATAAAATTTTGGGCCATTACACAAAGTAAACACCCATCGGACACCAAGTTGCCTCCAAGCACCGAACCGATTTTCTTGCCCTGGCCTAAACCACAAAAATACTAGGCATGGCTCCAAACAAACACCACCAAACACCAAGCGATGAACATAAATGTTTTGATTTCTCCGGACTCCAATTTTACTTCAATTTCATCGCCATTTTTTGGTCTTTGACCCATGCGCCTTCTGTATGCATCGATACAACCCCTAACATCATCGAGCCTAATCGTCGAAGTTCAGGTTCACAATTACTACTTCTAGTTCGCTCCAACGAGCATTTTCAACCATATGAGCACACAAGAAAACACCATACATGCACTAAACAATATTCAAACATGCAAATATATAACTATTCATGGTAAATCATCATGTAATATGTCTTTATATAACCTAACACTCACTAATGCAATCAAACATGAAATTAACATGATTAGAATACTTTAGAACTTTTTAAATTCCATTTTAATTTAAGTTTCACTTTAAAATAGTCCCAAAACATGATTTTGACTTTAAAAATGGGTTTAGAACATGTCAAAACCTGCAAATAGATATATATAATAAGGTGAAAGATGATAAATCACTCAGCAAAACCTCTAAAATCTAAATTTTACATGTAAATCGAGGTGGATCCAAAAATGAATAGTAGAGATCTAATTTTCCGTTTCCAAAAATGGAGATTTAAAGATCCCTGGTGAATCTTCTTGGTAATAATATCCTTAATCTATGATTTAGACCTGATTTGGAGGAGAAAATAGAAGGTTTTGGATAAATAATGGGTTAATGGGAGATTAGATCTATTTGAGAAGTGGTAAAATGATTACCGAAAAATGGTTCATCCTAATATAGTCTTCAAATCCGAAATAGGTTAGTGGGCTTTCCCTCAAACTCAGTAATTATCCACTAAGCGACTCCAAAAACTATGGATCTTCAAACAGCCGTATCTCGTAGCTAGAAAGTCTAAATCACTATTTTGACACTTTACGAAAAGGGAAAACCGTCATATATTTCCAAATGAAATGGTCTCGAATGCTAATTTGGCATTTATCAAAAGTTATGGCTATTATAATTTTTCAAGGGTAAAACTGTCCGAAAAAATTCTGAAGATAGATAATATATTAATAGGGATTTTCCAAAGTTATGGCGTCAAACGATCTCATATGAATTTAAAAATAATATTTTACGATCCTACTATATATAAGATATGGGTCGTTACACCCTTCCCCCTTTAGGAATTTCACCCTCGAAATCGCAACACAAATAAGGTATAATCAATAAAATCTACCCTGCATACCTAACATCCACGAGCAAATATGCCAAACATCAAACATGCATACAAAAAGAAGAAATGATATCTAAGCCTACCCTAGCATGCATGATACTAAACTATCATATATAATATCAAAAGTGAAAGTAAATGCAATAAACAGAAAGTCTCACCAAGTAAAGAGCTCCGAATAAGCGGTTCTTATGCTCTCCTTAGCCTCCAAAGTGCAATTGTCTTCGCTTTACTCCACTAAAACTTTACCAAATCTACCATTTTCCTTTTTAGCTGCTTCGTACCATGTCCAACGATACAAATAGACTTACGAGGTCTCGAAGCTTTTGGTTCAATCTGATATCATCAAACCGATCCGGTTGAATTATTACGCCTGAGTTGTGCTTACGAGGTGACATTGTGCACGCCTACCATCTTCTAAGGTAAGTCAACTCTATATGTTAGATTCTTGATCCTCTTAAGTATCGAAAAAGGATCATTAAATATCGATGTCAATTTTCCCTTTTGCCGAATCAAACAACATTCTTCAACGAAGAGATCTTGAGAAACACCCTATCACCGATGGAACTCTAAGTCACATCTTCTCCTATAAGTGTATCTCTTTTGTCTATTCTGAGCAACTTTCATTTGTTGCTTAATGATCTTGATCTTCTCAGAAATCTCTCTAACCATATCTGGCCCAAGTATCATTTTCTCGCATGCTTCCCACCAACATGAAGGAACATTGAACGGTCGGCCATATAACGCCTCAAATTGTGCCCTGCCGACATTCGACCGATAACTATTGTTGTGTGCGAATTATACTATACGCAAATGCTTGTACCATGAGCCACCGAAATCAAAAATGCAAGCCCACAAGAGATCCTTCAAGTTATGATTCCCCCTCTTGGTCTCCCCTTCAATCTATAGGTAGTAAGCTGTATTAAGTTGCAGCTCTATCCCTAGCGCTTCTTGTAAGCTCTTCCAAAACCTACTACTGAACAAAGGGTCTTGGCCACTCATAATACTCTTCGGCATATCATGGAATTGCACAACCCACTTCACATACAACTTGGCCAATTTGGATGCCATCCTAATAGACTTGGTGGGTACAAATCTAGCACTCTTCGTCAATTTGTTGACTATGACCCAAATGCTATCATACCCTCCTCTAGTCCTCGACAATCCATTTATGAAGTCCATTGGAACTCATCCCATTTCCATACAAGAATCTCGAGCGGCTGCAGCAAACCACTCGGTTTTTTCTGCTTTTCCTTTACCAACTATTTGTTCATGAACTTCGAGATGAATGCCCCAACATCCTTCTTCATCCACTACTAAAAAAATGTATATCTCATGTCGTGGTACATTTTATAGCCACCGGGATGTATAGTCAATCTCAAATGATGGCACTCTCGTAGCATCGCATCCCTCACCCCATCGACTTTAGGAAAAAAAACTCTTATCTTTATGGAGCAAACCATCACGCTCGATCCATACCACTTCACTTTCTCAGACTTTGCTCCTTTCTCTATCTTTACCATGATCCTCATTAGTCTAACGTCTCACCTTTGACTAGTACCAATCCGCTCAATCAAAGTTGGTACGATCATCACGCTAGCCAACACTTCTGGCTTTAGCTCACATGAGGTTTAAAATCATAGCCAATGGAGACTCCAACAGCTTCCACTCTTGGAACATCTCTCCCAAGCTAGCATGTCTCATATTCAAAGCATCAACGATCCAATTCCATTACTAGGATTATAAGAAATGAAAAAGTCTTGGGATGCCAGGAACTCTAGCATCGTTGCCGATGAAGGTTTAGATCCTTCTATGAGGATATATAATTAAATGACTTGTGGGCGGTATACAAATAACCTCTTCCTAAGAAAATAATGCCTCCATATCTTCAAAGCAAATACCATCACTGCCAACTCCAAATCATGAGTTGGATGCTTCCTCTCATGCAGTTTCTACTGTCGACTAGCGTAAGGGACAAGCTTTCCTCTCTGCATCAACACCACACTAGTCCAGTACCACTGGCATTTGTGTATACTGCCAGCTCCTCATTTCCTCTTGGAATGACTAATGCTAGTGCGCTTGTAAACTTCTCCTTCTGACTTACGAACGTCTTCTCGCACCTTATGCCCCAAATAAAAGTCAGATTCTTCATCGTCAAGTGGGTTAATGGCACTACTACCATAGAGAAGTCTTTAAGAAAACACCTATAGTATCCTTCCAAGCCAACGAAACTTCTCATGTATGTAGTGGTCTTGGGTCGATCACAGTCCTATACTACTGCCACCTTCATAGGATTTGCAATAATACCCAGCTTAGGAACAACGTGACCAAGAATCGCACTTCCTTCCTCCAGAAGCGACACTTCGAAAACTTCGCCTTAAGTCGGTGCTTCCTCAACACCTTAAGCACAATCCTCAAATGCACCTTGTGTACTTCCTCTGTCCTCGAATAAACAAGGATATTGTCCATGAACACAAGTATGAACTTATTTAGCCGATCCCTAAAAGCATGGTTTATAAGATCAACAAATTATGTCGTTGCATTGGTTAGCTTGAACAGCATAACTAACCACTCATAGAATCCAGACAACTTACAGAATGCTTAATCGGCACACTCTCGCTCGCCACTCTCAGTTGATGAAATCCCATCGCATGGTCTAAGTGAGAGAACACCTTCACACAATAAAGCTGATTGAACAAGTCATCAACAAGTAGGAGTGGATACTTGCTCTTCATCACCTTATTCAGCTTTCGATAATCTATACACAACCTAAGAGAGTTGCCTACATAAGTGGCTAATATTACAGGTGTGTCCTACTCGGATATGGTCCTGCGAATGAACCCTCGCCTTAATAGGTCATTCACTTACTCCTCTAACTCCTTATGCTCCTTAGGTGCTATACGCATCAAAGGCATAATTATCGGTTTAGCATCCTTTATCAAATCTATATAGAACTCTATCCCCTTATATAGTGCTAGTCCGAACACCTCCTTGAATATATCTAGATATTCTCGTGCTATAGGCACATATGATAGCTCGTCGTATGGGTTCTCGAGTGAGCATAGAAACCATAACCTCATCGTTAGGCAGGCATCCTATCTCTAACCTATGCCCATCATCCATCCATATCATCGCCAATGGCCTCTCACAATCCACCACTACTTCATACTTCTATAGCTAATCCGTCCCTAGAATAATACCAAACCCAATGAAATCCAAAACAAAGCAATCATAAGAAAACAAATATCCATGACTCGATAAGGCTAAGTCTCGACAAACCATACAAAGGCTAGTCGATCCTCTAATAATGTTTGTGACAACCAAAGGTCGGTTAACTATCTCGAGTTTCAATCCTAGTCTATCTACCAAATCACTGGATATAAAAGAATGTGAAGCCCCAATATCGAATAAATCACATATAGGCGTATCAAAAATATAAAGCATACCATGTATAACGATTCTCTTCCCCTTATCCTTCTTCGATGAGCACTCGACGAAGCTGGACGCCATTTATAGCGTAAGCAGAAAACAACCTGCATATTCCTTGGTGGTTCTGGACAATCCTTCTTGATATGCCCCGACTTATTGCAATTGTAGCACCTTTTGACTTTCAATCTTTGACAAGATGGCTCTTTTTCCCATAATTATAACAAGTAAGCTCCCACTTGCCCTTCTTCAGACCACCTTCTGAATTTTCTTCTTCTTCTTATCCCACTTCCCCTTGCCTCCCTTGCCAACTTATGGATTTGGCCCATCCTTAGGAACGACAACCGACTTCGGCTTAGGATACAGACTCTTATGTCGAAGAGCCTTCTACAACAGCCTCTCAAAGGTCCCATTGATATATCCTACAAGCTTCTCTTCAAGATAATCATCCAAGCCTATGATAAATTTCTTGTTCTTCTTGAGTGGGATATCGATAAAAGATTGACCATACTTCGACAGCATGTCGAATTCAGCCACTTACTCCGACATAGACATATCCCATATCTTAAGTCAACAAACTTTTGGTAGAGCACCAACTTCTGAGTGGCACGTATATACTTTTCTTCAAATCTCATCTTAAACTACTCCTAATTAATATAATCCTCAGGAGTAGTAATCTTGATGACATTCCGCCACCCTATAGCTTGACCCTGAAGCTGTTTAGAGCCAGCTTCCTCTTTACATCCTCTAAATCTATATCCTCAAAGATGCGTTCGCATTTATCTAACCAATATCACACTTCGATGGCTAATTCCGTTCCAAGGAACAGTTTTCCTCCCATAGTATAATAATCCTCGTTCAGTTTGGCAAAGTCATCCCTCAATGCTTGCACTGAAGCACCACCACCAACAAATGCAACTAGAGTAACTCGGGCATTTTGAACCATGTTTCACACCATCTCATTGAACATATTCTGCAAGTCGGGGTTAGAAGCCCTCGATCTACCCCCTCCTCAACTCTAGAAAATGGAGTTCCTAGCAGTATTCCTTTTAAATCGACTCATTCTTAAAAGCTATAATAAGAATGACCAGTCTCTCTAAAAGGAATAAGTGGTGTCCATGAATGTAAGGCAACTTATAAACTGTATATATATAGTTTTGAAAATCAAAATTTACACTTGTAATTTATGTATTTATTAAATGTTTAAACATGATTTCTTTTTTAGTTTAAATATATATATATATTTTGTTTTCTTATTTATATTTTTATATTTATACTTTTATATATATATATATTTACAAACTAAATTTTGTAAAAGAAAATATTTAAATTTAGAAAATTATTGTTATATTGATTTCAAAATATAACCTCCAAATAATTATATTATAATTAGAAAACAAATTTCATTAATTTAAAATATAGAGTATTTTTTCAAATTCAATATATTTTCAAAATATCTACCTTTGAATTTCAAACCCACGATTCATTTTAAAATCAATTTATATACATATATATAAATAAACAAATAATATCTTATTTAATTTGAAAAATTCACATTAATTCACCATTTAATCCAAAAATTTAATTAAATTAACATAACAAGTATGCTCTCTCATATATCGATGTATCCATTCTAAAGCGACACTCCTTCCTTATCTCTAATGGATTCGAGTATCAACTTAGGTCATCTGCGCAACCTAATCTCTGATACCAAATGTGATGATCACTCTACACCTCGGTACCCAATATACACGTATGATGCGCTATAGAGGTACAATGTTGATGCGCGATGGTAGCCAAGAATGTAAATAGAGAAAAATCCAAACATAGAACCTATATAACATCTCATAGTGCATGGATAAAATATAATATAATATAATAACATAGATGTAGAATAGGCGAGACAGTGATATAATCAAATGAACCATAAATAAGAACATCGAAGTGCGTCAGGTTCAAGATAACACAAAAACTGAAATAAAGAGTTTATACATCCTAAGTCCCCAAAATAAACTCTATAACCATCTTACAAAATATAAGTACTTATATATCTCCGCGGTATTGCATAGTAGAACCGACAGTGGGCTCCAAAGTATTGAAATATGAAAGCATAGCCTCTTTTTCATACTCCTTAGAACTCCATGCGCTATCTAAACCTGTTATCCCTAATCTACTCATTTAAGAGTACCCAAGATAATAAGTAGTAAAGCATAAAATCTCGGGTCAGACAACAGTTTGGTGTGAGCGATACATCATCTTGAAAATATTAAAAAAGAGTATATGGTCATTATGGGCATATGATATGAGAACCATACCCGATTTGTCCCTGCGTCTAAAGAGTCAGCTCATAAAAATCGATATATGCTAATCTACTATCGCAACCATATAAGTGACTACAGTCAAAGTACAATGTCCAATGTCTAGGTATGCTGTCGATAATACCTACATCGTGTGACACTCTAAAGTGATAAACAACCATGGCAAACATAACATCCATAAAACAATCCTCACTATCACTCATGTGCGTTGGATATACTATAACTCGTATGACACAATCACAAACCAGGGACCCAATTGAATACCAAGCATCATTGGTGCTCGAATCCATATGATTTATTTAGTTTGGTTTATTGGTTTATGTATATAATTAAGTTTGGATTGTTATAGGTTTGTATGGTTTGACTTGGTTTGTTTAGGATTGTTTTGGTTTAATAATAGTTTAATTTATTAATAAAGTTTTTCTTTTCTTATTTAATGTCTTCAATATTTATTATATGGTTTAGAATTGCTCAATATATGTATTGAATATATGTTCTATACCACATTTGAAATGACTAGTATTTCCATAAATACATGTCTTATATATATTCCAATCACAATTATGTTTATACTTCAAATCTCTAAAATTAAAATATTGATTTTGACTTCATAATTCATTAGTATATCGCATTTAAGGGGACTTTGTATTTCATCCTTTTTTAATGATAAAGGGGGGGAAAATATAAAATATAACGCATGCATATACTATGGGGGTTACTTAACTCGAGGGAAGTTATATTCTTATTTATTTATAGAAATATTTACATGGTTGTCATCACCAAAAAAGGGGCAGATTGTTAATACCTCAACCATTGATTTTGATGACAACAACCATACAAATATAGAAACTAATGTTTTGCCAAGTTGTATGGTATATATTGCAGAATATTAAACAGATGTAGAATGATTAAGCTTGAAGACTAATCACTATAAAGACTAAAGTTCAAGAGTCAGAGATAATCATGACTCATGAGTTTAAAGACAAGAATTTGAAGAGCTCAAGACTTTAGTTTATGGTTATGAGTCATTACAATAAATTATTAAAGTCCCTAATAACATATTTTGATCGTTATCACAAAATTCTAACCTTTGATATTTTATCAAAATAAATTATTTGAACTTCAAAAATATATTTTTAAAATATTTATAAAAAAAAATTGGCGTTCAAAGTATTAAAAAGATATGTTTAAATTATTTTATAAAAATATAGAAGTTTGAAAACATTTTATGAAAATTATTGTTTTTCAAAGTAACATAGATATGTTGACATAGGCCTCCTATGTATGTCGACATATAGGTGCCTTTTAGATTTTGAATA
This sequence comes from Allium cepa, assembly GCA_030765085.1. NCBI lineage: Eukaryota > Viridiplantae > Streptophyta > Magnoliopsida > Asparagales > Amaryllidaceae > Allium > Allium cepa. Next base: position 819,645,287 of record CM060929.1, read on the forward strand.
GTTATGATTTTTAACCGTATCTCTTCGTGAATAAACACATCCCATCATACGCTATATAAAGGAGATTAGAAAATGAATTTTATTAACTCTTCTTACTCCTTTTACCATATATTTCACAAAATCCACTTTCTATACCCTTTGAATTCATCCAAATTCAATTTCTACTTTACTACATTTATTCTCTAAATTCTACTTACTGATTTGGACGTATTCTCTCATTAATTCAAAGTTCAAACCCCTAACAAAAGGGTTATAGGATAATGTATTCCAAGTACAATTATTTGTATTTGGAAATTAACAGCTCTACTCTTATTTGTTTAGGTATGCTTGTTGCTCGTTCAAATCAAATGGGTGTGCTTAGTAGCCCATCTAAATCTAATAGGTGATCTTGTTTCCCAGTAAATCAAGAAAGTTTGCCTTAGACTCATGAGATAGGAGGGTGCATCTCATAGCCTTGAAATCGAGACTATATTCTGATTTCCTTGCTACCTGGTTAAAGTAGGCGATTGAAAAGAAAGCCGTATAGTATTGTGCGGAACTGGATGTAGGATTGATTAATCCAAACCAGTATAAAATTCTTAGTGTCATTTCTCTTACTTTATGTTTTTTTATTGCTTTTATATTTATCTATGATTGCATCTATTACTAATTGATTAATGCAGATATGTGTAGATAATCTATAATTTGATTTAGATCTTGAAACAAAGTTAAAAGGATTCATAAAGGTTATAAAACACTATTCACCTCTCTTTAGTGTTAAAGTAGCCTTAAGATCCATTACGCCATAACTCACATATACCCTGCTCCATGTTGGCCCAGATCTAACAATGGAATCGGAGCTCAATAGTCTATGCGGTCTAAATTAATCATGTTAAGGTTAACTAATTAAGCTTACCAATTAGTATGGTGTCTAGAAAAGTAGTGTCTAAGCTAGGTTTATGAAATCAAGTACTTTGCTCCACTTGGCTATGACCTAGCCCGAAAGGTGAAGAGGGCCCAAAGGTTGCCCATAATAGAAAAGGCTCAATTTGAATTGAGCCTTGGGCTAATTATAATATTTTGTTGAAATTAAAATAAAATTTTAAATTTAAAAGTTAAATTTTAAATGATAAAATTACTATATAATATAATATTCAAAAGTGTTTTGAAAAATAAAATAAATTTCAAAATTTATAATATAATAAGACTAATAAAATAAATAAATAAATTATACAGTTAATTAATTAATTAAATATATATATATATATAGTAGATATGTAATGATATATGTCACGTTGACTTGAATTGTTCAAGACAATGTAAGTGTGTGTGTAAAAGAATTTTCAAAATTAAGCGTATTCAATTAAAATTGTTTAATTAAGTAAATTAATTGAAAGTTAACTATAAATAATAAATTACATATATATAAAGATATATTTGTATAACGGTAAGTTTTATAATATTCAAATTCAATATAAAATGTTATAATTGAATAATGTAAAATTAATTAAAATGTTAATTAATATAATATTTTACATAAGACTATTATATAAATAAATTATAGTATAAAAGTTATATAAACAACTACTATAATATGAATTAAAGTTGGAACATTAAAGAAATCCTAAATAGACTTAAGGGATAAATGCATACATATTGTACATATACCATGATTTATGATGTGTCCAACACTCATGAGGGTATATCATAAGAAATACATTAGTCGATATCACCCAATATTGTATGTTGAAGATTATGGCTCTTTAATATAGAGTTGTCCATTACCATTTATATTTTAATAAATTACTTGCATACTCTCTAGCTGTTGAGAAAACTCAAGCTAGAGACGTTATGTGTAGTATCATTAATATATAGAATAGATGAGGTAAGATAACAATATACATTTGTTGAGAAAATTTAAGGTACATATACTATACATAGGCCGTCGCAAAATGGCAGGCACAAGTGAATAATCTTTTTTGATTTTTCGAGAAAACTCAAGGTAATATGGGATTAGGATAATAAACCATGGGTTAGGAGTTGTATATGATACAACCGATAAGGAGTTATCTAGTGTCTATGGGATATGAGTTATTAAGCAAACAGTAAATCAGAATCTTAAAACAGATGAGTCCTAACACCCCGTAGTGAAGTTGAAAGACTTCAATATTTAAAGACTTCAATATTTCATCTCAGAGTTTGGAAAAAACATAAAATATTAGTGGTTGTTTATTAGTAAAATGAAACATAAGGTTTAACATTGCGAATATTATAAGAACATCTAATATGATATTGTCCTAATCTTCCAATTTCAAAACTTGTAGAAAAATGTCTATGCCAATTTTTTTTCTTAAAGTGGAAAACCTACCAAACCAAACTATGTCGATTGGTTATGTAACGACTCACCTTTCTGACCCACAAATGTCGATATTAATACATCCACGGTATTCAGGTGCCAAGCACTCAAGTGTTGGAAAGACAAATTGTTAGGATAAATAAAAATAAAAAGAAAATAAATAGAGAAGAAAGCATACAATGTCAGAATCTCACAGTGGAATAATAATATGTAATGTCAAAAGATGGTACAAACTGTCACTCTAAGATTTCAAAGTTATAATCCTGTATTATCATAAGCTTGGATAATTATAACTGATCATCCTTGCAAATGCTGATATAAAAAAATAGTAGTGTAGTGGAAATAAATATACTACGATATGTGAAATCATCTAGCTCGTATCCTCAAGCTTCAAAGAATATCAATGGAAACCTACCTTTCTCAAACTACTTGAAAGAGCACCCATTGAAATAAGGGAAATATAAAACCACGAGTCAGAGATAATTCTGGTATTAGAAACTCAAGAAATACAATGCCAACATATAACAATACTTTTGAGGCCATTTGTGTCATTATAACGATTATCCCCTCAAAAGAACCAAGTCCATCTAATATGTACATAAAGTGATGTAATAGATAATGTCTAGGGTGTAAAATGTGATCAGAATGTAACTATGCTGCTTGCATCTCAAAACACAACAATATTATAAGTACAACTAAAATCGCTAAGGTATGTATGCATACAGATTTTCTTGATGGTCAACTCAATACATTGAAGAGCCCCCATGATAAGGTTCAGAAGCTACCTTCTAAGTGTAACAACCCAGAATTTGATTGCTATTTAAGTGAATATATAATTATATTTTAAATAATTAATTAATGGATTTTTATTAACAAATAAACTATTTTAAATAATAACAAATGATGCTAAAATCATTTTCAAAATTTGTTTACCAATATATATAGTTTATAGAGAATTAGAAAATATGATTGAAAATTATTTTTTGAAATGTGATTTTTCATTGGTTAAGAGTTAATTAAAATGTTATAACACTATTGTAAACATACATGCACACAATATAAACCACTTTAACATGATAAATACGTGTGCATGCATATGCTCCTCTTTTAAGTGTGTATATGTATAAGGATATAAGAAAATATTATATATATAATGCTCTTTTTCAACACAAGTACATATGATATGACTTGAATAATGCAAGAGAGGGGGGAGGTACTAGAGAGGACAGATTTAAAGGGGGATTTGGTAATGCATGCATACATATATTTTAATATAAATTTTTTTTAATTAATTTCCTAAGCCTATATATACCCCTTTATCTTTGTATTCTTATTTTTACAACCACCTTCTTCATTTCAAAATCTTAAGAGCTTAAGCAAATATTTTCATGGCTTCCTCTTCATAACTTTTAAAAAATAGAAAAAAATTTCACTTTTTGGCTAAAATCTCCTCTTTTGTTCATAAAATAATTTCTATATCTTCTAAACACCTCTTCTTCCAAGTTGCAAGCAACATTCCCAAAAGAACATAAGGGCCAAGTCTAAACCTCTCTTGGACGAGCCATTTCAAGTGTTCGAGCAACCAAAAGTTTCATATTTTCAAGGTTTCTAAAGTGTTTTCAAGTTTTGGCAAAAATTCACTTTGATTTAGAAAAGTTTCGGTGAGTAAAATTTGTTTTTGGAAAATGAATTAACTTGACTTTGATGAATTATATGTTGAGAAAATATAGTGGTTGTTGTGTTGAATTATCATGTTGTTTTGATAGTATATGATTATATGATTGTGTTTGAGCTTGGATTTGTGATTTGGTGGTTGAATAATATGTCTGGGGATTGGTATGTGAATGATTGGTTATAATATGATGGTAGTATGGTTATGAAACAAAACCAAGGCATGTGATGTAAATATTGTGAAGTTAGCACCTTAAAAGTCGTAAAGGGCTTGAGATTTGATTGAAAACGAAAATCTCTTTTTCTAGTTTTGGATTTTGAAAATGCTTTCCAAGTTTTTACTTTTGTTTTTGAGTTTTCAGAAGTTTTACATTTGTGTTTTCAAATATGTTATAGCTAGATTTAAAGTGAAGTTTTCACTTAGAAATCAATTCTAGCGAACTGCATCCATAGCGATTCGGGAAATTTCACGATAAGTTTTTAAAGTTTTTTCTTTGGATTGATAACTCATTTTAAAATAATTAAGTAAGCCAAAAGTTTAAGTTTCAATTACTTAATAATTTATTTATTTAATTTGTTAATTAGGGTAATTATTATTTATTTAATTAATAAAGTAATTAGGTTAAGTAATTAGAGTTTACGAAATTATTAACTAAGTTAAATATTTTTTATTAAGCTTTAAAATTTACAAATATGTGATAACTACAATTAAAGTGAAGTTTTCACCTAGAAGTTAATTCTAGCGAACTTCGCTCATAGCGATAATCGCTATGAATGCAGTTTGGGAAATTTCGTGATTACAAGTATTTAAAGTGTTTTCTTGGATTGTTTCTGAAAAATCATTTCAAACTAATTAAGTAAGTCAAAATTTTAAGTTTAAGTACATAATAATTTAATTAATTAATTAGGGTAATTATTAATTAATTAAGTAATTAGGTTAAGTAATTAGAGTTTAAGAAATTATGAACTAAGTTAAATATCTTTAATTAATTAAGTTTTAAATAATGATTAATCAAGTTAAAAAGATATAAATTTTTATTTAATCAAGTTTTTTATTTTAATTAATTATTTGAGTTAGTTGTTTAATTTATTTTTATTTAAATTATCCACTTCTTTTGGGTTTAATGCTTAAATAAATGTTGTTTAATTAAAGTTTAATTAAGATTCAGTTATTGATAAAATTAGGATGATTAATTATTTAACTTTGATTTATTTAAGATTAATTAAGCTTTAGTTGAGTTTTAAACTTATGATTTAATTAAGGATTATTTATTTTGAAGTTTCTTTTAAAACTCTATTGGTTATTTATTTTTAACCAATTTTCTTGTTTAAGTAAATTTTTTGAAAACCAGGGATCTCTTATCCATGTTATTAAGTAGTCAAATGAACTAAAGTAGTTGTAATAAAACGATGATACATTTTATTGAAAGTAAGTCGACTTGTACTTATCACAAATACCGCACTTTGGGAACGTGATGTATAAATGGGGGTTAACTTTTGTAAGTGGGTCATAATAATCTAGCATTTGGAAGGTATATTCACATGTAAATCTTTATACCTTTATAGTGGAATAGTCCATTATAAAACAACTTGACCTTTTAGAATTACTGAACATTGGTTTGGAGAGACCAGGATCAGATATTAGTTATTATTCGAAAACCCACTTCAAATAAAAGTAATACGTTCAAATTGGAAATAGTAAAGGCAAGGTCCAAGATGAAGACTTTGAAGTACAAGGGCTATTTTCTACTGACCCCATGGGCGATTCCAAAATGGGTGTAGTGGAAATAGTGTCTTTGGTTCGTTCACCTCTTGAACGACTTATGTGGATGAATGCTAACATTGTATCAACATATGGAAGGCGATGTAGCATTCCAAGTGGCAGTGCTTTAGTAAAGTAAACGTAGCTTATGGCCTCATCAACCAAAAATAACCAAAATTGGGTATGCAACAGGACTATGTGGGTCACGCCCATCAGGATATGTCATCATCATATCTAGAATCGATATTTGACCCATTTTTATATGCTTCGGTATCGTTGCTGATACTAACCATGGTGGTGATGTATTCAGTACTATTAGTCAAGTGGTTAGTCGGTTCTGTGTAGTAGAGCTACAAGATGTTCTTGTCAGACCCTAGGTGTATTTTATGTAGAGGTACACGTTCGGAAGGTAGTTCTTTACCTGGTCATGTATGGAATCCATTCTCTAATAAGTACCGTATGGATTTAGTTGTACCCAAGTCTATTGAAATGTGAGATACAAGCATTTCATCTATGTTCTATTTTACTTGGAAAACCTTAGACATTATCATAATACCACTTAATTTCTATATAACATTTTTTGGTTAATATAAGGTAAAAACCTATCAGTGTTTATGTGCCGCGTGGTCTTACAAGTTACCTTTTATTTTCAAATCGTTTTATAAATGTAAAAATTAAGTTGTTTGAGTTTACTCACGCCAGACCAATGTTTGACTTGAAATTTTATTTTATTTTCCTAAAACTTTTGGGTACTCAAATTTGCATGAGTAGCCAAGTAATTCAGGTTTCTTACGGAAGCATTTCGAAGGATCTAGAGAAGGTAGCTTCGTTGTTAGCTAGTTATTATCTTATTCCACTATGTTTATGTATGATCTATGTATATTGTATGGACAGATACTTATAACTATCCAGTTGAAGTTGTAATGTAATGATTCTAATGTATTAATATTATGGGAATGACTATGTAATATCCTATGTTATCTATCCTATGTTGTTCTGATTTGTGGTGAGATTACGTGATTATGTAGTTTCTTCTTACCTTTCATTTTCTTCTACTCTTCAATGGATCGTCTTTCAGTACAAGAACGACAGTCATTACACTGAGCATCATATATCTCTAGATAAAATATACCATAAGGTAAACACAACTAGCTTATACTCGAACATTAAGGCCAAGTATCATCAACTTCCGCTAACAACAACGATAAGCATCTCTAGATATGGAGGTTATATACCTCTTTGGGTTAGCTAAACCACAATCTGTGCATCTTACTCCGTCTTTTGTCATTGCGATGTTGAAGTCACATTCAACATCTTAACACACAAGTCTTCATCACTCAAATAGATCTCGAATCTCTTTTGGATTCCAGCATAAGTTGTCCGACGAATGCTAAGGCTGACCTCTCTCTTGGACTTAACCTTTGGATAGACAGTTCAACTATATAGCATTCCACTCCACAATCGCTCCTAAAACATAGAACTCGTATATTAGTTTTAAAGTGGTTTTCGGTAAGTAATACACTTATCTGATCCCAGTCTCTTCAAAACTAAATTAATGAATTTCTAGTTAACTTAATTTCGTTCCTTTAAGAAGTAAATGAATGATATAAAGGAGGCCTTCCTAGAGGATCATGGATATATAAAATTTTAAAGCAAGAGGCGATTCATGCGAATAAGTCCTCCCTAGGGGATATCCAACCGTATCGATACATGATGCTAACATATACTTCCAAAGTTAATTTGGTCAATTTTGATAGTCGACAAATCGACTATCGAGTACAAAATGGAATCACTTGCATATGAAACCAAGTCTCCTATACTTATCACATTCTCGATTTTCTCAATCTATACCATCCCTCGGTCAAGAGTGAAGCCAGTAGGTTAGAGTACCATTTGCTTCTAAACCCTATTCGAACATTATTCTTTACTATCACAGATGGAATAAATCTACTTTGTCAGCCTTTAGTGCCTAGTACATGATTAAATACTTTATGTAAACAATTAAACAAACAAAACATGCTTTAAGTAACACAAAGCATGATTAAGTCACATAAGCGATTTCTAATCCCTTTTTTGTTTAATTATTTTTTATTAATTAAAAGTTCTTTGTGAATAACTATATATGTATTTAAAATACTTTAAATGATAAATACATGTGTACTACCATTTTACTATTCATTTCTATTATTTCACTATTCATTTCTACTCTTTTCAATAGTTCAAAAAGTATCCGTATTCTTATCCCAAATGGTAAGAATATTCACAATCTTAAACAAGATTTCACATTTCCAAAAGTATAATTAAATGGGTTAAAATCCAATGTTATTTATTAACCGTTACTATAAAACCAATACCATTTTATACTTGTCATTATCTTTAAGAACATTTATTTCAAAGATCTAAGTATATCTATATTTACTAAATAAGGCAGTATAATTCTAATTAACTTCTCAAAACCATTTGTTATAACATAAGGGTTTTAATCCAAATCTAATCATTTGCTCGATCGCATAAATTCTACTTCCAAACTAGTATACGTCACTTGTTCTTTCTAGTGTAGTCTTCGATCAGGTTCCTTAATTAGATACCTCTGTTTCTCTTACGTAGCCATATACTATGATATAAAACTTCAAGATCATATCAAGAACCCTTATCAAGTGTTTCCCATCAAGAATTGGGTGAAAAATCCTTGTTTAGACCGGTAACCACCTCAAAGCCATGTACTCAAATCCTAGATGAAGGACTGTCATGCGAATAAAAATGATCCATGTGTAACATACGTAATTTATCCTATTGGTTTCTTAACTATAGCAATTTCCTTTTATATAACATTCATTTATGCAAATAATATCCTATTTCATGAAAACATAACCCAAGTTTATAAATATTTTATAAATACATTTATACATTTATAAAAATTTCATGAAAACAAAACTAACTTATTACTCTTATAACACTCCACTACATCCTAAGAGCATATACAAAACATCAAATTTGTTTTACTTTCTATAATTCAAATGAAAGCCTAAAACAAAGCTGGATCTCATAATTAAGTCACCTTTCAACTTCTTTAACGGTCGAGTTAGGAAAGTAGTTAGAATGAGTAAGACAATGGTATCCAAACCCAAAACTAAAGTCTACTTTGCTTAGACAACCCCAGAGCAAAAACGTTATTAGTTGGCCCAATAACATCAAATTATTTACTTAACGTAGATGTTCAGCAAATTTTAAACTTGTTCTAACCTACTACATTGTTAATTAAAGAGTTATATAAACTCAACTTTATATTTTTAAAAACACTTATCTTTAAGTTCTACAATGATCTAGAAGTTTCAGGCTGTCTAAAATCATCGAAAAATCCGTTTAGCTTTAATAAATGAAACTATCAAATAATTATACCATAACAAGATGAACATACCACACTGTCCTAGTGCATAGGATACATGCGTCAATAAATTAACTCAATAAAGTTTTACTCATTTTAGAAACACTTTACTATGAAGGAAAAACAAGAAAAGGTTTCTAAATTATATGGGGATCCTTACATAACATGCATTAAAATATTTCTACAGAAAATTCATATCAAACTTTGTATTGCCAAAACCTAATTTTCATTGAACTACTTTACTTTTTATACTAATTTTCCTCAATTTTTACTTTAAAATCTATAGAAAGAATACGTCGAATAACAAAAAAAATGATACCATGCAAACGGGTCCTACCAAGTCATACTATATATTTATGGATGGGAAAAATAATTTTATTCTGCACATCCAAACCATATTATAGTGGCCATACCGCTTGTACAACATATACACAAGCGCAAGGCACAAGCGCAAGGCACAAGCGCCTTAACAACTATATGTAAGAATGTATATAAGTACTGGAGCAAGACAAAAGTGTCTTGACTACAAATGAAGGCAGAAACTAGTTCTCCTCAGAAGATAATGAACCACCATCAGAAACAGGCCCAAGAACATGTAGATACCTGGAGAAAATGCCTAGATCGAGGATAGTCATATCACCACGAAATATGCATTGCATGTCCCATGTGTCATCAGAAAACATATTGCAATTCTATTCCCCAAGGATGTCGTTTTCGATGGGAGTATGTCTATCTCTGGAAATACTATAGTAAAGAAATCTATAATCACTAAGTTTACCAATGTACTTATTGAATTTACTATGCTCTGGGTCATATCTTACAAGAGTGTTGTCGTGGTGCCAAACTATTTCACTAAAATGCCATAAAATATTGTCAAAAGAAGGATCAACCTCGGGCGATACAACTATTGGTTAAGGAATAGGAGGAGAAGTGTCAATGATAAGGTCAGCAACAAGGGGAACAACCTTGGGGACCCATCTTTTGATCGGGGCATAGAAAGTGGGATTCTATCAAAAACTGGGATGGGAGTTTCATGAGCGTCTTGTTTGTAGGTATTGAATGTGTGTCCAAAAGGTGGCTAGTGGAGCATATGTCAGAAGCTCGGCTATAGCTTACATCTGCAATTCCCATATGTCCTTCTACAAGAATTACGATGAGCTTTGAAGATAGGGGATTATCTGGAGAAATTTCGGTCAGAGCCTTCGTATACAATACTGGTTCCTAGCAACAACGTTAGTGTCAAAGTATTTTAGCTTGCATACCAAGCTTGCTAGCCAATTGAGGTCGATCATAGGTTATAAAGTAGAGGGGATGTGAGAGAAGTATGCCCATATCGGGATAGATAAGACTTGTTACTTAGCTTTGTCTAGTGATGGGCTCTCTAAATAGTTATGATGAATGGCTTTCCATCTATTAAAATCGGTTTTGATTCAAGAACTCTTTATGCTAATCTCAATTAGAGAATTTGAAGTCAAATATAGAGTTGTGAGAGTGAATTTGCAAATGTCCTTTAAGTTTCGATACTCGAGGACAATGGACTCTAACCAAATTGTATGGAGGGTTAACATCGAGGAAGAACCCTACTAAATAATCCAACCAAAAATCTATTCCCGCATGTAACATTTCTATAGGAGGAACCTTGACCCCGTGTATATCAAGCATTTCAAAAGTTTTGGGAGAGCACAAACCTGCATTTCTATGTATTGATCTAAAGAGAGAAGTCAATTTTGAAATCACTGTAGGAAGATTAGGATGTGCAGTAGTATTCAATGGATCAATTAAAACAAGAAGACCAAACTGCTGATGCATATATGAGGAGGTGTGTGGACTGGGGGAGAAGGCACAACATGGGTACTATCTTGAGCATTATAAAAAACACGATTAGTATATATAGGGAAATGGTTTGAATTATAATAGTTGGCACATACTTTATTACCCGCATCACTCTCATCCAAAACACTACATTATTCACACTCAACAACACCATGATTCAAGCCAGATGAATAAACGAATGAATCGTTTCCAATGTTTATGGCAGTGGTGTTTGAGATATTGGTCGAAAAACAAATTACAACATCTTGATTGGCAAAAATAGTCGTCAGTACATCTGATAATGGAACAATGATTACAATAGTAGACTGTGATCTTCTGGCAAGGAGGAACAAATTCCCCATCACCAACGATAGCAGGTAGCATTGGAACTAAAAATGAAACGGAAGCATCAATGGAAGATTCAAATGCTGTTGATGAGTATCGACGACCAGATCGTGTCAGTGAGGATTCTAAGGGAAGTAGAATTGAAACGATAATATTAGGGCTACGAAGCAAAGCTTGCTCGCTTCTTCTTAGGCATAAAGGAGACAGGATAGATATGGTTTGATAGAATGGAAAGACGAGGCGATTAGGGAAGGTTAAGTGAGTGTAATGATAAAAGGAGAAAGAAAGGGTATCTAAGCCGTCGCCATTAAATATCCAAGCGATATATATATCTAGCCCATACATTCCCTTACTAAGAAGGGTATTGTCCACAAGAAGTGCTTACCAACCGAATGCATCTCTCGCCCATTTTTAGTCACTTTTGAGCCACTTAAACTAGGTAAAATAAAAATACTTTGCACTTGAATTCACTTTTTAATTCGAAGTGCAACCTCAAATTCGAACAAATATTAAACTACTTCCAAATATTAGCATTCAACAAATACTTTCAAATAATACTACTATTATTTTCTAAAATCTTAGAAACCATTTTCACAGACACCGGGATTTAAGTTCTCAAAATATCACCATATTTTATAAACCATACCTATGTAAACCACTTATATAAAATCACATCTTAGAAAATTTATGCTTAACTTCATTCGTTAGAATAAACTTCTAACCTAACATTATCAACAAATGCCTTATAGTCAAACTATGAAACTCAATTCATAAGGTGTTCATTTCAATGCACCCACAATTTACCGTTACCCAACCCATACAGTAAAAAGGTGAATTTCTCATAAACTGGAAGATCATAAATAACCAATATATAGACAATAATAAATGCTCATAAACTGTTTGAGCATCACAAATAAATCTATAAAGGATAGCAATGCTTATTAACTGGCCAAGCATGTCTAAGCTAATCAATGAGGGATAATGAACGAACATTATTAATCCCTACGTTATTTAAACTGCACTTTAATAATTCATACTTATATAAGATTTTTAATATTCGCAGTTGAATTGCTTTTAATGCATACGTTTATAGCAAATACAAATATGCACTCGTATGTATAATTCATGTAACTCAATCTAGGGCATTGCTTGCCTTTTCTCTAATGATTCAAACAAACTAAAGTCAAGGTTCTCGCTTAAACTTCAGCTCTGATACCAAGTGTATCGACTGGCCTTTTCGACCCCAAATGTCAATATTAATACATCCACTATATTCACATGCCGAGCACTCAAATGTCAGAAAAACAATTATTAGGGTAAATAATAAGAAAAAGAGCAGCGAAGAAAGAACATGATATCTGAATCTCACGATGGAATGATAACACATTATATCAATAGATAGTACAAACTATCACTTGAAGATACATAACATCTCAGAGTTACAATCCTAATTATTAGTCTGGATAGTTATAACGGTCCGTCCACACAAATGCTAATATATAAATAATAGTAGTACAACAGAAATAAGAATACTATATTGGTGAAACCGTCTAGCTTGTCTCCTCGAGCTACAAGGAATATAAATGAAAATCTAACTTTCTTAGACTACTCGAAGAGCATCGACAAAAATATAAAACCATAGGCCAAACATAAGTCTGATATGAGAAATTAAAGAAATATGCAACCAACCTATAATAGTACTTTTGAGACCATTTGTATCACTGCAAAGTTTATCGCTTGAAAAGAACCAAACCCATCTAATAAGCATATAAGGTGATATAATAAATAATGTCAAGGGTATAGAATATAAATTAAAAAAATATCTATGCTACTTGCATCTCACAACGTAACAATATTAGAGGTATTAGTAAAACCGCTAAGGTACATACCTATATGGATTTCCATGAAGGCCTCCTCAGTACATCGTGGTTAGCCCCCCTTGACAAGGATCAGAAACTACCTTTCGAATGTTATATATCTCTAGATAAAATATAACATTACGCAATCATAACTCATCCATGCCCGAACATGTTATGCTAAGTATCATCAATTCCCGCTAGCAACAATGATAAGAATTTCTAGATATGGAGTTGATATTCCACTTTGGGTTAGCTAAACCCTATGACGTGTATCATACTTTGTCTTTTGTCATTTCCGATGGTGAAGTCACTTTCAACGTCTCAACGCATAAGTCTTGAAAATCAAACAAATCTCATATCTCTCTCTAGATTCCCGCATAAGTTGTCCGAAGAATGCTAACGTTGACCTCTTCCTTGGAATTAACTATAGAATAGATGGTTCAACACTATAGCATTCCACTCCCCAGCCACTTCCAAAATATAGAACTCGTACATTTGTTTTAAAGTGGTTTTCGTAAGTAATACACTTATCCGATCTCGGTCTCTTCCAAACTAAATCGATGGATTTTCAATCACCTCATTCTGGTTGTTTAAGAAGTAAACGAACAATACAAAGGAGTCCTCCCTGGGGGGATCTCATATATATAAATCCTTAAAGCAAGAGACTATTCCTAAAAATAAGTCCTCCCTAGGGATCTCAAACCGTATCAATGCTTACATATACTTTTAAAGTTAATTTGGTCAATTTCGATAGTCAACTAATCAACTATCAAGTACAAAATAGAAACGATTGCATAAGAAAACCAAGTCTCGTATACTTATCATATTCCTGACTTCCTCAAATTGCCATCCCTTAGTCAAGAGCGAAGCTGGTAGGTTAGAGCAGTGTTTGCTTCTAAACCCTACTCGAACATTATATTTAACTCACATAGATGGAATAAATCTACTTTATTGGCCTTTAGTACCAAGTGTAGGATTAAATACTTTCCATAAATAAGTAAACACGAAAAACATGCTTAAGCCACAAAAAGCAAGATTAAATCACATACGAGATTTTTAAACCCCTTTTTATTTAATTAATTCTCTTATTAATTCAAAATTCTTTGTAAATACTTGTATATATTTTTAAAATACCTTTACAAGATATACGTATATACACACACACACATTACTATGTCACTATTATTTCTACTCTTTCACTATTTATTTCTACTCTTTTAAGTACTTGGAAATGTATCCATATTCTTATCCCAAAATGGTACAAGAATATGCACAAATCTTAAACAAGATTTTGAATTTCTAAAAGTATAATTAAATAGGTTAAAAACAAATGTTATTTAAAATATCGTTACTATAAACCCAAAACCATTTTATACTTGACATTATCCTTAAGAATATTTATTTCAAAGATCTAAGTATATCTACATTTATTAAACAAGGTAATATACTTTTATTTAACTTCTCAAAATTGTTTATTATAGCATAAGTGTTATAATCCAAAACTTCTTTTGTTCTTTTATAAAATATTTAACTTTTGCAAACTTATATATACTTAAAAAATACTTATAAATAAGTTTTAAATATCTATGTAAAATATTGCTTAAAGATAAATAATTTATAATTTACTGAAATCGATAAAAAGAACGTTATATATTTTAAAACCCTTTGCTTTAAAAATTCGTGAATAATTAATAAATATATTTAAACTCCAAACCACTTTTAAAATACTCTAAGTAATGTTATTAAACTTTCCTAAAAAGATTACAAAATAGTTAATTTAAATATGATTTTTAAATATTTTAAATCGCAAAATATATTAAAAAGAACATTAAACAATCAATGTTGTAAAAAGTGCCAAGAAATACTGTCGTAATTCAAAGACAGCATTTATAAATGTTATTAAAATTCTTGGGCAGGGAACTCTAGGAAAATGCATGATCTTTGTGGCCAGTTTTCACTACTTAAATAAATGATAGATGACTTGAATTTTTTTTTGTGAGTACCATACATAGGATACTTAAAACCTATGAATATAATCCCATAATAATTTCTTTCAAATTAATTATAAAAATTCCTGAAAATAAGTTACTTATTAAAGTGTTCGTATTGCAACCTTTTTACTCTAAACTTTCTCAACTCCGTTTGACCAGTTATTGAATTATTTAAACCCTAATTATTTTACAGTAAGATGTAAACATTATTTTGTTGTTAAAAAAGTAAAGAATCCCCTAAGGATGTCTTCCAATGTAAACTTAAAAAGCGTCAAACACAAGGCAATTTCAAAGTGCATCCATAGCGACTATTTTTCTTATAACTTTTCATACCTTGTTCTATAAATTATACAACTTTCTAAACCAAATCCTTGCTTTCAGATAACTTTTATATGTGTAGAGCACAAAAAATATATATTATATCAAAATATTATAGAATATAAACCATTTGAACAAGTTTAAACACAAGTAGATTAAAAGTGCTTTCATAACAACTATCGATGTATTACCATTCCATATTCAAGCCCAAACCAAATGCCATCAAGTCAAACCACATACACATAAATGTTAAGGCCACATTACATGTTATAAAAGGGCTATAAAAGAGAATATATTCCATAAATACTTGTTATTTGTTTTCAAAAGCCAGTAAGGTCCAAATATACAACATTGATTTGTTAATAACATTTCTATAATTATACAAGAAATATATAAAACTTCACATACAACCAAATAGTGAGGTAAATCATCCTTTTCCAACCTTTCTACCAAGCATAAGCCTTAATCTTGAAACCATTTCCTACCTCAACCAAAGAAAGCCTAAAATTCTACCTTACCCCTTTGTATGTTCAAGCCCTTAACCTAGAAAGGCCCCATATGCTCACGACCTAGAAGTGTGGGGGGTTGTGTGCTCCTTTTCTCCTAAGTTTGAGTTGCTAAATTTTTTTTCCATGATGTTCCAAGACCATTATCCAAGTTTGGGAGGATTTGGACTTCATTTTATATAAGTTTAAAAGATTACAGAGGATAAAAAGAGCATGAACACTTGGGAATTTTTACACAAAACTTAGGCAAAAATACAATGAATCAAATAGAGTATAATATGTGAATTTAATCAAGAGCCAAATGACCTCCCCATACCCCTTTGTGGTCAATCAAAACACCCTCCAATTGCATAACATTACACCTCATTGTAACAAAAACAAATATCTTCCTTTGCTTAGTCAATTACCAAACTACTCCTCCTTCATAGATGTCCTTTAAAACTTTCTAGAAGCTTTTATCGGGCCAATAATTTTCAGTTTCTAATTAATGAAACATTAGTTAATTATATAAGCACAACAAGTTCGAACAACTTCTATTGAGTAAAAAGCCGTTTATCGATAAAACGATTTTCGGTTACATTATCAGTATTCATTCATACTATTTATTTTTGTAAACGTTTTTCAAAAACAAGTTTACCTTTATGAGTTATTAATTAAGATGGGATTAATAAGTTTATTATATGAATTCAATTTTGTTAAGTCCAAGATTCAAATATTTAAATAATTCTAATACTTAAATACAAAGTGTTCGAAATCCCAGGTCGTTGTAGGCTAAGAGGGATTAAGATAGCGTTGCTTATGAACACCTTTGGTCATCGATAACTGCACCTTCAAAATAACAACCTGCTTTTTATGTAGACCCCAAACTAAAAATTGCAAGATAGATGGATTTCGGACCTACAGATCGCCTAGATTTTCACGCTGTCTACGTTAGATAAGCCAAGACAGAGGCAAGATGAAAACATGTACGTCCATGAGATTTTTAATAGTCTCAAAGTTCTTTTTGGTGAACAATCCTGCTCCATAAGGTAAAAACTTTTGAAGAAACTATTCATGTAACATCCCTTATCGGGAAGCTCGAAGCTAAGCGCTACAAATGCTGTAGTCATCCATAGTATTAACTTTCGATGACCAAATACGGTAATGTAAATAGTATCCATAAAATCAGAAGCACGTGAATATTAAATAAAAACATCACAGATTAAAACATTCTTCTGATTACATTTCAAAACAAATTTTCATATCTAAGTTACATAATCCCATAATCATTTTCTAGGTTAAGATCAAATATAATTATTACAAAATACGCTAAGAGTGACATATGATTATTCCCCCTTGGTTGAACAGAGTACTATATAGTCATACTTACATAATACAACACGGCGTAATCAAACAAAACAAAACAACTACTCCTAAATAGCAATCCTGTAACGACCCAGGATTTTTATAAATTAAAATTTGAATATTTAATTAATTTTAAATATTTATAAGTGAATTTATAAGTCGAATAAATTTTTATTTGAATTATTGGATTTAATTGGATTATTAAATCGATAATTTAATATGTTAAATTATGGAAATAATGGAAAATTGAGTTAAATATGATTGAAAATGATTTGTAAAATTTTATTTTATCATGTTGAAGTTAGAACGATATTTTAGAACTTTTAAAATCGAATTAAAAGTTAATTTGTGAAAATTGAATATTTTAATATTAAAATCGACTAGTGAAAATAGTCAATTTTTGAACAGTCTCAGAATTGAACGAAACCAGTTCCATTAGATCCGTAATAGTTAGTTATTACCGGATTTCAATTTTCGTGTCAATTGGAGCTATCGTTTGATCGTAGCAGCTCGAAACGCATCGATTTATTTTTAATTTTAATTTGGCGAGTTAAAATAGCCATTTTTCAAAAAGTCTCGGATTTCGACGAAACCAGTTTCATCGGATCCGTAATGTGATATTATTGTAAGGTTTCAAATTTCGTGTCAATTGGATTTACCGTTTGTCCGGTACAAATTAAAACGCCTAGAAAATCGTTTAAATCGGTTTAATTCAAATTGAACGTTTATAGCCATAACTTGCACAGATGTCCGAATTAGCTTTCAAAACCTATTCCATTGTGTCTGGAACGCGGGATAAACCCTAGGAATGTCAGTTTCGGCGCGTAAATCGGAGTTCGGAATTTACGGATGAATAGTGTTCGTTCGTTTGAGGGCCGAGCTCTTGGGGTTTGAGGCCGTGTGTAGCTTGTGGTGAGGCGCTTCCATCGGTGTATCCTGATCAAATTGTAATCGAGTGATCGCGATGTAAATTTAAAACCTAATTTGAGTTGTTGGGTTCTTTTGTTCGGCTTTGTGTCTGTAGTTTGCGTTAGTGGAGAGGAAGATGGGATGCACGGCAAGGATTTGGAGGCCTAGGATCTAACGGCCCAGATTTGTTTTGGTATAAAGTTGTAATTTATGTTGTACGTTTTAATTATAAAATTCGTGTAAGTTCAAATATTCATAACTTTTTCATACGAGTTCGAAAACGCGCGAAACCAGTTGCGTTGGAATCGTATGGACGAGCACTACGCGATGGAATTGGATTGGAGTCGTTTGGAGTTAGTGAGAATTTTGGGTAAAATTAAACGTCCTTTTAATTTTATTCGAAATAAATCGCTAAAACGAAATTTAAATCAAGGTGAGAACTTCTCACTCAATCGAATCAGTTTCGATTTTATTTTAAATAGCTAGATTTAAAATATTTGAATGCATGTTTGAATGTTGATTGATATCTATTGATTGTTAAAATAGACATTATGCACCGTTAGTGAGCGGATGTTATTTAATAAAAACATATACCGCGAATATTTCATAAACAGTGAAATTGGTATTATATATAATATCAATATATATATATTGGCATATGTATATATTGCAGTTATTGATTTCCCGCATTTTTTGTTTAGCGGATGAGACCCTATTACGCCGTCTATTAAGCGGATAATATTTAAATCCCATATACCGCGATAATTTCGTACTGGAGCGAAATTGGTATTGTGTTAATGTTTGTGGATGCAGGAAAACAGGTTGGAGGGATCCAACTGGATTCCTCAACAGTTTTTATTTGATTTCAGATATTTTGATATTTGATGGATTTTCATATTGATATATGATATCGTTGTAGTCGTGATTGACTATTTGGTGTGTAGCATCATTGGACCAAATTTTGGGATTTTAAAATGATTTTTAAAGTGATTTTTGAGAATATACTATATTTTGGAATTGATCCATTATAAATAAATAAACGTTATAATTTTTAAAGTTATAAAAATTATGATTTTGAGAAATATATTAAAAAAACTGATTTTTGAGAATATGATGCTAATGATTTTATAAAATAGTTAAATCGGAATTTTTGAATTTATTATGAAAAGTTGAAATATAGGATTTATAAAATTTAATTATTTTATGAATCAAAAGGATGAAGTTTTTAAAGGAATTTGAAGACGTTTTAAAAGAATAATATAAATTGATTTATATTAAGAGATTTATAAATGGATATTTATAAATTGAAATATTGACATTATAAAACGAGTTTTTATAAGTGTTTGAATGAAGTGCAAATGGATTGCATAAGTGAATGGAATTTATAAAATTATAAATGATGAAGTTATAAGTGAAATTTATAAATTTTGTGAAATTATTAAAGAATTTATTTGGATGAATAATTGAATCTTATAAGTTATAAGATTTATAATTATGAAGTTCAAAGGAACGATTTTGCAAACGAATAAATTTATAAGTATTTAACTTATAATATAAACTTTTAGTTTATAATTGAGTTATAAACTGGAATAGGTTAATAAAAGAATTTATAAAAAGGAAGTTTTTATAAATAAATAGAAATGGAATTTATAAACGTTGTTTTATAAATTCGCAAATGACTTATTTTGACAAGAAAATTTGTTGAAACCTATAAATGGAGTTATATTCACGTTTTTGAATAGTGAATAATCCTTTGAATTAAAATGAATAAAAGGATGAAATTGTTAATGAAGTATATTCACGTTTTTGAATAGTGAATAATATGTTAAAGAAAATGTTTAGAATGTGATATTTTAAATAGAATTAAAACGATCTAACGATGTTTTAAATGTGTTGAGATTCGAAACCATAGATTTCAACATTTATTGTTGAAATAGACGTTTTCGAGAAATAAAAGGAAATAGTGGACTATAACACTGTTGTTATAGTGAATGATTTCCGAAAGGAAATTTTTTGCATAGTATTGGGATTTATATATCTATTTTAATTTCGAATCTCTATACTAGTGGTTTTGGGTTGTCGTAACGATGTTTTACGCAACATTCGTTTTGGCCCAAATAAATATGTTGAAGAGAATGATTTCCTTAATAGAATGAAATATATACTAAATTTCGATTTAAGTATATTGAATATTTTCCAAGGGTGAAAATAAATAAAATTTGTGAATTACTTATGAATAAATAAGTATGGAAATGTTTTTCCAATGTGAAATGAAACGTTTTGAGAATTTATCTTTTTGAAGATAAATTGAAATGAATTATTGAAATCATATGCATGGATATTTTGAAATGTAAATTCACTAAGGAATTTATAAAAAAAAGTGGGATTGGTTTAGAAAAATAAATATTGATTTATTTTTGAAGTATGAAATAATATATCTTGTAAAGATATTTTGGAAAATAAATAATTTGGAAAATTATTTGGAAACTGGTGATGTGTGCATATCCAGTGATAGTTCAATAACCGACTATCAATATTTCCCTTTGAATGGGTAATTGATGTGATTTGTTTGAATGTGAATGCTACACTTATTTTTGAATAAGCGCTCACTATTCGGGTTAACCGAGCAAGGACCATGGGGTCGTATAACCCATTCCGAATATGTGATACGTCGTTAAAATTGCATTGAAGATCGGTGTTGAAGACCCGGTATTTGCGAGAGCGATAGGATGACCTGTCGATTGTCTCTGCACTGAGTTGCAGCGGTATAGAGACTCCCTAGGTGATGGGAAATCCGATCAGGATTGTGAATATCTGGATTGCAAGGACT
Organism: Allium cepa; assembly: GCA_030765085.1. Lineage (NCBI taxonomy): Eukaryota > Viridiplantae > Streptophyta > Magnoliopsida > Asparagales > Amaryllidaceae > Allium > Allium cepa. Next base: position 819,666,354 of record CM060929.1, read on the forward strand.
TCTTTGTAAGTGCCCTCGGTTTTGTTCGAGCCCGGAACAGACTTGTATGGATTGTATGTCTGACATTACAGATTGAGATATAAAGCCGATTTCTTTCAAATATATTTCTGTTGGTGGCGAAGAATTTATTCTTTTAGCTTAACACCCTTCTCTGAGACGTACGAGCTCAGAGGTTATATAGTTGAAGTTATCAGCGATATATTCCCAATTTGGTAATGTGACATGCTGAGTGTTGCTGTAAATGATCATTGTGTTGATTATTTGTGATAGGATCATTTATTTGATCGTCTATCTTGGTGATCATTGTGTTGATCATTTGTTGACCCAAAGCATGGCTTTTGTATAAAGTATGTTTTTGTGGACGTGACTTCGTCGAACCTCACACCCCGGAAATGGTCAAAACAGGAAAGATGGGGTAAGGTTATGAGGGGTAGCTCCCTTTAGGGTATGTACATTTCCTTCTGGATAGAGGTTGTATCATGGTATGGAGCCCAGATATTTAACCTATGTGGTTACCGCGAATTTATTACTTTGTGGTTGTTGGTTATCGGGATCCCGTGAGAAAGGTCGTTTACGATCGGGAAATGGCGTGCTCGTGTCAGTAGTTACCCAGTTAGGGGTAACCCGGCCTTGTGTTGGCAGAGTTCCGGTTTGGTTCTCGGGGATGTCTTTCCAGAGGCATTCTCATGTGGCAATGGGAAGTTTCTTGGCCTGACCATTTGTTGGAAATCCAAAGAAACAATACGAGACTTGTACGGTTTTAGTTGTATAACCTGCTATGGAATGTGGCGGTAACCTGCTATTGAACATAGTTAGCTATAGTAGGCATAGTTCGAAATGTTTATGCTGGCTAAGATTTATATTCTACTTTCGAAATGATTTTCCCTACACTATGCACTAGTAATAATATCAAATGTTCTTTTAAATGCGTATCAAGCATCTTTGACTATCATAAGGAGAAATCTCCTCCGATTCTGCGTTTGCATTGTGTGTGTGTGCGGGAGGCCTTATGGTAGTCTCATTCTTAAAAGCATTGCGAATTGACTTTAAAAATATTCCTCTATTTTGTTTTCAAAGATAAATAAACTGTTTTGAGTTCTCACACCAGTCACATGACTGACTCGGAGTTTATTGTTTTCCTTCCTAAACTCTGGGTGCCCACCAATTTCCACACGGGCAGTTAAGAGTTAAGGTTTATCAGGATATTCTGGATATTCTGGAGTTGCTGGAGGCAAGATGGATGGCATGGCGTATTATTAGTATATAGTATTTCTTTTCCGCTGCACTGTTTGTTGTTGTATGTTGTACACTCTGATGATATGATGTAATGAAATGAAATGTAATAACTGATATAGTTCTTTGTTTAAAGATTATTCATTTATTATTATATGTTGTTCCGCTGCGAATTGTGAGATTCTGATGTTGTTCTGTTGTTTTCTATTCCGTTCTATTTTCTATTCTCTTTTTCTTCTATTTTAAAATTTTCTATTTTCTTTTCCCTCTATCTTCTACCTTTTTCTCTCTTTTTCTTTTCTTAAATTCATTTTCTTAAAACCATAACATTTCGGGTTTTTGGCCTTCGATTTCTCGGCAGTCGATAAAGTGAGTATCGAAGTTGAATTTTCGAAAGTCGAAAATTTTCGGGGCGTTACATTTGGTATCGGAGCATATGGTTAAGCGACAACCATGGTTCTGTTGGGTATTACTCATTAGAGATAGAGTCAGCAGTACTCTAGAATGAGTTTGTGTGTAATAATAGCTTTGAGAGCGTATTTTTTAGTAAATATAAAATTGTTTTATATTGTGATGATTGGTTTATTGAGTGGCATATGAACTTTCGTCAGCGTGGTCCGCAAGACTATGCCGAAGGAGTTTCTAAACACTTGTATAGAACAATTCGACATAATATTGTTTTAAGTTGGGTAAATGAAATAATTTTTACCTTAAGTATATTTTATGTATAAAAGAATAATTTTTTCAGAATTATTAAAGTATATAAGTTGATTGTTTAGATGTTTGAATAATCTAAATAAAAGAAAAATTGTATAAATAAAAAGAATTATAAGAATTGAATTATAATTAAAGTGATTTACAATTGTGAAATAAACTTATATATATAAGAAGTGAAACTATATGAATAAATTTATAAATGAGTTGTAAATAAAAGTGAATTTAAAGATTAAATGGAAATTTACTTTAGAATTGAAATCTGAATTTATTTACAAGTGGGAATTAAGTTAAGTAAAACAAAGTGATGTTTGTAAATGAAATATAACTTAAGTGATATGGAATGAAGTTGATATTAGCATCAAAGTAAATTAATAAAATTAAGTGATGGATATGAACTTGAGTTATATAAATGAAATTCAACTTTTGTAATAGAATTGAATGAATGGATTGAATATTAATCAATTAAATGTGAATTAAGTTGATATGAAATAATGAATATAAGTGTAATTCATTAAAATCTAATGTTATTAGAAAGTTGAATAATTGAATGAAAATCAATTAAATTAAACCAATTGTAAGCAAAAGAATTTGGTTGTAATTAATATACATTGATTGTTATATGATTGTTAGTTGATTGTATATAATTCATTAAGTGTTAATGAAATTGATTTAATAAAATTGGAAGCTAAAGTAATTGAAATTCAATTGGAAGTTAAGTGAAACTTAAATAGAATTGAATTTGAATTGGAAGTGAACCAACTTGAATATGAATTAGTGAATATAAGCAAATTGAAAATGAATGTTAGTAAACCCAATGTAAATGAATCAAATGTGATTAAATTGAAAACCAATTCATTGAATATTAATGAGAATATAAATGAAAATTTATTGGTTATGGATGTTAGTTGGATGATAGTTGGTTGATGTTTGCATTTGTTGTTTTGTTTCATTTGCTATGTTGGCATATATAGTTATTATGTTGCTATATGTTGTATATCGATACTATTGTCTATATGCATGATTCTCATGTTATTTGTTGAGTGATTAGTAGGTGCGGATCGCGTTTGCTTCGCATTTGGAGCTCGCTTTCGCGCTATATTAGCCGTATATGCTTGCTAATAAAATATAAGGTACATATCTCGGATTACATACCGTACTTTTATACTTTTTCCCTTCGGGATGCCTCATTACTTGATGAGATGTATATTTGTGATATATATACTGTCATTTTTTTCTCGGATCGAGCCGCGCTAAGGAGACTATGGCGAATTTTTCCGAAAATTTAAGGCGTTAGAAAAATTTGAGAAAAATTGGAAAATTTTGAAAACTTTAACTTTGATTTGAAATTGAAAGTTAAACAATAGTAGTTGTTTTTAAAAAGATAACTAAGTATGATTTGGAAACTTAGTAAGTTATTGTAAGAAGTTTAACTATGGATTTTGGAAAGTAAATAAATTCTATAACCTTTCTTACTTGTTAATTTCGAGGACGAAATTCTTTTAAGGGGGGAAGATTGTAACGACCCAGGATTTTTATAAATTAAAATTTGAATATTTAATTAATTTTAAATATTTATAAGTGAATTTATAAGTCGAATAAATTTTTATTTGAATTATTGGATTTAATTGGATTATTAAATCGATAATTTAATATGTTAAATTATGGAAATAATGGAAAATTGAGTTAAATATGATTGAAAATGATTTGTAAAATTTTATTTTATCATGTTGAAGTTAGAACGATATTTTAGAACTTTTAAAATCGAATTAAAAGTTAATTTGTGAAAATTGAATATTTTAATATTAAAATCGACTAGTGAAAATAGTCAATTTTTGAACAGTCTCAGAATTGAACGAAACCAGTTCCATTGGATCCGTAATAGTTAGTTATTACCGGATTTCAATTTTCGTGTCAATTGGAGCTATCGTTTGATCGTAGCAGCTCGAAACGCAACGATTTATTTTTAATTTTAATTTGGCGAGTTAAAATAGCCATTTTTCAAAAAGTCTCGGATTTCGACGAAACCAGTTTCATCGGATCCGTAATGTGATATTATTGTAAGGTTTCAAATTTCGTGTCAATTGGATTTACCGTTTGTCCGGTACAAATTAAAACGCCTAGAAAAACGTTTAAATCGGTTTGATTCAAATTGAACGTTTATAGCCATAACTTACACAGATGTCCGAATTAGCTTTCGAAACCTGTTCCATTGTGTCCGAAACGCGGGATAAACCCTAGGAATCTCAGTTTCGGTGCGTAAATCGGAGTTCGGAATTTACGGATGAATAGTGTTCGTTCGTTCTTCTATAAATAGACATGAGCCTTCATAATTTTAGAAAAAATAAAAACAAAAACCTAAATTATAACCCTAGCCGCCAGTGTAGGGTTCAATGGCCAGAAACGTTCGACCTTCCTCCCTCGATTACTCCAAATCCGTCGACTATTAGGCTAAACTTTCAACTAGAGTATTGAAGAGGGCGATGAGAGCTACGAGATCAACGGCTATGATCGAATTTGGCGTCGCGAGGAGGAAGTTATGGAGGGCCGACGTCCTACAGTTGCGCACGCAAAACGAGGCTAATTTGGGGGCCGAGCTCTTGGGGTTTGAGGCCGTGTGTAGCTTGTGGTGAGGCGCTTCCATCGGTGTATCCTGATCAAATTGTAATCGAGTGATCGCGATGTAAATTTAAAACCTAATTTGAGTTGTTGGGTTCTTTTGTTCGGCTTTGTGTCTGTAGTTTGCGTTAGTGGAGAGGAAGATGGGATGCACGGCAAGGATTTGGAGGCCTAGGATCTAGCGGCCCAGATTTGTTTTGGTATAAAGTTGTAATTTATGTTGTAAGTTTTAATTATAAAATTCGTGTAAGTTCAAATATTCATAACTTTTTCATACGAGGTCGAAAACGCGCGAAACCAGTTGCGTTGGAATCGTATGGACGAGCACTACGTGATGGAATTGGATTGGAGTCATTTGGAGTTAGTGAGAATTTTGGGTAAAATTAAACGTCCGTTTAATTTTATTCGAAATAAATCGCTAAAACGAAATTTAAATCAAGGTGAGAACTTCTCACTCAATCGAATCAGTTTCGATTTTATTTTAAATAGCTAGATTTAAAATATTTGAATGCATGTTTGAATGTTGATTGATATCTATTGATTGTTTAAATAGACATTATGCGCCGTTAGTGAGCGGATGTTATTTAATAAAAACATATACCGCGAATATTTCATAAACAGTGAAATTGGTATTATATATAATATCAATATATATATATATTGGCATATGTATATATTGCAGTTATTGATTTTCCGCATTTTTTGTTTAGCGGATGAGACCCTATTACGCCGTCTATTAAGCGGATAATATTTAAATCCCATATACCGCGATAATTTCGTACTGGAGCGAAATTGGTATTGTGTTAATGTTTGTGGATGCAGGAAAACAGGTTGGAGGGATCCAACTGGATTCCTCAACAGTTTTTATTTGATTTCAGATATTTTGATATTTGATGGATTTTCATATTGATATATGATATCGTTGTAGTCGTGATTGACTATTTGGTGTGTAGCATCATTGGACCAAATTTTGGGATTTTAAAATGATTTTTAAAGTGATTTTTGAGAATATACTATATTTTGGAATTGATTCATTATAAATAAATAAACGTTATAATTTTTAAAGTTATAAAAATTATGATTTTGAGAAATATAGTAAAAAAACTGATTTTTGAGAATATGATGCTAATGATTTTATAAAATAGTTAAATCGGAATTTTTGAATTTATTATGAAAAGTTGAAATATAGGATTTATAAAATTTAATTATTTTATGAATCAAAAGGATGAAGTTTTTAAAGGAATTTGAAGACGTTTTAAAAGAATAATATAAATTGATTTATATTAAGAGATTTATAAATGGATATTTATAAATTGAAATATTGACATTATAAAACGTGTTTTTATAAGTGTTTGAATGAAGTGCAAATGGATTGCATAAGTGAATGGAATTTATAAAATTATAAATGATGAAGTTATAAGTGAAATTTATAAATAGTAAGATTTATAAATTTTGTGAAATTATTAAAGAATTTATTTGGATGAATAATTGAATCTTATAAGTTATAAGATTTATAATTATGAAGTTCAAAGGAACGATTTTGCAAACGAATAAATTTATAAGTATTTAACTTATAATATAAACTTTTAGTTTATAATTGAGTTATAAACTGGAATAGGTTAATAAAAGAATTTATAAAAAGGAAGTTTTTATAAATAAATAGAAATGGAATTTATAAACGTTGTTTTATAAATTCGCAAATGACTTATTTTGACAAGAAAATTTGTTGAAACCTATAAATGGAGTTATATTCACGTTTTTGAATAGTGAATAATCCTTTGAATTAAAATGAATAAAAGGATGAAATTGTTAATGAAGTATATTCACGTTTTTGAATAGTGAATAATATGTTAAAGAAAATGTTTAGAATGTGATATTTTAAATAGAATTAAAACGATCTAACGATGTTTTAAATGTGTTGAGATTCGAAACCATAGATTTCAACATTTATTGTTGAAATAGACGTTTTCGAGAAATAAAAGGAAATAGTGGACTATAACACTGTTGTTATAGTGAATGATTTCCGAAAGGAAATGTTTTGCATAGTATTGGGATTTATATATCTATTTTAATTTCGAATCTCTATACTAGTGGTTTTGGGTTGTCGTAACGATGTTTTACGCAACATTCGTTTTGGCCCAAATAAATATGTTGAAGAGAATGATTTCCTTAATAGAATGAAATATATACTAAATTTCGATTTAAGTATATTGAATATTTTCCAAGGGTGAAAATAAATAAAATTTGTGAATTACTTATGAATAAATAAGTATGGAAATGTTTTTTCAATGTGAAATGAAACGTTTTGAGAATTTATCTTTTTGAAGATAAATTGAAATGAATTATTGAAATCATATGCATGGATTTTTTGAAATGTAAATTCACTAAGGAATTTATAAAAAAAAGTGGGATTGGTTTAGAAAAATAAATATTGATTTATTTTTGAAGTATGAAATAATATATCTTGTAAAGATATTTTGGAAAATAAATAATTTGGAAAATTATTTGGAAACTGGTGATGTGTGCATATCCAGTGATAGTTCAATAACCGACTATCAATATTTCCCTTTGAATGGGTAATTGATGTGATTTGTTTGAATGTGAATGCTACACTTATTTTTGAATAAGCGCTCACTATTCGGGTTAACCGGGAAAGGACCATGGGGTCGTATAACCCATTCCGAATATGTGATACGTCGTTATAATTGCATTGAAGATCGGTGTTGAAGACCCGGTATTTGCGAGAGCGATAGGATGACCTGTCGATTGTCTCTGCACTGAGTTGCAGCGGTATAGAGACTCCCTAACTGATGGGAAATCCGATCAGGATTGTGAATATCCGGATTGCAAGGACTTCTTTCTAAGTGCCTTCGGTTTTGTTCGAGCCCGGAACAGACTTGTATGGATTGTATGTCTGACATTACAGATTGAGATATAAAGCCGATTTCTTTCAAATATATTTCTGTTGGTGGCGAAGAATTTATTCTTTTAGCTTAACACCCTTCTCTGAGATGTACGAGCTCAGAGGTTATATAGTTGAAGTTATCAGCGATATATTCCCAATTTGGTAATGTGACATGCTGAGTGTTGCTGTAAATGATCCTTGTGTTGATTATTTGTGATAGGATCATTTATTTGATCGTCTATCTTGGTGATCATTGTGTTGATCATTTGTTGACCCAAAGCATGGCTTTTGTATAAAGTATGTTTTTGTGGACGTGACTTCGTCGAACCTCACACCCCGGAAATGGTCAAAACAGGAAAGATGCGGCAAGGTTATGAGGGGTAGCTCCCTTTAGGGTATGTACATTTCCTTCTGGGTAGAGGTTGTATCATGGTATGGAGCCCAGATATTTAACCTATGTGGTTACCGCGAATTTATTACTTTGTGGTTGTTGGTTATCGGGATCCCGTGAGAAAGGTCGTTTACGATCGGGAAATGGCGTGCTCGTGTCAGTAGTTACCCAGTTAGGGGTAACCCGGCCTTGTGTTGGCAGAGTTCCGGTTTGGTTCTCGGGGATGTCTTTCCAGAGGCATTCTCATGTGGCAATGGGAAGTTCATTGGCCTGACCATTTGTTGGAAATCTAAAGAAACAATACGAGACTTGTACGGTTTTAGTTGTATAACCTGCTATGGAATGTGGCGGTAACCTGCTATTGAACATAGTTAGCTATAGTAGGCATAGTTCGAAATGTCTATGCTGGCTAAGATTTATATTCTACTTTCGAAATGATTTTCCCTACACTATGCACTAGTAATAATATCAAATGTTCTTTTAAATGCGTATCAAGCATCTTTGACTATCATAAGGAGAAATCTCCTCCGATTCTGCGTTTGCATTGTGTGTGTGTGCGGGAGGCCTTATGGTAGTCTCATTCTTAAAAGCATTGCGAATTGACTTTAAAAATATTCCTCTATTTTGTTTTCAAAGATAAATAAACTGTTTTGAGTTCTCACACCAGTCACATGACTGACTCGGAGTTTATTGTTTTCCTTCCTAAACTCTGGGTGCCCACCAATTTCCACACGGGCAGTTAAGAGTTAAGGTTTATCAGGATATTCTGGATATTCTGGAGTTGCTGGAGGCAAGATGGATGGCATGGCGTATTATTAGTATATAGTATTTCTTTTCCGCTGCACTGTTTGTTGTTGTATGTTGTACACTCTGATGATATGATGTAATGAAATGAAATGTAATAACTGATATAGTTCTTTGTTTAAAGATTATTCATTTATTATTATATGTTGTTCCGCTGCGAATTGTGAGATTCTGATGTTGTTCTGTTGTTTTCTATTCCGTTCTATTTTCTATTCTCTTTTTCTTCTATTTTAAAATTTTCTATTTTCTTTTCCCTCTATCTTGTACCTTTTTCTCTCTTTTTCTTTTCTTAAATTCTTTTTCTTAAAACCATAACATTTCGGGTTTTTGGCCTTCGATTTCTCGGCAGTCGATAAAGTGAGTATCGATGTTGAATTTTCGAAAGTCGAAAATTTTCGGGGCGTTACAAATCCATCAGCCACCTTCTCGTCTCTGGAAGCTTTATTCGCCAACCTACTAATAACCTATAAAACTCAACCCTTAGCCTACTTAAATCAATTTTGAGCACCCGAGAGTTTTAGGGGGAAAACATAAACTTCGAGTCAGATATAAAGCCTGGTATGAACAATACTATACATCTCGATTATTTGATATTAAGTGAGACCACACCAGTTAGCGGAATGTGTTTCCCCTCACTAACATCCTTTTAAAACATATCTTTTGCAAACCTTTATCCTGCAACCAAAACTAGTTAAAACTGTAAAGCATTATTATGTAAACATGCATATCAGGTAACAAATGAACTATGTGTCCGAACACTATAGTTTTGTTTGGCTAACTACTAACCTTTGACTGACTCGGGCCTACCAGACAATATAAACAAAATTATCTAACACCTGTTAGACACTCTTCTTCTAAATGGTATGTCCCTAACTAATCTGTTAGATACTCCTCTTTTAGGTGGTCTGTCCTAAGCTTAACTTCTCACAGGGTCACCTGATCCTAATGGTTTTGCGAACTCACCGATTACCTGATCCTTTCAGACCTCTTGAAACCACCTGGGAACCACCCCTTCGAAACCTTCATTTAAAACCTTTCAAAAGCATCAAAACCTTTGTAAACAACAAACCTTTCGAAAGTATTGGGGTCAGTTTAAAACATATGGAAACACCTTTCGAAACCATTTAAAACCATCTTCTTTGAAACTTTTGGGTTATACTTCAACAGAATAAGAGGGTCATTGAACCATTTAAGTTGAAATCACTCTTTTTAAAGCGATTCCTATGTAAAGAAGTGTTGTGTCGAAACCAGCCTTCTGAAAGCATTGGAGAAGTGGTTAAGTTTTAAAACAAAGTATACCTTCCGAAACCATTGACTTCGAGAGGTAGAAAAAGCGACAGCTGGGGTTTTCGACCCCATTCGAAAGCATATACTTAAAACAAAGGCGCAACCTCTTAAAACCATACTTTTAAAACCATTGACCTAGTCGAAAGCAAACCAAGTCAAAAGCTATACTATCAAAAGCAAAGCATGCGCATTTTCATTTAAAACAAAGCAGCGCTTCGACCCCTTCGGAACCCTTGGTTTCCACCTCATACCTTCTGCCTTCTTTCCAATTCGATGCACACCAAGTCTTTGATGCCATGCGCATTGGTTTCGATGGTGATGGAGGTGGAAGAACTTAGTTAAAAGCCACTTAAGAAGGAAGTAGGGTGCCGAAAGTGGCGAAACATGCAATTTGCATGTAAAACTGAGTTTTAACCTTTTTAAGTAATCCCTTTAACTAACCTGCCTTATTTGTCAACGTCTTATTGGTTGCTAATTTTATTTTCTAAAAGCACTACAAATATTTTAGAAATAAACAATTTAAATCATTTATAAAATACTCCTCGTTTTTTAAATATATAAAACATTTATGTCCCATACCTTAAATAATTTTATATATTCATCAAAACACTTAGGAAAATTCTACAAAAATTCCAAAAATTGGTTTCTAACATATATTAATTTTAGACTCAAAATATCAATTATTTAGCCGTAAATAATTTAAAACCCAAATAATCATTTTCTACACTAGAAAATTAATATAAAATCCATATTAATTCAGAAAATTATGAAAATTGAAACGCATCTCTAAAATATCATTTCTGATATATATATATAGTCTCAAGGCATTTGGACATCTTTAAATTGGGTTTTAACATTAAAACATTTCATAAAATCTATATAAACAAGCATAAATCATCAACAAGCAAATAAAAATATTTATTCATTCAAAAACATGGCATAATCATGCAAAATACTTCGGATTTATCTTAAAATTGAAAGTAATTAGAAAATTGAGATGGAGTCATTATTCACCTTAGCTTTGAGATTAAGGATGTGATATTTGTTCATGGTTAAGTGATTTGATTCTTCCTCTTGAAATCTTAGCTTTTATCTTCTCTTGGGCTTGCCAATGGTGACCGGCCTTAGCTTATATTTTTGTTTGTGAATGTATGAACAAACGTGTGAATTATATGGCCTAAGGGTTTATAGTATAAGAATAATGTTTTTCCTATATTGCCCTTTATCTATTTACCCTAACACTTTATTTTAATTCTTTAGTTCATTGTTAACATGATGACTACCCCTTATTTAATCACAAATCTCAATCCATTAATCAACTTACATTATTTTATTTATTTAACTAATTAAATTTCCTAACTAATATTACTAAAAATATAGGGTATTATAATTTAATACGAAAATGACCAAGGGATGAAAAGTGGATGGTTATGTTTTGATAATGAAAGATTATATTGACAGATTTGCATAGTTAGATGTAGTAATAAGCAACGGGATGCAAGTAGACTTAATCCTTGTGTTTCTTACTCCCTAGTATGAGTCATTCATATTAAACTATAATAATAATCGATTGAAAGTAAGATTCATATAGTTCCTTAAAATGTTAAGGTCGACTGGGTCTTCATTCAAGGATCATGGGGCTGTACTTGATATTAAAGGGAAATTGTCATCTTCAAAAGGTTCAAAAAAGTGGAAAAAGATTAACAAAAAAATAAGATAACCACTGCTGCAAACAAGGGTAAATGTTGTCATTGTCACAAGAAGATTCATTGAAAATAAATTATCATTAGTACTTGAAGATTCTTAGAAGAAGAGGTAGATGGTTTTGCTGCTCCATCAAGTATATTTATCTTTCATGATTGTTTTATAATCAATAAACTATCTTGGGTTTTAGATACTGGATCAAGAACTCACATACATAATTCCTTACAAGGGCTTAGAAATGGGCATCGTGTGGTAAAGGATGAGATGTGGCTTCAAATTGCTGATGGGTTTATTGTAGATGTAACGGCAACTGGAGATTTTCATTTGAGTCTGTCGAGTGGATTTGTTTTGATATTAAATAATTTCTAATATGTAAAATACTCATTTGTAGGATTATTTCTATGTCTAGATTGTCTATAACTGGTTATATTTTTTACTGTGCTAATACTATTTACGAACATTATTTTGGATAGCAATAAAGTCTGTAATGCAATTTCAGATAATGACACTTATATGATCAATACAAATTATGTATATTCTATGAGTGGTTATTCGAATAATGATATAAATAAAAAATAATCTTAGGCATTGTAGGCTAGTCATATAAGTGAGAAACGACTGCACAATTTGAAAACCAAAGGTTTTCTTCCACTATTTGATCCTAAATCTTTTGATACATATGAGTATTGTCTCAAAGGAAAGATGACCAAACACCCCTTTATGGGAGTAATGAAAGAGTTGATGAACTCTTGGGTCTTGTATTAATAATATGTATGGTCCAATGCCTGTAAGTACTGTAGATAGTTGTTCTTATTTTATAACCTTTACTAATGATTTCGTAAGACTATGACATGCGTATTTTTTAAAGAACATATCTTATATCTATGAGAAATTTATTGAATATAAGAACGAGGTTGAGAATCAAATGAACCGAAAGATTAAAATACTTCGATCCATCGAGGATGTTAGTACGTTGGACAATAACTCCAATAGTACATAAAAGATGATTGGATTATCTCTTAGGTTACTCCACCATACTCTACAACACAACGTTCTTTTGAAACTATCGAATAAAACCTTATTATATATTTTTAATTCCATGATGAGTAAAGCCGAGTTACCTCTGTCCTATTCAGGGTATGCTTTAATAGCACATGACATATGTTGAATTTGATGCGCACTAAATCTATGCCTAAGACACCATATGAGATGTGGTACGGAAAGAAACCCAAACTATGGTATTTGAAAGTATGACGTTGTTCATCCTATGCTAAGAATGTTGGGCCAAATAAACTCGAGGCAAGATCGGTTTGTGTAAATATATTGGATATCGTAAAAACTTGATAGATATATTTCCTGCAATATAGAGTAACCAAAGGTTATTATTTATCGGCATGCTGCCATTTTAGAAAAGGAATTTCTGTCAACGGAAATTAATGACAAGGTTATAGACTTGGATGAAACCTAAGAAATTAACACTGAGGACGAACACCCATATATGAAAACATGTAACCATTGGAAGGCTAAGTAGGGAATCTCGCGCAGCAGAGAGATGCTGCGGTATTTTCATGGAGGGAAAGGAGTATTGTGTCTTAGATGGCGACACTCATTTATTATTGTAACATGCATTGTAAAGTAAAGAGACTATGCTCTGTCTTGGAGCAATGAAATCCGAGACGGATTCCATATATGAAAACAAATATTGGACTTTGTTTTACATACCCAAGAGGATAAAACACATCAGCTGCAAATGGGTAAATGTAGGTGGATATATGAAGACTTATAAAGGCTAGTTGGAAAGACTTTCATTAATTCAAGAAATGGATTATGATGAGACCTATTCGTCCATAGCCATGGTTAAGTCCATTTGGATTATGCTAGCTATTGCCGCATTTTATGACTATGAAATATGGAAAATGGATGTAATGATGACATTTCTAAATGGTGATTTAGAAGTGACCATCTATATGTCATAGCCCACGTGTTTTGAAGTCAATGGGAGCGAGGGGAAGGCTTACAAGCTGTTAAAGTCCATATATAGACGTAAATAAGTTTCAAGGAGTTGGAATAAGTGTTCTGATAGAGTAATCAAACAATTTGGATTTTATTAGAATAAAGAGGAAGCATGTGTATACCGAAAGGAACAAAGAAATGTTATTGTATTCTTAGAGCGAAAAAGCTATTGGGATTATCGCAGTCGTTGTACTTAGATACCATACTAAAAAGGTTCGATATGGAGAATTCCAAATATGAATTTTTTTCACAATCCTGAATGATCTTTTGTAAGAAGGATTCTCCTTTATACTAATGAGGATAAAAAGAGTATGAAGAGGATATCGAAGTGCTTCAACAATCAACTCCATAATGTATGCTAAGCTACGTACTGGATTGGATTTGGCATACATATTAGCATACATAAGCTGATACTAGTATTATCTTCGAGAAAAGTAGTATATGGTTGTAAAGTGTATACTGAAGTATATAGGAAATAGTAGGCACTTATTCCTAATATACAAGAATGGACACCTCCTTATGAAGGGGTATACTGACCCTAGCTTTCAAAGTGATGTCAATAATAGTAAGTAAGCATTGGGTTATGATTTTATGCATAACCGTGGGACAATTAGTTGGAAGAGTTCCAAATAGAAAATGGTAGTCGATTCCATGATAGAAGCTAAGTACATCACCAAGTACATCACCCACGAGGAAGTAGCTAAAGAAGTGGTCTGGATGTGCCAGTATTTAAGCGATCCCAAAGTGATTCTCGAAAGGCATTGTTCTATGAAAGCAATGCAATGATACATATTGCAAAGGAATCCAAAGCACATATGAAATCATGGCATATTCTTCAAAAGTTCCATCTCGTAAAAGAATCCATTAAGAAGAAAGAGGTCATGATGCAAAGGGTAAATACCGAGGATTGCATAGCAGATCCATTCTCGAAGGTTCTAGCTTGATTGGTTCTCATAAATCAGATCGAAGGGATGGGACCAAGTTTTCATAATTAACCCAAATCCTAGTAGTAGATTGAAAGAGTAAGGGGTATACCCTAGGGATAATTCTGTAATTTATTATAAATTATTAACTATGTAATAGATCTCGTCCGAAATAAAGGTGTATTTTTATTGCTATTATGTGCTTGTTATAATGTGTTATAGTTGATTAATTTTTCAGTTTAAGTATATTTACAAAAATATTTAATGGTGTGTTTTATGATAGTAATTGCAATTGCAGTAATTATAAGTATTTTATCGGTAAAATAAACACATCATTTTAAATATTCCTAGTCCCAAGACTAATAATCAATACATCCGTTGTGACTAGATTATATAACATTCTTCAAATGTTGACTAGTGTAGTACTCATAACTACTGTGGAGGCCTAAGGTTAGGTCCTAATAGCTATTGGATAAATATAGAATGATTCACTTTATAGTTTTTTGTTGGTTAATATAACCTAGGTCAAATGGAAAATATCGATACGACAATATTACACTATTCTCTTGACATGAAAATACTTTTGATTTCCTATAGGGAAGCTTTGCTTTGATTATAGTTAAATCGTAGCATGACATCCATTGAATGACTATAGTTGGATGAGTAGAAACATTAGAAGTGAAACACTATTCAATAGAGGATTTATCTCCTTAGTTATTTGAGTTTTGTACACGCTCAACCGAAGTCAACTCAAAGTCAAAATCTCCAGCCAAAGTAGTTCGGTTAATAATAATTGTTATTACTTAATCAAGGATTTTGTTTTTGGAGTATAAAGTTGAATTTGAACGATATTGGAATTTTGACCTTTACCAGATTCCATAAGTCTCAATGTGATATAGGTTTGATGAAGAGAATTGGTGTAAATAATTGTCATTATCGGATAATACTTAAATAAAGTAAAATTGGATTTTACCATACTTATGTAAGTGGTAAATTTGACCATGATGTCACACCACATGCTTAGTGATGCATGAATGTTAATATTCAGATTATTCGACATTAATTGCTGATTGAATTTACACCTTAGAGTCATATAATGGAAATGTTGAATACTCCTACGACCACCTGATTTAATTAATTATAATTGTTATAAATTAATTATATTTATGAAATATTAATTATAAAATTTTATTTAGTTTATGTTGATTAAGTATTAAATAATGTGTGTATAATAGTTATAGATACATGTATTGAAATACGGTATTGATGTGCATTTTAATTAGGTTTAATTGCACATTTATTTAATCGATCTTGAAATAGTTAATAGGCCTAGAAATACGCCTAGGTAGCTGGTGATATAAGAAGAAAGCGATGGAATTTTGATTCAAAATAAGGTGAAGTGATAAGAGAAAAAGGTGGATATTAGTCCCATTTTTGCCCCTTAGGATCTTTCATAATTATTCAGTTAAAACCCTTATTTTAGCTTGCTCTCTTTTCACTCTTATAGACCTATCAAGGGTGGCACCCCTTTTCTCTCATTCTCTAAAGTTTTCGTGCTATTAAAACATAAATAAAATAAAAATCAAAGATTATTGGTTGGTGGTTTCAGTTTGGTAGCTCTCACTGAAGGATTGACACCGATTCAAGGAGTTAACGGATTCAACATTGCAAGGTGTTGCTTATAAGCTATTGAAAGGAAATAATCATATATATCTATATAGATACACACACACACACATCATTTATCATGTGATTATGTTGCCTTTAGTTATATGTATACTGCCATGAACCCATATATGTTAGTGCCGTCAACATTGGATGAATATGTTTGTTTGTATGCGCGGATTAAATGAATATATTTTTGCACACACACACACACATATATATGTCATTCGACAATTTAAAAAATATATTTATTTTAATTTCCAAAAATAATAATTTAGTAATATTTAAATAAGTTCAATTTTAAAATACATACATATATATTATTCATTTAATATATATATATATATATAAATTTTAGTAATGTATACACATAATATATTTTTGAATTAATATTTTTGAGCCATATATGTATATATATACATATAATTTATTCACTATGAGAAAATGGTTCGTTGATAGCAACAATGGATAACATTGCAAGATGACTTGCTATTGTCGGTTATTTATTAATTATACAGATTAAAATACAATCCACTATTCATGCAATTATTGCTATTGTCTTATTCCTGATACTCCTATTCCAATTTCTACCATGAATACCTCTTTTCACACTTCATTTCAAAATGCTAACTTAGTCCTTCACTTTACAATCCCTAAATTAGAATTCCTCAACTTCATTGCTTCTATTCCTAAACATCATTGCTGCTTCAACTCCCCATCTTCGCCAATGTTCTGATTCTCGACTTCACTATGCAATATTGTGTTTCAATTCCTCAACTGACATGAACTTTAACCACATTGAGGTAATTTTAACTTCTGCATTTTTTATTCATCCGTCATTGTGGAATATTATGCTATGGATTTAGGACAATATGGAGATGAGTGAATTACATCTCTTTATTTTACTAATGTATATTCTAATTTCACATTTTTGGAGCTAAGTTTAAAAACTCATATATTTTGGACTAATCTTTCATAAATTTAAAATAGTTGACTCTGCCCATATTTGTAGCTTATGGTGGTTTATTTATGGTGCTCTACCTGTTATTGGAGCACCGGTTGCCATGGTTTTGCCATATAAGAAAGATTTTTCTTATATCTTTGTGAACATAGCACTTTTTTTAGTTGGTTTATTTAACAGTCTAAGTTCGATAGTCGAAATTAGTAGACCTACTATAAGTGGGCTAAGTTAAGAAAAGTATTAACCTAAAAAAAAGGATCAACACCCTGGAGTATGATGTGAAAGCATTAGACTTGTTAGAACAGAGCAAATATAATAGAAAATAGAAGAAAAGTAAATGAGACATAGAGATTTTATAGTGGTTAAGCTGTTAACTAAGCCTACGTCCACTTTATGGCTTTGGTTATTGGTTTGATTTAGCTTAAATGAGATTACGAGGTGATGGGGAAAGAATTAGTCACAAATATAGGGGTTAGACTGATTCTAAATACTAGAATTGCCTAGAGTAGTGGCCTTGGTGACTATGGTGCAAAGGAAAGAGTTGAAGAATAGATGGAGACCTCGCATAGTGGTTGCAAAATCCAGATCCTTTCTTGGTCGCTCCATGGTTTTTATTTATAAGGGTAGCAATCATATTGGATAAGAAGCCCGTTACTAGAGAAGTTCAGAGACTAGTCTAAGTTAACACAAAAAATACCAAACGAGCCGAGTCAACAGCAAAACTCGGTACCAAGTTAAGGCCTTAACTCGATGCCAAGTTTAACCCTTAGCCAATCTTTGGCTTAAACTTCTTGTCTTGTGCTCCTTTGTTAGTTTTGAAGTCCTTCATGTAATTTGATAGATTGATAATGGGATTTGATTGTCTTCTTCCAAGACTTGGATTATCCTATCGTTTGGGCTGTTACGTCTTCATTCTTGATAATCGGTTTGCTAAGACTCTAAAAAACTTCATAAATATGCATAGGAAGACTAGGGGATTTCTTGGAAAAAGTATGAAGATGCCATGATATGGAATTTAAACTCGGTATTGACTCAAGGACCTTAACTCGGGTTTAGTTAAGGTCTTAGCTTATTTTGGGTTTATACTTTCTTGAGCCTTTCCTCTCGTCCTTCTGAGTATCTTTGCCAAGTTTCAAGTCGTTCCATCTTCGCGTCAACGTTCTAACTCTTATTTATTTCTACTTGGTTAAAAACCCATTTAACATATACCCTTTAGATATGCTTTCGTTAGAAACAAAGTGTGCTCTAGAACAAAATAAGTCTTGAACTGTATCTTATGAGTTTGAATTAATTGTCAGATCCCATCTCGGTACATCGTTTTCAATCGGTTAACTTCTAATTTGATTTTTTCTCTGATTTCGATTTCAATTACTATTCTTTACACTAACGATGCAGTCTTGGCTTTGGAGTTTACATGAGGCTTTAAGTCGGCATGTAGGTCTATTGTAGTGAGTTGGAACTGACTTGGGTTGGAAGGCTAAACTCAGTACAGACTTTACAGCCTATCTGGTCCTGAGTTAGGGACTTAGCAATTTTTCCATTTAGTTTTTCCATTTATACTATCTTGCCCAACTAATCTCCTCGCTTCGATTTTCAACCCTACACATTTGCTTAGCCGATTCAAGCCAACTCAAACCTTAATCGTGCCAATTCAAACTCTAACCTCACCGTCGTTTAACTTCTGACATCTTTAGATAGCTTTGCCGCCTCCATGTGATACTCGCCGTCACCTGAACAAGCCACAGCTACCCTAGTCGTTGTTTGTAGACCTAGATCCCATTCAACCAAAGCCTAGCTGAGTCAATTCTTCACCTGGATTGAAGGTTAACGGTGATGAATTATTGTTTCGACAGCGATATAGACGAAATTTTTGCCATAGTTGATTCCACTTTGAGGTCGAGATGGTTGAACTTAAATGTATTGTGTTGACGGTGCAGTTAGGGTTTGCACCCGTGTTCGATGTGTTTGACTTAAGAGACAAAAATGCTTCAATACTTTGGCCATCTCTATCCATGGAATTGACTAAAGCTAGATTGTCGAATTGATTCCGATGCGACTTTTCACTTTAGATTTGAATGTATCAGATGACTCCATTGCTCTGCATATCTAGTGGTCTTGGAAAGCAAGAATTTTTTGCATTGATTCGAACAACGAATATGTTATCGATCGTTGACTAATAACGGGTAAGTAAAAAAAGTAATTTCAAAGGACCATGCAGATTTTTTTTCCAACAAGAGCATTCTATCTACATAGGATGGTCTGCTCTTGATGTTCGGGACACTAGATTCATCCCCTACAGATAACACACTACACCTGCCCCGATTGATACATGAAATCCAATTGGTCAGTATATGCTGACCTCCTTTGGATTTCAAGCTTTAACTGCATGTGAATTCTTATTAGAAATGAAGCGTACCTAAACATGACAAACAAGTTGTATTGTCTATAATGACGTGCCAGTTGACACATAACAAGTTCGTCAATGGAGCGTTCATGCCTTTAGAAGTTGACTCATCAACTGCCCCAGTTTCTCCATCCATTCCCGTGGGACCAAGTTAACCAGCAACTTTTGATTTCTACAGCCTGCTAGTTCCGATAGGGCTTGTACTTAATCAGTTGCCTCCCGAGCTGAGAATTTTAGCCAACCCTCCAAACAAATGCCTTCAACCTTGATAGCTAAAATGCTTGGAAATATATGTGCATGGCATGGTATACCCGAGGTTGATGTTCATATGCCAACTCAAGCCAAATTTGCACATAATCCTCCTAAAGGCTTTATTGCTTACAACCGATACATGTGATTGAGTGGTGTCATTCCACCATTCAATTAGTTCTTGTCCATGGTGCTTCAACGTTTAGGATTGGTACCATTTCAAATTCATCCTAATGGTTACGCGCTCTTAAGTTCCCTTTACATCTTATTCATGACCAAGCTTAAGTGAACCCCAAGACTAAATAAACTCGTATATCTCTTACGCTTCAAGAGGAGACAAGACTTCCCATCCTTTATAATTGTTAAGGCTTGGAGGGGATGTAAGTTGATAAAGTGTCTTCACAACAAACATTCAGCCTTTAAGAATGAGTTCTTCTTCATATGACGTCCAAAAGGCTTCAACCACTTTTGGTTATTTGGAAGTAAGTCCTTATTCCTTAGTTCTTACCATTCCAAGTAATTTTTTAGTTTTGTAACCTATCGTATATCTTATTGTAGTCACCTTAAGGCGGGAAAGTAACGATAAGCTCAAAGTAATGCTTGAAACACTTAAGGCTATAAGTGCTTTCGAACGCACAGTGGAGTTCTTTTTGACAAATGAGAACCTCCGGTGGTTTGATTTACTTCATCACTATTGAGTTGCTGTTGATGATGAGCCACTAACATCAAGTGGCCCTAGGAGACATACTCATTCCTTAGCCCATGCATGTGACTTTATCGAGGGGGCTCAAGAAGAAGTGGTTGGTCCCTCAGACGAAGCACGGCCCAATGAGTCTCCTAGAGCTGATATAGACTTACCGTCCAAAGGGGACATTATGAGGGATTGGGATGATACCCACAGGATATCTTCAATCCTCGAATAAGAAGAAGAAAATGCCTCAAAGGTGAGATGGAAAGAAGCTGGTAGATGAGGAAGGAAAAGAAGAGGTCTCGGACAGTGATGATAGCAACTTTCACAACTCCGTAGAGAGATATGAATCTTTCGCCGAGTCATCAGAAATGAGTAATGATCTTCCTAAAATGCCTTCCCCGTGCTTTTTAACTACAAGGCATTAGGTCCCGAACTCCCAATTTCTCCTCCTTAAGAGTGACCTACTATTGAGACTCCACAGTCCGCCGGAGGTCAAGCTATCGGGAACCCCGCTAGAGATACATCTACATTCAATTTTATAGGAGAAGTCGCCATCTATGTTGATGAACATGGGGACATTTCCATCCATGAAATGTTAGCTAAGATCGGCTTGAAAATCGGCATTTCCTAAAGTGCGTTTGTGAGTAATGGTGAAATTACTCCAACTCTTAAACCCTGCCAATACGGTTAATAGAGCATATATGGGGTTGTAAGCACATATGCTTCACTTTAGGATCATAAACACACTATCTACATCGCGTTATGTCCCTAAGTTTGAGTATTAACTTCATTCTTGTTTTCCTTTGAGGGACCATAGGACGTGGGCTATACCATTAGTTAAGTCAAGACACTAGCTCCCATAAAAGCAAAACTTGTGATTCGGCTTATTAGCCTCCTCACAAAATGGGAGAGGAGAGAAGGAAAATAAAAGAGGATGAGGCTCATCACTTGGATTGAGAGCACACGAGGGGGGAGAAAAGAAAAGGAGACAATGAGATTAGTGCCCCTGGGAGGCATACCAGTGCCAGAGAGACTTTCGTGGCCACCGCAGGCTCTCATTATCGATTACTCCTCTCCACACTGATGCTCGGACTGCTGAAATGCAAACAATTCCATTTTCTCAAGCAATAACTAGCACCTACTTCTTCCACACGAACCGAGAAGTTCATGCTTCCGCCGGGTTCACCCATGCTTAATGCTACCTTTCCCAATCTGTTCTTGAAGGTAGTCAGGTTCGATAAGAAGATAAATCCCCTCAAGAGGGCCACTTCCCTTTGCAATCTGGAGACAGTCCGTGAGGACTTCGAGGCTGGGTGTGATTTGCAGTATTTAGTGAAGGCCCTTTTGGATGTAAATTACAGTAACTATAGGAGATCCTCTCATTTGTGGCCAAAAGGGAAGACCATGCTACGACGATCAAAGATCGTGATGATGAGATAGTTCAATTAAAAATTAAGAGGGACACAACTGTAAAAGGAAAGGCTAGTAGTGAAAAGTTGTTGATTAAGGCAAACTGGGCTCACGATAGAGCCGTTATCGTAATAAAAAATCTAGGAAACTAAAAGAGCAGCTCACTGAACCAGAAAACACCATTAAATCTTGGAATCAAATTAACATTGGTCATGCCACTATCATTGCTGAGTAGGCCGCTGAGCTCACTCGTCTTCGTAAGGAGAATGCGCTGTCGGGGAAAGAGAAGGAAGAGGCCGCATTCAACAAACTAGAAGAGGAGATCGAGCATCTAAGTATCAAGTTAGAGCTAATAGAGATGCAATTATAATACGATGATGCGATAAGAAAAATGGACACCGGTGTGCTTCATCTTTATACTAGTTGCATGATGAATAAGGGAAGCTTGAAATGGTTAGGTAATAACTATCCCCAGACTCTTGTCGTGGTTTGAGAGGAGGTATTGGTAAGGTCTGGGGAGGCCAAGGATACATGCTCTGAGGAGGAGCTAAAGGCTGCTGATCTTAGTCCCGAGGCATAGAATTCTTGGCTATCGGCAGACAATCCTTAAAGAAGAGAGGAAGAAGGAAGTTGTCGATGCTGCAGCCAAAACTTTTGCTAGCACAAGCTCTTCAGGTCATCACCAAACACTTGTTCATACTTCTCAAGAGTAGATGACGACCACCCCATATCTACGGCTATTATTTCATAAGTAGCTCATGCCCATGCAACTTCCATAGCCTTGGGTGAGCCATGCCCTTTTCTAACAGTAGTATGACCTTCAGAGATGGGGATTGGTGGTGAAGCTTTCGAGATTGAAGTTCATAACCAAACATCCAGCTCAAGTATTTCTCTTGTCTCTTTGGTGCCAACTCTCTTGCCTCTTCCTCCTACCATTCAGGGTTCATGACCTGCTACTATTTTCACTAATCCACCACCGTCTCTACAGTGGCTTCTAGCATAGTTCCTATCTCCAGCTCCAGGCCTATGGCCTATTCCGAACAGATAGAGGCACTACAAAACTTGGAGGATGTTTCAGCATCTGTGGATGAAGAGGTGGTGGTTACTAATGAGACGGAGCTGACAGATAGGACAACTATAACAGAGAGACTGGAGGGGTAAAAAAGGGACTGTAGGGGGAAAAGGAAAAGAAGGAGCGGAAGCGCATGACTCCCACTACCATTACGCTGAACGTGTCAAAGGAAGGGAGTTCGACTATCGAAGTATCAGAGGGGTTCGGCCCCCGTATTGGAGGAGAGACCGACAAAGATAGTAGGAAGAAGCTTCTGATTTGCTTAGGCAGAGGCAGTAAAGAGGGAAGGAAAGGTGGAAAGAAATCGAGATGGGCTTAAGCACCGGTGGAGCAGGGTACTCATTGTCATTTTGTGTGTTTGTATGGTGTTAGAGTATGTACAAGTATATAGTCTATACCGAGCATCTTTTCCCTTTTGTTGTAGCGTCAGTAACGTCTGTATTTTTGCCTTTTGATGTCCAAAACAAGCCAGTATTGTGCAGGTGCAGCCCCCTTTCTATACTCCACGTACCATGCTTATTTATATACCATTGTATGTGTACATAATATGATTGCTTGTCTTGCGATTTCCATATTATACACTTGTATAATTTGATATATGATGTGTTTATTTACCGCATTTCTGTACATGTAAATAGTGTAACTTGCAATTATTTAGCGTACTACTTTACTTAGTTCGGTTGTGGTTTCCAAAAAATTTTGTTCGGCGCAATAGAACTTTAGATTGATTTCATTCTGACCAAGTATTAGTGTGTTGTATGCCCCCCAGTCCATGGGCCTGGTAACTCCGAACACGGGGTATGAGACCGAATGCTCTAGGCGGCTCTCTGGTTGCTCCCGGTCCATAATGTATTGCAGCCCTATCTTTGGAAACTTGCAATTTGAGTGCATGATTTCAAGCACCGTATACTTTGATTACGATTGATTCTCTCCAAGATTGGTACTGAGGTTCTACCTGCATATCAATCTCTATTTCCAAAGACCGATGGATAGCTCAATCCCATGGATTCTCTTTTGACTTCGCCTATCTCCAAGTGACGTTGAGTTTTGGGAGGTGGGATTGATTTCTATCAATCTTGCAACTGATGAATTTTCGATGCTATCGGAGCAACGTCGGTGCTTAGGAGATTTTGACAAACTGACGATGTTATCGAGGTAACATCGATGATCCAGAGAGCACTTGAATATGGTTCCATTGGTTCAAGCGACAAAGGATAGATACGTACTTTGGGCATCCATTGGCCTACGAAGCGAGAGAGTGCGTACCTAAATGCGGTTCCGTCAGTTCAAGCTGCAACGGAGGGATAAATACTTGGATGCGGTTCCATCGATCCAGAAGGCAAAGAAATAGAGCATACTTGAATGCAGTTCCATCAGTTCAAGTGAGAAAAGAATGGAGACTTACTTGGATGCGGTTCCAATTGTCTAAGAAGCGAGGCATAGCTTATGGATGGGTGTAAGGGTTGGGCTTCTCGATGTCCCTAGAGCAACAACAATTCTCAAAAGTTTGGGATCGATTTTTCCTGTCGATACAAAGGTATGAGTCGATTTGATACCATCAACTTAGTGGGTTGCTTACATGAACACTGTTCCATTAGTTCAAGAAGTGAAATGACTTTACTGATAAAACAAAGAGAAAGGCAAATTCTGCCTATTTACAATGCCCCGGGTGTCCCTGCGTGGCTTATTTGCGAAAATAGGAAATACATAAATAAGTACTAAATAAATAGTGTTGCAATGAGTCACTAATCAGCATGGGGAATCGGAATTCCATCGACCGTTGTGAGCTTGAATGTTCCATCTCTAAGTTTTTGCCGATAACGTAGGGTCCTTCCTAGTTTGGGTTAAGTGCTCCCATATCCAAAAGGTCGGTTTTAGGATGAGGTCTCCCACTTTGAAGATGCGGCTGTGAACTTTAGTGTTGAGGTGCCTGTTATCCTCTTCTGCTGGGCAATTATCCTTAGTTCTACTTCTTCATGCTTCTAATCGATCTAGTCTAGTGACTTAAGTAGAAGTTGCTCATTTTAGTTTGATTAAAGTGTTGTCTCCAATGAGAGAGGACTTCCAATCCCATTGGGATCATTATTTCTGGTCGATAAGCCAGGGCAAACGGTGAGTGCCCGGTCGTAGATTTAGGTGTTATTCTATAAACCCATAGTGCAAGTGTAAGTTCATCTACTCAGTTTCCTTTCGCTTTTGTTAGTCACTTCTTGATGGTGGATTTGATGGTTTTGTTCACTGCTTCCACTTGCCTATTTGCCTATGGGTGCGCTGCTATGGAAAATCTCTTCTCGATCCGATAACGCTTGCAGAAGTCTTTGAATTCAGCACTCTTGAATGAAGTTTCGTTGTCCGTGATGATAATCTGTGGCACTCCTAACCTGGAAATAATGTTTTTTTGTTACAAAGTTAATTACTTTTCTAGTGGTAATGGTGGAAAGCGGTTCCATTTCAGCCCATTTGGTAAAGTAATCAACTACAACGATAGCATATTTGGCTCCTCCTTTGGCTATTGGTAATACACTGATTATATCGATTCCTTAGATTGCTAATGGCCAAGGGCTGACCATTTGTGTAAGTTTCAAAGATAGGGTTCTTGTGATCTTTGAAAATCTCTAACATCGATCATAGAACTTGGTATAGTCTGCTTCGTCTCGATTGACAATGGTCCAGAAATATCCGTAACGTGAAACCTTCTTTGCCAATGTTTCCCTCAGTGTGGTCGCCGCAACTGCTTTCGTGGACTTCCATCAGAATATTATTCACTTCGTCTATGGTTACACACCTTAGTATGGGATGGAGAAGCCTCTCCTTTATAGCACTCCATCTTATACATGAACCGCGGTGCCTTTCGAAGGAGCTTCTCTCGTTCATTTTGATTTTCGTGGAGTATTCCTCTAAATAGATAATCCTTGATTGACATCATCCACGATTCTTTCTCCTCCACGATCTCCAGGTCACAATCTACATCCATCTGATCTATGCTTGAAGTTGTTAACACTTTACCTGGAACCAATCCCATTGATTGTGCCTCTCTGGAACTAGCCAGTATGGCTGAGTAATCGGCCTTCACGTTCTGCTTCCTAGGAATATGGGGTATCGTGTAGGTGTCAATGTCATTGAGTAGTTCCCGTGATTTTGAAAAGTAGTAAGCGAGATTTACCCATTTATCTTAGTATTCTATCTTCGCCTGACAAACAAATAGTGAGAGTCGCTGTAGATATGCACAACTTTTATTCCCATTCCTTCACAATCTTCAAACCTGCTATCAATGTCTCATACTCTTCCTCGCTATTAATAATAAGGAACTCTAGACTTTAGGCATCACAGATTGATCGTCCTTCGGGATTCTCAAGCACAACCCCCACGCCTAAGCAAAATTTGTTTGATGTGCCATCGACGGACAGCTTCCATTATGATACCATTTCCTCTGTCTCTTGCTCTTCTCCATCTTGAATGGTGAATTCCACAATGAAATCAGCCAATTCTTGTCCATTAATTGCCCTCCGAGGATGATAAGTATCATCATACTAACTTAATTCAATATTTCACTTCATATGTCGCCTTGAAGTCTCAAGTCGATAAAGTACTTGTTTCAGTGGTTGATCTATCAACACTTTAACTAGACGAGATTGAAAATATAGCCGTAGCTTTCTTGATGCGATCGCAGGAAATAGGCTAGTTTTTTTCCAACTTTGGATAGTTTTTCTCAGCTCCAGTGAATCACTTAGTGACATAGCAAACAAGCCGTTGGATCCTAGCTTCTTCGCGTACCAGTGTTGCGCTCAAAGCATGAGCGGACACTTCCTAGTAGATGAATAGGTCTTTCACGTCCATCAATTTAGATTGAATCGATGGGGTCTCCATATGTCGCAATAATTTTTGAATGCTGTCTAACAATTCTGATTCCACTCGATGTTCTTCTTACCTTTCTTTAGTGCATCAAAGAATGGTATACACTTGTCTGTTGCTTTGGAAATGAATCATCTCAACGCTGTGACCTTTCCATTCAGACTTTGCAACTCCTTTTTTGTTGTAGAGGCTATGACATTTTGCTCGGCACTAATTTTCTTAGGATTAGCTTCAATGCTCCTGGCATTCACGATGAAACCTAGAAATTTCTTTGAGTGGCTTGTTGTATCGCTCAGATTCTTGAGTTGTAAGGTAGATGTTCTCTAGGCTATTATTCAACGGCATATACTCCTCAGGCCTCAGGTTGCCGATCCACTTTCCATTCCCATTACGCCTACTTATTTTCTATTTTTTACTTTTCTGATTTCCATCTTTCCCTACGTTTCCTATCGTGGCTCCACAATTGTTTCCAATTCTGGTTGATTGCTACGTTGCTCTAAACTATCTCCTTTGGTTGCACACTGACAATCTTTCCCTCGAATGCGTCTGTCTCTTCCAATCTCATATACTGACTCGCCTTTCTGTTAAACTCCTTCATGATAGTTTGTTGTTTCATCTTAATCCATCCTCCAAAGTCTGAATATGGATAACTTGGACTAAAGTTATGAGTACCATATCTTTGTTAAGGTTGCTCACTTTAGTAACCGCAGTATTGAACCGGTTCATAAAGGTTTTTAGTGACTCGTTTGGTCCTTAGAAAAGGCTAGATAGAGACATCACTTCTTTTGGTTGTGCCATGTAAAATCTAAACAGTTCCAAGAATTTCCTCACCAACTCGTCAAAGGTAGGAATAGATCTTGGTGGGAGTTTGATAAACCATATAGAAGCAACACCATCTAGGAAGATATGGAAACATCGATAGTGAGCAACATCCATTGCCCTAGTTTCGTCCATGTACCAACTATTGTACAAGTGCTGTTTGGGCTCTGTGGTCCTATTGTAAGATGTCATAGTGGGCATTTCAAACTTCTGGGGGTATTCTTCCCTTAAAATATTTTTAGTAAAGGGAGTTCGACTTGGTGCAGAATCCCAGTCGTCATCCTTCCTGTCCTTCCTTTCTTCCATCAAGCAATTTACCATGTTCATAATGAATGCCTCACTTGTTCGGTAGTTAACAGGTCAATTGTCAGAGGCTATGATAAGTATTTGACTCTGCAAATGGCCTTGATTTGTCAATTGAAGTCTAGGTTCTCCATTCTCCGGGAGAACCACTCCTGTAGAATTCCATCGGCACGCATTTGTCTTTATAGTGGAAGTTTGAACTTCCCTTCCAGCATTTTTCTGGCATATTACAACATTCAATTCAAGTCCTTTAGCATCAAGTTGCATGTCATCTTCAAAATCGGAGAGAAGCATTGTAATATTTCCTTGTGGGGGTTTACGGTAGGTTGTCCTCTGGCAGGAGGGATACTTCCATTACCTTAAGTAATAATTCCAGTCACTCCACCAATTATCTTCTTTTGCTTTTGCTTACCATCCCCTTATTTAAGCCTAAGACAAAGGAATTCTCATGTTCCATAGCCTTCGCAGTTTTCAGCCTAGTCTTTGGGAAAGTTGGTGTTTTTAGCACTAGCAAAACATCAGTCGTGTCCATAAGAGCCTATGGACTATCTTCCATCTTCTTCTTAAGTTGATTAACCATATAGTTAATCTCTCTTCTAGTTACAACCTCCTATTGAGCGGAAGCGCATTGTGCTAGGTTTCCAGCATTAATCTCTATTCGATGATTATTAGTGTAATTCACTTCCGTTTGTTGGAGATTGGTTTCATCAACACCAAGTATTGTCCCAATAGATCTTCCTGATGCTGTCTTCCTCTCAGGAGCCATCAAAACAGCAAATCTCTAACCTTCTTTATGCTAACTTCCATCATCTAACCTCTGGTTCTATCCAATCAAAAGTAGATAGCTAGATCCAAGCCTGGGTTCTTTGTTCTCAGTGAAAGCACCAAAATATTGACCCAAAAATGGATCAAAACCCTAGATTTTGATTTGAAAGCACCAACCTCGTTAGAATAGAGAAATTATAATAGAAATAGAAGAGAAGTAAATGACACAAAGATTTTTCTAGCAGTGCGATTGTTATATAAGCCTACGTCCACTATGTAGCTTTAATTATTGGTTTAATCTAGCTTAAATGAGATTACAAGGTAGTGGATAAAGAGTTAGTCACAAGTACAGGGGTTAGATTGATTCTAAGTCCTAGAATTGCCTAGAGTAGCTATCTTGGTGACTATGGTGGAGAGGAAAGAGTTGAAGAATAGATGAAGATCTTGCATAATGACAGCAGAATCCAGATCCTTTCTTAGTTGCTTCATGGTTTTATTTATAGGGGTAGCAGTCATATTGGATCAGATGCCCACTACTAGAGAAGTCTAGAGGCTAGTCCAAGATAACGCAAAAAATAACAAAACTACTCAAGTTAACAACTAAACTTGGTACCTAGTTAAGGACATAACTTGGTGTCGAGTTTAACCCTTAATCAATCCTTGGCTGAAACTTCTTGTCTTGTACTCCTTTGTTAGTTTAGACGTGCTTTGTCTAATTTGGTAGATTGGTTATGAGTTTGATTGTCATTCTTCCGTGACTTGGATTATCCTGCTGTTTGGACTGTTACGTCTTCATTCTTGGTGATATGTTCACTAGGACTCTACGAAACTTCATAAATATGCATAGGAAGACTAAGGGATTGTTTGGAAGAAGTATGAAGATGTCATGATTAGGCATTTAAACTCGATACCGACTCAAGAACCTTCACTCGAGTTGAGGTTAGGTCTTAGCTTATTTTGGGTTTATACTTTCTTGAGCCTTTCCTCAGGTCCTTTTGATATCTTTGCTAAGTTTTAAGTCGTTCCATCTTTGCATCGACATTTTAACTCCTATTGATTTCTGCTTGGTTAAAAACCCAGTTAACAAAAAGAAAACTCAAAATACTAATAAATAATTGAATTAGAAAATAAATTGCTTATGTATAATATTAATATTATATAACGATATTGTTATGATTTCACAATAGTTTCTGTTAACATGGGCTAGTACTTTTTAAAATATATGCCAATGTTGGTATGTGTTTGTTGCCACTGAGTGTTTGTGTAAAAGAATCAAATGACTCATTTGCATATTGTTACTACCAAGATGCAACCTTTTATTCATTGATAATTTTATATTCGTTATTGTTGGTGTCCTACTTAGCTAACCCAAAATCCTTGTTATACAATTGATTGGGAGTGCTTGCTTTTGTTTACATTTATTGTTTTTTTTCGTTTTCCATCAAAATTATTCAACAATTATCATTAACCAAATGATGACTTCCAAACTTACACAGCAAGGAAATAATTACACTATGTGAATACAAACTCTTGACCATGGAAATGAGTATACATCAAATCCACAAACCAGAAGTTTCCATTCCTTCTTTATTTCCTAAATTTATGTATTTTGGACTATAACCTGGCATGCATATGTCAATCTATAGTTGTTAAGAAGAATTCAAAACTCGTTAAGCTATTAATTCTTTTGGTAATGTATATTGTGAATTCCTCTACTAATATCCCTAAATAGCATGTAGGTGTATGTATGATTTGACTTATGTGATGATACATTGTAAATTAAATTATTATCCACAAACACATTGCATTTATGTAAAAAATTAAAAACCTAACTATTAATCCAAAAAATGAATCAACACTCAAAAATCAGATGAAAATACCAATTCTTTTGTAATGGATGTAAAAGCAATAGAAACTCCAGATCAAGCAAGTAAAAATAGCAAAAAAGTAAAAAGCACACAGGAACTTTTATAGTGGCTCGATGTAATCTCCGGCCTGCGTCCACTTTAATCTCTTTTATTAGTCGTTCTCTTTTTGGATTACAGCAAATTATATTAGATTTGACCATAATGTAGTAGATCTCATATTTACGATGGAGTTTCTACATTGTTTGATAGTCACTAGTACTAGAGTTTACTGATCTGAGTTCTAGAACAAATAGTAGCTTCCTAGGTGACTCTAATAGAGGAGAGGTCATATCAAAGAAGAGGAAGAAGTCATCAATGGGAGAAAGATCAAATCCAGGATGAAGAGAAGAAGAAGACGATATCCTATTTTGGTTATAGGTAGATTGATATTTATAGAGAAACAGAGATAGGGAGTCAGAAACCCGTCTGTAATGAAGTCCAGAAGGCGATCACATAGGAAAAGACAAGCGCACACGAGCTAAAAGCATAGCTCGATACCAACCTAACGTCCATGGGTCAGTACCGAGCTATGATGCTTAGTGCACGTTGCATCATTTCACTTGCCTTGTTTTTCTTTCGTCCACTTGAGTTGTTTGAGTCCTTTTTCCATCGTCTTCGAGTTGATTCTACCGATCTTCCATCAACACTTGAGTTATCCTGCATCCTTAGCTTTCTTCTCATTAATCTTGGAAATGGTTGTCTGAACTCTGGGAAAACTACTTGATACCAAGTCATTGGAGTTGTATAGGAGTTGTGTGAAGTTTTGGAGGAGAATGATGAAGATGCGGTTGGTCGGTGCCATCCTATGGCCACCAACACGGTACTGAGCTAAGGTGTACGTTCCTATCAAAATGAAATTCCTTTAACTCTCTTCTTTAGCTTTGCAAAGTGTATTTCCAAGTTTGGAAATCATTTCATTCTCGTATTGATCTTTCGACTCCAGTTAAAATATGCTTTAGTTCAAAAGAAGGTTAACACTTGCCGCTCAAAATACGCCTTTTGAATGTAAGGTTTGTTTAGCTTAAGAACCACTTCCATTGGCAATCATTCTTTAATAGTTGAGCTCTCCGGTCTTCCATCGTTCTCGATCTTGATAAATCGTTCGGTTCCTTCGAATTCTCCATATCATTTTACGCTCTATTTAACATGCGATCTCTCCAAATCATTCATGATCCAATGCAACATTCGATATATCCAGACCGTTTAACTTCCAATCTAGGGTTTAATCTCTCTAGATTGTTTATCGCCCAATTTAGGGTTTAGATCTCTTCGAATCCTTGCTGAATCCATTTTCTCTTCGGAAAAGAAACTGAATGACCAAGCAAATCCATCCGCTCACTCTTTAGTGAGGGGACTTACTTTTTATATAAGCCCATCCGCTCGCTCTTCGGCAAGGGAGCTTGCATCTAGCACTCCAGCCAGTCTCTTCGAACAGGACTTAAAGAGATCAATTTCATACGAATCCATCTGCTTGCTCTTTAGCAAGGGGACTTACACCCTGCACTTTGGTCCCATCTCTTCGGACGCGATTTAAAGCGATCAATATCGGTCATCACGTTTAATGTGGATTTTTTAAAAGTCAAATATTCAAATCAAAGAAAACAAGAAAAAGTCCTAATTTTCCATTCCAGCTATCTGACTCAGAGCTTGTCTAAGGGCCAATCTAGGTCCCCTTAGATGTGTAAGCGGTCCAAGGTTATTATTATCCTAAATAGTCGTGATAGAAATCTAACTCAGAGCATGCCTAGAGACCAATCAGGACCTCATACATAGATAAACAATCTGAGGTTATTATGATTCTAGTTATTCAAATCAAGAAAAAGTGAAGCAAGGGATTCGAACATGACTCCCGATCATCCCGATCATGGGATTTGAAATCTCAGACTAAATCCTTGGATGTTCCTTGATGCAGTCGCTGCATATGGTTGTTTCTTCGGCTGCACCAACGCAGTTCAGTTAATTACATATTGCTGCAGCTAGTTATTCGAAGCAGTTCTTCCATTAGATCAATAAGATGTCAGCACTCGTTCCTTTTATGTCCTCCAGCTCATGGAAGATGCAAAACTTTCTATAACTTTTCTCCCGATCAGTGGGCTCTTTTCTAGTCGGCTTTCGATAGGGGATTTATCCCTTAGTGTTTACATATATCCTCTTCGTGGCCTTTGTTGAATCAGTACAGGAAGAGAATTTTGGCTCCCTCTCTCCTTTGTCATTTTGATTCCCCGAAGTCATCATTAGCTTTACTTTTTACTTTTTCTTTTTCGTTTTCCCATTCTGGAAAGTACCCTGTCATCCATAGCATTAATATCAGGATTCTCAAATTTGATGTCTTCTTAACGCAAATATCTCTCAACTTCGTGATAGAATCCCACAAGATCTATCAGTAGATCCCTTTCTAGTGCAACTTTGAAGTCGGTTTTGCTCGCAACTTCAGATATTGTCACCATTAAGATTGTAGATAAATATTTTCAAATAGCTTCTAGAGATCTCTTCAAGCCTTACATCACGCTCGATAGCGCCATCACATTCTTCGATCATGAGATATGAACTTTAAACTATCTTAAGAATTTATTCATCAGATCGGTCCACGTGCTTATGGACCCATTCTCTAGTTATCTAAACCACATCATCGCTGTTTGAACCAAAAATGGCCGAAACTCCCATAAGTTTAAGTAGAAAATAAAAAGTGAAGCAAATTAAATGAAAAAAATTAAGAAAGAACATAGAAAAATTTATAGTGGTTCGACAAATAAAGGCCTATGTCCACTTAATGATCTTATTGCTTATATTCTGACTTAGAGGCAGAAGTTCTAATAGGTCGGTACAACTTGGACATTTGATTACAAGAAAATAGAATAAAGATAGCAAGAGTCCAAAGATCCTTAAAAAATGAGCTCTACCTTCTTATTTACAGAGGTATGGAGCCCAAAATCTCATACAAAATATCTCTAAACCTGTAACGACCAAGAATATTAGTAATTCGAATTTGGAATATTTAATTGATTTTAAATAATGAAAGTTATTTTTATAAGTTATATAACTTAATTTTCAAATATATCGATTTATTTCATAATTTAGTTGTTGGATTTAATACTTGGAATTAGTTAAATAATTTAACCTGGGATTTAATGTTAAGGAAAATGATTTCAGAAGTTGATTTAAATTATATTTGAATAAGAATGAAAATAGTAAAATTTTAATTTATATTTAAAAGTGCTTAATTTGGTTTTTATAATAATTTGTTTTAATTAACGTGTGGAAATAGACTTCTAGGGCACTATCTCGGATTTCGATGAAACAAGTTTCATTGAATCCGTAATAGTGAACTATTATATGTTAATGAATTACATGGCAATCGGATGAATCATTTGGTCATGCAAGCTCAAAATGCTTAAAAATTAGTATAATATAACTGGGTTTGAAAAGTTATCTTCTGTATGTGATCGAATTAGGTCTCGACACTAGTTCCAGTGTGTTTGAAATAGAGGTATTACATGTAGAACGTTAGCCAGCACGTCCCATTTAGGAGTTCGAGATTTTCGAACGTTTGCAGCTATGTATTTTTAATACATATACATATATGTGTGTGTGTGCACGCGTATGTAATTTTCATTCCTTACCTATGGTTTGTACTATTCAAACCATACTTCACTATACCACCCTCCCCTTTATAAATTAAATTCTAACTAGAGAAGGGAAGTTCGCTAAATTTCTAGAAAATTAAAATCATAATCATGGCCTCACCCTATGGCCGAGATCATTAGAGCCGTCAACAACATTTTCGATCGAAGTCACCAACTATAAAGTAATAGACGACTTCGAGCTCAACTTGTTTGATGGATGGATCACCTCAGATCATGGCACGGAGGCAGAAAACCTTGGTTGAATGTGGAGTGGAAGGTTTTTTTTTGAATTCCGACGTCGTTGTAGGTTGATGGGTGAGGATTTCTAAAGATAGAGTGTGGAGAATCGTGTGGGCAAGGTTCTGGCGAAGTTTCATGGTCAACATCGGTGCATAGCGATGGTGGGAGTAGGAAAACATTGATCGACGTTTTGATGGGTTTCTTGACGATGGTGGCGTTTGGTGGTTTGAGGTTGCCGATGAGGGGCAAGTGGAGGTGGGGTGTTCGATTGGTGGTGGTGGGGTGGCCGGCCATGACAGTAGGCGGCGGAAGCGATCATTTCTTCGAGCGCCCTGGGTTGGACTCAAGCAAGAGAGGAAGGAGTTGGAAGTTTAAGAAGTTAATAATTTAAATGATGGTAATTATGGGTTTAAGAGTGTAATTAATAAAATAGATATATTATTTAATTCCGTAAAAAACTTGTAAATTAAATATATTGTTCATTTTAGATCCAAATCAAACGCGGTTAGTTGCGATAAGTTCGTATTGATAAGATCTAGGATATGGAACTGAATTGGTGATGATAAGAGCTAGCAGAAAATTTCATGCTAAATTGAACGTTCGATTTAGACGAAAACAGAATGCTTCGGCGATAGTAGAAATTTCGATGAGTTAAACTTCCCTTTTCTGCTAACCAGTAATAGTATATAGTTAGTAAAAATAGTTAGTTGAACGTTTGGATGATTTACTATTTTATCGGTTGGTTTAGATTTATTCCTGCCCTTAGAGCAGATGACAATTTTATATACCCGCATGGTAGCGGATGACCCATATTATATGATATATATAGTGTTTGTGATGTAGGGAGACAGGCTGGAGGAATCCAACAGGATTCCTTACCATTGTTGACTTTAATTTCAATAGTATTCCTATCATGTGAATTATTGGATATTAAACCCGATTGTCGACACTTTTGGCTATGACATTGTCATATATTTGAAACTTAGAACCCTGTAGTGATAGAAAATCAATATCAATATTGGATGAGCATTTGGTAGCTATTGGCCTCAAATTAGTATTTTAAAAATAGTATAAGTTGCCATTTGAATTGGAATTGGTTTTGAGACAGGGATGATTTTAAATCCTAAAATGGATTTTGGAAATATTTTGTTTTACAGGATTTAATTTGTATTTTACTCTAACCTTTTTTCTGTCTTTTCTAAGTTAAATATTTTAAGATTATTTATATTATTTTAAGATTATTTATACTGTTTTAAGATTATTTATATTTACTATCGATTGAAAGATTTTTTTTATTTGCATTTAATGTCGTTTAAAAATTATTTACCAATATTCTAATATTTTGAAAAGTTAATTATTTAAGAAAATATGGCTTGAAATTAATAATGTTTTTTTATTAGTAATGTTTTGGAAATTTATTATTACTATTTATAATAATGTTAAAGTTTTATTATTATTTATTTAATAATGTTTTGAAATTATTGATCATTATTTTTAAGATGTTTTGAAGTAAATAATTATTATATATTGAAACGAATTTTCGTTAATAATTTTTTTTGTAGTGTCTAAAGTAAATGATTTTTATTTATTTATGACTATTTCCAAGACCCATAAATAGAGTTTTATAAATGGACTTAAATGGTAACTTATTATTTGACAAGTGTTTAGTTGATGGACTTGTTTTATTAAAAGGTGTTTTGTGATAACAAATGGTTCTATAATAAGATGGTTAAAAATAATAAACTATTTATTTTAAAGGGAATTGTTTTTAAATGAAAGATTTTAAAATGGGTTTTATCTACTAAAAAAGATATATAAAAAGGATTTATATATTGGAAAGAGATTTTGGAATTGGGAAATAGTGTTTGGGTTTTAATGATTTCTGAAAGAAGATTTATAAATGGTTTTTAGAGATAAAAAAGGGGAAGTTTTTTAAATGGTTTGAGATTTATAAACAGTGCTTTTCTTAATTAAACTTTGAAAATTATAAAGAATCTTTTTAAATAGATTTTGAGATACTTATGAATAAAGACATTTTGGAAAGAAATGCTTGATTTTTCATGGTGTAATTCGAGGGGCAGGGATTGCTTATACCATGGACTCGCTGGGATAGTGACCTAATCATTAAGTAAACTGTTATCCATGATTAATATGGAACGGTGCTTTCCATATCTATTTTTAAAACATTTTGAAGTATTTTTGAAAGAAGTGGATTATAAATATACTTATACCGGTGAGATAAGTATATGAATATTTTAATAAATATTTGAAAGATGATTTTAAGTTAGTGGAAAATTAATCTAAGAGGCTTAGTGATTTCCATAGGAAATTACATCTCTGTTTGAACGCTTGTTTATTTGATAGTTAAATAACCGACTATCAAATCTTTTCCTAAATATGTAGACCTTCTTAATTTTGGTGGTATGAAAATATTTCCAACTGAACACCGAAGGATTTTAACTCTAGGAATACTTAGGAGAAACATTGGAGTTATATGGTACAATTATCATCTGTAGTGCTATACTATACATATAAACTCGTTTTGTTCTTCTAGGACAAATGATGAGGAGATCCATCCACTCAAACAGTTAGCGGGTAATCCTCGTTCTTATACATTGTTTGATTATTTCCTTAAGAACCTGTATTGAGCATTCCGAAAAATCGACAATTAGTTTTTGAAGCGCCAAGAAAGTGGAATATATACTCATAAGAGATGACTAAAAATCATAACCACTCCAAAACCGTATACGGTCCTATGGAGGAGTTTCATAATAATTGAGATGTTGGAATTCATGTATGGTTCCAAGACCGATTGGGTATGGGAATCCATATGGGGTTGTGTGAACTATTTTGGTGGTGGCGCGTGAGCTGGAACATCGGACATAGCCTCATCAGTGGTAAGGACTAAAAAAGATGAGAGGCGTGATCAATAGGGTTGGAAAACTCATAGGGTGCAGTCGGCTCCACCTAGACGTTACTTACAGTTGTTATGCATGCATGGGGAGATGCACTTGGTCTTAGCGGGACTAGCTGTGTTTTCCTATTGGTACATCACTAGGGATGTATGCTGCTTCAGAAGGGTATCTTTGATGCTTCTCCAGAAGGACTGTTTCTCGAAGTACCGAAGGCACCTCCATGGATTTCCACACAATTAGCTAACATGCCTGATCGGTTTTGATTTTTTACCTAGTATTATTGTGATGTGCACTCACAAGCATCATAGCTACTAGATTATTGTTATTATTTTGACCGTTAGACATTATTACAATACAAACGGATTTTCTATAGAAAATGTTTTGGTTCTGTATGATAAAACCCGTCTATGTTTATGTTCGGCGTGGTCTTACGAGATATTTTTGATTTCAAAAGGTTTTTATAACTTTAAAATCCAAATGGTTGTGTTTTCTTACACTGGTTTCCCATATTGACTCGGGTGTTAATTTATTGTAATGCTTGGGTCAGACCGGGCATATTATTGATTTAGTTCGGATGCTTTGGAGCTTCGGGAGAAGAATTGGAGGCCTAGAGAGGTATTTACGTATATGGTTATTTTCCGCCGCATTCTTTGTTGTATTTATTAACAATTGTAAGGACGAGTTGTTATAACTGTCATTGCTGAAATATGTTAGTATATTATGATTGATGTCTGTATATACATACATTACAATTTGTTTTGTGTAAAGATTTATTGTATATTATAGATTAGGGGTGGGCATTTTACCGAGTTAGCCGACCCGACCGACCTAATCGACCATGACCGAACCGCTTAAACCGAAAAATTAGGTTAACCGTACTTTCGGTTAACCGATCGTCATTAACCGACCAAATCGGGTCGATTAACGGTTAACCACGGTTCTTATATCGGTTAACCGTTAACCGAACCTATTTTTTATATTATAAAAGAAAACCTGAACCCGCTACTGTTCGCAACCTGGCCCGCTCAATTTTCCTAAACCCTAGTTGAATCTCACTTGCTTCCGCCGCTATTTCACAGTTCGTTCCCAAAAATAAGCAAACTCATTCATTTTCGTTTCGAAAAGAAAAAACCAAACTATAAGATTTTCGCCCCTGCTATTGTTGCTCCTTCGCCGTCTCCTTGGTTTCCAGTCTTTGCTATCTCATCGATTTGAATTTTTAGCAATGGTATGCTAGCAAAAAGAGGAAAAATGTGAGTATGATTTATTTTGTGTAAGTTTAGTGTTTATATGTTTTTTTTTAAATTTTATTGAGTAT
Organism: Allium cepa; assembly: GCA_030765085.1. Lineage (NCBI taxonomy): Eukaryota > Viridiplantae > Streptophyta > Magnoliopsida > Asparagales > Amaryllidaceae > Allium > Allium cepa. Next base: position 819,705,141 of record CM060929.1, read on the forward strand.
TTAATTTGTTATTCAATTATTCTTATAACAGCAGTTCATGGATTGATAATTTGATGTAACAATTGTTGTGCTTGCTTGTGAATTTGTTCAAGCCTGAAAAATAAGAATCTTAACTTGGACTTCCCAAAAAGTAGTCGTGCTAGCTTGTGAATTTGTTCAAATCTAATTCTATATAATAAATTTTTGAAAGATATCACTTCTTGGAGTTGGAACTGAACTCGTAACCAATTTCTCAATCTTACATCATAGAGTCTTGCAAATTGTTCTAGCTTCTTTGTTGCATGCCTGAGAATAAATGTTGTGGAGAGTATAAACTCTAGTAATTTGCAATTTTTCAATGAATATTACATTGTTGTATGGTTCTCCAAGAAGAAACATGTTACTGGGCATCCTCTTTTAAACTTTGAGCATGTTAAATCTCTTGCACATTTTTCTTAAGGTCATAAACATCTTTTATTTGGCACTCACTACACACCCAAGTATAGTAGAGCTTTATGTTATCGACCTAATTAATTAGATTACGTTATTTGACTTCTCATTGAATCACCACTAGAAAATCCAATGCTACCATGCATATTTTCCATAAGCTTTCTGAACATTCACTATGGTTCAGATTGAAGGTTTTTATTTTGACAAACTTTCCTACCTTTTATTGCAGCAAACATCATCATAGAATATATCTTGAAATATAATCTTTGCTAAATATTACCAGTTTGATAGCTATTTGTACTGATATATCGTATGTACTGACATATTATATTTTACTTGAATATTTTACTTGTTATTGTAATATCATATGTACTAATATCATATCGGTTTGAATATTTTACTTAAATATCAGTTCTTGTTCATATATATCAGTTCTTGTTCATATATATCAGTTCTTGTTTTACACTGTTTTTAACATGTCTGGTTGGTTGAGAAAAAAGGGATGATGATATATATTACTAACTATAGTTCTAGAAAAACAAGGGAAGATGATGAGATTGTGGAAGAAGCAGATGATCAGTCTATATATATATATCACTATCAGTACATATCTGATATGTACATCACAGTCTATAAAATGTTTATAAATTTTCTTATGAAAGAACATAGTCAAGCAAGTGTTTAAACTGTTTATTATTTTTTTGAACTTTTTCATCCATAATTTATGTGCCATTTCAATGTAACCTTTCAGATTTTAGATTTTTAATTTTAGATTTTAGATTTCACTGCAACGTTTCAAATTTTCATCCATAATCTACAAACTATGAATATATGCATTGATAAAAGGTCATAACACATGTGTTGATATGAACTGCTAACTAATGCTTACTGAACTTTTATGCCATTCAATTTTTTTCTACTTTCTTTTGTTTTCTTGAGATTATAATGTGTTTACCTATCTTGCAGCATAAAGAATTTACCAGCCCCTGAATAGTATTTTCATAAGATTTAGGAAATTAAGCAAAACATCAAATGGCATAGAACCTAAATATATATAAACTACTAAACATTTCTTTGTATTATTGCTGACTGACATGGCTTCCTTAGGTTCATCCATTAATAGTGCATACAATTTCCCTATCATCAAATTAGTTCATATTATGTTTCACAGCAACAACATTAGGCTATTTTGTTCTATTTATCTTTTGATATAATCCTTGTCTAATTTGGATGGATGTTTCAAACATGTATTTGAGCTTACATGCTATAATCTATATCTAATCAGGTGTTTGTGCTATTGTTAAATTGGATGGAAACGTAGAGTTGAAGGCTGAAGCTCACTATCTCGGGCTCAATCTTTAAAGTATCTGTATTGTATTTACTATTTTCATTGCATTTTGTAGTATTGTAGACTATGTAGTACTGTAGGCTTGTAGTATTGTATAACTAACTATGAATTGAAGAATTGAGGACTGTAGTGTTGTGGATTGTGAAATTACTAAATTGGTTGTTATTACTGCTTATGTTTATATTTATAATGGGTCATTGGAGTGTGAATTATGTGATGATCTTTGCTGTGCTATCCTGTTTCGTATGTGACCTGATACATATTGTATGTCATGTTAATGTTCATGAATTAAATTATTACGGTTAACCGTTTTCCTTAAACGGTTAACCAGTGCGTTCGAAAGGTTAACCGCACCGTTAAATTTAACCGGTTAACCGCGGTTAAATTTAACCGGTTCGGTCAGTTCGTGCAACCACATTTAACCGATGAAATGGTTAACCGAACCGTTGCTTTTTATCGGTTAACCATTCAAATTAAGAGAAATGTTCGGTTAACCGACCGTGTCCACCCCTATTATAGATTATTCATTCCGCTGTGAGATTCTGTATTGTTAGGTTTTCTCTTTTCTTCTTCTTTCTTCCCCTAACTATCCTCCTTTCCATTCAATTTGAGTGGATCACGCATGGTTAATTGTCCGCCTAAACTATTCGGAAGAGTGGGTTGTTAAAATGTGGTATCATAGCGCAAGGTTAAGCGAGAACCTTGGTTTTGGTGGGATGCTCATTATAGACAGGATATGTAGCACCCTAGAATGTGTTTAAGTGTATTATAGATATGAGTGCGTATTTGTTAGTGAAATAAAAAGGTTTTATATTATGTTGATTGGTTTGTTGAGTGACTTAAGGATCCTAGTCAATACGAGTAATTAACATCATTGATAGGGATCTCTAAATACTTGAACAAGCAATTCGACATAGTATTGTTTTGAAATTGGGTAAATGAAATAATTTTTCTTTGATTATAAATGTAACGAATGTCATATTTGAATTTTTGTTGAATGATGTGATATGTGTGTGTGCTGAAATCAAGAACTTTGATGGTGAAACTATTATGTATATGTGAAAGCTATAGATAATGTCATCACAGAGTTTTAAAAGTGCCATCATTCATTATAGTTTATCAAAAGGACCATCGTGAGAGAACATACAATATCATTTACAAAACACTATCATATATCAGAATACGATAGCATTTTACGAAGCTATCATATAACATCTTACGATAACATGTTAAAAACATTGTCATATAAATAAATAGCATTTTTACCTATGCTATTATAAGTTCTTGATCTATCATAACATGTTATTTTACAGCGTTTATAAAAATGACATGAAATCCCATAATAGCATTTTTTAAACATTATAAAAGAGTGTTTATTGTTGCGATTTAAATATAAAACCTAAGTTTTACAGTAATTGTATATTCCTTATATATACATATACATACATATATACATGTGTGTGTGTAGTATGAAAATTAATATTTAATAAAATTTATGTATGTTTTAAACTATTTTTGAAAAAATGTATATCTAAATGATTTCCATGCGAAAATAAAAAAATAAAAAACAATTTTTATTTAAACCATTAATTTTTTTTATTATTTTGGCCGAATGTGTGTGTGTTTTTTAATTTTTTATTTATATCAAAATATATTTATATGGAATTCCTAATATTAATTTAATATGCAAATACATATATGATTATGTGTGTGTGAATATTTAAAATAAAAAAATTTAGGCTTTGAAATATAATATAATTATATATATATATTTAAAATTAGTATATAAGTATTAAATTTGAATTCATTAGAAATTTATTATGCAGATCTATGTCTAATTAAAAATTTAGACTATAAATTTTGAATTTGAATTGCAGTTATGTATTTTAAATATATAATCACTTCATTTTATAATATTAACTACATACACACACACACAGATATATATATTAAGAAATTTATATATATATATATATATATGTATGTGTATGTGTGTATTACAAATCATTTTATGAAAAATATATATAAACATACATACATATATACGTACATACATATACTTACATATTAGACGAGATATATGTATATGGAGGGGATAATATGTCTATTGTGATATAAATCGTAGCATCAATTCACAAGCATGTTAAACAATGGTGTGTTGCACATGCACATGCACACATATGTGTATATGATACACATATTGTACTATATATATTAAACATAACACTACTATACAACTTTATTTATAAATTAAATAAAATACTGATTTTATTTAAAATAAATTTGAATAAGATCTAAATAAATTTAAACTTTGCATGCCCAATAAGGTCCAAAATGGAATATTTTTTTGAAGTTTACCATTTATCCGCTATGTACGGGCCCAGATGCAACAATGATACGAATCCCTATAGCCTATGCGGTATAAATTACTCATGTTATGCTTAACTAATTAAATTTACTAATTTAGTAGGATGTTTAGAAAAGTAGTGTCTAGGCTAGGTTTGGGTCATCAAGTACCATACTTTACCTAGCTATTGACCAGGTCTTAAGGCAAAGTAAGCCCAAAGGTTGCCCATAATAGAAAAGGCTTGATTAGAAATGGGCCTTGGGTTAGTTTTCATTTTTTTTTTTGAAATTAAAACAAAATTTAAAATTTAAACTGAGAAATGTATTATAAATGTTATAACATAATTTTCAAAAATGTTCTAAAAATAAAATAAATAAATAAAATTTGAAAATATTCATAATAATGGATTTATGGAATAAATGAATTAATTGAAGAGTTAATTAATTAAGCATACACACACACATACACGTCGGATATATTATGATATATGTTACATTGACTTAAGTTGTTTAAGACAATGTAAGTATGTATATAAAAGAATTTTCAAAATTAATAATATTTAATTTAAATTATTTAATTAATTTAATTAATTATAAATTTAATTAATATATAATCACTTACATGCATATATAAAGATATATAAGTATAACTATAAGTATTATAGTATATAAATTCAATATAAAATGTTAGAATTGAACAATATAAACCTAATTAAAATTAATTATATAATATTTAATTAATATAGAACTATACACAAGACTATTGTATAAGTAAATTAAATTATAAAACTTATATAACGTAAATGTATAAATTAAAGGTGGAACATGAAAGAAACCCTATATAGACTTAATTACATGCGTACTGTATGTATACCTTGATTTCTAATGTGTTTGACACTTGAATCACGAAAGTATTTCATAAGAAATAACTTGTTCCAAATTAATTTTTTTAGCAAACTAAGCAGGGTGGCTTGAGCCCCTACCAGTTTATTGCAAACACAATAAAAACAAAGAATGATCATAACATGCTATGATTAAACAAGAGATAGATACGAAAAGAGAAAACAACACAAAGGGGAAGGAATCAAATACAAAAAGAAAAATAAGAAAAAGATATAAAATCTTAATCCCACATCTCCAAATCAGAATCATCAAAGGAGAATGAACAAAAGTTTAAACCATTCTTTATAGCTTGCATGATTTCATTCCAAATTTGATTTTCATTCTTGCTTTTCCCTTTGAATAGTCTATCTTTTCTCTACTTCCATACCACTCTTATGTGTTTTTTCACAACAATTAGAAACAAAATAGTTTCTTTTATTCTTCCACCTAGTTGCTTTGTTGATTAAGTTCCATTAATCAAGCTATCTCTTTGTGTATCATTCCTTCCAAGCTTCATCATTAACCTTTTCCAGAGGGGAAATAGAAATGTACAGTCGTACTATAAATGAAGGTTGGTTTCTATTATGGTACATACATATATTTACATATTAGACGAGATATATGTATATGGAGGGGATAATATGTCTATTGTGGTGTAAATCGTAGCATCAATTCACAAGCATGTTAAACAATGGTGTGTTGCACATGCACATGCACACATATGTGTATATGATACACATATTATACTATATATATTAAACATAACACTACCATACAACTTTATTTATAAATTAAATAAAATACCGATTTTATTTAAAATAAATTTGAATAAGATCTAAATAAATTTAGACTTTGCATGCCCAATAAGGTCCAAAATGGAATATTTTTTTGAAATTTACCATTTATCCGCTATGTACGGGCCTAGATGCAACAATGATATGAATCCCTATAGCCTATGCGGTATAAATTACTCATGTTATGCTTAACTAATTAAATTTACTAATTTAGTAGGATGTTTAGAAAAGTAGTGTCTAGGCTAGGTTTGGGTCATCAAGTACCCAACCTTACCTAGCTATTTGACTTGGTCTTAAGGCAAAGTGAGCCAAAAGGCTTGCCCATAATAGAAAAGGCTTGATTAGAAATGGGCCTTGCGTTAGTTTTCAATTTTTTTTGAAATTAAAACAAAATTTAAAACTTAAACTGAGAAATGGATTATAAATGTTATAACATAATTTTCAAAAATATTTTGAAAATAAAATAAATAAATAAAATTTGAAAATATTAATATTAATATATTTATAAAATAAATGTATTAATTGAAGAGTTAATTAATTAAGAATATATACACACACACACGTCAGATATATTATGATATATGTTACGTTGACTTAAATTGTTTAAGACAATGTAAGTATGTATATAAAAGAATTTTCAAAATTAATAATATTTAATTTAAATTATTTAATTAATTAAATTAATTATAAAGTTAATTAATATATAATAACATACAGGCATATACAAAAAAAAAATATGTACAACTATAAGTATTATAGTATATAAATTCAATATAAAATGTTATAATTGAACAATATAAACCTAATTAAAATTAATTAAATGATATTTAATTAATATAGTACTATACATAAGACTATTGTATAAATAAATTAAATTATAAAACTTATATAATGTAAATGTATAAATTAAAGGTGGAACATGAAAGAACCCCTAGATAGACTTAATTACATACGTATTGTATGTATACCTTGATTTCTAATGTGTTTGACACTTAATCATGAAAGTATTTCATAAGAAATAACTTATTCCAAAATTCTTTTTTTAGCAAACTAAGTAGGGTGGCTTGAGCCCCTACCAGTTTATTGCAAACACAATAAAAACAAAGAATGATCATAACATGCTATGATTAGAAAAGTGATAGATACGAAAAGAGAAAACAACACAAGGGGGAAGGAATCAAATACAAAAAGAAAAATAAGAAAAAGATATAAAATCTTAATCCCACATCTCCAAATCAGAATCATCAAAGGAGAATGAACAAAAGTTTAGGCCATTCTTTATTACTTGCATGATTTCATTCCAAATTTGATTTTCATTCTTGCTTTTCCCTTTGAATAGTCTATCATTTCTCTGCTTCCATACCACTCTTACGTTTTTTTTCACAACAATTAGAAACAAAATAGTTTCTTTTATTCTTCCACTTAGTTGCTTTGTTGATTAAGTTCCATTAATCAAGCTATCTCTTTGTGTATCATTCCTTCCAAGCTTCATCATTAACCTTTTCCAGAGGGGAAATAGAAATGTACAGTCGTAATATAAATGAAGGTTGGTTTCTATTGTGGTACATACATATTACTTAAATATTACACGAGATATATGTATATGGAGGGGATAATATGTCTATTGTGGCGTAAATCGTAGCATCAATTCACAAGCATGTTAAACAATGGTGTGTTGCTCATGCACATGCACACATATGTGTATATGATACACATATTGTACTATATATATTAAACATAACACTACTATACAACTTTATTTGTAAATTAAATAAAATACCGATTTTATTTAAAATAAATTTGAATAAGATCTAAATAAATTTAGACTTTGCATGCCCAATAAGGTCCAAAATGGAATTTTTTTTTTTGAAATTTACCATTTATCCGTTATGTGCGGGCCCAGATGCAACAATGATATGAATCCCTATAGCCTATGCGGTATAAATTACTCATGTTATGCTTAACTAATTAAATTTACTAATTAGTAGGATGTTTAGAAAAGTAGTGTCTACGCTAGGTTTGGGTCATCAAGTACCCTACCTTACCTGGCCATTGATGTGGTCTTAAGGCAAAGTAAGCCCAAAGGTTGCCCTTAATAGAAAAGGCTTGATTAGAAATGGGCCTTGGGTTAGTTTTCAATTTTTTTTGAAATTAAAACAAAATTTAAAATTTAAACTGAGAAATGGATTATAAATGTTATAACATAATTTTCAAAAATGTTCTGAAAATAAAATAAATAAATAAAATTTGAAAATATTAATATTAATAGATTTATAAAATAAATGAATTAATTGAAGAGTTAATTAATTATGCATCTTCACACACACACACACGTCAGATATATTATGATATATGTTACATTGACTTAAGTGGTTTAAGACAATGTAAGTACGTATATAAAAGAATTTTCAAAATTATCAATATTTAATTTAAATTATTTAATTAATTAAATTAATTATAAAGTTAATTAATGTATAATAACATACAGGCATATATAAAGATATATATATACTACTATAAGTATTATAGGATATAAATTCAATATAAAATGTTATAATTGAACAATACAAACCTAATTAAAATTAATTAAATAATATTAATTAATATAGTGCTATACGTATGACTATTGTATAAGTAAATTAAATTATAAAACTTATATAATGTAAATGTATAAAATAAAGGTGGAACATGAAAGAAACCCTAGATAGACTTAGTTACATACGTATTGTATGTATACCTTGATTTCTAATGTGTTTGGCACTTGAATCAAGAAAGTTCATAAGAAATAACTTATTCCTAAATTTTTTTTTAGCAAACTAAGCAGGGTGGCTTGAGCCCCCACCAGTTTATTGCAAACACAATAAAAACAAAGAATGATCATAACATGCTATGATTAAACAGGAGATAGATACGAAAAGAGAAAACAACACAAAGGGGGAAGGAATCAAATACAAAAAGAAAAATAAGAAAAAGATAGAAAATCTTAATCCCGCATCTCCAAATTAGAATCATCAAAGGAGAAAGAACAAAAGTTTAGGCCATTCTTTATAGCCCGCATGATTTCATTCCAAATTTAATTTTCATTCTTGCTTTTCCCTTTGAATAGTCTATCATTTCTCTGCTTCCATACCACTCTTACGTGTTTTTTCACAACAATTAGGAACAAAATAGTTTCTTTTATTCTTCCACCTAGTTGCTTTGTGGATTAAGTTCCATTAATCAAGCTATCTCTTTATGTATCATTCCTTCCAAGCTTCATCATTAACCTTTTGCAGAGGGGAAATAGAAATGTACAGTCGTAATATAAATGAAGGTTGGTTTCTATTGTGGTACATAAATATACTTACATATTAGACGAGATATATGTATATGGAGGGGATAATATGTCTATTGTGGTGTAAATCGTAGCATCAATTCACAAGCATGTTAAACAATGGTGTGTTGCACATGCACACATATGTGTATGATACACATATTGTACTATATATATTAAACATAACACTACTATACAACTTTATTTATAAATTAAATAAAATACTGATTTTATTTAAAATAAATTTGAATAAGATCTAAATAAATTTAGACTTTGCATGCCCAATAAGGTCCAAAATGGAATAATTTTTTGAAATTTACCATTTATCCGCTATGTACGGGCCCAGATGCAACAATGATATGAATCCCTATAGCCTATGCGGTATAAGTCACTTATGTTATGCTTAACGAATTAAATTTACTAATTTAGTAGGATGTTTAGAAAAGTAATGTCTAGGCTAGGTTTGGGTCATCAAGTACCCTACCTTACCTAGCTATTGACATGGTCTTAAGGCAAAGTAAGCCCAAAGGTTGCCCATAATAGAAAATGCTTGATTAGAAATGGGCCTTGGGTTAGTTTTCAATTTTTTTTAAAATTAAAACAAAATTTAAAATTTAAACTGAGAAATGGATTATAAATGTTATAACATAATTTTCAAAAATGTTCTGAAAATAAAATAAATAAATAAAATTTGAAATTATTAATATTATTAGATTTATAAAATAAATGAATTAATTGAAGAGTTAATTAATTAAGCATATACACACACACACGTCAGATATATTATGATATATGTTACATTGACTTAAGTTGTTTAAGACAATGTAAGTATGTATATAAAAGAATTTTCAAAATTAATAATATTTAATTTAATTTATTTAATTAATTAAATTAATTATAAAGTTTATTAATATATAATAACATACATGCATATATAAAGATATATATGTACAACTATAAGTATTATAGTATATAAATTTAATATAAAATGTTATAATTGAACAATATAAACCTAACTAAAATTAATTAAATAATATTTAATTAATATAGTACTATACATAAGACTATTGTATAAGAAAATTAAATTATAAAACTTATATAATGTAAATGTATAAATTAAAGGTGAAACATGAAAGAAACCCCAGATAGACTTAATTACATACGTATTGTATGTATACCTTGATTTCTAATGTGTTTGACACTTGAATCACGAAAGTATTTCATAAGAAATAACTTATTCCAAAATTCCTTTTTTAGCAAACTAAGTGGGGTGGCTTGAGCCCCTACCAGTTTATTGCAAATACAATAAAAACAAAGAATGATCAAAACATGCTATGGTTAAAAAAGAGATAGATACGAAAAGAGAAAACAACACAAAGGGGAAGGAATCAAATACAAAAAGAAAAATAAGAAAAAGATAGAAAATCTTAATCCCACATCTCCAAATCAGAATCATCAAAGGAGAATGAACAAAAGTTTAGGCCATCCTTTATAGCCTGCATGTTTTCCTTCAAAATTTGATTTTCATTCTTGCTTTTCCCTTTGAATAGTCTATCATTTCTCTGCTTCCATACCACTCTTACGTGTTTTTTCACAACAATTAGAGACAAAATAGTTTCTTTTATTCTTCCACCTAGTTGCTTTGTTGATTAAGTTCCATTAATCAAGCTATCTCTTTGTGTATCATTCCTTCCAAGCTTCATCATTAACCTTTTCCAGAGGGGAAATAGAAATGTACAGTCGTAATGTAAATCAAGGTTGGTTTCTATTGTGATACATACATATACTTACATATTAGACGATATATATGTATATGGAGGGGATAATATGTCTATTGTGGTGTAAATCGTAGCATCAATTCACAAGCATGTTAAACAATAGTGTGTTGCACATGCACATGCACATGCACATGCACACATATGTGTATATGATAAACATATTGTACTATATATATTAAACATAACACTACTATACAACTTTATTTATAAATTAAATAAAATACTGATTTTATTTAAAATAAATTTGAATAAGATCTAAATAAATTTAAACTTTGCATGCCCAATAAGGTCCAAAATGGAATAATTTTTTGAAATTTACCATTTATCCGCTATGTACGGGCCCAGATGCAACAATGATATGAATCCCTATAGCCTATGCGGTATAAGTCACTTATGTTATGCTTAACAAATTAAATTTACCAATTTAGTAGGATGTTTAGAAAAGTAGTGTCTAGGCTAGCTTTGGGTCATCAAGTACCCTACCTTACCTAGCTATTGACATGGTCTTAAGGCAAAGTAAGCCCAAAGGTTGCCCATAATAGAAAAGGCTTGATTAGAAATGGGCCTTGGGTTAGTTTTCAATTTTTTTTTAAATTAAAACAAAATTTAAAATTTAAACTGAGAAATGGATTATAAATGTTATAACATAATTTTCAAAAATGTTCTGAAAATAAAATAAATAATTTTTTTTTGAAAATATTAATATTATTAGATTTATAAAATAAATGAATTAATTGAAGAGTTAATTAATTAAGCATATACACACACACACACACACGTCAGATATATTATGATATATGTTACATTGACTTAAGTTGTTTAAGACAATGTAAGTATGTATATAAAAGAATTTTCAAAATTAATAATATTTAATTTAATTTATTTAATTAATTAAATTAATTATAAAGTTTATTAATATATAATAACATACATGCATATATAAAGATATATATGTACAACTATAAGTATTATAGTATATAAATTTAATATAAAATGTTATAATTGAACAATATAAACCTAACTAAAATTAATTAAATAATATTTAATTAATATAGTACTATACATAAGACTATTGTATAAGTAAATTAAATTATAAAACTTATATAATGTAAATGTATAAATTAAAGGTGGAACATGAAAGAAACCCCAGATAGACTTAATTACATATGTGTTGTATGTATACCTTGATTTCTAATGTGTTTGACACTTGAATCACGAAAGTATTTCATAAGAAATAACTTATTCCAAAATTCCTTTTTTAGCAAACTAAGTGGGGTGGCTTGAGCCCCTACCAGTTTATTGCAAACACAATAAAAACAAAGAATGATCGTAACATGCTATGGTTAAAAAAGAGATAGATACGAAAAGAGAAAACAACACAAAGGGAGAAGGAATCAAATACAAAAAGAAAAATAAGAAAAAGATAGAAAATCTTAATCCCACATCTCCAAATCAGAATCATCAAAGGAGAATGAACAAAAGTTTAGGCCATCCTTTATAGCCTGCATGATTTCCTTCAAAATTTGATTTTCATTCTTGCTTTTCCCTTTGAATAGTCTATCATTTCTCTGCTTCCATACCATTCTTACGTGTTTTTTCACAACAATTAGAGACAAAATAGTTTCTTTTATTTTTCCACCTAGTTGCTTTGTTGATTAAGTTCCATTAATCAAGCTATCTCTTTGTGTATCATTCCTTCCAAGCTTCATCATTAACCTTTTCCAGAGGGGAAATAGAAATGTACAGTCGTAATGTAAATAAAGGTTGGTTTCTATTGTGATACATACATATACTTACATATTAGACGATATATATGTATATGGAGGGGATAATATGTCTATTGTGGTGTAAATCATAGCATCAGTTCACAAGCATGTTAAACAATAGTGTGTTGCACATGCACATGCACATGCACATGCACACATATGTGTATATGATACACATATTGTACTATATATATTAAACATAACACTACTATACAACTTTATTTATAAATTAAATAAAATACTGATTTTGTTTAAAATAAATTTGAATAAGATCTAAATAAATTTAGACTTTGCATGCCCAATAAGGTCCAAAATGGAATATTTTTTTTGAAATTTACCATTTATCCGCTATGTCCGGGCCCAGATGCAACAATGATATGAATCCCTATAGCCTATGCGGTATAAATTACTCATGTTATGCTTAACTAATTAAATTTACTAATTTAGTAGGATGTTTAGAAAAGTAGTGTCTATGCTATGTTTGGGTCATCAAGTACCCTACCTTACTTAGCTATTGACCTGGTCTTAAGGCAAAGTAAGCCCAAAGGTTGCCCATAATAGAAAAGGCTTGATTAGTAATTGGCCTTGGGTTAGTTATCAATTTTTTTTGAAATTAAAACGAAACTTAAAATTTAAACTGAGAAATGGATTATATATGTTATAACATAATTTTCAAAAATGTTCTAAAAATAAAATAAATAAATAAAATTTGAAAATACTAATATTAGTAGATTTATAACATAAATGAATTAATTGAAGAGTTAATTAATTAAGCATAGACACACACACACACGTCAGATATATTATGATATATGTTACATTGACTTAAGTTGTTTAAGACAATGTAAGTATGTATATAAAAGAATTTTCAAAATTAATAATATTTAATTTAAATTATTTAATTAATTAAATTAATTATAAAGTTAATTAATATATAATAACATGCATGCATATATAAAGATATATATGTACAACTATAAGTATTATAGTATATAAATTCAATATTAAATGTTATAATTAAACAATATAAACCTATTTAAAATTAATTAAATAATATTTAATTAACATAGTACTATACGTAAGACTATTGTATAAGTAAATTAAATTATAAAACTTATGTAATGTAAATGTATAAATTAAAGGTGGAACATGAAAGAAACCCTAGATAGACTTAATTACATACGTATTGTATGTATACACTACTAGAAAAGGCTTTAATGCCGACAGCTAGGGCCGACGGCTTCCGACGGGCCATCGGCGGCCGTCGGAAGCCGTCGGAAAACTGCGATTATAGGCCTCAGCCGAGACCTCTTCTTCTTCATTATTTCATATGAAAATTAAACCCAAAAACCTCTGAATCCCTTCTCCAAGCTTCCAATCTCTAATTTCGAGCTTCCGTATCCTCCACGGCTGTCTAATCAAACTCCATTACTCTTAATCTCAGGTATAATCTCTTACTTTTATGAAAAATTCTATTTTTACCCTAATTCTATATTTGCATAAATTGATAAATTAGGACGAATTAGTGATTGCAATTGTTTCCAATAGCGTAATAACGGTTTATAGCATCACATGGTCTACCTATTTCATCTTTTATCGTGAAATTATGAAAAACATATATAATTTATGGTTGTTCATGTATATGTAAATTGTTGTGTATGCCTTGATTTTACGATTGTATACGTTAGTTGGAATAAGATAAAATGAATGAATAAACTAGGAGTATTATATTGTGTACGTATTTACTTACGAAAAAAAAACGCATTACTCAAAATTATAATTGTGTGTATTGAAAAATGACAAAAATGTTAAACCAGCCTTAAGTTGATGTAATACGTCGAATAAATGTGTTAAATTAATATATATTTTTGTAAATGTGAACAGTGAGTAAAACTGTATTTTTCGTAAAATCCACGCATGTAACTGACAAATGTCCCTTTGAGAGTTTTTGGCCCCTCTGACGAGTGTTGTACATGATCGTTGTATAAATAGCCTTTTTTTCGAAAAACGACCATTTATGTTCATCTGGTACAATGTTTGTCGGATTTGTCCCTGTATTGGATAAGTTATGAACACAATAAGCATCTACATTTTGTATACTACTTCGTCTCAAACGGTTCATAAAATTTCGGCCTAACTTTTCTTTTTTGTTTCTGCGTGCACGCATTTGTGTACAATGCAGGGAACAAAAGGGAAATGCTGCCGAAATTTTGTTGAATCGTTTGAGACGAAGTAATATACGAAATGCAAATGCTTACTGTGTTTGTAATGGGAAGTAGGAAGCCTGACCAACGAAAAAGAAAATGTATATAAATTTTTATATCGATACGTTAAAAAATAAAATGTGCCCTATTTGAAAATAATTTTAAATTTGTGAAGTTGTTCTTTAGATTCAAATATTATATGACCATGAAAATAATCTTTTTCGAATTTGTATTCTTCAAAATAAATATTAAATTTTAAACTTCTCATTTTGTCAAATAGGAAAAATGATTGATTATTTTGTTGATCGGAGGAGATGGATGTACCAAAGAAAAGGACTGAGGGGCTCAATAAAAGAAGATTTTTATAATGGTATAAACGTTTTTGTTGAATTCGCTTTAAGTAATAACGGAAATGATCCAGAAATTCGTTGTCCGTGTAGTAGATGTAGACATTTGAAGTATTTGTTACCAGATATTGTGAAAGTTCATTTGTGCAAACACGGCTTCGCACCCGAGTATTATGTTTGGGATCGGCATGGAGAAGTTGTTGCAAATACTTCTGTAGAGTCTGAAAGTGTCGTTAACGAAATAGTTTCGACGACCCGTATAGAAAATATGGTCGAAGATGCAGCACGATCAATGTTTCCTATGGTTGAAGTTGACGACGATGATGGAAATGTTGAAGAACCAAATATTGAAGCAATTTTTTTTTATGATTTACTAGATGCTGCTAAGAAACCTATTTAGGATGGTTGTAAAAGTGGCACTTAGCTGTCAGTAATCGCAGAATACATTGTGATGAAGTCAAAATACAACATCACTGAAGCTGGGTTTACGGCTGTTGTACAAGCTGCAAAAAGACATATGTCACCCGATAATCTAATTTGTGAAAATAACTAAGAAGTTAAAAAACTTATGTCGGCTTTTGGTTTACCTTATCAGAAAATAGATACATGTTTAAAAGGCTGCATATTGTTTTGGAAAGAAGGCACAAACCTTAGAAATTGTAAAGTTTGTAACCAGGAGAGATACAAACCAAGAAAAAAGAAGGGGAAGGAAGTTCCGTACAAGCATATGCATTACTTACCCATAACTCCAAGACTTCAAAGATTATATGCATCTTCTGTAACTGCATCTAATATGAGATGGCATAGCATGAGAACGAAGGAAGAGTGTACGTTGATACATCCGGCCGATGGAGAAGCATGGAAGCATTTCGATAAAACGTATCCAAATTTTGCAGCGGAGAGTCGAAATGTTAGATTAGGATTATGTACGGACGGTTTTTCTCCATTTTCTCAATTTGGTTCTAAATATTCATCCTGGCCCATTATCGTCACACCATATAATTTACCTCTATGTTTCTTACTATGGTCGTTCCTGGCCCCGACGATCCGATACAAGGAATCGATGTACATTTACAACCGTTGATTGAGGAGTTAAAAATATTGTGGAACGAAGGAGTAGAAACATACGATGTGTCCAAGAAGAAAAAATTTCGTATGTTTGCTTCTTTGTTGTGGACTATAAGTGATTTTCCTGTCTATGCAATGCTTTCGGGATGGAGTACTGCCGGTCGTCTAGCATGTCCATATTGCATGGATGAAACATGAGCGTTTTCTTTACCTCATGGTAAGAAAATTTCATGGTTTGACTGTCATCAATATTTTTTCCATGTAAACCATCCCTTCAGAGGAGACAAGAAAAACTTTTTAGCTAATAGAGTAGAAACCAGACAACCACGGACGATATGGTCAAGCGAAGACATATATGAACTTGTTAAGGACTATCCAAAGATATATGAAACTGGCGAGAAAACAGAAATTGAAGGCAAATCAGTTGTTCATAACTAGTGCAAACAAACTATTTTTTGGGAGTTGCCGTGTTGGAAACATCTTCTGCTTCGCCATAACATAGATGTGATGCACAATGAGAAAAATGTATTTGATAATGTTTTTAACACAATTTTGAATATGAAAGGGAAGACAAATGATGATTTGAAATCAAGACGTGGTATAGAAGAATTATGCAAACGTCCTGAGCTTCATATGAAACCAAATGACAGTAAAAAAAAACCCAAAGCATGTTATGAATTAGATAATAATCAAGTTAAAGCTGTGTTAAAATGGATGGAAGGGTTAAGATTTCCTGATGGGATATCATCAAATCTTCGTAGATGTGTTGACTTTAAAAATGGTAGATTGAGTGGAATGAAAAGTCATGACTGTCACATAATGATGGAAAATTTATTTTCCGTAGTGTTCAAAGAACTACTGCCGTTAAAAGTTTGAAAGGTAGTAACGGAGCTTAGTATGTTTTACAAAGAGCTTTGTTCGACTACTTTAAAAGTGAAACGTTTACGTAAACTTGAAGTGGACATCTATATTTCTTTGCAAAATAGAGAAAATATTTCCACCTGGTTTTTTTAATGTAATGGAACATTTACCTGTTTATCTCCCATCTGAAGCACGACTTCGAGGTCCTGTCCAATATGGATGGATGTATTCATTTGAGAGGTATGTAATATGTTATAACGTAATTTAATTGCATTTGAAAGATGAAGTTAATATAAATTAATTTTGCATAGATATTTGAATCATCTGAAGAAAAAAGTGCGGCAAAAAGCACGAGTTGGAGGTTCGATTTGTAAATCTTACAGCGAATAAGAAGCTTCGGTCTTTTTCTATCACTATTTCAGTGACCATGTGAATATTTCATTTCAAAGTGTTCCTCGTAATGACGAAGGCGACGAACAAGAGTCATCTCAAGCAAATTTATCTATTTTTAGATAACATGGTCGGCCTTCTGGAAAATGTGTAGAAATATGGCTAGACGATAGAGATCTTCATGTAGCACACATTTACATTCTTCTAAATTGTGTCGAGCTTGCACCGTTTGTTAGGTAATCTGAAACAATAATTCGTGTTTTATTCTTTTCTATAATGCATGCGTGTGTATAACCTAATGTAATAATTTGTTTATATAAACAGTGTATATGAACGTGAACATCCGAACGGAGATCTCAGTAAAGAATTTTCCGGTTGGTTTTCAAATTACGTTTATGAGCCGAGAAATTGTGTTGTTGACGAAGGGTTGAAACATCTTGCGATGGAACCAAAAAGAGTGGTCAAGACATATCCAATATATTTTGTCAATGGATATAAATTTAACACCAAAGAATACGATGCAGAAAAATTAACAAATAAAACTGGTGTATTTGTTAAAGGTAGCGACGATCCAGAAAATCACTTAAATGGTTTTTATGGCGTTCTAACACAAATTTTGCAACTGACATATTTCTCACGACCCGCGGAGAAGGTGTTTCAATTTAGATGCAATTGGTTTAGAGATGTTCCAGGTTTTGGAATTAATGTGCACAAGGATTATAATCTTATCGAAATAAAGCATACATCGCACTATCACAAGTATGATCCTTTTGTACTAGCCAAACAAGCAATGCAAGTTTATTATGCTCCTTATCCGTCTCTAAAAAGAGATAAAGCAGATTGGTCTGCAGTTTTTAAGACAAAGGCCAGATTCACATTAAATGGAAAGAATATTCCGGACGAACAAGCTTATCAGGAAAATCTTGAGCAAAATAACGAAATAATAATTACAGACGATCATACAGATTTTGGTCCTTTGATCGATGAATCAAATGTTTTGGTAGAAGCGTTTGACAGTGTAGAGGAAAATATCATCGAAAACGAGACCGAATCTGAATCAGAAGATGATGATGACTGATATAAATCTGAATCTAATTTTTTTTCAATTGATTTAACTATGTTGAATTCTTGATGTATTATGAAATTGATGTAACTATGAAACCAAATCCATTTACCATTGTTTACATGTTTTATGTCATTTCCATTGTCATTTATTTAGCAATTTTTATTAAAAATGCAATGAAATCTGCTTATCGTCGGAAGAGTACACCCATTATGAATCAGGTATAACACACTTCCATTTCAGTCATTAATTAAGCAATTTATACCGTTGATGTCATTTTCATATGAAATATATTTCATTACCATGTTATTATTCTCTTATATAATGATGTGTATATGTCACAGGTTTATCATTATGTCATATAGAGGCAGGAGCTCTTCCCGATCGTCAGGAGGCGATGGCAGTGACCCATCGCAAGAGCCACAGCGTCTAGTAGTTTCGTTAGTCCCTAGAGCAGAGGGGTAAGAATTAAATTTTATTCAGCATCTTATTTTTTATGATATACGTACGTACTTATCTATATCGTATTTAAAAATAGAGGGTTCGACCTACTTCCCTCGAAGGTTGTGCTGGATGTCTCTGCAGCTTCTTATCGCAGTAGGATGAGTGCTTGCTGGCCGAAGTGGGATAGCATCTCTCCTCACATTGTAGAGTGTATATGGCAGGATGTCCTAGTATGTATATTTTTCTGTTTTCCATTTTAATTCGTTTTTGTCGTTTTTCTACTGTTTATCGTTTAAAGTGTAATCTTTTTTTTACTTTTTATAGTGAAACACAGGCTGAGATAGACATCCAAACAGACGATATGATGCTGGCACGAGGATACTGGATGAAGAAGATGCACAAGAACTACAGGGACACGATATCTGAGATTAAGAAATCTGGTAAGAAACTACGGTGGATGGGAGAGAGCGTGTGGCAAGCTTGGTTGAGATACTGGGAGACGGACGAGGCGAAGGCAAGTATACTAAATTTTTTTTGAATTATTAATTTGACGTGATCGAAAAATAATGTATCAAATTTTGAATGTACATGCAGAGTCGGATAGAAACTCTGCAAATAGAAATAAGAATCATGTTACTCATCGCGGAGGATCAAAGTCGTTTCAGCAGTATCGGCGGGAGTTGGTAAATTAACTGAATGATAAATGCAAACAGTTTATGCTATATTATTTTAAATGTATAATAATTGTATGTAACAATCAACTTCAGGAAGCCGAGGCACATGGTCCTGTCAGCTATATGGACGTGTTCACCCGTACGCATGCTGTCGAGCATGTTAATCCTGACGGGACTGTTTCGTATACATGGCAGGACGATAAATCTAGCAAAAGCCATGTAAGCATATTTCATTTTATTCAGTATTAGTAATTGTTTTGCTTGTTAAATTATAATAAAATAAGATATGATATTATTAATTTGTTAATGCAGGAGAAGTTTATGGAGCAGCGGCATAAACTCCTTGCTGATACGGGTCGAGATCAGCTGACGAGAGATGAGGAGGAAGCTATTTTTGAGTCTGTTATGGATCCAACAGAGCATGGTCGACGTTACGGATTTGGCAATCTAGCGGTAAATAAATTACTTTTTCTTAAAATACTTCAAATATGATATTTTGACATTTTCAAAACAATAAACTTGGATTTTATTCATTTTTCAATTATTGCAGGCCATTAGTCAGAGTAGGGGACGACGGAGTAGAGCTCAGAGCGATCTAGCAGATATAGAAGAATTGCTTACTAGAGTGTCCCAGCTGGAGGAGCAGAACCGCCAATAGGCCATGCAGACTGCACAGTTGTTAGAGTACATGCAGCAGTTTGGTGACCGCTTCCCTTCCTCGGCTGACTCTGGATCTAGAGGAGAGTGATTCATTGCTTGCTTGTTTGTTCGTTCGTTCAGGTATGTTTTGTTTTAGTTTAGAATGATTTGGTAGACGGCGTAGGTAAGTGTTGATTTATGTATAATTATGTTTGATACACTTGGTTCCGTGGTTGTATGAGGATGTGGATGAGGATGTTGATGAATTTGTGTATTAATAACATGGTAGAACACTTATTGTTAGGATTGTTGTTAATGTTGGAACGATTATGTATATTATGTATTCTATTTTGATGTAATTTTATTTATTTGTGTGTTTATTGAATATTATGTAGTTTGGGTTTTGATATTTGGTTGGAATATTGTATATTGGATTGTGAAGTATTGATATAATAGTGTTTGGAAGAGAAATGTAGCACATTATTTCCGACGGATTTCGACGTTTGTTGGGACCCGTCGGAAATCGTCGGTTTCCGTCGGAATCTTTTACGGCAGCCTCCGTCGGAAGCCGTCAGAAATATTGTTCCCCGACGCAGTATATCGCGACGGCTTTTTCCGACGGCGGCCGACGGTTTTCGGCCGTCGGAAATCGTTTTCCCCCTTGTAGTGATACCTTGATTTCTAATGTGTTTGACACTTGAATCACGAAAGTATTTCATAAGAAATAACTTATTCCAAAATTCTTTTTTTTAGCAAACTAAGCAGGGTGGCTTGAGCCCCTACCAGTTTATTGCAAACACAATAAAAACAAAGAATGATCATAACATGCTATGATTAAACAAGAGATAGATACAAAAAGAGAAAACAACAAAAAAGGGGAAGGAATCAAATACAAAATGAAAAATAAAAAAAAAAGATAGAAAATCTTAATCCCACATCTCCAAATCAGAATCATCAAAGGAGAATGAACAAAAGTTTAGGCCATTCTTTATAGCCTGCATGATTTCATTCCAAATTTGATTTTCATTATTGCTTTTCCCTTTGAATAGTCTATCATTTCTTTGCTTCCATACCACTCTTACATGTTTATTCACAACAATTAGAAACAAAATAGTTTCTTTTATTCTTCCACCTAGTTGCTTTGTTGATTAAGTTCCATTAATCAAGCTATCTCTTTGTGTATCATTCCTTCCAAGCTTCATCATTAACCTTTTCCAGAGGGGAAATAGAAATGTACAGTCGTAATATAAAGGAAGGTTGGTTTCTAGCTCATCACCATAATACAAGCAAGTACAATAATTTATGCCTAATCTCAATAGCTTAGCCTTCATTTTCAATGCATTTCTAATAACTTTCCAAAGCAAGAAGTAGTCACTTTCCTTGCATAAAGAATTTCATATCCTTTTGTTCTATGAAATTTTTTTTTTCTCAGAGGGCTTTGTAATGTACTTGTACACCATAGCAGTAGAATACACCATGTTCTTATTAGACCACACAACCACATAAACCTATACACTAGGGATGTGAATCCGCTGTAGTTCATTCCACATATTTCTGATGGCTTGGTTGCTGGACTAAGGAAGGGTGATATTATCATCATGGATGAACTTATTGGCTAATGCATCAAGAGGGATCTGAGTTTGCATTATCTGGTTGTAAGACGTTACTTTAGATGGAATTAAACCGTATTTAGCCCATGGGTAAGACCACAATCTTTCTTTGCCACAAACTGCAGGGATAACTTGAACAAGGGGAAGCGAGGAAGGTCTCAGATTCAATATCGATCTCCAAACCCAACTGCAATTACTTGGTACCACCATAGTCCAAAAATCATTGGATTTTAAGTTATATTTAAGGACAAATTTTGCTTCGATGCTCGAGGAAATAACAAATTATGCATATAGGCTTCGAAAAAAACTAATTAGCAAAATAGGCCTCGTTTGGTTTACATTTGCGCAAATATGGAGTGCGCAAGTTTTTAAATATGACTTGCGCATTCCATATTTGCGCAAGCTGTGTTTTAACGCTTGCGCAAATATGGAATGCGCAAGCTTGTTTTCGGGCATCAAAAGGACAGAGAGCTGAATCTATATTCATTTCTTCCCCATTTCTACTTTCTTCCCCAAACTCTCCCCATTTCTCAATCCAAACCCATTTCTCTTCCATATCCAAATCCACAATCACCTTATTTACCAAATAGTTGCTAAGCTATATATGAAATCATCTTCTTCATCGTTACAAAACAAAGGTAATAATTAATGTTTTTGACAATTAAGATATAATTTTGCTATTGTTGATGTGGATGAAAATGAAGAGTTATTGATGGTAGTTGTGTTAATTATTAGAGAATGCTGTTGTTATTGAAGTAGTTGTTAGTGTTTAACGAACTAGGAAACCCAATTTAAGTATTAGTGTAACGACCCGCCTTTTTGGACAGTTTAAACCGACGATCAAATACACATGTCGATTCCAAACCATTAAAAGGGCAGATAGTTATTGGGTAAATAAGAAAAGAAAAGGAAGGGAAATAAAGGAAATGAACAACACAGAATCTCACAGCGGAAGGCTAAAGTATAATAATAAAATAACAGTTCATGAAGCTGTTAATTAAATGAATACATTTGAAATGAATACATTTGATTATTATTATACAACATTTATCAGAGTTACATACACAGCAAATATCATACAACAATGCAGCGGAATGGAATGAACATAATAGTAGTACATAATATACCAAATCTTCGTCTTCATCCCCCAGAAATAGATCCTCAAAAATCTGAAAACTCAGGACTGACCCGAGCGTAATGAAAAGACAAACACTCGAGTCAGGACTAAATATCCTCATGGAAGTTAAATCAATCGTAAATAAATATGAGTGTAACGGCGTCAGGGATGTTTACGGGGTTTGACATCTCCTATCCAGTGTCAACGTGCGTGCAATAACTCAAAAGATGTTACGGGATTTTCCATCTCTCAAGGATCCGTGAAACTATATACTATGTAGTAATATACGCTAAGTAGATAATGCCTATCAGTAATATAAAGTATCAAAATAGCGTTAAGGCGTTACCATAATCCCCCTTAACACATTTTTATATTCCCAAAAGCATATACAAGACCGTAGTTTCCCCAAAACCGGAAGTCACCAGAGGGCAATCCATATACTCAAGGTACAAATCAAAACGTAGTGGTCGCGAATAGGATAATCAGTATGACAAGGTACATGAGGCGATACCAACTAGGATACTAGTAGTTGCGTGATCCGGACTGATGTTGGGCATAGCCAGCAGCTACCCCAACACCGCGAAACAACACTCCCAAATCAAGGGGTGCACCCAAATCAAATCACAAATGTAATAGATATGGTATCGAAGAAGTGTGTCCGCTAGAGGTGGCGAACCTCAATGGCCCGGCGCGGCTCCTGTTTTAGTCATGTCAGGGGTCATCCAATATCGTTCTCTTTCTTCAGTCAACGCGTTCACCAAACCATCCACTTCATTCTGGTTCATCACTCCGCGTATAATAGTTATTAAAGTGGTTTTCGGTATCGACAGAGAGTATGTCCATATCCGATCCCGGTCTCTTTAATAACTACGTATTATTACACCTTTGGCTCTTTATATTTCAAATCGATTCATAATTGATATCAAAATAACATATTCGCTTCAAAAATCAAATCCATTCAAATATCATCGTATCTTTCAAAATATCAGATTTCATATTTAAATTCAAGATTTAATATAAACATTTCACCTTATTGACCAGCTTAGTATTTTAGAAAAATAGTTTTAAGTAGTTTAAAAGTAGTTTTAAATAATTAAAATAGTTAAAAACACTTAAAATCTTTAAAATGGATTTAAAATAGATAAATTAGTTTAAAATAATTTAAATTGGGTTAAGTAGATTTAAAATAGATTAAAATAGTTTAAGTATTCAAAATGGTTTATATAACAGAGTAATTTGGAAAACAAATTAAAACAGCTTCAAAATCAATCCATTTCAGTTATAACTTCCCAATTCAAATCAATTTCAATTTCCATTCTACCGATTCAATTTCGATTTCAATTCAAAACAATGTCAACTTTTACTTCAAATCAATCCAATTCTACATTCACCTTTAATTAATTCAATTTCAATTTATATCGATTTGGAGCTTGATTTCTCAAAATATCAATTTATAACACTTAACAAAATTTCCAACAATATTCAAGTTTAAATCCAAATTCCAAATATGATTCAATTCCAAACTCGATTTCAAAATATCATTTTCATATCACTTTTACTTAGTAATATTCAAAGCTCGAAATAATGTTCAATCTTTAAAATAAATAGATTTTCGAATTTCAATCATATCCAAATTTTAAATTTTAAAGTCACAACTTAAATTATTTACCAATTTCTTTTAACCAAAATTTATTTCAACATTCCAACTCAAATTTTCGACAAATTCGATTTCTATAAATTGATTTCTATTTATCACTTTTAAAGCGAAACATTTAAATAAATTTCAAATCGACGATTTCAAAAATTATTAATTTAGCCAATTCGGTGTCCGTATATAATTTTCTATCCTATGGCCAAGTAATTATTTATTTCAATTAAATGTCAGGGATGAGTATATATTACTTAAATTAAATCTCAGTATCATATGTATGCATAACAGGATCTATATAAGCAAATAAACATCCAAACATTCAATTATCAACCAATAGCATCCATCAAAATACATCATCCAATAAACAATACAATTCATGGCAGTTTCATAGTTATCAATGTCAGGTAATTTAATCGCAATTCAATTTTAATTTCAATTTAACTGTCAATTTAATTTTTCAACGGTTAATGCAAATGACAAGCTATATGACAATTAAATTTTTACCAAACAATGACAAATAAAATCATAACACTTCATAATATCAAATTTAACTAGCATAAAATATTTAGTACGGTGTGAGCGTTATAAAACACTCACCTTGATTTTACGATTTCAAATCAAATCGAACGACGTTCGATTTAACCCAAAATTTTCTCTAGCTCCAAACGATTCCAATCCAGCTCCTTTGCGAAGAGCTCGTCGAAACGATTCCAACGCAAAAAGTTTCGTCCGAATCCGACCTCGTATGAAAAAGATATGATTTTTACAAGTTTACACGATTTTATATTAACTAAATTTACAACCTTCTTTATAATTTTACCTAACTCAAATCTCAGCCACTAGATCCCTCCTCTGCAAATCTCCACCGCTCCTTCTTTCTTCCATCTCACGTTCATTCTACAGGAAGAAACCGAACAACATGAACCCATAAGCCATCACCTAGGGTTAAATATTGTGACCACCACGATCAACTTCAGGCCGATCAACGACCATGGTTTTGAAGCTCACGACGAAGGCTACCTTCGGCTGTAAGATGGTGGAACTCGGCCTCCTATTTTACCTCGAAAAACGCGAAAAACGCAGCCCCTTCCTACACGATTTCCCGTTGATTCGAAGCTCCGTTTTCGATCATCTCCGTATGGATTTGAAGCTTTCATCGTCCTCTACAACTTTGTAGTTGAGAGTTTTTGCTAATTGTTGATGGATTGAGAGGAAAATGAGGAAGAAGTTTCGAATTTCGTGGCCATTGATTCAGGAAATGGCGGCTAGGGCTGAAGTCAATTAGGGTTTCTGGATTAAAATAATAATAAAACTGCCTCGGTTTGCGTGCGTATTTATATAGGTAGGTCCAAAATCATCCGAACTCCAATCGAGACGTGCCGCCAGGCGTTTATAAGGTTTTACCCCCATTCCGGACGCAATGGAACTAGTTTCAAGGCCTAATTCGATCATATGTGAGAGTTACGGAAATAAACGATCAATTTTAAATTAAACCGATTAAACGATTTTCTATGCGTTTTGGCTTGCCCCGGACAAACGGTAAATCCGTTTGACTTGAAATTTGAAATCTTACAATAATATCACATTACGGATCCAATGAAACTAGTTTCGTCGAAATCCGAGGCCGTTTGAAAAATGACTATTTTAACTCGCCAAATTAATATTAAAACAATTTCAACGCGTTTCGAGCTGCCACGGTCAAACGACAACTCCGATTGCTACGAAAATTGAAATCCGATAATAACTTACTATTACGGATCCAATGGAACTAGTTTTGTCCAATTCTGAGACTGTTCAAAAATTGGCTATTTTCCAGTCGAAAATTAAATATTAAAATATTCAATTTTCACAAATAAATTTTAAATTCAGTTTTAAAAGTTCTATAACATCACTATAACTCCAATATGATAAAATAAAATTTTACAAATCATTTTTAATCATATTAAACCCGTTATTCAATTTATCCAATAAATTCCAGTTTTAAAATCTTATTAACTCTATTAAAATCCAAATATAACTTACATTCATTTTGGAAACCAATTTGAATCATATTAAATCAAATTTCAAATATTCACTCTATTTTCAAATATTAAATTTTAATATCCAATTAATCATATCAAATTCGAAATTTAATTTATTCAAACATTCGTAATATTAAATTTAACAAATTTGATTATTCTTAAATCACTATCCTTTGAAATATTCAAAACGAACTTATAAAATTTAACTTTTGAAACGAGTTAAAATTTTAGAACAACTATTTCCATTATACGGTTATTCAAATCCCCATTATTAAATTGTTCAATAATTTCCAAATATTTAATTTAAACAATTTACCTGTTCAATATTCAATATTTGATTCCAAATAGATTTTACTTATCAATCCATTACTCTATTATACCCAATAAATTCAACATTTATTATCCTATTCAACTATTGATTGCAAAGGCATTCACTAAGTAGCTTTATTTTTCATTACTTGGATAATTATCGTTGCAATTCATTCCAGTTATTATTATTCCAAATGAATTACAAATTTTTTTCTAACATTAAATCACGAAATCTTATTAAATTAGCTATTTTAATTATCGAAAATTTACGGGTCGTTACACTCTCCCCCACTCAAAACTTTTCGTCCCCGAAAAGGAAAAAGAAGGGAAAAAGAACTAAGTATAGAATTCAACATTTGATATATTTTTATTCAAAATTATCCACTTATAAAACAATGAAATTCCATTCATAAAGTCATAACTACGCTTCCACTAAGTTACTCCAAACGGCTTCCTAACATTAAAAGTTAGTAATCAAAACAAGTTATAAAAAAAAATTAAAACTTGAAAAAATTTCTAACACCCGGATTTTACGGAAAATTTCGGCAGAGTCTCCTTTGCGCGGCTCGATCGGAAAAAATATAATAGCATATATATCATAAATATACATCTCATCTCAATGATGAGGCATCCCATATGTGGGGAAACAACATATAAATATCACCAATATCATATAAAACCGTAAGCGTACCTTTTATTTAGCATTTATTAGCATTTTACTTACATTATGCGTTTAGCGTAGAAGCGAGCTCCACAATAAAGCGCAACCCCTTTGCTACCTACTAAAATGCTCAATAACTAAGTTAGAACCATGCATATAAAGATAGATCGATATATTTAGCCTACACAACATATATATAACTTATTTAGCTTCAAAACTGAGATTTCAATTTCTGGACAGCAAACAAATCTTAGCCATAGGTCAACTAAACTGTAAAATTTGACAACCGAATCTAAACAAAAGTTGTTGCATTCATTTCAGGCTTTCCGTAATGTCCAAAATCATCGAATTCGGATCATCCATTCAAAAGTTATGGCCGTTTTACTTAGGGGATACGCCTCAGCCTGGGCAATGAATTGTGCAGGTCCGCGACGTTCACCCACGTTTTAGACCTTCTAAACGACATTAAAACACAAAATACTTAAAATAAAAGTTTTAGCTTAAGTTCTTAGCTTTCCAGAAAGGGCAAGATCATCAAAATCCGATAAACCAGTCAAAAGATATGGCGAAAATACTAAGGTTGTATGGTTCAGATTTTACTTATTTTTTTTACACAGGACAGCGAGTAACATTCAAGTTTTTAACCTAGTAGACGAAGGAATTTCTCAAGACACTCTAAATAAAAGTTGTGCTATAGTTTCTAAGCTTTTCGAAAAGTCCAAAAGCGTCGAATTCCGTTCAGCCATTTAAAAGTTATGGTTTTTTCCGTTTCAGCATATATTGGACAATTTTGGATTTTTTCCAAAAATTTTCTTTTATTATTTCAAAGTACAAACCATCAAAACTTCAAATTTTCTAAAGAACAATCATAAGCACAAAGTCATTTATTTTCTTATTTATCCATGCAATAGGTTTACATTCAATTTGTTTCCGATTTATTCAAGTTTGTTTCATTCATATTTTAAATTAAAGTCAATTTGCTTCAATTTAAATTGAATTCCATTATATCTAATTTCACTTTGCTTCGAATTTGAATTTTATTATTTTAAAATTTTATTCTGTTTATTCAATTCCATTAACACTAATGAATTCTACTTAATTAATTATCATCCATCTAACAACCAATGCATATCAAACATTAACATCCATCCAAAATCTACACTAAATCAATTCTACATTCCCAAGTAAATTTTAATTTCATACACTTCCAAGCTTATAGACATTTAGTTATATTCAAATTTAATTAGTTTCCATTTACCAATTCTATATTTCCTTAAGTTTAAATTTTATTCATTCACTTATATATATCATTCATTTTACCGCTTAAATTTCTTTTATATTTACAACTATCAATTAGATCTTCACATTTTATTTTTCACTCTCTCACTGGTATATTATTTCTCTACTTATCCTTATTAGCATTTTAAACCTTTTAAGTATTTGGTAAGTTATAGTTATGCAAATAGAATGTAGTTAAACAACATACAACTTCTTTCCATTTAAAGTTGAATTTTCAATTTATTAATTCTTAAGTCATTACTTAAATTGCACTATAACTTTTTTTAACATTTACATTCACATATAGTATTTCCATTTTATATTAACATAATTGTGAATCACCTTTAAATGTTAATTTAAATTCCAATTATTTACTAACAATTTTATTTATATTTGCAAACCATTGATTAAATTCATATTCCATTATTCAAACCTATACTTGTATATTATCCAATTAACAATTCATATAACATTTTCGAACTTCTTAAATATTTTGGTAAGTTATATCTATGCTATAGAATGAATTTTAATACTACGCGAGTTTACAGTTTCACTTTTATTTTAAGTTCATAATTTCCTAATTCTAAGGATTTCTACTTCAATTGATATTTTCACTTAGCTCTTAGGTTCATTTCTCATTTCACAATTCAGAAGTTCCTTAATGATTCAAGTCTAAATTCATTTCAATCATAAAAAAAAAATTATTAATTATTAAAGAACTTAAGAATTCCAATCCCGGTTTCATTTCAAATCAAGGTTTGAAATAATATATACTTATATAATTTATATATCAAATCATACTATAGAGAATACAAAAATAAAATAAAAGTTGAATTAAAACAAGGTTTAGACAAGCTATTAAGTGGTCTCCCCCACTCGGACTCTCGAAAATAAACGCCGATGATGCGTGCACTCATCACCGAAATCATTTTCTAGCGTCAAGAGAAGGGAATATAACACTCATAAAAACAATCCTTCGAAAACAATTTCAACTCAATTATACTATCATATAATACTCATATTATATTTTTTCAAATTCTTGTAAGTCAATTTCAAACACCAGAATTTAAATTCCCAAATCCAAGTTAAAATTCATTTATATTCATTATCAATTGTGTTTACAAGATTTCATTTTCCTAAATCCATTGTTATTTAATCAATTGTTGTAAATATTGACTGATCAAACAATAACGATAATAATCTAATATTATCATCTCCTAACAATCAATTCAATCAAAATGAATAAATATTCAAATAATTCTTTATATAAAAATATATTCCAAAACGATATTGTGTTGGTTTGTCCTATTCGAGTGTTTAGAAATTCCTATCGACGCCTTGGCGTCCCAAGTATCAACCAGAATTCATAAATACTCAACGGAACAAATTAACACAATATAAAACCATTTTATATCAAATAACAAGTACGCTCTCTCATATACACTCAACTCATTCATATAGTTTACCTCTATTTCAATGAGTTATTCCCCACTAGAGCCAATGTTTATCGCTAAACCAAAGCTCTGATACCAACTGTAACGACCCGCCTTTTTGGACAGTTTAAACCGACGATCAAATACACATGTCGATTCCAAACCATTAAAAGGGCAGATAGTTATTGGGTAAATAAGAAAAGAAAAGGAAGGGAAATAAAGGAAATGAACAACACAGAATCTCACAGCGGAAGGCTAAAGTATAATAATAAAATAACAGTTCATGAAGCTGTTAATTAAATGAATACATTTGAAATGAATACATTTGATTATTATTATACAACATTTATCAGAGTTACATACACAGCAAATATCATACAACAATGCAGCGGAATGGAATGAACATAATAGTAGTACATAATATACCAAATCTTCGTCTTCATCCCCCAGAAATAGATCCTCAAAAATCTGAAAACTCAGGACTGACCCGAGCGTAATGAAAAGACAAACACTCGAGTCAGGACTAAATATCCTCATGGAAGTTAAATCAATCGTAAATAAATATGAGTGTAACGGCGTCAGAGATGTTTACGGGGTTTGACATCTCCTATCCAGTGTCAACGTGCGTGCAATAACTCAAAAGATGTTACGGGATTTTCCTTCTCTCAAGGATCCGTGAAACTATATACTATGTAGTAATATACGCTAAGTAGATAATGCCTATCAGTAATATAAAGTATCAAAATAGCGTTAAGGCGTTACCATAATCCCCCTTAACACATTTTTATATTCCCAAAAGCATATACAAGACCGTAGTTTCCCCAAAACCGGAAGTCACCAGAGGGCAATCCATATACTCAAGGTACAAATCAAAACGTAGTGGTCGCGAATAGGATAATCAGTATGACAAGGTACATGAGGCGATACCAACTAGGATACTAGTAGTTGCGTGATCCGGACTGATGTTGGGCATAGCCAGCAGCTACCCCAACACCGCGAAACAACACTCCCAAATCAAGGGGTGCACCCAAATCAAATCACAAATGTAATAGATATGGTATCGAAGAAGTGTGTCCGCTAGAGGTGGCGAACCTCAATGGCCCGGCGCGGCTCCTGTTTTAGTCATGTCAGGGGTCATCCAATATCGTTCTCTTTCTTCAGTCAACGCGTTCACCAAACCATCCACTTCATTCTGGTTCATCACTCCGCGTATAATAGTTATTAAAGTGGTTTTCGGTATCGACAGAGAGTATGTCCATATCCGATCCCGGTCTCTTTAATAACTACGTATTATTACACCTTTGGCTCTTTATATTTCAAATCGATTCATAATTGATATCAAAATAACATATTCGCTTCAAAAATCAAATCCATTCAAATATCATCGTATCTTTCAAAATATCAGATTTCATATTTAAATTCAAGATTTAATATAAACATTTCACCTTATTGACCAGCTTAGTATTTTAGAAAAATAGTTTTAAGTAGTTTAAAAGTAGTTTTAAATAATTAAAATAGTTAAAAACACTTAAAATCTTTAAAATGGATTTAAAATAGATAAATTAGTTTAAAATAATTTAAATTGGGTTAAGTAGATTTAAAATAGATTAAAATAGTTTAAGTATTCAAAATGGTTTATATAACAGAGTAATTTGGAAAACAAATTAAAACAGCTTCAAAATCAATCCATTTCAGTTATAACTTCCCAATTCAAATCAATTTCAATTTCCATTCTACCGATTCAATTTCGATTTCAATTCAAAACAATGTCAACTTTTACTTCAAATCAATCCAATTCTACATTCACCTTTAATTAATTCAATTTCAATTTATATCGATTTGGAGCTTGATTTCTCAAAATATCAATTTATAACACTTAACAAAATTTCCAACAATATTCAAGTTTAAATCCAAATTCCAAATATGATTCAATTCCAAACTCGATTTCAAAATATCATTTTCATATCACTTTTACTTAGTAATATTCAAAGCTCGAAATAATGTTCAATCTTTAAAATAAATAGATTTTCGAATTTCAATCATATCCAAATTTTAAATTTTAAAGTCACAACTTAAATTATTTACCAATTTCTTTTAACCAAAATTTATTTCAACATTCCAACTCAAATTTTCGACAAATTCGATTTCTATAAATTGATTTCTATTTATCACTTTTAAAGCGAAACATTTAAATAAATTTCAAATCGACGATTTCAAAAATTATTAATTTAGCCAATTCGGTGTCCGTATATAATTTTCTATCCTATGGCCAAGTAATTATTTATTTCAATTAAATGTCAGGGATGAGTATATATTACTTAAATTAAATCTCAGTATCATATGTATGCATAACAGGATCTATATAAGCAAATAAACATCCAAACATTCAATTATCAACCAATAGCATCCATCAAAATACATCATCCAATAAACAATACAATTCATGGCAGTTTCATAGTTATCAATGTCAGGTAATTTAATCGCAATTCAATTTTAATTTCAATTTAACTGTCAATTTAATTTTTCAACGGTTAATGCAAATGACAAGCTATATGACAATTAAATTTTTACCAAACAATGACAAATAAAATCATAACACTTCATAATATCAAATTTAACTAGCATAAAATATTTAGTACGGTGTGAGCGTTATAAAACACTCACCTTGATTTTACGATTTCAAATCAAATCGAACGACGTTCGATTTAACCCAAAATTTTCTCTAGCTCCAAACGATTCCAATCCAGCTCCTTTGCGAAGAGCTCGTCGAAACGATTCCAACGCAAAAAGTTTCGTCCGAATCCGACCTCGTATGAAAAAGATATGATTTTTACAAGTTTACACGATTTTATATTAACTAAATTTACAACCTTCTTTATAATTTTACCTAACTCAAATCTCAGCCACTAGATCCCTCCTCTGCAAATCTCCACCGCTCCTTCTTTCTTCCATCTCACGTTCATTCTACAGGAAGAAACCGAACAACATGAACCCATAAGCCATCACCTAGGGTTAAATATTGTGACCACCACGATCAACTTCAGGCCGATCAACGACCATGGTTTTGAAGCTCACGACGAAGGCTACCTTCGGCTGTAAGATGGTGGAACTCGGCCTCCTATTTTACCTCGAAAAACGCGAAAAACGCAGCCCCTTCCTACACGATTTCCCGTTGATTCGAAGCTCCGTTTTCGATCATCTCCGTATGGATTTGAAGCTTTCATCGTCCTCTACAACTTTGTAGTTGAGAGTTTTTGCTAATTGTTGATGGATTGAGAGGAAAATGAGGAAGAAGTTTCGAATTTCGTGGCCATTGATTCAGGAAATGGCGGCTAGGGCTGAAGTCAATTAGGGTTTCTGGATTAAAATAATAATAAAACTGCCTCGGTTTGCGTGCGTATTTATATAGGTAGGTCCAAAATCATCCGAACTCCAATCGAGACGTGCCGCCAGGCGTTTATAAGGTTTTACCCCCATTCCGGACGCAATGGAACTAGTTTCAAGGCCTAGTTCGATCATATGTGAGAGTTACGGAAATAAACGATCAATTTTAAATTAAACCGATTAAACGATTTTCTATGCGTTTTGGCTTGCCCCGGACAAACGGTAAATCCGTTTGACTTGAAATTTGAAATCTTACAATAATATCACATTACGGATCCAATGAAACTAGTTTCGTCGAAATCCGAGACCGTTTGAAAAATGACTATTTTAACTCGCCAAATTAATATTAAAACAATTTCAACGCGTTTCGAGCTGCCACGGTCAAACGACAACTCCGATTGCTACGAAAATTGAAATCCGATAATAACTTACTATTACGGATCCAATGGAACTAGTTTTGTCCAATTCTGAGACTGTTCAAAAATTGGCTATTTTCCAGTCGAAAATTAAATATTAAAATATTCAATTTTCACAAATAAATTTTAAATTCAGTTTTAAAAGTTCTATAACATCACTATAACTCCAATATGATAAAATAAAATTTTACAAATCATTTTTAATCATATTAAACCCGTTATTCAATTTATCCAATAAATTCCAGTTTTAAAATCTTATTAACTCTATTAAAATCCAAATATAACTTACATTCATTTTGGAAACCAATTTGAATCATATTAAATCAAATTTCAAATATTCACTCTATTTTCAAATATTAAATATTAATATCCAATTAATCATATCAAATTCGAAATTTAATTTATTCAAACATTCGTAATATTAAATTTAACAAATTTGATTATTCTTAAATCACTATCCTTTGAAACATTCAAAACGAACTTATAAAATTTAACTTTTGAAACGAGTTAAAATTTTAGAACAACTATTTCCATTATACGGTTATTCAAATCCCCATTATTAAATTGTTCAATAATTTCCAAATATTTAATTTAAACAATTTACATGTTCAATATTCAATATTTGATTCCAAATAGATTTTACTTATCAATCCATTACTCTATTATACCCAATAAATTCAACATTTATTATCCTATTCAACTATTGATTGCAAAGGCATTCACTAAGGAGCTTTATTTTTCATTACTTGGATAATTATCGTTGCAATTCATTCCAGTTATTATTATTCCAAATGAATTACAAATTTTTTTCTAACATTAAATCACGAAATCTTATTAAATTAGCTATTTTAATTATCGAAAATTTACGGGTCGTTACAATTAGTAAACTGAAATCCTTAATTTACACCTTAATTGTTTATTATGACGGTAGACATTAATGATTGGGAGATAGACGATGAAACATTGATGAAACATTTTGATGAGGTTGAAGGGAAAATCGGAGTTGCAAGTTCAAGTCACATTGACTTTGATTTCGATCATGTTTTGGAAACACAGTTCGAACCAGTACCGCGTAAATTTCATTCAGGATCATCAACCTTACACACTCGTTTACGTGAAGTTGTTTCTGCGGAAATGCCCGGTCATCAACATACAGTTGACGGAAATTTGCTGACGCGTATACATCCTGTTAGTCCATCAATGCCAAGGGGTCAACGACCATTTCCAAACTGTTATTGCGGAGATATGTGCATAGTGGTTGTTTGCAGAAAAGAAAAGAATGCCGGACGAAGATTTTTCGGGTATAGGTCGTACAACGAACATAGATTGAATCCCCGTGAATATGATTGTTGCAATTATTTTAAATGGATTGATCAACCCCTCTGCGAAAGGGGACTTGAGTATGCCCACGAACTGCAAGCTGAAATTAGTCGTTTGAAAAGTGTGAATGAAGAACTAAGGACAAACAGCGGAAGGCGTAGAATGTGGTAGACGTTAGGGAGTTGGTTAAGTTGGCATATTTGGATGTTATGTTGAACCGTTGTATCTATATTATGTTATTGCGAAAATGTTTCTATTTGTTGTAACCCGTAACGTGTGGAAGGTAGATAGTTTATTATGTTGTTGAAATGCATTTGATATTGTTGACTTTATTGATGAAATGTATTGGTTACGTTGTTATATTAATTTGCATGTTTGTGTTGTTTTAAAAGATTTAGTTGACTGCTTTTGGTTGAATATTGACTGCGGAAGCAAAATCTATCTAGAAAAATAGGTAATAATTCATCAAATTGATGTTTATAGTTATGTCAGTGAACAAAAACTCTGACTGTGGTATTGAAACTTATTTTGCAGATAATGTCAAAGGTTCCGACTATATTTTACTTTGATGGCGAATTGTTGGTTGATGATGAAGGTAAACCTAGATATGTGGGCGGAAAACGAAAAGGATCTACAATAAAAAATCGTTGTAGTTTCGAAGAGCTTAAACAAAGGGCATATGAAGTGACAAAAGCAAATCCTGTGATATACGATTTAAAATTAGCGGTCAAATGGGTTCGTGATGATGGTGCATCCGCTATTGATTTGGAGGACGACGATGATTTGAACTCCACCTTTTCAGTTGGGATGAGAGTTATAGAAATCTACGTTGTGAGAGTGGAACATGAAAATGTGGTTGAAACACAAGCGCCGGTAATCTCTGGGGGTGAGTATATGCATACCACACAGTTACAAGAAACACAATGGTCGTCATATCCATCGTATCTTTCAAGCCATCCAGGTGGAGAGTTTACAAACTTACTTCACAGGTACAACGGAATGGTTGGAGTCTCTTCTAGTCAGGAACAAAATATGACGCAGAACGCTATAAATCAAAATCAATCGCAAGCATTTGAAAAGTAAGTACTATTATACGTTGGCACTTGTATTTGACTTACGTTAATGCAAAATATATGACGGTTGTTTTTGGTATTCCTAGGGGCGTAGATCCATTTACTGGTTGTGACGACGACGATGCCGATTATCATGTTGATACTCCACAAGAGATTTGTGGGAAATTGGATAGCATGGAAGTAGCTTGTGCGGATGATGAGGATAGAAATTGGATACATCAAATGGAAGTTAACAATGATGCAATCATATATGCAGACATTGAGGAGGCTGATGATGTAAATGCGGAAGAAGAACAAATCACATATGAAGAGGCTCTGGTCGATGATTTATGCACGACATCAATGATGGAGAAATCAATAATGGAAAATTGTCAACTAGACGTGGAAGTTTTTGGAAGAGAATGTGTGGAGAAAGGTCCACGAGTTGGGCTGATTTTTGAAAGTAAGCAGAAACTTGTTGAACAGTTATGTGAATGGGCGATTAAATGTTCAGTTTTGTTTCAAGTTCTGAAATCGCGTGCAAATCAATACACGGTCCGCTGTGATGTAGAAGAAACATGCCCTTGGCGTGTTCATGCAAGCCTTTCGGTAAGAAAAAATTCAAATTGGTGGAAGATAACTACATATGGCGGCGATCACACTTGTTTAAATGCAACCATCAACTCAAACCATCGACAGGCAACTGCTAAGTTTATATGCAGTAAAATACTTCCGTTGATTAAAGCTGAAACAAACATGACCGCAAGAACTGTTCAAGAGACAATGTCCAACATGTTTCATATTAAAGTGAGTTATTTTCGAGCCTGGCACGGACTGCAGAAAGCTGTTGCAATGATTTATGGCGATTGGGAATCGTCGTACGCGGAATTGCCGAAATATCTTAGAGCCCTACAACATACCAACCCCGGAACCGTATGTGATGTTATTCATAGTCGTGGTGTTTTTGATGGTGCTTTTTGGGCTTTCGGACCTTCTATTCAAGGCTTCGACCACTGTCGACCTATATTGTCTATTGATGGCACTCATTTATACGGAAAATATCTTGGTACATTACTAGTAGCAACTGGGGTGGATGCAAATCAAGGGCTATTTCCTTTAGCTTTTGCTATTGTACAAACAGAGTCGTGGCAAACGTGGAGTTGGTTTATTCGTTGCATATGGAATTATATTCCATCTGTACGTACTAGATGTATCACCTTTATCTCGGATCGTATGAAAGAAATTCCACGTGCGTTTAGAGAAGCTTGGCCAATTGAACATCATCATCGCTTTTGTATCCGTCATATTAAAGCAAATTTCAAGAAAGCGGGGTTTGGTACGGATGAGCTACAAAATTTATTACACGCATGTGCCACGGCATCAGAGGTCCTGAAATATAATGATCTTCGAAAACAGTTGAAGGATGTAAATCGAGATGCCGATGCGTGGATTGAAAGAAGTTTGAAAGACCAGGAATCAAGCTGGGCTCTTTGTCATGACGGGGGAGTAAGATTCAATATGATGACGACCAACGTTTCCGAAAGATTTAACGGTGTGCTCAAAGGAACTAGGAATTTACCCGTTAGATCATTGGTTGCACGAACATTTCATCGACTGAACCATTACTTTGTCGAACGACGAACTAAAGGGGAAGAGTGGACGTCGCAACTCGCACCTAGGTGGGAAGCACTAGCGCGGAGAAGAATGGAAGAATCTAGGCTCATGTCTATAGAGAGATACAACTTCGTTAAATGGCAGGTGAAAGATGTGCATATGTTTGACTATACGGTGACTATCGAAAATAATGTTGCCAAATGTTCGTGCAACATGCCGACATTAGATCATTTTCCGTGCTCTCATGTGTTAGTTGCTTGTGCACGTGGTTCGGGTAGTGCTAATAGAGCGTATTTTGACTTAATCTCCCCGTGGTACACGAAGGCTATGTATTCCGCAGCTTATGCTCCTTTATTCCACCCTGTACCAGATAGTCGACATTGGAACGTCTACGATGGCCCAATTATACAACCACCGCCTGTACGCAGGAATTCAGGTCGTCCTCGATCTACTCGATTAAAAGGTTTCATGGATCCGCCATCTTCATCCGGCCATAACAGATGTAGCAAATGTGGTACTATTGGCCACAAGAAGAAAACTTGTCCACGATGAATTGTAATAGAAGTAG
The DNA here is from genome assembly GCA_030765085.1 of Allium cepa. Lineage (NCBI taxonomy): Eukaryota > Viridiplantae > Streptophyta > Magnoliopsida > Asparagales > Amaryllidaceae > Allium > Allium cepa. The sequence goes on from CM060929.1 coordinate 819,743,921, forward strand.
AACGTATATGGTACTGTATGAATTTTATGATTTGTTATGTAATGATGTTGTCATTCGAATGGTGTTTGCGTGGTATGTAGAATGTTCTTAGCACTTTTTGTGTGCTAGTGTATAATGTATGACATTGAAATTGTTCTCTGTCTTGGACAGGGTCAAAAACACGCTTGCGCATTTATGGAATGCGCATGCAATATAGTATGCGCATTCCATAAATGCGCAAGCGTGTTTTCAAAATAACCCGAAAACAGCTTGCGCATATGTGGAATGCGCAAGCTGTTTTTTGGGGTTGTTCAAAACAGTGAGCTGCTTTGCCTCCTCCTACACCAAAATTTTGCAAACTCTCAACTTCACAAAGCATGCACACAACATTCCATTAACATTACCATCTCCAAACAAAACAAATAGCATGATTCAACTAACAAAATAAATAGATTGACAAAATAAATAGATTCAACCTATAATAACCCCTTAACCAACCAAAAAACAACAACAACAATAAGACCGACAATAAGCTCAAGTGATGGTGTTGTCTTTCTTCTTCTTCTTCTTCCGCTTGTGCACGATGGGAGCCGATCTTTGGCCTTCTTCGAATGTAGGAGCGGGTGTCGGCATTGGAATTTCTTGTTGCTGGCTTTGCCCAAAAATGAGTTCTTCTTGTTGAATTTCCCATTGCGTCGCCTCATGTGGATGCTCGTATGTCGAATGTCCAGCATATTCGAATTGTTGTTCTCCTTCATGCCAAACGGGCCAGTCAGCATGAGTTTCTCCACCGGTGTATTGCTGCTCTACCTCGGGCCAAGCGGGCCATCCAGCCGTAGTTTCGCCATCGGGATGTTGTGAAGTATCCCCCTCTACGTGTGCCTCCTTCCATTGGACTTGTCCACCCGCTACTGTGGTATGTGTCTCCTCTGTACAACGTGGTGGCTCTTCTACAATGCGCAGTGGCTTGACCGGCCTTCTTAGCTTGTTCCGACCCAAAATTGTGTCAAGTATTCGTCGTAGATCAATACACTTACTTTTGACCTTGTCTGGCTCCATATGACTTTCTTCTATTTCGTCCACGACATCCAAAGCGCTGTATATTCCGCTTACCTAAATCAATAGTCATAACAATGCATTAATATGATATACAAATAGAACTATAAAAATTTTGAATTGACAATACTTACCACATCACGTTCTAGAGGAGCACGGGGAGTGTACGCAACCAACTTCCTTGCCATTTTTTAAGAATATAACGACGAGTAATTCGCCAATACCAATACTCGTACTCGCTCAAAGGTGTCGGAGGCTCGCGTGCTCGTTCGGCACGATCAATTCTTGATTGCCAAATAGCAATACTTTCTGCCAAAAATGCCATCCAGCTAGTGGGTTCTGGGTCAAGGGGGATGACAGGATCGGGAATGTGTTGATAATCGAAGGAAAACTGTCTCATAACCCGATCGGGTGCATATAACTCAAAGTCTAAAAATAAAATCAGTCGGCTCTTAGCAATCCAACCGGCGAACTCATACTCAATTTCCGGATGTCCAAACTTATTCACTAATGAATAAGGTTCCCATGTAACCGCATCATCCGCCAACAAATCCAACTCATTACGGTAAAACTGTACATTTCTTGGCGTCTAACGCCAACTCCTAGCACAATTCCACCTAGCCCCGAATGGAAGATACGGATCTAAGTCGGTAGGAATTCTAATAGACGGTCGTCCAATAGCAATATGCGACCATGACCATAGTTGCAGCAACGTTGCAGAACCTCCTAAAACTTTTCGACGTTGCAAGGCAACCTGTGACAACTCACTATACAAATAGCATAGAACAGCACTACCCTAAGAATGATATCCACAGTTAGCCAAATCGTCCAAAAAAGGTAGAAATTTCAAACTTATTCTCCCTTTCGAATGATCGGGAAATAATCGGCAGCTCAAAAAATACAATACCACGGCACGAGTGTGGCGAAGTATATCTAAATCGGTCGCCCCTTTGGGTAGCGGTTCGAAAAATTCACTTTTAAACCAAGTCATTGATAACTCACTTTTAGACTTAACCGCCTCTCTAGGAGGAAAAATACCAAGCAAGTCATGAGCCAATTCGATGTAATCGATATCTAAATTTTGCAAACATACCGGACGACCGTCTGCTTTAAGACCGAAAAGAAAATGCACATCCGCTAGAGTCACTATCATCTCCCCGACTCTCATATGAAACGTATTTGTTTCCGGCCTCCATCTATCGCATAAAGCGGTAATAAGGTGATGATCAAGACGAATGTAGTCGATTTGCATAGCTTGCCAAAATCTGGAGATTCGTAGATTCGCCTCCAATCTTGGATCTTTAAAATCGATCTCCTTGAGTTTGCTTGAATGATCGCATATCTTCACAGTTTCAACACCCTGAAATGTATAAAAAACAACAATCGTTTATCCCCTGAAATGTATAAAAAACACCATTATCAAACATTTACCTCCATTAATGCGTCGTTTTGGCTTCTATGCTGTTCTTGAAGATAGAGAACACTTCTATCTTCGGGCCCGGGAGACAATTCTACAAACAACAACAATCATTTATCACTACAAAAATTTTGTACAAAGATACGGTTTTGGCTATATGAAGACTACATATCCTTTTGCATTTTCAAGAAATAAACCAACAATTATAGTACATTGAACTCGACATCATCATGACTACCAATTCCACTAACAACATCAATCATTTTTAAAGTAGTAATCAATTTACAATCAAAATAAAATTACCTCTAATCAAAGAAGAAGAAGAAGAGCTTGCTTCCATTTTTTGCTAAATCTAGTGGTTAATTGAAGGAATAGATCAAAGGGAATGTTTTAGAGTTGATAGATGTAGATTTGGAATGGGTTGGAGGTTGGAAATGGGGAGGGTTTTGTTAAAATTTGAGTTTGGGGAAGAAATGAATATAGATTCAGCTCTCTGTCCTTTTGATGCCCGAAAACAAGCTTGCGCATTCCATATTTGCGCAAGCGTTAAAACACAGCTTGCGTAAATATGGAATGCGCAAGTTATATTTAAAAACTTGCACACTCCATATTTGCGCAAATGTAAACCAAACGAGGCATATTTTGCTAATTAGTTTTTTCTGAAGCCTATATGCATAATTTGTTATTTCCTCGAGCATAGAAGCAAAATTTGTCCTATATTTAATTGACCAATTGACCCAAATATTATTCCTCCTATTCAGAAAGTTATCAAAGTGTTTATTGTATACTGCCTTATTTCAGTTATATAAATCAATGATACCTAAACCACCATATTTCTTTTTGAACTCCACCTTATGAAAGGCAATGGGTTTCAGCTTGTTGGAGTGAATATTTCCAGTCCATAAAAAATTCCTGACTGCTTTTCTAATCATAAGAATGAGTTTTTTAGGAAGTAAGAAAGTCTTAGAATATGTCGGAGGAGTAGGCAAATATGACAGAGTTGATTAACACTAAATGACCTGCTTGAGTTAATAGTCTATTTGACCATATATTCATAGACCTAGAAATTTTATCATAAAGATCATGATATTGGGAAGTAGTGATTTTTCTGCTTGAAAACAGAATTCCAATATGGGAAGAAGAATCCAAACTCATTTACAAACCAGAAATCTCTATAACATGATTAGCATATGGTCCAAAGTGACACCTGACATCTGAATACTCGATTTCCCAACAATTATGCAAAGACCAGAGAACCTATAAAAAGCCTGCAGAACATCAAAAATACTCTAAATTGAAAGAACAGCTGGCTTGGTGAATAATTAGGTCATCAACAAATATTAAGGAGGTGATCATAGGATCTTTGCATTTGGACGAATAAGGAACATTTTTCTTGCAACACTTTGGTTTTATCATGTAGGATAGAACTTCCAAGACCAGAATAAACAAGTAACATGACATCTGATCACCCTGCCTAATTCCTTGATTGCTCTTGAAATAGCCATAGGAAGCTCCATTGTAGCATAGAGATAAGTGTATAGTAGACAGGCAGGTATAGATCCAAGCAACAAAATATTGTGGAAATTTCATTTTTGCCATCACCCTAACAATGGCAGTCCATTGTAGAGAATCGTATTCTTTTCTTATGTCTAATTTCGATAAGGCTCATGGAGACACATTCACCTTGTTATAGTCTTTCGGCAACTCATGGCTAATTAACACATTATCCCAAATACTCCTTTTAGGAATGAAGGTAGCCTGGTTGCTGGATACCAAGGATGGGAGCACATCTTTCAATCTTGTGGCAATTATTTTGGAGATGCATTTATAGATAATGTTGCAATATGCAATTGGTCTGTAGCCCATAACATCACCGGGATGATCAGATTTAGGGATAAGTGTGAGATTAGTAGCATTTATTCCATAGAGCATAGAGTTATGTTTGGAGAAGTTAGTGATTACCTTACAAGTAACCTTTCCAATTATTTCCTAGAAAGTTGTATGGAAGAGTGAGTTAAACCCATCTGGCCCACCACAAGAGTCCTTATTCATGCTAAATATACTTAATTTAATTTCCTCTTCGGTTACAAATTCAGAGAACTTTCTAATTTGTTCATCGATGAGACAGGAAGAAACAGTTCATTAATTATGGATATATCAGGAGAAAAATTCGTAGTATTACCTAGCAGGCCAGAGAAATAGTCTAATAAGGCTTTATCCACTTGATGAGGGGTGCTAGCTTGGTTCCCGTTTTGGTTCTGTATGCTATATGTATGAGACTTAGTTAGCTTGATTTTGAGAGAATTATGATACTAGCTTGAATTCCTATCCCCTAAAGCATACCACTTTTGCCTAAGCTTTTGTTTCCTCATGTTGTCTTCAATTATAAGGGCTTTTTTGTACTGGTCAGATAGATCAGATTCAAACATAGCTACATTCATGTCATCGGAACGGTTCATTGTTTTGTCTTGGGCTTCTATCAGCCTGACTTTCAAAGTATTTGACAAGAGCCTACCACTTCCAAACTCTGCTTCATTTTATGTTCATAAATAAACATTGGATTACCATAAAAAAAATTATTCCAAGCAACTGAAATAATATTTAAAATTCAGGATCCTGAATCCAAGCATTACAAAATTTTAAAAGAGGAAGCCCTCTTAATAGTAGCATCCCCAAAGGTGATTAATTGTGATGAACGGTCTGAAATCATAAGGGAAAGTAGGTTTGATTTAATGGCAGGCTAAGAGGTTATTGCAGCCATGTTGCAAAAGGCATTGTCAATTTTGTTGAAGATTATAGACCCAGACCTGCTTTTGTTATTCCAAGAGAATCTTAAACCAACAAATGGAATTTGGATAAGAGAGGAGGAGGCAATTAAGTTTCTGAGAGGAGTAATATCATTTATAGTGACTGGGTTCCCTCCATGTTTGTCATCCGAATTGGGAGGACAGTTAAAGTCTCCTAAAACTATCGAAGGATGAAATTCCCGAGCAAAGTGAGGGTGGTAGTTATGAAGGATTTGTCTAGAGTTAGTTTGATTAGCAGCATATATAATAGTGATATACATGGATTTCATGGTTGGCAAGTGAAGCATGTGACAATGGATGAATTGTTTGTTGTAAAGAATGGGGTTGATAGTGAATGAATTAGGATTAGAAAGCAACATGATGCGGCCATAAGGTGCTTCAGGGAGATTGTGGTGAAGAGTTCAGATAGGGTTGATTAGATTAGCAGCCCGAGTAGTTAGGGATAAGTTCAATTTAGATTCCAACATTGCAACCAAGTGGTGGTTATTTTCTACAATAAGGTGGTTTATTTAATCAATCTTAATATCGCAATGGGCACCACGCACATTCCAAGCTGCTATGTTATGTATCATGTTGCTTATTGGAAGAGTTGTTTGCAAGCTTTGCTATCTCCTAGTTCCAGGAGAACCATCATTATCACTTATTCCAAAATTCTATATCACTTAATATAGTATATTAAAGATTATGAATGTTTACTTTAAAGTTGTCCTTTACTATATATATATATATATATATATATATATATATATATATTAATAACTTACTTGCATACTCTTTAGTTGTTGAACAGACTCAGGCTAAAGATGTTAAATTTAGAATTATTAATATATATATTAAATGAGGTTAGATAATTATATGTATTTGTTGAGCAAACTCAAGACCGTCACGAAATGGTAGATACGGTGAATAATCTCTTTTGATTTGTTGAGCAAACTCAAGGTCAAAATGAGATTAGGACAAGAAACTATAGGATATGGGTTGTACATGATACAACTGATAAGAAGTTATCCATTGTATATGGGCTATGACTTGTTGAGAAAATAGTAAATCGAAGTCTCAAGACAGACGAGTCAAAGAAATATAAAAGACTAGTAGGAGCTAATTAGTAAAATGAAACATAAAGTTTAACCTTACTAATATTATAAGAACATCTACTATGAAATTGTCCTAATCTACCAATTTTAAAACTTATAGAAAAATGTTTACTTCTAAATTATTTTCTGAAAGTGACAAACTTACAAGACTTAACTACATCGATCGGCTAAGAGCGATTAAGATAGTGTTGACTGATGAATATTTTTGATCATTAATAACTACACCTCCAAAAGAAAAACCATTGATGATGCGGATCCCAAACTAAAACTTGCTTATGATAAATGGGTTACGGACCTAGAGATTGACCAAGTTTTCATGTTGTCTGCGTTAGACAAGTCGTTATAGAGGCAGAACGAAACCATGTTTTTCCATGATATTTTTGGTAGTCTGAAAGTTCTTTTTGGCGAACAGTCCCATTTCCCAAGGTATGAACTTCTGAAGAAAAAAATTCAGTACAAAAATGATCAAGGGACGGAAAGTGGACAATTACATTCTAATGGTCAAAGGCTATATCGATAGACTTGCCTGACAAGACATAGTAATAAGCAATAAGATGCAAGTAGACTTAATCCCAGGGTCTCTTACTCCCCAATATGAGCCATTTATATTAAACTATAATAAGAACCTATTGAACATATGCCTCGTAGAGCTCTTTAATATGCTGAGGTCGGCCGAGTCTTCATCCAAGGATCAATGGGTCGTACTTGCTATTAAGAAAAACGTATCGACTTTGAAAGGTTCGAAGAAGCAGAAAAGGCCTAATAAGAAAAATGACAAGACTACTGCTGTGGACAAAGGTGAATATCATCATTGTCACAAGAAGGGTCATTGGAAAAGGAATTTTCTGAGGTACTTGACGATCGTTAAAGATAAGAAGTAGAATGGCTCTACCGCTCCATTAAATATATCTATGATTCAAACTTTTTTGCAATCAATAAATTCTCTTGAGTTTTAGATACTGGATATGGAACTCATGCCTACAATTTGTTATAAGGGCTTAGAAACTGGCATCGCATGGTAAAGGAAGAAATGTGGTTTTAAGTTGCACATCCGTCTACTGTAGACTCAGCGACATTTGTGGATTTTCAATTGAGTTTGTCGAGTAGGTTTTGATTTGATGTTAAATAATTGCTATTATGTAAAAGACTTTATTTATGGGATAATTTCCATATCTAGATTTTTTGGTACTGGTTATATTTTTATTATGCTAATAATGTTATAACATTATTTTAGATAGTAATAAAGTCTATGATAGTATCTTAGATAATGTCATTTATGTGACCAATACAAATTATGTTTATTTTGTGAGTAGTTCTTTGGATAACGATATAAATAAAAATTATCTTTAGCATTGTAGGTTAGGTCATATAAGTGAGAAACGACTACACAAATTGAAAACCGAAGTTTTTCTACCATCATTTGACTCTGAATCATTTGATATGTGTGAGTCATATCTCAAAGGTAAGATGACCAAGCACCTCTTTAGTGAGAGCAATGAAAGAGTTGATGATATCTTGGGTCTCATGCATAGTGATGTATGCTGCCTAGTGCTTATAGTCACTGAAGATAATTATTCTTATTTTGTAACCTTTGCCGAAGATTTCTCAAGATTAAGATATGCCTGTCTTACGAACAACAATTCCAATGTCTATGAGAAATTTATTAACTATAAGAGTGAGGTTGAGAATCAGACGAACTTAGAGATTAAAATACTTCGATCCGATTAAGGAAGTGAGTACATTGGAAAGAACTCCAATGATACTTAAAAGATAATGGGCTTATCTCTAAGGTTACTTCACAATATAGTCCAAAATGCAACAATGTTCCGAAGCAAAGGAACTTAACCTTATTGGATATGGTTCATTCCATAATGAGTAATGTTGAGTTACCTCTGTCCAATTGGGGATATGCATTAGAAACTGTAACGCATATGTTGAATTTGATGCCAATAAATCTATGCCTAAGACATCATAAACTATGCCTAAGATATGCATTGTTAGATGTGGCATGGGAAGAAACCCTTACTCAAGTATTTGAAAGTGTGGGATTGTCTGACATAGATTAAGAACCTTGAATAGGAAAATATATTTTTGTAAACATACGCACACACACGCATACACATATCGTTTGACAAAATACATACATACGTACTTATATACATACATACACACACACACACACATATATATATATATACATACATACATATTTAATAATATTTAAAACAAGTTTAATTTTAAAATACATACATACATATATACATACGCACATAACGTACAAACATACATACATACATATACATGCATACATATATATATATTATATTTAGTATACATAGAAATTTTATCAATGTACACACAAAATATATTTTCAACTTGAAAAAATTTAAAGCCATATATATATATATATATATAATAATTTATTTAAATATAAAACCTAACTTTTTACAATATTTATATATTTTTAGTATATTTGTATAATATGCAAATAGTCATTTAACAAAATTTACATTTTTTAAATTACTTTTTAAAAAATATATCAATTAAAATGATTTCAGTGTGGAAAGAAAAAAATATAAGCCTTAAAATTTAATTTTTTAATTTTTTTTGGCCAATGTGTATATACATATACGCACACACACACACACACGTGTATGTATATTTAAATTTTTAATAACATCATTATACATATATATATATACACATATATTTATTAATAGAAAATTCTTAATATTAATTTAACATGCATATACATATATGTGTGAATGTGTGTGTGTATTTATTTATTTAATATAAAATATAAAATCAGGTTTGAAAATGTATATATATATATTATGTATTTATTTATTTATTTATTTAAAATTAGTATACTAATTTATATTTGAATTTGTTAGATATTTACTATACAGATCTAAATTTAAAATTTAAATTTTGAATTTGACTTTGTAGTTATGTATATTAAATTTACAGTTACTTAATATTATAACTGTTATCCGGTATTCCGACCCGACTATATTGAACTGATTGTGCAAGAAGATTCGATGGCTATCAGGAAGGATGACCACGAAGCGATGGTTATAGGACCCGGAAGTAGAGTTCAAATGGTTGTACGAAGCCCGAATTGAAGGAGTTGATAGACAAACGATGCAAGATGCTAAAAACATGGAAAAAAACTTGGATTAACATGGGTTCGGCATGGTAAGGTAAAATATTAAGGGTCGGTATGATTGGTTATGTAAGTGGATATGCATGGTCAGAGTAATGGAGGGATTGGCATTGCTGATGGTGCTTGGCTTGTCATAGATGGTTATCTAAGGGATCGGTAGAGTATAGAGTTACTAGAGGGCTCGGTAGAGTATAAAGGAATAAGAGTGATCGGTATGGTTGGAAGGTTATGGGTCGGCATAGTCTAATGTAGCATAATGGATCGGAATAGCATTATGGATTATAAGGAGGGATCGACATCATGTGATGGAGTTCAGAGAATACGAATGAATGGCATATTAAAGGGACCAGCGTGAGCTAATATGGAGGGATCAACAGCAATAACTGAAAAAGGCATTCGAGCCAAGATTGAACAAACGCATGAGCGCCACATATCCAATCAACATGATATTTGGAAGTCCATCATATCTAAGCATGAAGAAGTTACCATAAGGATCATTGCCCCAAAATCAACCAATGGAGGGATCGGTACCAATTCCTCTCCATTGTGAATTAGGCCTAATGCCTTCTATAGTGGGCCTATATGGGTAAGGAGGTCATGTAGCCGAAGTTCCAGATGGATTGGTGGTTACCTACACCTATAAATACTGGCCTAAGGGGTCATTCTAAGGACTTGGACATTACTGGTTACGTAGCTCTTTTTATTGTAATCATCTCCCTTCAATATTTCATTATTTCTTGTTGTTTGCTACTATAATCAAGATTATAGTGAATCAATAAAGAGAATATTCAAAGTGGACGTAGGCAATCGATGTCAAACTACTATAAATCCTATTGTTCTTGTTTCCTATTTTGATTTTCTTATTATTTTGCTATATTCCTCTATTTTAATTTAGTTTTCTTCATTTACTTCTCTACACAAACTTATTATTGGGTTTCGTGACCAGTTTGGCTGCAAACAATAACATTAAATATGCATATACATATATATAAACATATTTTTATATCATTTTAAAACACACACATATACACACAAATACACACACATACACACACAAATACACACACATATACTTACATATTTGATGTTACTTATGTATGTGGAGGGGTTAATACGTCAGTTGTGGTGTAAATCCTAATATTTATACATGGACATGTTAAACCATGTACACCATTTTTGTTGCACGTACACACATATGTGTATATGATACAAATATTATACTACATATATTAAACATAACATTAATATAAAGCTTCATTTATAAACTAAATAAAATATTGATTATATTTAAAATAAATTTGGATAATATCTATATAAATTTAGACTTTACAAGCCCAATATGATCCAAACTGAAATAAATTTTTAGAAATTTATCCATTTACCCCATTGCAATGATGGACCATATCCAACAGATTCGACTTTAACCCACTTTATGAAGTAATCAACGACCACTATCGCAAATCTTACCCTTCCTTAAGCAGCAGGAAGAGGGCCTATAAGTTCAATATCTCATATGTCAAATGGCTACGGGCTCATCATTGGAGTTAGCTCCCTGAGTGCAGCTCTTAGAATCTTAGCATAAAATTGGAATTTATCATATTATTTTACGTACTTTAACACATCTTAATTTAGGCCAGTAGAAGCCTTGTCCGATTATCTTTTTAGCTAGTTATAGCCTCCGAAATGATCTCTGCATATTCCATCATATGCTTCATCCAACAATCTCTTGCCTTCGGAGGTAGTTACACATCGAGAATAAAGATTGCATAGACTGTGGAATACTCCATCTACAATAGTAAATTACGAGCACTACACTTTATATGTCTTGCTTCAACAGAATTCGAAGGTAAAACGTTAAATATCAAGTATCAGATATATGGATTCATTCAATTTTCTTCAGAATTGTTGGTTATGAAGCTTCATTTCTGACTAATTGAGCTCGAATAATGACTAGAACTTTCTCTAGTAATTATATGCTTGGATTTTTTAGGACTTCTACCGGAATGAATTTGTATTCCTGTACATTCCGAGAGCTTGCATATTTGGCTAAGGCATCAGCCCTTGAATTCTGGTCTTAAGGAATGCTTTCGATATCGTAATGTTTAAGGGCTTCAAGTAATTGCTCTATTTTTCTTGTATACAAGGAGAGTCTTTGATCTTGGGCTTCAAGTAATTTTTAAGGGCTTCAAGAAATTGCTTGCTTTTGTGATGAAGGATGTGACGCCCCACCTCTATGCTCACAATAACAAAGGTTATTATAAGGAATAACGTCTGTTATTGCGAAGAATAAGGCTTGTTAGAAACGACCATCCGTAAGTTATGCCTTAGACAAGTATTGATTACATCGATATGAGTTGTGTAAATTACTCCCAAAGATATATATTCAATCCAAATCTAAAACAAAACTACAGTGGCTTAAGAAAAATCCAGAACAACTCATAATAACAACAACATTGATAAATATAATCACATCAGAACAGAAATATCAGATATATAGCGAAAGATAGTCTGGAATACATGCTACAACAATCGATTGTTCACATGAACCAAATGTACATATATACAAAGACATCAGCCTACATGAGATGACAGTCTACACACCAAAATAAAACACCTTAAAGCTTGTAACGACCCGCCTTTTTGGACAATTTAAATCGACGATCAAATACACATGTCGATTCCAAACCATTCAAAAGGGCAGATAGTTATTGGGGTAAATAAGAAAAGAAAAGAAAGAGAAATAAAGGAAATGAAACAACACAGAATCTCGCAGCGGAACGATAAAATATAATAGTCAAATAAACAGTTCATGAAGCTGTTTACTATACTTTGACAATTATTTATACAACATTTATCAGAGTTATACATATACAACAGAACAATTAAAATAATGCAGCAGACAGCATGATGCAAGGGTAATAATAGTAATAGTATACCAAATCTTTGTCTTCATCCACCGGAGTAGATCTTCAAAAATCAGAAAAATTCAGGACTGACCCGAGCGTAATGAAAAGACAAAACACTCGAGTCAGGACTAAAATATCCTTATGAAAGTTAAATCAATCGTAAATAAATATGAGTGTAACGGCGTCAGAGATGTTTACGGGGTTTGACATCTCATATCCAGTGTCAACGTGCGTGCAATAACTCAAGAGATGTTACAGGATTTTCCATCTCTTAAGGATCCGTTAAACTATCTACTATGTAGTAATGTACGCTAAGTAGATAATGCCTATCAGTAATATAAAGTATCAAAATAGCGTTAAGGTGTTACCATAATCCCCCTTAACACATTTTTATAATGTCATAGTCTATACAGCACCGTAAGCCCCACCGTAAACTGGTAGTTATCAGAGGGTACCCCATAGGTATACCACAAAATATAACGTAGTGGTCGCGAGTAGGATAATCAGTATGACAAGGTACATGAGACGATACCAACTAGGATACTAGTAGTTGCGTGATCTGGACTAATGTTGAGCATAGCCAGCAGCTACCCCAACACCGCGAAACAACACTCCCAAATCAAGGGGTGCACCCAAATCGAATCACAAATGTAATAGATATGGTATCGAAGAAGTGTGTCCGCTAGAGGTGGCGAACCTCAATGGCCCTGCGCGACTCCTGTTTTAGTCATGTCAGGGGTCATCCAATATCGTTCTCTTTCTTCAGTCAATGCGTTCACCAAACCGTCCACTTCATTCTGGATCAACACTCCGCGTATAATAGTTATTAAAGTGGTTTTCGGTATCGACAGAGAGTATGTCCATATCCGATCCCGGTCTCTTTAATAACTACGAATTATTACACCGTTGGCTCTTTTACATTTCAAATCGATTCATAATTTATATCAAAATATCATATTAGCTTCAAAAATCAAATCTATTTCAAATATCATCGTATCTATTCAAATGTAAGATTCCGTTTCAAAGATCATTTTTCGCATCAATATCTCATTTCGGTTTCAAAATCATTTCGAATTTCAATTTAGGTTGCAACTTCATTTAACTCAATCCGTATTTAAATTCAAGATTTAAATATAAACATTTCACCTTATTAACCAGCTTGAAATTTTTAGAAAATATTTTTAAGTAGTTTAAAAGTAGTTTAAATAATTAAAATAGTTAAAAATACTTAAAATCTTTAAAATGGATTTAAAATAGATAAATTAGTTTAAAATAATTTAAATTGGGTTAAGTAGATTAAAATATATTAAAATAGTTTAAGTATTCAAAATGGTTTATATAACAGAGTAATTTGGAAAACAAATTAAAACAGCTTCAAAACCAATCCATTTCAATTATAACTTCCCAATTCAAATCAATTTTAATTTCCATTTTACCGATTCAATTTCGATTTTAATTAAAACCAATGTCAAATTTGACTTCAAATTTATTCAATTTTATGTTCACCTTTAATTTATTCAATTTCAATTTATATCGATCTTTAGCTTGATTTTTCAAAATATCAATTTATAACACTTAACAAAATTATCCTTCAATATTCAAATTTAAATCCCAATTACAAATATGATTCAATTTCAAGCTCAATTCAAAATATCATTTTTATGTCACTTTTACTTAGTAATATTCAAAGCTCAAATTTAATGTTCAATCTTTAAAACAAATAAATTTCCGAAATTCAATCATATCCAAATTTTAAATCTCAAAGTCTCCACTTAAATTTATTCAACAATTTCTTTTAACCAAAATTTTATTTCAACATTCCAAACTCAAATTTTCGATAAATTCGATTTCTATAAATTGATTTCTATTTATCACTTTTAAATCAAAACATTTAAATAAATTTCAAATCGACGATTTTAAAAATTATTAATTTAGCCAATTCGGTGTCCGTATATAATTTTCTATCATGTGGCCAAGTAATTATTTATTTAAATTAAATGTCAGGGATGAGTATATATTACTTAAACCGATCACAATGTCATATGTATGCATAACAGTATATATAAGAAAATAAACATCCAAACATTTAAATATCAACCAATAACATCCATCAAAATACATCATCCAATAGACAATACAATTCATGGCAGTTTCATAGTTATCAATGTCAGGTAATTTAATCGCAATTCAATTTTAATTTCAATTTAACTGTCAACTTAATTTTTCAATGGTTAATTCAAATGACAAGCTATATGACAATTAAATTTTTATCAAACAACGACAAATAAAATCATAACACTTCATAATATCAAATTTAACTAGCATAAAAATATTTAGTACGTTGTGAGCGTTATAAAACACTCACCTTGATTTCAATGCAGTTCCAGCGTCTTATTTCGAATAAAATTAAACGAGCGTTTAATTTTACCCAAAATTTTCCCTAGCTTCAAACGCTTCCAATCTAGCTCCATAACGTAGTGCTCGACAATACGAACGCAGCTCCATAATGTAGTGCTCGACAATACGAACGTAATGCAACTTGTTTCGTCCGATTCCGACCTCGTACGAACAAGATATGATATTTTAAAGGTTACACGAATTTATAATATAATTAAATTACAATTTTAAACCCTACTGCAAATCTCAGCCGTCCATTTCAAAGCAACAAGATCCAGGCCGTTACCCCTTTCTTCCCATTCACGTTCGCTCCAAGCCAGGAAACCACGCACGCAAATAAACCCAAAGGCCGCCTCCCATTCGTCAAATTCGCACCCACATACGAGCAACTCCAGGTCGATCAAAGCACACCACGTCGAAGGCCTTCAAACAAGCCACCATCGGCCAGGAAAGGGTGGAGCTCGGCCCCCTAATTCACCTCGAAACTCGTGCCGACCGCGGCACCTTCCAGCTCCGTTTCCCATCGATCCACCTCTTTGTTTTCGATCGTGACCGTTGAACTGATAGTACTCGTTGCCCTCTACGTAATTGCAGTTGAAAACTTTTTGAAATTGTAAACGGATTCGAAGAATTTGGGGGGAAAAGACGAGTAAATTTCGGCCTTTGAATCTGATAATGGCGGCCAGCCATTTTTCTAGGGTTAGGGTTTTTTATAAAAAAAAACTAAAGAAGTGCCTTTATAGAAAAACGACGAACTCTATTCATTCCGGATTTTTCGAACTCCGATTTTACGCACAGTGACTGGCGTTTCTAGGGTTTACCCCACGTTCCAAACACAATTGAATAGGTTTCGGAAGCTAATTCGATCATCTGTGAGAGTTATGGAAATAAACGATCAAATTTAAATTAAGCCGATTAAACGAATTTCTATGGGTTTTGGCTCGCCCCGTACAAATGATAAATCCAATTGACTTGAAATTTGAAATCTTACAATAATATCACATTACGGATCCGATGAAACTGGTTTTGTCGAAATCCGAGACTGTTTGAAAAATGACTAATTTAACTCGTCAAATTAATATTAAAACAATTTCGATGCGTTTCGAGCTGCTACGGTTAAACAAAAACTCCGATTGCTACGAAAATTGAAATCCGATAATAAAAAACTATTACGGATCTAATGGAACTGGTTTCGTCCAATTCTGAGACTGTTCGAAAATTGGCTATTTTCGGTCGATAATTAAATATTAAAATATTCAATTTTCACAAATTTACTATTAATTCAATTTTAAAAGTTCTACAACATCATTCTTACTTTAATATGATAAAATAAAATTTTACAAATCATTTTTTAATCATATTAAACCCGTTATTCAATTATCCAATAAATTCCAATTTTTAAAATCTTATTAACTCTATTATAATCCCGATATAACTCACATTCACTTTGGTAACCAATTAGAATCATATTAAATCTAATTTTCAATTATTCACTCTATTTTCATATATTAAATTTCAATATCAAATTAATCATATCAAATCCGGAATTTAATTATTCAAACATTTGTGATATTAAATTTTAAACAAATTTGATTATTCTTAAATCACTATCTTTTGAGATATTCAAAACGAACTTAAAATTTTAACTTTTGAAACGAATTAAAATTATTGAACAACTATTTCCATTATACGGTTATTCAATTCCCATTATTAAATTATTCAATAATTTCCAAATATTTAATTTAAACAATTTCGATTATCCAATAATTCATTATCTTTTGAAATATTGAAATTGAACTTATAAGAATCAACTTTTAAAACCAATTCACAATTTAGAACACTATTTTTTATTTTACAGTTATTCAATTATTCAATAAGTTTTAAATATTTAATTTAAACAATTTACCTGTTCAATATTCAATATTTGATTTTTTTAAATAGATTTTTACTTATCAATCAAGTACTCTATTATACCCAATGAATTCAACATTTATTATCCTATTCAACTTTTGATTTCAAAGGCATTCACTAAGTAGCATTCATTTTTCATTACTTGGATAATTATTGTTGCAATTCATTCCAGTTATTATTATTCCAAACGAATTACAAATTTTTTTTCTAACATTAAATCACGAAATCTTTTAAATTAGCTATTTTAATTATAGAAAATTTACGGGTCGTTACACTCTCCCCCACTCAAAACTTTTTGTCCCCGAAAAAGAAAAAGAAGGGAAAAGGAACTAAGTATAGAATTCAACATTAGATATATTTTATTCAAAGTTACCAACTTATAAAACAATGAAATTCCATTTATAAAGTCATAACCATGCTTCCACTAAGTTACTCCGAACGATTTTCCAACTTTAAAAGTTAGTTATCAAAACAAGTTATAAAAAAAAATTGTAAAACTTGAAAAAATTTCTAACACCCGGATTTACGGAAAATTCCGGCAGAGTCTCCTTTGCGCGGCTCGATCGGTACAGCTACAAAACGCCCCTACGGGCCCCAAACCAACAAAAGAAAATCAAAAGCCAAGTGGCTCATCAAAAAATCACCAAATCCAATGACAAAATAAACATGTACCTTATATTTTATTAACGAGCGTATACGACTAATATAGCGCGAAAGAGAGCTCCAAATGCGAAGCAAGCGCAATCCGCACCTACTAAACCCTCAACAAACCATGAGAAACATGCATATATGAAAATAATATCAATGTACCTCATATAGCAACATAACAACTACATGTGCCAACATAGCAAATGCAACAAAACAACAAATGCAACCATCAATCAATTATTATCCAACTATCATCCAACAAATCCATAACCAATCAATATAAATTCACTTCTCATTAATATTTATTCACTTAGTTTTCAATTTTAATCACAGTTGATTCATTACGTTGGATTTTACTAACATTCATTCTTAATTCAATTAGTTAACATTCACTAATTTATATTTACATTAGTTCACTTCCAATTTGAATCAAATTAAATTCTTTTAAATTCATTTAACTTCCAATTTGATTCCAATGATTTATAGCTTTCAATTTCATTAACACTTAATGAATTATATACAATCAACTAACAATCATATAACAACCAAATCATACCCAACATAACCAAATTATTAATTTTACATTCAATTTGGTTTTTCTCTTTCATATATATATCCTGTTATATATTTTTAAAAGAATCATTTTATATTTGGCATCTTAAATTCCCAATATTAAATTTAATTAAGTCCTTAAGCCATACATATATCATCCGTGAGCAATATCAATCTAATCGCTTATTCGATCACACAATTTCACTTCCAACTAGTATCGTTCACCCGACTCTCTAGTGCGGACTCAGATTTGGTTCCTTGATTGGAAACTGTTACTCTCCTTGCATAACCATATACTATGATAGAGAACTCCAGAATCAAATTAAAAATCCATATCGAAAATCGAGTGAAAAATCCTAACTTGGATCGATATAAATCATCTCGAAATTTGGTGCTCGAATTTGGATCAAATCGTTATGCGAATAAAATAATATATGTATAATCTCACGTATTGCCTTCCAATGGATTTCTATCCAATTTATCTATATTAAATTATTTTATTGACTTTCATTTTATTTACAATTAATTGTTCACAATCCATTATTTAGTTAATATATCTATTTCTTTACATAGCATACTCTTCAACATTATCTTTTCTTAAACATCATATCAAAGAATTTGTTTACTCAAGTTCATTTTAAACATTCTATATAATTTAATTAAATTCAATTTCATTTTCCAATTGATTCTTAGCTATAAGAAATTCCTTTGTTTACGTTTATTGCATTTTCATAATTTCAGTTAATAACGAATTCATTTGTGAAACATTTTATTAACCAGCACTTTAGTTTATTAATCATCCTATAAAAGTCTAACCTCTCCTAAATGACTTTTCTTAGTTTACAGTTATCTTAAAGGTTACAAATTCAAAAAAAAATCTATGCAATTTATATTTATTTTCTATAACCAATTTACAAAAGATATTATACAATTCATTTGTCTTCTTTCTTAAGTTCACTTACTTGTTCCATTAATCCATCCATCATTTCATGCTATATTTAGGTTTATAACATTTTTATCACAACCAAATTTTCATTTATATACATTCTAATTCCTTTGAGTTTTTCTTACTTGTATACTTCAATTATTTTCAGGTTCTGTTTATCTATACAATATCTCATTACATATCCAAACATCATTTTAACTTCTTTTTTTTCATTTGGTAAGTCTGTTATATGTTATCAGAATGTAATTTTGGTATTATACAAATTTATAGAATTTCATTTTTCTTAATTAGAATGTTCACAAATTTAATTTGTTTAAATCTTCTTTTCCTTTCAACTTTAAAGTTTTCCAAAACAATAAGCTTAGATATCTTAATCCTCTTATTTTATAAATTCTGGTTATTCACATTTCATTCAAATAATTTGAAAATTATTAATTAACAGAACTTAGAAATTTAAATGCCCAGTTCTTTTCAAATCATTTGAGATAAACATATACACTTATATCTTTAATATATCGAATCATACCTTTGGAGTTTAAACCAAAACCCATTTACCCAAAATAATTTCGAAGAAAAGCAAAGCTTCTTAGAAGTCTTCCCACTTTGAGACTCGAAAATGAACGTCGATGATGTTGCGCAGTCATCACCGAAATTGTTTTCCAGCGACAGAAGAGAGGAGTACTGAATTCGTTCCTTCCTTTAAAAATCTTTTCAAAATATTTCCATAAACAATTTCCAAATAATATTACTATATATTTCTTCAGAGCTTTGCGAACCACTTTCAAAATCCCGGGTCTTAAATTCAATATTTTCCAATTTAAATCTATTTTAATTTATAAGTCACCTTTATAAAACGTTCTTATAGGATTTTCTTTCTTAAAACATTCCACAAGTGTTTTATCATTGTTTATTTTGTAGTTCAGCTTATTTATTAAATTACAATATCCAATTAATGATAATAACCAATATTTTCATTTCTAACAACCAAGTAAGCTAGATAAGTCACAATAATTTCTGAAAATTTTCTTTATATACAAAATATAATTAGAGCAAAATTATTTCATTTACCCAATTTCAAAACAATACTATGTCGAATTGTTCTGTTTAAGTGTTTAGAGATTCCTATCAATTACGTTAATTACTCGTATTGACCAGAATCTATAAGCCACTCAACAAATCAACCGACACAATATAAAACATTTTATATCACTAACAAATACGCTCTCTCATATATATACACTCAGCGACTCATAATAAGGTATTACTACCCTATTTATAAAGAGTCAGACCCCACAAAGCTAAGGTTATCGCTAAACCAAAGCTCTGACACCAACTATAACGACCCGTCTTTTTGGACAATTTAAATTGACGATCAAATACACATGTCCATTCCAAACCATTTAAAAGGGCAGATAGTTATTGGGGTAAATAAGAAAAGAAAAGAAAGAGAAATAAAGGAAATGAAACAACACAGAATCTCGCAGCGGAACGATAAAATATAATAGTCAAATAAACAGTTCATGAAGCTGTTTACTATACTTTGACAATTATTTATACAACATTTATCAGAGTTATACATATACAACAGAATAATTAAAATAATGCAGCAGATAGCATGATGCAAGGGTAATAATAGTAATAGTATACCAAATCTTTGTCTTCATCCTCCAGAATAGATCTTCAAAAATCTGAAAAACTCAGGACTGACCCGAGCGTAATGAAAAGACAAAACACTTGAGTCAGGACTAAAATATCCTTATGAAAGTTAAATCAATCATAAATGAATATGAGTGTAACGGCGTCGGAGATGTTTACGGGGTTTGACATCTCATATCCAGTGTCAATGTGCGTGCAATAACTCAAGAGATGTTACGGAATTTTCCATCTCTTAAGGATCCGTTAAACTATCTACTATGTAGTAATGTACGCTAAGTAGATAATGCCTATCAGTAATATAAAGTATCAAAATAGCGTTAAGGCCTTACCATAATCCCCCTTAACACATTTTTATAATGCCATAGTCTATACAGCACCGTAAGCCCCACCGTAAACTGGTGGTTATCAGAGGGTACCCCATAGGTAAACACAAAACATAACGTAGTGGTCGCGAGTAGGATAATCAGTATGACAAGGTACATGAGGCGATACCAACTAGGATACTAGTAGTTGCGTGATCCGGACTGATGTTGAGCATAGCCAGCAGCTACCCCAACACCGCGAAACAACACTCCCAAATCAAGGGGTGCACCCAAATCGAATCAAAAATGTAATAGATATGGTATCGAAGAAGTGTGTCCGCTAGAGGTGGCGAACCTCAATGGCCCGGCGCGGCTCCTGTTTTAGTCATGTCAGGGGTCATCCAATATCGTTCTATTTCTTCAGTCAACGCATTCACCAAACCATCCACTTCATTCTGTATCAACACTCCGCGTATAATAGTTATTAAAGTGGTTTTCGGTATCGATAGGGAGTATGTCCATATCCGATCCCGGTCTCTTTAATAACTACGTATTATTACAACGTTGGCTCTTTTATATTTCAAATCGATTCATAATTTATATCAAAATATCATATTCGCTTCAAAAATCAAATCCATTTCAAATATTATCGTATCTATTCAAATGTAAGATTCCGTTTCAAAGATCATTTTTCGCATCAATATCTCATTTCGGTTTCAAAATCATTTCGAATTTCAATTTAGGTTGCAACTTCATTTAACTCAATTCGTATTTAAATTCAAGATTTAAATATAAACATTTCACCTTATTAACCAGCATGAAATTTTTAGAAAATAGTTTTAAGTAGTTTAAAAGTAGTTTAAATAATTAAAATAGTTAAAAATACTTAAAATCTTTAAAATGGATTTAAAATAGATAAATTAGTTTAAAATAATTTAAATTGGGTTAAGTAGATTAAAATAGATTAAATAGTTTAAGTATTCAAAATGGTTTATATAACAGAGTAATTTGGAAAACAAATTAAAACAGCTTCAAAACCAATCCATTTCAATTATAACTTCCCAATTCAAATCAATTTCAGTTTCCATTTTACCAATTCAATTTCGATTTTAATTCAAACCAATGTCAACTTTGACTTCAAATTTATTCAATTTTATGTTCACCTTTAATTTATTCAATTTCAATTTATATCGATCTTTAGCTTGATTTTTCAAAATATCAATTTATAACACTTAACAAAATTATCCTTCAATATTCAAATTTAAATCCCAATTACAAATATGATTCAATTTCAAGCTCAATTCAAAATATCATTTTTATGTCACTTTTACTTAGTAATATTCAAAGCTCAAATTTAATGTTCAATCTTTAAAACAAATAAATTTCCGAAATTCAATCATATCCAAATTTTAAATCTCAAAGTCTCCACTTAAATTTATTCAACAATTTCTTTTAACCAAAATTTTATTTCAACATTCCAAACTCAAATTTTCGATAAATTCGATTTCTATAAATTGATTTCTATTTATCACTTTTAAATCAAAACATTTAAATAAATTTCAAATCGACGATTTTAAAAATTATTAATTTAGCCAATTCGGTGTCCGTATATAATTTTCTATCATGTGGCCAAGTAATTATTTATTTAAATTAAATGTCAGGGATGAGTATATATTACTTAAACCGATCACAATGTCATATGTATGCATAACAGTATATATAAGAAAATAAACATCCAAATATTTAAATATCAACCAATAACATCCATCAAAATACATCATCCAATAGACAATACAATTCATGGCAGTTTCATAGTTATCAATGTCAGGTAATTTAATCGCAATTCAATTTTAATTTCAATTTAACTGTCAACTTAATTTTTCAACGGTTAATTCAAATGACAAGCTATATGACAATTAAATTTTTATCAAACAACGACAAATAAAATCATAACACTTCATAATATCAAATTTAACTAGCATAAAAGTATTTAGTACGTTGTGAGCGTTATAAAACACTCACCTTGATTTCAATGCAGTTCCAGCGTCTTATTTCGAATAAAATTAAACGAGCGTTTAATTTTACCCAAAATTTTCCCTAGCTTCAAACGCTTCCAATCTAGCTCCATAACGTAGTGCTCGACAATACGAACGCAGCTCCATAATGTAGTGCTCGACAATACGAACGTAATGCAACTTGTTTCGTCCGATTCCGACCTCGTACGAACAAGATATGATATTTTAAAGGTTACACGAATTTATAATATAATTAAATTACAATTTTAAACCCTACTGCAAATCTCAGCCGTCCATTTCAAAGCAACAAGATCCAGGCCGTTACCCCTTTCTTCCCATTCACGTTCGCTCCAAGCCAGGAAACCACGCACGCAAATAAACCCAAAGGCCGCCTCCCATTCGTCAAATTCGCACCCACATACGAGCAACTCCAGGTCGATCAAAGCACACCATGTCGAAGGCCTTCAAACAAGCCACCATCGGCCAGGAAAGGGTGGAGCTCGGCCCCCTAATTCACCTCGAAACTCGTGCCGACCGCGGCACCTTCCAGCTCCGTTTCCCATCGATCCACCTTTTTGTTTTCGATCGTGACCGTTGAACTGATAGTACTCGTTGCCCTCTACGTAATTGCAGTTGAAAACTTTTTGAAATTGTAAACGGATTCGAAGAATTTGGGGGGAAAAGACGAGTAATTTTCGGCCTTTGAATCTGATAATGGCGGCCGGCCATTTTTCTAGGGTTAGGGTTTTTTATAAAAAAAACTAAAGAAGTGCCTTTATAGAAAAACGACGAACTCTATTCATTCCGGATTTTTCGAACTCCGATTTTACGCGCGGTGACCGACGTTTCTAGGGTTTACCCTGCGTTTCGAACACAATGGAATAGGTTTCGGAAGCTAATTCGATCGTCTGTGAGAGTTATGGAAATAAACGATCAAATTTAAATTAAACCGATTAAACGAATTTCTATACGTTTTGGCTCGCCCTGGACAAATGATAAATCCAATTGAATTGAAATTTGAAATCTTACAATAATATCACATTACGGATCCGATGAAACTGATTTTGTCGAAATCCGAGACTGTTTGAAAAATGACTAATTTAACTCGTCAAATTAATATTAAAACAATTTCGATGCGTTTCGAGCTGCCACGGTCAAACGAAAACTCCGATTGCTACGAAAATTGAAATCCGATAATAACAAACTATTACGGAGCCAACGGAACTGGTTTCGTCCAATTCTGAGACTGTTCGAAAATTGGCTATTTTCAGTCGATAATTAAATATTAAAATATTCAATTTTCACAAATTTACTTTTACTTCAATTTTAAAAGTTCTACAACATCATTCTTACTTTGTTATGATAAAATAAAATTTTATAAATCATTTTTAATCATATTAAACCCGTTATTCAATTATCCAATAAATTCCAATTTTAAAATCTTGTTAACTCTATTATAATCCCGATATAGCTTACATTCACTTTGAAAACCAATTTAAATCATATTAAATCAAATTTTCAATTATTCACTCTATATTCATATATTAAATTTCAATATCAAATTAATCATATCAAATCCGGAATTTAATTATTCAAACATATGCGATATTAAATTTTAAACAAATTTGATTATTCTTAAATCACTATCTTTTGAGATATTCAAAACGAACTTAAAATTTTAACTTTTGAAACGAATTAAAATTATAGAACAACTATTTCCATTATACGGTTATTCAATTCCCATTATTAAATTATTCAATAATTTCCAAATATTTAATTTAAACAATTTCGATTATCCAATAATTCATTATCTTTTGGAATATTGAAATTGAACTTATAAGAATCAACTTTTAAAACCAATTCACAATTTAGAACACTATTTTTTATTTTACAGTTATTCAATTATCCAATAAGTTTTAAATATTTAATTTAAACAATTTACCTGTTCAATATTCAATATTTGATTTTTTTTAAATAGATTTTACTTATCAATCAACTACTCTATTATACCCAATGAATTCAACATTTATTATCCTATTCAACTTTTGATTTCAAAGGCATTCACTAAGTAGCATTCATTTTTCATTACTTGGATAATTATTGTTGAAATTCATTCCAGTTTTTATTATTCCAAACGAATTACAAATTTTTTTTCTAACATTAAATCACGAAATCTTTTAAATTAGCTATTTTAATTATCGAAAATTTACGGGTCGTTACAAAGCTAGACAAACGGTGAAGTGAAATCCTAAAAGCTGAAGCGGCAACAGAATCAAAGACAGAGACTATCCTGAAATAACTCGGTCTGACCCGAGTATTATTTAAAAGAAAATAATAAACGGATCAGACTAATTTAAACTTAGATGTGAATGCATCATAAACAACATCAAGAAAAATAATAATAGTCTCGAATGAGACTATTCAACATAAAAATCAACAAAGTTCAAAATAAAGAATTCTCAATTTTAACTCCATCAAAATCAATAATCTCGAATGAGACTATTCAACATAAATAATTACCATAGTTTAAATGAAGAAATCTCAATTTAAACTCCACTAAAATCAGCTTTTAAATTCCCAATTGAATTCAAAACAGCAATACGCAAATTTATAATCTCGGATGAGACTATACACTAAATTATAATCTCGGAAGTGACTATACACAAAATTATAATCTCGGAAGAGACTATACACAAAATGATAATCTCGGATGAGATTATACAACATAGTAATCAACATAGTTTAAAGGAAGAAATCCCATTAAACATCATCAAATAAATTTCCAAATTCACAATTGAATTCGAAACAGCGGTATACAAAAATCTAGAAATCAGTTAAGATAGCTAGAAAATCAGCATTCATAAAATCTAGAAATCAAAATAAGATAACTAGAAAATCAACATAAAAGATGGATCGATCCTAGCAATTGGCGAGGTTTAGCTACGCCGCACGTGCATCTCATATGGCCGAAGCCTACCAAGTAATATATTTTTGTCGCCCAACAAATGACCCGAAGGTCCAACAAATGACCCGAGGTCTAGTACTGGTAATTGACCCGAAGGTCCATCATATGACCCGAAGGTCCAGCATAGTGACTCGAAAGCTCACAAAAATCATCAAAATCATCAAACAACAAATATTTCAATTAACGAGTCCGGAATTAACCGAAATAGTAAAAGTGTGGTTCCATACTCCGCACTTTTGCTAAATCGTTTAAATCGCTTCATCGTTTCCTTGAAAGTGCAAAATTGTGCATTTTATATAAATAACATTTTACGTTCTCAAACGGACAAGTCCGGAATTAAGCGAATCAGTAAAAGTAAGGGTTCATAGTCCTCAATTTTGCTGAAGCGTTTAAATCGATTTCTTATTATTTTGAAAGCGCAAACTGTAAAAATTTTGGAAACAATTTTATTTTAAAATGATTTTTAAAACACGTGATTAAAACAGAAACAACTATAGCAATTTCGACGAGGAAATCGCGCTTCACAAAATACCGTAAAAACGGATACCAAATCAGCATTGTGAGATAACCGCTTAAACATTCACTTTAAATTGACGGTTACTGAAATCAAACAACAGTAATTTTTATTTGTCAAAATGTCATCAAAACAACACGCTTCAAAAATATAATACCAGCGTAAAAGTTTCTGTTATAAAATAACGGCGTAAAAATACGTTTTAAAACGTAACACCGGTTCAACGTAAATTAAATAGTGGACTGCACCACTATATTTTCATCAAAAATATTTTGCACTGTCTCAACATACCCTTTAAACATTGTACGCAACTTAAACTTATACACGTATATAAAATGTAACAAAGTCTGGACTTGACAAAAGTTGATTTCGCTTGCATATGCTTATCAATTGTGTTGTTGCCTACATTATTATGATATGCAGGTTTTCGTGTATTCAAACTTTAGCATGCTAGAGTCTGCATATAAAAAAAAAGTCACGTGCATGCTAAAAATAAGAAAATAACCTGGACTTTGCATTTTCTTGCTAAAAATGTTTATACCTAGTGATGAAGTGGATAAGTTAACATGGCCTGAAACTTGTTTTTTTTTTTCTTTCAACTCAGTCACGTATTTATACTTTCATGAAAGTTTCCTAAACAAAGCACACATATGCACTATACACTACTCACATTTTCATTACACGTTTACTAAATTTCACACTACCAGGACCCTATGCATGTTATTGTGTGTTCAAATATTTTTTTTTTTAAACAAAAATGGTTTATAACAAAATATATAATATAATGCACGTATGAAGTTGTAATACTTCAAACAAATACGCATGCACTAATCAAGATCTGGGCATATTTATGTATGCACGCAATACACATGAATGCACACTGATATATGCGCACACCATATATATATATATATGTCTATATATATATATATATATGTATATACATATATATGTATATGTATATACATCTATATGTATATGTATATACATATATATGTATATACATATATATGTATATATATATATATATATACATATATATATATATATATTTTTCCGCACGGTAATGAAGATGAACACTGAACTGTCCAAACTATGAAAAACATGGTGCTACACTGCGATAAAATAACGTGTATCAGAACTTATTAATTTTTTTCTTCATGCAACACCAAAATTTATAGCTTGGGCTTGAGTGTATCAAGCAACGTGGCACCACTATATTACTCAAGATGCAAAGCATACTCTCCCACACTGACGCGTCAGAAGGTGCAAAGGAGTGGCCTGACTTCAATATTATACAACATGCACGTCTCAAAAATTTTGAAGTAAAAATAAATGGTGTTCGGCCAATTATTTGCATGCATAAAAAAAATAACTGAGTTTCAAATTTTCGCACCTTATAACCTTTTACGCAAATAATAATAGTGTGGTCTAGATATACTTTGTACGCAAGAAGAGAAAACATGAATTTGCACCTGGACTATATTTTCTCTTTGCACACATAAAATGCAAAAAGCACGCTGGCCTACACTTGCGCATTTTCATGCATGAATCAATAAATGGTCAGAACTACAAATTTTCACACTAACATGGACAAATGTCTATTTATACTTTGCACGCCGGTTATAGGAATAAACAACAGAAAAACACAAAAAATAGGCAACATAGTTATTAAACTAGAAATGTGAGTGTAACACTCACTTAATTTGCTTCCAGAATCTTTATGCAACCAGGAACCGATTGAACACAAAACGAACTGCCATTGAAGTGTTTTGCAGAGCAACTTGAAAAGTGAAAGCAACCCAAAAGAATTGATGCGGCTACCGAAATATTTTTGAAACAAATGAAATGATGAAGGCTACTACTATGTTTCCCAATGTGCAAAATTCAAGGCCAAAGGTACAAAAGCATTAAATTGTAGACGTGAGCAAATATAAGAAAATGACATGTTGTGCACATAAAATGATGGCAGTAAAAATGTTCACAAGCTTTATAAAAATGGATGTGACGGCAAAACAAGTTGTGTTCACATTGACTATATTATTAAGCACAAAACATTCTACAAATCAAATAACAGCAAGTACCCTAAGCAAACATGCACAGTGCAAAATATATTTTCAAGTAACATGTATATACGTACTAAAGGTGGTCTGCACCCTCAATTAATGCATGAACAAAATGAAGAGGGCCAGGCCAATTTACTTTCACGCACTTTCAGCCTATATCAGTCCATACTCAGGGCAAGTAACATTGGTCTATATTATCTTATTTTATTTGTCTCACCAATTAGTGTCAAAATTGTTTACGGTAACAAGAAGGATTTATGGCTGAAATAAGACACAAGCAATTACATTTAAATGATAACCAAAGTATGAGTTCTTGTACAACTATTTCAAATAGAAGAAAATGTATCAATGCAAAATGGTGATGTCATATGAACTGACTTTAAAATCATTTTCGCATTGCAAATTTATTTTTTTAAATATTTTAATTTAAATATTTCTATTTCAAATATTTACCCCGACAGTAATGCAAAAATCACGGTCGTTACAAACTCCCCCCTTATAAAAATTGCGTCCTGCAATTTTCATATTAGAAGCAGTCAATAACACAAATAATTCACCACAACAAATATTTGAAAAGAAAAGATGAATGAGAATGCTCACCCCCACCCGAAGAGGAGAGAAAACCAGGATAAGAACACTCAATGAATTCTCTGGTTTCCCAAGTGCAATCTTTGGGATTTGCGGACCATTGAATTTTCACAAGCAGGATTGCTTTATTCCGAAGGCGTTTAACATCCGAAGTTAGCACACGAATAGGATTTTGCATATTAGACAAGTCGGGTGAGATCTCAAGATCTTACAACATATGAGGATCAATAATAGAATCTGAATCTCGAAGGCATCGACGAAGATGAGATACATGAAATACGTCATGAATTTCTGAAAAATGGATAGGTAGCGATACACGATAAGAAACTGGGCCAATGCGTTCCGTAATTGGAAATGGTTCAATATAACGAGGAGCCAATTTTCCGAAGCTACAAAAACGTACACACCCTTCATTGGGAAAATACGAATGAATACGCGATCGCCAACAGAAAATTTCAAAGGCTTTCAACGATGATTGGCATAAGATTTTTGCCTAATCTGAGCCTCTTTCATTCTCTGTCTAATAAAATCAGTCCTCCCAGAAGATTCACGAATAAAATCGGGGGCGAGAACTAACTTTTCCCCCGATTCCAACCAACAAGATGGTGATCCACACGGTCTTCCATAAAGAGTTTCGAAAGGAACTATACCGATACTGGATTGGAAATTGTTATTACAAGAGAACTCAACAAGAGATAAGTGGTCTTCCCAACTACTACCAAAGACAAGAAGCAGTCCGATTGGACTTGATAAAAATAAAATGGGCTGATTTGGTCAAACGATCAACAATCCCTCGAACACTAGTATGGCCCGACCTCGAACGAGGTAGACCATCAATGAAGTCTATAGAAATCTGATCTCATTTCCATAATGGAATCTCAAGAGGCTGCAAAAGACGACTAGGACGCTGGTGTTCTGCTTTAACAAGTTGACAAGTCATGTAACGACTCACATAACTTGCAACCTCACGCTTCATAACCTTCCAAAAGTATAAGCGTTTCATATCAGCCTACATCATACTACTACCCGGATGAATAGTATGCTTAGAACGACGACAGTCCTCACGAATGTCATTTCTAAGATTAGAAACACTAGGCATGATCAACATTCCCTTCTTTCGAATAAAACCATGAATATCAATATCGAAATCCTTTAGATCATCACTTCGGGATTCCGATTTACAACCCTGAGTAAGATAGGAGATCTGGATCTTGTTTCTGGGCATCGGCAACACGATCCAACTAATTAGAACGAGCTTCCATGCTAAATAAAAGCACAGGAGAATCAGAAACTGAAGGACAACCTCTAATATCACAAAGAGATAAAGCTTCCAATATATTCCACTCTGCTAGCATCATGGAAACAACAATTTGCTGTTTGCGACTAAGCGCATCAGCAACTTGATTGTCCTTACCAGGAGTATACTGCATATCGAAATCATATGAAGCTAGAAATTCGAGTCAATGCTGTTGTCTCAAATTAAGTTCTTTCTGAGTGAATAGATATTTCAGAGATTTGTGATCAAAGTGGAGAACATCACTCCTCTCCGAAATAATGATGTCAAACTCTAAAAGCGAAACAATAGTCGCGAGCACTAGATCATGAGTGGCATACTTAGTCTCGATCGGCTTTAATTGTAAAGAAGCATAAGTGATAGCACATTTTCTTTTTTTTGCAAGAGAACGGCACCCAAACCAATACGACTAGCTTTGGTATAAATAATAGAGTCTTGGTTCTCTTCGGGAACCACAAGAATAAGAGTATCGGAAAAGAGTTCTTTCAAATAATCTTCTTTCCTGAAAAGATAAAACTTCCAAAAATTTCAATTGTCTTTACGAAAACATTTTCTAGAAAATTTTTCTTTTTATAGATCAATTTATTGTGTCAAATTGTCTCATCAAAGCGTTTAGGAGATTCCTATCGATAACGTTGATCAAACGCATCGACCAGAATTCTTAAAGCACTCAATGGGCAATACAATCACAAAATCATCTTCTATATGATAAACACAAATCCAATTATACTTGTAATTAGATCTTAAGAAGAAGATTTCACAAAATTTTAAATTACTGTTTTCATCCAAAATTAATAAATACACAAATTGAGTCATCGAGATGTTCATAGAATACTCGTTTCATAAAATGGATGAAATAAGCTGGGTAAACTGAATGACATAATAAGTCATTCCTAAGAATCACAACGAATGCGAAATGCGGTAAAAGGGATGCTAACTTCCGCAACTCATAGCCAAATGAAAACCGGTGGCAAGATCGAGTTGGAAGAAGAGCTAGAACGAATAAATAGTTTGGCTTCCAACTCAGATAATTGTTGCTTGAGTTCCTCATTTTCCTTAGTAGACATCATCGTGGGAGGACGACTATCAGGATGAGCACCAGAGATAAGATCAATACGGAACTCAATTGCCCACTTCGGCGGCAATCACGAAATAGGCTCAAAGACATCAGGAAAATCACAAACAACTAGAATATTTAGCTATAATAGCCTCCGATTTGAAGGAAGAAATGAAAGCATTCGAAGGATGGTCCATACTTCGAAATATAATAGATATCTGCTCGATAGCATCGGGATGCTAGAGATACAAAGTTCTTTCGGGACATAGGATTGAACTTCATAACGGACGAGCCAATCCATTTCCAAAATTATACCAAAACGAAAAGGATCCCTAACATGCAGATTCTCATAAAAGGAAAAGTCATAAAGAATAATCTCAATCTCAACATTCAACAACCCAAGAGTAGCGGATCCACCAATAGGATTCGCAATTCTCAGATAGTCGCAAAGACTAACAACATCCAAAGGAAAACAACAACAAGATCCTTTAACAAACACGATGCACCCGTATCGAAAAGAACTCCAATAGAAGGGCCACGAAATAAAATAAAACCTTCCAAAATAGAAGGAGTAAAATCCTTGGCTGAGAAGAATCAACAGAAGCTTAAGCAACATTAAGCTTCCCGGAATTGAAACCCTTAGGAGCAATAAGACAATCAGAAACAAAGGACTTTCCTTGTTTTAACTCAAGGAAACTACAAGAAAAAATCGATAAGGAATTTAACAAATGGAATACTATGGAAATATGAAATATATTTCTAGACATATTCCAACTTGTTAGAGAGGATAAAAGTTTAAAAACAACGAAAGAATAGATTAGAAAGGCACGAATAAAACCCTCGAATAGTTGTAACACATGTACCATTCTGCTTCTGTTTCGTGTTTATTATAACTTATTCTGAACCTCTACTCTGGTACCAAGCTATGACGCCCCACCTCTATGCTCACAATAACAAAGGTTATTATAAGGAACAACGTCTACTATTGCGAAGAATAAGGCTTGTTAGAAGCGAGCATCCGTAAGTTATGCCTTAGACGAGTATTGA
Source organism: Allium cepa (assembly GCA_030765085.1). Lineage (NCBI taxonomy): Eukaryota > Viridiplantae > Streptophyta > Magnoliopsida > Asparagales > Amaryllidaceae > Allium > Allium cepa. The sequence continues at coordinate 819,776,304 of CM060929.1, forward strand.
TTACATCGATAGGAGTTGTGTAAATTACTCCCAAAGATATATATTCAATCCAAATCTAAAACGAAACTACAGTGGCTTAAGAAAAATCCGGAACAACTCATAATAACAACAACACTGATAAATATAATCACATCAGAACAGAAATATCAGATATATAGCGAAAGACAAGTCTGGAATAGATGCTACAACAATCGATAGTTCACATGAACCAAATGTACATATATACAAAGACATCAACCTACATGAGATGACAATATACACACCAAAATGAAACACCTTGAAGCTAGACAAACGGTGAAGTGAAATCCCAAAAGCTAAAGCGGCAACAAAATCAGAGATAGCGACTATCCTGAAATAACTCGGTCTGACCCGAGTATTATTTAAAAGAAAATAATAAATGGATCAGACTAATTTAAACTTAGATGTGAATGCATCATAAACAACTTCAAGCAAAATAATAATAGTCTCGAATGAGACTATTCAACATAAGAAATCAACATAGTTCAAAATAAAGAACTCTCAATTTAAACTCCATCAAAATCAATAATCTCGAATGAGACTATCAACATAAATAATCACCATAGTTTAAATAAAGAAATCTCAATTTAAACTCCATTAAAATCAGCTTTTAAATTCCCAATTAAATTCAAAACAGCAATACGCAAATTTATAATCTCGGATTAGACTATACACAAAATTATAATATCGGAAGTGACTATACACAAAATTATAATCTCGGATGAGACTATACAACATAGTAATCAACATAGTTTAAAGGAAAAAATCCCATTAAACATCATCAAATAAATTTCCAAATTCACAATTGAATTCAAAACAGCAGTATACAAAAATGTAGAAATCAGTTAAGATAGCTAGAAAATCAGCAATCACAAAATCTAGAAATCAAAATAAGATTACTAGAAAATCAACATAAAAGATGGATCGATCGCAGCAGATGGCGAGTTTTAGCTACGCCGCACGTGCATCTCATATGGCCGAAGCCTACCAAGTAATATATTTTTGTCGCCCAACAAATGACCCGAAGGTCCAACAAATGACCTGAAGGTCTAGTACTGGTAATTGAACCGAAGGTCCATCATATGACCCGAAGGTCCAGCATAGTGGCTCGAAAGCTCACAAAAATCATCAAAATCATCAAACAACAAATATTTCAATTAACGAGTCCGGAATTAACCGAAATAGTAAAAGTGTGGTTGCATACTCCGCACTTTTGCTAAATCGTTTAAATCGCTTCATCGTTTCCTTGAAAGTGCAAAATTGTGCATTTTATATAAATAACATTTTACGTTCTCAAACGGACAAGTCCGGAATTAAGCGAATCAGTAAAAGTAAGGGTTCATAGTCCTCAATTTTGCTGAAGCGTTTAAATCGCTTTCTCATTCTTTTGAAAGCGCAAACTGTAAAATTTTTGGAAACAATTTTATTTTAAAATGAGTTTTAAAACACGTGATTAAAACAGCAACAACTATAGCAATTTCGACGAGGAAATTGCGCTTCACAAAACACCGTAAAAATGGATACCAAATCAGCGTTGCGGGATAACCACTTAAACATTCACTTTAAATTGACGGTTACTGTAATTTTTATTTGTTAAAATGTCATCAAAACAACACGCTTCAAAAATATAATACTGGCGTAAAAGTTTCCGTTATAAATAACAGCGCAAAAATACGTTTCAAAATGTAACACCGGTTCAACGTAAATTAAATAGTGGACTGCACCACTATATCTTCATCAAAAATATTTTGCACTGTCTCAACATATCCTTTAAGACATTGTACGCAACTCAAACTTATACACGTATATAAAATGTAACAAAGTACGGATTTGGCAAAAGTTGATTTCGCTTGCATATGCTTATCAATTGTGTTGTTGCCTACATTATTATGATATGCAGGTTTTCGTGTATTCAAAATTTAGCATGCAAGAGTCTGCACATAAAAAAAAGTCACGTGCATACTAAAAACAAGAAAATAATCTGGACTTTGCATTTTCTTGCTAAAAATGTTTATACCTAATGATGAAGTGGATAAGTTAACATGGCCTGAAACTTGTTTTTTTTTCTTTCAACTCAGTCACGTATTTATACTTTCATGAAAATTTCCTAAACAAAGCACACGTATGCACTATACACTACTCACATTTTCATTACACGTTCACTAAATTTCACACTACCAGGACCCTATGCATGTTATTGTTTGTTCAAATATTTTTTTTTAAACAAAAATGATTTATAACAAAATATATAATATAATGCACGTATGAAGTTGTAAAACTTCAAACATATACGCACGCACTAATCAAGATGTGGGCATATTTATGTATGCACGCAATACACATGAATGCACACTGATATATGCGCACACCCTATTTTTTTTTTGCCGCATGGTAGCGATTAGCGAAGATGCACACCGAACTGTCCAAACTATGAAAAACATGGTGCTACACTGCGATAAAATAACGTGTATCGGAACTTATTAAAATTTTTTTCATGCAACACCAAAATTTATAGTTTGGGCTTGAGTGTATCAAGCAACATGGCACCACTATATTACTCAAGATGCAAAGCATACTCTCCCACACTGACGCGTCAGAAGGTGCAAAGGAGTGGCATGACTTCAATATTATACAACATGCACGTCTCAAAAAATTTGAAGTAAAAATAAATGGTGTTCGGCCAATTATTTGCACGCATAAAAAAAATAACCGAGTTTCAAATTTTCGCACCTTATAACCTTTTACGCAAATAATAATAGTGTGGTCTAGATATACTTTGTACGCAAGAAGAGAAAACATGAATTTGCACCTGGACTATATTTTCTCTTTACACGCATAAATGCAAAAAGCACGCTGGCCTAGACTTACGCATTTTCACGCATGAATCAATAAATGGTCAGAACTACAAATTTTCACACTAACCTGGACAAATGTCTATTTATACTTTGCACGCCGGTTATAGGAATAAACAATAGAAAAACAAAAAAAAATAGGCAGCATAGTTTTTAAACTAGAAATGTGAGTGTAACACTCACTTAATTTGCTTACAGAATCTTTATGCAACCCGGAACCGATTGAACACAAAACGAAACTGCCATTGAAGTGTTTTGAAGAGCAACTTCAAAAGTGAAAGCAACCCAAAAGAATTGATGCAGCTACCGAAATATTTTTGAAACAAATGAAATGATGAAGGCTACTACTATGTTTCCGAATGTGAAAAATTCAAGGCCAAAGGTACAAAAACATTAAATTGTAGACGTGAGCAAATAATAAGAAAATGACATGTTGTGCACATAAAATGATGGCAGTAAAAATGTTCACATGCTTTATAAAAATGGATGTGACGGCAAAACAAGTTGTGTTCACATTGACTATATTATTAAGCACAAAACATTTTACAAGTCAAATAACAGCAAGTACCCTAAGCAAACATGCACAGTGCAAAATATATTTTCAAGTAACATGTATATACGTACTAAATGCGGTCTGTACCCTAAATTAAGGCATGAACAAAATGAAGAGGGCCAATTTACTTTCACGCATGGACAAAATGAGGTGTGCCAGGCTAATCTACTTTCAGCCTATATCAGTCCATACTCAGGGCAAGTAACATTGGTCCATATTATCTTATTTTATTTGTCTCACCAATTAGCGTCAAAATTGTTTACGGTAACGAGAAGGATTTATGGCTGAAACAAGACACAAGTAATTATATTTAAATGATAACCAAAGTATGAGTTCTTGTACAACTATTTCAAATAGAAGAAAATGTATCAATGCATAATGGTGATGTCATATGAACTGACTTTAAAATCATTTTCACATTGCATATTTATTTTTTTAAATATTTTAATTTAAAATTTTCTATTTCAAATATTTACCCCGACAGTAATGCAAAAATCACGGTCGTTGCAAAGGAGCTTCTCTTAACCTGTTAGAACTCAAGGCAGACACATGCAAAAGGAAAGAAAATAATTAACATACAAATCTTCTAAAATTTTAGATTTTAATGAAATAACAATGATTTGGAATTAGATTACCTTTTAATTTTATACTAGATTGATAAAAATATTATCATGAATTGAAAGGATTGAGGTTTGAAAACTTGAAATTGAGAAAAGGAGGGTTGTTTTCTTTATTTTCTATTCTCTGGTTAGAAGAAGGAGAAGATATAATTTGAACGTACAGATAAACAACTCTCCTTTTCCTCAGTTACTGGTTTAGGCTAGGTGCGCTTTGGACCCAAATAAAAGAGTTAATCAATAAGCCAAAGTTAAATTAAACATACTTAACAAATATACACACTTATACATAAAGAAAACAATGTATTTTCTTCAAATTTTTATACAATAAAGTATGTAAATTTACATACTTATGAAATATAATATTTTTACATTATATAAAAGATTAATTTTAATTTTTAAAATATTTTTATTATTGAAACCCTTAATTTACAAAAGTACACTATTTTCACAAATAAATGAATAAAACCTTATTTTCAACTTCTAAAATTCCACAAAAATCATTTTCTTACTTAGAAAAATATTACAAACCATTTCAAACTCAAATTTATGATTAGAACTTATTTTTAAACTAAATTCCATCTTTTTTTTAATTAAACACCTTTAAAAATCACATACTTCTTTTTTTTTAAAATTATTAAAAGAAGTAATTGGCAATAACTAAAACAATTATTGCATTTTCTCTAAATAAACAATCATTTTCCATTCATTATTAACCCAAACAAACAAAATAAAGTTCCAAACCTTATTTTCCATATTTTAATTTCAAAATTCATTGTTTATTCTAAAAAAAAAATTTACAATTTATTTTAATTCTCGATATTAAATTACAACCTCCGTTATAATTCAATATCCACAGGTAATCTCCAAAACCAGGGTTGTTACAGACTCCCCCCTTAACAAAATTGCATCCTCGCAATTACTAGAGGAGAGTTTGTATTCAACACAATTATTTCATCAATCAAAGGAAGGATAGAGAAGCAGTGATCAAAACTCCTCACTTTAAACTCAAGAAACAAGAAGACTAAGATAAAATTTGCTCGATAAATTCTACGATTTCCCAAATATATTCATTGGGATTATCAGACTATAGAATACCTTCGAGCAATACCTCATGATTTTAAAGGCATCTCAGCTTCGAAATAAGAATATAAAGCATAGAGCTAACAAAAATCAATCAAGTGAGATTGATTTCTCAAAAAATTTCAGATAGAGTCAGGATTTAGCTCAACTTTTACCCCAATCTCTAATCAACAAGGTGATTATTGACATAACTTTCCATTTATCACTATGGAAAAAGCCACACCGACACGAGAATAACAACAAGAGAGGTAGGAAAATTCAAGGAGAGGTGGATTCTTGTGGGCCACCAATCTCAAATGACCGCAAAAAAGAAGAAGTCGTTAGATATTTACACTAAGGCAACACAAACACAGGAGACCAGAATATTTAAATGATTAATTTGCAATTAATAATTCTTAGAGTTTCAAACTCATTACTTCTATAATCAAAATCTAAATTTGCTCTACTTGAAAATTTTCAAAAGTCTTTAATATAGTATCTCATAATAAGGAAAATTTTCAAATTCATACACCCTCTTATTACTAAATTAAATTTCAAAAGAATTTTCTAAACCCATATTAACACTTATTAAAATTCCAAAAATCTCACTTCCCTAAATTTTCAACTACCCAATTTTATTTTCAAGACAAATTACATAAGCCATTCAAAATAAAAAATTTAATTCTAAATCTCATAAGTTTTTTTTAAACTCAATCTCTTTTAAAACTCATTTTTATCATGTCTGATTGTCTCATCATAGAATTTAGGAAATTCAAATCAATAATGTTGATCAAGCGTATCGACCGAAATTCTTAAACACTAGATGGATGACCCAACACAAATAAAATCGTTTTCTATAAAAAGAAACTTTTCATATAACACTCTTAATATTTACTTGTTTAAAAACAAAACCCAACTTTTCTTAAAACATAACTTCGATTTGAAAACATTGAAAACTCATTTTATAACTTATACTCAAAATCAAAATACAATAAGAATTCTTTGAGATATTCTCAGAATACTCGATTCACAAGACTGAGGGAATAGATTGGAGTGCTCTTCATTCCGAATGGTATAACAAACCACTCACAAGACTCATAATGTAACGACCCACTATTTTGGACCATTCAAATCGATAATAATCCATACATGTCAGACTTGAATAATTCAAAATAACAGATTGTAATAAAATTAGGAGCAAATAAAATCATTCACAGAATCATAGACACAAAAATATTAGAATACTTGCAGTGGAAATAAAATACCATAGTGGTTCATGAAGCTACTATGTACATACTCTCAAAAAATATACAAAATCTCATAGTAAAATAGATACAATAGAAGTCATGATACATAAACAATAATACAGAGACAGATACCGAATAGGAACTAACTGGAATTACACAAATAAATATCAATAATTTCACTTATTGAATTCAAGTGCACAAATTTCACATTCTTTACCTTTTAACGATTATTTATCACTTAAATTTCAAATTACCATTTCATACATTAAACTAAATTTCCCCTTTTATTTAATTTACTTAAACTTCCATTTTAAAACCAAATCTCACAATTCCAAGCCAAGTTAAATTCCAAATTTCCATTTAACTATCCATTTATTTAACATTTTAAACTAATTACATAAATTCAAAATACACTATAAGTTGCTTAATTTTATTTTACAAATAATTTGATATTTTCTTTTACTTTATATTTATCCAATTCATATATTAATTATATTAATTACTAAGTTAAGCTTATAATTCCATTTTTACTTAAATTCCCGTTATTAAGTTAAATCAAACTTTCACACCACAACTCAAACCATCTATTAACTTATACCATTTAACCTTTTAAAAAATCACTGCTTAACCATTTTAAATCCCATATAAGTCAAATTTCATATATATATTTTTCCTTCTTTTACCATACATGAAATTTATAAGAAATCATATTCTGAAATCAACCACGGGTCCGGATAAAATTTCATACATAAATCAAGTGATACGGAAATTTATCATTTATATCTGAAATCAGTAAAATTTCCGGGTTTTGATTATTTCAAACCTGCAATCCCAAGACAAATACAAATAAATAAAAATCACCCAGTTCTATCATTTCAGCCCGTAATGATTTCTCCGTATTCTAAAGTCAGTTCGGGTATGTATCATTTCAACCCATAGTGATTCTAATCTAGATGAAACTTATAGTGTGAGAACAGAATAAAATAAATAGTATAACAACATAAAGCAGTATCAGATGATATGACAGATAAATAAACAGGATTAACATCATATAATTTATAACACAGGCAAGTATAACTTGATGTAATAATTTCAACACTTTCACTTGCTATCAATTCACAAACATATAAGTATAAATGTCCGGTGTGATTACTCACCTTTTAAAGTTGGAGATCGTAAAACAAACAACACAAATGAATTCCAAAAAGCATGAAAACATGCCTATAGACTCAAGTGGGAAGAGAGCCAAGCTACTGATCTTGTAGCAACCAATAGAACAAGAAAAATATAAATATAAATTCAATACAACATATATTGAAACAATCTTTCAAATAAGAAGCCAAATGAACACAATTGCTTTGGCCATGCTTTCAACAATCAATTGCTCGACCTAGGGAATTGATATGGTTCGGCCATGACATGGTATGCCTCGGGTATGGGTCTGGTTTGGAATCAAACGCGCGGCTACAAGAGAATAGGAAGACGTAGTGGAGTTACAACAACAAAATTCAAACTTCTTCATAGCTAGTGATATTGATTGGTGCTAACAACAACATGTTTTAATTTTAGAATTTTAGGGATTTGAAAATATTTATAGTGATACTATTGTAAAGAGGATGGTGGGATGATGAAGGAAGAAAAAAATATATGTTTTTAATTTATTTTTGATTCCTTCCCTTTTATTTCCAATAGTTAGGGCCAAAATCGGATAACTTCCGCAAATTCTAATTAATGTAATATTAATTGATACCCAAGCAATTAATTTCCCAAAATGTTTATATAGTAAATAAAAATATATTCAAATTTCAATTTTTGAATAAAATTCCATAATTAAGATATAGAAAATATAAACATATATGTATATATTTACACTAAATATGTATATACATATTAAGCCCACAAGTAAAAACTCTAAATATAGTATTTGATGCCTATAACCGTATTTGTTAGTTTTCCATGACACATGAAATCAAGGCACATTCATATTATAGCCATAATCCAAAAATTTGGATATATGTCAATTAATGCTCAACTAATTGTCAGTCCATTCAATTAATTTACCATAGTATATGAAATCAATATATAACTAATCATGTACATATTCCGAAATAAAGATATATGTCAATTAATACATAATCCAATTATAATATATTATTTTCATTTCAATAATTAAATCTCAATTGTATACTAAAATTAAGTGTTTCCCACAATCTAGGGTTATACAGACTCCCCACTTAAGAAAATTGCGCCCCCATAATTTCCTCTTAGGAGGAACCTAAAATGTTTACATAAACACATATAATTCTCAAAATACGTATATACATACCTTCAAAGCCATATCTTTAAAAAAAATTAAGGTATTTTTCAAACATTACATTCCAAAATAAATATATTGCATTGGATTTCCTTTTCAACATTACTTCACATAAGGTTTTCAAAATCAAGGTTTACAATTATGGAGTTGTTTTCAAAGCATCACGAAATATATATATATATTTTGAGTGGAGTTTTGTCGTAAGGAGTGCATGGCCTTGACTGGTCAGAGGAGGAGTAGGTGATAGGCGGTGGATGATGAAGAGGAGGAGGTGGTGGTGGCTATGGCCGAGCATGGAAAGAGAAGAGCATGGCCAAAAGATTGAAAAATCAATAAGAAAAGTGAAGAGAAAAGTAGAAAAAGAAGAAGACATTACCACTTTTTTTTCTCAGATCTGAACTTGCGTTGCAAAAATGAAGATGGGAAGAGATTTTTCACGTGAATATAGTGATATAGGCGGTTAGGGTTTAAGGAATAAACGACAACAAATATGTAGGAGTTATAGTATGAAATTAATGGATGGAAAGATAAAGAGGTGATAAATCAAAACGTACGCATGCCTTAAATTAAAATAGGTAACGTATCTTAATTTGATTTGATTTCCATCTATTTAATAAATATATGCCAAAGAAATAATTCAATAAATACATACCATTTATATAAACACTATAGAAATAAATAAGAAAACAGTTATAGAAACGTATAAATTAATTGTTATTTACATCTTTCTATGTTACTTAATTTTCAAAGTATATATCCAAATTAAATGAAACAAAAACGGAAAAATGTTGTAAATATATACATAACATGTAATGTTACATATATATACACAATTATAACATGATATATGAACCAAAAATATTACTTATATTAATTAAAATAAACATGTAAAGGTATGCCTTTTAAAACAATAACGCATATATATATATATATATATATATATTTGGAATTTCTTTCCAAGAAATAAATAGGGATCTAAATACTTACAATTTAATTACTAAATGAATGTATAAATAAAGAAAAATAAGGTAGAGATAGATATTATGAAGAATAAATAAATAGTTTTAGGAAAATTAGGAAATAAATAAAGAAAACACTTTATTTAATGGAAACTAGAATTAAAAATTGAAAACAATATACAATCAACATTTGAACATTATAGCCATACTTTAAAAATGTTTTAAAAATAAAATATATGCAAAACATATAATGTTACAAAAATTAGATCATGATTTTACAAACAAATATATTATTTATATAAATTTAGAATAAAAAAATTTGTTAAATAAAACAATTTACACACAATATTGTAAAAAGCATAACTTTCACACTATTAATCCGATTTCAACGAAACGAAAAGCTGTATTTTTGAAATTAATTCTATTTTTGTAATAAAAGATAAAATTTTAAAAATTCAAATATAAATTTTAAATTTAAAAGTCAAAGTTTGACCATTTTGACCAAAAATCCACCTTTTTGGAAATATTCCATTTATTCAGGTTTGGAATTATAATTCACACAAAAATCAAAATTTATATTTAAAATAATAAAATGTATCCATTTTAATAAATAAAATAAAGTTTTTAAATCAGGAATTTCAGTTAAAATAATTAAAATATAAAATTAAAATGATCACAAAATACAGGGTTGTTACACTCTCACCCACTCAAATCTTTTCGTCTTCGAAAAGAAATGATGTACGGAAAACACAGAAAAGATAAAACGGAATAAGATTAAGACAAGATTTCAAGAAGATTAAAATTATACCTGATAACTGTTGTTATAGGTAAGTTTAACAAGGTGGGAAGTAGGAATGGCTAGAAGGGAAAATTGGTTGAAAGACAAGGATGAACCATTATTCTAAAGCTATATAAATTTAAATTATTTGGAAGGGTAAAATAAATGATCAAAATATCCTTTATATAATACTTTATCAAAATACTTTTATAATTCGATGTCTTAACAAGTTTATCCTCGTTCCCGTAGACTCTGGCGGTGCGTTGATCAGGCGCAAAGCTAGAATTCTCCAGGTACTTAGTAGACTTGTTTCAACACCCAGTGAAAATACTTGAAAAACTTTTAAAAACAGATATGGAAAGTACAATCCAAACAAAACAACCAAAACAAAACATGTCGATCATGGATCGCGGATACACAATGGTTACGCCTGGATCCCCCAGGAAACATCCGTACCCGTAGGTTGACTACCGCAGCCCTACGATTACGTCATGAATACTGGTAGTACCGCAAATACACAATGGTTACGCCTGCATCCCCCAGGTAACATCCGTAGGCTTTCGCAGCCCTTGCTGATTATGCTACCAAGCGACCTAATAGATCGCAGATACACAATGGTTACGCTTGGATCCCCCAGGAAACATCCGTACCCGTAGGCTCTCGTAGCCCCTGCGAATTACGCTAAGCAGTCGCGCTCAAAAGACCATGAGTTACGCCATAATAGGACACTCGAGTATCACATCCGGAAAATAAAAAATCAGAGAGAATAATATCAATAGAATGAATCCACAATGTGGCCATAAAGCGGATATCAAGCGGAAGGCACTTTCCATATCTTTACTTCGAAAATATGTATCATATAGTACCTTTTTTAAATCACTTTCAAATATCATACTTATATAAAGTCCATTATCTATAAGATTCCACTTTCAAATCGAATACTTTCTACATCAATAGTATATCAAATCACACTTATATAGACTTCGATCATATAAGATTTCTCTTTCCAAATTGAGTACATTTCAAATCAATAGTTTTCAAATCAATTTCATACTTATACAAATCCATTTTATATAAGTTCGACCACTCCCAAATCAAGTATTTAGAAAAATAAGGTTCTCAATTTCAATTTATTTCAATATCAATTCAGTTTCAAAATCATATATGATTTCACCAAATCATTTCTTCCAAATTAAATATCTTCAATTTCAAAGTTTCCAAAAATAATAGGTTTAGAAAATAATCCAAATTTCCAAATCAACATAATTTCTGTCAAACAAATTTATTTCCAAAAATCATCATATAAATACTGGTTTTAAATTCCAATCTATTTTTGAAACCAAATATTTTATCAAAATCAATTATATCCAAAATGATTACATCCCGTTTAAACGTTTAAACTATTCATTTCTATTTGAAAGATCCAAGTTTCCTTTTGCAAATTATTTACTCAATAAAAGTTTCATATTTATTTAAGTCATACTCTTCATACTTTAACATACAAAACTAAACTTATATACTTTATCAATTATTTTATACTCTTCGAAATCTCTTAGCTTTGAACATTAAACCTCGATTTGGAAGTGTTCGAACCTTCAAAATAGTCGGTGAAATCGAATTTCAAATCCAAGAGTTGGAAATCAGCAACAAATCAGTAAATCAATTTTTATAAATAGAGCTGTACTAAATCAAATCCAAAACTCGAGGACTGAACACCGGGCTCACTTCAAATCGTTTCAAATATATATACATATATCTTTCGAAAATCAAATCATACTTCGGAATTTGAAATCAAATTCTGTTTCACAACATCACTCGCATAACAAAGCTACTAGAGTGGCCTCTCCCCCACTTCGAAACTCGAAAATCAATGTCGATGATGCGTGCACTCATCACTGAAATTATTTTCCAGCGACATAAGTGAGTTTTGGACTTCTATTTTCTTGAAAACTTCTTTTGAAATTTCTTCAAAATTTGAACAAATTGAAATCATTTGAAACATTTCTTATTCGGAAAAATGCTTTCAAATCGTATTATTATATATTTTCAAAACCTTAAACTAATTTAAAAATGCCGGAGTTCAATCACTCAAATTCACATTCAAAACCTTCAGTTAAAATCATTTTATATGAAACCATTTCTTATAAAATTTCAAAATTTCAAATCCTTTCGAAACTTCAAATTCTCAATTTAAATGGTATACAATTCTTATCGAAAACATTTCACTTTTATATATAAAATGTGATCATCCTTATCAAAATAATAACTTTGATGTATACACAATTTCAAAAATACAATCAACCGCAAATTTTCCACGGGATGATTTAAGAATGGATTTCAAAACAAAACAGAGATTCAAATTTAGAGGAACCCTAATCAAATAGAATTCTGATTCGAAGATAAGCTTGAACGAAGATGAGATAATTAAATTATCAAATAGAAGATGGATAAGCCTATATAAATCGCGGGCGACCTTAATCGGTAAACAGTGACTTCATGAATATAATCAATGCGGAAATCTAAGGCAAATCGACATTCGATTGCCAGAGATAGAATCCAGGTAGAGCAGGAGATAGATAGCATCGTAAACCGAGTATACAGAAATCTCCGATGAACCAATGCCAATTGTAAAGAAGTTTCACCCCTTTACAAATCATTCAAAGATTTGCGGAATCACCGATCTTTATAGAGGTCATTCAAAGTGGAGTCATCGAATGCCCCAAAATAAAAGGAAAAAAGATAGGGAAGACAAGACTCGATTTCAGAACAAGTGGGAGCGTTCCAAAGTTCAAGGAATCCTATTCGATAAGAATCCTAACCAATGTGATTGCTAACAAGGTGGATACCGAAGGGATGAAGTTTATAAAATCTTGATTTCAAAATAAGAAAATTTATACCAAGATAATCTATAAAAATCCTTCAAAATCATTTGAAAATCATTTTACACTTCAAAAATACGTTCTCTCACAAAGAAATGATTCTGAGATTGATTTCACTCATTCTGATGTAATTCTACCCTATCTTTAATGAGTTTTTGCTCCTCAGGGTAAGGTTTGCCTAAAACCTAAGCTTTGATACCAAATGTAACGACCCATTATTTTGGACCATTCAAATCGATAATAATCCACACATGTTAGACTTGAATAATTCAAAATAACAGATTGTAATAAAATTTGGAGCAAATAAAATCATTCACAGAATCAGAGACACAAAAATATCAGAATACTCGCAGCGGAAATAAAATATCATAGTAGTTCATGAAGCTACTATGTACATACTCTCAAAACATATACAAAATCTCGTAGTAAAATAGATACAATAAAAGTCAGGATATATTAAGAATAATACAGAGATAGATACCGAATATGAACTAACTGGAAGAAGTAGACGAATAGATAGACAGATGAGCTCCAGCAAAACTTTAGCTCCAGAAGGTGAATCCAAAGCTGTGATTCTCAGGCTGACCCGAGCGTAAAGTAAAACACAAACACTCGAGTCAGGACATACATGCTTATACAACGTAAACCAACTCAAGTGAACTATAATAGCAATGCACAATAACTTAAAGGATGTTTGGGATCGCCCATCCTTTAAGGATCAGTCAAACCATCAATTAAGTAGTAATAAACACTTTCCTAGAAATATCCATATTAAAGTAAACAATGCAAATAAAAGTGTGATTGTGACTAGGGTAGCGTAGAGCTGCAGTAACTGCTCACCTCTAGCCACACTCTTAAATTCAAAGATGGGCATCAAACAATCACAAGGAAATCACATGACACACAAAGCATTGTACCCATGGTTACAAATTTCAAAATGATTTATAATTCCAAATTAAAATCATTCATTTAAACCATTAAAAAGTGAAGTAATTATTCCTTCAAATCAAATATTCAATTCTCAAAAATTTAGCCTTTTGTGAGTTCATTTATTCAATTAAACACTTCAAATAAACTTCAATTTAAACCATTTTTAAAATTTCATATTTTCCACTATAAAAATGGCCATTCAAATACCTTTGAACTTATGATTTTTATAAAGTAAATCACACAAATAAACATCAATAATTTCACTTATTAAATTCAAGTGCACAAATTTCCCATTCTTTACCTTTTAACAATTATTTATCATTAAACTTCAAATTACCATTTCATACATTAAACTAAATTTCCCCTTTTATTTAATTTACTTAAACTACCATTTTAAAACCAAATCTCACAATTCCAAGCCAAGTTAAATTCCAAATTTCCATTTAACCATCCATTTATTTAATATTTTAAACTAATTACATAAATTCAAAATACACTATAAGTTGCTTAACTTTATTTTACAAATAACTTGATATTTTCTTTTACTTCATATTTATCCAATTCATACATCAATTATATTAATTACCAAGTTAAGCTTATAATTCCATTTTTACTTAAATTCCTATTATTAAGTTAAATCAAACTTTCACACCACAACTCAAACCATCTATTAACTTATACCATTTAACCTTTTAGAAAATCACTGCTTAACCATTTTAAATTCCATATAAGTCAAATTTCATATATTTTTTTCCTTCTTTTACCATGCATGAAATTTATAAGAAATCATATTTTGAAATCAACCACGGGTCCGGATAATATTTCACACCTAAATCAAGTGATACGGAAATTTATCATTTATATCTGAAATTAGTAAAATTTTCGGTTTTGTTTATTTCAAACCCGCAATCCCAAGACAAATACAAATAAATAAAAATCACCCAGTCCTATCATTTCAGCCCGTAATGATTTTTCCCTATTCTAAAGTCTGTTCGGGTATGTATCATTTCAACCAATAGTGATTTTATTATACAGGGAACTTGCAGTGTGAGAACAGAATAAAATAAATAGTATAACAACATAAAGCAGTATCAGATGATATGACAGATAAATAAACAGGATTAACATCATATAATTTTAACACGGGTAGGTATAACATCATGTAGTAATTTCTACACTTTCACTTGCTATCAATTCACAGTAATATAAATACAAATGTCAGGTGTGATTACTCACCTTTTAAAGTTGGAGTTCGCAAAAAAAACAACACGAATGAATTCCAAAAGGCACGATAACATGACTATAGACTCAAGTGGGAAGAGTGCCAAGCTATTGATCTTGTAGCAACCAATAGAACAAGACAAATATAAATATAAATTCAACACAACATATATTGAAACAATCTTTCAAATAAGAAGCAAAATGAACACAATTGCTTTGGCCATGCTTTCAACAATCAATTGCTCGACCTAAGGAATTAATATGGTTCATCCATGACATGGTATGGCTCGGGTATGGGTCTGGTTTGGACTCAAATGCACGGCTACAAGAGAATAGGAAGAGGTAGTGGAGTTACAACAACAAAATTCAAACTTCTTCATAGCTAGTGATATTGTTTGGTGTTGAGAGCAACATGTTTTAATTTTAGAATTTCAGGGATTTGAAAATATTTATAGTGATACTATTGTAAAGAGGATGGTGGGATGATGAAGGAAGAAAAAAATATATGTTTTAAATTTATTTTTGATTCCTTCCCTTTTATTACCAATAGTTAGGGCCAAAATCGGATAACTTCCGCCAATTCTAGTTAATGTAAAATTAATTGATACCCAAGCAATTAATTTCCCAAAATGTTTATATAGTAAATAAGTATATATTCAAATTTAAAATTTTGAATAAAATTCCATAATTAAGATATAGAAAATATAAACATATACGTATATATTTACACTAAATATGTATATACATATTAGGCCCACAAGTAAAAACTCTAAATATAGAATTTGATGCCTATAACCGTATTTGTTAGTTTTCCATCACATATGAAATCATGGCACATTCATATTACAGCCATAATTCAAAAATTTGGATATATCTCAATTAATGCTCAACTAATTGTCATAGTATATGAAATCAATATATAACCAATCATATACATATTCCAAAATCAAGATATATGTCAATTAATACACAATCCAATTATAATATATTATTTTCATTTTAAGTAATTAAATCTCAATTATATACTAAAATTAAGTGTTTCCCAAAATCTAGGGTTATACAGACTCCCCACTTAAGAAAATTGCGTCCCCATAATTTCCTCTTAGGAGAAATCTAAAATACTTACATAAACACATATAATTTTCAAAATATGTACATACATACCTTCAAAGCCATATCTTTAAAAAAAATAAAGGTATTTTTCAAACATTACATTCCAAAATAAATATATTGCAGTGGATTTCCTTTTCAAAATTACTTCACAAAATATTTTCAAAATCAAGGTTTACAATTGTGAAGTTCTTTTCAAAGCATCATGAATTTTTATTTTTTTTGGGTGGAGTTTTGTCATAAGGAGTGCACGGCCTTGACTGGTCAGAGGAGGAGGAGGTGATAGGCGGTGGATGGTGAAGAGGAGGAGGTGGTGGTGGCTATGGCCGAGCATGGCAAGAGAAGAGCATGGCCAAAACATTTAAAAAATCAGTAAGGAAAGTGAAGAGAAAAGTAGAAAAATAAGAAGACATTACCACTTTTTTTCTTCTCATATCAGAACTTGCGTTGCAAAAATGAAGATGGGAAGAGATTTTTCATGTGAATATAGTGATATAGGCGGCTATGGATTAAAGAATAAACGGCAACAAATATGTAGGAGTTATGGTATGAAATTAATGTATGGAAAGATAAAGAGGTGATAAATCAAAACATACGCATGCCTTTAATTAAAATAGGTAACGTATCTTAATTTGATTTGATTCCCATCTATTTAATAAATGTATGCCAAAGAAATAATTCAATGAATGCATACTGTTTATATAAACACTATAGAAATAAATAAGAAAATGGTTATAGAAACGTATAAATTAATTGCTATTTACATCTTTGTATGTTACTTAATTTACAAAGTATATATCCAAATTAAATGAAACAAAAACAGATAAATGTTGTAGATATATACATAGTATGTAATGTTACATATATACACAATTATAACATGACATGTCAACCAAAAATATTACTTATATTAATTAAAATAAACATTTAAAGGTATGCCTTTTAAAACAATAACGTATATATATTTGGAATTTCTTTCCAAGAAATAAATAGGGATCTAAATACTTATCCATTTAATTACTAAATGAATGTATATATAAGAAAAATATGGTAGAGATAGATTTATGAAGAATAAATAAATAGTTATAGGAAAAGTAGGAAATAAATAAAGAAAACACTTTATTTAATGGAAACTAGAATTAAAGATTGAAAACAATATACAATCAACATTTGAACATTATAACTATACTTTAAAAATGTTTTAAAAATAAAATATATGCAAAACATATCATGTTAAACAAATTAGAACATGATTTACAAACAAAGATATTATTTATATAAATTTAAAATAAACAAATTTGTTAAATAAAACAATTTACACACAATATTGTAAAAAGCCTAACTTTCACGCTATTAATCCGATTTCAACGAAACGAAAAGCAATATTCCTAAAATTAAATTTATTTTCATAATAAAAAAGATAAAATTTCAAATATTTAAATTTTAAATTTAAAAATCAAAGTTTGACCGTTTTGACCAAAAATCCACCTTTTTGGAAATATTCCATTTATTCAGGTTTGGAATTATAATTCACACAAAAATCAAAATTTATAATTAAAATAACAAAATTTATCCATTTTAATAAATAAAATAAAGTTTTTAAATCAGGAATTTAAGTTAAAATAATTAAAATATAAAATTAAAATGATCACAAAATACAGGGTTGTTACACATAATAAGTGCTGAATGCGGTAAGAGTAATACCATCCTCCGTAACTCGTAGCTCATAAAAATCGGTGTAAGTTCAAACCGACGAATGACCCTAGAACCATTTGATAGATTAAAAGAGATCGATAAGACGTAAGAGTAATGGAAAAATATCTTCTCGAGTGAGAGGAGAAATTCAAACAACACATTATTACTTCGATTGAAGTAATACTACAATATATATCAACAATTGAGTATCCTAAAAGAATATCTCGGATAAGGCAAAAATGACAACCTTAATTAAATCCAATTAATCCCCTTATTTTCCTAATGGACATCCACGTGGAAGGATGATCGAAGGCTAAAAAACTGGGAATGAGGTCAATACAGTACTCAATTGCCCGATTGGGGGTCATACCCAAAACGGACTCACAGAAATCAACAAAATCACAATGTCTAGCATTCGAGATATATCACCTACATCTCGAAACTTAAGAGTGAATACAGAGACTTTGGAATCATCCTTAACATTCCGAAGAAAAAGAAGCAACAAATTAGCTGAATTAAGATATCTTATATAGGATCCCTCCAATTACAGAATGTGGCTTGATAAAATGCAAGCCACTCCCTCTCAAATCATCCCAAACTCTAGATAGAAAATATCGTGCTAACCTGCATGAAAGATAAACTACAAGGAACAATCCCAAAATTCTCATACATCATGCAAAATATTCCAGATCCCCTCAATAGGATTTGCAATCCTCAAAGAAAAACAAGACAAGAATGTCCAATAACATCATCGATTTCCTCCAACACGGATGAATGTCAAGTACCTATATTGAAGAGGACTTGAATAAAATTACCATGATTACAATTACTCCTAAGATAAGATATCATCAATTCAATTTTTCGAATACTACAGAATAAAATATATTCCTACACATATCTCAAACTTCTATCTCAAAGGACACGATAAGGTAAAGGATATGACGATTAAGGGATTCGTACAATCGTACTATACTTGGATGCATCGTCATATGTGCTTCTGTTCTGTGTTTGTGATATTTTGTTCTGAACTCAACTCTGATACCAAGTTGTGATGCCCTAACCCAAGACCCACACTAATAAAGAGTACTGCTAGGTAATATTATATGCTAATGCAGAGAATATGGCTGGTTAGGAGTGAACATCTATAGCTTTGCCTTAAACATCTATCAAATACGTCGATTTGGTACTCTACAATTTTTCTATCTCAAGTGGATCGACAAATCTAATAAATGCTTAATAAAAAACTACAGGTGGCTAACGGATCTATCAGAACAAAATAATAACTGAAAGCATACCACATCACAGAACAGTAAACATCACACACACACACACACTGATACATCCCACTACAATACAAAATGATACAACAAAAGTGGTTCAAAGACCACACTATATACATCTGATCAAAGTTCACATCAGAGTCAAGCAGAAAGGAAATAACCATACAAAGGTGATAGGCTGATATCCAAGCAGATGCATTAAAGCTAAATTCCATTATTGATAACTAACCAGAAACAACTCGGTCTGAACCGAGTATAAAATACACGGGTCAGACTAGCCAAAACATCAGTTTAATAAAGATAGATGACAATATGAAGCATAAGTAAAGGGTAGAGTATCTTCTCGAACAATAAGATACCATACCAAGGGCATTATACTAATTAACATAAGGAAAGGATAATTGCTCTTCTCGAATGAGAAGAAATAATATGGAAATGCTCATAATCAAGTGGTCTAATATCGCTTAAGTATATCTAATCTCAAAAGAAGAAAACTTGATGATAAAGCTCTACTAGGAATTCAACATGCCTCATATCATTGGCGAAATCTCAATAATAACTACAATAGTTTCAATGAACCATATCTCCTAAATAGGAGAAATCATCATTACAGACTCTCGCCAAAATGGCAAACACAAAGCGTCCTCAAAATAGGATAATCCCAAAACTCAAATATGCCTCATCACATCGACATAAAAAAAATCTCAGGATGCCATGGAATGACAATATAAATCTCAAATATAATTCTTTTAAAAATTCTGTTTTTCTTAAAATATCATGAACAGTTCTTGTAGGCAAGAATCTATAAACTCAATAAGAGTTCAAAACATCATAAATGAAATCACCACATATAACATCTCATATAGCTCCAGGCTATCAATGTAAAAAACATCTTAAAATGGTAAAATCATAATAAAAACAGAAAATTCAGAAAAACCGGATTGGCCAGATCCCCGATTGCATGCCGAAGCAATGCTGCATGTGCCAAACTCAGACCAGTACCATATATATAATAGGTACTCATCTCAAACGAATGTAGTCGTAATACATCGTGACGACCAAGTCGTAATACATCGTGACGACCAAAGTCATAATACATCATGACGATCGAAGTCGTAGAACATCATGATGACCCGAAGGTCTATAGTACTGGTATACATCGTGAATGTGTCACAAACTCTCAGATAGGAACCCGAAAAGTGGTAACATGTGTCTCATACCACATGTTCTCACTGAACAGTTTACTAACCGCTAGTCAATGCCACACTAGAAAATATCATAAAATTTTAAATCTCAGAAAATCGTAACTTGCCTCGTCTCATTGGCAAATATCAGAAGACATCATATCTTGTCTCATCTCATCAAAAAGTACAAACATCGTGATGGTTTTTATAAACCATAATTCCCAAAAAGGAAATCTCTCCCTCAAAACTTGCCTCATTTCATCGGCAAGTATAAAAATGCATCGTGATGGTCCTCATCGACCATACTCCTAGAATAGGAGATGTCAAACCACAAAACTCACAAAACATTGGCCATCTCAGATAATTCCTAAAACAAGAAATTATAAATCTCAAAACACGCCATTTAATGGCAAATCTCAAATATCATCTTAGAAATTAATAACTTCGAATAGCTTCGATCGTACAAGTCCGAATTTAACCGATAAAACAAACGCACGTGTCACATACCATGTGTTTTACTAAATCGTTTAATACTCTTTCTCATACATTTAAATGGTGCAAAAACGTGCATTTTATATCTAAAATAATTTACTCGAGAAAATAAGCCTTGAAAACCATTTTTCGAAAATGATTATTGAAAATAATATTTAAAATCCCCTTATTATAGAGAATAAATAGATTTTAAATCATAAAGTTAATTTAAAAGTATTATATAATAATTATTTTACATTCCAATTTATTTTAAAAATTATTTCAAAATTGTTTGGAGAAAACTCACACTAAAAAGAGAATTACTGGGTAATTCTCTCTACTAAAGCGGGGAGTAGGGCTGGTTAAGGGTGACCATCATAGTCATGCATTAGATAAGAGCTAAGTATGTCGAGCTACTCTAATTTTTTTCATTTTGTTTCAAGTGTTCGACATACTTAATTACACTACTTTGGTGGCTATAGGATCGATTCAGAGATAAACATAACAACATCAACAATATCAAGTCACAGAACAGCAAACACAAACAAATATACATAGACACATACATCAAATGTAATACAACATGTCGTAAGTGGTATTCGACCACAATATATATACATACATAAAAGAATATACATATCTAAGTTCCCAACAAGACAACTACTATAAAAACTACACAAGAACAATGCTTCCTATCTAAAAGGGTTGATAGAGAAGTCCAAAAGACACTGCTAATCCAAAAGTTAGAAAGATCTTAACCAGCAACTCAGTCTAACCCGAGTAATAAATACACGGGTCAGGCTAACTAGAACATAATGATTAGCAAGAGATAAATGGATATACATGCATAAGGGAAACATTCCTTTAAATAGAAAGGAATGATAAAAATGAAGTTCCATTCACAATTCCAAGGGTGGCAATGGTATAATGGCTCGGTAATAACTCATGAATAGGTTTAACATACCATAAGTGATTCCTACTCAAGTTTATTCAATATAAATGAAATAGGCAAAATGATAGCCATAAGAGGAAACATCAAAATCTCTAACTCAATTATGCCTCATTTCATCGGCATACAAATATATAACTCAGAATCAAGGAATCAAGGAATCATGCAAACTCTTAACTCAAGAAACTCAATAAGAGTTCAAAACCTCATTAAAATGAAATCAACATATACGTATAACATCTCATATAGCTCTAGACTATCGATGTACTAAAGATATCTCAAATGGTGAAATCATAATAAAACTCAGAAAACTCAGAAAATACGGATTGGCCAGATCCCCGATTGTATGCCGAAGCAATACTGCACGTGAATAACTCTGACCAGTACTATAAATATATTTGGTACCCATCCCTGGCGATCGAAGTCGTAGAACTCAGACGACTGAAGTCGTAAAACTTAGATGAACGAAGTCGAAAATCCCATACGACCAAAGTCGTATATCCCAGATGATTGAAGTCGTAAATCCCAGATTACCCGAAGTTCTATAGTACTAGTAATCTTGGGACCTGTGGGTTTTGGGCCCAGCACGCTTCCGCTGCGTAACTTTTATGAGGGGAGTCTGTAATAACCCTGTTATTAGTGATTACCTAATTATATTTTAATATTGAGAATGAAATAAATTGGAGAAAATAAATTTTATTAAAAATTGTTTATTTAAAATAACAACGTGTTGAGGTTGAATAAGGGACTAAATTTGATTGGATAAGTATTTGGTTAAATAATTTATAAATATTGGGTTTATATTAGTTTGGAGCTAATAACTTAAATAAGTAAAGTATTTCAACATTAAATTGTTGAAATAAATCTAAATCGATGAAAATAAAGTTTGAAAAACTTTATTTTGAGAACTTAGAGAGAAAATGATCATTTATTGATTTTAATTGAGTCAATAAAACAATATCGAAAAATATCTTCAATATTAATCTTTATTGAATTTAAATGGAAAAATTAGAAGTAGTTATGTAATTTATTAATATAAAAGATGAAATATGGTTTAAAATTAATATTTTGATGATTAAATAATGTTAGAATGATTGATTGTAATTTATTTAACAAGAAAACAATTTTTGAAGAAATGGTTGTATTAAAATGGTGTTTTTATTGTGTAATATTAAATTGTGTAATATTAATAAAAATAAGGTTTTATTGATAAAAAATAACTTTTTATTGTTAAAATAAAATTTATTTTGTTTGAATAACAATTTTATTTTCATATAATTAGTTATATACATTTTTATTTGGTTGAAAATGATAAATTTGGACATATATTGTGAAAATGAGTTAATATGTGCACTTGTACTTAGAATTTCACTAAGTGTATTTGGTATTGGGCTTATTGGGTTAGTATTTGGATCCAACTAGTAAATCTAGAAACTTTTAGTGAGAAAAGAAATACAGTACGTTGTTTCTTCTTCTTTCTCAAAAAGCTAAGTACACGGTAAATAGAAAATAAGCAAAACAATGGCCTCCTTCAACTAAAATCCAAACTTTGTTCAAATTGCTGAAAAAAAGAAGTAAATCTACCAAATAGAGATTAGAGAAGGTAATCTCCACCAATACTACAATAATTTCATCAAAAATCTTAGAACTTGATATGAATTGTCTGTAACCAGTTTATTTCCTGTTGCATGTCTCTCTTTCATCTTTTACGTGTCCTAGAAGTTGCTCTTCATCACAAAAGCTTGCAACTTGACTCCAAAATCGCTCAAATTCTTGCTAAATCACCAAGGTGAGTTCCAAACTCACAATAGCTAACTAAATCATGAGCTGATGTAAAGAAAATTGCTTTGAAAAAGTCTCTATATACGTATTTGTTTCTATTTTTATTTCTAAGTGTTTCTCGTTTCTGGTTGCTACTTTGAGCAGCTATAACTTCTTGATTTTATATCGAATTGCTGACGGATCATTTCTGGATTGTAGTTTGGTTGTTGAACTTTTTCCATGTCAAATGTCATTGCAAAATACTTCTTTTTGTTATGTCAAAATCATGCTGGAAAATCAATACGAACAAGGTTTGTAGCAGAAAAAATTCACATAGCCTAGGTCGACCTCACTATCGACCTGGCTACCCTGCCGTTCGGCAGGCCTGTAGAACAAGCTTCTCTGTATGTCAACATGGAGTCGATAGGCCCACAGAAGGGTGTCGACCCCCCACTCGACTTGTGTGCATGTGATATTGGTGGCCTTTTCTTTTGTATCCCGCAGCTTTTTGCCTTCATTTGTTACGCTTTTGACACTATTTCCTTTACAACTTTGAGATGTTTTTAGATATGATTAAGGGCTATGATGCCTATCAATAGACTATCCAAGATTTGGTAGAATTTGAAATTTGTGTTTGAATTGAATTTGAATATCGGGTTTAGAGTATTTTCTACGTTTTTCTACAATTTTGACGCCCTACCCGAGACCCACTTTAACAAAGAGAATTACCGAGTAATTCTATTTGCTAATGCGGAGAATATGGCTGGTTAAGGGCGACTATCATAGTCTTGCATTAGATAAGAGCTAAGTTTGTCGATTTGGTACACATGTTTTTTCATTTTGTCTCAAGAGTTCGACATACTCAATTCCTATCTAATACACTACTATGGTGGATACAGGATCAATTCAGAAACAAAATATAATACCAATAACATCACACGTCACAGAACGACAACACAGATAATATACATATACACATACA
The DNA here is from genome assembly GCA_030765085.1 of Allium cepa. Lineage (NCBI taxonomy): Eukaryota > Viridiplantae > Streptophyta > Magnoliopsida > Asparagales > Amaryllidaceae > Allium > Allium cepa. Next base: position 819,801,166 of record CM060929.1, read on the forward strand.
TCGAATATAGTACAACATGTCACAAGTGGTATTCAACCACAATATATACATCTCCACAAAAAATAGATACAACGCAAATTTCCCAACAAAATGACTACTACACAAATACTATGCCATCTATTCAAAGTCGAAGGAAAAGTCCAAAGGTAAAGCTAGCGAAGGTCTAAATATCCCAACCTGCAACTCGGTCTGACCCGAGTAATAAATACATGGGCCAGGCTAACTAGAACATGACATTAGAAATAGATAAGGAGATATATCGCATAGGGGAAACATTCCTTTAGATAACAAGGAATGATATATATATATAGTTCATTATATAATTCCTAGGGTAGAGATTCTATATGGCCTCAAGGTTATCACATGAATAGGTTTACTTCATCATAAATGATTCATACTCGAAGGTACTCGACATAAATGCAAGTAAACATACATAAAAGCCATACAAGAAACATCAAAACATCTAAAGCTCAAATCTCATGGAACTCTAATAAGAGTTCAAAAGCTTATATCGAAATCACCATATATATAAGCCTTCATCTATCTCAAGGCAATAAAAATCATCATCTCAAAAATGGTGAAATCAAAATCATCAGAACACATAAAATCCCGAATTGGCCAGATCCTCGATTGCATGCCAAAGCAATGTTATACGTGCTAACCTCAGACCAGTACTATATATATTATAGGCACCCATCTCAGGCGACCGTAGTCGTAATCCATCGTGACGGCTGAAGTCATAATACATCGCGACGACCGAAGTCGTAAAACATCGCGACGACCGAAGTCGTAATACATTGTGACGACCAAAGTCGTAGAACATCGTGATGGCCCAAAGATCTATAATACTGGTATACATCACGAATATGTCACAAACTCTTAGATAGGAACCCGAGAAGTGTTAACGTGCGTTACATACCACACATTTGCACTTAATGGTTTACTAACCTCTAGTCAATGCCACACTCGAATACATCATTAAATCATAAATCTCAAAAAATCATAACTTGCCTCATCCCATCGGCAAGTATCAAAAGACATCTTAACTTGTCTTATCTCATCGATAAGTAAAAACATCGTGATGGTTTTTCATAAACCATAAATCCCAAAAGGAAATCTCCATTTTAAAACTTGCCTCATTTCCGGCCAATACAAAAATACATCATGACGGCTCTCATCGGCCATACTCCTAAATTAGGAGATCTCGAACCCTAAAACTCGCCAAATAATGGTTAACCCAGATAATTCCTAGATATAGAAATTAAAATTCCCAAAATAAGCCATAATATGGAAAATTTCAAATATCATCTCAAATCAATATACCTGAATGGTTTCGATCGTACAAGTTCGGAATTAACCGAAAAGGTAAACTTACGTGTCTCATACCATGCGTTTTACTAAATCGTTTAATTCTCTTCCTTATATGTCCAAAAAGTGTAAAATAGTGTATATTACTTAAAAATAATTTTCTAGAGAAAACAAGGTTTTAAAACAATTTTTCGAAACCTTTTTGAAAGCAATTTATCGAAAATGCACCTTATTATAGAAAATAAATAGATTTTATAACTTAAAAATAATATGAAAATATTATATAATAATTATTTAAAATTCTAATTTATTTCCAAATTTATTTCAAAACTTTTGGACAAAATCGCGCTCGGAAACAATGATAAACAAAGAAAATACCTCAAAATTGATAACTCAAATTCAATTCGAATTCAACCCAAAATAAATTAAATTTTGAATTTCAAATTTCTCCAAATCTTGGCTAGTCAATTGATGGACATCATTTCCCTCAACACATTCAAAAACATCTTGCGAAAGAATTAGTTACAAAATCATAGCGAAGAAGGCCCAGTGTTGCAAAAACTAAGGAAATTAAGCCAAAACTTCACATATATTGGCCAACTGGGGGTCGACCCAGCGTTTGGGCATATCGATTGCGTGGTCGACCGCCAGGTCGACCTCCCTGTTGACCCAGGCCACAGAATGCTTCAGTTCGAATTTTCTACCCCTTGTTGATTTCCAGTGATGATTTAACATAGCAAACGATTGAGTTTTGGACCGAAATTTGACATGCAACAAGATTAACAACTAAATTACACTTCGAAAAAGAATCGGCAGCAATTCGAGTGAAAATCAAGGAGTTATAGGTGCTCAAAATAGCAACCGAAAACAAGGAATTCACATAAACAAAGAAGAGAACATTTCACGTACATAGAGCAAATTTGTAAACGATTTACACAACAATTTTCATCTTTAGCTAGAATTTGCGAGTACTTATACTCACCTCAGTGATTTGGCAAATATTTGGATAATTTTGGAGTCAAGATACAAGCTTTAGTGATGAAGAAGTGCTTCCAGAACCTGTAAAAGCTGAAAGAAAGGCATGCAACAGGAAACAAAGCCATTACAGACAATTCATACCTAAATTCTAAAATTTTAATCAAATAGCTCTATAGTATTGTTGGAAACTACCTTCTAAACTCATGTTTTGGTGGTTTTTCTTCTTGAATTAGCAGCAAATTAAGTGGAAATTTAGTTTTAGATGAAGGAAGCCATGGAGTTCTAATTTTCTTTTACTGTAACTTTCTATGTTGAGAAGAAGATAAGAAAAGGTTTGTACTGTATTTTTTTTCTTACCAGAAGCATCCAGATAATGGGTTAATGGATCTAAACCTTACCCAAATAAGCCCAAGTCTATTTTTACTTAGAGAAAATGTAAGTTATGTACATAATTAGCCTATTATATCAACATATACACAAATTTTCTTATTTTAAAGTCAAATAAAAATGTATACAACTATTTACTATGAAAATAAAATTGTTATTTTACAAATCAAAATTTATTTTAACAATAAGAAGTTATTTTTAACAATAAAACCCTATTTTTCAATATTGCACTATTTTTAATCCAACAAGTTGTACAAAAATTATTTTCTTGCAGAATAAATTACAATAAATCATTTTAACTCTTTTTAATCATCAACAATATTTCATATTTTATATTAATAAATTATATAATTTCTTCATATTTCTCATTTTAAATTCAATAAAAGATTAACATTGATAGTATTTCCCAATATTGTTGTCTTAACTCAATTAAAATCAATAAATGATCATTTTCTCTCCAAATTCTCAAAATAAAGCTTTTAAAACTTTTTTTCATCAGTTTAGATTTATTTCAACAATTTAATGTTTAAATACATCACTTATTTAATTTATTAGCTCCAAACTAATATAAACCCAATATTTATAATTTATTTAACCAAATACTTATCCAATCAAATTTAATCCCTTATTCAACCTCAACACATCGTTTATTTTAAAAAAAATTTTAAAAATTTTATATTCTCCAATTTATTTTATTCTCAATATTAAAATATAATAGGTAATCACCGATACTAAGGTTGTTACAGACTCACCCCTTTTAAAAAGTGCATCATCGCAATTTTAAGAGAAGAACTATATTCAACTCAATTTATTTCATCAATCAAAAGAAAGATAGACAAGCTCGAGATTAAAATTTCTCGTTCTCAATTCAAGATGAAAGAAGACCAAAACAAAATTGCTCGATGGATTCAAGATGAGTTCAGAGGTCGACCTGGCAGTCGACCTAGGTGGCATTTGTTTGTCCTGCGTTTTCCTGTGTAGGATTTTCTATTTCTATGGTACCATGTAGAAAAACACTACGTACCACATATGGTCTGTCCGTCTTGATTTTTAGTTTCCTAGGGAGAAAATGAAGTCGAGAGTCATACAAAAGAACTCTTTGATTTGGCGAAAATATTTGTCGTAGGATTGATTGTCATGAAAAACTTTTGTTCTTTTTTTGTAAATTTTCTGTTTTTCGTATGCGTCGTTCCTAATCTCCTCTAATCCATTGAGTTGCAATTATCTTTTTTTGCCAGCTTTTTCAAGATCAAAATTTATGTTCTTAATCCCCAACAACGCTTTATGTTCAAGTTCTACAGGTAAATGTCACACTTTACCATATACTAACCTAAAAGAAGACATCCCTAGATTAGTTTTATATGCGATTCTATAAGCCTAAAGCATATCTGTCAATTTTCGTGACCAATCTTTTCAATTTTTATTCACCGTTTTCTCCAAAATTTGCTTGATTTAGCGATTTAAAACTTCGAATTGACCACAAGTTTGAGGATGATATGGAATGGATAACTTATGGACTATCGAGCATTTCTTCATTAGAGTTTCAAATGATCGATTATAGAAATGGGTTCCATTATCGCTTATTATTTTATCAGGTGTTCCAAACCTCGAAAAGATGTTTCCTTTTATGAATTTCACAACAACTTTATGGTCATTTGTTTTACGTGGAATGGCTTCAATCCATTTAGAGACGTAATCAATAACAAGAAGAATGTACATATTTCTGATAGATTTGGGAAACGGTCCGATAAAGTCGATACCCTAGACATCAAATATTTCGATCATAAGAATGAGGTTCAAAGGCATCGTGTTTCATCCAGAGATTTTTCCTAACATTTGGCAGCGATCATAAGTTTTACATAACTCAAATGCATCTCTGAAAAGTTTAAGCTAGACCACATTGGAGCACCTCTTCTGCTGTCTTCTTTGGACCAAAACGACCACGATAAGCTTGGTCATGACAAAACAAAAGAACACTCTTAGTTTCAAAATCTAGGATGCAACGTCGAATGATTTGGTCAGAACAATACTTAAACAAGTATGGATCATCTAAATAGAAGTACTTGACATAGGAAATAAATTTGTATTTATCTTATGTCAACCAAAATGAAGGAGTTTCCTTAGTGACTAAATAGTTTACTATATCAGCACACCATGGATCGATGGAAATGGGAAGGAGTTGTTCATCAGGAAAGTTTTTGTTGATCGGTAAAGAAGATGGTGCGTTTGGAAGACGCGACAAAAGATCATCAATGACATTGTCAGATCCATTTTGTCTTTGATCGTAAGATAAAATTTCTTGGAGTAACATGAACCAACGGATCAAACGAGACTTAGCATCCTTTTTAGCAAAAAGGTACCTAAGAGTGGAGTGGTTGGTGTAAATTGTAATGTATGAGCCACTCAAATAAGATCGGAACATTTCGAGCGCAAAGACTACTACTAGAAGCTCTTTTTCAGTGGTTTCAAAATTGAGTTGAGCATCATTTAGAGTCATACTAGCATAGTAGATGACATGAAGAATTTTTTTGATGTATTTTCCTAAGACAGCACCAACCGTAAAGTTAGAAGCGTCACACAGTATTTCAAAAGGAAGATCCAAATTGGATGAGCAAACGATGGGAGCGGAAATAAGTTCATTTTTAAGACGTTCGAAAGTAGAAGCATAGTCAGAATTACAGTCAAATGGAACGTATTTTCCAAGAAGAGTCGTCAAATGTCAAGCAATTTTACTAAAATCTTTCACAAAGCGTCGATAAAAACCAGCATGTCCTAAAAATGAACGAATATCTTTAACCGATTTAGGAATGCGCAAATTTGCAATTATGTCAACTTTTGCTTTATCCACGTCAATGCCTTTGTTTGAATGACATGCCTAAGAACAATGCCATGTTTGATCATAAAATGGTATTTTTCTTAGTTTAACATTAGGTGTTTGTCCTCGCATCGAAGAACCATCTCAAAATGGTGTAAGCACTTGGAAAAAGAATTTTCAAAGATGGAAAAATCATCTATAAATACCACTAAAAAGCGTTCAATCATGTCGGAAAAGATGTTGACCATGCATCTTTGAAAGTAGCAGAAGCATTCCAAAGGCCAAATGGCTTACATCGATATGCAAAGGTGCCAAAGAGGCACGCAAAAGCCATTTTCTCTTGATCTTTGGGAGTGATCGAAATTTGGTTATAACCGAAATAACCATCAAGAAAGCAATAGAATTCATGGTCGGCTAATTGTTTCAGAATTTGGTCGATGAAAGGAAGAGAAAAGCGATCTTTTCATGTTGCAGCATTTAATTTTCGATAATCAATAAAAACACGCTAACTCGTTTGAGTACAAGTAGGAGTGAGTCCATTAGTGTCATTTGTGATAAAGGTAAGTCCAAATTTTTTAGGCAAGACATGAATTGGGCTAACCCACAAACTATCATAAATGTGGTATATGATTCCATTGTTGAGAAGCTTAAGAATTTTGATCCGAACCACATCCTTCATTTTTGGGTTAAGTCTTCGTTGCACGTCACGAACAGGCTTGGCTTCGTCAACTAAGTGGATGCGATGTTAAACAAGAGCGGGACTAATTTCCTTAATATCGGTAATCTACCATCCAATTGCCTCTTTGTTTTTCGACAAAATTGAAAGAAGGTAAGTTTCTTGATCAAGAGAAAGATTTGAAGAGATTATGACAAGAAAGTTTCATTGTCACCTAAGTATGCATACTTAAGGTGATCAAGAAGAGGTTTGAGTTCCAACTTAGGAAGTTTCTTAATCAAAGAATTCGATTGAAGGTCTGATTCAACCATGAGAGGTTCAAACGGAAGTGCATTTTCAATCTCGTTAGGCTCGTCTTGAAATAATTGTTCGTATTCGGTCTAGCATTCATTGTTAAGGTCAAATGTTTCGTTGTTAAAATTTTCTTGAATGGAGCTAACTTCCAACGTTTGGTCAAGTGATTCGTTCGATTGATTTTCAAAATTGAAGATGTTAAGATCCAAAGTCATGTTACCAAAAAAAATTTCATCGAACCATTTCGATAATTGATTAGGGCATTTGAAGTGGCTAAGAAAGGTCGTCCTAAAGTCGGTGGAATTTGACTCATTGGATTGTTCACGGGTTCTGATTTCAAGGATGATGAAATCAACGGGGAATATGAATAGACAATTTTGATGAATACATCCTCGATTTATCCCACGGATTTCTTTATCGAACGATCGACAAATTGAAGAGTTACTTTCATCGGTTTTAGTTCACCCAAGCCAACTTGCTGGTAAACTGAATAAGAAATCAAATTGACACTCATATCCAAGTCTAGTAAGCACTTATTAATCATCTTGTCTCCTATCGTGCATGAGATCGTCGGACATTTAGGATCTTTGTATTTTATAGGAATTGATTGAGACAAAATTTCGCTAAGACCGGCAGCTAAGAAAACTTTCTATGGTACATAAGTATGTCGTTTTTGAGTACACAGGTCATTCAAGAATTTAGTGTAAGTTAGGATTTGTTGAACAATATCAAGAAGAGGTGTAACGACCCGCTATTTTGGACCATTCAAATAGACAATAAAACCATACATATCCGACTTGAATAATTCAAAATACCGAATTGTTAATTAAAATTTGGGAAAACTTAAAATATACAGTAAATAAATCAATCACAAATCACAGAGTAATTTAATGCAGCGGAATAGATAAAGAATAGTAGTTCATGAAGCTACTATATACATCAGAGTTAGAAAAATACAACCGAATAGTTCAAATGCAGTGAAGTCTCCAATGCAACAGATGACTTCTCTGAACCAATCAACTGGAAAGGCTGGAATCTGAATCGATAGTTGGATTTCCAAATGAAGCTCCGAACTCCAAAGGTGAGTCTCAAATGCTGTATTATTCAGTCTGACCCGAGTGTAAAGCAAAACACAAAACACTCGAGTCAGGATTAACATTCTTATATCAATAAATCCAACTCAAGTGAAATATCAACTGAAATACAAATAACTTAAAGGATGTTTGGGATAACCATCCTCTAATGGTCCATGGAACTTTCTACAAGGTAGAAACATACAATATAACACTATGGTCATTTCAGCTTAATTTATACTTCAAAACCAAATCTCATTTTCACTTCAAATATCTCTATATTTCCCAAAATAGTATTTATATATATTAAATAATTTATACAGTAAAGTATTTTCAATTTCCTCAACTTAACAAATCGTTCCAACATCAACCCGACCTTCCCAGTCAAATTAAATTCATTCTCAATTTATCAATTTAAATTCAACCCAATTTCTAAAACAACCACTTAAATTTTATCGATCTCAAATTCGGATTTATAATCACAAATACCCCTTTATATTTCCATATATTTCAAAACTTTAAGTATTCAACGTTTCATCTAAATTTTCATTCAATTTAGTTTTCTAAATAATAAATTCAAATTTAGTTCAACCTAAATTTTCATTTTAATTCAATTTAGTTGCTAAATAACAAATTCAACTACGTTGATTTCAAATACAGATCTGAATCTCAACATAAACCATTTAAATTCCAATATAGTTCAAGGCTTTAATATTTAAATGTTCTATATACCAGTTTCATATAGATCTCGATTTAACCTCATTATTATTTAGTCTTGAAATACTCCCCTATTAGATTCAATATCATTTAAGTAACCTTAAATTACATTTTACTCAATATTTTCTTTAATTTATTTAAACGTGAAATATTCATTAAATCACTTAAATCAAAAATCCAGTTATAAAATCATACCCTTTAAATTTCCCATTCAAAAATTTCAAATCGATTTAATTAAATAAATCCTTATTTAAATACCATTTTTATAAACCCAAATTTATCTCCCAGTCTTAATTATTCAATTTATTACAAGAGAATCTACTTGAAATATAGATTTACATAAATACGTAACCATATTATATGTATTAAATCAATCTAATTTAAATCAAATATTACTACTAAATCTATATATACAATTTTCATTTATATAATATCTTAAGAATCAAATTTATTAAACCATATATTTCTTTCCAAAATTATAGAAATTATTTTCAAAATATTTATATGGACCAACGGTGTCTGTATATATTTCTTATCATATAGTCAAGTGCTACAGATATTTATCATTTCAATTTGTATACTAAATATATACGAGTGGATATCATTTCAACCCGTAATCCCAAATTCAATTAAATAAAAATCGCTTGGGTTTATCATTTCAACCCATAACGATTTTCTCCTATTCTAAAGTCAGTTCGGGTATGTATCATTTCAACCCATAGTGATTTCTAAACTACCGGGGACTTGCAGAGTGATAACAGAAAATACAATAAAATAACAGTCATATATCATCAATAACAATATAATATAAACAATAGGATATGGTGTCATATCCTGTAGGTGAACAGTTACAGATAATAGCATATATAACAAATTTAAATAACTACAGCAACATATTTCAATTGTCGTTTCAATTGAAATCAAATTTAATGAATAAAAAAATGTTAATTGTGAGTGATTGCTCACCTTTCGAGGTTAGAGAGATAGATAATGAAGTTGAGTTACGAAATGCAAGCACGACTTCCAAAGCAAAGTTAGATGGTACGATTTCGATGGAAAAGCTGATAGATAGAAATTGATGAGAACAGATCAAATTAGCTTGATAAAATTGAAACGAAGATTATATGATTAATTTATTACTTTCTTTCAAAATGAACGTTAAATCAAAACACGCATTTTAAAAAATGAAATATATATATATATATATATATATATATATATATATATATATATATATATATGCACACCCATGAAAACCATATAACTTTAAAACGCTTCCATTTCATATTAATGTTAAATAACAAATATATAATTATTCAAAATGTCACATATATAGTATATTCATTTTATGGTTGTCGTTTCCATGTAATAAATATTCATTTTAAACCAATATTAAAATAATATATATGTATAGTTAAAAATCAATGTTCTAATATAAAACACATATATTAAAGATCAACACACACATATATAATATCTTTTGAAATGAATACTTATGTATATATATATAATTATTATAGTTTATTACTTTTCTTTTCAAAATATCCAGCAGGAAATCAAACAAACATATGCACATATATATGCAGATAAACAATATTCTTTATAATACATTGTTAACTTACTCCTTTTTTTTTCCTTTTTTTTAAAGAGTATATATGCAGTATAGTTTATAAGAATTTTTTTTAATAAAACCTTCATATATAACGAAATATATGTATAAAATAAAATATTTGTATATATAAAAATCAAAACGTTTCAAACATATATTCAAAAACTGGATCATATAAATAACAATGTATTTAGTTAACACATAGTATAAAATTCATTTATATAACTCTCTTATATATTCATTATAACTATAATCGAAACGGTTATATATACTTTTATATAAATTAACCAAATATACACGTTACTTAACCTATCTATACCCGATCAATAGCTTTATTATTAAAGCACGCACATCATAACAGTATGACAATATACAATGCTTTAGGCTTATTAAACAATATATTGCAACTTATGTATACTAATATGTGAATATAAATAAGCTTACATACTTATTATATAAAAATCAAAATTTTAAAAAATAATATAACAAAATATATATAAACTCAAAATTGATATATAAGCTTATACTGTTATATAGAGAATTTTTTTTTATTAAGTACAGCCACACATATATATCTTTAGGTACTACAATTTGTATTATTTTCCTTTTATAAAGAAAATTGTGGTTGCACTGAGTTTGTACATATAGCTTACTTTATGTATATAAATAACGTAAGCTGTCATACATATATACACTAAAATATGTAAATTTAAGGCAGCATACTACTAGCAACTATATATAATATAATACAATGTATAGACATACCCTGTGTAAACTCAAGTCACTGATGGGTAGGCAAAAGGAATAAATAAGAAACTACAGACAATGGGGAAAATGTTGATGCCACATATGTGCTGTCAGAAGTTATTACCTCTAGGCTATACACTCGGCTATGATGAGGCTGCCGATGTGGATAGGGAAAATGTTGGGTTCGGCTGGAAGGCATGGTGTTTCTTAAGAGAAGAGGTGGGGAGAAGGAGGGGACAGGCGCTTGGTGGAAAGAAAATTTGCAGAGAGAGCATGAAAAGAATGCAGATGTACTAGGTAAAAGAAAGGAGGAGCAGGCTAGAATAAATAGAATGTACGAAGAGAACAAGGAAGGTTATAAATCAGATTGGAATGAAAACATAAAGAAAGAAAGAAATAAATAAAAGAAATCAATGAATGCGAAATAACGTATAGTATTTTATACGTTTCAAACTTTGAAATGGCAATGGTCATGAGTTGATTTAGCTACATTTAAAGCAACAACTTTTTTGTTTGTTTGGATAGTACGTAATAAGTTTGGAAAGGCAATGATATTTAAAATGGAACAAGGAATGGACAGAGAAATTTAAGCAAAGATAAAACGTACAGAATAAATATAGAGTAACGAGACAGTCACGATAATTCAATGGATAATTAAAGCAAATTTTAATGTCACCAGCTGCACGTTCGAATCTGAAAAGGCAGAGTAACAGACCATATAATAAATTGAAACGATGGATTGATAACAGCTGCAAGTATATATTTAATAGAAAAGAATGGACAGAGAAAATTTTGTGAAACGTACTGAAGATAAATATGATGTACTTATTATATTATATGTTTCTTTTTGAAGGCAGAGTCCAAAATTTGAAAGCCAAGTAACGGTCAACCCTTGATTTGGTGAAAATAATTGAAGCAATTAATAAAAGAAATAAATAGCAATAGTCACGTTGCTTTGATTTAGCTGACCCATCAAAGCAAATTATTTATAATTTAACCGGTAGGAAACGTAAAGGAACGTACCGCCATAAAATGAAATTGATAACATTTGTGCATTGATTCTGCAATATTTATTAAAGAAATTGATTCTGCAATATTTATTAAAGCAATTTACTAGCTAGCTTGAATTAAATAGAATTTCACAATGGAATAAACTTTGATAAAATAAATTTAAAATTTAAAATCTGCTATGTTTAATTGGACGTAATCCAAATATTAAATTTTTATTTCAAAATATTATTATATAAAATTTCTCAAAAGTTTCAATTAATTAAGTTAAATAAAACCATTTAAAACTATTAAAATCTACGGGTCGTTACACTCTCCCCCACTCAAAATTTTTCGTCCCCGAAAAGGTAGGAGGTAGGAGAATAGAACAACCAGAAATAAAATAGATTGAAAGACAAGATAAACAATTAATTTAAAACTATATAAATTTTATTTGAAATATTTATTTGATAACTTCACTTGAAATTTAATTTTCTTTAATACTTTAATACTTTTCAAACTCCTTTGAAAACAATTATTTACATTATTACTTATATTTACAAAGAAACTATTGAAATATTAAATCCAAAATTCATAATTTTTTATTTTGTTTCAAGATACCTTCCAAATATTATTATTAGATCACAAATCATTTAAAAAAAAATATGTTTTATTTTAGATAAATAACTTCTAAAATATTTATAACACTAAAATTTCTATTAAACCATGTAGTATATAATTAAACAATATTTTAAAGGATATATCCAACAAGGAAGGAAGGTAGATTTGGAAAACAAAATCAAGGTGAATAACTAAACTGAGCAGATAAGGTAGATGCAAGGAATAGTATCGGACACGAATAATTAATCTAGAACCATAAGAATTTAAATTTCAAATATTAATTCAACATTTCATTGTTGGAAAAAATACTTTTATAATAAATACCTTTATAATAATACTTTTATAATAAAATACTATTATATCGAAATAAATTTTCCTTTCGAAAATAATTTTATAACTCGATGTTTCAACAAGTTTATCCTCATTCTTGCAGACTCTGGCCATGCGTTGATCAGGCGCAAAGCTAGAATTCTTCAAGTACTTAGTAGAATTGTTTCAACACCCAATGAAAATACTTGAAAAACCTTTAAAACAGATATGGAAAGTACAATCCAAACAAAACAACCAAACCAAAACCTTTGTCCGACCATGGTTCGCAGATACACAATGGTTACGCCTGGATCCCCCAGGAAACAATCCGTATCCGTAAGCTTTCTCAGCCCTGCGAGTTACGCCATGATGACTAGTAGAGTGCAGGATACACAATGGTTACGCCTGGGTCCCCCAGGAAACAATCCGTACCCCTAGGCTGTCTCAGCCAGGCAGTTTCGCTACTATTCGCTACCTACACAGATTGCAGGATACACAATGGTTACGCCTGGATCACCCTGGAAACAATCCGTACCCCTAGGCTAGCCTCAGCCAGGAAATTGCGCTATGCAGTCGCGAGAGATAAAAAAACCATGGGTTATGCCACGGTGGGAACACTCGAGTATTACATCTGAAAAACCAAAAATTAGAGAGAATAATATCGATAGAATGAATCCACGATGTGGCCACAAAGCGGATATCAAGCAGAAGGCACTTTCCATATCTTTACTTCGAAAATATATATCATATAGTACCTTTTCAAATCACTTTCAAATATCGTACTTATATAAAGTCCATATATATAGGATTCCATTTTTCCCAAATCGAATACTTTCCAAATCAATAGTAGATCAAATCATACTTATATAGACTTCGATTATATAAAATCTCTTTCCAAATTGAGTACCTTTCAAATCAATAGATTTCAAATCAACTTCATACTTATACAATCCATTTTATATAAGTTTGACCACTCCCAAATCAAGTGCTTATAATCCAAGGTTCTCAATTTCAAATCATTTCAATATCAATTCAGTTTCAAAATCATATATGATTTCACCAAATTTTCTTCCAAATTAAATATCTAAATTTCAAAGTTCCCAAAATAATAGGTTTAGAAAATTATCCCAGTTTCCAAACTAAAATAATTCAAGTCAAACAAATTCATTCCCAAAATCACCATATAAGTACTGTTTTTTTAATTTCAATTTAATTTTCAAAACCAAATATTTTCTTAAAATCAATTATACTTAAAATGGTTTCCAAATTTATAATTATCTCTTTAAAACTTTTAAACTATCTATTTTTATTTGAAATATCCAATTTACCTTTCTGAAAACCATTATTCAAAACAATTTTTTTTCAAAACATTTCAAAACTAAATTTATATTCTTTATCAAACATTTTATACTCTTCGGAATTTCTTTGCTTTGAAAATTTAATCTCGATTTAGAAGCGTTCGAGCATTCAAAAAAGTTGGGGAAATCAAATTTTCAATTCAAGAGTTTAAAATCAACAATAAATCAATAAATCAATTACTAAATTCGAAACTCGAGGATTGAACACCGGTCTCATTTTAAATTGTTTCAAATATATACTTATATCTTTCTAAAATATCAAATTATACTTTGGAATTTGAAATCAAAAACGGTTTTAAAAAATCACTTTCATAGCGAAGCTATTATAGTGGCCTCTCCCCCACTCTGAAACTCGAAAATCAATGTCGATGATGCGTGCACTCATCACCGAAATTATTTCCAACGACATAAGTGAGTTCTGGACTTCTATTTTCTTGAAAACTTCTTTGAAATTTCTTCAAAATTATTGGAATTCATTTGAACTCATTTGAAACATTTTTTATTCGAAAAAATACTTTTAAATCGTATTATTTTTATATATTTTCCAAAATCTTAAAACCAATTTCAAAATACCAGAATTCAATTCTCGAATTTCAAATTTAACTCTACAGTTATAAATCGTTTTTATATAAATCAATTTCTTATAATTTTTCAAAATTTCAAATCCTTTTAAAACCTTTTTATATAGAATAACATTTCTTATTTATTTTATATTTTTTTATAATCCTTATCGAAAACATTTTCACTTTTATATATATAAAAAAAATCATAGTTATCAAAATAAAATTTCGGTATAAACAATGTCAAAAATACAAAAAAAACCCGATTTTCAAAAGATGATTCAAGAATGGATTTCAAAACAAAGATAACAATTTAATTTATAGGAACTCCAATCAATAGAATCCTGATTCGAAGATAGACTCGATCGAAGATGAGATAATTAAATTACAAAATAGAAGATGGATATACTTCTATAAATCGCGGGCGACCTTTACCGGTCAACCGTTATTCCATAATTAGATCGGTGTAGAATTCTGAGGCAATTCGACATTCGATCGCCAGAGATATAGAATTCGGCATAACAAGATATAGCAGCATCGTAAACCGAGGATACAGAAATCTTCGGTGAGTCAATGCCAATTGAAAAGGAGTTTTCACCCCCTTTACAAATCATTCAGTGGAGTTATGGGATACTCAGGGATCAAATGAATATAAATAGGGAGAGACAGAATGAATTTCGGAACCAAGGGACATTCCAAAATTCAAAGGAAATCGAGTTAAAAGGAAGAGATTCAACTCGAGCGAAAGTGATTCTGTAAATAAATTTACCATATATGCTAAGTTATGCTTAGAGCCAAAGCTCTGATACCAACTGTAACGACCCTCTATTTTGGACCATTCAAATCGACAATAAAACCATACATATCCGACTTGAATAATTCAAAATACCGAATTGTTAATTAAAATTTGGCAAAACTTAAAATATACAGTAAATAAATCAATCACAGATCACAGAGTAATATAATGCAGCGGAATAGATAAAGAATAGTAGTTCATGAAGCTACTATATACATCAGAGTTAGAAAAATACAACCGAATAGTTCAAATGCAGTGAAGTCTCCAATGCAACAGATGACTTCTCTGAACCAATCAACTGGAAAGGCTGGAATCTGAATCGATAGTTGGATTTCCAAATGAAGCTCCGAACTCCAAAGGTGAGTTTCAAATGTTGTATCATTCAGTCTGACCCGAGCGTAAAGCAAAACACAAAACACTCGAGTCGGGATTAACATTCTTATATCAATAAATCCAACTCAAGTGAAATATCAACCGAAATACAAATAACTTAAAGGATGTTTGGGATAACCATCCTCTAAGGGTCCACGGAACTTTCTACAAGGTAGAAATATACACTATAACACCGTGGTCATTTCAGCTTAATTTATACTTCAAAACCAAATCTCATTTTCACTTCAAATATCTCTATATTTCCCAAAATAGTATTTATATATATTAAATAATTTATACAGTAAAGTATTTTCAATTTCCTCAACTTAACAAATCATTCCAACATCAACCCGACCTTCCCATTCAAATTAAATTCAATCTCAATTTATCAATTTAAATTCAACTCAATTTCTAAAATAACCACTTAAATTTTATCGATCTCAAATTCGGATTTATAATCACAAATACCCTTTTATATTTCCATATATTTCAAAACTTTGAGTATTCAACGTTTCATCTAAATTTTCATTCAATTTAGTTTTCTAAATAATAAATTCAAATTTAGTTCAACGTAAATTTTCATTTTCATTCAATTTAGTTGCTAAATAACAAATTCAACTACGTTGATTCAAATACAGATTCGAATCTCAACATAAACCATTTAAATTCTAATATAGTTCAAGGCTTTAATATTTAAATGTTCTATATACCAGTTTCATATAGATCTCGATTTAACCTCATTATTATTTAGTCTTGAAATACTCTCTTATTAGATTCAATATCATTTAAGTAACCTTAAATTACATTTTACTCAATATTTTCTTTAATTTATTTAAACCTGAAATATTCATTAAATCACTTAAATCAAAAATCTAGTTATAAAATCATACCCTTTAAATTTCCCATTCAAAAATTTCAAATCGATTTAGTTAAATAAATCCTTATTTAAATACCATTTTTATAAACCCA
The DNA here is from genome assembly GCA_030765085.1 of Allium cepa. NCBI lineage: Eukaryota > Viridiplantae > Streptophyta > Magnoliopsida > Asparagales > Amaryllidaceae > Allium > Allium cepa. The sequence goes on from CM060929.1 coordinate 819,817,742, forward strand.
AATTTTTCTCCCAATCTTAATTATTCAATTTATTACAAGAGAATCTATTTGAAATATAGATTTACATAAATACTTAACCATATTATATGTATTAAATCAATCTAATTTAAATCAAATATTACTACTAAATCTATATATACAATTTTCATTTATATAATATCTTAAGAATCAAATTTATTAAACCATATATTTCTTTCCAAAATTATAGAAATTATTTTCAAAATATTTATATGGACCAACGGTGTCTGTATATATTTCCTATCATATAGTCAAGTGCTACGGATATTTATCATTTCAATTCGTATACTAAATATATATTGGTGGATATCATTTCAACCCGTAATCCCAAATTCAATTAAATGAATATCGCTTGGGTTTATCATTTCAACCCATAACGATTTTCTCCTATTCTAAAGTCTGTTCAGGTATGTATCATTTCAACCCATAGTGATTTCTAAACTACAGGGAACTTGCAGAGTGATAACAGAAAATACAATAAAATAACAGGCATATATCATCAATAACAGTATAATATAAACAACAGGATATGGTGTCATATCCCGCAGGTGAACAGTTACAGATAATAACATATATAACAAATTTAAATAACTACAGCAGCATATTTCAATTATAGTTTCAATTGAAATCAAATTTAATGAATAAAAAAATGTTAATCATGAGTGATTGCTCACATTTCGAGGTTAGAGAGATAGACAATGAAGTTGAGTTACGAAATGCAAGCACGACTTCCAAAGCAAAGTTAGATGGTACGATTTCGATGGAAAAGATGATAGATAGAAATTGATGAGAACGAATCAAATTAGCTTGATAAAATTGAAACGAACATTATATGATTAATTTATTACTTTCTTTCAAAATGAACGTTAAATCAAAACACGCATTTTAAAAAATGAAATATATATATATACACACCCATGAAAACCATATAAATTTAAAACGCTTCCATTTCATATTAATATTAAATAACAAATATATAATTATTCAAAATGTCACATATGTAGTATATTCATTTTATGGTTGTCGTTTCCATGTAATAAATATTCATTTTAAACCAATATTAAAATAATATATATGTATGGTTAAAAATCAATGTTCTAACATAAAACACATATATTAAAATCAACACATACATATATAATATCTTTTGAAATGAATACTTATGTATATATATAATTATTATAGTGTGTTACTTTCCTTTTCAAAATATCCAGCAGGAAATCAAACAAGCTTATGCATATATATATGCAGATAAACAATATTCTTTATAATACATTGTTAACTTACTCCTTTTTTTCCCTTTTTTTAAAGAGTATATATGCAGTATAGTTTATAAGATTTTTTTTATATATATAAAACCTTCATATATAACAAAATATATGTATAAAATAAAATATTTGTATATATAAAAATCAAAACGTTTCAAACATATATTCAAAAACTGGAACATATAAATAACAATGTATTTAGTTAACACATAGTATAAAATTCATTTATATAACTCTCTTATATATTCATTATAACTATAATCGAAACGGTTATATATACTTTTATATAAATTAACCAAATATACACGTTACTTAACCTATCTGTACCCGATCAATAGCTTTATCATTAAAGCACGCACATCATAACAGTATGATGATATACAATGCTTTAGGCTTATTAAATAATATATTGCAACTTATGTATACTAATATGTGAATATAAATAAGCTTACATACTTATTATATAAAAATCAAAATTAAAAAAAAAACAATATAACAAAATATATATAAACTCAGAAATTAATATATAAGCTTATACTGTTATATAGAGAATTTTTTTTATTAAGTACAGCCGTACATATATATCTTTGGGTACTACAATTTGTATTATTTGCCTTTTATAAAGAAAATTGCGGTTGTACTGAGTTTGTACATATAGCTTACTTTATGTATATAAATAAAATAAGATGTCATACATATATACACTAAAATATGTAAATTTAAGGCAGTATACTACTAGCAAATATATATAATATAATACAATGTATAGACATACCCTGTGTAAACTCGAGTCGATGATGGGTGGGCAAAAGGAATAAATAAGAAACTACAGACAATGAGGAAAATGTTGATGCCACCTATGTGCTATCAGAAGTTATTACCTCTAGGCTATACACTCGGCTATGATGAGGCTGCCGATGTGGATAGGGAAGATGTTGAGTTCGGATGGAAGGCAGGGTGTTTCTTAAGAGAAGAGGAGGGGAGAAGGAGGGGACAGGCGCTTGGTGGAAAGAAAATTTGCAGAGAGAGGATGAAAAGAATGCAGATGTACTAGGTAAAAGAAAGGAGGAGCAGGCTAGAATAAATAGAATGTACGAAGAGAACAATGAAGGTTATAAATCAGATTGGAATGAAAACGTAAAGAAAGAAATAAATAAATAAAAGAAATCAATGAATGAGAAATAACGTATAGTATTTTATACGTTTCAAACTTTGAAATGGCAACGGTCATGAGTTGATTTAGCTACATTTAAAGCAATAACTTTTTTGTTTGTTTGGATAGTACGTAATAAGTTTGGAAAGGCAATGATATTTAAAATGGAACAAGGAATGGACAGAGAAATTTAAGCAAAGATAAAACGTACATAATAAATATAGAGTAAGGGGATAGTCATGATAATTCAGGCAACTTTTAATGCCACCAGCTGCACGTTCAAATCTGAAAAGGCAAAGCAACGGACCATATAATAAATTGAAACGATGGATTGATAACAGCTGCAAGTATATATTTAATAGAAAAGAACGGATAGAGAAAATTTTGTGAAACGCACTGAAAATAAATTTGAAGTACTTATTATATTATACGTTTCTTTTTGAATGCAGAGTCCAAAATTTGAAAGCCAAGTAACGGTCAACCCTTGATTTGGGGAAAATAATTGTAGCAACTAATAAAAGAAATAAATAGCAACGGTCACGTTGCTTTGATTTAGCTGACCCATCAAAGCAAATTATTTATAATTTAACCGGTAGGAAACGTAAAGGAACGTACCACCATAAAATGAAATTGATAACATCTGTGCATTGATTCTGCAATATTTATTAAAGAAATTGATTATGCAATATTTATTAAAGCAATTTATTAGCTAGCTTGAATTAAATAGAATTTCACAATGGAATAAACTTTGATAAAATAAATTGAAAATTTAAAATCTGCTATGTTTAATTGGACGTAATCCAAATATTAATTTTTTATTTCAAAATATTATTATATAACATTTCTCAAAAGTTTCAATTAATTACGTTAAATAAAACCATTTAAAACCATTAAAATCTATGGGTCGTTACAAGAGGGAAGCTCACTTTGACTTGTTTGAAAATTTCCAACATCTTTTCCATTTGATCAAAATATTTCTTAGGTCGAATCGATGTAGAAATGGAATTCAATACTCAGTAGATCGGTCTACTTAAGTAGAAGAAGAATTTGAATTGGGATTTGATTCGATATTTAACTCGATGTTTTTTTAAGAATCGCTTGTTGTTTTTGAAGTGTCAAGAGGAGCTTTCGATAAATCATTTGGATTGAAAACTTGGTTATCGATTAGTTTACCGTAATGCAAATTCATGATAGCATTCATTTGGTTCACATTGCTTTCTTGAATGACATGAGCTTGATTCGAGTTCGTGTTTCGATTTCTAGGGCTCGGAATTGGCTGACTTGGGAACATGCATTGTTCACACTCACTCACAAAAGTGGCTAATGGACTCATTTGCATTTCGAGTTTAGCAATTGATTGAATCGTATTTTTCATGTACAAGGTTAAACTTTTTTTTTTGCAAATTGCTATCTGATTGGAGGTTTTGAATGATCGCCTTAGCTAAAGTTTTAAGACTTTTCTCAAGTGAAATAATTCGTTTATTGTCTTGGGTAGCGAAAAATTATTGCAGTTGATTTTGAGATGGAGCATAAATTTTTGTTGAAATTGGTTGGGCTAAAAGGGTAGATTCGAATCATTGTCCGGAAATGCTTGAAAATTTGGACGAACCAAATTCGTGTTAGAGTTATTTTGGTTCCACACAAAATTAGGATGATTTCTCCAACCGGGATTGTATGTTGGAGAAAGTGGATCATTGTTAACCTTGTTAAAATAATTGAGTTGTTCTACAGAAAGAGGGCACTGAACGGTGATGTGATTTGGATCATTACATTTATAACATAATGGTTAGGAAGCAAGGTTCATTTGATTGGGTGAGAAATTATTATCGAATTTATTGATCATTGCATCGATTTTAGCTTCCAAAGTCAACGATAACCTTATGGAGTGTGCGCTCGATCGTGAACAAATGGATTTCTTGTTAAAATGTTCCTATTAGGATGATTTTTCGGCTAAGTTCTCAAGGAATTTCCAAGCATCATCTTGATATTATGCGAGAAAATTGCCTTGGCATATTGATTCAAGCATGTTCATGAATTAATTTCTAGTCCAACGGAAAAGATTTGGCAAACAGTCCATGTTTCAATATTATGGTATGGACATTTTATCAAAAGGTCTTTAAATTTTCAGAGTGTTTTCTAAAAGGTTTGCCTTTGAATTGATGAAAGTTTACAAGTTTGTTTCACATTTTGGTCATTTTTTCCAGGGGGTAATTTTTTTTAAAGAAAAGCTTAACGAATTCATCCCAATGGTTGAGTTCGCGATAAGCCGTATAACCATTTTTCAGCATAATCAGTAAAGGCGAATGGAATTAATCGAAGTTTGATTCTATCATCACGTAATTGTTGGAGTTTAATGGTTGCACAGACTTGTTCGAATTTTGTTAAGAAGACGTATGTGTCGTTGTGTTCTAAATTGCCAAATTTTGGGAGCATGGCAATGTTATTTGAATGAATTTCAAAGTGATTACCCATTGGGGCGGGTAATGTGATATAAGAAGGAATGTAAACTCTGTCGGGAAAGATTCTATCTATGATAGTTCGGAGAGGATTTTCATTAGCTATCGTTGTGGGATCGTTCGTTGGAGTTAAACGATTTGTCATTGTGTCATGAATCTAGGTACTTGTGCATAAGTGAAAAGATCAAGGGAGAAAGACGTGAGAATCAAGGTTAAAAGAATGAAACAAGTTTAGAGAATGAAACAAAATGAAAAATTCTTTTATTTAATTTTTTTTAAAGGAAAAATATTTACAAAAAAGAATTTATTTTTCAAAAGGGAGATTTGATTTATTTTATTTTCTAGATTTTAAAATGTTTTTTTCCCTATTTTTGAAAAGATTTTTTTCGTTTTTAAAACTATGTTAAGGTAAATGTTTTTTTTTTTTGAATTTTTGTTTGATTTTTTTTCCTTTCAAAGGAATTTTTTTTTGTTTTTATTTGGATTTTTGTTTAAAAATTAAGTTAAGGAAAATGTTATTTTTTTACTTTTAATTTTTTTTTATATATGCATGAACTAATGCAACTAAATGAATGCAATGACTTAACTACAAATTTCTATCCTTAGTAGCTCCTAATCTAAAATTGTATAGTCACACTTTGAATCACTTCAAACAAATTGTACTTATCCAGGTAACAGACATGAGTTGTCGGTGCACCACGAATCACTGTAGCAATGCAACCGAAGGTTTAAATACATTTAGAGAAACAATCACTATAATATTTACTAATCACCGTAATATTTATTAATGATTATTGCTTTACATAGTCTAGACACCAAAAAATAAATTGTTAAAAGAAGGCAACTTGTCAAAATACAATGAAGCCCTAGATGAACCCGTAATACCCTTAAGTCTAATGTCTAACCGTTATTATTAGTCAAATTATAAAATAATATGTAATTTGTGGACCAAGAAAGGGGTGACGAAATTCCCACCTTATGTGAAGTTGAGTATTGCCCTTAGAAAAGAAAATAAGATGAGATGATGCAAAATAGAAATTAAACATGTATTAACAATGCAACTATAAATGAATTTTTATTTTGGTTTTTGTTTTTGGATTTTTAAAATGCAAGCAACTAATGATGCAAAGAAAATAAAAATAATAGATTAGAGCACGGTACCAAAGCATGTAGCATTATTAGCAATTTATTCTAAGGGCGATTTTTTTTAGCGCGAGTGGAGTAGAGCGGTTTTTTTAATGAGCTACCAGTTTCTTTTTGCAGACTGTAATTTGAAATATGAAAATTTTAACTATATATTATATATATATATATATATATATATATATATATAAAGCAAAATTCTATATATTTTTCGTTTACCCAAGAGGAATTTGTTTATTTTTTTTAAAAAACAAATGAAATTATACTTAAAAAACTAAAAATTGAAAACAGCCCACAAGTCAGCCCACTCACAGGCCCAAATACCATTCCATTTTACCATACCCTCTTTTTTGCCTTTGTTAACAAAAAAACGCGAACAATTTTCTTCTCAGTGAACAAAAAAGGGCGAAAAGCCGCGATGTTTTTTGTTTTTTGTTTTTTTTGATTGGATTGGGTTTTTGGTTTGAAAAGGCGAGATGCAGAAGTGTTGATGATGGCGGGATTTGGCGATGGTAATTTGCGAATTTTGGGGCAATTGGGTGAGGAGCGTGATGGTTCGTGGATAGTGTTTTGGCGAGGGCGGTTTTAATTTGATCTGGATATCGTGGCGGATGTAGTGTGGTGATGGCCGACTACTTGAAGTGGCGGTGCAGGGAGGGTCACGGTGATGGATTTTGGGCTATTGAGGTGATGGGTTTCGGTTGTAGGTTTGGAGGTAGCAGTTTGAAGGTGTGGTTGGTTTGGGAGGAGAGTGTGGTTGAAGCTTGCAGTGTGGTGATTTGGTTTGTGTTGGATAATCCAGGAAGGTTGTTCACAAGTGTAGCGGAGGGGAGATAAGGCGGGTTGTTTGGTGAGGTTGTGATCGAGTTGGATTGTGGTGTTTATGGTGGTGAGGCAGAGGTTGTTGGAGGGAGGTGAATGTGTATAGAGGATGCTGCATGTATGATGTAGTTTTTGAAGTGGTGGTTGCATGATTGATTAAACTTGTTGTGGATGATGGTTTCTGATTGATTAGATTTTGGGTACTGGAGTTCCAGTGAAGTAGCAGGTTGATGAACTTGCGGCTTTGAGGGTGGAAGCTGAAGGCAGAGATGGTGATTTTGAAGTTTGGAATTGTGGATTGGAACAGGTAGGTGGAGTTACCGACTGTTGATGGTGATTGCAAACATTGAGATGCAAATTGTAAAGAAGTGAAATGTAAGCAGTGAGATACAAACACAGGAGTGTGAACAAAGCAATGAAAATAGAGAACAGAAGTTGAATTTTTTTATGAAATGTAAACTGTTACAAATGCAATGGAACAGCAAAGATGTATGAAAATTCTCAAAAATGCAATGTAATTTTTTTTCTTTTACGAAATAATGTGCACAAGTGTATGAAAAGCAGAGAACAATGCACAAAACAAAAAACTGAAACCACAAGTGAAACAAACTGAAAACTGTGAACTAAACAAGTAAACGGAACAAGTGAATCAAAATGTAAACTGAAATGAATAGTGTAATGCAGAATTTTTTTTTAATAAAATAATAAAACAAAAATGCACAAATGTTAGCACAGTGAAAACTGTGAAGTTGTGACAAATGGAAACAGTGAATTTTTTTCTTTTGAAAACTAACACAATAAAAGAAGACAAATTAAAAAAACTTAATTCGAAGAATGAAACTAAAATTAAATTGTTTTTCCCCGCAACGGCGCCAAAACCTTGTTGAAACGACAGATTTCTATCAATTAAAAAACCGTCGAAAATATATTGTTATAAAACCGCAAGCGCACGGCGTACAATTGTAATATGTATGCGAGTACGGGTCGATCCACAGAAAAAGAATTAAATTCTAATGTTGCTTAATCAAATTAGCCCAAGGTTTTGAAATTTTTTTAAACTAAGAAAATTGTAGAAAACAAGCTAGAGCAAAACTGAATAAAAATATGATATTGAGAAGTAATTTAGAGACAAATCCACTTCCAATCATTCATATAAATCAATACAAAAGTCATCTATAATCTCTCATTTAAATTTGAAGTAGAAATAATTGATGTTTTTATTATAAGTATGGTTTATTTGTGCTATTAAAGCACAGCTTAAACAATCAAACTCAAACACTCCATTCAAACACACTTATCAACTCTCATGAAAATGACATGAAATTAAAAATAAAATATATTTTAAAGTATGATCTATTTATTATGAACTTGTAAAATAGATTATCAAATTTTGATTCTAATTTGACTTTCATCATCAAAATCACTTAGGCAAACGATCAAATAATTTATGTTTGTATTGGATTAAGCATAGCCTATTTGAGATGTCAACGAAGACTATCAAATTCATTAAAAAGGAAACATAAACTACCATCATTCATTATTTTCATTAAGCACAAAAGAGACACTACAAATGCAACTATGTTATGTTGATTTAGTATGATTCATGAGAGCTTCATTACCCCCAAAATAGAGGTTTATCTTCTCATAATTGAATTCATTTCAACACAAAATGGTTTTAGCATGAAAAACAAGGAAAATAAAAGCTAATCAAATGTAAAGAGAACTAACTTCTTGCATAAAATAAATCTAAACTAATTGCACGAATTAAATCTATGCTATTACATGAAATAAAAGAGACATAAACTAACATAAAAGAACATGAAATAAGATAGCATAAGAGAAAAGAACATATAACAAAAGCAAATAAGAATGCTACGAAACCATTAAAAAGACATTTTATTTGTCAATATTTTGTGGCTACAACATGCATAAAAAGAAGCTAATTACATGAAACATAAGAGGTATTTATACATGCTTATTCCAATTTTAGAGGACTACCAAAAATGCCCTTGACATTGTGTAGCCTCCAAGTAATCACGAGGAAGATAATTAATCTCCACTAACATGTCTTTAAGTCTCCATTAACATGTGCATGTGCTTTTAATTATGGTCCATTAGTTAGTGAGCATGTGGGCTCCTCCATGTTGCATTATTTTATTTCTTTTCTACATTCTTTTGGCCTTGAGCATTTGCACATGCATATACCCATGAAGCTCCATCCAATTTGCACTCAATTTCCTACAAATAAAAATAAAATGTGCAGATAAATTTTCTCTAAATTAATTCATACATAAAATTACTATTTTGCCCCCAAATGAAGATGAATGAATGATGATTTGAAAACAATTTAGATTTTGGTTTAAACATGTAAAATACCCTTACATTCTCACTTATTTTAATAAAAAAAGATTAAATATGGGAGTAAAAATATATGCTTTTACGTGCACATCAGCTCAAGAGTTACTATGATTAATGGACCTTTCAATTCATCTTTGATGATGAATTCTTTTCAATGTGAGTCTATCGATTGAATCACTTGTTTTCCTTCAGTTCTTTCTTTGTTTCTAAAAGGACAAACATAGTCTTTCGGTTTGGCACCATTCTCATGCACAAAAATATCCCTTTATTGATTATTATTAGGCTTGCATGGTACAATTACTTTAAGACCCACTGGTTTTCTCTTACACAACCCTCACCACTCTAGATATGGAATTTTAGCAATAGATGTCTTGCTGAAACATATCCATCGACGGCATATAGGAGAAGCCTCCCTAAGTAGGCATTATATACTGAAGATACATTCATTATGACTAAAATGATAGAGTTTGCGCCGTGCCCTGGGGGAAATTATATACTTTTTTCCATATACCTAATCTATAACCAATCTTGTTCGAAATAAATGGTGTTTTCTTTCTATTACAAACTTGATATAATGTGTTATGTTAATTAATTTAATTAAAAGTATATGTGATAGAAAATCTATAAATGGTATATTTTGTGATGGTATGTTTTGTGACGGTAGTTACAAACTGCAGCAACCATGAACAATTTATCATAATGAAAATAAACATACCGTTTTAAATATTCATAGTCAAGATGTATCAGGCTAGATATCAATATATCCATTGAGTATGTAACACTCTCCAAATGTGGAGCAATGTATTACTCATGGTTGCTGGAGGCACAAAGGGTTACGTACCAATAGTTATTGGATAACTATGGAATGACATAATTGATAGTTCATGTTGTTAATATTACTAAGGTCAAACATAAAATATCGATGTGACAAAATTACACTATTCTCTTGATATAAGAATATAGTTGGTCTTTAATGTGGAAACTCTACTTTGATTATATTTAAATTATGGCACGATGTCCATCGACTGACTATAGTTGGGTCGACTTGAAGCATTGAAAGTGAGACACTATTCAAGAGAGAATTCATCTCCTTAGTTATATAGGGTTATATCATGATCAACTAAAGTCAACTCAAAGCCAAAGTCTTTGACCAGAGTAGTTTAATTAATAATAACTATTTCTATTGATCCAAAGTGTGATTAGATTATAGAGTTGGATACAGATGATACTGGAATTTTGACCATTACCAAATTCTATAAGTCCAAAGTGATATAGTTTTAATGAAGATAATTAGCATAAATAATTATCACTAATAGGCAACGCTTAAATAAAGTAAAATTGGATTTTACCGAAGTTGTGTAAGTGATAAATTTGATTATAATATCACAACACCTGCTAAGTGACATGTGAACGTTAATATTTTGAATTGTTCGATATTAATCGCTGACCAAATTTATGCCTAAGAGTCGCATAACCATAATATTGAACAATCTGACTATTAGCTGATCCAATAATAATAATTGTTATAAATTAATTAATATTTATGAAATATAAATTTTTTATTTGATTTGTAGTTAAAATAGTACGTATATAAAATTCGTATACACACGTATTGATATTCGATATCGATGTACATTTAAATAAGATTTAAATGAATTTTATTTGATTAGACATGAAGTGATTGGGAGGCCTATAAAGGTACTTAATTTGGTCGGACATAGGTGTAGGAGGAGGGTTGGATTTAGTTCGAAAAGGCGGTAGGAATTAGTAGAGATGTTTGTGGATCCGGGTCCACTTTTTACTCCTCTCTTTCTCTATTATTTAAACACCCTTAATCTCTCATTTGTTGCTCTCCTTTTGAGTCACTATTACATCCATATTTAACCGAAAATTGTAGCCACATACTCCATTGATTCAAGCATTAACAACACAAATTCAAGTAAAATCAGGACAATGTTGCGTAGTGCTTTCAATCTAGTAGCTCTCTTTAGAAGGATTTGAATTCAGACTCAAACAGAGTCGATCAATTTAGCATTCAACATGTACTAATTTGACTATAGTGAAGGTAACTTATTTATTAACAATTATACATATTTATTTTATAATCATTTTGATTCATATATGCTTAGATTAGATCTCAATATCACGAATCCCTATAGGCGTGCTCTGAACATTGTATGTAAATATGTATACATGTATTATGATTAAAAAAAATTACGTATACATATGTCCATACCTAGCCCTTGGCCAGCAAAAAATCTAAAAAACATTGAATTATATATTAATTTTAAAAGGGATCTTAAAACAAAATTTGTTTTTTTAATGTATAAGTGTATATTCAAATTACGTGTAAAATTTTGTTAAATCATATACATGTAATCATTTTCGAAAATTATAAAATTTATATATATATACACACACGCACGCACGCGTGGGTGTGTGTGTATATATTATTTAAAACTGTGTATGTATATTTATATATATGTATGTACATTTGTATGTATGTATACATTTATTTTAAAATACAAGATGTTACTTTAATATAATATATATGTACATGTAATTATACCAATGACAATGATTTTTTTCAAATTTCTTTAATCATCTACATACGAAAAAGTTTTATTAAAAAGAATGAAACGTAAAGGATTTTTTAAAAAGGATTTTGTCAAACATATTATAGGTCAAAATATGTGTGAATATATATATATATATATATGATTTTATCCATTTATATTTAAATATATAATGATATTTAATATTCAAAATATAAACATTAATTTATATATATGTGTATAATATATAAGTGTGTGCCTATATATATATATAATTTGTTAAGTGTATTTACATTATTTATTTTAATTTATCAAAATATTATTTTTGATTTAAATTTGAAATTCGAAAATATTTTAAAGTCTAGATCTAGATTTGAAATTTAAATCTGTGATTATTAATATTTTTATTTTTAAATATAATTATTTACATTATTATAAATATATAAATGTGTATGTGTATGTGTGTGTGTATTTTAATATTTATGCTCATATAAATATGTTTTATATTATATTTTTGTTTGGTACTTTAGCAGGGTTGAATGGACCCATACCATTTATTAGAACAAATAAAGGAGTATAGAGGGAAGAAAACAAAACAAGAAAAAAAAGGAAAAAAACAAAACACCAAAGAACAAAAACCTAACTAGTACCCAGATGAATTAAATAAGGTATCCTATTTGAAAATACAACTTTCCAATTAACATAATAAATAAAGAATTCCCCAAATTCATTTCTCCCTTGAATAATTTGGCATTTCTTTCATCCTATATTGCGTATAAAAATTTCTTCAGAGCTGTAAGAAGTAACTTCCCATTGCTTGACCTCCATCTCGTCCCTTTGAAAATCGAGCACCATTATAACGATCGCCCTACACCTCCAGTAACCAATATACCTATCTGATGCGCTATGCTGGTACCAGGAAGATAATCAAGGGTAAATAGTAGAGAAAATATAAATCACAAAACATGTAGAACATCTCACAGCGCATAAATGAAATATAATATAATAACATAGATGTAAAACGGGCGAGACAGTGGTATAATCAAATGAACCGTAAATAAGAACATCAGAGTGCATAGGTTCACAGACTATACAAAAACCGAAATAAAGAGTTTATACATCCAAAATCTCCATAATAAAGTCTATAAATATATCTAATAAAATAACTCCTCTGTACTGCACAACAAAAAATAAGCAATAGTGAGCTCCGACTATAGATATATGAAAGAGCCTCCTGCTTATACTCCATACAGCTCCATGCGCTATCCATACCTGTTATCCTAAATCTACTTATTTATGAGTACCCGAGATAATAAGAACCAAAGCATAAAACCTCAGGTCAAACAACAGTCTGGTGTGAGTGATATATCATCTCAAATACTATAAACTAGTATATATTAAATAGGGTATAAGGTATGAACAACCATAGCTGACCAGTCCCTACATCTAAAAGTTTAGCATATAAAGCAATACATGCTAAATTACTATCACAAGTGGAAGATATGGGGTATAGGGGTATCACACAACATGCCGAGCATACAGTAAACATAGTGTCCATCACACAACCTTGCATCTCTCACTCAAGTGCTCATGATAACCCTCTTAAATGTTCAACTCATTGCCTATGCAGATGGATAGGGACTGGACTATATGTAGACATCTAAAATATGGGTACACGCAGACTACCCAAAGTACATGCAGACTATCTGATCTCGTTAATGTGCATCACATAGGTATATTGGGTACAAGAGTTATAGGACAATCGTCACATTTGGTATCAGAGCTTAGGTTGCGTGGAAAACCTATCTTGATACTTGGATCCATTAGAGATAAGGAAGGAGCTATTGCCTTAGAATAGATCAAGCAATATATGAGAGAGAGTACTTTATATATTCTAGTTTTAAAAACTGTATCGTAATATATATATATATATATATATATATATATATATATAGTATTTAAGTCACATTGCATTTATGGACACCACTTATTCCTTTTAGATAGACTGATCATTCTTATTACAGCTTGTAAGAGTAAGCTTGCTAATAAGGAATGCTGCTAGGAACTCCATCTCTAAAGTCGAAGAGGGGGCTGGATTGTGGGCTGCTAATCCCAACTTGTAGAACATGTTTGCTGATATGGTGTGAAACTTGGCTCAGAATGCCCAAGTTGCTCATGCTGCAGCTATTGGTGGTGGTGCTCCAGTGCTAGTGCCGATGGCTGACATTGCCAAATTGAGGAAGGATTTCTCTACTCTGGGTGGCAAACTGTTTCTTGTAATGGAATCATCTGTTGAAGTGCAAGATTGGTTAGACACCTCTGAATGCCTCTTTCAAGATATGGAGTTAGAGGATGTAATTAAGAGGAAGCTGACCTTTAGACAGCTTCAAGAAAGGGCTGTGTAGTGGTGGAATGCCATCAAGATTACTACTCCCGAGGACCAGATTACTTAGCAGTTCAAGGTGAGATTTAAAGAGAAGTATATATCGACTGCTCATAAGTCGATGCTCTACTGAAAGTTTGCTGACTTGAGATAGGGGAATTATCTGTGCCAGAGTATGTGGCTTAGTTCGGCATGTTATCAAAGTACGTTCTATCTTTTATCGATACTCCGCTCAAGAAGAATTAGAATTTTATCATGGGTTTAGATGATTACCTTGGATAAAATTTTGTAGGACATATTGGTGAGTCATTTAAGACGCGGGTGGAGAAGGCTTTTCGACATGAGAATATATACCCTAAGACGAAGCTAGTTGTTGCTCCTAAAGATAAGCAAAGTCGCAAATTAACGGAGGAGGCAAAAGGAAGTGGGAAAAGAAGAATAAGAAGTAGTAGTTTTAGAAAGATGGCCAGAAGAAGGGCAAGTGGGAGCCTGCATGCTATAACCGTGGACAATGGGGCCATCTTAGCAAAGATTGTAGGAATGAGAAGAAAGGATTCAACTGCAACAAGTCGGGGCATATCAAGAAGGATTTCCTAGAACCGACAAGAAATAAGGAGATTGTGTCTGCTTACTCTTTGAACGTTATTCCAACTTCATCGAGTGCTCCATCAATGAGGAGAAGCGGAAGAGCGTCGTTATACAAGGCGTTCTTTCTATTTTTGATATACCTATATGTGTTTTACTCGATACTGGGGCTTCACATTCCTTCATATCTAGTGATTTGGTAGATAGAGTGGGATTTAAACCCAAAATTGTTGACCGACCCTTAATTGTGACGAATCTAGTTGGAGGCTCTAATAGTCTTTGCACGGTTTGTTAAGACTTAGCCTTATCGAGTCATGGATGTTTGTTTGCTTATGATTACTTTGTTTTGGGTTTTTGGGGTTTGGTATTATACCGGGGATGGATTTGCTGAGGAGGTATGCAATATGGTTGGATTGGGAGAAGCTATTGGTGATGATTGGGGCTGTAGAGCGGCGGACGGTTTGATTGGTTGCCTGTAAGAGGATGTAGCCATGGTTAGCTTTCCATATTCGCTTGAGACTCCATAAGATGAGTTGTTATATCTGCCTATAGCAAGAGAATTTCCGGGCATATTCGAGCAGATGACCGAATTATCGCTACATCGAGAGATTGAGCTGTATAGACTTAGTGAAAGATGCCAGATCGATGGTTATGGAGGCGTATAGCACCCACAGAGCAAAAGGAGTTGGAGGTGCAAATGAATGACATATTGAGGCAAGGGTTTATTCATAGGAGCATATCTGACTGTGGCGCACCTATAGTATTCTCCACTAAGGTGGATGGCTATCTGAGGTTATGTGTAGAGTACCTGAGCTGAATTATATGACGAAAAAGAACAAGTATCTGCTCCCGCATATTGATGACTTGTTCAATTAGCTCCGTGGTGCTAGGGTATTCTCTTAGTTAGACCTTGCAATAGTGTTTCATCAATTGAGGGTGGTGAAGGAGATTGTGCTGATTACAGCGTTTTGTATGCCATCTGGACTCTATGAGTGGTTGGTTATGCCGTTCAGGCTAAACAATGCACTGACATACTTTGTTGATCTTATGAACATTGTTTTCAAGGATAAACTAAATAAGTTTGTACTTGTGTTTGTGGATGATATAGTTTTTATTCGAGGACAAAGGAAGAACACAAGGAGCATTTGAGGATTGTGCTCGGGGTGCTGAGGAAGCACCAATTGAAGATGAAGTTTACTAAGTGTCACTTATGGAGGAAAGAAGTGCGATTCTTGGGTGATGATTTTTCTGAGCAGGGTATTGCTATAGATCCTACGAAGGTGGCTGATGTACATGACTAGTATCAGCCCAAGACTGCTACATACGTGAGAAGCTTCCTTAGGCTAGCGACATACTATAGACGTTTTATCAAGGACTTCTCTAAAGTAGCATCGCCGTTAACTAACTTGATGAAGAAGAATCAGACTTTTATTTAGGACATGAGGTGCGAGCATGCATTTGTGAGTCTAAAGGAGAGGTTGACGAGCGCACCGATGTTAGTCATTCCAAGTGGGAATGAGGAGCTGACAGTATACACAGATCTATGTTGTACTATATTTGGCACGGTGTTGATGCAAGGGGAAAGTTTGTCGCATATGCTAATCGATCACTTAAACCGCACAAGAGGAAGTATCTAACTCATGATTCGGAGTTGATAGCGATAGTATTTGCATTGAAGATATCGAGACATTATTTGATTGGGGATAGGTTCGAGTTGTATATGGACCACAGGTCGTTGAAGTATCTATTCTCCAAGAAGGATCTTAACCTTCGACAACAACGATGGTTAGAGTTCCTCGCCTCCTATGACTTTGGCATTTCCTGTATGGCTGGTCAGGGAAATGCAGTCGCTGTGCATTAAGTGGAAGACATGCTAGCTTGGGAATGATGTTCTTGGAGTGGAAGTAGTTGGAGTTTATCGCTGGTTATGATTTTAAACCTGATGTGAGTTGGAGCCGAAAGTGTTAACTAGCTTGACGGCCAGACCTGCCTTGATTGAGTAGATCAGTGCTAGTCAGAGGAGAGATGCTATGCTAGCGGAGATCATGGCAAAGATGTAAAAAGGGGTAGAGTCTGAGGGGATGAAGTAGTGCGGGATCGAGCGCGATGGTTGGCTCCGTAAGGATGGGAGATTGTTTATTTCTGATGTCGTTGGGTTGAAGGATGATGTTTGACGCGAGTGCCATCATTCGAGGTTGACTGTACACCCTGGTGGCAATAAAATGTACCAAGACATGGGAAGGACATTTTATTAGGAAGGGATGAAGAAGGATGTTGGTACATTTATCTCGATGTGCATAAACTCTCAATTGGTAGAGGCAAAGCAGAAGAAGCTTGGTGGTTTGCTACAACCGCTCTAGAATCCAGAGTGGAAATAGGTACAAGTTTCGATGGACTTCATCAGTGGATTGTTGAGGACCATAGGAGGGTACGATAGAAACTGGATGATAGTCAATAGATTGATAAAGAGTACCCGATTCATACCCGTCAAGTCAAGTAGAATGGCATCCAAATTGGCCGAGTTGTATGCTAAGTAGTTCGTACGATTCCATAGTGTGTCAAAGAGCACTGTAAACCACTAAGACCCTCTGTTCACTAGCGGGTTTTGAAAGAGCTTATAAGAGGAATCGGAGATGGAGCTACATCTCAGTGTACCTTATCAGCCATAAATAGATGGGCAGACCGAGATGGTGAATTGTATTTATGAGGATTACTTACGAGCTAGCATTCTCGATTTCAGTGGCTTGTGGGACAATCATTTGCATTTAATAGAGTTCACATACAATAATAGTTATCAGTCTAGCATCGGTATGGCACCATTTAAGGCATTATATGACCGAACATGCAACACTCCTTCATGTTGGTAGGAAGCGGGTATGAAACTAATAGTTGAGCCAGACATGATTATAGAGACATCGGAGAAAATCGAGATCATTCGACAATGAATGAAAGTTGCTCAGGATAGATAGAAGTGCTATGCTGATAGGAGGAGACATAATTTAGAGTTCTCCATCGGCGGTGTGGTATTCATCAAGTTCTCTCTTTTGAAGAATGTTGTTCGATTCGCTACTAAGGGGAAGTTGGCGTCGAGATTCATTGGTCATTTTCAAATACTTGAGAGGATTGGGAATCCAACATATAGAGTTGACTTACTGTAGAAAATGGCAAGCGTGTGCAATGTGTTCCACGTATCTCACTTATAGAAGTTTGAGCATACTCAGGTGTGATATTCCAATCGGATTAGATTGATAATATCAAGATTAAACTGAAAGCATCGAGACCTGCCTAGTCATATCGTCAAACATGATACAAAGCAGTTTAGGACAATGTTGGTAGAGCTGGTGAAGGTTCAATGGAGTGAAAATGAAGGTGATTATATTCAGGAGACTGAGGAGAGCGTGAAGATCGCCTATCTAGAGCTATTTACTTGGTATGACTTTTGTTTATTGTATTTACTTTCTCTTTCGATATCATTTTAGGTAGTTTAGTATCCTGCATGCTAAGGTAGACGTAGATATCATATATTGCTTTTGTGTGCATGTTTGATGTTTGATGTGTTTCCTCATGGATGATAGGCATACGGGGTTGCTATGTTTGACTTTACCATGTTTATATTGAGAATTTCGGGGGCAAAATTTCTAAAGAAAGGAGAGTGTAAGACCAGTATTTTATGTATCAGAAGATTGTAAAATACTGTTTTTGAATTTATATAAGGTCGTATGACTATACTTCAGGAAATGCCTATTAGAGGCATTTTTCATATTTAGAACTTTTACGGATGATTTTACCCCTAGAAAATTGTATTGGTTGTAACTTTTGATATGAGCCAAATTATCATCTGAGACCACTTCCATTGGAAAGATATGATGATTTTCCTTTCCGTAGAGTGGTCATAATAGCGATTTGGAATTTCTGGCTAGTAGATATGATTATTCGAAGATTGACAGTTTTTGAAGTAGCTTAGTGGGTAATTAGAGAGTTTGGAGGCAATCCCACTAACCCATTTCATGGTTGGAGACCTTATATGGCTGAACCATCATTCCAAATCACTTCTACACCCTCTCCTTTAGATATAAGCCTTTATTAACCCATTCTCTATCCAAAACCTTCTCTTTTCTCCTCCAAATCAAGTCTAAATCATAGATCGGTGATAGATTAGCAAGGAGATTCATCAGAGGTCTTCAAATCTACATTTTTGGGAAGAAAAATTGAACATTTGCTGTTCATTTTCGGATCTACCTCGATTTATATGCAAAAGTTGGATTTTGGGGGTTTCAGCGAGTGGTTTATCATCCCTCCTTATTATATATGTACCTATATGTGTTAAAATGTTTTGAATCATTTTTAATATCAAAATTAAGTTTTAAGGTTGTTATAACCATAGTAAAAAAGTGAACAAATGGGTTTTTGGTGTTCTAGGCATGTTGTTTGGATATGTGATCATCTTGACGGATGTTAGGCTATGTTATATACATCTTATATAATGATTTCCATGATTGATTGTGTAATTTACATGTTTGAATGTTTTTTGGTGCAGTGTGGTGTTTGTTTATATGCGTGTATAGTGGAAAACACTTGTCGGAGTGAACTAGAGGTAGGAACTGTAGATACGGACTTCGACGAATTGGCTTTAGAGCTTTTGGGGTCATATTGTTGCATAGATGTTGCACGAGAGTTGAAGCATTAAGGGTAGTGATGAAATCGGCTCGATTTGGAGTGTTGAAAATGCTACAGGGTCTTTGGTCGGTAGGTGGTTTGGTCAGCATATGGTTGGTCAGCATATGGGGTGGTCGACGTATGGGGTAATCGGTGTTCGGACCGAAACATGATTGGCATATGGGGTGGTCGGTGGCCAAGCGTCGAAATATGGTCGGCATTTGGGGCAGTCAGTGAATGGGCACCAAAAGGTGGACGATATATAGGGTGGTCAGTGATCGGGCGTCGAAAAGTGATCGACATATGGGGCGATCGATGATCGAGCATCAAAACATGGTCGACATATGGGGTGGTCGATGACCGAGCGTTGGAAGAGGGTCAGCGGCAAGGTGGTGGAATAGGGTCGGTGGCTTTGCATGGAGCATGGTTCGACGTCTATAGTTGGT
Source organism: Allium cepa (assembly GCA_030765085.1). Lineage (NCBI taxonomy): Eukaryota > Viridiplantae > Streptophyta > Magnoliopsida > Asparagales > Amaryllidaceae > Allium > Allium cepa. The sequence goes on from CM060929.1 coordinate 819,837,585, forward strand.
GCTTAACTCGGCAGTTGAGTCCCGCTTGGTTTGGTCATAGGATGGACCAACGAGTGTGAATCACGATGGGATGGCTCTAGATGACTTTGGGACGAAAATCAACAAAGTATGATGACTTCGATGACTCAATGTAGCAAGTGATTATGGCATCTGGCAGTGGAACAACAAAGTGACTATGGACTAACCAACAAAGTTTAGCTATGGACTTGGGGCAAGACTCGGGTTGCTTAGCAGTCTAGGGAGTTGGTTCGGGGTAAGGCTGGATGACCATGGGATGGCTCTAGATGACTTTGGGATGACACTCAACGAAGTATGACGACTTCGATGACTCGATGTAGTGAGTTATTATGGCATCTGGAAATGGACAGAAAGGACAAGTTATGTGCAATAGCTCATAGAGTAGAACATGAGGTTGTGCTGCTCGTGAGTAAGACAGGGTAGTTTGCATGTACCCATGTGTTTGGACTCTGTGTGTGTCCAGTCCTTAGCCTTCTGCATAGGCGAGAGAGAGCATCTAAGGAGTAGTTCTACTATCGATATGTGTGCTAAGGGATTGATAGATAACTCTATAGTTGTGATGCTCATTAATAGGATAGGGTAGTCTGAGTGTACCTAGGGTAGTTTGTGTGTATCCATATTTTGGACGTTTGTGTGTGTCCAGTCCTTAGCCATCTGTGCAGGCAATAAGTTGAGCATTTGAGAGAGTTATCATATATCTGAAGCCTTGAGTGAGAGATGCAAGGCAATGTGATGGATGCTATGTTTACTGTGTGCTTTGCATTTTGTGTGATAACCCTATACTTCATATCTTCCACTTGTGATAATAGTTTAGCATGCATTGCATTTATGTGCTAAATCTTTAGATGCAGGGACCTGTCGGGCATGGTTGTTCATACCCGAAACACCCCACACCCCTTAATATACCCAAAGGATACATTAAAAGGCATGGTCCATTGTAGGAATAACTGAAACTAACAGAGACTAAGATTCACAAGACAAAAATAAATAAAAACAATGAAAACTTAAAGTAATAAACTAACTAAAACAAAGCTTCATAATTGCTTCATAAATAAGTCAAATACCAAATGCCACATATATATCTAAAAATCCAATATGTCTCATGAAACAAAAACTCATAGTCTCAAAATCACAGTACATAATATCCCACAAAATAAGCCAGTACATAGAAAGAACAAAAGATGAAATAAAAGAAACACATAGAAGAAATCTACTCCAAGGGAACTCCAAGCTGTAGCAACTTGCTGACTTCTTCCTTGATTGCCTAAGGGAAGAAATGAGAAAATAGAAGAATGGGTTGGACTAAAAGTCTGGTGAATGATAGTAATTACTAGGGTCTTTAAGTAAGATAAAGTAATAGACTCTACAACAGTTCTAGCATAAATAAGGATAATAAAGGAAATAGGGAAGAGATAAATAGGAAATAAGTACAATTAAATATTTCTCAATTTACAAGATAGGTTAACTTTGATTGCTTGCACTTGTGCTTGATTTCTACTTTAATTAGGTTGAATTCCTAATCCTGCAATTAGGACGTAACCCAAATTCTACCCTTTTTGATCGACCTGCTACTCCATAGACCTTACTGTGGACCTACCGCTATGTAACTCCCTACAAAGCAGTCAATAGTATATAAGAAAGATGCACACAACAACTACTGTGGATTCGGACGACATATATAGCTCCCTATATAGAAGGCAATGACGTCTACGAAAGACACTCATACTAATTGCTTGGAACACATAGTGATTACTAAGCACCCGAATGGAAGTCGCATGCGTAACTGCCACCATGCCCATGCTACCTTTTGATCCACCTATTAGGTCTTCTTATTACCTCAACATCCAGCATAAGCATGCCCCTCATCCCACTTCAGGCTAATGTGAGATCACCGTGTGTCCATAGAATCTATTGGAAAAATGTTGTTGGTACTAGCCCTTCATCTAAACAATATCTAGTTGCTCCCCTTATCCAAATGCCCCATGATTTGGACTTCTATTAGACCTACCATTCTTAACATAAGCATACCATTTTTGTCTAATAGGGAATGCTATTTGGTACAGGTCCTACTTTCAACTTTGCTTATATTTTGTGATTATTTTAATTGTATATTTTAATTATTTTATTTGAATTCCTAATTTAAAAAATTTATTTTATTTATTAAAATGAATAAATTTTGTTATTTTAAATATATTTTTTGATTTTAATGTGAATTATAATTTCAAACATGAATAAATAGAATATTTTCCAAAAATGTGGATTTTGGTCAATTTGGTCAAACTTTGACTTTTAAATTTAAAATTTAAATATTTGAATATTTGAATTTTATCTTTTGTTATGAAATTTAATTAAATTTCAAGAATAATGCTTTTCATTTCGTTGAAATTCGATTTATATTGTGAAAGTTATGCTTTTTACAATATTGTATGTAAATTGTTTTATTTAACAAATTTTTTATTTTAATTTATATAAATAATATTTTTGGTTGTCAAATCATGTTCTAATTTGTGTAACCTGACATATTATGTATTTATTTTATTTTTAAGACATTTTAAAAGTGTAGTTATAATTTTCTAATGTTCATTGTATTTTGATTATAATTTTTAAATTCTAGTTTCAATTATTAAGCTATTTTCTTATTTATTTTCTATTTTTCCTTAATTAATTATTTATATTCTTTTTTAAACTTTATTTTTTTTCATTTTTATTTTTATTTACTGAAATTTACTTGGTTTATTTTGATTTAAAGAAATTAGAGATACCAAGAGACAAAGACCTTTCATTTGCTAGCGTCTTTTCATTTTACCTTGTCCTTTCATTTTCTTTTTGGCTTTTCATTGGTTTAGCCATCCATTTCTTTGCATAGCCGTATATTTCCTTCTAATTCACGTGAGAAAACTTTCTTGTCCTCTCAAAAACTCACGGCTTCAAAAGGAAAAAAAAATCTAATGGCTTATCTTCCTCTCCATTTTTCCTTCTTCTTTTCAATGATTTTGTGCCTTGCTTCTTCTAGCTCTGCTCGGCCCCATTCTCCCCCATCTCCACCGACCATCACCCCCTATATCTACAGCAGCAAACGCTCCCTCTCCTAAGACCATGATAGGCCGTGACTTCCACTTGAAGCCATCAACTAAAATTTGCACAAAAACCCTTCCAAATTTGCATAACCGAGCCAATATTTTCACCTTCCCCTTCATATGCACTTTGGCCACCCCCTTAGCCACCACCACCAGCAAGTTCACATCCTTTAGCTGCAGCTTCGGCCATCACCTGACATGTCCAAACCTGAACCAAGCATGAGCCGAGCCCCACTTACCCATAGCCAAGCCAAAAAGTTGAACAAACACTTCCTTTTTGCCTTGTTCTTTGCATTCTTCACTTTGCACCTCTCCTACCCCTTCACCGCATGTTTCCGTGCTATATATGACCCAAACCTGAGCCAAAGCATGATCATGGCCGTGCATATGCTCCATTTAGGCCAAGCATTGGAGTGGTTGAAGCAAGGTCTAATCATTCTTGTCTTTGTTGCTTTGTATTTCAATTTGTCCAATGTTGTTTTGTGTTGTATATTTATGTATATTGCTTTGTTTGGTTGTTGAATACAAGATTACCATCTTGGCTCTCTCCACTCACTTGAATCCATAGTGTGCTATGTCATTCTATCATGCCTTCTGGAATCTATTCGGTGTAGTTTGATTTGCTAACTCCAACTTGAAAAGGTGAGTCCTTCTCACTCTGGCATTTTACTTATGAAATAGTGAATTGATGACAAGTGTTTAGTAAAAATAAAATGTTTATGCAAGTTAATGATGATTATATGATATTCTATGCCACTTTAATTCTGTTAATTATCACCTGACATATGATATATGACATTATATTGTGACATTGACATTGTTTATATTGTTTATGCATATATTCACACTGTAAGTTCCCTGTTAGAATAGAATCACTATAGGTTGAAATGATACATACCCGCACAGACTTTAGAATAGGGAAAAATCATTATGGGATGAAATGATAGGCCCGAGCAATTTTTATTTATTTTTATTTACTTTTGATTGCAGGTTTGAAATGATAGAACCCAGGTTTTCTTTTTAAACTGCGGATTGAAATGATATATATCCGTATCACTTGACCTAGTTTAGAAAATTATATACAGACCCCGTGGTATATTTTTAAATGATTTTTATTAAGATATGTATTTTAAAAAGTATGAAATTTGATTTAAAAATATATATTTTATGGTTTTGAGAAAGCTAATATTTAGTTTTGAATTTGTGAATTTAAGTATGTAAATTTGAAGTAAATGTGATTTTTGACTTTAAATTTATTTTTAAAAAGTAATTAAATAATGGAAATTAAATTTAAAGCTCTGAAATGATATTTGTAGTAAAATGTTAAGTTTTTGTTAAATTTATAAGTTAAGAAAAATAGTGAATTTTGACTTAACAAATGAATTAAGTTTTCTTAATTGGATATTTAATTATAAAATTTTGTTGTGATATATCATATGTTAAATTGATTTAAATATGAAGTTTGGAAGCCTAAAAAAATTTGATTTATAAATTTAAAATAGAAAAATTGAAGTTTTATTGTTTTGAAAAGCTATAATAAAATCTGGAATTTTATTAATAGCATTTCTAAAATGCTGTAGTTTTATGACAGCATTTTTAAGTGTCGTTGATTTGAATTTAACTATGTTGAACTAACTAAATATCTACCACGGGATTTTATAAATGCCGTTGTTTCTAAACTAAACTATTTTGGAAATTATAAGCAACGATAGCAATTTATAAATGCTATTATTGCTATATTTTGACAATGTTTGAAATATTATAGATTTTAACACTATTTGAGTTATATTTTAAAGTGTAAAATGATTTAACTTATGAATTGATTATTTATGAAATATAAAGAGTTTTGAATATATTATTATATTAAATTTGAATTCTAAGGAATTTAAATTGAATTTGAATTTAAATAATATTAGGAGTATTTATGTCCTGACTCGAGTGTTTTGTGTTTTTCTTTACGCTCGAGTCAGACTGAGTGATTCAACATTCAAGATTCACCTTCGGAGTTGGAATTTTGCTTGAAGATCCAACCATATATTTTGCTTTCAGTATCTAGTGATTTCAATGATGTATTCTGATTTGTACCTGATGTATCTTGTTACTCTTCTGTTGTATCTTATTTAAACTCTGATGTATCTTATATATATAGTAGCTTCATGAAATACTATTTCTTTTACTTCCGCTGTAATATTATTTACTCTGTGTCTGTGTTACGTGACTATTTATTTACTGTATATTATGAGATTTGCCAAATTTTATTTACAACGTGGTATTTTGAGCAATTCAAGTCCGACATGTGTGGATGCGAATGGTTGAAAATATCGAGTCGTTACATTTGGTATCAGAGCTTTGGTAGCTCTAGGCAAAACTCAGCATGTATGGTAAATGTATTTACAGAATCGCTTTCATTCGAGTTTGAATCTCTTCCTTTTTGACTCGATTCCTTTGAATTTTGGAACGTTTCCTGCCGTTCTAAAATCCATTGGTGTCCCTTACTATTCGTCTTCCTTTGATTTTGGAGTATTCCATAACTCCACTTCGAATGATTTTTATAATGAGTCGGCGGTCTCATCAATCTCAAATTGATTTGTAAAAGGGGTGAAACTCCTTTACAACAGCATCGATTCACCATATATTTTTATATCCTTGGTTTAGATGCTGGTATCTCTTATAATTCCAAATTCTATCTCTTGAGGTCGAATGTTGATTTACACCAGAAAATCCACATCGATCTTATTCTTTAAGTCATGGTTGACCCGGTTAAGGTTGCCCGCAATTTATATAAGCTTATCCATCTTCCTATTCTGTTATTTAATCATCTCATCTTTGTTTCCAACTTATCTTCAAATCATTCTTGAAGTGTATTTGTAAACTAATATTTAAAATGTTTTATATATTATGTTGTTTGAGTTGTTGATGTTGATTTGGGTTTCTGATCGATTCGTCTGATCAACGCTATTGATAAGATTTCCAAAACACTTGAATAGAGAAAACTGACACAATATGTTTTTCAAATTTAGTAATGAAATAAATTTTGTAACTATATTATAAATTTTTCTGGATTTATTGAATTGGTTGTTAAGAAATAATAATTGATTATATATATATATATTTATCTCTTGTTTCATATATAAATAATTGAATTATAAAACATGGTTATAAATTTATTCGGAAATTTAAAATGAATTTAAACAAGAATTCGAGAATTTAATTTCCGATGGTTTCAAATCTTGTATTTAAAGTTTTAAAGGACATATTATTTAAAGTATTTTCTAATAGAAATTTGTTTCCAAAGAATTTTAAAGTTTAAAACTAGTGCTATTCTCTTAGTCACTGGAAAATAATTTCGGTGATGACTACAGCATCATCGACATTCATTTTCGAGTTTCGAAGTGAAGAGACCGTTATGTAGTCTTGCTACAGTTTTTGTTTTGGGGAATTTAATTGATTTGAATTTCTAAAATAAGACTTGATCTATAACATATGCTGATATATGACTTAAATTTGAAGGGATATTTATAGAGTATATGTGCATTTATTTATCTCTAAATATTTTGGAATTGATCGGAAATTTAATTCCTAAATTTTATCTTGAAGGATAATTTCAAGTATAATTTCAAGCTTCAAGCTTGAAATGATTAAATTGGAAAGTTTTGTCTGTATAATACACAATTTCATTCCAATATAACTTACCTAAATTATACAGAAGTTGAATATGTAATTGGATAATATACAATATAAAAGGATTTTATAAACAAAATTTGAGTGGTTATAATAAATGTTATACACTTAAATTTTAGTTATAAAAGGATTAACAATGGCATATAGAAAAAGGGGTGATGGAATAATTTAAAATATAACAAAATGTTAAAGGAACTAAGAATAAATTTAAGGAAGTTATAACAAGTATAAATATATTTAACATAAGTGATAAAATATTGTGAGGAATAAATTTATTTATAATGAGGAATAAAGAAGAATTAAATTTGTTTAGAACATTATGAGTATAATAAATGAGATTTTTCAAATCCATGATTTCAGAGATTGTCAACTTAAGATAATTGGATGATAAGGTAATGAAATTGGAGATGATTGAGATTTGTTTAACTTATGTAAAATTAATTATTAATTTAAGTTGAAATTTTCATGGTTTAAAATTTATTATCTTATTTTGTTTTTAAAATATCTTTTGGTTGTCCTTATTTCTCTTATCTTGCTACAGAATGGGAAGGCTATTGCGTATACCAGTCTGTTTAGAAATCTTTCTATAATATTTGATAATCTTTGGTACTCATTTTTGAATCTAGCACTGCTTGCCATCCATAGATCGTCGGTCAAGCGGTATGGGTGAATCGGATTCTAGAAGATCTTTTCGTGCTTGTGTTCTTGATTCTGGAGGATCTTGCGAAGATCATCTCCACCTTGTTAAACTTACCAATAACAACAGTTATCAGGTATAATTTCAATCTTCTTGTCATCTTGTCTTAATCCTATTTCGTTCTATCTTTTTCTGTGCTCTCCCTTACCTCATTCCTTTTCGGGAGCGAAAAGTTTTGAGTGAGGGAGAGTGTAACAACCCTGTATTTAGTGATTATTTTAATTGTATATTTAATTATTTTATTAGAATTCCTGATTTAAAAACTTTATTTTATTTATTAAAATGAATAAATTTTGTTATTTTAAATATATATTTTGATTTTGATGTGAATTATAATTTCAAACATGAATAAATAGAATATTTGCCAAAAATGTGGATTTTGGTCAATTTGGTCAAACTTTGACTTTTAAATTTAAAATTTGAATATTTGAATATTTAAATTTTATCTTTTATTATGGAAGTAAATTAAATTTCAAGAATAATTCTTTTCGTTTCGTTGATATCCGATTTATATTGTGAAAGTTATGTTTTTTACAATATTGTATGTGAATTGTTTTATTTAACGAAATTGTTTATTTTAATTTATATAAATAATATTTTTAGTGGTCAAATCATGTTCTAATTTGTGTAACATGACATGTTATGTATTTATTTTATTTTTAAGACATTTTAAAAGTGTAGTTATAATTTTCTAATGTTCATTGTATTTTGATTACAATTTTTAAATTCTAGTTTCAATTATTAAGCTATTTTCTTATTTATTTTCTATTTTTCCTTAATTAATTATTTATATTCTTTTTCAACTTTATTTTATTTTCATTTTAATTTTTATTTACAGAAATTTATTTGGTTTATTTTGATTTAAAGAAATTAGAAATACCAAGAGGCAAAGACCTTTCATTTGCTAGTGTCTTTTCATTTTACCTTGTCCTTTCATTTTCTTTTTGGCTTTTCATCGGTTTATCCGTCCATTTCTTTGCGTAACCATATATTTCCTTCTAATTCACGTGAAAAAACTTTCTCATCCTCTCAAAAAATCGTGGCTTCAAAAGGAAAAAGAAATTCTAATGGCTTTTCTTTCTCTCCATTTTTCCTTCTTCTTTTCAATGATTTTGTGCGTTGCTTCTTCTAGCGCTCGGCCCCACTCTCCACCATCTCCACTGACCATCACCCTCTCCATCTATAGCATCAAACACTCCCTCTTTGACCATGACAGGCCGTGACTCCCACTTGAAGCCATCAACTAAAATTTGCACAAAAACCCTTCCAAATTTGCATAGTCGAGCCAATATTTTCACCTTCCCCTTCTATGCACTTTGGCCTCCCCCTTAGCCACCACCACCAGCAAGTTCACCTCCTTTAGCCACAGCTTCAGCCATCACCTGACATATCCAGACCTAAACCAAGCATGAGCCGAGCCCCACTTACCCATAGCCGAGCAAAAAGTTGAAAAAACCCTTCCTTTTTGCCTTGTTCTTTACATCTTCACTTTGCAACTCTCCTACCCCTTCACTTCATGCTGTCGTGCTATATATGACCCAAACCTGAGCCAAAGCATGATCATGGCCGTGCATATGCTCCACTTAGGCCGAGCATTGGAGTGGTTGAAGCAAGGTCTAATCATTCTTGTCTTTGTTGCTTTATATTTCAATTTGTTCAATATTGTTTTGTGTTGTATATTTATGTATATTGTTTTGTTTGGTTGTTGAATACAAGATTACCACCTTGGCTCTCTTCGCTCACTTGAATCCATAGTCATGCTGTGTCATGCTATGTCATACTATCATGCCTTCTGGAATCTGTTCGGTGTAGTTTGATTTGCTAACTCCAACTTGAAAAGGTGAGTCCTTCTCACTTTGGTATTTTACTTATGAAATAGTGAATTGATGACAAGTGTTTAGTAAAAATAAAATATTTATGCAAGTTAATGATGATTATAGGATATGCTATGCCACTTTAATTCTGTTCATTATCACCTGACATATGATATATGACATTATATTGTGACATTGACATTGTTTATATTGTTTATGCATATATTCACACTGCAAGTTGCCTGTTAGAATAGATTCACTTTGGGTTGAAATGATACATACCCGAACGGTCTTTAGAAGAGGGAAAAATCGTTATGGGCTGAAATGATAGGCTTGAGCGATTTTTATTTATTTTTATTTACTTAGGATTGCGGGTTTGAAATGATAGAACCCGAGTTTTCTTTTTAAACTGCGGATTGTAATGATATATATCTGTATCACTTGACCTAGGTTAGAAAATTATATACAGACCCCATGGTATATTTTTAAATGATTTTTATTAAGATATTTATTTTAAAAAGTATGAAATTTGATTTAAAAATAAATATTTTATGGTTTTGAGAAGGCTAAATATTTAGTTTTGAATTTGTGAATTTAAGTATGTAAATTTGTAGTAAATGTGATTTTTGACTTTAAATTTATTTTTAAAAATGTAAGTAAATAATGGAAATTAAATTTAAAGTTTTGAAATGATATTTGAAGTAAAATGTTAAGTTTTTGTTAAATTTATAAGTTAAGAAAAATAGTGAATTTTGACATAACAAATGAATTGAGTTTTCTTAATTGGATATTTAATTATAAAATTTTGTTGTGATATGTCATATGTTAAATTAGTTTAAATATGAAGTTTAGAAGCCTAAGAAAAATATGATTTATAAATTTAAAATAGAAAATTGAAGTTTTATTGTTTTGAAAAGCTATAATAAAATCTGGAATTTTATTAATAGCATTTCTAAAATGCTGTAGTTTTATGACAGCATTTTTAAATGCTGTTGTTTTTGAATTTAACTATGTTAAACTAACTAAATATCTACTACGGCATTTTATAAATGTCGTTGTTCCTAAACTAAACTATTTTGGAAATTATAAGCTATGACAGCACTTTATAAATGTTGTCATTGCTATATTTTGTCAATGTTTGAAATATTATAGATTTTAACACTATTGAGTTATATTTTAAAGAGTTAAATGATTTAACTTTTGGAATTTATTATTTCTGAAATATAAGGAGTTTCGAATATATTTTTATATTTAAATTTGAATTCTAAGGAATTTAAATTGAATTTTAATTTAAATAATGTTTAATTTGTTATGTGTTAAGTGGAATGAATGAAATGAGATAAATGAATTTTTGAATGAAATTTTGAAATGTGTTTTGTAATGATATTTGAAATAATAAATGAATGACATATTTGAATTTAAAATGATATTAAAGTTGAATATTTGAATTTGAATTCAAATACTGATTTGATAATGAGGTTTTGAAAGGATATGATATTTTGAAAAAGAAAATGAATTGGAATGATATGTGATTTTGATAAATGAATATTTGAAGTTTATATTGGTATGAAAGGATATTTAGTTACTTGAAATTCTGGTTTATTTAAATGATATTGGATTTATGAAATGAATATTTCAAAACTATGTAATAATGAAGCTAGATTTGAGATATATGAAATTATAAATTTAGTTTTGAAATGTGGAATATTATAGCTTTGAAATAAGAAAAAAATTAAATAGTTTATTTTGTGGATCCAATCTATATTTGAAATTGATAAGATTTGAAATGTTTTGTTGGGAAACTGAATTGAAGTAAAACTGATGGTTTGAATTGAATTAAATTGAAAATTTGAAAATTTGGGTTTAATTGAATAAATTTGTAAAATGTAAAGAATTAAAGGAAAGTACCATGATTTCAAGTATATGATTTTCGAAATGTTATGATTTTCAAAATGTGATGATTTCAAGTATTTTGGTTTCGAAAGAGTTATAACTTTGAAAGTATTATGATTTTTGAAAGATGAATATATGTTTGAAATGGAAATGATATCGTATTGATTTGGATATAGCTTTGAAATAAAAATGGTTTTGGTTTCGAAGTATAAATTATTTTGAAAGGAATATAGTTTTGAAATGAAATGATTTGATTTTTGAAGTATGAACTATTTTGAAATGACCATGGCGTTATAATAACGATTGGTTGTTAAAGAGACCGGGATCAGAAGTTGGCATACTCTCTAACAACTTCGAAAACTACTTTAACAACCGTGTACGCGGTGGAGATTCCAGAATGAAGTAGGATGGTGGCAACGATCCTATTGAGGTATGAACGTGGACCCGACTCCCGTGACTTGGCTTAAGGTGGCTAAAATAGGAGCGATCTCGGGCCAAAAGGGGTAGCTCCCCTGGTCGGACACACTTCTTCGATACTATACTCTTACTTGTGGTTGATTTGATGGCCATCCTCCAATTTTAATTGGGAGTGTGTTTCGAGGTGGGCGTAGTGGCTGCTACATTACCGCCAGCCTATGTGCGTAATTGGTATATCTACCCTGGCATTGCCTCGTGTGCCGTGTTACCTACCATAGTGAGCCTTACTATGAGTTTCTATTTGTGTCGTGCCTTTGGAGTCTCTTCTCATAGTCTCCCGATCTGGAGATATGCAGGTACTATATAGACTATTGGCACTATTATGCGTTAAGGGCTATACGGGTAACCCCTTAACGCTATTTTAAATTAAGTTTATTTTACTGTAGACATTATTATAATAGCGCAATATTACTGCATAGTAAATAGTTTAACGGATCCTTAAATGATGGGCGATCCCAAGCACCCTTTAAGTTACTGATGCATTTTGTTATTGTTCACTTGAGTTGATTTACAGTTCATAAGTATTTATATCCTGACTCAAGTGTTTTGTGTTTTGCTTTACGCTCGAGTCAGACTGAGTGATTCAACATTCAAGAATCACCTTCGGAGTTGGAGCTTTGCGTGAAGATCCAGCCATCTATTTTGCTTTCTGTATCTAGTAATTTCAGTGATGTAATCTGATTTGTACCTGATGTATCTTGTTTAAACTCTGATGTATCTTATATATATATATATATATATATAGTAGCTTCATGAACTACTATCTTTTTTACTTCCGCTGCATTAATATTTACTATATGTCTGTGTTATGTGACTATTTATCTACTGTATATTCTGAGATTTGCCAAATTTTATTTACAACGCGGTATTTTGAGCAATTCAAGTCCGACATGTGCGGATGCGAATGGTTGAAAATATCGGGTCGTTACACATATTAACTTGGATAAATTATTTTAAATAAGCCTTTATAATTTATACATACTATCTTTGCTTATTACTTTATCCTAATTTTTAAAATAAGCCTCATTCTGTTCCATTTCTTATAATAACCTAGGCTATAATCATGCTTATTGCTTAACCCAAGGTCTAAGTGTGAAAATAAGTTTCTTTCATCTTTTACTCGGTTTAATTATAATCCTAAGTTATATCTATGCAACTGTCTTCAATTAGTCCAATTCTAATTATAATTAGACGTAATCTCAGTCCTATTCCATTATTTATTACAGTCTTTATAATTTACATCTTATTTTCTTCATTCAATATTCTTACTTATATAATACATATTCGCATTTTAATTTATTCTAATCCATACATGAAGAAAATGGGGATGAAGAGAATAGACGCTTGCAAAAATCCAAAAGGTCGAAAAAGATGTAAATAACAATAAATAAACTTAAATGCTGTAAACTGTAAATCAATAACAAAAAATCTTTGCTTAACAAAAATAAACCAAAATTACTAAAAAGAATAGTTGAAAGGAAATAGACTAAAAATAATTCTAAACACTGTAAATAAACTACTGAAAAGGCTATTCCAAAAATCATAGTAAAACTACAATTATTGGAAACCCTATTATTTTGAATTACTTAAAGAAATCTGAAAATAATTACATGCACTCACCTCTGGTCCTAAGCTTTTCCTTTGGTCTTCCCGGATCCACTTGGAGCTGTAAAATAATTTAATTTATAACGATTTTCTTCTTTGGAAATTTTTTTCCGTTTAGGGTCCTTCCTAGAAATGTGAACCAAATTGGAGAAAACCTAGAATGGGCAAAAGTGTTAGATCTAAGGGTCTATTTATAGGTGCGGAAATGGATTTCGGACAATAGGATTTGGAGATTGAATAGGATGCAACCATGAAATAGGCTGAATAGGGGCCATCGAATGCAGAAACGGAGGGACTAGATCGGTTTAAACGATGCAAAACATGTCGCCAAAAGGGCTCTGGAATGTTCGAACGAACAAAAGTTCGTTCGTTCAAAATTAATAGAGGCGGGTCGACCGCCTTGGTGCCCAGTTCGACCGACCAGTCGACCTGCCTATATATATTCCACTTATTTTGTTTATTTTATATCTCGGTCATATTAGCTCGATATCCGATGTTTTATTTATGGAAATTGACCAGAAAATTGCCACGGACACAATAGTGCAGCTTCCGTGGCTTAATTTTGATAATTTCATAAAGTTATTTTATTATCTAACTAATTAACGAATTAATTATTATGAGTTAAATTTTTGGGTTGTTACATTCTCCCCTCCTTAAGGGATTTCATCCCCGAAATCTCTAACGATGAAAGAATGTACTAAATGTTTTCATCTTATTCTACAAGCAACTACTCAATCATCAAACAATCATCCATTGTCCTTCAGTTTTTCTAATGCAATTTATGATACTTATGTAATTAGTGTAGTGTAAATTTTTCTAACTAATGCAAAAGATTAGGCGGTCCACTATTTCATTTGACCTCCTTTTATGCAATCATGTCCGTGCAATGTATCCAAATCTATATATGTGCTAAGAAAAGTATTTATTATTGAAGAAAAATGAGATTAGTTGTAAATCGGTCATAAATCAATTTTCTTTTTCCATTCAAGGAAATAAAATTTTATCTTCGATAAAAATTAAAATTGAGGAACCACTCACTAATTTCAGTTTAAAGACTGATTTAAAGTAAATTGTTAATGGTTCCAATTTACCCTGAATTTTGCAGTTTGTCGCCGGACTTTAACTCTTAATAGAAAAGAAACGAGAAGGGAAATTATTAGCTGATGTATATTTTGAGACATAATACATCGAAAAATAATACATCATCCAAATGCAACAATCATGTGATAGACATCCATTTATAGCAACCATGGAAATAAAAATGCGCATACATCCATATGCATATGCTCTAGTGTCCTAGTTAGGTCGATCTCTAAAGAATAATAGTGCTTGGTATACCTATATGCATCCATTAGCATCCACTAGCAAATACTTGCAACCACTAGCATACATCATTCATAACATATTCTATTAACATGTTTACATCAAATCCTACCATCCATAGTTTAATTCCTAAGTTCTACCCTCCCAAAGGATAATAAAGGAAAGAACCTATTCAAATCTAAAGATGGAAAATGGAATTCTAAAACTTACTATCAAAAATATGAGGATAGGAAGTACAAATCTTCCCTTCTGTCTCCCTAGTGGCATCTACAAGATCATCTCCCCATTGCACCTTCACCAATGGAACTCCTTATTTCTTAGTCGTTTGATGTCTGTTCCAACAATCTTCTTAGGGATATGCCAAGCAGAAGCTTCCCTTTCTACCTCCACCTCCTCCAACTAACTAGGCTCCACAACCTCCGCCGAGTCTTGTATGAACTTTTGCAAGTGCGAAACATGGAAAACGTCGTGCACTTCTATGACCCTATCAGGTAGCCTTACTCGGTAAGCCATCTTCTCAACTCTCTCTATGATAGGAAATGGTTCAACAAATCTAGGGGCTAAATTTCCATTTGATCCAAATCTTACCACCTATCTAAGCAGGGATACTTTGATAAAAACTAAATCACCAACCTCAAACTATAAGTCTCTCCTCCGTTTATCCGCATATGACTTATGTCTGTGTTGAGCCATCTTCATCCTTTGCCGAATCAAATCCACCTTCTTAGAGGTCTCACAAACCATATGGAGTTCAAGTAATAACTTCTCCGTAGACTCTACCCAACATGATGGGGACTTGCAAGGTCCCCATATAAAGCCTCAAATGGTGCCATTTCTATACTTGTTTAGTAACTATTATTGTACGCGAACTCAACCAATGGAAGATGCTCCTCCCAAGTACCTCCAAAGTCTAAAATGAACATCCATAGCAAATCCTCAAGCATCCTATTTACCCTCTCCGTTTGGCCATCAGCTCGGGGGTGATAGGCCGTACTCAACCTAAGTTGTATCCCTAGCGCCTCCTGTAAGCTTCTCCAAAACTCACTAGTGAAAATGGGGTCTCTATCACTAACAATGCTAGAAGGAACTCCATGTAGATGTACTATCTCTCGAATATACAAGGATGCCAAATCTAACGTCGTACACTTACTCTTAACTGGGATGAAGTGAGCGCTCTTGGTCAATCTATCAACAATCATCCAAATGCTGGTGTTCCCTGTCCTAGAACGGGCTAAACCATCAATGAAATCCATAGTAATATTGTCCCACTTCCACTCTGGCACATCTAAGGGTTGAAGTAATCCACTGGGATTCTGCTACTCTGCTTTTACCCTTTGGCATATGAGACAATTAGCTACGAATTCCGCCATGTATTTCTTTATACCACCCCATAGAGCAACCTCTTCATATCCCGATACATTTTATCACCACCCGGATAAATAAACGTATGGGAATAGTGCGCCTCCTCCAAAAATGCTCTCAAGAAGTCACTGGCGTGTGGAACACAAAGCCTCCCATCTCTCCTAAGCCACCCTCTGCTATCAATGGAATAGCGTTGGAGATGTCTCGAGACCTCTCCTCGGCTAATCCTATCCATGATGTCCATGAGCTCCGAATCCTCCTGCTGCCTCAATCCAATCTGATCCATAAGAGTAGGCCTCACCTCTAATGTTGCTAATAATCCAGAAGTAATGTCTATAGAGGGCTTAAAATCAAAGGTAGAAATAAACTTCAAGTTCCTCTACTCTATGAAGAAAGGACTAAGGGTTGCTTTCTTTCTACTCAATGCATCTGCAACCACATTACCCTTACCAGAGCTATCTCAAAATCATACGAGGTTAAAAACTCTATCCACCTCTGTTGCCTCAAGTTTGATTCCTTCTGTGAGAATAGGTACTACAAAGACTTATGGTCGAAAAAATCTCAAACCTCTCTCCAAGCAAATATGCCCCTAATTCTTAAGTGAAAAACTATGGCAGCCAACTCCAAATCGTGGGTAGGATAGTTCTTCTCATGCGTCCTTAGTTGCCTACTACCATAACACACTACCCTCCCTTCTTGCATCAACACCGCTCCTAGACCTATTCCGCATGCATCAGTGTATATAGTGAAAGGCTTAGCTCCGTCGGGTAAAACTAACACTGGTGCACCAGTAAGGGCTCTCTTAAGCTTCGTGAAGGAATCCCTATAATCCACATCCCACACGAAAGCTTTATTCTTCTTAGTAAGACACGTGAGTAGTGCCGAAATCTTGGCAAAGTCTCTAATGAACTTCCTATAGTAGCCTGCCATTCCTAGAGAGCTCCTAACCTCGGTAACATTCTTGGAGGCCTTCCAATTTTGCATTGCAATAACCTTGGCAGGGTCAGTAGCCAAACATTCCTTCGAGACTACATGCCCTAAGAGACGGACTTTCTCTCTCCAAAAATGACAATTCGAAAACTTAGCTCTTAAATGATGACAACGAAGTGTGTGAAGAACTTATTCCAAATGAATGGCATGCTCCGACATATTATTGGAAAATACCAAGATATCATCCACGAATACCACCACAAACTTATTTAGGACATCCATAAAGACGTGGCTTGATTTGCACGTAAATATGCATATTTTTACCACCATATTTAATCTATTTAAATTAAATAAATGAACATATTAGGGGTTTTAACTCATTTAAGCCAAAATTGAAATTATTTTCAAATTATCACATATTCATCTTCATATTGGGGCCAAATGGTCATTTTTGTGCATTTATTAATTTGTGAAAATTTACTTGGAATTTTCTATGTTGTTTTGTAGGAATTTTAGTAACTTTTACAAGGGGATTCATGAAGATATGCATGCACAAGAGTGAACACAAAGGAATGGAAATGGAAATAATTCAAGGTGATGATCATGGAGGACCCAACTTACCCACCTACCTTAATATACACTTAGGAGCTAATGCACATGCTAAAAGGCCGTTAAATCTTCATGCACACTTAATGGATGATTATTTGAATTTAATGATAACTTGGCCACCACACTTCCTAAGAGGGTATTTTGGGTAGTTCCCAAAAAAGCGAGTTAGGGTTTTAAACTTGTATAAGTACCCCTTATGTTTCATGTACCCCCCTCCTCTTCTTTAGATTCTCTTCTCTTTAGTTTATTTTAGGTTCATAAATAAAAGAAAGCTCTCTTTCCCTTTTCATGGCTACTTAACCATTTTTATTTCATGTAACTTTTCTTTTATGCAATGTTAAATTAGTGTTCTCTTTTATTTACATGCCCTTTTCCTTTCATCTTAGTAGTTAGTTTATTTTTCATGCAAGTAGATTAGTTTTCATTTACTTTGTTCTCTTTTTCCTTTTCTTTTTCTTTCATATTACAAGCTACATTTGTTGAAATGATAACAAATATGAGAGGCTAAACCCCTTCAATTTAGGGGGTAATGAAGCCATCTAATCATGTAGCTTCAACATAACTTGATGTCTATGCTCTCTTTTGTGCTTAATGAGAATGATTAAGGTGGTTTAACTTGTTATTTTTGCTTTGAATTTGATAGCCTATATTGTTGACACCAAGTAGGCTATGCTTAAATGACCACTAAACAATAATTACCTCTTTATCTACAAATGATGATGGTAATAAAGTGAACGTTGAAATTAAAATTTGATGGTTTATATATCTAATTCATAGTTAATAGGCCATGCTTAAAATAAATTTCATTTTCAACATGTTGTCATTTTTCATGAGAATTAGTAAATAGTTAAGGGGTGTGTTAAAGTTTGATGGCTTTGTTGGGCTAATTAATAGCACAAATATATCATACTTATGATAAACACATCATTTAAATTTAGTAATGACAAAAAATGAGAGATCATAATTTCATAATTTGTTGAACTATATGATCTAGAGAGTGGAATAATCTCTAAATTGTCATTTAACTCTCATATTTTTATCACTTTCTTTTTGTTAAGTTTTCTCATTTTCCTATTTAAACATTCTCCCGAGTTTGGTATAATTTAACTAACTAGAGATTTAGAATCAACAATTCCTTGTGGATCGACCCATACTCGCCACGTACTAACAGTTGTATGCCGTGCTCTTGCGGTTAATTTTATTATAAATTTTTCGGTGATTTTCAAACTCGATTGAAAATTCATCATTAAACACGGCTCATCAAATCAATGAAAATGGCTGAGGCATTGGTTAGTCTAAAAGGCATAACCAACCACTCGTAGAATCCGTACGATGTCCTAAAAGCAGTCTTATCTATACTATCATCAGTGACTATAAGCTGATGGAATCCCATGGCTAAATGAAGCTAAGAGAAAACCAAAGAACCTGCCAACTGTTCAAAATGATCGTCAATACTAGGGAGTGGATATCGGTTCTTCTAGGTGAAATTATTTAATTTCCCATAGTCCATACATAGTTAGAGAGAACCATCTACCTTAGTAGCGAAGATGACTGCCGCTTCCCACTCCAACATGCTCCTTCTTATGAATCCCTTCTTCAAAATCTCATGAATCTGCTTGCGCAATTCTTTCCTATTCCTAGGTGCCATGTGCCTCATAGATAATGCCACTGGCTTAGCATTCTCGGTCAAATAAATCCTAAAGTCAATCTCTCTCTTAGGGGGTAGTCCTTTACCTCCTCAAAGACATCTGCAAAATCTCTGACGACAGGAACCGAATGCAACTCCGATGACGATGAATCGAGGGAATAGAGAAAACTCAACATGACTGACCCTTGCGAGTCGCAAGATACCTCCAGAATCCTGCCACTACAAATCTCAAGTCTAACGACTCTCCTTTCGCAATCTAAGATAGCTCCATATGTGGATAGCCAATCCCCCTAAGATCATCCCATACCCTGAGAATCCTAAAACATAGGCGTTGCAGTCAAACTCTACACCTAGGATAAAGATTTTCAAACCCCTACAAACCGTAGATAAGTGTGTCGATCCTCCTATAGGGTTTGAAACTATAATGGGGTATACTACTAATGATATGTCTAAGTGCAAACAATCTACTAGAGAGCCAGAGATGAAAGAGTATGATGCTCCAGAATCAAATAAAGTCCGAAAGGGAAAATCAGATATAGATATCAAACCTTCAACTGTGACTTTCCTACCTTTATCTAGAATGCTACCGGAAGGTGTTGTGTCTAATGCCTGAATCTGCGTAGTTAGTGCACTCGCTCCCTGGGGACAACTCCTACTCATATGACCGAGCTGCCCGCAAGTATATTACTTACCCTTCATCTTCTCCTTCCAACAATCCTTGACCATATGTCCAACCTTCCCACAATCATGGAACCTTATTCCTTTCTTAATATGCTTCTGAGGACCATCACCTTTCTTCTTCTTCTTATTCTTTTCCCACCATTTCTTCATTGGAACTTCTGACTTAACCTCCTCTTTAGACTCTCCTTCCTTAACCGTATCCGACATAAGCACCATCTCAACCAAAGACTCATAAGTAGCTCCCATTGGCACATGAGTTAGCAATAATCCTTAAAGGGGTTGATTCAAACCCTTCGTAAACTTTGTAGCATTCTTGTGCGGCATATTCACCAAATCCATACCAAACCATGACAACTCATTGAATTGATTGATGTATTCCTTAACAGACAAACTCCCTTGCTTCAAATTAATAAATCTCTCCAACTGAACACTCTCTTCCGCCCGAGACATAAACTTTCTATCAAATCGCTTCCGGAGTCCATCCCAAGTAATATTCCTTCCCTCCAACTCAATCACCTCCCACCAATAATATGCCTCCTCCTTCAGCTGCCAAGCGGCCAGCTAAACTCGTTGTTGTCCATCTAATCCTAAAAGTCCAAACATCCTCACTATGTCCCTCAGCCATGCTCTCGCCTCCACAAAAGTCTCCTTACCAGGAAAAGTCTTCCCTCTCAAACTTGCAAAATATTTACAATGCTTTGAGAAACAGATGGTGGTAGGTGGGTTGATGGGATTCCACCCGCTGGTGCAGGATTAGGCGCAAGCCCGTGCACCTCTAGAGTCGTGGCTTGTGTCTACATACGAAACCAGGCTGGGACTGGGATGCCCTCGGAAAGGTTCGGGGCATCAACCATTCTACAAAAAGAAAAAGGTAGTTTAGGAAAGAGTCAAAGGGAAATTGAACTAGACTTATGAGGAGATTTTATAAAAATTCCTTTATACTTAAAAATCATTCCTAAAGGTTCTTTTCTGAAAAATACTTTTAAAACAAGTTACTTTGAAGAAAATACTTTACCTTTTTTTCTAAATCTTTTTTTGCAATCTTATAACCTTAGGCACTGATACCAAGTGAAATAACCCACACCCCTTAATATACCCAAACGGATACATTAAAAGGCATGGTGAATTTTAATGTATAACTGAAATTAACAGAGTCTAAGATTCACAAGAAAAATATAGATAAAAATAGTGGAAACTTAACGTAATAACTTAACTAAAACAAAGCTTCATAATTGCTTCATAAATAAATCAAATACCAAATGCCACATACATATTTAAAAATCCAAGATGTCTCATGAAACAAAAACACATAGTCTCAAAATCAAAGTACATAATATACGACTAAATAAGGCAGTGCATAGAAAAAAAAGCTAAAATAAAAGAAATACATAGAAGAAATCTCCTCCAAGAGAACTCCAAGTTGCAGCAACCTACTGACTTCTTCCTTGATTGCCTAAGGGGGGAAATGAGAAAATAGTGGGTAGTCAGACTAAAAGTCTGGTGAATGATAGCAATTACTAGAGTCTTTAAGTAAGATAAAGTAATAGACTCTACAACAGTTCTACCATAAATAAGGATAATAAAGGAAATAGGAAAGAGATAAATTGGAAATAAGTACGATTAAATATTGCTCAATTTATAAGATAGGTTAACTTTGATTGCTTGCACTTGTCCTTGATTTCTGCTTTAATTAGGCTGAATTCCTAATCCTGTAATTATGATGTGATCATAATTCTACCCTTTTTGATTGGACTGCTACTCCATAGACCTTACTACGGACCAGCCGCTATATAACTCCCTACAAAGCAGCCAATGATATCTATGAAAGATGCACAGAGCAACTACTGTGGATCCAAACGACATATATAGCTCCCTACGTAGTAGACAATGAGGTCTACGAAAGACACTCATACTAAGTGCTTGGAATTCATAGCTATTACTGAGCACTCGAATGAAAGTCGCACGTGAAACTGCCACCATGCCCATGCTACCTTTTGCTCCACCTATTGGGTCTACTTATTACCTCAACATTCAACATAAGTGTTCCCCTTATCCCACTTCAGGCTAACGTAAGATCACCGTGCGTCCATAGAATCTATAGGGGAAATGCTATTGGTATTCGACCTTCATCCAAACAATATCTAGTTGCGCTCCTTATCCTAATCTCCCGTGATTTGGACTTCTATTTGACCAATTACTACCATTCTTAGCATAAGCGTGTATTTTCGTCTAATAAGGAATGCTATTTGGTACAGGTCCTACTTTCACCTTTGCTTATTAACTTAGATAAATTAATTCAAATAAGCGTTTATAATTTATCCTTACTATCTTTGCTTATTGATTTATCCTAAATCTTAAGATAAGCCTCATTTTGTTCCATTTCTTATTGTAACCTGTGCTATAATCATGTTTATTACTTAACGCAAAGTCTAAGTGTGAAAATAAGATTCTTTCATCTTTTACTCTATTTGATTATAATTCTATGTTGTAACTATGCCAACTATCTTTAATTAGTCGAATTCTAATTATAATTAGACGTAATTTCAGTCCTATTCCATTATTTATTACAGTCTTTGTAATTTACATCTTATTTTCTTCGTTCAATATTCTTACTTATATAATCCATATTCGTGTTTTAATTTATTCTAATCCATATACATAGAAAAGGGGGATGAAGAGAATAGACGCTTGTAAAAAATCCAAAACGTCGAAAAAGATGTAAATAACAGTAAATAAATTTAAATACTTTAAATTGTAAATCAATAACAAAAAAATCTATGCTTAGCAGAAATAAACCAAAATTACTGAAAAGAAGAGCTGAAAGGAAATAGACTGAAAATAATTCTAAAAACTGTAAATAAACTACTAAAAAGGCTATTCCAAAAATCGTAGTAAAACTACAACTATTGGAAACCCTATTATTTTAAATTACTTTAAGAAATTTTAAAATTATTACAATCACTCGCCTCTGGTCCTAAGCTTTTCCTTTGGTCTTTCCGGATCCACATGCAGTTGTAAAATAATTTAATTTATAACGATTTTCTCTTATGGAAAAATTATTCCATTTAGGGTCCTTCCAAAATAGGTGAACCCAATTGGAGAAAATCTAGAATGAGAAAAAGTGTTAGGTATAGGGGTCTATTTATAGGTGCGGAAGTGGATCTGGGACCGTTGGATTTGAAGATTGAATAAGATGCAACCACGTCATAGGCTGAATAGGGGTCATCCGATGCTAAAACGAATGGACCGAATTAGTTTAAATTATGCAAAACACATCAATACAAGGGCTTTGGAACGTTCGAACGAACGAAAGTTCGTTCATTCAAAATTAGTATAGGTGGATCGACCGTCTTGGTGCCCAGGTCGACCGACCGATCAACCTGCCTACACACACACAGATACATACATACATACATACATACATACATATATACATACATACATAGTAGATGACATCAGAGATAAACTACAAGGCTAGAGATCAAAGCTTCTATCTTTTGCAGGTAGGGTAGAATTGGTGCATACAGTCATCACATCTAAAGTCAGATTTTGGTTACAATCTTTTCTAATTCCAGACTGCTCTATTGCAAAAATTAACTCAGTCTGTGTAGATTTTATATGGAAAGGGGGGATGCACAATGTTAAGTATTCAGACTTATGCAGGAAAAAGGAGGAAGGAGGTACTGGGCTGAAAATTTTCTTTGAACCTAAGAAAGTATATGGTCTAAAATTAGCTTGGAATGTTCTAACATCAACTAACTTATGGGCTACATGGATGAGGTCTAGATATCATAAAGAAAATTTTTGGACTATTAAAATTGACAGCAATGCTTCTGTCACTTGGAAGAATATTCTTAAAATCAAGGATGAACTACAATTGTATTTAGAGAGAGAGATTGCCAATGGTAGAAACACTGATCTATGGAGAAACCCTTGGCTATATTCTAAAAGCTTTATTGACAGGTTAGGTTGGGATACTTTTTCGGCATACAGAGCTCCAAACTGTAAGGTAGCTGACATTATAGACAATGGAGAATGGAAATGTGACAACAACCTTCTAAGTCTAAATTACAAAGATGAGATTCGATGTAAAAACATTCGCATAGACAAATTGGAGGACAACTGGATATGGAGAGAAAATCTAATAGTCATTTCAAGTCCCGAGAAGTATGGCAGGAATCAAGGAACAAACATCCATTGGTTATATGGTCTACAGTAGTCTGGAGAAAATCTAATAGTCCTAAAATGGCACATACTCTTTACAAGGCAATTCTCGGAAAATTACCTACCAAGGATAGGTTACATAAATGAGGAGTCTTGGATAACACAACTTGTTATTTTTGTCATAATGCAGATGAAACGCATGAGCATTTATTCTTTGAATGTGAATATTCCAAAAGAGTATGAGCATTCAAAAACTGAGATGTCTACTTACTGACAATGTTCGAAACTTAGCAGAAGAGGTTGAATACCTGCACAGAGGGAGAAATCTCATGAAGTTAATGAAGGAGACTGGCAAAATTGGACACACAACTTCCCTGTGGTACCTCTGGAAGGAGAGAAACTATCGGGCTTTTGAAAATAAACAACAAGATGTATTAACTCTCAGCAAATAGATAAATAGAGATATTAATCTTGTAATTGGGCGAATACGGAAGAAAATTCTTACCATTGTAACGACACAAGAAGAACAATTAATGGAGACGTTGAGGATGAAGGCGTTGAATGAACGAGTTCAATCAAAGAATTGGGAGCCGCCATAGCTGATCCCTAAATATGGAAGGTTTAGTTGCGGGAGATAGTTGTTGTCTGCTGTCTTTTGTCGCTTGTTGTTTGGCCTTATTTTTAATATCTAAAACGAGATTGTATTTGCTGCTTTGGGCCGCAAAGCCCAACTCTTTAATACATTAACCCATTTTCAAATATATATATATATATATATATATATATTTGCTTATTTTGTTTATTTTATATCTTGGTCATATTAGGTCGGTTTCTAACGTTCTATATATGGAAATTGACCAAAAAATTACCATGGATGCAATGGTACAACTTTGGTGGCTTAATTTTGATAATTTTAAAAAGTAACTTATTATCTACTTAATTAGCAAATTAATTATTAAGGGTTAAATTTGGGGTTGTTACAATACCCTATACTCTATTTGCTATATACGAGTTTTATAATATTTTGAGATGATACATCCCTCACACCAGACTGTTGTCTGACCCGAGGTTTTATGCTTTGTTTCTTATTATCTCGGGCACTCTTAAATGAGTAGATCAGGGATAGCAGGTCTGGATAACCATGGAGCTGTATGGAGTATAAGCAAGGGGCTTAGCTTTCATATATCTATACTAGGAGCTCACTATCGCTTATATTTTTCTATGCAGTACTGCAGAGCCATATCAGTGCTTGTATTATTAAAGGTAGTTATAGAGTTTATTATGAAGATTTTGGATGTATAAACTATTTATTTCAGTTTTCGTATAGTCTGTGAACCTGTGCACACTGATGTTCTTATTTATATATCATTTGATTATATTACTGTCTCGCCTATTTTATATCAATGGCGTTATATTATATTAAAGCTGTGAGATGTTCTATAGGTTCCATGATTTATATTTCCTCTACTTTTTACCCTTGGCTATCGTCATGTATCGGCCAGATACCTCCATAACACATCATATAGGTATATTGGGTACCGGAGGAGTAGTGCGATCATCATAACCATTCAATTTTAGAATCAAAAGAAGGCTTATAAAGGCTTAAAAAACAAATAAGTCTATCCCAGATATAGTAAGATAACAGACATGAGAAAAACAAATGACCTCTGCTCTCAGAAGACTTGTTAAAAAGATACATTGAGAATTTTGCATCATACCTCTACGCATAAGATTATCCTGAGTATGCAGAGCATTTTTGGTCACTTTTTATAGTAAGATGTTTCCTTTGGCTTAGAGCCTGCATTCCAAATTTTATTATGCCACGGAAAAGGTTGCAACGATATGAAATTTCAAATAGCTTTATACATCATGGAGATGTCATGGGGTTTATCACACCAGAGAGTAAAACGAGGAACATTTTTATGCTTGTTACTTTCAATGGACAACAAAGTTCTAACATGAACTAATCTGGAGAAAGGAAGGGACACCTTGGCTTCAATAGTGTATGACTTAACATTTGTAGTTTTTGGAATACATATGATGTTTCTGATGCTGCAATTAATGATGTTAGAGAATATGGTACCTTTTATCTGCCCAAGGATCATGCCAGAAAGAAATATGTTGAGCACACTCCATAGATTATTGGAAAAAGGGAAGATAGGATGATCTCATATTAAGAAGACTTCTCCAAGTCTTGCTATAGTCAAGAGGGATAGGCAGAGTCCAGAAATGGTTCTTTTTTATTTAGTTGGATTTTGTCCATTCGGCAAAAGGTTAGGCACATTTGAAAGGAGTTTATTGATGAGGGAAAATAAAGTAGCCTTGTTCTAGTTTTTAATGTTCATTATACCCAAACCACCTTTGTTCATAAGGGATATATACTTTCTTGAATGAGATAGGGATTAGTTTTGAGGAGTGAGGATTTCCATGCCATAAAAAGTGGTTTAAGGCAGAGTTTATCGTATTAATCAATTTGCTTAGTAGAATGTATAAACGAGCATATTACAAACTCATTGAGGTGGCTATGGATTTAACCACTATAAGCCTACAAGCAATTGAAAGATTTATGGTAGGCCATGAAGAAAGTTTAGAGGTGATTTTCTCATACAAAAGGCAAACATTGGGTAGATGAAATTTTTGATGAAAGCATAGGGGCTCCAAGATATAATTCAAAGGTAGAAAGAGGGGAAACAAATGATAAGCTCAACAAGCTGTCTTTATCAACAGGAATTCTAGAAAATAACACTTTGGATTTTGATTTATTAATAGCCAGACCAGGAAGGACATAAAATTGATCCAGGGTTTCAAGATGGTGATGGATTTAGCATTAGGTTTAGTGAAAAGGATTAGACCATATGCAAACATCAGGGTGGCTATCTTTGGAGACTTACACATTGCATGAAGGTCAATCACTTTCAAGGTAGTTGCCTTATTAACCATGCCAGAGAGTAATTCATGACTACAATAAATAAGGAGGAGATAGGGTCAACTTGCCTTATTCCCCGAGAGCTTTAAAAAAGCCAAATATACTACCATTAATGTTCATGCTTGAAATCATTTTGTTGCTTTTGAAAAAAAAATTCTTGATCGCTTTGATAACATTTTCACTTATTATTTCTTATGTTTCTTCGAAGAAATGAGCACAGAATCCATTTGGGCCAGAGAAGCTATTGGACTTCATGGAAAAAATTGACTGTTTTGTTTTAGAAGTAATTTCAGATATTAGGTTATGTTTGGACTCCTCGGATATTCAAAGTAAATTGAAGGTTGATAGGGATAAGAATGAATGGGTAGACGGGCTTGAGTTAGCAAATACTTTGAAAATAGTCTAAAACGGCATGATTAATAGTTTCAGTTTGGAGCATGATACATTGTTCCTATCAAGAATAAAGTTGATCTTGTTATTTGCATGCTTTAACTTTAAGAAGTTGTGGAAGTGAGAGGAGTTCCTATCTCCATGAACACCCCGTTGCACTTTTAGTTTCTGCTTTACCATCATTCCTTCATTAGAAATTACTTTTTGAAGAGATTCTCTTAATCTATATTCTTCTTTAGACAGAGATAAGTTATTAGGATTAGATATCAGATGGTTTTTCACTAACAAGAGTTTGCTTCTAATATTAGTGGAAATTAAAGAGCCATCCCCAAATGTGTTAAGAGACTGTTCTTTCAAGATAGTTTTCAAGTTCTTTAGTTTAGCCTGCATATACACATAGGATTGCCAAAATGATTAGTATTCCAGTTGTCAGTAATAATTTCTAGAAAATCATGACGATTGGTCTAAGAATTAAACATGAAAATGAGGAATGGCTTCTAGTGACAGCATTGCCCCAGTCTAGAATTGTTGGTGAATGGTCAGAGAGAGATGGAGGAGGAAAGTGGGAAATTAGGTGAGGCTAAGTAGACAAGGCTTCCACGTTGTAGTAGGACCTATCCAATTTGCAGAATGTTCTAGGATTTGTTCTCCAGCTGTTACTCGAGGTATAGATATATCCTGAAGCAGGAATAGGAATGAGTTCAGAAGAGTGTATGTAGTTATTGAGGGGTCTTGTGGGTTGAAGTGAAAGGGGATTTTTGTCATTAGATTGTTTCATACAGTTCCAACCATCGAAACATAACCATGGGGAGTTGAGAGGTTTAAGGAAAGGAAGGAGATCAAGCATAAATTGCCTATGGTTATTATTATTGTCTATATATATTGAGATGAGATGAAAAGAAAGATTAGATGGCATATGGGTGCTATGAGAGTGGATAAGTTGTCTATGAACAAGAATATGAGAAATTGAGAAAGTTCAAGGGTTCCAACAAATAAGGAGTCTACCAAAAGAGTCTTATGAGAGATTATGGAGAATATACCACTTTTGATTAATGAAATTTGCACATTTGTATAAAAGAGAGTGATTAAGTTTATTTTCAGATATGATAATGAGATGAATGTTGTAAAGTTGAATGAGTTTTTTGATTTCAAGCAGCTTTTCATATGCATGGGCTCCTCTAATATTCCAATATGAAATTTCGTTAATCATTAATGGGATGAAGATTTGGTGGCCGATCTGGTTTAAATACCAGTAGAAGATGATGTGGAGGTGTCAAGTTGAATAATTGGCAATAGATAAATCAAAGGGAGTTTTAGTGGATTGATTTTCCTTTATGTTAAGATTAGGTTGGATA
Source organism: Allium cepa (assembly GCA_030765085.1). Lineage (NCBI taxonomy): Eukaryota > Viridiplantae > Streptophyta > Magnoliopsida > Asparagales > Amaryllidaceae > Allium > Allium cepa. The sequence continues at coordinate 819,866,235 of CM060929.1, forward strand.
GTGCCACCAGGAAGAGTTAGATTAGCATAGGGACTAGTAGGATTATGAAAGACAGGATCAGATAAGGAAGTGAGAGGGTTTTGATTATGCATGTCAATGTGCATGTCTGAATTCAAATCTGTAACATCCAATAATTTTATCACTTTGATTTTGAATATTTAATTAATTCTAAATATTTAAGTAGTTGGTATTTAAAAATACAAATAACTTATATTTTAATAATGGGATTATATAAATATTGGAAATGTGAATTTAATATTTGAACAGTGATTTAAATATCTGGATTTTGAACTGAATATTAATTAAATGGATTTAATAGCCTTATTTAAATCCTTTTAATTAAAAACAATAATGGGGGACTCGTTTTGTAAATTTATTTACAATAATAGATGGTTCGAATAAATAACATGAAAATAAATTTTTAATAAAATGACTTGATTTTTATTGTAGTATTTTTAATTTAATTTATGGAATTGTATCACAACTTTTAATTTGAAAAATATTTTTTAAATTGTTGTTTGATGATTTTACGACAAATGATGGTATTTATGTGATCTGACAAAACAAGATCACAAGAGTGTTTTATTATTGCTTTGGGATCGTGCCATATTTTTGAGCGTGACCATATTTTTTCTTTGTCGTTCGCAGTTCATACGCGAATGGAATTAGATGTAGGGAAACGCCGGAAATCTTGTTATAAACTATAGCCAAACATCTAACGTACTCAATACACTTACTTTATTTCCCTCATTTCACTGTTCCATCTAGTTTATACCCGTAAGTTTAAATTCTAATCAAAATAAAGTAAAAAAGCTTTAAAAATCCAAAATTCAAAATCTACTCGACTAAAAATCCTAAAGCAAGGAGCTTTGAAATCCTTGGAGTGAGATCTATAATTTGGTTGGAGTATTATGATGTTCAACGTTAATTTAGGGATGGTTGAATATTGTAGTCGAGCTAGTGTTTAGGTATTCAAGTGATGTAGGCACCGTTTGGAAAATCAGAGATTGGATTTGGGATCAGCGTGTCATGGAACAGGTGGAGTGATGATTTGGTGAATCATGATGGACGTGATTGTGGTCCGACAATTTGGGCATAGGAATTGCATGCATCAGGTCAGAATCTGAGGAGCTCGACCGAGCTTGGATTCATCAAGATAGGGTGATAGCTTGCGAGGGGAGTTTGTGGCTTTCGACAGATTTCGATTTCTTAAAGTATAACTCGTGCTTAGGAATATTTTTGTGCACGGTGGTGGGTTTTGTGACCTTAGTGCATATCTAATTTTGAATAGGTTTATGGGGGAAGAATATGTAATGGTATTGAATTGGGTATTAAGGTTTAATAGAATTAATTAATTTAATTAATCTCAAATCTTGTTAAACCAATGACTTTTCTATACGATGGAAAAAAATGGGAAGCGATCTTTTGTGTTGAACTCGTACCAACGTTTGCTATGCGATGGAATTAATTTGGCCAAATTTTGGATTAAAAACGAATGCAATTTGAATTTAGACCAAACTGGAATGCAAAAACATCCGCTGGAATTTCTATCAGTTTACTCACCATTATATAAACTATATGATATTCGTGTTGCTATAAATTATTATTGAATGCTTGGATGATAGTTATAGATTTGTTTGGATTTAAATTCCTGTTCTAAATATGGATGGAATAAATAAACATTATATTGCAGGGGACAAAAAAGAGAGGAAGTCGGAGTGTACATAGCGAATAGGTCGCTATGGAACACTTCGTAAATTCATACACTACTGTGTGAATTACACGGGACTTTTATAGAGAGACCTAGGGGGCTTCTTGCCAATACTTATCTATTTACTTACATTCTTTTTCCGCTTATATTGTTGTCTGGTTGAAATATATATGACATACTGTTTGATTGTAAATGTGTTGTTACAGCAATTATCGTTGTACTATAACTAATGAAATATCATCCCCTTAAACTCTTTTTGTGCTTTGAACTTGAGATGTTATTTTTACAAAATAGATATTTGGTCGTAATTTTGCATTTGAAAAGAGTTTAAAGTATATTTTTAAATATTTTGAGAATTTTGAAAATAAAGTTTTATTGTTGATTTAAAATTTATAAAAGAAGTTATAAATTTAATTTGTTATCTTTTAGGATAATTAATGTTGTTTTAATTTATGAAGAGATTTTAAATTTGATTAATTATCTTTCAAGATAATTAATTTTGATTTAAATTTATAAAAGAATATAAATTAGATTTAGTCATCTTTGGGATAATTAATGTTGTTTTAAATCTATATAAAGGTTGTTTACTTTAAATATTTCGTAAATTCTTTCCAAATGTGTATATAAGGATTATACAAATATTTTGAAAAGAATTGGAGATTTAAGCACATACTTAATTATTATTCAACAATAATAAAGTCAAATAATGAATGTATTAACGATGATTGAACTTAACTAATCTGATTTAATAAAGGTACCGGAGTTAATTTACTGATTTAATAAATGTTTTAAAGTTAACTAATCATTCTAACAATGATACTTAAAATTTATTAATCATTTAAATGAATGATGTGTAAAGTCAATTAACTGGTTTAAATAAAGGCGTTTAAAATTAATTATTTGATTTAATAAAGGTATTTAAAGATAATTGATTTATTTACTAAAGGAGTTATAGAGTTGATCAATTTCTTTTTCTGGATAATTAATATGGTTTAAAATTTATAAAAGCATCTTAATTGGTTTATTATATTCCAAAATAAATAAATGTTGTTTGAAATTTATAAACGAGAAAATCTTTAGAAAGGAATAATTTTAAAAAGTATTTTTAAAGTGTTTTACAAATTTTTGTGATGTGAAAACCAAGCACAAGTTCGGGTTTAAAAGTTTAAAAGTTTGATCCAGTTACAGAAGAACAAGAAATTTAAATTCTGTAAATAGTATCGCTTATATGAAAAGGATTTTGTCACACTCCTAGTACTAAATGCCGAGGTATGGAAATGCTCTTCTGTCTCGAATGTTAAAATTGTTGTCAAGGCGATTCCCAGTGGTAACACTGCCTTAAATCATTTCAGCTTTCCTCTTTATGTATCATCAATTTAAGACGATTCCTTGCTCTTTTGAGCGTTGATATCCTTTATCTAAAATGACTAAAGACAAAGCACGAGTATGGGCCAAGCTATGTGGGGTTTCTCCCATTAGGGTATGTTCACATCTACCTTAGATTGGTATCAGTGGTATGCTAGTGGAGATGTGAAATACTCGGATTCTCGGTAAGGTTGGCAATATCCGACGTGAAGTTCCTGAGAGAGTTCCAAAGTTCTTAACTCTCTCAAACATATTTATACAGGTACAATTTCGGTAAAGGGGGTGCACCCTCGTAGTCATTGTCAAAAAATTCCTTTCTTTGTTGTTGATTGAAAATCATTGAATTGTTTCCTTAATTGCATCGAGTAGTGACTGAAGTTTTTCTTGATGTTTAGTTATTTGTGTCCATTCTTTAAGGTTGGATTTTGACCTTTTTTATACCTATCCTTTCAGGTTTGGATTTTATTTTAGTTTTCTTTCATTCATTCATGTGTTGAAGTTATTCTTGTGAGGTAAAATTCGTTCCGTGTTCGGCGGCATGGTCTTGTGGAATTATTATATGTTCGTTATATTACTTGAGTTTTCTCATGCTAGTATTTCCAAACTGGTCCGGGTATTATTTTATTACAATGCTCGGGTCAGATCGAGCATTTTTCCAGGTTGTCGTTGTTGGGACATGGAGCTCATGGAGTAGAGCTGAATGTTCACCTACCGTAGTATTTTATTTCTGCTGTATTACTATATATACTCATCAGCAATTGTAAGGTCGGGAAGTTATAACTGTCTAGAATAATGAGGTATGTTTTTAACTCTGTTATACTATGTATTTAGAGTGATATCTTTTAATGTCTTTGTTATATTATATGTGATCGTTCTGCTATGAGATTATATTTCTCGTTTTCTTTTTCCTTTTCCTTTTCTTCTCTTTTTACCCTAACAATATGCCTTTTCGGTGATTGGATGTTTGGCGTTTGAATACCATGGATGTATTGAGTGCCCTTTTTCGATGGTCAAAAAGACGGATCGTTATAGCCGGTATCAAGGCTGAAGGTTAAGCGAGAACTTTGACTTTGGTAGGGTATGTCTCGTTAGACATAGGGTAAGTGACACATTAGAATGAGTTTGAGAGTACTATATATATTAGAGCATATTTGTTATTGTTATATAAACACATATTGTGTTAATCGGTCTACTAAGTTGTTTTTGAATTCTGGTTGAGACGTGGGACACCACAGAGTCGATAGGGATTTCCAAACTCTTAAACAAGGCAAACTGACACGGTATTGATTTTTGAAAATTTGGTAAATGAAATATTCTACATAGGATTATATATTTTATATATATGAAGGAATAATTTTCAAATAGATGTAGTTATTTTTGTTGTGTTTAATTATTTGAAAATAATAATAATTATTTATTATCATTATTGTTCTATTTATCATGCTTAGATAGTTTAGGAGGATTGACTATTGTTTATTGATTGTCAATTAATGCTCGGCCAGTTTATGGCCATTTGTTGTTTTGAAAATTATAAGTGCATTAAAATGAACCCTTGTGTATTAAGTTTCATGGTTTGACTATGAGGTGTTTGGTGAAAATTTTAAATTAAAATTCATCTTTTAATAATATTGAGTTAAAAGTAAACCTCTTAATAAAAGTTGTTAATATAATCTAAATGGGAAGATATGACATTTAGAGGATAAATATTTGTGAAAAGTTTATTATTCTAAAGGGAAGTTATTATATACGAGAAGATTTCAAAAAAGTTATTGAAAAAATAAGTGGTAATATTACTTGAAATTAATTATGAGAATAAATAATTCAAAGTGAAATTATATAAGTATAATTTATAAATAGAGTTTATAATAAAAAGGGATTTAAGTAGAGGATTTGAGAACTTAAATCCTGATGTTTTTGAAAATTATTTTTAAAGTTTTGGAGAAAATAATAGTAGTATTATTTAAAAGTATTTGAGTATGAAAAGATTTCAGAAAGGATTTTAAAAGAGATAAGAAAGCACCGAATTCACTTCTATTGTTGAAAAATAATTCTGGTGATGATTGCAGCATCGTCGACGTTCATTTTCGAGTTCCTAAGTAAGGGAATTGTAACATCCCCAATTTTTGAAAACATTATTTAGGGAAACTTAGATAAATTAAATAGAATAACGATAATAGGTGTAACAACCCTAATTTCGGAGATTACCTGCTAATATCATATTGTAACGCTAGTTATTCATTTAGTATTGTGAATTGAAACAAAATTGGAAAATTTAATTGTTTATTTGGAATAAATAATTAACTTTGAAATAAAATGAGAAAAATAAAGTTTGGAACTTTATTTTATTTATTTGGGTTAATAATGATTGGAAAATGGGTTTTATTTGGAGAAAATGCAATAATTGTATTAATTATTGTCAGTTACTTCTTTTAATAAACAAGTATGAGATTTTCCAACGGTTGTTTGTTTAAATAAAAAGATGGAAATTGGTTTAAAAATGAGTTTAATTATAAATTTGAGTTTTAAGTGGTTTAAAATATTTTTCTAAGTGAGAAAAATATTTTTGTGTAATTTTAGAAGTTAAAAATAGAGTTTTATTCATTTATTTGAGTAAATTATGTATTATTATGAAGTAAAGGATATTAATAATAATAATAATGTTTTAAGAAATAAAAATTAATCTTTCATATAGTGCAAAATAATTTATTTCATGTGTACGTAAATTTACAAATTTTATTTGTGTGAAAATTGGAAGAAAATAACATTTGTTCCCTTACATATTGTAAATATGGAAATATTTATATTGTTTTGTTATAATTTTGTGTCCATAAGCCCATTAACTCATATGTGATATTGAGAAAAGAAGAAATCTATGGCTAGTACGTTAATTTTTGCAATGCCTTCCTCTTTCTCAAAACCAGAATATAGAAACTCATTCTCTACTAAATACCCTAGACTAAAATCTTCAAATCAAACTCAAATTTAGTGTTTTAAAGGCCAAATTAGAGATAAATCAACAGGTAATCAAAATCTAAAACCCTTTGTTCATCAAAAATTAAGTTTTGAAGATGTCCCTCCATTAACAGTACCTGTTTCTTCTTGCATGTCTTTGTTTCTTAATTTTACAAGTTATTGAGAGCATCTTTGCAATTTAAAGCTTGCTTCGTGCTATAAAAAGTTTGCTAAATCATCAAGTGAGTTTATTAACTCACATTTATAGCTAAACCTTGACTATAATTGCAAAGATGAGGAAGAAATCAATTACTGTAACTATACCTAATGCGTACTTTGGATGATTGCTGAAATATAATTGGAATGCGCTGAAGTAAAACATCCATAAATTTCACGTTTCATATCCGATTAAGGTCAATCTTTTTTTGTTGGAAACTAGATTCAATAAGAAACAGTTTCAATATGTGTTACTTTTAAGGGTTTTGCAATTTTATTGACCTGAAATAGAATTGAAAATAAGAGTACAATTCTATCTTTAACTAAATTTCCTGAGTTTGAATCTAAAATTGATTTAGCCATATCTTTTTCGTTTTTGATTAGAATTTGGTAATTTTTAATGTTCTCAAAAGCCTAATTTATATGTGACATCTTTTATGCTGAACATATTTTCAAATTTTGAGCATGGATTGATTGAAATTCTATCACAAACTCCCAGCTCTGCCACTTTGATAATTACACTATCTAAACTAAATACAATTAGCAAATTAGGCGTATCTTTCTCTTTTCTAATTGGATTTAGGTAATTTTTGATGTTTTTGAAAGCTTAGACTATTTTCTAAAACTTTCTCCTTTTGAGTTTTGCAAAATTTTGAGGTTAAGATAGTCGAAATCTTATTTCTTTGCTGCTGCCCTGAGAATAAACGATAGCGACAGTGAATTTAAAATCTGAGAATTATATTGGCCATATCTTTCACATTTCTTGTCCAAATTCAATAATTTAAATGTTTCAGAAAGTTTAGACTTTGTGATAAATGTTTCATGTTTTTTTTTCTTCTAAAATTACAAAGTTAGTATGGTCAAAACTGTGTTTATTTTTTGCTGTCACGAGAGCAAAACGACAGCAATAACAATAATTGGCCAAAGAATTGTATTTGCTTGTTTTTGCTCTCATTCTTGTTCGATTTTGATGTTGTTTTTGAGATGTTTTGAGAGCTATGATGTCTGTCAGTAGAGTAGCTAAATTTTGAAGATTTTAAATTCAAATTTTGGATTATTTTGAATTTAAATTAGAATATCATATTGGGTGAATTTCCCTGTTTTTATTCGTTTTCAAGCATGGTTTTCTCCGAGTCTTTTTGAAATGATTTTTAAAATTTATGGGCATTTAAAAATAATTATTATACATCATGTTGAAGTATTTTCAAATGCAAAACCTAATTATTCACTATAATAAGGGAATTTTCAAATATGGACCTTCAAATTGATTTCGGAAATTGGTTTTCCAAGCTTGTTTTTTCCAAAGTAAATTATTTTATATATAAATTACATATTTTTGCACTATTAGAGCTAATTAGAAGTAGAATTAAATGGTTTGGTAAAACATGTGGTATGAGACATGTGCATCTATCTTATCAGTTAGTTCCCAACTTGTCCATTTGATCGTTTTGACCTTCTAGTCGAGTTTACCGATGAAATGAGGTGTAATTTTTACCGCTTTGAGTGTGAAATTTACTAACGGTTAATAAACCATTTAGTGAGAGCGTGTGGTATGGGACACACATTAACACTATTTGGGTTTCTATCCGAAAGTTTATGACACATTTATCTTAGAGACGTATAAGCCAGTACTGGACCTTTAGTTCATTTGTCCTTCGGGATATTTTTCTAAGAGACGTTTGTCATTGCGACGTATTTGTCCTTCAGGAATTGTCCTTCGGGTTGTTTATCTAAGAGACGTATTTATTTGTCCTTCGGGGCGTTTGTCTAAGAGACATGGCATCTTATTTTGAGAGCAGTGCTTGGCAGGCTTTGTCCATATGCACGTGCTATATCTTTAAGATGATTTCATTGATGTTTGTGATTTCTCTTATGTATCATCCTTTTCAGAATTGGTCCTTTGAACCATTCGATATATTTGTAGCGATTACCTTTCGAGAATTTGAACTCTTGTGAGTTCAATCATTGAGATTTGAGTTGCCTACACTGGCATTATATGAGATTTGCCTCTTGGCGTTTACTTGATATTTTATTCTCCTCTTTGGAGATATATTTGCCTTATGGCGTGTTTGAGATGGGATCTCTTTGTACATGTTGTGGGGCTGCCAATATGGAGGGTTTAGGATTTCACCTAAACCATATGTGATGTTTTATGAAATGCCGATGACATGCGGCTCATTAAATTTAGCATTTTATGGATTATTCTATCTCTTTTGAGATTATATGTTGCGTAATGATACCATTCATCACATGAAGTAACCATACCATACATATACTCATGCTTATACTCTGTATTGTTCCTTCTTGTTTAAGAAGAACATTACCCTTATCCTTATGCATCTATTACTGCATATCCTTATAAACTGGTATGTTTAGCTAGATTGACCCTATATTTTATACTCGGTCAGAACGAGCTATTTCAGGTTAGATACCTATTTTTGAACTTCACTAATATGTATTCATTGTTTTGACTCATGTGTATATTGTTTTCGTGATACCACCTATGATGTATTATTTGTAGTGTATTGGGATATATCAGTGTGTGTGTGTGTGTGTATATATATATATATATATATATATATATATGTGTGCGTGTGTGTGTGTATATCTGTTTGTTGTTCTATGATGTATTGTGCATTTGAGTTTATGTATTTTGTTATGATAGATCCTACAGCCACCTATGACTTTGTGTTAAATATTTATTGGATATGTCAATCTTCTTGAGTATAAAAAAAGCGCATTCGTCGACGTATTTAATAGATATTTAAGACAAGGCTATAAATGATCGCTCCCAACCAGCCCTATTCTCTGCATTAGCAGATGGTATTACCTAGTAATACTCTTTGTTAATGTGGGTCTTGGGGTGGGGCACCATAGCTAGGTATCAGAGATGAATTCACAACAAAATAGAATAAATTCAGAACAGAAGCATATATTATGATATATCCAAGCATAGTACAAGTATTACAAATCCTTTATTCATCGTGTCCTTTATCTTATCGTGTCCTTTGAGATTGAAGTTTGGGATATGTCTAGGAATATTTTTATTCCATAGTATTCCAAAAAATAGAATTGATGACATTTTATCTTAGGAGAAATCCTAATCATGATCGTTTTATTTGAGTCCTCTTCAATGCGGATACTTGACACCCATCCGTATCGGAGGAGTTTATTGATGCTTTTGGATGTCCTTATCTTGTTCTTTTGTGAGGATTGCGAATCCTATTGAGTGGATCTGCAATATTTTTCATGATGTATGAGGATTTGGGATTGTTGCTTATAGCTTATCTTTTCGTGCGAATTAGCACGCCATTTTCTGTCTAGTGTTTGGAGTGTTTGAGATGAAGTGGCTTACCTATTATCAAGCCACATTCTGTGATTTGAATAATCCTATATTAGGTATCCTAGTTCAACTGATTCATTGTTTCTTGTCCTTCAAAATATTAACAATGATTCTGAGGTCTCTGTATTCACTCTTGAGTTTCGAGATGTTGACGATGTATCTCGAATTCCAGTCATTGTGACTTTGTTAATTTTTATGAGTCCGTTTCGAGTGTGACACCCAATCGGGCAATCGAATATTGCATTGACCTCGTTTCCTAATCTTAACCATTAGGTTATCCTTCCATGAGGATTGTCATTAGGGAAATGAGGCGACTTATTGAATTTATTTGATATTCCATTCTTAACCATTTTGAGATATCCTCTTTAGATACTTACTTGTTGATATACCTGTGAAATTATTAACTTGAAGTAATGATATGTTATTAGTATTCTTCTTCTCATTCGAGATGATATCTTAACCATACTCTTATACCTCGCTGATCTCTTTTTAATACATTAAGTGGGCTAGGGTCATTCCTTAGCTTGACCCTACACCGAATTTCATGAGCTATGAGTTGCGAAGGATAGCATTACTCTTACCGCATTCAGCACTCGTTATGAGTCATACGAGCGGTTCATTATACCATTGGGAATAATGAAAACTCCAGCCTATTCGATCAATCTTATGAATTGAGTATTCTGGGAATATCTCCATGATTCTTCTTGTGACTTTGATTTTGAGAATAAGTTATAATTGAATTTTCACATCTTTCAAGTTGAATATAAGTTTTTGAGAGAAATTAAATTTTGTTTGGGAAAAACAAAGAATATTTTGAGTATTATATTTGAGGTATTTCTTTTTAAAGAAAATGAAATTTTTTGTGTTGGGTTGTCCATCTAGTGCTTTAAGAATTCTTATCGATGTGTTTAGCTAACGTTATCGATAGGAATTTCCTAAATGCTGTGATGAGACAGTCAGAAATGGTAAATTAAGTTTTAATAAGTAAAGTTTAAATTAATTAATATGGTGGAGTATAAATTTTTATTTAAATGTTTATTGAAACCATTGAACCATAGTGAGTATTGGATGAGTGATCATTTGATCAACTCGACAGCCAATCGACGGGGTCATTCACTATAAATAAATGGCGATGCTATACCCTTATATTATTTGAATTTGAGAAATTGAATATGGTATTTGGATAAGTAAAGTTGGATAATTCTAATTAAGGGATGCCTTAATTAAAAGAAAATATCATTTGATGCTTTGATTAATAAAATGATGTATTTAAAGTAAAATAATACTTTGGTTTGAAAATTTAAAATATTAATTGAATATTTTAGTACGAGTTATTAATGATGACTATAAAAAAAAAATTGACACTTAGCCATTTGAGTAATAGTAGAGGATAGATACAAAACTCTATCTTAAGAGTAAATAAAAGAAGTGTTAGTTTAGAACATTTAGTATAAATTTGTGAGCTAATTTAAGTTTTAAAATTAAACGGTATTAAAACTTGTGGGTTTGAAATTGCAAAATTCTTTTGAAAAAAGTTTGAATTAATTATCAACTTTAATTAGTTTCGGGTTGATAATTAGATGGAAAATAAAAAAATTATGACAAGTGGAAATATGAAATTGGATTGTTTTGATAAATGGAAATTCATATAGTATACTCATTTTAAACTGTAAGAATAATTTCAAGCTTTTTATATATATATATCCCAAAAATTTATTTTTGTGGATAATCAATAATCGTCTCTTGATAATGTAAGAGATTAGTTATCTCTTCCAAAATGAGTTTTCAAGTTAACTGTTATAAAGTAGATTTTGGAAAGTAGTGAAAATATTTCCACTTAATAAAATGTTTTGTGATGATTACATAAGTTAATCATAATTTTGTTTGTCTTAGATTTTCGAGGAAAAAGAAAATCATTAATAAATGATTTAGCAAAAATATCATTGAAAATATAGTTTGAAATTAAAATTATTTGGGTAAATTTCAAAAAAAAAAAAAGATTTAAAACCTGAAAATTTTGTTTGGAAAAGTGATGTACTTAAACAGCGATAACTTGATATTTATAACTCCAAATAAGTTCAATATTTTTGAAAATTAAAGAGCTTTCAGTAAACTATAAAGATTTTTTTTATCACTTTAAATTTTTTTTGCCTTTTACTGAGGCTAAAATAGCTTTGAAAGTGGATAGGCAGTTTCGCCCTGTTACAAAATTATCTAAGACTAAGACGAAAGTAAAATTAACATAACTTTCAAACCGTAAATTCTATTTTGATGATCTTTATATTGCTAGAAAGATTAGGCCGAGTAGAAAAACTTTCGTTTTATAAAGTTTATCAGATTATTTTAGTTTACTGGGTCAAAATAGGTCTTCTTTACAGCAAATATTTGAAATTAAACTATTCTACTTCCCTTAATAGTTAAGTGTAGCACTTCTTATTATCATCGTGAACTAATATCATCTGTTTGAGTTAAGTACAGGTTAAAAGAAGATTGTTGGAATAAATTTTTAACAAAAAGAATATATAAGTTTGTGCAAACTCGCTTTAAATACTAAAAAGGAAGGTATGTTTTTGAATTAATTTTAAAGAGTTAAATGATGATATATATTTTGTGTTTCCGACCTAATAGTCGACGTATATTATGTAAATCATTTTTATAATATTGTATTCAGCCTTCCGTACAAAGGAGACTCTGCTGATTTTTTTGGAAATTTCCAACATTAGAAATTTTTAGAAATAAATTGAAAAAAAATATGTCGCAAACTAGAGAATAAAAAACTTAAACTTTATTTACTCTAATGAAGAGTAACGAATTTAAATTGAAAACCTAAGTAAGAAGTTTTGAAAAAATTTCAAGTGTTGAAAATTGGTGGTTATTATTATAAAAATATTCAATTATGGAACTCTAGGAATTTCTGATTAGGAGTTTACATACATGCATATATATATATATATATATATATATATATATATAAGTTCCTAGTGTTTATCTTACTCTCATGCTATTTTCTAACGACGTGCATTTATGCGATCATTGAGTGTGGGAGATTTTAAGGAAACCACCTTTGGTTGATCTATCTTGCCTCTATTGTGTCTTTCTAGCATCGGTGTGGTGCCTTCCATAGTGTCATATGGAAAGATTATATCGATAATCATTTTGTTGATTAGAGTTTGGGGTGGGGTTGTGTTGAATCCCAACTCTACTCAAGGAGCTTTTGAGAAATCAATCTTACTTGATTGATCTTTTGTGTAGCATCTTGTTGTTTTCTCATTCGATGGTGAGATGCCTTCGAAAACTTGTGTGTTGCTCGAAAAATTCAATGGTTTGCTAATCCTGATATTAGCACTTTGGAGACCACGGAATTAATCGAGCGAGTTTTATCTTGGTATTTTGTCGTCTTGTTTTGAGAGTATGAGAATTTTTTTTGTTAACTCGAGCTAGTCTATCCTTCCTTTGATTGATGAAATTAATATGTTGAATACAACTCTTCTCTGGAAATTGCGAGGATGCAATTTTGTTAAGGGAGGGAGTCTGTGACAACCCTGGTTTTGGAGATTACCTATTAATATCAAATTATAACGGTAGTTATAATTTAATGTTGTAAATTTAAAATAAAATTGGAAATTTTAATTGTTTATTTGGAATAAACAATGAAAATAAAACGAGAAAAATAAAGTCTGGAACTTTATTTTATTTATTTGGGTTAATAATGATTAGAAAATGGGTTTTTTGGAGAAAATACAATAATTGTATTAATTATTGTCAATTACTTCTTCTAATAATTTTTAAAAGAAATGAGATTTTTCAAAGGTTGTTTATTTAAATAAAAAGATGCAAATTGTTTTAAAAATGAGTTTAATTATAATGTTGAGTTTAAAATGGTTTAAAATATTTTTCTATGTGAAGAAAGTATTTTTATGGAATTTTAGAAGTTAAAAATAGAGTTTTATTCGTGTATTAGAGTAAATTGTGTATTATTGTGAAACAAAGATAAATTGGCTTAACATACGATGTTTTCTTTTAATTTTGGGTCCATATTCCCATTAACTCTTACTTGATATTGAGAAAAGAAGAAAGCCATAGCCAGTACGTTCATTTTTACAATGCCCTCCTCTTTCTCAAAAACAGAATATAGAAACTCATTCTCTCTTAAAAGCCATAGCCTAAAATCTTCAAATCAAACTCAAATTTAGTGCTTTAAAGATCATATTAGAGATAAATCAATTGGTAATCAGAATCAAAAACCCTTTGTTTATCATAAATAAGGTTTTGAAGATGTTTCTATATTAACAGTACTTGTTTCTTCTTGCATGTCTATGTTTCTTAGTTTTACAGGTTATTAAGAGCTTCTTTTCTACATAAAGCTTCCTTCTTGCTATAAAATCTTTGCTAAATCATCAGGTCAGTTTATTAACTCATATTTCTAGCTTGACTGTAATTGCAAAGATGAGGAAGAAATCGTTTACTGTAACTATACCTAATGCATACTTTGGATGATTGCTGAAATATAATAGGAATGCGCTGAAGTAAAACAACCACAACTTTCACGTTTCTTATCCGTTTGAGGTCAAATTTTTTTTAGAAACCAGATTCAATAAGAAACAGTTTCTTTTTGATATTTTTCAATTTTATTGAGCTGAAATAGAATTGAAAATAAGAGTACAATTTTGTCTTTAACTAAATTTTCTGAGTTTGAATCTGAAACTGATTTAACCATATCTTTTTCGTTTTTATCAGAATTTGATAATTTTTAATGTTTTGGAAAGCCTACTTTATATATGACAACTTTATTGTTGAAAATATTTTCAAATTTTAAACATAGGTTGATTGAAATTCTATCACAAACTCTCAGCTCTATCACTTTGATAATTACACTATCTAAACTAAATACAGTTGGTAAATTAGGCGTATCTTTCTCTTTTCTAGCCGGATTTAGACAATTCTTAATGTTTTGGAAAGCATAGAACATTTTCTAAAACTTTATTATTTTTAGTTTTGCAAAATTTTGAGGTTAAGATAGTCAAGACCTTATTTCTTTGCTGCTGCCTTGAGAATAAACGACAGCGACAGTGAATTTAAAATCTGATAATTATATTGGCCATATCTTTCACATTTCTTATCCAAATTCAATAATTTTAGATGTACCAGAAAATTTATACTTTGTGCTAAAATTTTCATGTTTTGTGCTAAAAGTTTCATGCTAAAACGACAACAATCACAATCATTGACCTAAGAATTGTATTAGCATATTTTTGCTCTCATTCTTTTTCGATTTTGATGTTGTTTTTGTGACGTTTTGAGAGCTATGACGTCTATCAATAGACTAGCTAAATTTTGAAGATTTTAAAATTCAAATTTTGGATTATTTTTAATTTCATTTGAATTTAAATTAGAATATCGGTTTGGGTGAATTTTCTTTTTTTGTTCGTTTTCGAGCACGGTTTTCTTCGAATCTTTTTGAAATGATTTTCAAAATTTATGGGCATTTCAAATTAATTATTATATAATATTTTTAAGTATTTTTATGTGTAAAATCAAATTATTCTCTATAATAAGGGAATTTTCAAATATGGATCTTCAAATTGATTTCGAAAATTGGATTTCCAAGCTTGTTTCCAAAGTAAATTATTTTATATATAAATTACTCATTTTTACACTATTCGAGCAAATGAGAAGGGGAATTAAATGGTTTGGTAAAACACATGGTATGGTACATGTGCGTTTACTTATCCATTAATTCTCAACTTGTCTGTGTAATCATTTTGACATTCAGGTCGAGTTTGCTGATGAAATGAGGTAGAATTTTTACTACTTTGAGTGTGAAATTTATCAACGGTTAGTAAATCGTTTAGTGCGAGCATGTGGTATAGGAGGTATGTTAACACTGCTTGGGTTTCTATTCGAAAGTTTGTGACACATTTGTCTAAGAGACGTATAAGCCAGTACTGGGCCTTTGGGTCATTTGCTGTTCTATGATGTGTTATGCATTTGAGTTGTTGTATTTTGTTCTGATAGATCCTACAGCCACCTATGACTTTGTGTTATGTATTTATTAGATATGTCAATCTTCTTGAGTATGGTAAAAATGGCATTCATCGATGTATTTAATAGATTTTTAAGACAAGGCTATAGATGGTCGCTCCTAACCAACCCTATTCTCTGCATTAGCAGATGGTATTACCCAGTACTACTCTTTGTTAATATGGGTCTTGGGGTGGGGCATCACAATAAGGGGATTGAGATTTGAATAAATTATGTAAAGGGTCATGCTTGTTAATTAAATAAATGGGCTTTAATTAGTTCAAAGGAAAATTAGTTCACACATGGGTATATTAGAAAAATAGCCTCTTTATTTTACACGGCTTTATATTTCTCACCGTTGTCCATTCACATTCATTTTTTCTCAGATAAAAAGAAAAGGTAAAACCCTAAGAGCCAGCCATTAACAAGAAGGAAAAAAAGGAAGATTACTGTCTTAAACTAAGGGTCAAAGCTAGGGTGGATTAAGCAACAACAAATCTCAAATTACTTACCAAAATCTAAGGTAAATAATAATTTTATACCATCTCTATTTTATTCTATGATTATGTGTTTTCAGATTTATGTTTAAATTCGTTTTTATAATGATATGGACGATGATATGCTTGAGATATGTTATGGTTGAATTATTTTAATTCATATACATATGGATTTGCTTGGTTTTAAGGGAAAACCAAGGGTTTATGATTTTCGTATACCATGGAAATTTTTTATGATAAATTATACATGATTTGGAGATGGATTTCAGTTTTTAGAATTTTTCATAGTTTAAAAATTTTGTTATGAATTTCTAAAAGAAAATATGTATAATTGGGTTTAAAAATTTTGTTTCAAATATTTTAGGAAGAAATTTGATCGAAATTTTGATATGTTGAATTATATGATGAAAGAGATTTCTGTGATTTTTGACGATTTTTCCCAGATGATTTATTAAGGAAAATAAATTATTTTAAAAGAGGGACTTTCCTATAAACATTGGTTTTGCCATATGGAACGGATTAACATTATAATGCTTTGATTTAAATCTGATGCGGTAGTTTTAATTGTAAAGTAGTTGAAAAGTTTCAATGTACCAATCAAGGAGTTACAACTGGCAGATTAGTTATAAAGCAGTCATGTTTAGCTGCCAATCAGTGTTTCATAAAAAGGTGGTTCTGCCTATTTCGAAGGCACCATTCGACTCCATTACCTCCGCACCATCTTAGTCGAAACCCACATAGTCGGAACCAAGGCACATGGTACCAATGGAACTGGTATGAAGTGAATTGGTGAGAAGCGGAAGGTAGGGTGTCGAAAGCTATGACTTCATTAGCGTTGAAATAGGGGTTCACTTTTTAAAAAAAGATAAGCACCTACATAGTTTTTGAAGGGCCTTCCACTGAGTTGATACCCTATAGGATCAAAACCTTAGTTTTTTTCTAAATTTAAATTCCTGCCTTATTTTACTTTAAGCTTTCAACATAGTCGAAAGCCATGCTTTCGAAAGGGACTTTATAAATAGCTTTCGAAGGGGTGCTTTTTCCTTAAATAAGAGCTTCCAAAAGGATTGGTATCGACCAAGTCGAGACCAAGCCGCTTATTTACCTTTCGACTGCATTGAAGCCATCTATGCTGTCAAAATGTTATCTCTGTTTTAACTAAAGTTAAGCCACTTCCTAAACACTTTCAAAAGTGGTTAAGGGTTTCGAAGGTAATGGTGTCGAAAGGGGGTTTCGACACTATCTTTTAATATTTTAGTTTTAAATGTTGTTGCTTTCGACTAAATGGTTTCGACATCAACAATTTTTCTCCAAAAACAATTTTATGGTTGGTTTCGAAAGAGATACATTTGTATATAATCTATTTGACCCAAAGAATGTTTTAAAGAGTAAACCTAATGCTTTCGAAAGGGTACTTTATTTGTTTCGAAGCTATTCTTATGTTTTCTTGATACCATTGAAAGGTATCATTGGTTTCGAAAGGTATATACTTGAAAATTGGTTTTCTATGCTTTCGAAAGTGATGTTTTAAAGTTTCAAAAGAAATAACCAATTCTCGTTTTAAAAGGAAATACCATGGCATAAATAAAGATTTTGGAAATATTGTTCACATTGTTATTATCCCATAAATGTGTGTTGGGGAAGGGCAGAGTAACCAGATAGGTTGATCCAGTAGTGAACATAAATTAAGGAATTTCAAAATCTTAAAACTAAGGATATTGGCAGAGGCCAATAGGTTTGCAATAAGCCCATGAAAACTGTATATAACTAATGACATTGGCAGGGGCCAATAAGTTCATAGTCAGGTCGTGAAAGTTATGATTTGATACTGGCAGGGGACAATAGGTTTGTAATCAGCCCATGAAAAGTTTATCCAAATTAAGATATAGACCGTCAGTCAATAGCTTCCTAGTTATCCCAAGAAAACCGGGAGAAGAGATAATATATTGGAGTTACCAATAGGTCTTAGTGATCCCATGAAAACTATGATGTCAGACAGATAGTCCATATGCATTTAACAGGTTTATAGTAATCCTAGAAACTATAATTGAGACGGATTGTCAAAGATGAATGGGGATGGGTAATCCAGAACTGATTTACTTGCTTTGCATATCATCATAATGTTTTAAATGTTATGTTTAGACCATTATGGACGCAGGAGTATAGTATATGGTTTTTTAAATGTTTTGGGATACTAGCGAGAGGAAAACTCATTCCGTTAAGCGGCGTGGTCTCACTAGATATCTATTGGTTTGAGATGGTAAATTATTATTCACAGCAGGCTTTATGTCTGACTTGAAGTTTTTTTCCCTTGAACTCTCAGGTACTCAATTGATTTTGAGTAGGCTGAGAGTTAAGGTTTCTAGATGTTCTTTTAGATGAATAATGTTTCCGAGGACGTGCAGGAGGCAAGCTTGTTAGTAGAGATCTTTTATTCCATTTTGTGTTTTGTTTGAAAGGGAAAATTTGTTTTCTTGCCTATCTATATACTCTGATCGACAAAGGGGGCATTATCATATGTCACTCTTGGCTAATTTGTAATAATATATGTTATTCTGAACTTGGTCTACGAACTGGGATTATGTAATCAATTTGGAATTTTAAATGGCATGTGGAATTTGTTTGCTGTTTAATTTTTTTCCATATTCTTGTGTTTCTATGTATCAATGTATCTAATGTCATCGTATTTAGTTGTCGAGGATTAATAACTATGCAGCATCCATAGTCGTTAGTTTTGGGTCTCCAAGTAGGGGGATGTTACAGTAATACTTCTATAGTAATTTGTTATAAAGTTGTTTTGGTAAAATAAAATTTTATTTTAGACTCCAAAAGTATGATTTGATATACAAAAGGGAGATGTGTTTACTATTATTATTTCAAAGATGATTTGAAATAAAAACCGGCTATTTAGATCTTAAGTTTCCTTAAAGGAAATTGATTTAAGACAAAATAGGATAATAAATAATTAGATAAATGAAAAATTATTAACTGTTAAGTAGAAAAGAAATAATTTAACTCAAGTATTAAATGACTAAATTGGATATGAAGGTTTGAATAAGTGCATAGTTTTTGTTTAAACATCTAAGTCATATAGGCTACCTGATGTTATAGAGCCGACTAGTAAACATCTTTCCTTAGGACACTCTAAGGTAAAAAGGTCGGAATAGTCGACTCGATTTTAAGACTCATATTTTGTTTAGTCCTTCATTTGATTTTGGAAAAAAAATAAACAAAATAAAATTGATATTTTTGTATACTCTTAGGGTGTAGAGGAGAATTGTATAAGTGAATAAGAGTGGAGTAAGTTTTTTATTTAAGGTTTTATAAAGAATAGATATGAGTCATTATAGAATATTTTTAAAGTTAAGTGAAAATTGAAGGAGCAATTCATAAATAACTTTAGTGTTGAACGAAATACTATAAATGAAAAAATATAAGTGAAAATGAATGTGAATTAATTAGAAAAGATTGGTGTAGTTAAGAAACCAATCAGAGTAAGTACGTAAGTTATATGTAGATCATTTTGTTCGCGTGGTTCTTGATCCAGAATTCAAATACATAACTTCAGGGTGATTCACACCAGTCCAAAAAAGGATTTCTCACTTGATTCTTATCAGCAAACATTTGATTCGGGTTCTTGATATGATACCAAGGTTTTCTATCATGATATATGACTATGCAAGGAGAACGGAGGTCTTTAATCGAGGAACCTAATCGGAATCCACACAAGGGAGGTCGAGTAAGCAATACTGGTTTGGAAGTGAAGTTTATGTATCCAAGCAAGTGGTCGGATCAAAAATCATGTATAGATGCTTATGTGCATTATATGGGCTTAAATGTATTAGTGTGAACTATTGTGTGGCTTAGATAAGTTTGGCGAGCGACTTTCAATTTTGTTCTAAGGTAACTTACATAAGAACAAAAGGCCGATGAGCGTAATAGAACGCTTAGGAATTATCTATGTCCTTGGATGATCAAGAAAATTATGAACCTATGCAAAATTTCAAAATTTTATTTGTTAAGTCACTTAACATTTTAAATGATGTTAAGTGTTAGTCTATTCCTTTATGAAACTTGATTCGATTAATAATGTGATTTTATAGACTGCAGTTTATAAAGTTATTGGTTATTAGGACCAACATTTGCTTTTGAAAAAGTGATTTTGAAGAATCTATGACATAAATAAGAGTAAGATTATTTTAAAAACTTTGGTTAAGTATTATTATTATTTCAGAATATTTGAAAACAATTTTGTGAATTGATTTTTCAAATAGTATGATATGACTAAAGTTGGGCGATTGGGAGTTTTTCAATTTGGAAGACTCATCAGGTCTATTTATTTACTCTAGTTGTGGTTTTAGGAGAAACCGAAATACCATTGGATGTTTTGTGTTGTTTTGATTTTAAAGTTATATCATGCGTCAGCAGGAGGAGACCCCTCCTTATCATAATTGATTTGGTTTTGATTTATTTCTGTTTGGAGGAATTTGAAAACATATTTTGAACATACAAATTCTAGGCATTTAGTTCTAAATTTATCTTTCGAAAAGATTGGATGCTTAGTATATTCTTACAGAGTATTCATTGTACTTTTGTTGCATATAGTTGTTATATTGTTATGTTGCTATTGATTATGGTAGAAATAGCTTGTGTATTATCTTTGTCAATGTTCTTCACTTTAGAATTACGTAGGTACAGGGAAGCAAAAATTACTGTTTGATTTCTTTGGCATCTATATTCGCATTGAGATAATAAGTTGCTTGTAAAAATGAAAATAAAAACAAAAGAGGTAGATGGTAGATTTAAAAATTGGAAATTGATTGATGATTATATGCCACAGATATGGGAGGCTACTTGACTTTTGTTTTCTTTTATTGTTTTGGTCCAGTTGTGGCGAGTTGTAGTTTTTCCGTATCAGCCGCGTAGAGGAGGTGCTGTTGAAAAAATTTCGCAGTGTAAGGAACTTTGAGAGTTTATAACTTATTTTTAAATAATAGTTTTAAACTTAAGGGTTGGAGATATTTTCATCCTTTTGGAATTTCGGGCATGAAATTCTTTTGAGGGGGAGAATGTAACATCCCATAATTTTATCGCTTTTATTTTGAATATTTAATTATTTTAAATATTTAAATAATTAGTGTTTGAAAATATAAATAATTTATACTAAAATATAAGGATTATGTAAAAATTTGAAAAGTGAATTTAATATTTGAATTGTGAATTTAATATTTGAATAGTGATTTAAATAAGTGGATTTTGAATTGAAAATTAATTAAATGGATTTAAGAGCCTTAGTTAATTCCTTTTAATTAATATACAATAACGGTGAACCTGTGTAGTTAATGCCCAGCTATTACACCGCTATAACCCCGCTATATCCTATAGCGGATTTCAACTGCTACGATTTTTCCATATAGCCCCAAAATATAGCCTTTCCGCTTTAATCCCCACTATTTCCGCTATATCCCGTTATTCCCACTATATTTTGCTATTTCCGCTATATCTTCTTTAATAAAATGAATTAAAAAATTGCATTTTTACATTATAAAAATTATGAAACTAATTTATTTGATTTAGTTTTCAATATAGTTTCAGAAATAAAATTACTCTAGTATTCTACTAAATTCAATTATGTTATATAAAAATTTCACGTTTATTTAAAGTATATTCACACATGTTTTTTGTTTAAAATTATTTATATATTAATTATAATTCAATTGAATGATAATTTTTTATTTAATTACCATTTATATGTTTGTAAAAAAAATTAAATACGAGTTTTATATGCTATATTAGAGCCATCCGCTATATCCCCGCTATGACTTTTTGCACCTCCACCGCTTTGATTCTGCCGAGCGCTTTAACTGCACAGCGCTGAAGTTGTTTTGTAAATTTATTTACAATAATAAATGGTTCGATTAAATAATAAGAAAATAAATTGTTAGTAAAGCGAATTGATATTATTGTAGTATACATAAATTAATTTATGGGATTTTCCATAATTTTTAATTTGTATAATATTTAATTATCGTTTGATGATTTTACCGCAAATGAAGGTATTTTTGCGATTTTACAAAATAAGATAATCAGTGTATTTTATCATTCTTTTGGGATTGCGTAACATTTTTTAGCATGATCGTATTTTTGTTTTGTCGTTCATAGGTCGTACACGAACGGAATTCTATGCAGCGAAATGCCAAAAATTTTGTTATAAACTGTAACCAAATACCAAATTTACTCAACACACGCACTTTCTTTTCCTACATTTCACCATTCCATCTAGTTTGTGATAGTAAGTTCAAATTCAAAAAAAAAACAAAGTAAAGAAAGCTTTAAAAATCCAAAACTCAAAATCTACTCAACTAAAAATCCTAAAACAAGGAGCTTTGGAATCCTTGGAGTGAGATCTACAATTTGGTAGGAGTATTACGATGTTCGACATTAATTTTGTTGATGTTCGAATATTATAGTCGAGCTAGGGTTTAGGTATTCGGGTGATGTAGGCATCGTTTGGTAAATCAGAGATTGGATTTGGGTTCGGCATGTCGTGGAGCAGATGGAGTGATGTTTTGGTGAGTCATGGTGGACCTGAGGGTGGTCCAACATTTAGGGCATGGTAATTACGTGCATTAGGTCGAAATTTGAGGAGCTCGACCAAGCTTGGATTCATCGAGACAAGGTGATAACTTGCAAGAAATGGAGTTCGTGGCTTTCAACAGATTTTGATTTTTCAAAGTGTAGCTCGTGTTTAGGGGAGATTTTTTGCATGGTGATGGGTTTTGTAGCCTCTGTGCATAACTATTTTGAACGGGTTTATGGGGGGAGAAGATGTATTAGTGTAGAATTGGGTAATTAAGGTTTAATTGATTAATTAATAAATTTAATTAATCCCAAATCTTACTAAACCAATAACTTTTCCATACGAGGTCGGGTTAGGGCGTAATCTATTACGTTGAACTCGTATCGATAGCTATGTGATGGAATTGGTCTCGTCGAATTTGGAGCTAGTTAAATTTTGAGGTAAAATCAAACGTCGACCAAACTGGAACGCGAAAGCCTCCGCTGGAATTTTTATGAGTTTAATCGCCTTTAAATAAACCATATGATATTTGTGTTACTATAATTTATTGTTAAATGCTTACATGATAGTTTGTAGTCTTGTTTGGTTGTTTGTTTGGATTTAAATTCCGATTTGAAAAACGGATGGCATAAATAACAATTGTGTTGCAGGAGACAAAAATGAGAGAAAGTCGAAGTGTACGTAGCGATTAAGTCGCTATAGAACACTTCGAAAATTCATACACTTCTATGTGAATTACAGGAGACTTTTGTAGAGAGACCCTAAGGGTTTTCTCACCAATATTTATTTATTTACTTACATTCTTATGGTGCTTATATTGTTGTTTGGTTGAAATATTTATGGCATATTGTTTGCTTGTGAAAGTGTTGTTACAATGCTTATCGCTGTACCATCACTTATGAAATATCATCCCTTTAAACCCCACTTGTGCTTTGAACTTGAGCTTGTATTTTTACAAAATAAAATTTTCATCGTGTTTTTGCACTTTGAAAGTGTTTAAACTATATTTTCAAATATTTGAAGATTTTAAAAATAAAGGATAATTGTTGATTTAAAATTTATAAAAGAATCTATAATTTAATTAATTTTATTTTAGGATAATTAATTTTGTTTTAATTTATAAAGAGATTATAAATTTGAATAGCTATCTTT
This sequence comes from Allium cepa, assembly GCA_030765085.1. NCBI lineage: Eukaryota > Viridiplantae > Streptophyta > Magnoliopsida > Asparagales > Amaryllidaceae > Allium > Allium cepa. The sequence goes on from CM060929.1 coordinate 819,890,072, forward strand.
TAAGATGATTAATCTCGATTAAAATTTATAAAAGATTATAAATTGGATTTAGTAATCATTCGAGATAACTAATGTTGTTTTAAATTTATATAATGGTTATTTACCTTAAATATTTTGAAAATTCTTTCCAAATGAGTTTATAAGGATTATATAATATTTTAAAAATAAGTGGAGATTTAAATATATCCTTAATTATTATTAAACTATAATAAAGTCAATTAATAAATGTATTAATGATGTTTGAAGTTAACAAATCTGATTTAATAAAAGTTCCAGAGTTAATTTACTGATTTAATGAAGGTTTTAAAGTTAATTAATATTCTAATTATGATATTTAAGATTTATTAATCATTTTAATAAATGATGTGTAAAGTTAATTAATTGGTCTAAATAATGGTGTTTAAAATTAATTATCTGATTGTGACAACCCATATTTTTAATGTCTGTTATTCGGATAATTAACTGGATTAAACATTGGGATATTAACTTTATAAGTTGAATATATGAGTTCTAGGATGTAAGGTATCTGGATATATATAATTTGTGAATAGAACTATGATTTGAAATTCAAAATAAATATCTTAAAAATAATTTAGATTTGAAAAACTCTACATTTAAACACTAGTATTTATAGTTATTGATTTAAAGTATTAATAATCTTAGTTTAAAATTAAAATAAGGATAAATAAAAAGAAAATATAAAAATATAAAACCTAATTAAATATAAAATATTTCATATGGACATTTGTAAGCTAGAAAAAGATCTTGTGTACAAGTGTCAAAATAAATTGTTTCATCATTTGGTACACTTTTGTGTGTGTGTGTGTATATATATATATATCAAAAAGTCTTCTTTTCTTTTCTTTCATTTAAAAACAAAACAAACTGAAAACTGAGAAACCAAAACTAAAACCATAGAAACAAATAAACTACTTCAAATTTTCATCTGCAACAAAGCAAAGATTCAAAGCAATTCAAACTCAAATCCAAGGAAGATCGGATCAAAAGCACGTAGTTGTTCCTAGATTTCAAAATCATCCTCTGTTCAAATTTACACTGTGAGTAAACATCATTGTTAAAACCAAATCCCCTTTTATTTCAGTGTGCATGTAAGATTTGAGGGTAGAAATGGCTCGAATCTGATTTGCATGAATGAAATAGTATGATTATCTGTGTGTACAAGTTGAATGTACTGTATGTATACATGCATGTCTCTGGTTGTTATCATAGACCCAAATTTTCATTCAAAAATTAATTTCTCTTCGCTCAATCACTTGTAGGCTATGATATTTAAAGGGAATATGTTTGCATTAGCTATTTTTTTTTTAAGTGAGATTATCAAGTATTTATCTGGAAAGAAGGAATTTATAGTAAAAATCAAACCAAGTCAGAAAATCAAATGTTTTAATTGCATATTTCTTATACATGATTGAATTCGTCTTTGAAATTGATGATTTTTGGTGGAAGTTATATGATTTTTAAGTTAGGACTAGAGGAGAAATCGAAGATGATCGAAAATTGGGTTTTTGGGTGATTTTCGGCAATTAGAGGATGGTGGTGTGTCGTGATCGTTGCTGGAGGTAGCTCGAGGGTCGAGGGGTATGGGAAAAATTCTCGACGATTTTTATGTTCGCCGTAGCGTCTAGCGACGATGATGTAGGGTTTAAGGTTAGGATCGAGTCGACGGTAATTACGAGGCCTGTGCGACATTAAGGTAGCATCGGAAGGGGCCGGAGTAGGGGGAATAGGAAGAGGGTGGTCTGGTGAGTCTCCAGGCGTGATGACGGGGTCTATGGTGGTCGGAGGTGGCGGTGCGTGGTGGATCTTTGCGATCGGTTTTAGTGCCTGATATTGCTCGCTTGCTCGATTTCGATGGGAGGTTAGTGTCGGGTTTCTGGGTGGCTGAAGTGGACGGTGAGGTCGACGTCGACTTGGTGACGTGGTCGATGGTGATCGCCGTAGCACCGGTGCCGTGTGCACGTGCACGTATATCAGTGAGTGTTTGGGTGGGTTTATTGCTATGATTAGAGAAGAGAGGATGAAGGAAGAAAGGTCGAGGTAGTTTTGATTTGGCTCGAGTAGGTGATCGTGATTTTTGGACTTGGGCCCGAGTATTTTTGAAAGGAAATTAATGAATTAACAAAGTTTTATTTTTGAACAAGCTTCAAAGCAAGTTTCAAAAACAAAGAATTGAAGTAAGATGTTTTGAACTTAATTTGTTTTGATTTAGGGTAATTATTTATTAGGTTAATTTTATTTTAAATTAATTCCTAAGTTATTTAAAACAAAATTAAATGATGTAATTAAGTAGATAATTAAGGAAATATATTAAACTTTAAATTAGTCAAAGATTTTAAGTTATTTTATATGTTAATAATTATTTAATTCCAAATGTTAATTTAAATAAAATAATAAATGGCTTATAAAATAGTTAATGACAATTAAGCAGGATTTATAAGTAATTAATTTATTCTGTTTTAAATTAATTAGAAATGATGTGACTAGTTAATCTTGCTTATGGATGATTTAAATTGGATTGAATGTTTAGATTGCTTTAATATCTCCCATATTTTAATTGGGATATTCTGGGATATGAGACATCCTGGATTGAACTATTGATAAATGTGAGACATTTGTTTAAATAGATATCTGTGATGGAAATTTCTATGTGAATATGACATTCGGGATTTAAATTAAATTGTCTTCACTTAAACAACTTGGCTTAAAAGATGGCATTGGATTCGAAGAGATCGAGGTTGGATATCAGCGATATCGGGAACCACTTCGATTAGTAACTTCTATAATTCTTTACATATTTGATTTTAGAATCAAATAGGCTGGAATGGAATAAATTGAGTAAACTTGGCCATTTAAACCAAGTAATGGTACTTAGATATTATTTTGTGAAATAAGTGTTTGGCTATAGCAAGATAAACTCGTAGTGATGAACGAGTTACCTGGGTTTTCAAAGAAGCTTTACAACTTAAGTATTTCATATTAAATGGGTTTAATCACGCTGGTTTCCAGCCTAACTCGGGTGTTACTCTATTGTAATGCTCAGGTCAGGCCGAGTATTGTAGAATTTTCAGGTTAGGACGTTCTGGAGCTCGGAAGACGAGCGGGATGGCAGGGACGTATCGATTATATTCCGCTACGAAGTAAAGATTGTCGAGACTAGATTTGGGGACAAGTTATTATAACTATTCAGTGTATTTGTTGATGGTTGTACTCTGATCTCTTATATGTATATAGTCAGTTACAGCTTTTCTCTTTAAAATGCTGTTATTTGATATTATATTTTATTCCGCTGCGATTGTGAGTTTCTATGTTGTTGTTTTCTGTTTCTTCTTCTACCTTTTTTTTTCTTCTTTACCCTAACAGTCTGGGATTTCCGGCACTCGATTGCTTGGCACTCTATACAGTAAACATATTAGTGTCGATTTTCGGGGTCGAAAATTTTCGGCCATTACATTTGGTATCAGAGCCGAAGGTTAAGCGAGCACCATTGCTCTGGTAGGGGCTTCTCATTTGAATAGGGTCAGTAGTACTCTAGAATGAGTTGAGTGTATTATATATGAGAGCGTACTTGTTGTTTTTCTTATATAATGACTTTAAAAATGGTTTTAAAAATGATTTTTATATAAGTTTATATTTTGGTACATAAAATAATAATTTTTCTAAATATTATATATATTAAGATAATTGGTTGTTGATTATTGAAATTGAATAAGATTATAAAATTTAAGTGGTAATATATATATATATATATATGTATATATATATATATATATATATCAAAATAGGAATTGGATAATATGAACAATACAAATAAGATGAGCTAGAAATGGATTCAAACTAGAAAATAAAATCCTGAAATTTGTAGATGTGTTTTCAGAATGCTGAATTAAGTTACCCTGACTTTATTTTCCAACAAATTATGAGATAATATATAGTGCATTTGTTCCCAGATATGATAATCTTGGTTATTATCATAAATGGTTATTGTGTCTAACAATGGGATGTTTGTTTTCTAATAATAAATAATGACAAAGCAAAATGGAATGTTTCAAGAAAGTAACAATCTAGATAAGTATGACTTATAAATTGAAATGGGTTTAAATTTTGAAGATTTAAATCTAGACCCGGAGAGATTAGGAATTGGAATTATTTCAAAGTGTCAAAATAAATAATAAATAATATTACTTGAAATATTTTTGAATATAGGACTCTTGTTTAAAAACAAGAGTTGTTTTGAAAATTTCAAAGGAAACTTGTTTTGAATAAAAACCAAGAATTGTTTAAAATTGGAAATATGACTTGTTGTGCAAATAAATAAATATGTATATGTATATATGTGGAATGTACATAATATCAAAGTTGATTTGAAATAAATACTAAGTGTTGAATTCTAAATTCCTTAGAATGAGATGAATAACCCAAAGTTAAATAAGTTGTGGACTTATAATCTGAAATGGGAGACTTCAAGATAAAATTGGATTTAACTTAGGGAAGTTAAATGGGTTGAATTGAAAAGGGAGTTGTGTCTGATCTCAAAATGGGTTTGAGTTTTGGAAATTGGTAATGGATGTTATTGATGGATGTTTTGGATAATTGAATGTTTATTTACTTTGACATATCCTGCTGTCATCCTGTTGTTATTAATAATCTATAAAACTATAAACTGGATTGGTTTGAATGAATTAAGAAGTGAATCGAGATGATATATATCCATTACTAAAATTAAATGAAATTAAAACATTATTTTGAAACCACTTAAATGATTTTGATTTTTAAGAAATAAAGATTGGACTTATGAAAATAGAATCATTTTGAACTTAAAATTTGAAATGATAAATAAATTTGTCAATCGAAATTGCTTACAGAATTGGGTTTCAAAGTTTGAAGTTATAATAATTGGATTCTGAAGATTAAAATGTTTAAAAAAAAAGGATTTGAACTCTCACTTGAACCTTGAAATAAAGTTTATGTAGAAGTAAAAGGTAATTTAAAATGAATATTTGAATTTGGACTTAGAATTAAATTGTTTAAAGACTTGAGTTGTGAACAAAAAGTTAGGGGTTAATTTGATTTAATGGATTAAATCAACCTTTAAAAATTTAACCCGAATTTATATAATTCGAGATGGTTTAAAGTTAAGATTGGAATTGAAAATTAGTTCAAATTGAAATTCGATTTGAATCCATTGGAAGTGCAATTCAGTTGAATAAGTTTAAATTCAAAATGAGAATTGATTTGAATTTGGAAAAGGAATTGAAGCTAATTTAAATTGAACTGAATTGAATCCAATTTAAATGGAAGTGGAGATTTAAATTGAAAATTTAATTGAGATGGGGATTAGGAAATTGAACCAGTTTGACTCTGAAATTATTTTCAAATAAATTGTTTTAATATAAACTGTCTTAAATATATATATTTTTCCAAACTATTTACTATACAACCTTTCTTTTAAAAACTCAAACTATCTTATACTTACTATTCAACCGTTTTGCAGCTATTTTATGACTACTTGGCTATTTTTTAGCTATTTTACAACTAACTACTATTTTACATCTACTTAAATATTTAAAAAACAACTTTTCAAGCTATTTTCTAAATATAAATTGGTCAGAGTAGAAACTGTTTGGATTTAATACCTATTGAGATAAGAATGGAAGTGATAACCCAAATGGAAATTGAAGCAATTGTGAATAAGTGAATAGAAATCAAAATGAATGTGAATAAAAAGAAAATTAATTTAGCTAATAATCAATAAAGATAAATACGTAGGATGTACGTATATTATTCTATTCGTGTAACGATTTGATCCATATTCGAGCATAGAATTCGTGATAGTATATCGATCTGAGTTGGGATTTTTCACTCGATTTGTTGACGGCGAACCCTGGATATGGATTTTTGATTGGTTCTGGAAATTCTCTATCATAGTTATCACTATGCAAGGAGAATGACGGTGTCTGGTCAAGAAACCAGATATAAGTCCGCACTAGGAAGTCTGGTGGACGATACTAGTTCGAAAGTGAAATTGTGTGACCGAGTGAGCGATCAGATTTAATATTGCATAAGGATGATATATGTACATCGTACATGCTTGAATGAAATATATATTGAAAATTTTGAACAAGAAATGTAAAAATTATTTTTGAAAGGGAAAAATATATTTTGAATTATATGATGAATAAAAGTGGAAGTTGGATATCTCCATAATTGAAATTCACTTTATGAAGAGTAAGTAAGATAGTAAATAACTTTATAAAAGAAATCAAACTTGAATATTTGATTTGGCATAAATGAAGTATGTATGTATGTATGTATGTATGTATGTATGTATGTATGTATGTATATTTGTTATATACGATAAACTCTCCTTGTTGAACTATAACCATAAGAAAAGATCTTTGAAATATTTGAAGTATAAAAAGGAATTTATATAGGTAGGAAGTGATCCAAAGATTTTTCAAGTTGGAAGGAATAAACTTATATATATCTATATATATAAATGATTTTATGAGAATGGAACTGAAAAGGGTTTTTGGAACCCATTGATTTTGAAAGGCTTTAGATTTTGGAAAATCAAATTTGGGAATTTGGAAAGCCAAGTTTAGAAACTATCGTTTTAAGATATCGATTTTGTGTAAATGGGATTTATATGTGACAGATATAAGAGCATGATTTGAAAGATACTATATGTGTATAGTATAAAATGTTTTGAGAATGCGGTGGGGAAAAAGGCGCTCCCATTTAGAGTCGAAACTTATAGAAGGAGATCCACGGGGTGGTTCTGCCTTGAGCCCTAAGGGGGGGTTCTAAATTTTGATCTCAGAGGATATCCGAACTAAACTGTAGTTCCTGAGGATTGTGGTTGGGGTAGCAAAAGTCAAGGGTGCTAATGCATACAAAGACATTAGGGTTATACTGTGACGGCAATGTAACTCGGTGTAACTACAACTACTGCAATCCATAGCGAAAGTCGTGTGGCATTGAGTGCCTACAGGCTACATTGGGACTCGACTGATGTAGTCTGCGATCTATGTGGTCTGTGTGGTGAAGTTTCATTTGGCAGCGAAATTCGAGGGCGTTGATGCCTATAGTTACATGGTTTTTGTCGTGATGGCAACGTAACCCTAGGTGTAGCTGTGATCTGTGGCGGTTCCATGGTGAAATAGAGGGGGGCAGATGCCTACAGTTTTCTATGGTTTCGTCGGGATGGCGATGTAATCATCAGGCTAACTACGACCATGGAGGGGGTGATGATTTCCAGAGCATTCTCACAAAAAAGTTTTCTACGTTTTTACAAAAGTTTTTCAAGTATTTTAACTGAGTGTTGAAAACGGGTCTACTAAGTACTTATAGATCTCCAGTCCTACGCCTAATCAACGTAAGGCCTAATTTCTATGAGAACAAGGATGGACTTGTCGAGACATCGAGTTATAAAAAGTATTTTTATAAAGCTATTTTGGTAATATTACGTAGTTTTTAAAGTATTTTGAAACTTTAGAATAAAAAGAGTAAAAAGTAAAGAATGTTTAAAGGATAATTTAACTGATAATTAACAGTATAATTAAAATTCTTTCTTTGTTCCTTTTCAAGGACGAAAAGATTAAGGAGGGAAGGAATGTGACAACCCGAATTTTTAACGTCTATCAATTGGATAATTAACTGGATCAAACATTAGGATATTAACTTTATAAGTTGAACAGATTAGTTCTGGGATGTAAGGTATCTGGATATATATATATATATATATATATATATATATATATAGTTTGTGAATAGAACTATGATTTGAAATTCAAAATAAATATCTTAAAAATAATTTAGATTTAAAAAACTCCACATTTTAAACACTAGTATATATACTTGGTTATTGATTTAAAGAATTAATAATCTTAGTTTAAAATTAAAATAAGGATAAATAAAAATAAAATATAAAAATATAAAACCTAATTAAATATAAAATATTTCATATGGACATTTGTAAGCTAGAAAGAGATCTTGTGTACAAGTGTCAAAATGAATTGTTTCTTCATGTTAATACACTTTTGTATATATATCAAAAAGTCTTCTTTTCTTTTCTTTCATCTAAAAACAAAACAAACTAAAAACTGAGAAACCAAAACTAAAACCAGAGAAACAAATAAACTACTTCAAATTTTCATCTGTAATAAAGCAAAGATTCAAAGCAATTAAAACTCAAATCCAAGGAAGATCAAATTAAAAGCAAGTAGTTGTTCCTAGATTTCAAAATCATCCTCTTTTCAAATTTATACTGTGAGTAAACATCATTGTTAAAACCAAATCCCCTTTTATTTCAGTGTGCATGCAAGATTTGATGGTAGAAATGGCTCAAATCTAATTTGCATGAATGAAATAGTATGATTTTCTATGAGTACAAGTTGAATGTGCTGTATGTATACATGCATGTCTCTTGTTGTTATCACAGACCCAAATGTTCATTCAAAAAAAAAATCATTTCTCTTCGCTCAATCACTTATAGGCTCTGATTTTTAAAGGGAATATGTTTGTATTAGCTAAATTTTATTTTTAAAAATATTTTTAAGTGAGATTATTTAATATTTATCTAGAAAGAAGGAATTTATAGTAAAAATCAAACCCAGTCAGAAAATCAACTATTTTAATTGCATGTTTCTTATACATGATCGAAAATTGGGTTTTTGGGTGATTTCCAATGATCGAAGGATGGTGGTGTGTCGTGATCGTTGCTGGAGGTAGCACGAGGATCGAGGAGTATGGGAAAAATGATCGGCAATTTTTCTAATCGCCATAGCATCGTAGCTATGATGATGTAAGGTTTAAGGTTAGGCTCGACTTGACGGCGATTATGAGGCCTGTGCGACGTCAAAGTGGCATCGAAGGGGCCGGAGTAGGGGGAATAGGAAGAGGGTGGTCTGGCGAGTCTTTAGGCGTGATGGCGGGGTCTATGGTGGTGGGAGGTGGCGGTGCGTGGTGGATCTTTTTGATCGGTTTTGGTTCCTGCCATTGCTCGCTTGCTCGATTCCGATGGGAGGTTGTGTCGTGTTTTTAGGTGGCTGAAGTGGACGGTGAGGTTGACGGTGACTTGGTGACGTGGTCGATGGTGATCGCTGTAGCTCCGGTGCCGTGTGCACGTGCATGTATATCAGTGTGTGTCTGGGTGGGTTTTTGCTGTGATTAGAGAAGAGAGGAAGAAGGAAGAAAGGTAAGGGTAGTTTGGATTTGGCTCGAATAGGTGATCGTGATTTTTGGGCTTGGGCCCGAGTATTTTTGAAAGGAAATTAATGAATTAACCAAGTTTTAAAAAGAGTAAATTTTTGAACAAGCTTCAGAGCAAGTTTCATAAACAAAAAATTGAAGTAAAAAGTTTTGAACTTAATATGTTTTGATTTAGGGTAATTATATATTAGGTTAATTTTATTTTAAATTAATTACTAAGTTATTTTAAAAAATGATGTAATTAAGTGGATAATTAAGGAAATATATTAAACTTTAAATTAATCAAAGGTCTTAAGTTATTTTATATGTTAATAATTATTTAGTTCCAAATGTTAATTTAAATAAAATAATAAATGGCTTATAAATAAGTTAATGACAATTAAGCGGGATTTATAAGTAATTAATTTATTCTGTTTTAAATTAATTAGAAATGGTGTGACTAGTTAATCTTGCCTATTGATGATTTAAATTGGATTAAATGTTTGGATTGCTTTAATATCTCTAGTTTGTTAATTGGGATATTCTAGGATATGAGACACCCTGGATTGAACTATTGATAAATGTGAGACATTTGTTAAAATAGATATATGTGATGGAAATTTCTGTGTGAATACTACATTCTGAATTAAAATTAAATTGTCTTCACTTAAACAACTTGGCTTAAAAGATTAGTAACTACTATAATTCTTTATAGATTTGATCTTAGAATCAAATAGGCTGGAATGGAATAATTTAAGTAGACTTGGCCATTTAAACTAAGTAACGATACTTAGATATTATTTTATGAAATGAGTGTTTGGCTATAGCAAGATAAACTCTTAGTGATGAACGAGTTACCTGGGTTTTCAAAGAAGCTTTACAACTTAAGTATTTCATATTAAATTGGTTTACTCAAGCTGGTTTCCAGCCTGACTCGGGTGTTACTTTATTGTAATGTGCGGGTCAGACCGAGTATTGCAGAATTTTCGGTTAGGACGTTCTGGAACTCAGGATACGAGCTGGATGGCGGGGACGTATTAATTATATTCCGCTGTGAAGTAAAGATTGTCTAGAATGGATTTGGGGACAAGTTATTATAACTGTCCAATGTATTTGTTGATGGTTGTACTCTGATATCATGTATGTATATAGTCAGTTATAGCTTTTCTCTGTAAAATGTGATATTTGATATTATATTTTGTTCCGCTGCGATTGTGAGTTTTTGTGCTGTTGTTTTCTATTTCTTCTTCTACCTTTTTTTCTTCTTTACCCTAACAATCTGGGATTTCCGGCACTCGATTGCTCGGCACACTATACAGTGAACGTATAAGTGTCGATTTTCGGAGTCGAAAATTTTGGGTCGTTACACTGATTTAATAAAGGTGTTTAAAGATAATTTATTTATTTATTAAAGGAGTTATAAAGTTGATCGATTATCTTTTAGGAGAATCAATGTGGTTTAAAATTTATAAAAGTATCTTAACCGATTTATTATCTTCCGGGATAATAAATGTTGTTTGAAATTTAGGATAGTTTGTAAATGAGAAATCTTTAATAAGGAATATTTTTAAAAAGTATTCTTAAATTTTTTTACAAATATTTATGATGTAAAAACCTAGCACAAGTTCGGGTTTTAAAAGTTTGATCAGGTTACATGAAGGACAAGAAGTTTAACTTTTGTGAACGTTAGTACTTATATGGAAAGGATTTAATTATACTCCTAGTACTAAATGTCGAAGGTATGGAAATGCATTTCTATCTCGAAGGTTCAAATTATTATCAAGGCAATGCCTAGAGGTAACACTACCTTAACTTTCCTAGCTTCGTTTTTAACTGAGAGATAGTACAAATTTGAAATAGACGAGTAATGGTAAGGATATGAGATTAAATTTCCATATATGATCATATTGAATATTCCTGGTAGGTTATTTATTGACTATCGATTCAGCTTTCCTCTTTGTGTGTCATCATTATAAAACGTTTCGTCACACTTTAGAGCGTTGATATCCTTTGTTGGAAATGACAAACCAAAGCGTGAGTAGAGGCCAAACTATTTGGGGTTGCTCCCATTAGGGTATGTTCACGTCTACTCTAGATTGGTTTCAGTGGTATGCATATGGAGATGTGAAGTATTTGGATTATCGGTAAGGTTGGCTGGGTCTGGCTTGGAGTTCCCAAGAGAGCTCTAAAGTGCACGACTCTCTCAAATATATATATATATATATATATATATATATATATATATATATATATATATATATAGAAGTATACTTTCAATGAGGAGGGTGCGCCCTCCTAGTCATTGTTGGAAAATTCCTTTCCTTGTTGTTGATTCAAAATCTTTGAATTTTTTCCTTAATTGCATCGAGAAGTGACCGGAGTTCTTCTTGATGTTTAATTATTTATGTTCATTCTTTAAGTTTGGATTTTGACCTTGTTTTATACCTATTCTTTCAAGTTTGGTTTTTTAAAAATTTGCTTCCATTCATTCATGTGTGGAAGTTGTTCTCGTGAAGTAAAACTCATTCCGTTTTCAACGGCGTGGTCTTATAGAACTATTATACGTCCATCATATTACTTGAGTTTTCTCATGCTGGAATTTCCAAACTGATATGGGTGTTGTTTTATTAGGTCAGACAAAATATTTTTCCAGTTGTCGTTGGTGGGACATAGAGCTCATGCTGTAGAGCTGGATGTTCACCTGCTATAGGTTTTTTAATTTTGCTGTATTATTATATATACACATCAACAACTATAAACTCAGGAAGTTAACACTGTCCAGGTTGATGAGGTTTGTTTTTAATTTTAATATACCATGTATTTAGAGTGACAGCTTTTACCATCTTTGTTATATTGTATGTGATAGTTCCACTGTGAAATTCTATTTATCTTGTTGTTTTTCATTTTCTTTTCTTTTTACCCTAACAATGTGCCTTTCTTGTGATTGGATGTTCGACATTTGAATACCGTAGACGTATTAAGTGTCAACTTTTATGGTCGATAAGGCAGGTCGTTACACAATCTGAGGGGAAGCTGTAGTTAGAAGGATTATGAATGTGGATTGAAGGATCAGAAGCAGAGGGATTAATAGCAAGGCATGTTGTTTTGTTGCATGATATACATAATGATGGCCAATGGAGGCATTTGCATGTGCATGGAAAATATCGAAAACATTTAAGGGAATTTCTTTGATACATGAGTAGATAATGCCACTTCAGCAGCATTAAATTCACCTTCCTCAAGGTTAGAAGGAATGGAGAATTTATTAGGTTGATCGGGATTAAGCAAAGGGTCAGAATTGTCATTTCTAGGGTGGGCATTTATTACATCAATGAGGGAATCAGATAAAGAGATATGATCCACATTGGTAATAGGCACTTCATTATGGTTTACAAAAGGTACATTCTGCTTGATTGCAATAGACACTTTCTTCACTTCCTTAGAATTACTACATTCCATTTTTTTCCTTTTAGTTTCCTTTTGGTTCCACAAAATCAAAGTTAACATGATATTGATCATTCTTTCCGTCCCTTTATTCATTATTAAGCTTTCCTTTGTCATTCATCTTGTCATTAACTATGGAATCCTCATTCACTTCCCTTCCAAAGTAGAATGTCCAAAAATATTGCAATGGGTACAAATAAGAGGCCGCCAAGAGTATTCAACTTGAACATTATCACAAAACTCATCTCCAACACTTTTAAAGATAGGCAATTCTTTTTCAGGGGTGATCTCAACTAAACATTTGGTATATTCAAATCTTTTCATTTTTTCTACATTTTCATCACACCAAACTAACTTACCCAGATGGTAGCGCAACCAATTAATGCCAACAAGAGTCCATGCCATTAAAGGAATTTTATATAAATGAATTCAAAGAGGGTTGCTCTTGATATTTGACTATGTTGAGTTAAAATTAATGTTCCACCCAGCAATAAACATCTACCCCTTAATGAATGTTGGATCCATTTTTAGGACTTTCAGCTTATCTTTATTGCAAGAGAACTTGAAACAAAAATTAAGATTATCAGAAAGCATTCTGTACATGCCTTTGAGCTTCTAATGTCTTGCAAGATGTAATTTTACTGCCATGTAGTTAACTGAACCACCAAGAAAAAACCAACCATGCAACCAAATCATGCCTTAATGCCTTCATCAATGACTTTTGTAGGGGGATTAAGAGAAGATCCATTGTAGGATAGGTCAAAATGAAGAGGAGTAAAGAGCCTTCATTCCTAGGCTTGTTGTTAAAGAGATTAAACCACTTAGCATTAGCACTAGAAGGAGAAGAAGAGTTGGAAGAGGAAACTGAAGGAAAAGGGATATAGGAGGAGTTAGGGAGAGGATTAGAAGACTGAGGAAGAGGAGGAAAAAGGTCAGGTGCAAGAGGAGGAGGAGGTAGGGGTGGAGGAGGGTTGGAGACGAGAGGAGGAGGGGTGGATGTGACCGGAGGGTTTAGGGCAGGTATAGGCAAGGGATGAAGAGTCGAAGAAATGAGTAAGGTATGGGGAGAGGATAAGCTGGCTGCCATAAATGAGTTTTATTATATTGATACACACACGCATGTGTGTGTGTGTGTGTGTATATATATATTAGAGAGCAAAAATGTATATGAGGGGCTAACATGTTGGTTGCGATGTAAATCTCATCATCTATATATGAGTACGTTTAACCATGTACACTGTCTTTGGTGCACGTACACACACATGCGTATATGATATGCATGTTCATATTATACAATAACAAAATAAAACTTTGTTTATAGTAAAATTTTGATTTTATTTAAAATAAATTTGGATTAGGTAATAAATTTTGACTTTATAGGTCCAACAAAAATCCAAATGGAATAATTTTTTTGAAATTTACCCTGCTGCATGCTGGCCTAGTTCTAAGAATGGTATCAAAGCCAAATTGTCTACGAGGTCTAAATTTGCACTATTATGCCAAACTTATCAAAGCATGCCCATATAGTAGAGTGTCTAGAAAAATAGTATCTAAGGTTGGGTTTAGGTAATCAAATACTCTACTTTACCTGGCTACTAGTCTGGTCCGAAATGATGAGACATGCCTGAGAGGTTTTCCCTAATAGAAAAGGTCAAATTCGAATTCAGCCTTGGGCTAATTTCAAATTGTTTTGAAATTAAAATTAAAATTTTAAATTTAAAAGTTAAATTTAAAATAGGAAAAATACTATAAATGTTAGGTTTTCCAATTATTTGGAAAATTTAAAAAAAATAAAAGTTAAATTTAAAATAAAACACATATTATAAAAGTTATAATATAATTTTTTACATGTTTTAAAATGTTATAAAATTAATTTCGAACTTATTATTTATTAATAAGATTAATAAAATAAATGAATTAATTAAATAAGTTAATTAATTAAATAATATACATGTATGGTATATATAATGATATATGTTATGTTGTCTTGAATTGCTTAAAACAATATGAGTATACATGTGTCTATAAAAGAATTTTCAAAATTAATAAAATTTAATTAAGATTGTTTAATTAAATTAAGTTAATTAATAATTTAATATACATATATCTATAAAGGTTATATTATATATACTCAATATAATATGTTATTATTGAATAATATAATTAATTAAAGTGTTAGTTAATTAAATTAAATACATAAGATTTAACTAATATAATGTTATAGATAAAATATTATATAAGTTAAATAAAGTATAAAAGTTATATAATAATTAAACTTATACAATATAAATGTATAAATTAAAGGTGGAACACTAAAAAACCCTAAATAGAATTAAGGAACAAATACATATGTAAAGTATGTATATCTTGATTTCTGATGTGTCCAAAACTTGAACCACGAGGGTATTTCATAAGAAATACATTATTTCATAAATCGATATCACTCAATTAAATATATTGAAGATTACAATAATGATCTTGTTGTGTTAAATGTAGCACTGGACCAAAGGCTATAAGATAGATTTTATTTGATATCCTTAAAATTTAATGATGTCCAAATGCACTTTTGTAAAGAGCTCGTTATGATATTGTAGCAAGGATTTCCTTTGAATGGTTCAGTCATTTACAAAGTAAATCAAATGCATGTGAGTGGATATAACCTAAGGCACAGCTGAGATGAAGGGAGTGAATGAACACTTTTGCTTCATGGAAAGACATTGGAAATGCAAATTGTAAAATATAATTGATACTTAACATTGGAATGAGAAATATGATTTTTATTACGAAGTGTATTTTCATATAGAAAATTATTTTCTATAGGATTTATTTCATTGAGTTTAAGATATTTGATCTAAAAGTTCTCGACTGTAAACCAGTTACGGTAAATGAAATAAATAGCCTATATTAAGTGGTTGAATGAAACTTCGTATTTCATAGTCTATTATAGTAATGGAAAAAATAGTGGAAGCATGCCATATGACACTTATTGGTCGCATCAAGTTTCGAAAATTGTTTTTGAAAGCATATTAAACATTATTTATGAAATAATAACCGTTTTATAGTGTGGATTGAGAAATAGACATAGTTTTATTTCAGTATGAATATTACGAATATTCATTATAAAATGAAACTATAATAGTGGTATTTGTGATGCATTGGAAAATACAGAACTATCTGAGCTTATTTACGATTATTTTAGAATATGGACTAAGATATGGTTTGGAGAAATAATTCTTTGAGTATATGATTATGAATCATATGGTACTACTGAATGATATCTCAAACAATAAAGCACAAAGCACCCAATTTAGTGGGAGTGATATAAGAGTTGACGAACTCTTCATATTGGCATATACAGATGTATGCAATCGCACGTCTATTAATACCAAAGCGGTTTCACATATTTTGTATTCAACGATGGGTTATCACAAACATGAACATGTGTATTTAATACATATTTAGTGTATCCATGATAAGTGTTGCAACCGATTTTTCTATACCGATTTAAATTGACTTCAAACCACACTTATCAGTCAAATTGCACGGGAAGACGGATAGTGAAAGAAGAAAGAAGGTAGAAATAGAAAGTAGATAGAAGAAAAGAAAACAATCAGAATCTCACTACGGAATAAATAAACTATGATATAACAAATCTTTACACAAAGTCAAACTGTTGCTTTAATAACATATACAGACTTTAAATCAGAGTTAGAACCATTCAACTTGGACAGTTTATAACAATCCTGCCCTTATAATTATTTGACCCCGCAACCAAATACAGACTGAATATAAGCATCTATGTTAGTACGTCTCCTTATTCCAGCTACTCCTCTGAAACTTCCACTCTTCCAGCTAAACCTGGAAATATGCTCGGTCTGACCCGAGCATATAGGAAAAATATCAAGCCCGGGTCATTCTGGTAAAGCAGTGTGAGAAACACATTCAACTTGATTTGTTAAAATTTGAAAATCCTTTGAAAATCAAAAGCATCTCGTAAGACCATGCCACGAATAAACATGTCGGGTTTTTACATTACGATAGCCAAGACATTTCTTATAAAATCCTCTGATATTATAATAGGGTCTATATAAAAATACTTATCCAAATAGCTGAAATTGTTACAGTATAAATTCCAGCATACTAACCACAAAGTGGGTTATACAATCAAAACCGTAAAAGGCACGTAGGGAGAATGTATTTCCAACGAATGATTAGGCACTGGGGTACCACCTATCACAGTACGTGGTCTAGATCAGCGTACCGAGGACCCCTCCGTTCCCCTGCAACCCAAGTCCGGACTACCCCTTATTGGATAGATCGAGTAAGATCACCCCACGGTTGGAATCAGCAATTGCCCACACAGCCGAATTTAAAAAGGGACATCTAGACAGGGATTGTAACGTCCCGAAAATTTTCGACTTTCGAAAATTCAACATCGATACTCACTTTATCGACTGCCGAGAAATCGTAGGCCAAAAACCCGAAAGGTTATGGTTTAAGAAAAAGAATTTAAGAAAAGAGAAGAGAAAAAGATAGAAGATAGAGAGAAAAGAGAATAGAAAAAGATAGGGAAAAGAAAACAGAAAATAGAGAAGAGATAGAAAATAGAACCGAACAAAAACAACAGAACAACAACAGAATCTCACAATTCGCAGCGGAACAACATATAATAATAAATGAATAATCTTTAAATAAAGAACTATATCAGTTATTACAATTTTACACATTACATTTCATTACATCATATCATCAGAGTGTACAACATCATACAACAATGCAGCGGAAAAAGAAATACTATATACTAGTAATACGCCATGCCATCCATCTTGCCTCCAGCAACTCCAGAATATCCAGAATATCCTGATAAACCTAACTCTTGACTGCCCGTGTGGAAATTGGTGGACACCCAGAGTTTAGGAAGGAAAACAATAAACTCCGAGTCAGTCATGTGACTGGTGTGAGAACTCAAAACAGTTTATTTATCTTTAAAATCAAAAATAGAGGAATATTTTTTTTTAAAGTCAATTCGCAATGCTTTTAAAAATGAGACTACCATAAGACCTCCTGCCACACACACAATGCAAACGCAGACTTGGAGAAGATTTCTCCTTATGATAGCCAAACATGCTTGATACGCATTAAAAAGAAACATTTGATATTATTATTAGTGCATAGTGTAGGAAAAATTCATTTCGAAGGTAGAATATAAATCTTAGCCAGCATAGGTACCATTATATTATGCCTACTAATAGCTACCATATTAGATGGCAGGTTCTACAACTAAAACCGTACAAGTCACGTATTGTTTCTTTGGATTTCCAACGAATGATCAGGCCAAGGAACTTCCCATTGCCACATGAGAATGCCTCTGGATGGACATCCCCGAGAACCAAACCGGATCTCTACCAACACAAGGCCCGGTTACCCCTAACTGAGTAACAACTGACCGAATATGCCATCCCCCGGTCCTTTGGGACCTTTCACCGAGCGCTCGTAATCAATTCACGCAATCATAACAAAGTGTTTTCAACATGAGTAAGTATCTGGGCTCCATACCATGATACCACCCTTTTCCAGAAGGAAATGCACACATCCTAAAGGGCGCTACCCCTCATAACCTTGCTGCATCTTTCCTGTTTTGACCATTCACGGGGTGTGAGGCTCGACAAAGTCACGTCCACAAAAACATACTTTATACAAAAGCCATGCTTTGGGTCACAAATGATCATAGAGATGATCACAAAGATAGACGATCAAATAAACGATCCTATCACAAATAATCAACACAATGATCATTTCAGCATCACTCAGCATGTCACATTACCAAATTGGGAATATATCGCTGATAACATTCAACTACGTAACCTCTGAGCTCGTACGTCTCAGAGAAGGGTGTTAAGCTAAAAGAATAAATTCTCCGCCACCAACAGAAATATATTTGAAAGAAATCGGCTTTATATCTCAAATTGTAATGTCAGGCATACAATCCATACAAGTCTGTTCCGGGCTCGAACAAAACCGAAGGCACTTCTTACGAAGCCCTTGCAATCCGGATATTCACAATCCTGATCGGATTCACCATCACATATGGAGAACTCTATACCGGAGCAACTCGGTGCAGAGTCAATCGACAGGTCATCCTATCGCTTTCGCAAATACCGGGTCTTCAACACCGATCTTCAATGCAATTCACAACGACGTATCACATATTCGGAATGGGTTATACGACCCCATGGTCCTTTCCCGGTTAACCCGAATAGTGAGCGCTTATTCAAAAATAAGTGTGGCATTCAAATTCAAACAAATCACATCAAATACCCATTCAAAGGGAATTATTGATAGTCGGTTATTGAACTATCAATGGATATGCACAACATCACCAGTTTCCAAATAATTTTCCAAATTATTTATTTTCCAAAATATCTTCACTAGATATATAATTTCAATACTTCAAAAATAAATCAATATTTATTTTTAAACGAATTCTTCTTTTCATTTATAAGTTCCATAATGAATTTATAATCCAAAATATCTATGAATATTCGATTTCGATTATTCATTTCAATTTATCTTCAAAAAGATAAATTCTTAAGATATTCACTTTATATTGGAAAACATTTCCATACTTACTTATTCATAAGTAATTCACAAATTTTATTTATTTTCAACACTTAGAAAATATTCAATATACTTAAATCGAAATTAAGTACATATTTCATTCTTTAAGGAAATCATTCTCTTAAACATATTTATTTGGGCCAAAACGAATGTTGCGTAAAACATCGTTACGACAACCCAAAATCACTAGTATAGGGATTCGAAATTAAAATAGATATATAAATCCCAATACTATACAAAACATTTCCTTTCGGAAATCATTTACTATAACAACAGTGTTATAGTCCACCATTTCCTTCTATTTCTCGAAAACGTCTATTTCAACAATAAATGTTGAAATCTATGGTTTCGAATCTCAACACATTTTAAAACATCGTTAGATCGTTTTAATTCTATTTCAAATATCACATTCTAAACATTTTCTTTAACATATTATTCACTATTCAAAAACGTGAATATACTACGTTAACCAATTTCATCCTTTAATTCATTTTATTTAAAGGATTATTCACAGTCAAAACGTGAATATAACTCCATAAATAAATCATAACAATTTACTTATCAAAATAAGTCGTTTGTGAATTTATAAAACAACGTTTATAAATTCTATTTCTATTTATTTATAACAACTTCCTTTTATAAATTCCTTTATTAACCTATTCGATTTATAACTCAATTATAAAACAATGGTTCATATTATTCATCTAAATATATTCTTTAATAACTTCACAAAATTTATAAATCTTACTATTTATAAATTTCACTTATAACTTCATCATTTATAATTTTATAAATTCCATTCACTTATGCAATCCATTTGCACTTCATTCAAACACTTATAAAAACTCGTTTTATAATGTCAATATTTCAATTTATAAATATCCATTTATAAATCTCTTAATACAAATCAATTTATATTATTCTTTTAAAACGTCTTCAAATTCCTTTAAAACTTCATTCTTTTGATTCATAAAATAATTAAATTTTATAAATCCTATATTTCAACTTTTCATAATAAATTCAAAAATTCCGATTTAACTATTTTATAAAATCATTAGCATCATATTCTCAAAAATCAGTTTTTTTACTATATTTCTCAAAAATCATAATTTTATAACATTAAAATTATAACGTTTATTTATTTAAAATAAATCAATTCCAAAAATATTTTATAAACGTATACTTTCAAAAATCACTTTGAAATCATTTTAAAATTCCAAAATCTGGGTCCAATGATGCTACATACCAAATAGTCAATCACGACAACAACGATATCATATATCGATATGATAATCCATCAAATATCAAAATATCTGAAATCAAATAAATACTGTTGAGGAATCTAGTTGGATCCCTCCAACCTGTTTCCTGCATCCACAAACATTAGCACAATACCAATTTCGCTCCAGTACGAAATTATCGCGGTATATGGGATTTAAAATATTATCCGCTTAATAGACGGCGCAATAGGGTCTCATCCGCTAAACAAAAAATGTGGGAAATCAATAACTCCAATATATACATATGCCAATATATATATATTGCTATTATATATAATACCAATTTCACTGTTTATGAAATATTCGCGGTATATGTTTTTAATAAATAACATCCGCTTACTAACGGCGTATAATGTCTATTTTAACAATCAATAGATATTCATCAACATTCAAACATGCATTCAAATACTTTAAATCTAACTATTTAAAATAAAATCGAAACTGATTCGATTGAGTGAGAAGTTCTCACCTTGATTTTAAATTCCGTTTTAACGATTTATTTCGAACAAAATTAAACGGACGTTTAATTTTACCCAAAATTCTCACTAACTCCAAACGACTCCAAACCAACTCCATCGCGTAGTGCTCGTCCATACGATTCCAACGCAACTGGTTTCGCGCATTTTCGACCTCGTATGAAAAAGTTATGAATTTTTAAAGATTGTACACGATTTTATAACTTAATTACAACATAAACTTTTATAATTTACAACCTCTCCTCAATCCTAGCCCTTGGATCTCACATGCTAGCATCCTGGCCGTGCCCCCACTCTCCCTCTCCCTCACGTTTCTTCCCTCCATATACTTGCCGTCTTCATGAAACCCATCATCATAGATTAGGGTTTCAATTTGCATCCCCATCACTCGACTAGAACTCAATCAACTTGCTCCATGTCGAAGCCCTCACCACAAGCTACACTCGGCCCCAATAGGATGGAGCTCGGCCCCCCCGTTCCACCTAGAAACGCGTGCGTGACTGGCCATGAACGGCCCCTCCTATCTCCTCCTCTGGTCAACTAAACATCATCTCAACCGTATAGATCTCTAGCTCTCTTCATGCTCTTCGATGTTGTAGTTAACAACTTTGGCTAATTCTTGCTGGATTGAGAGAGATTGAGGGAGAAGTGAGATTAAATTCTGGCCTTAGAAAATGGGGGTGGCGGCTATGATATTAGGGTTAGGGTTTGGAATGATTTTTCTAAATTATGAAGAGGTGGGTGCTATTTATAAAGAAAAATCGAACACTATTCATCCGGAAATTCCGAACTTCGATTTACGCGCCGTAACCAGCGTTTTTAGGGTTTATCCCGCGTTCCGGACACAATGGAACAGGATTCGGAAGCTAATTCGGACATCTGTGCGAGTTATGGCTATAAACGCTCAATTTGAATTAAACCGATTTAAGCGATTTTCTAGGCGTTTTAATTTGTACAGGACAAACGGTAAATCCAATTGACTTGAAATTTGAAATCTTACAATAATATCACATTACGGATCCGATGAAACTGGTTTCGTCGAAATCCGAGACTTTTTGAAAAATGGCTATTTTAACTCGCTAAATTAAAATTAAAAATAATTCGATGCGTTTCGAGCTGCTACGATCAAACGGTAGCTCCGATTGACACGAAATTTGAAATCCGGTAATAACTAACTATTACGGATCCAATGGAACTGGTTTCGTTCAATTCTGAGACTGTTCAAAAATTGACTATTTTCACTAGTCAATTTAAATATTAAAATATTCAATTTTCACAAATTAACTTTTAATTCAATTTTAAAAGTTCTAAAATATCATTCTAACTCTAATATGATAAAATAAAATTTTACAAATCATTTTCAATCATATTTAACTCAATTTTCAATTATTTACATAATTTCACATATTAAATTATCGATTTAATTATTCAATTAAATCCAATAATTCAAAATAAAATTTATTCGACTTATAAATTCACTCATTTATATTTAAAATTAATTAAATATTCAAATTTTAATTAATAAAAATTCTGGGTCGTTACAATCTTCCCCACTTAAAAGAATTTCGTCCTCGAAATTACAAGTAAGAAAAGTTACAGAATCTATTAATTTTCCCAAAACAAATTTTAAACTTCTCACCATACTTTACTAAGTTTTCAAATCATACTTAGTTATCTTTTCAAAAACAACTACTATTGTTTAACTTTCAATTCCAAAATCAAAGTTAAAGTTTTCAAAAAATTTCAAATTCTTTCAAATTTTTCTAACGCCTTATATTTTCGGAAAAATTCGCCATAGTCTCCTTTGCGCCGCTCGATCCGAAAAAAAAATGACAGTATATATATCACAAATATACATCTAATCAAGTAATGAGGCATCCCGAAGGGAAAAATTTGTAAAAGTACGGTATGTAATCCGAGATATGTACCTTATATTTTATTAGCGAGCATATACGGCTAATATAGCGCGAAAGCGAGCTCCAAATGCGAAGCAAACGCGATCCGCACCTACTAAACACTCAACAAACAACATGAGAACATGCATGTAGACAATAGTATCGATATACAACATCTAGCAACATAATAACTATATATGCCAACATAGCAAATGAAACAAAACAACAAATGCAATATATTCAACCATCAACCAACTAGCATTCATAACCCATAAATATTCATTCATATTCTCATTGATATTCAATGAAATAGTTTTTCAATTTAATCACATTTGATTCTTTACAGTGGATGTTTACTAACATTCATTTTCAATTAGTTTATATTCACTAATTCATATTCAAGTTGGTTCACTTCCAAATCAAATTCAATCCTATTCAAGATTCACTTAACTTCCAATTGAATTTCAATTACTTTAGCTTCCCATTTCATTAGCACTTAATGAATTTGATACAATCAACTAACAATCATATATCAACCAATGTATATTAATTACAACCAAATTCCTTTACTTATCAATTGGTTTAATTAAATGATTTTTTATTCAACTATTCAACTTTCCAATAACATTAGATTTTAATGAATTAACACTTATATTCATTATTTCTTATCAATTATTCACATTCAATTGATTAACATTCAATCCATTCATTCAATTCAATTACAAAAGTTGAATTTCATTACATATAACTCAAGTTCATATCTATCACTTAATTTCATTAATTTACTTTGATACTAATATCAACTTCAGTCAACACCTCTTAAGTTATATTTCATTTACAAACATCATTTGTTTTTACATAACTTAAATTCCCTACTTATAAATAAATTCAGCTTCCAATTCTAAAGTAAATTTCCATTTTAACTTTAAATTCATTTTTATTTACAACTCATATTCATAAATATATTCGAATAGTTTCACTTCTTATATGTATAAGTTTACTTCACAATTGTAAATTACTTTAATTATAATTCAATTCTTATAATTCTTTTACTTATACAATTATTCTTTAATTTAGATTATTCAAACAACTAAACAATCAACTTATATACACTTTAATAATTCTGAAAAATTATTTCTTTTATATATAAAATATATAATCAAGGCAAAATTATTTCATTTACCCATTTTTAAAACCATATCGTGTCGGTTTATCTTGTTTAAGAGTTTAGAAACCCCTTTCTACGATAGTTAGCCAGACTACATCGACCGAAATCTATAAACAATCAACCGATAAGTCAACACAATACAAAACAATTATATATTCACTAACAAATACGCTCTCATAGCTATTATTACACTCAAACTCAATCTAGAGTACTGCTGACTCTATCTCTAATGAGTAATACCCAACAGAACCATGGTTGTCGCTTAACCATATGCTCTGATACCAACTGTAAAGATCTAGGCTTTTCAACCGTCGACAGCAGTCACAACCGGTAGGCTTTTCAACCATCCTAGCCCCACCGTGGCTTACACTGGTACCCCAGACCTTGCTTTTACGGCCAGCCTCTCGACTGTCTCAGGTTACACCTAACCAACCCCCTAAAAGAGGATGTGTGGGAGTAAGAGTCTCCCGTTCGCCACCTAACCGCGAAGCGAGAACCCCCCATCACATAGCCCAATAGCTTAACAAGACTGGTGTGAGAACTCAAAACAGTTTATTTATCTTTAAAATCAAAAATAGAGGAATATTTTTTTTTTAAAGTCAATTCGCAATGCTTTTAAAAATGAGACTACCATAAGACCTCGTGCCACACACACAATGCGAATGCAGACTTGGAGAAGATTTCTCCTTATGATAGCCAAACATGCTTGATACGCATTAAAAAGAAACATTTGATATTATTATTAGTGCATAGTGTAGGAAAAATTCATTTCGAAGGTAGAATATAAATCTTAGCCAGCATAGGTACCATTATATTATGCCTACTAATAGCTACCATATTAGATGGCAGGTTCTACAACTAAAACCGTACAAGTCACGTATTGTTTCTTTGGATTTCCAACGAATGATCAGGCCAAGGAACTTCCCATTGCCACATGAGAATGCCTCTGGATGGACATCCCCGAGAACCAAACCGGATCTCTACCAACACAAGGCCGGGTTACCCCTAACTGAGTAACAACTGACCGAATATGCCATCCCCCGGTCCTTTGGGACCTTTCACCGAGCGCTCGTAATCAATTCACACAATCATAACAAAGTGTTTTCAACATGAGTAAGTATCTGGGCTCCATACCATGGTACCACCCTTTTCCAGAAGGAAATGCACACATCCTAAAGGGCGCTACCCCTCATAACCTTGCTGCATCTTTCCTGTTTTGACCATTCACGGGGTGTGAGGCTCGACGAAGTCACGTCCACAAAAACATACTTTATACAAAAGCCATGCTTTGGGTCACAAATGATCATAGAGATGATCACAAAGATAGACGATCAAATAAACGATCCTATCACAAATAATCAACACAATGATCATTTCAGCATCACTCAGCATGTCACATTACCAAATTGGGAATATATCGCTGATAACATTCAACTACATAACCTCTGAGCTCGTACGTCTCAGAGAAGGGTGTTAAGCTAAAAGAATAAATTCTCCGCCACCAACAGAAATATATTTGAAAGAAATCGGCTTTATATCTCAAATTGTAATGTCAGGCATACAATCCATACAAGTCTGTTCCGGGCTCGAACAAAACCGAAGGCACTTCTTACGAAGCCCTTGCAATCCGGATATTCACAATCCTGATCGGATTCACCATCACATATGGAGAACTCTATACCGGAGCAACTCGGTGCAGAGTCAATCGACAGGTCATCCTATCGCTTTCGCAAATACCGGGTCTTCAACACCGATCTTCAATGCAATTCACAACGACGTATCACATATTCGGAATGGGTTATACGACCCCATGGTCCTTTCCCGGTTAACCCGAATAGTGAGCGCTTATTCAAAAATAAGTGTGGCATTCAAATTCAAACAAATCACATCAAATACCCATTCAAAGGGAATTATTGATAGTCGGTTATTGAACTATCAATGGATATGCACAACATCACCAGTTTCCAAATAATTTTCCAAATTATTTATTTTCCAAAATATCTTCACTAGATATATAATTTCAATACTTCAAAAATAAATCAATATTTATTTTTAAACGAATTCTTCTTTTCATTTATAAATTCCATAATGAATTTATAATCCAAAATATCTATGAATATTCGATTTCGATTATTCATTTCAATTTATCTTCAAAAAGATAAATTCTTAAGATATTCACTTTATATTGGAAAACATTTCCATACTTACTTATTCATAAGTAATTCACAAATTTTATTTATTTTCAACACTTAGAAAATATTCAATATACTTAAATCGAAATTAAGTACATATTTCATTCTTTAAGGAAATCATTCTCTTAAACATATTTATTTGGGCCAAAACGAATGTTGCGTAAAACATCGTTACGACAACCCAAAATCACTAGTATAGGGATTCGAAATTAAAATAGATATATAAATCCCAATACTATACAAAACATTTCCTTTCGGAAATCATTTACTATAACAACAGTGTTATAGTCCACCATTTCCTTCTATTTCTCGAAAACGTCTATTTCAACAATAAATGTTGAAATCTATGGTTTCGAATCTCAACACATTTTAAAACATCGTTAGATCGTTTTAATTCTATTTCAAATATCACATTCTAAACATTTTCTTTAACATATTATTCACTATTCAAAAACGTGAATATACTACGTTAACCAATTTCATCCTTTAATTCATTTTATTTAAAGGATTATTCACAGTCAAAACGTGAATATAACTCCATAAATAAATCATAACAATTTACTTATCAAAATAAGTCGTTTGTGAATTTATAAAACAACGTTTATAAATTCTATTTCTATTTATTTATAACAACTTCCTTTTATAAATTCCTTTATTAACCTATTCGATTTATAACTCAATTATAAAACAATGGTTCATATTATTCATCTAAATATATTCTTTAATAACTTCACAAAATTTATAAATCTTACTATTTATAAATTTCACTTATAACTTCATCATTTATAATTTTATAAATTCCATTCACTTATGCAATCCATTTGCACTTCATTCAAACACTTATAAAAACTCGTTTTATAATGTCAATATTTCAATTTATAAATATCCATTTATAAATCTCTTAATATAAATCAATTTATATTATTCTTTTAAAACGTCTTCAAATTCCTTTAAAACTTCATCCTTTTGATTCATAAAATAATTAAATTTTATAAATCCTATATTTCAACTTTTCATAATAAATTCAAAAATTCCGATTTAACTATTTTATAAAATCATTAGCATCATATTCTCAAAAATCAGTTTTTTTACTATATTTCTCAAAAATCATAATTTTATAACATTAAAATTATAACGTTTATTTATTTAAAATAAATCAATTCCAAAAATATTTTATAAACGTATACTTTCAAAAATCACTTTGAAATCATTTTAAAATTCCAAAATCTGGGTCCAATGATGCTACATACCAAATAGTCAATCACGACAACAACGATATCATATATCGATATGATAATCCATCAAATATCAAAATATCTGAAATCAAATAAATACTGTTGAGGAATCCAGTTGGATCCCTCCAACCTGTTTCCTGCATCCACAAACATTAGCACAATACCAATTTCGCTCCAGTACGAAATTATCGCGGTATATGGGATTTAAAATATTATCCTCTTAATAGACGGCGCAATAGGGTCTCATCCGCTAAACAAAAAATGCGGGAAATCAATAACTCCAATATATACATATGCCAATATATATATATTGCTATTATATATAATACCAATTTCACTGTTTATGAAATATTCGCGGTATATGTTTTTAATAAATAACATCCGCTTACTAACGGCGTATAATGTCTATTTTAACAATCAATAGATATTCATCAACATTCAAATATGCATTCAAATACTTTAAATCTAACTATTTAAAATAAAATCGAAACTGATTCGATTGAGTGAGAAGTTCTCACCTTGATTTTAAATTCCGTTTTAGCGATTTATTTCGAACAAAATTAAACAGACGTTTAATTTTACCCAATATTCTCACTAACTCCAAACGACTCCAAACCAACTCCATCGCGTAGTGCTCATCCATACGATTCCAACGCAACTGGTTTCGCGCATTTTCGACCTCGTATGAAAAAGTTATGAATTTTTAAAGATTGTACACGATTTTATAACTTAATTACAACATAAACTTTTATAATTTACAACCTCTCCTCAATCCTAGCCCTTGGATCTCACATGCTAGCATCCTGGCCGTGCCCCCACTCTCCCTCTCCCTCATGTTTCTTCCCTCCAGATACTTGCCGTCTTCATGAAACCCATCATCATAGATTAGGGTTTCAATTTGCATCCCCATCACTCGACTAGAACTCAATCAACTTGCTCCATGTCGAAGCCCTCACCACAAGCTACACTCGGCCCCAATAGGATGGAGCTCAGCCCCCCCCCTTCCACCTAGAAACGCGTGCGTGACTGGCCATGAACGGCCCCTCCTATCTCCTCCTCTGGTCAACTAAACATCATCTCAACCGTATAGATCTCTAGCTCTCTTCATGCTCTTCGATGTTGTAGTTAACAACTTTGGCTAATTCTTGCTGGATTGAGAGAGATTGAGGGAGAAGTGAGATTAAATTCTGGCCTTAGAAAATGGGGGTGGCGGCTATGATATTAGGGTTAGGGTTTGAAATGATTTTTCTAAATTATGAAGAGGTGGGTGCTATTTATAAAGAAAAATCGAACACTATTCATCCGGAAATTCCGAACTCCGATTTACGCGCCGTAACCAGCGTTTTTAGGGTTTATCCCGCGTTCCGGACACAATGGAACAGGATTCGGAAGCTAATTTGGACATCTGTGCGAGTTATGGCTATAAACGCTCAATTTGAATTAAACCGATTTAAGCGATTTTCTAGGCGTTTTAATTTGTACAGGACAAACGGTAAATCCAATTGACTTGAAATTTGAAACCTTACAATAATATCACATTACGGATCCGATGAAACTAGTTTCGTCGAAATCCGAGACTTTTTGAAAAATGGCTATTTTAACTCGCTAAATTAAAATTAAAAATAATTCGATGCGTTTCGAGCTGCTACGATCAAACGGTAGCTCCGATTGACACGAAATTTGAAATCCGGTAATAACTAACTATTACGGATCCAATGGAACTGGTTTCGTTCAATTCTGAGACTGTTCAAAAATTGACTATTTTCACTAGTCAATTTAAATATTAAAATATTCAATTTTCACAAATTAACTTTTAATTCGATTTTAAAAGTTCTAAAATATCATTCTAACTCTAATATGATAAAATAAAATTTTATCATATCATTTTCAATCATATTTAACTCAATTTTCAATTATTTACATAATTTCACATATTAAATTATCGATTTAATTATTCAATTAAATACAATAATTCAAAATAAAATTTATTCGACTTGTAAATTCACTCATTTATATTTAAAATTAATTAAATATTCAAATTTTAATTAATAAAAATTCTGGGTCGTTACAGGGATGACCTTACCCTACTTGGATGCTACCTACTTAGCCTTGCTGCACATCCTCTGATTTTCAATCATTCCCGGTTGATGAGGCTCGAGGCTAAGCGTTACCTTTTTATAACAGATCAATTAGAATGCTCAACGTCCGCCTGATGATGTTCTAAAAGCATTCATACATACAAGTCTGTTCCGGCTTCGAACGGAACCGAAGGCACTATTCCTACTACATCCATTTTGGAATCACCCTCAGGATTAGTAGCGAGTAGCCCTTGCACTTCACTGCTCCGTGTTCGACTCCGAGCTCTTGTCTTCATCATGAAACGTACTCATTGGATCAAAGTGGTTTTCGAATTACAAATCCGATCCCGGTCTCTTCGAAACAACGTTCGCTATTTCCCGATAAACTCTACCCCGGTTCTTTAGGAAATACGCCGACAAAATACAAGGTCGGAGTTCGCCTCCTAACTGTTAGTGAGCGGGTTTCCTTGTAATTCGTCCTAGATAGCAAACGAGTTTTTACGTACGGTATAGCACCTCAAACGATAACCATACCATATAATTCTCGAGTCTCCTCTAGATATTTCCAAAGTTAGGTTTTTGTCCAAATTTGATAGTCGGTCATTTAACTATCAAAAGAATCAACCAATACAACCAAGTTATTTCCCGTTGCAACCATTAAGCCTCGTTCACAATTACAATCGAAACAAATTCAAATTTACTGAGAAGCTTATTTCCTTTGATAATATATGTATATACACTTAAAACCATTTCTTTCCAAACCATACTATGAAAATTCCAAATATTATTTACAAGCTTATTAAATAAAATACTCTTTATAAAAGTTATTATAATATATATTTAAAACAACATTTATATCAAATAGATTTATATTGAAGAAAGTATACTTAAATACTAATTTACTCAAAACTAACCTTCAAATGATCATTACAAAAATAGTTTAAACTTGAAAATAGTTTAAATAATACCTACTTATAAAAATTATACCTTCATAAAGATTTTCAAAAATAATAATAACCTACTTTTGATATTTCCAAAATATTTATAAATTCTTTTAGAACATTTCTAAAAATAATATTTATTTTTAAAATAAAACTAGTTTCAAAAATCAACCCAAACAGAATAAGGCTTATCGGTCTCAACGGTACTTATCAATTCACAATTCACAGTCACACAGATATTCAAGTCAACTAGCTTCCATAGATCGATTCACATTATATTCTCAAATATATTTAACAGACAGATAACAGATATATGCATGAATAACAGGTCATAGATTATCATTGCTAGTAATAATTGCACAGATAATATCAGATAGATGACTTATACTATCCACAGAAATTAAATTAACTATTCAACGGAATGGTGTCTATTTCCGCTGATCAGAATGTCAATCAGTTTGTATAATCTAAATTAAACACATCTATTCAGTTTGGGAACATCTTAACGGATAGGCCGCAAAATTATACAACAGCATTCATTTCCAATTGGTAATTAAATCCTATCTGTACAGGCTTATAAGATTTTCTTATTTAACTTCACAACGGATCATACGACGGCGTACCATCCGACGATACGAACCATCTTCTTAATAACACATTATTATATGTGAAATTAAATAATTATTATAAATATAATATCACCTAAGAACTTGAATTAATTTCAAAGTATAAACATTTATTTTCCCTTACTTATCTCAATTATACTTTACTTTATTCAAAAACTCAAGGATTAATAATAAATTACTTTTAAAAGCTTGTCCACTTAATGATAAAATAACTTATTTAAACAACTTAAATTAAATCTTAAACAAATCAAGTTTATTTCCAAATTTTCTTTGTCGTTATAAAACTAAAAAACCAAACATTTAGCATTAAAGAAGAATTGGTTTTAAAAATGTTTATTTCAAATCATCATCCCTGTTATAAATTTTGGAAAGTCACTTTGTTTTGGATTTTGTTTACTATATTACCAAATTCTTTACTTAACAAATTTTCACTTTTAATAAAAACACTATATCATCGGCCCAAGGCCCACGAACAACCGAACTTAATAATTAACTCACCACAAGGCAACGGACCGAAGCCCAAACCCAATCAACTAGGAACAACCCGAAGACCCAACTAATAAAACTCCTTCTTCCCAAACTTCTGCTTTCAGGCAATCACCCAAATCACTCGAACGTAAGCCATGAGCCGGAGGGAACATTTCCGTCCAACTCGACGTTTCCCAAATGAACATCGATACCAATGAACCAATCTATAACCCAGATCGAATGCAAAACCCCTCCTTGCCGAACCATCCCGATCAAACAACCCTTCGTGCACGCTGTGCACGTCTTCCCCTCTGATCATCTCACCGTCGCGACTCCGCCACCCCGTCGCTCAACGACCCCAGACTCAAATGCCACAACGTCGAAGACCCACAACCCCCCGATCGAAAATTCGATCGACGGCTCGAATTCCCTAAACCAGAAAATCCAACATACCACCACAAATCGACTTACCTCACCGACGATCAGTCACTTCTTCATGTGCCACTCATCTCAGATGATAGTCCACTCCAGCAACAACCTCCGGGCCAAAACTCACGCACTCCGGTTGCTTCAACGTCACTCAGATTACTTGCGTCCTCCGACCACCGAAATCCATTCCCAAAACCCTAAAGCTCACTCAATCACCCGAACCCAAATCCAATAATCCGCCATGGTCAACCCCTCCCCTACGATCACCTGCCTTTTCTAGAATAGGCCGCATCACCTCTCGTCGACGAGATCGATGGAAATAAATTTTAGAACGAAAATTTGACATTTAACAATTTCTCGAGCTATAGAGCACTAGAAATTATAATTTTACCTCTAAAATTCATATTTCTATATAAGAAATCAGATTGCATGCTCGAATTCTTAATTTAAACATGTCGAATTTTCATTAAAATTTGTTATTTACTATAAACTTAATATTAATCAACTATATAGCGTAACCCATCCATAAAATTTATTTTTCACTTAAGCTACATGCAAAAATAAACATTTCTCTAGTTTACAACATCATCAGATTTAAATTAGAATTAAAGATATGGATTTTTGAAACTGGAATGAACAATAAATATTCACAGTTAACATCGCAATGAACTATATCCAGGTTTTTGAAATTAAGGTTTCTCACCTTCCACATTGATTCTAAAAGTTTTTAAAATCTGAAGTTGAAGCCTTTGATTTGAAAAGTTAAAATCTTTAAATTGAATCCAATTTGCTTTTGAATCCCCTGGGTTTTAATTGAATAGAGAAGAACCAGTAGACTTTAATTTTATAGAGTGCTGCTTCTTCTCTTCTTTTTATTTTAATTCCAGTTTTTATTTAATACTTGCTTATAGTTTTTTAGTTACGGATTTTTGATCTTTAAAACCATCACACTGATCTCAAATACTCACATTTATATGTACAACTTGCAATCAACAGAAAATGGGCAGAAAAGACTATTTGGTGGCTAAAATAGATTTTAGCTTTGCTGAGAAGATTTGAAAAGAAAATTAAAATAATTGTGTTGGATCTGATGAGGTGTCTTATGCCAGATGTTAATGTGTTTTACTGATTAAAGATTTATCACTATCTTGCCTATAGTTTACATAATTAAAATTGGTCTTGCTTCTTGTTTGTTTCAGATTTTTGGTTAACCAGTTTTTTACTTACAGTAAATGATTTGCAAACTCTTCCATTAGTATATTTATAATAATGTAAACCATACACTGTTAAAAGCATATGCAGGTATATCCAAGATTTTAAACAGCCCATAATTTACATTATTTGTCAAAGTAGTGTTTGCAAAAATCTCTTCATACTTTGTACAATGTTAAAACAAAAATGAGAAACTTTAGTAACACTTCTAGTTAATTTACCTTATATATATATATATATATTTGTGTGTGTGTTACTTTAAAACAAGGATTACAGAGTGATATTAAACTATTTTAAAGCCTTTGTATGTATATGTAACCATATATACAATTCTTATTGATATATAGAAATATATTATCTCTAAATAAATCAAGTCATTTCCTTCTTTATTAATTTATAATATAAAAATATATTACTTCAAAATAAACTAAGTTCATTGATATTTATGTGTAATAGTTTCTCCTATTTATAATTAAGTGATTATTATACACATCTTTTTATTTATAACATTTTTATCTTATTTAAATATTATAAATATTCCTTTTTAACTTATCTTAACATATATACAACTTTCCTAACTCAATGTATATATAGTATTATTTTAGAAGTTTTCAACTTAAACTCTTTTTATTTTGTATAAACAACATTGTATATATATACCAAATCAAAAATATCACTTTTTATTTCACTATGAATTTCTATCCAATTTTATATATCAATTTTATTCTTCTTATATGTAAAATATATGTATATGAATTCTTCAATAAACTAAATTTTCCATTATATTTCATCTTTAGAATAAAATATACATATTTATCTTTAAAACAAAATAAATATATTTAATCTAATACAATATATACATATTTTATTTTTTAAAACAAAATATACATATAAGAAATTCCATTTAAATCAAATCTGTATTTTAATATAGATTTGAAATCTCAAATTATATATGGGATTGGAAAATTGTATATAATTGATTAATCAGTAATTAATGGGAACAGTTTATATAAAATACAATTTAATTGAATATTATAAATTAATATTCACAAATCGGGATGTCCAAAATCCCGGGTCATTACAATAAGCTCATATAATATAAAATGAAAGGAAATAAAATAACATAAGTAGTAAATTCGATTTGATCGAACAAATGAGTATATTGGAAAGTGTTCCGGACGTACCTAAAATGGACAAAGATTTAATCTCACTCCGCCCTTTGGTATATAATGTTGTATCGATAAGGAATAATTGAACTTTATTGAACAAAGTACGATTGACGATGAGTGAAGTTGAGTTTATTTTGTTCCATATGATCAAGAGTACACAATATTAAAACTAATTTCGTCTAAAATATTTTAAAAAATCATATAAGATAAGGGTTTATACGAAACCCCGATATATCGTAAGTTTGGCAGGTTGTATGAGCCAAAAGACTGCATGTAATAATTGTTCATGTGGGATCTTGTATGAATCGTCTCAAAAGGAGTTTGGGAATGACTGTCATTGGATGACCAATTTATGTTTTGAACATAAGTATTATTAACTAAAACCAAATCAGTTTTATATATAAGGCAATTCATAAAGTGTTTACGAATATCTATTCCGTTGAACTAAAAAACAACCGTTGTTTTAAAAGATACCAACTTCATTAGCGAAGGAATTTCTTTTAGATTTATTAATAGTAAAATAGATTTGGATACTATCTAAATATGAAACTGATTGTATAGGAAATTAACCAAACCTATGAACATAACGCATTAAAATGTCTAATAAAGATTCTTACACATTAAAGAGAAACTACGAGTTTTTTATCATTTCCGAGAATAGATTATCCCCAGCGCTCAATTAAACCATTAAGAGTATTATCTCTACGACATCGTATGATGTTCAAATTCGAACTGCATTACAAATATAGTATCAAAATATGATTTTGATAGTTGTACCTGAATGGATATGATCTATCAGCCGTGAACGTGTCTTCAAGAACGAGACAAATGCAATTGGAATACAATAAACAACATCGATAAGAATTATATCATAAATTTCAATTATTAAAATTAGCGTAATAGATTCATTGTTCAATGTGCTTAAGTTAATTCAGATTTACTCGCAAAATTATCGCTTGGTAATACTTAGTGTTTTGGTACATATGTGTTGAAATAATAAATAATAAATAATGATTTAGAATAAACTGACAACCAAAGTGTATCTACGTCAATGAGAGCAATATCGAGTTTGTGGGTTTTCAGATATGATCCAATAATGGATACGAGAGTATCATTCGACAAGCATCACAGTTGAACAACTGTTTTGATAGAAACATCAAACGATTTTATTTTCAGTCAGGGTGCAGAGGAAGCGTGTGTCCATAAGAAAGAACCATTAAAAGATACATAGGTATTTCTAAACCATAAGTAAACAACATATTGTTGATTGTAAATGATGTACTTATGTTAAAATTAGTAATGGTTTGGTTATTAAATACTCGATGTTGGATTTGTAAATTATATCTTTTATATTAAGTATAAAGAATGTTGGGAATATACCAAACGATATGGAAAGGCACGTTATTAAAGTATTTAATATGGAATATGTAAGAAGAATTATTTATGCATTGGCAGTAGGAAATATCTTTCATGTTCTGTTGTTTACAATATTGTAATTTTCTAATGTATTTGATGCATGAAGAAAATATCAAATCCAAATTAAAATCACAAAATAGTAGTTTAGAGTATTCTCGGTTATTTGTAAAATACTAGGCAATTGTTTACAGAAACAACAGACCTTTTATAAAGGAGTGTTCGAACTCGAACTTCATAAGTGATATTGATTAGAATGTTTTAATATTAAATTCATGTTCGAGTTTCAATTAAGGAGCTATAAGTTAAAAATGTTCCAACCAAAAGGCTGTGGCCGATTCAACGAAAATGCTAAGTACGTCACCCTTGAATAGAACTACAATAAAAGCATTGTATAAATATAGATGCATAAATTTAAAACTAAGCTAAGGGTGATTCTAATTGTTAAGAATGCTCCATTATTATCATATGATAGCAATATAATAATAAAAGCTCACTATAAATTAGGAAACATATACCAAATAGTCCAACATGATAAAGGTAGTTTATCAATAACGAAGAGAGTTAAGTGACAGAGTTGATAATTGAACAACATAGTAGATCCATTCATGAAGGGTTTAACTCGATCAGTTCTAATCAAACTGATTGAAGGAATGCGATAAAGAATACATAATTGACCCTAAGTGCAAGTGAGAGATTAATAGAGTTAGGAGTATCTCCAAGGGGCAATTAAGTAATTTGTCATATATATCTAACTCGATAACCAATCTTATTCGAAATAAAAGGTGCCTTCTTTCAATTATATACTTGATATTGTGTGTTGTATTAATTTATTAAAAGTATATTTAATAGAAAAATAAAAATAATGATCCTGGATAGACTATTTGCATATACAACTAGAGTTTCAAAATCAGTGGGAGCGATATTGAGTTTGTGGGTTTTTAGGTATGGTCCCAGAAATGATATGAAAGTATCTTTCTGTAAGCATCAGAATTGAATAAGTATTTTGATATGTTAATTGGGTTTTTAACCGAGCGGAATTCAATGGAAGTTAGGACGTCGAAATGAAGATGAAAAAACACAAAACTTAGCAGGCATACTTAGAAAGGAGAAAGAAGATATCTCGGAAATTTACATCTCCAAATTACCTAAGGAAACTACTCAGCACCGAGTCATTTAACTTGGTGTTGAGTCATCTTATCACTCCAGAATGACTCCTTAACTTCACGATACCTATTCACTATTCCTCTGGAGTGTGCTAAGGGTTTTCCTAAGGTTTTGATGACCCATCATCAAGTTTGAAGGGAAGACAACTAAAATAGCAAAGCAGTCCAAGTGATGAAGGAACCAAAGCTAACTAAACAATTAGAGAAAAAGAATGAGACACATCGACTCGGAGATAGGATAAAGGAATAAAAGAAGATGAGTCATTTCCAGCTAAGGAAATGACTCGATACCGAGTCAAATGACTCAGCACCGAGTTGTTTTGACAACTCGTATGCTCATGAATTCTTCTATGCGACTATGGACCGACTACTAGACTCTGCTGATAATAGGCTTTCGACTCAACATCTCCTCTATTCTATAAATACAAACCAAGGGGAAACTTAAAGGGGATTCGATTTCTACCATCACTACATGAAAGCTCTGTCGGTTCTTCATCTTCTATCTCCATACAATAATCACCATGAAAGCCACTCTAGGAAATTTTGGAACTTAGAATATGTCTAACTCATGTACTTGTGACTTATTCTCTTTCAAATCTCTTGTAATCTCAAACAAACTACATCAAATCTATAAGTAAAAAAGCTACAAAGTCGATGTAGGCCATAGATTGGTGAACCACTATAAATCTTATGTCTCTCTACTTTGTTTCTGCCACTTTTCTTTTATTACTATTACTATCTGCTAGATCTAGGACTCAAAGGTTCCATACAACACATCGTTGGGTGTTGATCCATTTTTGGGGTCAATATTTTGGCGCTTTATGATAACCCGGATTTTCAGGCATCAAATAATTGGATAATTATCTAATTTAACTATTGAAATTACTAATTTATAAATTGTACAAATAAAACGTAATAATCTCCTTTATTAATTATTTAAAATTAGTAAAATTGTTATTTTCAAATAATAATAATATGATATTTTTAAATATAGTTATAAATAGACAAATTTTAAATAGAATTATTAATTACAAATCGAATATAGGGTTGTTTAAAATATATATATATATATATATATATATATATATTGTTTTTGTTTGAGTTGATTTTTTAAATTAAATTTTTAATTGAATTTGAATGTGAAAATTTGAATTTAAAGGATATATCTATATTTTGAAATTATTTGGGATATAAAAAATATATGAATGAAGTTTTTTTTTGAAATAAGATTTTTTTTCCTTAAAGAATTTCATTTATATAAATTTAGAAAAATTTATTTAATAGTAAATAAACACAAAAGCTTTTAAATTAGCATTTAAAAATGGATTTAATAATTTTATATGATTTTATTTAGAATCTAATTGGTTTTTATTTTATTTCTTTTAAAAAGTTTTATTTATAAATTAATAAAAAGCACTTACTTATTAGGAAAATTAATAATAAAAGCTTTTAAATCCTTTTAAAAAATAATTTAAAATTTAATAATGATAAGTGTTAGGTTATTAATCCCTGTATTAACATGTGTTAAGAGTTAAATAATGGTTGTGATAAATGTAACAAATTGAACAAGTGTCCTTCTTAATTTTCTTTTTCTTTATTTTTGATAAAACATAATTTACATTTTCTTGCTTCATTCTTTTCTTCTCTTTTCAAAAAGCAAGCAAAACTTAACTTAAAATTTCATTTCTCAAAACAAATGCTAACCAAAGAGAAAAAGAATCACAACCTGAAAGCATTTTACAAAAGCTCAAGCTCGAATTCAAAATCTGTAAACAATTTTCAAAACTCAGAACAAACCCTGTAAACAGTTTTCAAAAGCCTGTAACCTCCTCAATCAAAGTCTGTAAAGCATTTTCAATTTGTAGCCTGTAAGCTTCTTCAAATTGTATCATCTTCAAGTTTTCAAAGAATCATAGCATTCTGTTTTCACAAACAAAGGACTTCCAGTTCAAAAGCAATTCAAGTCATCAATTTGCAAAACTATTTCAAAAAGCTCTTTGTTCCTTCATAAGCAGGTGAGTAAACAAATCATTTCACTCTGAAGCTTAATATGCTTATATGTCTGATGCCTGTGAAAATAATTGAGGATTATGTGTGAATGATGTTTGCATAGAAGAAATTTGTTGAAGTACAGTTATGTTCCTATGTATATATATTCATGCATGCCTGTAAAAGAATAAATCTACCTCTATCTGTTTTCAAATCATCTAAATCAAGTTCAAGATTTTATATCTCCTTATATAAATAAATTTATGTTACGAACTTTAAAAGGAAATTATTTTTACATATTAGATTCAATTTTTAAAAATGGTTTCAAGTTTGTTTATATTGTAATTATGTCGGAAATGGAAGTTTACAGGGGTAAATCAATTCAAGTCAGAAAATAAAGTATTTTAAACTCAAGATATTTATATGATCTAACTCGATTTTTTAAATGATGATTTTTAAAGGAAAAATCATAATTTTTAAACATGAATTTGAAGAGAATTTTGGGGTTGTTCAAAAAGGGGATTTCGATCTAATTCCGACGACAGGCGTAATGATAGTGGTCAAGAGTATGATGTGAGGACGGCGGTCTGGGGAAAAATAATGGTAGGGATTCTCGATGGCCATGGTGACGGGAAAAGGGAAAAGTAGGGTTAGAAGAGCTTGCTGGGTCAATGTTAAAGCCAGGGTTTTTGCATCATCGTAGATGATCTATGGATGATCGGTGGTGGGGGAATAGAAAGAAGAGGGTCTGGCGCTGCTACCGGTGCAAGCACGTGGTTTTTGGTGATCGGGGTTGTCATCGGCAAGACATTTTGTGTCAGAGATGTGGTTCCAGGGAGAGGCGATTAGTTCTATTTTTAATTCGGGAAGACGACGTCGATCTGGGTGCTCCTTTGTGATGGAGTGGTCAACGATGATGTGTCGGAGGGTTTAGAGATGGTCGACGACGGCCAAATTAGGCGTGCAGGTGCACTGTGTCATTGCGTGCAGGTGATAATAGGAAAGGCTGGA
This sequence comes from Allium cepa, assembly GCA_030765085.1. Lineage (NCBI taxonomy): Eukaryota > Viridiplantae > Streptophyta > Magnoliopsida > Asparagales > Amaryllidaceae > Allium > Allium cepa. The sequence goes on from CM060929.1 coordinate 819,930,092, forward strand.
AGAAGAAGAAGTAGAAGAGGAGAAGAAAGGAAGAGGTTTGAGTTAATTTCGAAGTTGTAGCGTGCGTGACTTGAAGTAAGCAGGGGTTGGACTCGAAGGTTTTAGTAGAGGGTTACTCGTGTTTGAACTCGAGAAAATTGGGATTTTCGCTCGAGTTTTTGTGATGTTTTCCAGTTTTAAAACAAAATGATATACAGGTTTAAAATTTGAATTTAAACGAATTTAAAACCCATTCCTCAACCTATTTTCTTGGAATATTAAATGTTAGTTTGAATTTAAGGGATCGAATAAAAGGGTTAAGGTAAGATTATGTTAAAATTTATTAGGTTAATTGTGTTTTTATAATATATATAACCTTTGTTTAAGGGTTTATTTAAAATATGCTTGATATTGTAATCAGGTAAATGATTTAAAAGAGATGTAGTGTTTTAATCCTAAATTTTTACTTAAGGGTTTAAGTTAATTGAATGGTGATAAATTATTTTCATAAATTTATCAGGTACGGACTTTAAGGGTAATTAAAGAAATTTATATAGATAAATGGTTTATTTTATCAAATAAGATCTTTAGCAATTAATGACTTATTAATTAATTAAGAGATAATTAATCACTGAATGAGATAAATCAGGGTTAATTAGTGAATTTAATTAAGTAAAGATTACTTAATAGAATAATTAATTACTAGAAGTAATTAGAGGATCACTAATGAATGTCATTATTTAATTAATGTAGAATGGTTAAGGCTAATTAATCTAAGTGATTAATTAAATGAAAATTTCTAAATGTAATTATAAGATAATTAATCAAGGAGGATTAATTAAGATGGATCATTAATTGGGTTGAAATTAATTAATGATTTAATAAGCAGGATTTTTAAATGATTAAAGAGTTTAATTTAATTTAATTTATTTAAATTAATTGGAATGGTGGGACTAATAAATCTTGCTTATAAATAATTGAATGATATTGTATGCCTTGGATTACTTGATAACTTTGATAAATAATGCTATGTGATATGGAAGATTGGACTGAACTGAGATGATATGGTTTATCTATCTATAATGAATGGCAATGTAATATGTAATTTTGAATATAAATGGAATTGATTAGTTTAAACAGCTTGTTTTAAGAAGGTATTGGATTCGAAGAGACCGGGGTCGGGTACCAGTAAATACCCGAAAATCACTTCGATTTGAAATAATCTATAATTCTTTATAGATTTGATATGTAATAAATAGGTTGGAAAGAAATAATTTAAGTGAACTGGACTATTGAAACTAAGGAGGGTACTTAGAGATTGATTTGTGAAGTAGTTATTTTATATAACAAGTTAAGAACTCGTAGAAAGTACAAGTTACCTCAGGTTTTCGATTATGGATTGAACTTAGTATTTCAAATTTATATAGGTTTACTCACGCTTGTTTCTAGTCTGACCCGGGTGTTACTTTGATGTAATGCTCGGGTCAGACCGAGTATTACAGATTTTAAAGTAAGGACGTTCTGGAGCTCAGGAGACGAGTTGTATGGCAGGAACGTATGGAGTGTTTCCACTATATTATATTGTTGTACATATCTAAAACATGTTGATTGTATCTGTCCAATGTTTGTATATATGTTGTAACACTGATATACTAAAGTGAAATTTGACAAGTACAGTTTTCCTTTGTGTAACTGTTATTATTTGTTATTATTTTATCCGCTGCAAATGTGAGATGTTGGTGTTTCTGTTCTTCATTTTCTTCTATCTCTTTCTTCTTTTTCCTAACTATCTAGAATTTTCGGGATCGAAAATTCCGGGCCGTCACATTTGGTATCAGAGCATAGGTTAAGCAAGAACCTTGGCTCTGATGGGATTATTCATTAAGGATAGGGTCAATGGTACCCTAGAATGAGTTGAGTGAATATATATATATATATATATATATATATATATATATATGAGAGCGTGCTTGTTATTTTCTAATATAAATATTTTAAATGATTTAATATAATAATATATTTTGATATATAAAGCAACATTTCTTTCTAATAAATATTAAGGTAATTGGTTGTTAAATTATTGGAATTAAATTAAGTGGTAAAAGAAATACAACCAAATTGAAATTAAATAAAGATAAGTTTGAAATGGATTCAAACTGAAATTAAAATCTTGAATTTAGAGAAGAATTTCAGAATAAGATAATAATGTTCCAGATATGATAATCTTGGTTATTATCATAAATGATTGTTGTGTTTAATAATAAAACGTGTATTAATGAGTAAGCAAAATGAAATGTTCTAGAGAAGTAAAACATTTAGGCAAGTATGACTTATAAATTGGAATTGAAGATGATCTAAATTGTAAAGTTTTAGGTCCAGAAATTTGAAATTTTTTTCAAAATGATAAGGAAATAATATGTGTATATGAGGAATATACATTATATCAAACATGGTTCGAAATAAACTCCATATGTTGAGTTTTAAATTTGGAATGAGATGTGATACCCAAAGTGATAAATTTTTGAACTTATAAGTGGAAAGATTATTAATGTGAAGTTTAGAATTTGAAACGGGAATTCAAATTTGGTAAGGTTGGCTGGATTAAGTAAATTGAATTCAACTTCGGGAAAGTTAAGTAATTTAACAAGCAAGCTGAATTGGAAATTTCAAGATGAAATTGGGATTTAACTTGGGAAGTTAAATGGTTAATTTGAATTGGGAGTTTGTGTGATCTCAAAATAGGTTTGAGATCTGGAAATTGGAAACGGATGGATGTTTTAAAATAATTTGAATGATACCATCCTGTTGTTATTAATAATCTTTAAGCTGAAATTGGATTTGTTTAAATGAATGAAGAAATGGGGTGTGGTAATATATCCATTATTAAGATAAAATGGAATCATTTTGGACTTAAGATTTGAATGTTTAAGATAAAACTTCAAAGGTTTGGTTTGAAAATTGAAATTTGGTGATAAATTGAATTTCAAAGATTTGGTTGTTTAAAAAGGGTTTGAATTATAATTTGAACTTTGAAATAGGTTAAAAATGAAATTTTGATTCAGAATTAAATGGTTTAAAGATATAAGTTGATTTGATTTAAAGGATTAAATCAATATTTAAAAATTTAACTCGAATTTATATAATTCGGGATGGTTTAAATTTGAAATTTGAATTGAATTAGTTCAAATTGAATTTGATTTGAATTAACTGGAATTATGATTGAAGATTGATAAGTTTAAAAATTCAAATGGAAAATTTGAATTGGATTAATTTGAAATGAAATTGAAGTTAAACGAGTTCAAAATCAAATGGGAATTGAGGATTAATTCAATTTGAATTGGGGTTAAATCAATTTCAATAGAAATTGAATTTATTTAAGTTGGAATTGAGTCAGTCTAAATGAAAGTGGAAATTTAAATTGAATTGATTGGAAATGGAGGATGGGAATTGGACAGTTTGGCTATGGACTATTTTCAAAATAAATTGTTTTAATATAAATCTATTTTTCCAATTGTTTATAACTAATTATTATTTTTCAACTACTTTATAACTAATTACTATTTTATAACTATTTTGTAATTATTTAAAATTTCTATAACTATTTGACTCTTTTCCAACTATTTTACAATTGCTTAACTATTTTACAGCTATTTTACAAAGTAATAATTATTATTCAACTGCTTGGCTATTTTTTTCAAGCTATTTTCTAATTTTAAGATGGTCAGAGTGCAAACTGTTTATAATTAAATTCCCATTGAGATAAGAATTAAAGTGATAATCCAAATGAATTGAAATAATTGTGAATAAGTGAATGAAATTTAAGTGAATGTGAATAGAAAAGGAAATTGATTTGGCTAATAATCAATAGAGATAAATACGTAAGATGTACGTATATTATTCTATTCGCATAATGATTTGGTCCAGATTCAAGCATAGAATTTCAAGGTAGTTATATCGATCCGAGTTAGGATTTTTCACTCGATTTTGATTTTTCACTCGATTTTCGACGGCGAACCTGGATATGGATTGTTGATTGATTCTAGATATTCTCTGTCGTAGTTATGGCTATGCAAGCAGAATGACAGTTTCTGATAAGAAACCAGATCTGAGTCCGCACTAGGAAGTCGGGTGGACGATACTAGTTCGAAAGTGAAATTGTGTGATCTAGTGAGTGATCGAATTGATATAGCGTATGGATGATATGAGTACAATGTACGGGTTTGAATGAAATTGATATTTGAAAATTTGTGGATAAGAACTGAAAAATATTCTTTGAAATGAAAAGTATATTTTGTGAAATACATGATGAAATAAGGATTTCTATGGTAGAAAGGGAATATGGTTAATAACCTTATGGAATAGTAATCAAATTTTGAATATTTGATTTGGTAAAGTTATATATATATATATATATCTGTTATATAAGATAAATCTTCCCTTGATGAATCAAGCCAGAAATAAAAGGGTTTCTGAAAGTATTTGAAGTATAAAAAGGGAATTTATACAAGTTTGAAATGATCCAAAGATTTTTCAAGATTTTATATATATATATATAAGGATTTCATGAGGATGATTTTGGGAAAGGTTTTTGGAACGTATGGATTATGAAAAGGCTTTTTGATTTTTGGGTAAAATCAATATTGGAATTTGGAAAGCCTAGTTTGAGAATTATCGATTTTGGGAATCGATTTTGTGTAAAGGAGATATTGATGAAAATCGTAAAGGGTATGATTTGAAAGATACTATAAGAATATAGTATAAAGTGTTTTGAGATTGGCTCTGGGGAAAAAGGCGCTCCCTTGAAATGAACTTCTCAGGAGTGCCACAGGGTGGAACTGCCTTGAACCCTAAGGGAGGGTTCTAAAGTTGATCCTGTGAGGAGTCCGAACAAAACTAGTTCCTGAGGATTTTGTGTAGTGTGTAGCGAAAGTCGAGGGCGTTGATGCCTACAGAGACATTTGGGTTATGCTGTGACGACAGTGTAACTCGACGTCACTGCGATCTACTGCAGACCATAGCGAAAGTCGTGTGTGTGGTTGAGAGCCAACAGTCTGTATTTGATTTTATATCGGTAGAATGCAACCTATGGTGACATAGCGAAAGTCATGTGTGCTGCTGAGAGCCAATAGCCTACGTTTGATTTTACATCGGTAGACTACGACCTGTGTGGGAGTGGAGAAGTTTCATTTTTGGCAGCGAAAATCGAGGCGCTGATGACTACAGTTACATGGACTTTTGCTGTGATGGCAACGTAACCCAGGATGTAACTGCGATCTATGGCGGGTTCCATGGCGTAATCGAGGGGCGCGGAGTGCCTACAGTTACATTGACTTTTGCTGCGATGGCAACGTAACCGAGGATGTAACTACGACCATGGATGGGGGTGATGATTTTCAGAGCTCTCTCACCAAAGATATTTCCTCTATGTTCAAAATGTTTTCTATATTTTCACAAGGTTTTCAATAAAATTATTTTTCAATATATTTTCACTGGGTGTTGAAAATGGGTCTGCTAAGTACTTACAGATTTTCAGTCTTACGCCTGATCAACGTATGACCGAATTTCTGTGAGAACGAGGATGGACTGGTTGAAACATCGAGTTATAAAAAGTATTTTTATAAAAACTATTCATAATATTATGTAGATTTAAAAATGTTTTAAAAAGTGATCGAAGAATAATTTTTCTGATAATAAGCATTTTAATAAATTCTGGTTTCTTTCCTTTTCGAGGACGAAAAGATTCTAAGGTAGGAGGAGTGATAATCCGGATTTTCGGGCATCAGATAATTGGATAATTATCTAATTTAACTGTTGAAGTTACTAATTTATAATTTGTACAAATAAAATGTAATAATCTCCTTTATTAATTATTTAAAATTAGTAAAATTGTTATTTTCAAATAATAATAATAATGTGATATTTTTAAATATAGTTATAAATAGACAAATTTTAAGTAGAATTATTAATTACAAATTGAATATGGGATTTTTTTTTAATATATAAATATATATATATATATTGTTTTTGTTTAACTTGGTTTTTTTAAGATTAAATTTTAAATTGAATTTGAATTTGAAAATTTGAATTTAAAGGATATATCTATATTTTGAAATAATTTTAGATATAAAAATATACGAATGAAGTTTTTTTAAAATAAGATTTGTTTTATTCCTTAAAGAATTTTATTTATATTAATTTAGAAAATATTTATTTAATAGTAAATAAATACAAAAGCCTTTAAATTAGCATTTAAAAATGGATTTAATAATTTTATATGATTTTATTTAGAATCTAATTGGTTTTTATTTTATTTCTTTTAAAAAGTTTTATTTATATATAATTAGAAAAGCATTTATAAATTAATAAAAAGCACTTACTTATTAGGAAAATTAATAATAAAAGCTTTTCAATCCTTTTAAAAAGGTAATTTAATATTTAATAATGACAAGTGTTAGGTTATTAATCCTTATATTAACATGTGTTAAGAGTTAAATATGTTAGTCCGTGAAATGATGGTTTTGATGACAACAACCTTAGAATAGATTATAAAATATAAATACTAACATTATAAGTTTAGATATATATGTATATGCAGGATTTAACCATGCAGGTACTAAGAAAGAAGACTGTACAGTATAGAGATTCAAGATATCAAGATAGAAGACTCATGAGTATCAAGATTATCAAAAGTTCAAGATTTCAAAGTTAAGTATTTTTTATTATTAGGAACTTTGTTAAAACTCATAGAAAAGCACTGGCATCTTAAAATCCAATTTATTCGTGGAATGGAATCCACTTCGAGCCTGTTAAAGAGATGGAACCCTAAGTAGGATGGAACCTACGAAAAATCTAGTGAAACATTGTTTTGTATTCACTAACTTTTTATTCAAAATGATTTTTCAAAATTATATCCTGTTTTCAAAATGTTTTCAAAACTTTCCTTTTAAAAGATTCAAAACCCTCTATCCTGATTTTAAATAATTTTAGCCTCAAAATTATCTTTAATTTCAAAGTCAAATTACTCCTAATTTTAAACTATCTTTAATATAATATATTTAACTTTTAAATATTTGTACTTAGATTTAAAATATAAAATTAGAGTTAAATTCTATATATTATTCTCTATATTTACTTATGAATTTTAACTATATTCAAGTATATTTATAAAGTTTAAATTAGTTTTAATATAAGATAAAGGTTATTTTTAAAGAAAATCAAAACATCAAAAAATGCTTTGGGATGTCGACATGCCTATATACCCCAAGTCGACATGGTGTCAGTTGAGTTCAAAATTTAAATTTCAAAAGAAGTGTCTATTAGCCATAACTCTTCACGAATGAACATGGCTGATGTTCTTCTATAAATAGGGATTAGTTTCAACGAATTTTATATCAGATTTTCTGGTTTTTTACTCCTCTTCTTCTTCCACTTTTCTTAATACATATTCTTATCATTACTCTGCTGAAATCAACATTGAGAACTCGATTACTTCTAGTTTGATTCTCTATCACTCTCTCTACATGATTCTCAGTGCTATTCAGAGTTATAGACTTCTTTGTAATCTATTAAGTGAGAAAAGATATGATTGTAGCCTTGAAAATCAATCAAGAAAGAAAAGGTGTGATTGTAGCCTTGGTAAATCAATTGGGTAAACTGGTGGCCCGAAAATCAAGTATCTCTACCTAGAGGATCGAAATTCTGGAGGGTTTACCTCATAGCCTTGAAACCGAGGGTGTAATTGTACAATTGCTTTTGAAAGGAAATCCATACTTGTGTTGCGGGACTGGATGTAGGGTAACTCTGAACCAGTATAAAATCCGGTGTGTTCTTTCCTTTACTGCTTTTATTTTATTTATGCATCTGTGTTTGTTTCTGTGATCATATCTGTGTCTATATATTGCATACATCGGTGTCTAAATTAACATAAATCGAAAAAGATTTAGTAATTCTTTATTAACACTATTCACCCCCCTCTAGTGTTAATCCTAGCCTTAAGATCTGTAATCCGCTTTTCTCACAATTGGTATCAGAGCGAGGCTTTCAAAGTTTCATAATCTGATTTTTGAAAAGTTTTTAAAAATGGCTATATTTGTTAATACTAGTTTAGAAGCATTCAAACCATCATCGTTTCTTGAGTCTGCATATAATCAATATTCAAATTCAAGTTGTCTACCAAGATTGTTTGATGTGCATGAATCATGCTTTATGGGTGTTGAGGAATCAATCCACAACGGGCAAATTGAGCAGATTAGAAAGAACAAGTGGATACTTGATAGTGGGTGTTCTAGACACATGACTGTCAATCCAGTTATACTGAATGATATAATATACAAACACGGAGGATTGGTTAACTTTGGAGACAATCCAAAAGGATACGTGATTGGCAGCGGAAAAGTCGATAATTCTGAAACTCCTACTATTACTAATGTTTTGCTAGTTAAGAATCTGAAACATAATCCGCTAAGTATAAGTCAACTATGTGATAAAGGATATAAAATTAAATTTGAAAAGGATAAATGTCACGTTGAAGATAATAATTAAACCATTATATTTGAGGGAGTCAGGAAAAAGAATATTTATATTCTTAGTATGAAAGTTTCAAATGATAACCTATGTCTGTTGGCAAATACAAGTGACCCTTGGATTTGGAACAAGAGATTTGGGCATTTGAATTTCAAACTCTTATCTAGACTGTCAAAACATGATCTAGTAAGAGGTCTCCCTAAAATGAATTTTAAAGTAGATAGTTTATGTGATGCTTGTCAATTAGGAAAACTTAGAAAAAGTTCTTTTAAGTTAAAAGATATGATTTCAACTTCAAAACCTCTTGAATTACTTCATCTTGATTTATTTGGTCCATCTCAAATTCTATTAATAAATCATAGTAAATATGTCTTTGTAATTGTAGATGATTATTCTAGATTTACATGGACAATATTCTTGAAACATAAAAGTGATACTTTTGAATGTTTTAAGACATTCTAAAAAAGAATTCAAAATCAATTTTCTCTAAAAATTATAACCATTCGAAGTGATCACAGTGGTGAATTTGAAAATGAAAAATTTGAGGAATTCTGCAATAAAAAGGGAATAACTCACAATTTTTCATTTTCAAGAACTCCACAACAAAATGGAGTAGTAGAACGTAAGAATAGGACGATTCAAGAGTGTGCGAGAACTATGCTTACAGATAGTAATTTACCAAAGAATTTTTGGGCAGAAGCAGTTGCTACCGCCTGTTATATTTTGAATAGAATTTTAATTAGACCTCTAACTGATAAGACATGTTATGAACTTCTTTATTTAAAGAAACCTAAGGTATCTTATTTCATAATTTTTGGAAGTAAATGCTTTATTTTAAATACAAAAGATAATTTAGATAAATTTGATCCTAAATCCAAAAAAGGTATCTTTATCGGATATTCTAATAGAAGTAAAGCGTACAAAGTGTTTAATTTAAAAACTAATTCCATTGAAAAAACAATGCATGTTTCATTTGATGAAAATTTCAAAATTTTTGAAGATACAAATGATGAAGAGGATTTAATCACTCAAAATTAAGAATCAATTAAAACTAATAATGAAATTAATCATCCTAATAAAAGGACTAAACTTTTAACAGATCATCCTATAGAAAATATACTGGGAGATATGCAATCTGTTGTTAAAACTAGAAATCAACTAAGTCAAATTAGTAATGTAGCTTTTATATCAACTATTGAACCCAAAAATACAAAAGAAGAATCAACTGATGATTCATGGATTTTGGCTATGCAAGAAGAATTAAATCAATTTACTAGAAATGATGTTTGAAAACTTGTTCCTAGACCAGAAAATAAAACTATAATTGGAACTAAATGAGTTTATAAAAATAAAATAAATGAACAAGGAGAGGTAGTTAGAAATAAAGCTCGATTAGTCGCTCAAGGTTATTGTCAAGAAGAAGGAATAGATTTTGATGAAACCTTTGGTCCCGTAGTGTGATTAGAAGCCATTAGGATTCTACTTGCTTTCGCAAATCATAATAATTTCAAATTATTTCAAATGGATGTTAAAAGTGCCTTTTTAAATGGATTTGTAAAAGAAGAAGTATATGTTGAACAACCACCACTTTTTGAAAATGATAAATTACCAAATCATGTTTACAAACTTAAAAAGGCATTATATGGTCTAAAACAAGCTCCTAGAGCCTGGTATGATAGACTAAGATCTTATTTATTGCAATCTAATTTTGAAATTGGTAAAGTAGATAATACTCTTTTTATTAAAAGAAATAAAAATGATATTCAACTAGTACAAGTTTACGTAGATGATATCATTTTTGATTCAACTAATTTTGAAATGAATAAAGAATTTTCGGAAATAATGTCAAAAGAATTTGAGATGAGTCATATGGGTGAATTAAATTTCTTTTTAGGATTACAAATAAAACAATTAGATAATGGTATCTTTATTAGTCAAGAAAAATATGCTAAAGACCTAATTAGCAAATTTGGTTTGACTACTGCGAGTGGAAAACCCACTCCCATGGCAACCAATGAGTACCTTAGTAAAGAAGATCTCTCGAAAGATGTAGATCAAAAACTATATAGAGGAATGATTGGATCACTACTCTATATTACTGCCAGTAGACCTGATATCATGCATAGTGTTTGTCTTTGTACCAGATATCAATCCCAACCTAAAGAGACCCACTTAAAAGCCGTAAAACGAATCATAAGATATGTTAAACACACATCTGATTATGGTTTATTCTACCTTAAAAATGATTCTTTTGACTTAATATCTTACTGTGATGCTGACTATGCTGGTTGTAAATCATACCGAAAAAGTAAAAGTGGGACTTGTCACTTTTTGGAGCATTCTCTGATTTCTTGGCTTAGTAAAAAGCAAAACACAGTTTCTTTATCAACAACTGAAGTAGAGTATATTTCTGCTACTTTGGCTTGTTCTCAAGTAATCTATATGCAACAAACCTTAAAAGATTTTGGTTTAAAATTTTCAAAATCGCCAATTTATTGTGACAATACAAGTGCGATGAATTTATCCAAAAATACTACTCAACATGCTCGAACTAAACATATTGATATCAGACATCATTTTCTCAGAAATAATATAAGTAAGGAATTAGTTACTCTCGAGTATATCAATTCTGAGAATCAAATTGCTGATATCTTAACAAAACCCTTAAATGAATCAATATTTACTAAATTAAGAAGAGAATTAGGTATTTGTTCTATAACTGAAATATAAAATATAAATACCAAGTATAATTAATAATGAATATCAAAATAATTCAAAGAGTTAAAATAAAAAGGACCATGTCGACATCCCCCATATGCCCATGTCGACGGGCAATGTTTTTAAATTTTGAAATTTTCCCACCAAAATTTGAAAAATTTAGTTATATATTCTTCTTTATTTCAAATTTTTGTTCATTCTCTCTATTTTCTCTTTAATCTATCTTCTGAAATAAATAAAATAATGGTCTCCTCTTCCAAATCAAACATAAAATCAACCTTTTCATTCCTCTCTCCTACGTCGGGTCCATTTCAACGTACTACTCTCGCTCGTGTGACTAAAATGGAGGAATCTATGAAGGATGTACTTCAGATGATGACTGAAATTCAAGTGACTCAACTTCGTATAGCAAAGGAACAAAAAAGGCAAATCAAGATTCTTAGAATTTGCAAAAATTCCTAATGGAGAACCAGGCCAACCCTATCTTGATTGATGAAGACTCTTCACTCATTCAAGAACAAGAGGCCAGCGAGGAGGAAGAAGAAGAAGAAGAAGAAGAACCCATGGAAGAAGCGCACGAGGAGGATGATGACCAAGTCGTGTGTGTTGGAGAATTGTGTTTTGACAAGAATGGAAATCTTGTCGAACAACATGGAAACTTCTGTTTTCACTATCCAAACTGTTCAATTCATAGATCTCCTATGTTTTATAACGCACAATAGTTTCTTTTCTTTCTTCTCATTGTTGTTTGTGTTTCTTTATGTTTTCTTATATGTTCTTATACTCTAATACTCAACTTCATACGTAATAAATAACTCGTGTTCTTGTATGTGATTTAATTATAAATACTATCATGAATTCTTACTTAGGATAGTTGATAGTTTAGGACTATGTTTTAGTATTAGATTTAAGTGATGATTACTTATGATAAAACTATCATTATAATCACATGTCATAGAGTATTAGTTATTTAGTTTGGAGTTATATAGTTATATAGTTTGGATGGAACCCTAAGTAGGATGGAACCTACGAAAAATCTAGTGGAACATTGTTTTGTATCCGCTAACTTTTTATTCAAAATGATTTTTCAAAATTATATCCTGTTTTCAAAATGTTTTCAAAACTTTCCTTTTAAAAGATTCAAAACCCTCTATCCTGATTTTAAATAATTTTAGCCTCAAAATAATGTTTAATTTCAAAGTCAAATTACTCCTAATTTTAAACTATCTTTTAATATAATATATTTAACTTTTAAATATTTATACTTAGATTTAAAATATAAAATTAGAGTTAAATTCTATATATATTATTCTCTATATTTACTTATGAATTTTAGCTATATTCAAGTATATTTATAAAGTTTAAATTAGTTTTAATATAAGATAAAGGTTATTTTCAAAGAAAATCAAAACATCAAAAAATGCTTTGGGATGTCGACATGCCTATATACCCCATGTCGACATGGTGTCAGTTGAGTTCAAAATTTAAATTTCAAAAGAAGTGTCTATTCGTCATAACTCTTCACGAATAGACGTGGCTATTGTTCTTCTATAAATAGGGGTTAGTTTCAACGAATTTTATATCAGATTTTCTAGTTTTTCACTCCTCTTCTTCTTCCACTTTTCTTAATACATATTCTTATCATTACTCTGCCGAAATCAACATTGAATCAAACTTGATTACTTCTAGTTTGATTCTCTATCACTCTCTCTATAAGATTCTCAGTGCTATTCAGAGTTATTGACTTCTTTGTAATCTATTAAGCGAGAAAAGGTGTGATTGTAGCCTTGAAAATCAAACAAGAAAGAAAAGGTGTGATTGTAGCCTTGGTAAATCAGTTGGGTAAACTTATGGCCCGGAAATCAAGTATCTCTACCCAAAAGATCGAAATTCTGGAGAGTGTACCTCGTAGCCTTGAAACCGAGGGTGTAATTGTACAATTGCTTTTGAAAGGAAATATGTACTTGTGTTGAGGGACTGGATGTAGTGTAACTCCGAACCAGTATAAAATCCGGTGTGTTCTTTCCTTTACTGCTTTTATTTTATTTCTGCATCTGTGTTTGTTTCTGTGATCATATCTGTGTCTGTATATTGCATATATCGGTGTCTAAATTAACACAAATCGAAAAAGATTTAGTAATTCTTCATTAACACTATTCACCCCCCTCTAGTGTTAATCCTAGCCTTAAGATCCATAATCCACTTTTCTCACAAAATAATGGTTGTGACAAATGTAACAAATTGAACAAATATCCTTCTTTTTTTTCTTTAATTTTGATAAAACATAATTCTTGCTTCATTCTTTTCTTCTCTTTTCAAAAAGCAAGCAAAACTTAACCTAAAATTTCATTCCTAAAAAAAATGCCAACCAGAGAGAAAATAAATCACAACCTGAAAGCATTTTACAAAAGCTCAAGCTCAAATTCAAAATCTATAAATAGTTTACAAAACTCAAACAAACCCTGTAAGTAGTTTTCAAAAACCTGTAACCCCCTCAATCAAAGTCTGTAAAGCATTTTCAATCTGTAGCCTGTAATTTTCTTCAACTTGTATCATCTTCAAGTTTTCAAAGAATCATAGCATTTTGTTTTCATAAACAAAGGACTTTCAGTTCAAAAGCAATTCAAGTCTTCAATTTGCAAAACTATTTCAAAAAGCTCTCTGTTCCTTCATAAGCAGGTGAGTAAACAAATCATTTCACTTTGAAGCTTAATATGCTTATATGTCTGATGCCTATGAAAATATTTGAGGATTTGTGTGAATGATGTTTGCATAGAAGAAATTTGTTGAAGTATAGTTATGTTCCTGTGTATATATATTCATGCATGCCTGTGAAAGAATAAATCTGCCTCTGTCTGTTTTCAAATCATCTAAATCAAGTTCAAAATTTTATATCTCCTTATATAAATAAATTTATGTTACGAACTTTAAAAGGAAATTGTTTGTACATATTAGATTCAATTTTTAATAATGGTTTCAAGTTTGTTTATAATGTAATTATGTTGGAATTGGAAGTTTACCGGGGTAAATCAATTCAAGTAAAAAATAAAGTATTTTAAACTCAAGATTTATTTATATGATCTAATTCGATTTTTGAAATAATGATTTTTAAAGGAAAAATCGTAATTTTTAAACATGAATTTGAAGAGAATTTTTCGGTTGTTCAAAAAGGGGATTTCGATCTAATTCCGGCGATAGGCGTAATGATAGTGATCGAGAATATGGTCAGAGGAGGATGTAAGGACGGCGGTCTCGTGAAAAATAATGGTAGGGATTCTCGATGGCCGGGGTGACGGGAAAAGGGGAAAGTAGGGTTAAAGGAGCTTGTTGCGTCAATGTTAAAGCCTGGGTTTTTGCATCATCGTAGATGATCTATGGACGATCGATGGTGGGGGAATAGAAAGAAGAGGGTCTGGCGCTGCTACTGATGTAAGCACATGGTTTCTAGTGGCCGGGGTTGTCATCGGCAATACATTTTGTGTTGGAGATGTGGTTCTAGGGATAGGCGATTAGTTCGATTTTTAATTCAGGAAGACGACGCTGATCTAGGTACTCCTCTGTGATGGAGTGATCAACGATGATGTGTCGGAGGGTTTAGAGATGGTCGACGACGTCCAGATTGGGTGTGCAGGTGCATTGTGTCATTGCGTGCAGGTGACAATAGGATAGGCTGGAAGAAGAAGAAGTAGAAGAGGAGAAGAAAGGAAGAGGTTCGAGTTAATTTCGAAGTTGTAGCACGTGTGACACGAAGTAAGCAGGGGTTGGACTCAAAGGTTTTGGTAGAGGGTTACTCGTGTTTGAACTCGAGAAAATTGGGATTTTCACTCGGGTTTTTGTGATGTTTTCCAGTTTTAAAACAAAATGAAATACATGTTTAAAATTTGAATTTAAACGAATTTAAAACCCATTCCTCAACCTATTTTTCTTGGAATATTAAATGTTGGTTTGAATCTAAGGGATCGAATAAAAGGGTTAAGGTAAGATTATGTTAAAATTTATTAAGTTAATCGTGTTTTTATAATATATAACCTTTGTTTAAAGGTTTATTTAAAATAAGCTTGATATTCTAATCAAGTAAATGATTTAAAAGAGATGTAGTGTTTTAATCCTAAATTTTTACTTAAGGGTTTAAGTTAATAGAGATAAATTATTTTCATAAATTTATCTTGTACGGACTTTAAGGGTAATTAAAGAAATTTATAAAGATAAATGATATATTTTATCAAATAAGATCTTTAGTAATTAATGACTTATTAATTAGTTAAGAGATAATTAATCACTGAATGAAATAAATCATGGTTAATTAGAGAATGTAATTAAGTAAAGATTACTTAATAGAATAATTAATTACTGGAAGTAATTAGAGGATCATTAATGAATGTCATTATTTAATTAATGTAGAATGGTTAAGGCTAATTAATCTAAGTGATTAATTAAATGAAAATTTCTAAATTTAATTATAAGATGATTAATCAAGGAGGATTAATTAAGATGGATCATTAATTGGGTTGAAATTAATTAATGATTTAATAAAGCAGGATTTTTAAATGATTAAAGTGTTTAATTTAATTTAATTTATTTTATTTAAATAAATTGGAATGGTGGGGCTAATAAATCTTGCTTAGAAATAATTTAATGATATTATATGCCTTGGATTACTTGATAACTGATAAATAATGCTATGTGATATGGAATGATTGGACTGAACTGAGATGATATGGTTTATCTATCTGTAATGAATGGCAACGTAATGTAATTCTGAATATAAATGGAATTGTTTAGTTTAAACAGTTTGTTTTAAGAAGGTATTGGATTCGAAGAGACCGGGGTCGGGTACCAGTAAATACCCGAAAATCACTTCGATTTGAAATAATCTATAATTCTTTATAGATTTGATATGTATAATAAATAGGCTAGAAAGAAATAATTTAAGTGAACTAGACCATTGAAACTAAGAAGGGTACTTAGAGATTGATTTGTGAAGTAGTTATTTTATATAACAAGTTAAGAACTCGTAGAAAAGTATGAGTTACCTTGGGTTTTTGTTTTATGGTTTGAACTTAGTATTTCAAATTTATATGAGTTTACTCACGCTGGTTTCTAGCCTGACCTGGGTGTTACTTTGATGTAATGCTTGGGTCTGACCAAGTATTATAGATTTTCAGTTAAGGACATTCTGGAGCACAGGAGAAGAGCTGGATGGCAGGAACGTATGGAGTGTTTCCGCTGTATTATATTATTGTATATATCTAAGACATGTTGATTGTATATCTCCTGTGTTTGTATATATGTTGTTACTCTGATATATTAAAGTGAAAATTGACAAGTACAGTTTTCCTTTGTATAACTGTTATTATTTGTTATTATATATTATCCGCTGCGAATGTTAGATGTTGGTGTTTCTGTTCTTCTTTTTCTTCTATCTCCTTCTTCTTTTCCCTAACTATCTGGAATTTTCGGGATCGAAAATTTCGGGCCGTTACATGCTTTCACTGAGAATTTTTAATCCGAGCTTAGGTCTAGCTTTCTACATTGGATCAGGTAGATATAGAAGTTGGATCCGGAAGGTTCACTTGAAGAATTTGGAGATTTTTTATTTCAAAGGCTCCTAGGAAAGGAAAATTCATCTTAAAGATCTGTAGGAGCAACAATTGGTGGTGATGAAGCAATCACCCACCAAACAAAAGCAAACAATGGAAATCCACTACCTGGATCTTCTACTTATAGGAAGTTGTTACTAAAGAAGAGCTGATGATCAATGGTCTAAATGAGAAATTTACTGATAGTAAAAAAGCTCTCATGGCTAAGATAGATGTGTTGCTATCTTTGCAGCCACCCACAACAACAAGAACTAGAAGGGAAACTTCTTTAGCAATAGAATAAGAAAATTTCTTCGTTTCCGATCTAAATCAGAGGAATGGAAAGCAAAAACAAAAGGAAGCAGCCGTCGGGGTTGTAGGGGATGTTGCAAGAGGAAGTAGGGGGTTCCCCCCTACAAGGAGATAGATTGGTATTGAGCCAAAACAACTCGATACCGACCTAAACTTTAGGGTGAACACTCCAAAGGAAGGCAATGTAGTGCTCGTTTCTGACTTCAAAGATGATATACAGCTTGATGGTGAAGACTTGGAATTGAATACTAGTGTTAATGGACAAAACCATGGAGCTGGAGCTGGAGCTCAAACTTCTATGGCAAGGCCAACTGCACACCTATGAAACTCTATAGGAGTGGTTCTCTCAGAGAATAGAGAGCCTAGGCTTTATTTGGAAAATCAAGATCATTTGCGGAGTAAAAATACTTGGACTGTAGATTACCACGCCAGCGAATAATACATCACCAACATGGTCAAATAGTTGGTAGAGGAGAGCAGGGGTAGGAAAAATGAAGACTGGGTTCTGCGCCAAGTCGAATCCCTTTTACCACAAACGTTCTAAGAGAAGAATATCCCCAAAAATTCACCATGTTGGTTATGCCACTATTGTTACGACCACCCTCCACCACCGACACCCAATATACATAAGATAGTGCGCCACTATCGTATGTATAGATATAGAGCAAACATCAAGGTTTGTAATGAAACAAAACATCATGGAATCTGTAGTATATCTCACAATGCATGGAATAAAATATAATATTACAGATATAAAAAAAAGAGATAATTATGACTAAGTGATCCAAATATCAGAGTACAGATACACAAAGTTATACATCATGAAATAGATTATATAAAACTGAAGTAAACTCATTTAACGGTCTTATACAAATAATAACAAGCAAGCACTGCCAAGCTCCACAGTGTTGCACGGTGGAATAAGCATAGAAGTCCATATGTAATACGAGATAGCGCTCTCCAACTCGCCTTCTGCACAACAACTGCATCACACCTAGGCTTGTTACCTAATCTACTCATTTAAGAGCACCCGAGATAATAAGAATCATAGCACAAAACCTCGAGTTATACAATAGTCTGGTGTGAGCGGTAAATAAATCTCAAAATACTATACAAGTCAATATAGTAAGAAACAAAGGTATATGAATCATACCCGACCCGTCCCTGCAACCAAAGAGTTAGCACATAATAACATAATATGCTACTTTATGTGTCATAAGGGTACAATACAAAAAAGTATGATAACGGGTGTCTAGGTATCCCTATCTCCAATACCTATCTTCAATGACTACCCTAGAGTGATATATCGTGGGGAGAGAAACCAAAGCAACCATAGCATCCATTAAACAATCCTCACTAGCACTCTATGTACTCTAGATATATGATAATTTGTATGACCATTCTACTACCAAGGATTAATGGGAATTCCGATCTTCAGTGTACTCTCTTTAGTCTAAAGATGATACTAGACCCATTCAACCAGTCCAAAGTACACAAATCCATTCAACCGATCCGGGGTAACTTTCAACATACTCATGAGCATCCTCATGATACCCCTGCCTTGAGTACAACAGAAAACACTCCAAGTATCAAAGACCCTTAGTACGCATATCCAAGTTCTTTCTTTTGCTCCAAATAGGTTCTATTACCCTGGAGGAACCATTCTATATTCTCTTACTCAATGACTCCTTCCTACAACAAGCCATCTTCTTCAGAACCTAACTCTATTCAACGTTGAGTTACCATCCAAAGACTCTAACTTTCATCATACTGTTAAATCATAATCAGTCATCAACGAACAATCCATCATCTCCAGCATGGCCACTTGAACCCTTATACCAACCCCCAGAAATTCCATCCCCATAGGACCAAGCAGGAGAGCTAGGTATCGACCTACGAACTTGGTACCGACCTCTGTACTTGGTCAACTAGTGGCCAAGTCTCTTCCCATCCCACTCCTTGCTTCTAGTGCTTCTTGCTCATATGCTTTGACCCCGACCTCTCTGCTCCAAATCAAGTCTTCATGTCTTTAAAGCACCCTACTTCGAATCATAAAAACAAGTCATCATAGCCTCAAGCAATTTTCTAATCTCCAATCCATCATATTAGGCAACCTTCCCAGCTAACATCTCCCCCTCACCAGGTTGATGTGGACATGGACTAACGAAAAGAGCTTAGTACCGACCTCTCAAGTCTATACTGATCTCTATGCTTAGAAGTTTAGAGTTGCGATTTGGACTACGAACTCTTCCCATGCTTCAGAATATGCCTCCAATGTTTCGTCCAATTCCGACCAGTTTTGCCTCTAATTTTTCCAATTTGCCAATTTATCTAGCTAACATGCTAAACACTAGAAAACGGCATCAAAACATAAGATACAATCATGAAATAACATTCATGTACATCTATTCATACAACCAATACTTGTGATAATTAAACTAATTTTACTCTAAATCTAAATTTTACATTAGCATATGTATATGAATGATGGGAATTACACTAGCAGGTGGACATGTGTTAATAGATTACAAAACCCATTTTAAAAACCATTTCAAAATCTCTAATTTCTAGTCATAAGCATACATGGATACGTGGTTAATGTTATAAAACCCATTTTAGATTAAAGTCACATTAAAAACAAGCCTTTTAACTATATAAACAAGTATATATGAGTGAGAGGCCAAGAACCACTCACCAAATACCTAAATACCCAATATATTCATTAGATCTTAAGTGAACAACAAGGTAGAAGGACATAAATCGATGAAAATAGTAATTTCTAGCTTCTATATGATAATCCTTTCTCTAATTAATGATTTGGCTAAGATTGGTTAGGAGAAGATGTGATTTTTGATAGGCTAATGGAGGTTTGGATCTGTTGTAGCAAAGAAGGAAATGACTCATGTCAATTCCTATAGCCCCGTATTAGCACAAATTTTGAAGTGGGTTAGTGGTCTTAAATACAAGCTTAGTTAATTACCCACTAAAACTGACCAATAGCTACCCAAACTTAAAACTGCAATAACTTTCAAACGAAAAGTTCGGTTTTCTGTTATGACCACTTTACGGAATGGGAAACCATCACCTATAGCAATGGAAGTGTTTTAAGGCTCTAATTCGGCTCCTATCAAAAGTTATAGTCCAAACAAGATTTCCATAATTGAAATGGTTATATAGAAATTCAACAAAAATCATAGATATGGAAAATATCCTAAGAGTCACTTTCCAAAATCTTAGTGTCGTGTGACCTCGTATGAATAAAATAAAAATATTTAATGATTCTTCGATAGGTAAAACATGGTCGTTAAACTTTTCCTTCCTTAGGAATTTCACCTCCAAAGTCTCAAATGAAACTTATGAAATCAATTATATTTACCACGCATGCCTAACAATCATGTATATCATCAAACATGTCAAACAGGCGATCGGGCAATCAATAATATTGGTAAACTTATCCTAGCATGTAGGATACTAAACTACCCTAGATGATATCGAAAGTGAAAGTAAATACTAAACAATGGACCTTAGCATGTGAAGAGCTCCAGATATGTGGCTCAAAAACTCTCATCGGTTTCCCATGTGCAATCGCCTTCACTTTCGTCCTATTGAACCTTCACTAATTCCATCATCTTCTTCCTAAGCTGTTTCGTATCACGTCTGGCAATATGAACCGACCTACCAGGCCTCAAAGCTTCTAGTTCAATCTTGATATCATCAAGTTGATCCGGTGTAATCGTCATGCTTGAGTCATGCACAAATTTCCTTATAATATAAACATGGAAGATGTTGTGCTCACCTTCCATTTTTGAAGATAAATTGACTATATAAGCTAAGTTCCCAATCCTGTCTGCTATCGGAAAAGGACATACGAATCTTAGTGCCAACTTCCCTTGCTGCCAAATCGACTAATATTTTTTAAAGGAGAAATATCCACGAATATTATATCCTCGACCGAAAATTCTAAATTTCTACATCTTCTATCAGCGTAACTCTTCTACCTATCTTCTAAGCTTTCATCCCTTGCCGAATGATCTCTATCTTTTTTGAGGTTTCTCTAATCATATATATAGCCCAAGTATCAGTTTCTCGCCTGCTTCAAACCAGCATGAATGGGCATTACGACGGTCGGCCATACAATGCTCCATATGGTGCCATACTAATACTAGATTGATATATATTACTATATGCGAACTCTACCAAATGCAACGATGAGCCTCCAAAATTGAGAATGCAAGCTCGCAAAAGATCCTCTAGTATACGATTCACTCTCTCAGTTTTCCCATCCTTTTGAAGATGATAAGCTGTAATAAGATGCAGCTCGGTACCGAACGCCTCTTGTAAGTTATTCCAAAACCCACTAATGAACAGCAGGTCTCAATCGCTTATAATGCTCTTTGCACACCATGAAATCATATAATCCATTTCATATACAACTCGGCCAATTTGGATGCCATTTTGCTTGACTTGATGGGTATAAATTAGATGTTCTTAGTCAATCGATCAACTATAGGCCAGATGATGTCATACCGAGTTCAAAACCTTGGCAGTCTATCAATGAAATCCGTCGATATCCGCTCCCACCTCCACTCAAGAACTTCAAACATTTGCAATAGGCCATTTAGTTTCTTTTGCTCTTCCTTCACCAACTGGAAGCTCTTCGAGTTGAATATCCCAATGTCCTTTTTCATCCTTTCCAATAGTAGGTCTGCCTCATATTACAGTACATCTTATTGCTGCATGGGTGTATGGTCAACCTGGAATGGTGGCACTCTCATAGCACCTCATCTTGCAACCCATCAACATCGAGAAAAAACAGTCTCCCATCCTTATGGAGCCAACCTTCTCGATTGAGCACGTATTGCTTCATATCCTCATACTCTAATCCTCCTTCTATTTTCTCTATGATCTCAACCAATCTAGCATCCTGCCTCTGACTGGCATCGATCCGTTCAATCAAAGTAGGCCTGATTGTCAAATTTGCAAACATCTCTGGGACTAACTCGCAATGAGGTCTGAAGTCATACCCAGTAATATCCTCTAGCTATTTCCACTCTAGGAACGTTGCCCCAAACTGACATGCCTTCTACTCAATGCGTCAGCGGCCGCATTCCCCTTATCAGGCATATAGGAAAAGGCAAAGTTGTAGGAGGCTAAGAATTCTAATCATTGCTGCTTTCGAAGGTTGAGATCCTTCTGGAAGAAAAGGTACTCCTAGGATTTATGGTCCGTGAATAGCTTGAACCTTTTCCCTGGTAAATAATGCCTCTAAATTTTCAAAGCAAACACTATCGCTGCTAACTACAAATCATGAGTTGGATACTTCTTTTCGTGCGGCTACAGTTGTTGACTGGTGTGAGCAACAAACTTTCCCTTCTACATCAAAACCACTATTGCCGCATATTTCGTTAGGAAGTCCATTCCCAAGATAATCCCAAACTCAATGAAATTTAGAATGAAACAGTCATAATCAAAAGAGCATCCATGACTCGATAAGATCAAACCATACACAGGCTAGTGGATCCTCTAACTGGGTTTATCAAAATCAACTGTCGGTCAACTATTTTGAGTTTTAATCATAGTTCATCTACTATTCCCTAGATATAAATGAATGTGAAGCCTCAATGTCGAATAAAACACGTATGGGAACATAATAAGTGGAAAGCATATCTTAAATAACAACGCCCTTCCCTTTCTCTTTCACCGATGGAGCACTCAACGAAGTTGGAATAGCGTCTAATGCATATGCCTTCACAACCTATTTCTACTGCAATGGTTTTGGACAATTCTTCAGTATATGCCCGGGCTTTCCACATTTGTAATACTTCTTCTTCCCATTGATTTTGTAATCTCCGATCAAGTGACCTTTTTCTCCACAAGCTTGGAAAATTGGATCCTACTTAACATTTTTCTGAGCATTCTTCTCCTTATTCTTTCCTCGAGACTGCTTCCTCTCTCCAAACTACTTCTTCTTGCCTCCATTTTTTTTTGCGGTTTCAGCTCTTCCTTAATAATAATAGTTGATCGGGCTTAGGGTATAAACTCTCTAGGCGAAGAGCTTTCTTGATGTCTCTCTAAAATGGCTCATCGATATGACTAACTAGCTTCTCCCTTAAATAGTTGTCCAAACCCATAATAAACTTCTCATTTTTCCTCAATGAATTGTCAATAAAAGACATCCCATACTCCGAAAAAGCATCGAATTCAGTAATGTATTCAAAAATAGACATATCTCCCTGCTTTAGATCAGTGAATCTCCTAAATAGCATCGACTTTTGAGCAGCTAAAACGAACTTCTCCTTAATCCCAGCCTTAAACTGGTCCTAAGTGAATTGATCCTCTGGTGTAGGAATAGTGATGGCATTCCACTAGTTCATGGCCCATTCTTGAAGCTGTCTAGAGGCTGGCTTCCTCTTCATGGCATCATCAAACTCCATATCACCAAAGATACTTTCACAGGTGTCCAACCAATCCTGCACTTTGATGGTAGATTGCGTTCCAAGAAATGACTTGCCTCCCAAAGTAGAGTAATCTTTGCATAGCTTGGCAAAGTTAGCCCTTGGTGCTTGCACTTGAGCACCACCACCAACAACAACATTTGAAGTAGTCGCTTGGGCATTTTGAAGCATGTTCGCCATCATTGCATTGAACATAACTTGCAAGTCAAGATTTGTAGCACTCGAACCTGCTCCTTGCTCAACTCCAGAGATGGAGTTCTAATAGTGTTTCTTGTTTTCCGGCTCATTCTCGATTTGTAACAAGAATGATCGGTCTCTCAAGAAGAAAATTGTCAATGGTACTCACGTGACTTATATACTATATATATATGCTATTTTATAGTTTTGAAAATCAAAATATATAACAATTACGCGCTCTTGTATATACGTAAACACATAGATTCTCGATTAAATATCGGGTGAGAAATCCTTCCTTATCTCTGCTAAATCAGGGCATCGCTTAGGCTAAACAATGCAACCTAAGCTCTGATACTAAATGTGATGACCACCCTATACCACCGGCCCCCAATATACATAGGATAGCACACTAATGTCGTGTCGGTCGATGTAGAGGAATCTCTAAGGTTTAAAATGAAACAAAACATCACATAACCTGTAGTATATCTCACAACACATGGAATAAAATATAATATCACAGATATAAGAAAGAGACAGTAATGACTAAGTGATCCAAATATCAGAGTACAAATACGCAAAGTTAGCGTCATGAAATTGAGTTTATACAATGGAAATAAACTCATTTAACTGTCTTATACAAATAATAATAAGCAAGCAGTGCCAAGGCTCCAAAGTGTTGCATGGCAGAATAAGCATAGAAAACCATATGTAATACGAGATAGCTCTCTCTAGCTCGCCTTATGCACAGCGATTGCATCATACCTAGGCATGCTTTCTAGTCAACTCATTTAAGAGCACTCGAGATAATAAGAAGCAGAGCATAAAACCTTGAGTCAGACAACAATTTTATGTGAGCGGTAAATGAATCTCAAAATACTATATAAGTCGATATAGTGAGGAACAAAGGTATACGAATCATACCTGATATGTTCCTACAACCAAAGAGTTAGCACATAATAACATAATATGCTACTCTACTCTAAGTGTCGTAAAGGTGCAATACAACTAAGTATGATCACAGGTGTCCAAATATCCCTATCTCCAATACATATCTTCAATGAATACCCTAGAGTGATAGACTATAGGGGAGAGAAACCAAAGCAATCGTAGCATCCATCAAATAATCCTCACTGTCACTCTATGTACTTTGAATATATGATAACTTGTATGATCATTCTACTGTCAAGGACTAATGGGAATCCCGGTTTTCAGTGTACTCACTTTATCTTGAAGCTAATACTAGACCCGTTTAACTAGTCTAGAGTACACAGATCCATTCAACTGATCCAGGGTAACTTTCAACATAAATATGAGCGTCCTAGTGATACCCCTGCTTTGCATACAACAGAAAATACTCCGAGTATCAATAATCCCTTAATACGTGTATTCGAGCCCTTTTTTTGCTCCAACTAGCTTACATTATCCTAGAGGAACCATTCTATATTCCCCCACTCAACGACTCATTTCTACCCTAAGTCATCTTTTTCAGAACCTAATTCCATTAAACATCGATATACCATCTGAAGACTCTAACTTTCGTCGTGTTGTTACAATGCCATTGTTCATCATGTGAACGAGCTAACGTCTCCAACATAACCTCTCGAACCCCTGTACCAAGCCCTAAAAGTTCCCCCCATAAGACAAAGCAAGAGAGCTTGGTACGACCTCTGAACTAAGTACTAACCTCTGTAATTGGCCAATTTATGGCCAAATGTCTTCCCATCCCACTTCTTGCTTCTAGTGCCTCTTTCCCGTATGTTTAATTTCAATCTCTCTGCTCAAAATCAAGTCATCATGTCTTCAAAGCTCCCTACTTCAAATCCTAGAAACATGTCGTCATAGCCTCAAGCACTTAGGCAACCTCTACTAGCTAATATCTCCTCACCCCCTAAGACACTGCTGACATGGGCCGATACAAAGAGCTCGGTACCGACCTCTCAATTCGGTACCGACCTCTATGCATAAAGAATTTGGAGTTGCTATTTGGACTATGAGCTCTTCCCATGCTCCAAAATCTTCATCCTAATCGTCCAATTTTGATTAGTTTTGCCTCCGATTTTCCAATCCCAACCTATCTACCTAACATCCAAAACACTAGTGCACAACATCAAAGAATAACATACAATCGTAGAATAACATGCATATATATCCATTCGTACAACCAATACATGAGACAATGATCGTTAAACTAATTTTACTCTAAATCTACAATTTACATTAGCATATGCACGTGAATGATGGAAATCACACTAACATGTGGACATAATTTAATAGATTACAAAACCCATTTTAAAAACCATTTCAAAATCTCCATTTTTTGGTCACAAGCATATATGGATAAGTGGTTAAAGTTAGAAAACCCTTTTTAGATCAAAGTTATGTTAAAAACAAGCCTTTTAACTATATGAACAAGTGTAGATGAGTAAGATGCTAAGAATCACTCACCTAATATCTAAATAGCCAATTTCTTCCTTAGATCTGAAGTGGATAGTGAGGAAGAAGGAACCAAATCAATGAAATTGATAATATCAAGAATCCATATGCTAATCCCCTCTCTAATCAATTATTTGGCTAAGATTAGTATGGAGAAGATGTGATTTTTGATGAAATTGGGGTTAATGGAGGTTTCGATTTGTTTTAGGGAAGAAGGAATTGACTCGGTTCAGTTCCTACAACATCCTATTAGCACAAATTTTGAGGTGGGTTAGTGGGCCTAAGCATAGGCTTAGTTAAATACCCACTAATACTGGCCAGCAACTACCAAAACTTAAACTATAGTACCTTTCAAACGACAAGTCTGTTTTTCTATTATGACCATTCTATGAATGAGAAATTGTAATCCTAAAGCAATGGAAGTGGTTTGAGACCCTAATTCGGTTCCTATCAAAGTTATAGTCCAAACAAGATTTTTACGGTCAAAATGGTGACACAGGAATTCGACAAAAATCATAGATGTGGAAAATGTCCTTAAAAGTCACTTTCCAATATCATAGAGTCATATGACAATGACATTATATGAATAAAATAAAAATATCTTCTGATCCTTCAGTATGTAAAACACAGGTTGTTACAATCATACAATGGAACAAATTACTCTAAATAGCACTTTTTTAAATACGAATGGCATATGGATGGAGCTAGAGCTACATATGTTGTCCGCTATAGGTGTTTCCCTATTTTCTTGGAAGGAGTCGCTTCCATGTGGTTTACAAGACTCCCACCGTAGTCTATTTCCACTTTTGATGAGTTGGCAAGAAAGTTTCTAGAACAATTTAGACTCCACACTACATAACTAAAGGGCATGATGTCCTTATCTGGCTTTTATCAAGGGCTCAATAAGTCATTGAAAGCGTTCTAGAATCATTTTAACATCGCAGTTACTGAGGTGAGCAATCCAAAGGATGACATGGTACTTATGGCTTTGGTCCAAGCTATCGATCCAGATACAGATTTTGGTAAGTTGATTAAAATGAAGCAACCAGCTACTATAAAAGAATTGCACCAAAAGGCAAACCAGTTACTAAGGCTGGAAGAAGCAAGTATGATTGAAGACTGTCTATGAACAATTGAAAAAAGTGATTCAGAGTGCTGCTGCAGTTATACAGGATGGAAATAGTTCTACAGCAACTGTAGGAAGTATAGGAAAGAATGCAAATAAGAAAAGGAAAACCAGAATTCCGATAGGCATGACGAGAATGGAAAATGTCTGACGAACTTAAGGCCAGAAGACTATACACCATTGAATGATAGGTTGGAAAACATCTACCTTATCACTCAGGGAACTAAGCGATACAACAAACTGCCCAAGAGGGAAGCGACAGAGCAGGAAAAACATTTTAGGAAGTACTATCGCTTCCATGAAACTCATATGAATAACACCGACAAATGCCGACATTTAAGGAATCTAATTGACGAGCTGATAAGGATAACAATCTCCAGCAGTATGTTAGGGAACCACAGTATTGCGAAGAAACTTCAAGGCCCCAGGGTCTACGTACCTATGGAAAACGTCCTTGACCTAGCAAAGAAGGGCCCATACGAACTAATGAAAGATTGGTGTAAATTTAACCATTAAGCTAGCCGATCACCTAGGAATGAAGCAACAACCTAGGATAATATTGATTCATTCATCCATATCTAATTTCCTTTCGTAAATAATCCTTCCACGGACACTGGCGGCATTGTAAATTGGCAGGACTTGCCATTTCGTCCACTCATTAATAAAAACTGCTTCTTGAAACAATGGAACACGTTCTTGCAAGCAAAATTCCTATGCCATGTAATCGGCAGCTCGGTTGGGAAAACACTTCTCTACCCTTGAATGATGGATAAGGAGATTAGACTCACTAATTGTCTGATCGACCGATCATATCGATCCCTAACCTTTTAAGAACCGGCAGTGTCCCAAGACCAAAACATTGGAAAGGTCTAAATCGACGAATCAGTGGGTCGTATCGACACCCAACCTTTTGAGAATTGATGTTGTCCCAAAACTAGAAACACCGAGAAGGTCCAAATCAATAGATCGATGGGTCATATCGATCCCCAACCTTCTAAGAACCGACGGGTCCCAAGACTGACAATGTTGGGAAGGTCTAAACTGATGGATTGACGGATCGTATCGATCCCCAACCTTCTGAGAACCGACATTGTCCCAAGACTAGCAACATTGGAAATGTCTAGACTGATGGATTGATGGACGTATTGCTCCCCAACCTTTTGAGAATTGGCTTTGCTTCGGCAACATCAAAAAGGTTCCAAGTTGCAGAGTCAACGGGGAAAATCGACTCAAATCGTCGGATCGGTGGGGAAAATCGATCCAAACCTTCTGAGAACCAACTTTTCTCCTGTAACATTGGGAAGGTTTAAAGCCGCCAAGTCGACGAGGAAAATTGACTCAAGCCATCAGATCGAAGGGGATAATCGATCCAAGATCTAAACGGTCTAAGAACCAGCGTTAATACGGCAACGTCTGGAAGGTTCAAAGCCCCCAAGTCGAAGGGGAAATTGACTCAAGCTGCTTGATCAATAGGGAAAATCAATCCAAACCTTCAGAGAATTAGCGTTGCTCCGACAATGTTGGGAAGGTTCAAACCATCGGTTCGACGGGGTAAATCCACTCAAACCGTTGAATCGACGGGGTAAATCGATCTCAACCTTCTAAGTACCGGTGTTGCCCTGGCAATGCAGGGAAAATTCAAATACTGCCAAGTCGATGGGGGAAGTCAACCCATACCACTTAGAACCTGACATCACCCAGAGATAGGCGATAGAAAAATGAATTAACCGAAGCTCAAAGATAGGCCCAATAAGAAATTCACAAAGTTGAACCGTTCGTGTGCAAGTTTTCAGAGATAGAAATCAGTACGTGAGCAGGATCTCAACAGCGAGCTTGGAAGAATTTGTTATGATGAAAGATCACGATGATGCATCTTTCCAATACATATATCCAGTTTGACATTAGTCGATGATGTGAGCTTGAAGAACATAATCATGGCCAAAAAATTAACAGCATCAAGAATCGAACGCTTGGAATGAGGCAACAGAATCACGAGTACCTGGAGTTAAGAACTATCAAGTGAACTAGGTTAGGGGCAATCGAACAAATTGCTTGGCATACCTAGCCACTCAATAAGTTCTTGAATCCAACACATAGAATAACCAACCCCATAAACTAGGGCACATACACCCACACTTGATCGAGGGATACCCAACCAAGCCCAGGAGGTAACAGCTGTGGAGTAAGCAAAATTTGGTCATACCACAAGTTTATAATGCCAAGTAAAGTATTATTGCAACCAAAATAGAGCCAAGTATTAAAACATGCTAAATAACTACAGAAATATTATTTACATGTACAGAGTAGCGATAAATAAATACGCAAGATAGATTACAACAGAAAAGCTAATCTTTCATTACTAATATCTTTTACGTACACGAACAAACAGCGATAGTCATACCCGACAATATTGGATAGTTTCATACCCAAAAGGAAAGGAAAAATACAGACTTGATGGACACATTGACATAAAATAAAAAACGCTTATCTAGCGCACGTGCTACTGAGTATTCCCTCTCTTGCCGCTCTGGCCACCTTTCCTAGTCTTGCCTGAATCAGTCTCCAACTTCGACCTCCTCGTGCTTTCCTTACTTAGGGTAATTTCACCCTATAAATGCCCAGACTTTCCTTTTGTGGCAGGGCCAGACCCTTCGGTTCCTCTAACATACGTGCCTCCGTCCTTTGGCTTCCAAAGCTTGATTATAGTTGGAGTCTTTTTATTGACCGCTTTTGTATCCTTTTTCAGTTGCAACCCCTCTTTCTCCTTCTTAAGTCTCTCTGCCATCGTCTCCTTATCAATCGTGTCCGACCTATCTATGATCATCACATCTTCTTCTCGAGACATGAAGGAATCCTTCAGGTTCTGTAATGCCGCTGTCTACTCAGAGTCCAATCTAAGGCCAGAGTTCGAAATGAGAATTAAACCAAAAACCGTCGTAGAGATAGTGGTGGAAGTGGTGAAGATGTCTGTGGCTCTCGAGCCCTGGGTAGTTGGAGGGAGAGATGGTTGATCTACAAGTTGGAAAACACGGTTGTACAGGTTAGTAAAGGACTCTGGAGTGGACTGAAGCTTTTGGAGTTCTGGACAAATGAGAGAAATACCTGAGCCAGGAGTTTGATCATGAACTTCGACTTCAAAGCCTCCTTCATCGGTTTTTGTTTCAATGGGTTGCTCAATAACAAGGGAAGGTACGTCTCGTGCAAAGGTTCATAAGCTAGAAGGGTGCAGACGGTTGTAGAACTGACCTATGTAGACGTGGGAACTGTCACTACTGGCTCTTGAGATTTGAAAGCAAATGTTTCACCTTAACCCGAAGAACTCGGGCCAACGAAAGCCTCAGCAGCCACATTCTCCTTTTCTTCTTTAATAATTCCTCTACCAACCGTAAGAAAGTCTATGTCCTCGAAAATGAGGTAGTTAGCCATTAGTTATTCCTCATAGCTCATGCCTCTGGCTTGGTCAAATCTAATCTACTTCCTCTTAAATGATGGCGAGAGTCCTAGGGTAGTTATCTCCTAGCTAATTCGAGCTCCCCTTATGCATGATGGCGCAAGGTAGAAGTGTAATATGGTAGTATCCATCCGAATCATCGTGTCTTCATGTTCTCTCTAAAGTTTCGCAAGTTACTCACGAGTAACCAAGTGATTGATCCCAACAGCCAACTTGTTAGATTCAACTTCTCTTTCTCTTTGGCCAATTTTGCATTCTCACCACGGAACCAAGTGAGTTCTATGGCCTATTCAGCAATGGCCAGATCCCATGCCTTGATGGCATTCTCTCCTTCATTGACTTACCCTTAAGTTTAAATGATTCCTCTAAGGATCTTTAAGCTAATCTTTAATCATAAGACATGCTATTACATGGGCATGGATCGCTTCTATCAGTAATTTAGCACTTGCAGTCTTTCCCTTCAAGGCAACGTTCCTATTTATCTTTAGCTGAGATATCTCATTCTCATGATCCTTGATCATTCTATGGTAGTCATCCCTTTATACCTTAAAGGAAAGAATCTGTTAGTAGTTAGCTTGATTCACATTAGAAATAGCTCGGACAAGATGTTGCCACTCAAACCCAACTTCCAAATCCTCATGGACCGTCTCACAATTTCTAAGAGAGGAAGCTCTATTTGTGGGTTTTATAGTTTGATCAAACTTAACCCTACGTAGGAACATGTGTGGGTAAGTAGCTTGAAGGAGAGCTGGACCCGATGGAAGCATATACTTCTCGGCATTTTTAGAAGAAGTAGGTGCAGTAGCAGTAGTAATAGCCTGGGAGGATGGCATTTCTTGTATGGCAGCAATCTGAATCTGGGTGCGGGGAGGAGTAATGGATGTTGTAGTCCCATGGAGATCATAGGAGTGGCTGTGAATATCACCGGGGGTGTCATCTTTACCATACCTTCTTCTTTTCTCCCTCCTCTCCCGATCTTTCTCCGCATGATGGGCTTCATCATCAGCCTCTCCATCTTTCCTTTTCCTTCTCCTTCTCCACTAATCAGTTTCATGGTGAGAACGCTGAGCTAGATTCGAAGTTCGATCTTTGTAAGAGCTAGAGTGTTGGTAGAGAAGATTGAAGAGCTCATGACCAATCGAACCAGAAATAAGGATAAGAATGGATTCATGTTGGAAATTTGAAATTATATTCAAGACAAGAATGTGTGTCGGTGATCCTATCCTAGGTGGTGTATGTATAGACAATGACCCCCTATATACTATAACAATTGTATGAACATGGTTTCAAAGTTGGAGTCTCTCGACATACACTTATGGAAACCACCCGGAGGTAGGGTGATATCCGAATGTATCTCTCCCATAATATCGCCGATTGTGAAGTCTCCAAATTCGCTTAGATTAATGAAGACGTCTCTTAGAGGGCATGGGTCTGTTGTGTTTCCTACAAGGGTATCCATAACTTATCCTCCAGTTGATTGATAAGTCTCGGTAATTAGCCGTTCAGGAGGAAGTGAGTTGGGAAGATCGAGGCTCATTTCCAACGATTCACTGTAGGAATCATCCTCTTCCTTGATGGCGTGGAAATCACCGTCATCGTCATTGTCTTTAGCCTCTTCCCTTTCCTCTACTTATTTCGCTTGTTTCCCTTCTCTCCTTTGGATCGGCTTGTCCTCCTTCAAGATCAGGGGCATCCTATTTGTATCATCCCTACCACTCGAGATATCTTCTCCAATAAGAAAGTCGGCCTCAACCTCAGAAGCCTCTCCAAGCCATACTTCTCCTAATGGACCGATTACATGCCTCTAAGCATTATAGTAAAAGCCACGAGAGGAGGTAGAGGAACGGGTTTGCATTCTGGAATCGCTTGGGGTAAGGGACTCAGCAGCAAAGAAATCTCCTTAGGTGAAGCAGACCATACTTTCGAAGGCTTTCGTTGGTAAGAAGGAAATCAATGAAACGTTAGGAAGCCTTAACCTCCTTTTAAATATCATAAGTCCTCTTATGCTCATCGCTAACATTCCAAGTTGGAATGCCTACAATGAAATAAGAAGTCAGTTAGAGACTAATAAGCTCCGACTCAAGGGAAATAGAGAAATAGAAGCTTACTCCTAGACAGCCAGAGACGGCTGAACCCCTCCAGATATCGAACAAAAAAGTGTTCATTTTTGAAAGCTGGGCGCTTGTTGTAGATATTTTCTATCAACTTGCACCCCCTCCAGGCTTCTATGATCATGTAGGATGGACAATCTTGCCTCCTCTTGAATTGTAAGAGGTGAGTAACCTCGACGAATCCTTGGGGGTGGTTGAACCTATTCATAAATAGGACATATAGCAAACTTAGGTGCACAAAGCCGTTCATATGTACTTGGAACAGAGCTAGTCCAAGTTCTTGTAATGCCACCATTAGGAATCGATTAAACGGTAGCACTACACCACCAAAGCACATATAGCGGTTGCAAGCAATGAAGTCCGGTGGA
This sequence comes from Allium cepa, assembly GCA_030765085.1. Lineage (NCBI taxonomy): Eukaryota > Viridiplantae > Streptophyta > Magnoliopsida > Asparagales > Amaryllidaceae > Allium > Allium cepa. The sequence goes on from CM060929.1 coordinate 819,963,324, forward strand.
GGGTTGTGTGCGAATTATGCTCTTGTTAGCAAGAGCACATCATCTTCCATAATGCTATGCTGAAGACATATGTTTTGGAGTAATCTAGTAGAAAGGACTGAAGGCATCTTCTTCGTCGGATCATGAAGAATTTGGAATCCTAGAGTCAACTGACCGATCATAGGTCCCGTTGGCACTAATAGGCCATAATATTCTAATGTAACTGGTTGCCTTAGTTCGACGGGAATGGATGGTAATAACGAAGTTGTTGAGCATCCGGCCTCTGAAGGTGTAGCAGCTCCACCACCAGATTTGAAGTGTGTAGACCGATGAGTCATTTTAAACAATATAACTCGGAGTTCAACACAGTTAGGTATGTTCTACCTTGAATGAAATTTCCATGTGACCAACATCCAAAATCCAAAGGATGCCGACATGTATTGACATGTCGAATTCTAAGAATTGGCGGGGCAAATGCAGTGTGTTGTCCATACAAAGTGAGTCAAGTGTCCCAAACACCATGAACGAACCATCCTACATAGATAGCTCACTCGTGCTAGGAAAAATGAGTTGCATCGCACTTTAAATTATCTCTTTTGGAGCACACCCGTTATCGATCGAAAATCAATTACAGATCCGATGTCCGGAGCGATGCGGAAAGTTTTTTCATTTCAAGATCATTGAAAGTGTGGAAACGCAAAATAGTGCGATGGAATCATCTAAAACATATGATTTTCGAAAATGAATCATCGTAATAGAATTCACATAGCGATTAAAACTTTGTTAGATTTCCAAAAGTGACAACCGAAATCGGAGAGCAGAGCTTGGCACCAAAACGACGTGTATTTAATTGAGGCAGAAATTCAACATCTGCCATTGTAACACCCTGTAAAATTTAATAAGAAATTTATTGATTAAAATAAGGTTAAAAATGGAAATTTTATAAATTTCAAAATTTAACCATGGAAGTTACACGATCACATCCATGGAATTTTCCGATCAATTACCATATATAATATGTTGAAACCGGAGTTAAAATGAAAAGGTTATAGACATTTGAAGTTTTGAAAGTAAAATTTAAATATTTGAATTTAAAAATATGGAGTTTGAATTTTGAAATTGGAATCTAAAAAGTTAATGTTGAGGGAGGCTTAACATTTGAGTAAGGGTTAAAGTTAACGTGTAATGTAAATTAATTAAGCTAATTAATAAATTAAAATGGGAAATAAATCAACAAAGGAAAGCAACATGATCAAAAAGGGGACCAGTTGACCCTGGATTCATGACCGATCGACCATTAGCGGTCAACCGATAGGGAAAAATAAGGGAACGATAGCTAGGGTTTTTCTTTTTGAATGGTCTGGTTTTTTCTTTTTGAACGTTCCAGATTTTTTTTGATTTTGATATAGCGGTTCTGGTTCCTTCTTACCTCTATAAATAGACCCCTAGACCCGCACTTTTCCGTCCTAAAGTTTTGGGAACACTTTTCCGTCATAAAGTTTTGGGAACGCTAGCGAATTTCTGTCAAAACTTTTTCCTTAGGGTTTCAGAAACAGTAAACTTTTTGGTGATTAATTCTAATTACTAATCTCTAATCTAAATTAATCATTCTTCTGCTTGTTTTAGATTTCTGAGATCTAATATGTGTATATACAATATTTGTTGTATATTTAAAAAGGGGAAGATCTAACATAGAATTGGGAGCGGTATAAATAAGATCTCGTCTTCTTTTTGTTCTTCTTTAGATCACAGAATAAGTTAGGATTTTCAAGTAAAAATTTCATATGTCAATTCTTTTTCTTCCTGAATCTATTCCTTTAGTTTTTGATTACAAATCTAATTTCTATGTAAAAAATTCACTTTGATGCATACTCCAAAAGAGGAAGATCTGAAAGAGAATTAGGCATGGTGGAATCAAATCCCGTTAGGAAACAAAAGTTCATATGAGGGGAAATATCAAGTTTTTCATATTTTTGTAATTGAATGGTATTTATTTGGATTTGATGTGTGCCTTGGGAAATTTTGGTAAATGAAACATAACACCTAAAACCCTCAAATTTCCCTAAGTAAATGTTAATCTTTGTATATGTTGGAATTATAATTGTTTTCGGTATTGGTATAAAAGAATCTAATTAACTGTTAGAATTAGATAATCTATGGTGAATGTAACCTATTTTCCCCCTTTTGAATTGAAGTGTTGAAGGCTTCAAAAAGAATATAAATTAGAAATGGTGTGTAAATTATGAATTGAATTGTTTGTAGTTTGCACCGCCTATTTCTACTACTAGAATAAATAAGGAATTCCTTTCTCACTTCCAAATGTTGCATACAAAGGTTAACTGAATATAGGCGATCTAGTTTATGGTGGTCTATTCATTAAAATAAAAAAGGGCTCTATTGTACTAATATGGGACAAGTGTAGATATTCCATATTTGTAAAAATCTATTTTATTTGGCTATGGTAGTAGCAGTTCTTGTTGGAATTGAAGATTTGTATGAGACTGATATTTCAAAATACCCTGTAAGCGAATTATTATCGAATTGTTATAATATAATGATTAGACTGTAAATTTTGCACATAAATTTAAGTGTATCTATGTATATATAATATAACATATTGATTATAGCATATGATTATAGCATATTGATCATGGTAATTTATTATTATAATAGTTAAGTAATATTAATATGTAGGAAGGGAGTTAGAGTAAATTAGGTAATCAAACCATCATTAGGGGCGTAATAAGGGGATATCTTATATGGTCTCAATTATGATGCATGTAGGGTGATATATATATATATATATATATATATATATATATATATAATGGATAGACATATAAGTTATGACTAAGTTATAGGGATGCGAGATTAGTCCAAAGCTGCATGCAAGTCTGTCCAGTTAAATCTGGCTACCAGCAGTGTGGCTTTGCTGACCAATGTGGGACATCACCTATAATAAATAACTACAGTGGATGCATGGTTAGTCCCAATTCTATAGGGTAAATCTGCCCAGTAATTTTGGCTACCATTACCTACGAATAATCGGACTAATGTGGGACGTCATGAGTGAGTTATGGGCCATAAATTGCATTTTGTATGCGGTAAACGAAATCTTCGGAGGCATCCGCATTAGGTTTTGATGTATTAAGTGGTTATGGTAGAGTCCGCCTCTTTGTAGGAGAAGTATTAAGTGATCTAATGGGATTTCTTGCGATATCAGCTAGTGAGAACCATGTAAGGACCCGCCTAGAGTTAGGTTTAAATGATGGGGGTCTGCCTATTTTATAGGACTTAAATGGTCTGAGTCTGCCTAAGTCCTAAGGAAAGAGGTATAAGTAGTTTGGTGGTTCTCGCGCTTGCATTATTAATGATAATCGCGTTAGAATTTGGAAGTGAGTTAGGTATTAAAGGACGGGGACCTACCTATTTTATAGGTATTAAATGGTTAGCGTCTGTCTAATCACCAATGGAGGATATTTAATGGTTTGGATGCTTTCTCACTACACCAAAATAGAGGATTCCCAATGAGTATAAGCGTACCCAAGAATTTCAATAACACTTATATGTGTCGCTATTGGGGCATAGTCATTTATTTGCAACGTTTATAAGCATTGGAAGATTTTTTTTTGCAACGTTTATAAGCATTGGAAGATTTTTTTCGCCAACAGTTATAAGCGTTGGGAAATAATATCTTCCAATGTTTATAAGCGTTGGGAAATAAGTTCTTCCAACGCTTATAAGCGTCGGGGAAAAATATCTTCCAACGCTTATAAGCGTTACAAATAAATACAAATAAATAAACACTTATCGGTAATGTGAATGTTAAAAGATATAATATAGACTATATTTAAAACGAAATATTATCTTAATTTAGCACATTATAACCCAATCAATGTCAATAAATAATATTCTTAATCAGTAATAAAACAAAGTATCAATTAACAAAAAAGAGATTCAATACATAATTAAGTTATCAATACATAGTTTACCAATTTCATACTAAAACCAATTGCAATAACAAAAGATAAGACATGGTTTATAGTTAAAGTCTACAAATACCGAATACGAAACTCTGGCCATATAACGAAGCATCGATCAGAAAATTCACATAGCTTGTATATTCCATTTTGAGGACCATCGTAAACTACTACATCTGGTTTAAGAACTTAAACCACCCAAATAACTTTCTCTACAGTCGGTATCACCTTCATAAAATGAAAAGTTGTTTGTGTTCTAACATTATCACTAAAACTACCATCCAATTTCCTCTTTTCTTCTGCTTCTTCTACAAGTACCTACATGCATTCAGTATCATATTAATTTTGAAATTTACTAAAAAGAATAACAAATAGTAATCAAGGTGATAGCACATGATTTAACAATAAAAGGACATTAAATAAAACAAGCAAATATGAAAGGACGATAATTTAAAATTAAGTACTTTATATATGTAATGACATGTTTGGATTTTGAGAAAGTAAAATACAAAACTAGTCGGATGGTTTTTTAATTTTTTTGATTAGCAGACACTAAAGACATTTAATTTAATATTTACTTTTAATAATACATAATAATATCATGATAATTAAGCTTATCAATTGTGAGATCATAAATTTTTTGGAGCCTGTGCTTTAGCATATGTGAGTTCAAGCCCTTAGAACCAATTTATTTATGGATTATTACTAGAAGAATTCTTCTTTTTTATTTTAGTAATAATTGTTGTTCTTTTATATTTTTTGACCTTCGTTGTATGTGGAATTTATGAATGATTTATCAAGTTCACTTGTTTGAATTAATTAAGTTTGTAATTTATTTCATATAATCCATTGTTTATAAGTACCCTTTGCAGCATATGCTAACTAATGTGTATGGTCAAAGATACTTCCATCTTTTTAAAGGTGAAAATGCTCAGATTACTAGTATGGATGTTAATGCATATGTTTCCACATTGGAAGTATGTGTGTTTCTTTAAATGGTTTTTCTGTTAAATTTTGTCATTATTTATTATTGTTTGAATATGCATTCTGGACACATATTGCAAGATTTAGGGAAGAGAAAAGGATTACCAAAGGAAGGAATAGCAAAGGAAAGTCTGATTATAAATAAAATTACACACTTGTATTCTTTCTATGTGCAATACAGGAAATTGAATTTCATACAAAAGTTGCCTAAAATGCCAAAGTTGATGTGGTTAAAAGTAAGGAAATGCAAAAGAGGAATCATTTCAGTTAGGTATTTATTGCATAGTACAAAATAGTGGGTATTGTTTATTCTTAAGGATCTAATAATACTTTGTTTTGAATGAAATTGTACATGGGATATTTTTTTCCTATAACAAATGCAATCCTGTATAAATACTTTCTTCCTAACGCGCTTTGGAAAAATGACCATAATTGAGAAACAGAAAATCCCAAATGTGTATGCATTCATACCTGAAAATAAACACATCACCCGTGAGTTACAACAAAGATAACTAGAACATAACATAAAACCATGCAAATCTTTATACGTTTTATAAAATAACTGGTCAGAACTAGTCACAATGGCCTCGGGTTTAAACTGAGGCCATTATGGCCTCAGTTTTTTAAGTTTAAACAGAGGCCATTACTGCCTCAGTTTAAATTGAGGCCATTCGGCCTCGTTTTAAACTAAGTCATTGTTGCCTCAGTTTTAAACTGAGGCCATTGCGGCCTCGGTTTAACATTGAGGCCACAATGGCCTCAATTTAAACTCAGGCCACAATGCCTCAGTTTAAACTGAGGCCAACATGGCCTCAGTTTTAAATCGAGGCCGCAAGGAACAATTGCTTCAGTTTTAAACCCTTTAGTGATTTGTGTCCATAAAAGTCGTATATATTTCATGCGTACAGCCATATACTTGTATGCAATTGTGAGTTAGGAGCCATTGCTAACAATTATACGCACATACACCCCCAAACTTAAATAAATAATTAAATGGTTGGCCATAATTTGAATAGCTCAATTTGGGCATTTGGGATAGCCATGCTCATGCAACAGGCGAGGTAAGTTAAATAATCACTAAGCTTGCAAGCAAGCTCTCTTGTGACTTAAACATTTTCTATATATTTAAATATTGTAAACAACTTCACATTATTGTTTATCTCTATATTTTATATTTTGCATTTATACTTAGAATTTAAGTGAACTGGAAACTTAAGTGTAATTATATATTTTCATAGTTGTATAAACATGGATTTGAGTCTAATTATACAATTATGGTTCATTTAATTGAGGTGCCTCGGTTAAACAAATGCCAAACTGAGCGTTATGCCTCGGTTTTAAACTGAGGCACAGTGCCTCAGTTTTAAACAATTAAAACTAAGGCACAGTGGCCTCGGTTATGGTGTACTGTAAGGTACTTGCTATCACATATTTTAATTTCTAAAACCTTAAGAGATTTGACTTAAAATGGTAGAATAGTGGACAAATTATGGTGTAGTATAATATGTATAGGGCAAATTGCATATGGCAGAAGACGTCCACATAGTGCATAGTTCACAGTAAGGAAATGATGAATTATACATTATTTGTAGTTCAATTTAAACTTTGCATTGCGTATATATGATGAATTATGTGTGATATGAAATCATTGTTTATGGTATATTTTATTCCATTGAACGCAGCTTAGTCTTATAATCCAACTCAACCTGATACAACCGATTTATGTGATATTCAGGGGAATTCATTAGCCAATTTATCATATGCATTATTTTCTAATCAAGAGTTTGCAAAATAATTTGGTGTGGTGGTAGGTAACAAAATTTATAATTAATAAGCAAACATGTAAGTCGCCACATAACTTTTAAACTAGAATTAGTTGTATGTATAACGGAACTTACTTAGATAGAATGCAGCAACAATGAGTAGTAAAAAATTTGGTTGAAACAAAAATAGAAAATTTCCAAATTTAAGTCATCACTTGCTCAATTCAGGCTTCTTGACTTCAGCAATAGTGTGATCGGTTACTTCAGCCTTCTAACCAAGGAATATTGAGGAACATCGCTAAACACTCGTCATCCTAGAAATAACTTTTTGCAACCACCTGAAAAATAAATTAACTATGAAAATTCAACAAAATGTTTTAGTAAATAAAACATCCATGCGCTCAAACAAGTGTTATGTCTTGTCTTCTTCAAAACAAGCAAGTGTAAGAACTGAAATAAATGTCCCATTAAAATAATTGTAAATAAGTTTTATTTATTAAAAAATGAAAATATTGCTAACTCATATCATACAATATGAAAATACAATCATTAACCATGAACATCATCCTAAATTAAAAATAACTGGACGATACAACAAACTGGTTCAACAGATGAATATACATGTGAAACACTAATATAGCAGGCAAGGAAAACTCAATAATGAAGTGAATCTAAATATATAAGTTTACAGGCAAGGGAAAGTATTACACAGTGAAAAACATGTACCAAGGTAGGAAAACTTGGCAAACATGTTCAATAAATGTACGGTGCATAGGTGTGTAAGTTTATAAGCCATATAAAACACACTAATATAAAGCATCATACTTGATTAAGCATTGTGTGAAAGAAAATTACTATTTCTGAACTCTGAACGCATACTTGATTTTGCACATACATTATATGTGGAAAGAAATTATACTTAATTTTGCATATACTTTATAAACATTATATGCATATTGTATTACATTCACTTCTAAACATCGTCATATTGTATAAATAATTAGCATGTAACAAGAATCCCGAAAGACTGAAATCAAGGTATGAGCTGGTGATATCATAGAGATTTAGGCCTCTCAAGTTTAGGAAATTTTAGTCAATTGTTAGTTTAAAAAAATCATATGGATTTTGATCTTAAATTTCAATGGACAATTTTAATAAATGATAACAAAACCTTGCATGTTTACTCTAATAAATTAGTTATCCCAACAATTAAAAAAAAAATCGATAAAAACTTAACCCAACACAGCCCAATAATGCAGTAATGCAACAACCCAACATGAAGTTATTATCTAAATATATCATCCACTTAATAAAAATATATCATAATTAAATTACAATTACAACATTATCCCCAATGATAATGCTAATATCTCTTCTCTACCGATGATGTTAATTGTTAAGGGTTAATTCCTTTTCGAAGTTCCTTATTCCTATATTCATTTTCTTGTAAATAATAACACCTAAGCTAATTTCAAAATTCAAATATATATTCACTCCATATTTTAAACTGCATAGCCAAAGTTCTTTAATATCAATTAAATTCTCAAGTTTATATGTAGTTCAATCTCTTGGATATAGTTTTTGCAGTTATGTAATGGCAGACTAATAGTTATTTTAATCTCCTAATGGAGACCACATTATAGGTCCATAAAAATGAAATTATTTAGCAAAATCATGTTCTTCAAGTGATGTAAATAAAATTTGAATCTTAAACTGCTTAAAATAACAAGACTTGAGAAATGTACGCTACCCATTTTTTTAAGTGGAAATTAGGTTGAAGGGCTTCTAGTTGCAGGGTAATAAGTTTTAAGGATAGCACTATTGAATAATTAGTTTTAAGAAAAATTTACAGGATAGTGATAAATTCATTTATATTTTGAAGTTATATAGGAAAATGATAAATCTTTTTATCATTATTTCTATATAGCTGAAAATGATAAAAAAATTATCCTTTTCTTGTGAAATGTCCTTAAAACTAATTTTTCGGAAGTGGTGTCCTTAAAACTTGTTACCCTGCACAAATAAGCCCTTGAAGTGAAAATCCCCTTTCTTAAACTAAAATTCTAGAATCTCATGTTCAGTTATAATTAAGATGTTGATCAAATTATAGTCAAAGAAAGTGAGGGAAACCTTAATATTCAACAGAATACTATGTAAATTGTTATAAAGAATATCATCTCAAGCAACCAGATATTAATAGTAGAACCCATACTTCATCTCTTGCTTCTTTGTTTGAACCTTTTTCATAACAATGTCATTCACATAGCCCTTACCTTATTTTAATATATTAACCTAGGAAAGTTTCTAATAATTTACTAGTTAGTAGGCATTTTTAAGTATTGTAGAATAATTCATTGATAATTTAGGATGTGAAAAAACCTTTGTCAAATCCGAGATATCATTTATTGTACATTTGGGATGTTATACAACCATTTTAATCATGTGTATGTGTGTGTATCTTATATAATCATGAGGAAATTCGCTAGCCCAAATTTATCAAAAATGGTCAGCCAACAAACTCTTGTTCACTAGTAGACCAGTATATCTAATTTTTTGATAACAACTTGGAAACCTACTCAATGAAATTTAAACGTTTCTTGGTGATAAGTAAATGCTTAAATTATATTATTCCACATAATGAATGCTACTTCTATTCAGGTTTCATTATTAAGTAAATCATATACTGATTCAAATTTATAAACTAAGCTTAAAATGTACCGGTGTTCAAATATAAATCTCTCATTTAGCAAATGAATCCTAAGGACCTAATCTCTAATACAATGCATACAATATATGATTTACAGTGAGTATAAAATTATTTTTATCATTATAATGATATTTTTAATGCATATATTCAAACTGAGCCTAGGATATAAAAGTATAATTAAGTGAAGATTATAGTATATCCTGAACTATTTTGTAATGTGGAATCAAAGGAAATTTTTTTGTATTATTTGACCTTTTACCTCAAACCACCCGTCAACAACAAATGTAATTCAAGCATGGTGAATACCAATAAGGATTAATGGTTAAAAGTTAATTAAGAAAAAGAAAGGCTGGAAAATCGAATTGTGAGTTCAGATCTATATCAAATTTGAAGGAATCCGAAAATTGAATTTGTTCAATTTCAAACAAAACTGAATTTGAGTCTGAAAAACCTTTAAATTCATAGCAGGTTGAAGCTAAGGCAAGAAGATGTATGGGTGATTTTTATGGTTGTGTTGAGAGTCTGTGAAGATGGACAGGGTCATGGTATGATGAAGACCGAGGGTGCCTGGGGTTACGGTTGTAGTTCTCCTAAATAGTTATTCAATCTTTGAATGCTGGATTTTAAATAGTATATGACAAAAAAGAACAGATGAATTTTCATTAAATAATAACCAAAAGGAACAGCTTAATTCGATTATCACCATAAAAATGAAATAAAAAAATCGCACGTGAGATCTGAAATCAAAATAGGCGACAGAAACCCTAGCAAAGAGAAGCATGAGGATGTGGTCTTTTGTAACATAAAATGTAAATTACAAATCTATCATACGTACTTCAATTATTTTACAAAAATACCAAATTTTCTCATGTTTATAAGTGTTGGAAATGCGAAACAATGGAAATAGCCGTGGGTATTTACAATGATAATAATTGTTGCAAATTTTAGAAACTAAGTGCTGCAAAACAACTAAATTAGTGTAGTGTCTCTTGCATCATTGATGTTAGTTGCATTGGAATTTTGGAATTGGACTGGAATGGCCTTTAGGCTTAAAGTTAAAGTTATTAATATTTGTAGCACACCATTTGGGGTGACTGTTACATTTGGTATAGTCTTAAATATATAAGACATAATTCTTATTTAAATAATACTGCTCAAGTACAGTTATGGTAAAGCTTGAGGTTTTCATTACACCAGACATTTGTTGTTCTGACCCACTCCTCATTATTACACTGGTTAGAGAGAGTAACGCTGATTTAGGAGACGAATGTGGAGGTAAAAACTTGATTGTTATCAATCTACTTATGTGTTTTTAAGTATTTTAATGTACCCAGTTCAGACATTTATGTTGTTTTAAGATATTGTACTATGAAGGCTTTTTGTAAATATGTTGTGACATCTACCAGGTTATGTTTATGAAATGGTTTTCTTTTATGAAATGGTACTTGTTTCTGATATTATACTTTATCCATTCTGTTGTGAGATTCCAAAAGCATAAATAGATAGCTCTATGTATTGTGTATTGTTTTTATTTTATCAATAGAAACAGCTTGCCTTAAGATAGGCCTAAGGTTCGATGGGATTTTTTAGGTCGAAATTAGGTCCTTTTTGAAACATGTTGTTGCACCCACAGATCAAACATGCCATGAATTCCACTATCTCTCTTAAAGATGTTATTAGCCCGATCCAAGTCACCATCACCATCGTAGTAACCTCAACATTCATTGCTGCAAACCTTTAACCGAAATTAAGTGATAGGGTTTTGTGTTGTTTCGGATCCAAGCTATTTGAGCAAGGGCATGGCGTTGTCGATTGACTCAAGGAGGCGGCGACAGCACCAAGGAGCGGCCGTAGGTGGAGGTAATGAAGGCAAGTCGGTGGCGACGAGGCTTTGGTAGGTCGGAGGTAGGTGATTAGGGTGGAAGTTGATTCGACGGTAGAAAACTAGGAGGAAACCCTAGGATAGCTTGGGGGAAAGTTGAACCAAAAGAAAATGAAGTGTAAAAATTTTCTATGTACACAATTTATAGGAAAACCATATAGCTCAGTACCAAGTTAAATTGCTCGGGACCGAGTTTTTTTCCTCCCTCTATGCTATTCCTGAAGCTTTGTGAACTACTTTCATACCAACCTAAAGTGCAACGTAGTATCCGGAGTGTAGATAACACCGCTAATGCAAGAGATGGAATGCCAACTAAAAACCATATGAATGGTTAATGAAAACCAATCAAGTGAAAGCAACATCTCAAGACAACATTCAAACAAGCGATTGGGATTCATCGAATACAGTCCAGGACTTGTCTCATTCCAGAGTGTTTTGTTTTTAATGAAAAACATACTATAGGGGAATACATGAACTAGGTTTTTAACCAAGCATAATTCAACAGAAGTTAGAAAGTTAAAACGAAGATGAAACAACTCGAAACTTAGCAGGCAGGCTTAGAAAAAGAGAAAGAAAATATCTCAGGAATTCACACCTCAAAATTGCTAAGGAAACAACCCGGCGTCGAGTCATTTAACTCGGTGCCGAGCCATTTTATCGCTCTAAAATGACTCCCTGACTTCATGTTACCTATTCATTATTCCTCTAGAGTATGCCTAATTTTTTCCTAAGGTTTTGATGACCCATTATCAAGTTTTAGGAGAAGACAACTCAAATATTAAAGCAATCCAAGTGATGAAGGATCCATTATTTAAGCTAAGCAAACAATTAGAGAAAAAGCATAAGACACATTAACTCGGAGTAGGATAAAGCAACAAAAGAAGATGAGTTATTTCCAATTAAGGAAATGAATCGGTACCGAGTTGTTTTGACAACTCCTATGCTCATGAATTCTTCTGTTCAATTATGGGCCAACTATTAGACTCTGCTGATTACAAGCTTTCGACCCAACACCTCCTTTCCCTCTTTAAATACAAACCCAGGAGCAACTAAAAGGGGATCTGGTTTCTGGCATCACTACATCGAAGCTCTGTCTATTCTTCAACTTCTATCTCCACATAATAGACAACAAGGAAGTTATTCTATGAAATTCTAGGGCTTAGAATTTGTCTAACACATGTGCTTGTGACTTATTCTCTTTCAAATCTCTTGTAATCTCAAACAAACTACATCAAATCTATAAGTAACAATGCTACAAAGTGGACATAGGCCATAGATTACCGAACCACTATAAAATCTTATATCTCTCTACTTTATTTATGCTACTTTTCTTTTAATATTATTATTACTTACTAGATCTAGGACTCAGAGGTTCCATATAACATATCTTTGGGAGTTGATCCATTTTTGACGTTACCATGATAGAAATGTCAAACATTTTTATTTTCATTCAAAATGTAGAGGAAGCGTGTATCCATAAGAAAAAGCATTAAAAGGTACATAGATATTTCTAAAACTATAGGCGAACAACATATTGTTAATTGTTAATGATATGCTTATGTTAAAATCAGTTCTAATTTGGTTGTTTAATACTTGATATTGGATTTGTAAATTATATTTTTATAATACTATAAAAGGTGTTGGGAATGTCTTGTACAATATGCATACACACCTTATTAAAATATTTAATATGGAACATGTAAGATAAATTCTTTAAGTATTCATAACAGGAATTTTCATCATGTTGTGTTGTCTACAATATTGTGATTTTCTTATGTATTTGATGCATGAAGAAAATATCAAATCTAAATTAAGATCACTAAATGGTAGTATAGAGCGTTCTCAAGTATTTACGAAATACTAAAGAATTGTTTACAGAAACAACAAACTTCTTATGAAGAAGTGTTCAGACATGAACTTCATAAATGCTATCGAGTATAATATGTCAATAGTAAATTCATGTTCAAATCTTAATTAGAAAGTTTAAGTTGGAAACATTCCAAATGAAATATTATGGCTGATTGAATGAAAAGTCTCGATACATTGCCTTGAATAGCGCCACAATAAAAGCAATGTATGTATATAATTGCACAATTTTATAGTTGAGCTAGAGGATATTCCAAGTATTAAGAGTACTAATCATTAGTATATGATAAAAATGCAATAATAAGAGCTCATTTAAAGTTGAGAAACATATTCTGAATAGTTCCGCATGATAAAGGTAGTCTATTAGCATCAGAGAGAATTTATTGATAGACTAGATACTTAAAACAACATAGTAGATCCATTCATGAAGGATCTAACTTGATCAATTCTCATCAGACTGAACGAAGGGATGAAATTGAGATTTCATAATTGGCTCCAAGTACAAGTAGGTGGTTGGTAGAGTTAGGAGTATTCCCCTTCCTCCATTGACTCAAGCATTAAAAACACAAATTCAAGTAAAATTAAGACAACAGCGCATAGTGCTTTCAGTATGTTAGCTCTCTCTGTAAGGATTTGAATTCAGATTCAAATGGAGTCAATCGATTCAGCATTCAACATGTACTGATTAGGCGGTAGTCAAGGTAATTTATTTATTTACAATTATACATAATTATTTCATAATTATTTTGATTCAAATGTGCTTATACTATATCTCTACATCATGAATCCTTATATATATATATATATATATGTATGTATGTATGTATTTTCGACATTGTTTGTGGACATGTGTATATGTATTATGATTAAAATAATTATATATAAATTTATGCATACGTGACTCTTGGCCAACAATTTTTTTCTTTTTCGTGTTAAATATTAATTTTAAAAGGGATTTCAGACAAAGTTTGATTTTTTTTTAATGTATAAATTACATTTATAACATTGTTAAACCATACACGTAATTATTTTCGAAAATTATAAAAAAAAATTATTGTATTATATGTATGTATTATTTAAAATCGTAAATATATATATATATGTATACATATACATACACATATTTATTTTAAAGTACACAATTTTACTTTAATATATTATATATATTATATGTATATACATTTTAATGTACATTAATTATACCAATGATTATGAATTTTTGTTTTTAGATCCTTTAATCATTTACGTACGAAATTTTTTTGTTAATTCAAAACCATAAAGGATTATTAAAAAAGGATTTTTGCCAAACATATCACAGGGGAAAATATGTGCGAATATATATATATATATATATATATATATATATATATATATACCCATTTATTTTTAAATATATAGTGATATTTTATATTCAAAATTTTAATATTAATTTATATATACACATATATGTAAATATACATATTTATATTATATATATATGTATGGATATTTCTAAAAAAAATATTTTGCATATTTACATTTATTTATTTTATTTTATCAAAATATTATTTTTGATTTAAATTTCAAATTATAAAATATTTTAAAGTCTAGATCTAGATCTAAAATTAAAATTTTGAAATTTGGATTTAAATTTAAATTTGTGATTATTAATATTTGCATTTTCAAATATAATTATTTTAAATTATTATAAATATGTGTCTATGTGTGTATATCAATATATTAATATTTATGCTCTTATAAATATATTCTATATTATATTGAAATACACACACAAACATATATGTATTTATATATCTGTCTGTGTGTGTGTATTAGACAACACATTGGTACATGGAGTGGCTAACATGTCTATTGCGGTTTAAATCCAATATCTATATACGTTTATGTTAAACCATATACACTTTATATGTCGCACATGCGCACGTGTATATGATATGCATGTTCATATTATATAATATACATACAGTGTCAAAATAAAAATTTATTTACATATTAAATAAAATATTGGTTTTCTTTAAAATAAAGTTAGATTAGATCCAGATAAATTTAAACATCGTACGCCTAATAAAGATCCAAATGAAATAATTTTTTGAAATTTACCCATTTCCCCCGCCGCTTGCTGACCCATTTCCAACATAACATTGTTTCAAAAATCTTAAAGCACGAGACTGAGCCAACTTTAACTATGAGATTGTCCTCCATGATAGGAATGGCTTCTTCATCACTGAAGACATAAATGGGTATTTGGCTCGGTTTGGGTGCACTTTTTAGTAGACCCATCTTGTCAAATGTCTGTTTAAAGATAATGTTCACGGCTGCTTTACTATCGACCATAATGTGTGATGCTTCTAATAGACCAATATGAGCAGTGATTATGAGGGCAACATCATGAGGGGTTGTAGATACCATGTTTATCAACAACCTTGAAATAGGCCCTTGGTTCAAGCCTTCTTGCATTTTTAGATCTGCCTATTTCAAACATAATTTCCTTGGTCTTTCGAGCTTCATTAATATACTTTTTCTTGCTATTGTTGCTAAAACCATCCACATGTAAGTCCCCCAAGCATACGTTAATAAAATTTTGAGGTGCCGATAATGATATCGACCCTTGTCCTGTTAGTTGCACATTTTCTGGCTCAACCGAAGGTGTGCCCCCTACGCATTTTTGATTCTTAGAAATTCACTAAGCTTTTCGTTTCTCACAAGTCTATTGATGAAAATTTCAGTCCTTCGTGTGATGGCCATTTTTCTTATGATAATTGTAATATTTTCCACTTGTTTGGGCTCTGGATGATCTGACATTCTTGCATGTGGATATGGTATCTTGTCTTGTGTTGGTGCATAAATTTGGGTAAAAGAATGGGTTAGCCAGAGAGTTTCCATAGCTTAGAACTCTCGTTTCTAATTCTTTGCCGGGGCAAACTTCCAGCTTTCACCCATTCACTTTTGACTCTTACCCAATGCTCTCTTGGATTCTTTAATTCGAATTAGAGCATTGTAAAAAATAATTTAGGGATATGCATTCTTGTTATATTAAGTCTTTCCAAAACGGGGTATTTCTCCACAAACTGCGAGTGATGGCGATCAATTTTGACTCTTCTGACATGCCTTTGACTTTAGCAGCAATCTCATTAAACATCAACAATAATCCTTAAGGGATTCCTCTTTCCCTTGTTAGATGTCAGCATGTAAACTTACCCCTGCTCGTGTGTCTCTTTAAGTGAACAATTGAGTCATAAATTATGTATTTAGCTAATTCCGAGAAAGGATCAAGTTTGGGGGAAAATTCTGATACACTTCAGTGCAAGTCAAGTGAAAGTACCTAGCAAGAATCTGCACTTAATTTCGTCTGAGGCCCAAATGGCCTGCATTTGCATTTCATGTAAAGAAATGTGATCTTTAGGATTGTTTGATTCATCATAAGATAACTTTAGGGTTTGAAATCCCATAGACAATAGGGCCCTCATGATCTCGATAGAAAACGGTTTAAAATTCTTGACTTTTGGTTTTGTATAAGAACCAGATTTATCTTCTTGAAGCTTTTTCACTTGTTCAAATAAATTTAGAAACAACATACTATAATCACTATGGAGACTTAAAGGTTCGGTAGGTTCAATATTAATGTTCATGCTTTTAGGCCAAACCCTAGAAGGCCCACCAAGGCTTATCCTTTCGGAGCTTAGTGTTGGGACCTTTTCAGATTTGCCTTCTTTGGCTACCCAAGAAGTTTCTAGCCTAGCTTCAACGGCGATTTCTTTGACAAATTTAGCTTCAAGCTTCTCCCAGTTCATTTATCTCTTTCCAAGGTTTCGGTTAACCCTTAGAGGCTGAGTTTCCGCATCAACAAAAGCAGTTGATATTATTTCCATACGTTTAATTACCTTCCTCGTCTCAGCTTGGTGCTCATCTAAGTGTTTAGTAGTGTTTTCAAAAAATGCCAGCATCATTTTTCAAAACTGCTCATTTGTAGATAACAAAGAGACAGATCCCTTGGCAACTTTTTAATTTATCATCCCAATAAGCATTTCGGTAATCTCCTCCTCAATTATTAGTGATTGAGTGTTCTTTCTTTCAGAAGATTTAGCTTTCGTTTTTAAGTAAGATTAACAAGAAGTAGATAATAAGAAGTAGTATGTAGGAACGGAGTTTGAATAGCTCTCCTTACGATGCCAAAAATGTTGGATTATTTTTAGTTTAAGTCCAACACTCCAAATTTCCAAAAGCAAATTCCAGAAGCAGTAGTACAAAAGCAAGATTTAGTCAAAAGCCATATGCCTAGGTCGAAGGTAGTAAGAATATAAAGTGTCGAAATTAAGAACAATGAAATTCATATTAGTTCGAACTTGTCCCCACGGCTAATATTGAGAAGATTCCTTAATACTTTGTAACTTGATCTATAAAGGGCTTTGCAATGTCAACTTTGCACTATCCTCCCTTACTCATCAATATGGAAAAGCTTTAGCCTTATAAAATTAAAATGAGAACAAATGACTATTTCAATTTACAATATACTATTAGGCTTTCAGCATTCAAATCCTCTTTGTATGCATATATGCCTTGTATCTATAGGCATCTTGTAGCTTTTCCATTAGTGGAAAGCTTTTCAAATGGATTGCTGACTTGGATCATTTTTCGGGCTAGGATTTGTACATGTGTCATCATCTGATTGCATGTAGATTAATGATAGGCATTTTTATTTATACTTTGGATACCTTGACCCATATACGTTTGATAAGCTTTAGGCTATGTGAGTTGTTGATGTACTTAGAGGTTATCTTAGTCATTGATCTTGGTATTGTATTAAGGCGCTTTTGGTCTTGAGTAGAGGTAACTAAAGTTTCATATGTTGGACTAGGGATTCATGGCCTGTACTCTTGGTTATAGCAGTCTTGGGCCATTTCTTTAGACAACGACATTCGAAGGGCCATGGTAAATTATTTAAGGGTAGTACATAGCCTCAAGACTGTAGCACTCTTTGAGGTTGTTAGTCTTTCGGTGTAAAATTGACCTTGTAGCTTATTCTTTCAGTTGAAGGCCCACGCTGAGGCATATGCTTTCGTTTAAGGTCTATTGGGTGACCGTTGTCCTTTATACGAGTAATATGTGTTCTACTCGATTTTCTATGTATTCTGGGTCCGTTCTTTAGGACTTAGCATTATGCTTGACATTTAACCTTTGGGCATTTATCCTTGGAATATTTTTCTATGCTTCGGTATAAGATCTTAGAATTCAAATTGAAATGCCGAAGGTGTTGTATGAATCTATATACAAAGTTTTTCATTGACTTTTAATACTTATGGGAATTCAAATACTAAATAGCATCTTTGAGCTTAATCTGAAGGGTAGACAGTGTCGGTCTTCCTGTGCATTGAATACTTCGTGAATCTTCTTTTTGGACTTTGGCATGTATTATCATTGACTGAATATAACTTAGTAAAAATTATGGTACAAAATAAAATATGGTCTGTGGAAATATATTGTAGACGGTAAATTATTCATTTATATTAGATATTATAAACTGGACATTGGTAATTAATATCATTATTTGGATTGCTATATATAATATTATTAATTTGAATCGATATATTAAGATATTATTTTTTGTACATAGATATTTGATGTTTGGTTTCAATCGAATAAAAATTAATTTTTTTTAGCAAAGCTAGCCGGCTTTATTGTGGACCGTCCATATATATATATATGTGTGTGTGTGTGTGTGTGTGTGTGTGTGTGTATGTATGTATGTATGTATGCATGCATGCATGTATGTAGTACGTATATGTATATATAAAGAATAAGAAACAGATGTCCAGCACATGCGTTAGAACAACTTCAGGAAAATATAACACGTGAAGTTGGAAAAAAAACCAACCTACTTAAGATAAAAAATCCTAGCCCTCCTTCGAAGAGGAAGATCCGCTCCTATCACTCTCATCACTTCCGTCATCCATAGATTCATGCCCAATGACATGGCAAAACCTAAAAATAGAAACGCTAAGTTTGGAATTAAGTCCACTAATTTTGAGCAATATAGATATTTCCTATCCCAATTATCATCAGCTAAAAGAATGTGATTCAAATCACCAACTCGTTTAAGAATAGTAAGAGCTAATCCTTCGGCCTCAATGTGATAAAAAAAAGTTGCTTATCCTCCTCATCATCGACTATGTACTTATAAAAAAACACCATTAGGATAATACCTCATCTCCAAAGGCTCATGAATCCATGCCTACTCAGATGCACCCCAAAAGAAATCATCCAAGAGAGGTGGAACCATAACTCCCTTGTTCGAAGAGATAAGCACCGTCTCGTAAGGAGCAACAATAGTAGCTAGGCGAGGCATAAGAACCCGCTTTATAACCATATGAGGAAGTGGAGTTCGATCAGAAAGCGAAATAGGGGGCCGAAGGATTGGCAAGCTGTGAAAATATCAGGTTTCTAACTGTAATGAACAGCAACAATAACAACGCACCCTTCAATAATACAAATAGAAATTTGGGAAGGAATAGGCTTTACCGGAGAAATTTAAATCAGAGCCTTGGAATAAACTAGCTTAATTCGAGCTACCGTGCTTACATCAAAACATTTAATTTTACCAACTACACTCGCCAATCAGTTAAGACCAATATTGGGTTACCGTGCAGGAGGGATGTCAGAGAGTGTACCCAGATTGGAATGGAAAGGATTTGTTTCCTATCTTTATCCACCGAAGGACTCCAAGGAGTAATAATGAAAGGCTGTCTTGCAATAATGGAAGCGTCCGCCTCAAGGGCATGAAGCCTATCATCATTCCTGAAGAACTTAAAAAAGAACATAGAGTTGTCGAATGTTTTAAATTATATGTAGGAATATTTTAAATAATATACTTATTTGAGTAAATGATATTCAATTTAATAATAAATTTATTACAATAAATATTAGATTTGAAATAATACTATTCAAATTTATTATTTGGAAAAAAATTATATATACATATATATTTATATTCAAGACAATATTATAAATTGATTTTTAATTATCTAGTTAAATTTATCATTCAAATAAAATTATAATATCACAAATCCACATTTATTTTATTTATAGTTAAATTCAAATACAAATCCAAATATATTAATGATATTAAAAATGATTTAACGAAAATGAAAATTATTGATGATAACACTAAAATTCAGTGCATGATGAATTAAAAAGAATTGAAACTTTTTAAATTCATCCATTTTACCCCACTGCCTAATGGACCCTATCCTAGACGAACTACCTATGGTTGACCTACCTTCCTAGAAGGCAAATGCAATCGACCTATCACATTTCAGTGAGCGTTCCCACTAAAGCCATTTTAGTTTCTCATGACCCTGAGTCATTTATGGTTTATCTTTGTTATTCATTGATAATATGTTGTTATATAAAGAGTTAAGAGTGTGCCCTAATGGAAATTCAGTAATTTATTATATAAATTAACTCTTGTATAAGAATCCTGGTCAAAATAAAGTATGTTTTTTATTTTATTTTGTTAATGTATGTATTATTATATTGCGATATAAGTAATGATATGGATACATTAAATGCATATAAATAGAAAATCTTTAGGAAGTATTTAGTCGATTGAAGTTGAGAATATTTTGTAACCATGTGTTTTGAATCAGACGTTTAAAATACTTATCCTTAAATTATTCCTAGTTAAGATGTGTTGGGAAAAGATATTGATAGATTGATTGAGACTGATGTATGTAAGACTCTCGATACAATGGATGAAGAATACCCATGGCATTAGGGACATCAGGGGTTACGTACTTGTGGTTGTTGGAACAATCACATGATGGCTTAACGAGGTACTTTTATAGGTTAATAAAACTGAGTCAAAATAGAAGATCTTGTGTAATGATGTGTAGTAGTCTTCGAATATTGTTGATCTTAAGTACCTAAGTTGTACTTTGATTAAGGTCTACTGCATAACATCACGATCATGTTATGACCAAGTTGGGTACATGTTGAACTACTTGAAAACACTACTCAAGGTAGTCACCTTTGTTGTAGAAGGTTAGCATCGCTGTAATTGGTAATCGACTTAAAGTCAAAATTCCTGGTTAGGGTAAATCAGTTAATCGATGAATGTTATCATCTATCGGATTGAACCTAAGACATTAAAGTGGTATTATGTAATTGACTATAGATATTATTATTATAGTTTTTGATTATTAACCAAGCGCTAGAAATTTTAGTGATATAGTGATGAAGAAAACATGTAAAAAATATCGTTACTTAGGGTATAGTTTAGAAACGATTAAAAATTAAATTCTTCATACATGATCTATTAGCAACTAAACTCGTGTCCAATGCTATACTTCAACAAAATTCATAAGCCTGATGTTATACTTTAGAAAAATTCATAATAGCTTTAAATTTTAATTGTTTAAATATTACTAAGGATTGAGTTCACACTAGACAGTTGACCTAATAATGTTTTAGCAATTTTTTGAATTAGATTTATTTAAGTTAATTAATAAATATTATAAATTAATAGTTAAAAAATAATAAAAATGTTGTATTAAATTTTTGTGGCTTATACTTGTACATTAGGGCCTTAGAATTAACTAAAATAATATATAGTTATTGTATATTAATATATTATTGAAATAAATATGCAATTAATTAATATATAATGTTATTATGTTTGAAATCATATGATTAATTCCCCGAGGACTGTCCGTATACATGAGGGAATAGGGGTTTGAATGCTTCTCTTTGACAAAGATCATACTAGAGTTAAAAGAGAAGGAAAATGTGAAGATATTTTGTGATGTTCGATAACTACAAATAACCTCATCTTCTCTCATTCAAAACACACAGAATACGCCTAACCTCCATTAAACTAGTTAAAGCCCATAGTTGGAACTTACGCACCAAGCGAGAAAGAAAAATTTATTGTCCGAGGAGGAAGAGCTAATAACACAATGTTTCAATAACTAACAGATCTAAGGTGAACAATTGATTTAAATTATTCATTCCATCATTATATGCGTAACTGATCGTCGAAAATAAAATAATATTAATTTTCAAAATTAAATTAATTTATATATACATGGGTGTATGCATGTGTGTATAAAACAAAAGTTTTAGGTTTGGCCTTTGATACTAATATATGTGTGTATATTTCAAAATGATACAATATTAATATCATATATGTATATAAATATGTGTGTGTGTTTATTTTCTAACGGGTTTACCTAAAAAAAGTGCCTTGACATTAATATAAACGTACGTACGTACACACACATATGTGTGTGTGTATTCATATCAAAACAACATAACTTTAGAATTACATACACACACACAAATATATATGTGTGTGTGTGTATAGAATTTAACTCATAATTAAGAAACAATACTTCTTCCTTTTGGCCCTATTTTATTAAAAAACTATACATACATACATATATATATGTATGTATGTATATGTATATATATTAGATATTAATTTGGATTGGATTATATTTAAATTATACATATGTGTATGTGTGTATGTGTTCACAAGCCATATATACATGTATATTTTTATTAGCTGAAAAAATAATTTTATTTTGATCATTTTTCGATCAGCGAATGCAGGTCTAATAGCGATACCTAAGAGCTGACAGGTATTCCTATAGTCATGGGTCAGAACTAGTACTTAAAAATCATATTTTACACTTTTTAGAAGGTATAGATTTTCGTTTCTTTCTTATAATTGTTTTTGATTCACCAATTTTTATTGCTTTTAAAGGAAATTATAAAAAATGAAAAAAAAAAGATATGAAACCATAAATATTCTTTTTTTACATTTTCCTTCCATTTTTCAGATATTTCAAAATTTTGAAAAAGTGGCGATCTGAACATATATGGATAGAATTATAATAGGGTCTCGAAAAGCAAATAATTCTTTCTGGGCCTTTATTCTTTTTTGAGGTTTACTAGGATTTTTAGAGGTTGGAATTTCAGAGTGTATCATATGTGATCCTTTACTGAGTACATGATACACATACAAAGAGACAAAATATATTAAGGAGATGTTATATTAGATATACACATTATATGTTCATTTTGTATAATGTGATCATAAATCTCAATGATCATTGGTACCCTGCATTGTTCATCTCACAATTATTCTTCATTTACATGATTTGTTAACTTTCGTATTGTGAATACGACTCTTCAATGGATAAAATAAAACTAGTAGATTTTAAATTAAAATTAAATTAAATTATAGTATACATACATTTAATAAACAAAACAATAAAACTAAATTGAAATAGAACTAAATTCAAATAATAAACCTTTTTTTTTAATCAAATATTACTAAGCATGATCTAAAAATGAATTACTCATGTAGACGCAAAATAAAGGTCTAATCCAAAATTAATAAAAGGAAATTTTCCTGAAATTTCCCCTTTTCACCAAGTTGTCAATGCACTTGATCCAATAGTTACATCCCTTCGTTAAGATTTGATCCGGTCTCTAGGTTGCAATCCTCTATGCATAAGGATCATATTCAATTATACCCACTAAATTTAATAACATTATTTGGTTATTTAATTCTCATCATCAAAATCATCTTATAATCGATTTCTATATAAGTGAGGACAAAACATTTTAGGGATAAAGTCAACTGTTCTCGAACATATAACAACTATCAAAATCATGCCAAAATTAATCATATCATAGTATCGATGATCTAGACCAAGTATCAGCATTTTGGCAAGCCGTAGGGGATTAAATTGATTTACTTTTTAATTACTTTTAATTAAATATCACACATCAATATTATTTGATTTCTAAATTTCAAGTTCAATTTTATATTATATTTACATTCTAGGACAATTGGATCATACGATTATATTTTACTTCATAGATCATTCAAATATAACAAATTTCGTCGATTTTTAAGTTATCAAATTCTTGAATGTTTTTGTTGATTTCGCATCGATTTAATACTTCAAAAATTAATTTATCATGCATATGGATAGATATGTGTGAACTAACTTCACCATTGTTCATAACTTACAGATATCTTTCTATCCTTTCTAGTTTCATCAAAAGGTACACATATTTCCTATTTTCGTTTAAACACTAGTGATCTTGGTCATTTGTTTGGGCAACTTTTGATCCGAATAATCCGTTCTTTGATCCAAATATTATGTTGTGGGAATATCGAGATAGTTTCACATCTGCAAAGTTCAATCGTCAAAAGAAAGAAAGAATTTCATGACTAAAGTCAAAAACTCATGTCCTCGCCGCTGGCCATCACCAGCGTCACTTTCGGTCATCGGGGCCATGAACTTGTTCATATCAACCTACTCTATATCATGGTGCCACTCGCCTTACCTATCTCACCGTCGATTACTGCAGATATCGAGAATATAGGGTAAAACTAGTTTTATATTTCGTATAGAGTTCCATTGTCGTTGAGTTTTAAGCATCAAGGCCACAACCTCCACCAACCTTTCTTCCAGGAAAATCCAACGGTGATTAGAATGCATGTGATTGTGCTTGTAGAGGGATAAAATCAACATTGACTATTTTTCAACCATCTACGGTTACACATAGTTCCAACATACACCATTTTTCTACCTCCAACCACTTGTAGATAAAAGCCCTCATCCTCCATTACGCGATGTTGTACTTGTTTGGCCTTCATGTGCATAAAAAGTCATAGCTTTAGTAATGGTAGCTATCAAAAATACATACTTTTGATGGCCTTATTTTTTATCCCTGATAACTTCTTTCGATGGTTGTCTCATTCTTTCGATATTCCGATAAGAAATTCTCTAGGTTTTCAATAGGGTTATTTCCGTTAGCTTATCTCTGATATGGAGCTGTCAGACATTTTGCAATGCTATCAAAAAACAATTCTATAGCAATTGCTTGTTGACTCATAACTATGTTGTATGAACTTTAAAAAATTCTATTTGTTTCCACCTTCGATACATCATATATTCTATGCTAAACTTCAATTGTGTGAAATCAAAAGTAATTGAAATAGTGTTGCCTACATTCAGCACTAGAAATTTCAAGGATTGAAATAAGCCATGTGAATGCTACAAACTATCAGAAGTATGAGTAAGAATGTTTCCAGTCAAAACAGGAAATTTCATAGTGCTAACTTAATATACATTTTTGTAACAGCTTCTGATTGTTACTACTCTCGCATACTAACTCCAGATACTACATTCTTTATAATATTGGAAAGAAGACTTCACTGCCTCTCCAGTGATACCAAAAATAGGTTAAGGAGCTGAGATTATAAGGTCCCAAAGTAGAGAGAGAAAAAAAATTATAGTGGAACTACAAAACTGTTTTCATAGTCATTTTAACAAACATTTTTACCTAATCTAACACAATTATCATTTTATCATTTGAGAATTAATTTCATTTTAATGTCTCGACGGAAATTTTTAGAGCATTAATTCGAACGTTAATTATTTTTATTAATTAGCTCTTAATTTCTCTAATTTCCCTTAATTATTTATCCAGCTAATAATTCATTGATTAATCCTATTATATTTAAAAAAATAAAAAATCACCATAATTCTAAAAATGATATCCTTTACATCATATAAAAATCAAAGATTCAATAATTATTTTGGATTATTTGGAGAAATTGCCATTTTCAACCATTAAAAATCATAATATGTTATTTTCAATATGTAAAGAATCTAAGATTGAAATCACTTCTCTAAAATATGTCCATACACAATACATAAAAATTTCATAAGGTTCGGACATCATTAACATAAGTTTTATTGTAGAAATCTCTCTATTCTAACTAATGGCAAGGTTGTATATTAAAAAATCATAAGTTATATCGTCATAATAATCATTTTCACCTCTAAAGTACTTTATATTAGAGTAAAATTCATAGGGAAGACATATTACCCACGATAATTATGAAATGTTAAGTGTCAAAGGTTAGGACTTCTTCTTTCTTTAGCTCTTCTCAAAGCTACCATTAACTCCAATTTATTTTATTTTAGTTATGAATGACAAATGAGAAGGAATGATTGTTAGGGCATATTTTCTCATGGTCTGGACTTTGGCCCGTTAACATTCTTTTAGTAATTAAACACTCTTTTTTTTACTTTATTCTACCGAAAATAAAATATAACAAACCTATATTCATCTTAGTGAATAAAAAATTATACTTCTCAATTACTCTCATGTTAATCTAACTAAATTTTAATGAGTGTCCAAACACAATTAGTTAATCAATTAACTATTGGTTAATTCCTTAGAATAAATCATTCTCGTTAATTCAAATTAAAAGTCACTTAATCAATTTTATTAAATCTTCCCTAGAACTACAAAAAAATATTGTTACAATTTCGGACCTCTTTGGACATTTCCAAACCCTATCGAGTCTTTTCGAACTTCGTCTGGTCTTTTATTAACCAAAAATTTGCAACATCACATGCCAAGAATTAAATCCACCATGGTAGAACCCATATAGATCAATCCTGACCTTTCCCAATTGATTGATCGAAATAGGCCAATTTTAGGTGGGTAAATCCACATAAATTCTACCCATATGGTCCAATTCAGGTGGGAAAGTCCACATAAATTCAACTAACAAGGCCTCTATAATAGTCGACTGAACTAGGCTGAAATTGCCCGATGGAGGCTTTGTTTGAAAGAGCCTTGAATTTTATATTTAAAATCCTAACTCCTTCACCTCCTCCATCTATGTCGGTCACTTTCCTCTACTTCTTAATTCTAGACATCAACATGAGTTGTTCCTCTCTACCACCAATTTCCACCATTGTCCCAACTACTACTTAGAGTTGTTTTCCTCTAGTTTGAATGTACACTTCTCTTCGACATTCTACCAAACATCTCCACACAACCGCTGATTGATTAGCTCCAAAAATATGTCATTCGACTTTTAGCAACTAATACAACATGCATCAACCAAACTCATAGCAACCATTCATCTAATCCAAACATATCAAATATAGCATAATCAAGTATAGTTTGTTCATTAGTTTACTAATTTATTAGTATATCATGATATGAGTTCATTTATTAATAATTTCATTATACAACCATATTCATAATGTAAATACCATCAAGCCTAAATAGCAAGTATAGCTTTATTGCTTTCAGTTCAATTGGTAATCTTTTTCAGAATTCATAATTTCTTTTAGAATTCCTCTTTTAGTTCATTAATTCATTATCATGTTGTTTATAGGCATTATTGAAATACGACTCTTGTAATGACAGTCTTTTCGACTCCCGAATACTGACGCTAAAACATCCACAGTATTCATATTCCGAACACCTAAGTGGTGGAACAACATAACGTTGGGTAAAGAAAAAGAACACGAAAGGGGAGAACAAAACATCAGAATCTCACATGCGGAATGATAACATATAATAATAAAAGATAGTGCACGGTGTTTATCTAATATACATAGCATTTCAGAGTTACTAATTAAGGTACTATTATCAACCTAGACAGTTATAACAGTCTATCCTTACAATTGCCGATATATATAAAGTAATGCAGCGGAAATAAGAATACTACGGTAGGTAAACATCCAACTACTGTCCAAGAGCTTAATGAACATCAATAGAAACCTACCTTCTCAGACTACTCAAAAGAGCATTCATGGAAATAAGGAAAAATTAAAACTACGGGTCAGACATAAGTTGGTGTGAGAAACTCAAAAAATATGTAGCTAGCCTATAATAGTACTTTTGAGATCGTCATAACGGCTATCCCCTCAAAAGAACTAAACACATCTAAGAAGTGCATATCGCAATATAATAGATAATGTTCTACGGTGAAGAATATAAACCAGAAAATAGTTGTGATGCTTACATTAATCACACTACAACAACATTGAGTAGACATACAATCAAAAACCGCTAAGGCGCATTCACGTATGGATTTTCCATTGGAGGTTCCCTTATTACGTCGAAGTGAACCTCCAGATAAGGGTAAGAAACTACCTTTCGAGCATCATATATCTCTAAATAAAATATTCCAAAAAGGAAAACAATAGCTGGAACACCCCTAATGTGTGATCTGGATATCATCAACTCTCATCGTCCAACATATCGAAAGCATCTCTAGATATGGAGTTGATATACCCTTAGGGTTGGCTAAACCCTCTTGGCTATGCCTCTACTCTATTTTTTCTCATCACCAATGGTGAATTCATGTTCAACATCTATAAACACGAGCCACAACTCGGATAGATCACAAATCCCCACATGGATTCTAGCATCTCAAACATATCATGAACCTCTATATGGGTTTAACCATGCCGAACAAATCTCGAACCTCCACATTATAATCTTGATGTAGTTTTCAATAAGTAAAATACTTACTAATCTCAGTCTCTTTAAGACTGAATTGATGAATTTCTGGTTCACTTAACTCTAGGTATTTCAGAAATAAACAGACAATGATAAGAGTGGAGATCATCACATATTCGTACGGATTTCCTTATCACTTGTCCTAGAAGAACAAGACGAGTTTATATGTAGGTTATAACATCACCAACTGAGTAACCATACCGTATAACTCTCGTGTTTCTTCTAGATACTTCCCAAGTTAGTTTGGTCATATTCAACAATAATGAGAATGATCGCATATGGAAACCAAGTTTTGTATATTTATCACCGAACTTCTCAAGTCTTACTATCCCCTGGTCAATAATGAAGCCTGGTGGGTTAGAGCACAATTGCTTCTACATCCTACTCGAATCATCATTCTTAACTCTCACGGATTGAATTAGTCTACTTTGTCGACTTTAGTGCTAAGTAGATAACTAAATACTTTCTATAAACAAGTAAACACACAAAGCACAATTAAGACACACAAAGCACTATCAAGTCACATAAACAACTTTTAATTCCCTTTTTAGTTAATTAATCTTTCGTTAATTAAACCGTTATTATTCATAAAACTCCTTTTATCTAATAAAACTTCTTTCATTTATTAAATTCCATATTTAATTAAGCTCCATTTACTAATAGAACTTACTTATTTAAATAAACTTCTTTATTAATTAAACTCCCTTTATTAATAAAACTTCCTTATTAATTAAAACTTAACTTATTTAATTAAACTTCTTATTAATTAAAACTTAACTCATTTAATTAAACTTATTACATAGATTATTCTTCTTTATAAAAGATATATACTTGTATTTTACTATTCACGTATACTCTTTTCTATACTTCAAAAGTATTCATATACTTATCCTAAATGGTATAAGTATATTCATGAATCATTAATAAGATTTACTTTAAATATAATCAAAGAGGTTAAAACAAATGTTAACAAATGTTACTCAAACATTGTTACTATAAAACCCTTCTCTCTTTTATATTTTAAACACATACTTTTCTATCTTTATTCCAAAAGATTCCATACTTGTTATTATTTTTGAAATTTCATTATAAAAGATCTAAGTATACTCATAATCGAAGAGGTTAACAATATCTTCCACTAAAATATAATTCAAGGGTTTATAAAACAAATGTTACTAAAAAATTATTTACTACAAACCCAAAACCCTTCACACGTAATCATTGCCTTTAAAACTCTCTTTTAAAGATTTAATTACTTTTATAAGGGTTTAATATAAGTGTTACTCAAATATTATCATGACAAACCCAAAACATTCCATACTTTAAAGTTATCTTTAAAACTTGCTTTTTAAAAATTTAATTATATTTATAAGAGTTAAAAATAAATGTTACTCAATCATTATTTATAACAGCCCAAAACCTTTACTTATAGTTATCTTTAAAATATCTATTATTTAATATCTAATTATATGCTTAAGAATAATTAATAAGGGTTAAAAACAATTGTTACTTAAACATTCATTTTAAAGATCAAAGCATATCCACATTTATAAAATAAGGTGATACACTTTTAATTTAACTTCTCAAAACCATTTATTTAAGTATTATGATCCAAATCCTCTTTTATTTCTTTACAGAATACTTAACTTATTTTTCCCAACTTATATATTTACTAAAAACTCTTTTTAAAATGATGTATATGTTTATATATATACTAATTTATTTATAAGCTAATATAATTAATAAAATTCTAAAAAAAAATAAAAAATATTATATCACATAAGCTTTTTAATACTTTAATGAAATCTTTGACCAGTTTTCTAAAAATTATGCACACATACACACTTTAAAAATACATATACGATGGTTTAAAACATTTATTTTAAACATTACTTAAAAATACTTATTTTATAATTTATTCCAAAAACCATACAAAGCCTGCTTTAAAACATAAAACCCTCTATGGATGTGTTATGCATTGTGCTTTGGGGTATTTATGGATGCTCGAAACATTTTGTTTATCGACTAAACCTGTTAGTCAGATATTCATATTATTATATGCTAGTACGCCTATGCGACCCAAGTCGCATATCCTTTATCTCAAAAAAAATTAAACCCTTTTCTTTAAAACCCTTTATGGCATTTATTAAAAATGTAAAGAAGCCCTAGGATGTCTTTCAAAGTTGACTTTAAAAATCGCTTAACACAAGGTATTTTCAAAGTGCACGCATGGCAACTTTTTCGTTTCTAACTTCCACAATTTTCGTTCACAATTTCTATAATTTTCCTAACCAGTTCTTTGATGCCCCATACATCAAATAATGTGTAGAGAACAATCAAAATATATTATGTAACAATATATTCACATTTTAACCAATTTAACATAAGTTAAATACAAGAGATTCAAAGCGCGTTTATAACAACTAGTTCACTTCAACCATTCACAACACATGTTAAATTTACACAAAACATCATCAAACATGTAAACAACAAGTCTTGGCCAAGATACATGTATTAGAGGGTTATTGTTAACCCAAAAAATGGATCAACACCCTGGATCAAGTGAGAAAGCATCAGTGCAGATAATCAGTAGCACAAATCTCAGATAAACAAACAAATAAACATCAGAAGTAAGAAAAGAGACAGGATTTTTATAGTGGTTTGGCTGACTCTGGCCTACTTCCACTTTAATCAATCTTTATTATGATTGTACGAGTTGAATCTCTCTGGATATCAACTAGATAGTCCTTAGATCTAAGTTACAATGAGTTAGAATAAGTCACAAGTTCAATGGTTGACTGGAAAATCACAGTAACCTCCTTGATGACTGTTGTGAGGGAGAAGAAAGTTGAAGAAGTAAAGGAATTTCATTAGAGTAATGGCAGCTCTCTCTCCGAAAAGATCCATCTCAAGTTTCAGTTAGGTGTGTATTTATAGGAGAATTTAGTGAGTGTTGAGCCAAAAGTCCAAGTGCAGAAGAGTGCAATTGTTATGCCAAATCATCATCGAAAATCTCAAATCAATCTGAGTCATTTTGATGGATCGCTAGCTATCC
Source organism: Allium cepa (assembly GCA_030765085.1). Classification (NCBI taxonomy): domain Eukaryota; kingdom Viridiplantae; phylum Streptophyta; class Magnoliopsida; order Asparagales; family Amaryllidaceae; genus Allium; species Allium cepa. The sequence goes on from CM060929.1 coordinate 819,994,891, forward strand.
ACGGGGGATGTCTCGCTAACTATCCATCAACTTAGCATATTATGCTACCAGAAGCTTTTACTTGACGCAACGAAGGAGCTCTGAAAGTTTAAGGGCGATCCGATCTATCTTGATGCATCGCTAGCTATTCATAGGGGATGGATCGCTAGCTATCCATCCACTTCGCATATTTTTGAGTGATCTTTATTTGATTGTCATCCTATCTTCTATTTAAGTGCCTTGTTCAAATATCAAGTTGTTTGGAATTAGTTCGATCATCCATCTTCATGGGTCATCTAGTCCAGAAGAATCATCCATAACTCGCTCAAATCTTAACGAAACTTTGCAGGTACGCTCTGGAGAGTGTAAGGAATGAACCATAAAACTTTAAGGTGGTAGGGCCCACTTTAGATGGGTCGCTAGCGATCAATCAAATCAAATCCAAATGCTATCATTTTTTTGTGAGCATTCTTCTAAATGTTCACTCAAAATTTCAAGTCAAACCGACTTCATATGAGTTTTGTAGATCCATTTTAAGTTAACTTCTTTTGGTCAAACAGCTTGAATCCGGTGAGTCTTCACTTCTCGAGCGAGATTGTTTGACATGCTATGAAACTTGGCAAGCGTCTCTAGGGAACATTTTAGATCATGATGTAGGAGGACTGGAGGATCCACGAGCAAGCTTTATGGATCGCCATCGTCTTAGCTTGTTTTGGCATTTTTCTTCTTTGGTCTTTCTCTTCTTTTCCTTATGGTATTTTTGGTCGATCCTTAAGATATTTTGACTTGTTGTAGATGTCCTAGTTCCCTTTAAATTATATTGGGTTGAAAACCCAGTTAACAATTATAAGAGAGATTATACTACATATAATGTTGTCACTTACTTTCTAAAGAAGGAGAAGTCCAAAGTAATAACTTACATTGTTCTCTATTTTTACTTATATTTTACACAACAAACATTATATACACAACATATACAAGTTAAGTAGTGGGTTAACTTGTCCAAGCCAAACAAACATAGATAATCTTAGTACGAGTGTGACAGCGAAGAACGCATCTCGATTAGCCCTCGTATGCAAAAGATACGAATTTTATAAGAAGACATATTAATTAAAATAATTAATTTACTAATTTATTCACTAATTACCGACCCCCTTTCTTAATCCATCTTCCCTAAATTGTTTCCAATACGCGCATAGATAAACAAACCCCAATATGTCGTGCACGCCATCCATCCTAACTTGAGCAATGGTCGATGAAATCGATCACCACCACCTCCGACAAACTTCTCTTCGTGCGCACTTTGCGATGGACACAACCATGTGAAGCTCGGCATCCTCATGTGAAATGTGATATGTTGCCCCTCTTTATTGTTCCTTAACATCGCATTTTTCCATGGTTGATTATAGCTCCGTTCGAGTAGGCAGAAGTGTGTGCGCTGCTACAAGAAACACGATGGTGCTCTCCGTTTCGGTCAACTCCGCTTGAATCAACACCACACCTCAACCCTAGTTACAACAACTCAAAGTCAAGTACATCCAAACACGATTGCACCCTCCAACGTCTATACCAATTCGAAGCCCTCTCTCCCCCGAGTTTGAAAAAGCCAAAATCATAGACTTTCGCTGCATGTAGCTCTCCTAACAATTAAAAGAAAGAGACAGTTATATGTATTTTGTTTATAGAAGGAAGGATGATGAGGAAAATAATAAAGTAAGGAGAGTGAGAGAAGTGAACGTGTTGTAGTCTCATTGTCTCACCAGTAGATTTTTACCAGTCATGGTAAAGATCCATATCAAAATCATATTCTATTGATCCGTTTCTATCTTCATTTCATATTCATCCATTCTTTATGGAATTGTATTAGAAATCTTTGGCTTAGAGTTATATTTTTGTTTTTTGTTCACGTAAGATAATGAAATATATCTATTTCATTATTATATTGTATAAATTTAAGTTAGAATCTTTTATGTCTATTAGTTCAGTTACATATTTGTTTTTAAATACGTTTGCAATAGTATATTGGTCTTTTTGACTCAAGTTTAAATTTTTTAGAATAAAAAGTAGTTTTGTGAGATCTTCTTCTACGTTATTTTCTAGAAATTCCATTAAAAGGTCTATAATTTTTATTGATTGTAGAAAATTTAATGTGAAAAAATAGACATGAATCTTAGAGTACTTAGTGAAAGCAGACTATATGATGGTTTTTATTTATTATCTTCTCATCCTAATACTTTCTCAATCTTAGATGTTTTTTTAAACTATTAAAATTGTTTTTCGTAACAAATCATATAATTTTGTCCTAATCAACCGACTATATCGAGAAAGATTACTTTTTTTAGGACAAGAAGTTGATGGCGAGATCTCAAATCAACTTATTGGTCTCAGAAAAAAATAAAGGAAACACCCCTCACTTTCCTGGACACCTTGTTACTCTAAGAGTTACTTCCCCAAAAAAGACTAACACCCTAATAGCAAACGGCTAAAACGGGTACTTTACTCTTTCAAAGGAGCTTACCTCTGTTGGATTTGGTTACAATAAGAACAAGAATAGATCATAAAATACAAAACATCTCATCATCATCAATAATCATTTCAGCAAGATAATAAATATTAACCATATCTAAGTCGCTTCACTTTTCGTCTTCGATTCAAGTCTTAAGTATTTAGCTCATATTTTTGGAATTCGCCATTGAAAGAGGAAATGAAAACATGAAGATTTTATTGCTCTTAAATTTCAAACTTAACACAAATTGCAGCAAAGGATTTCATATTTTGCTTTTATAAACTACTGCCATATATATAGGCGATACAATCGAAAAATAAACATACAGTTGTCAGCAAAAACCAGAACCTTTTACAAAGCACTCGGAAAAGAAAGAGAAAGAGGAATATTCTCCACTACATTATTTTACAATACTTTATGCTAAGTAGGAAATGATTATTTCTATTATTCTTCCATCGGCTGTCCTTTGTGTCACATCATTCTTTCTTTATGTCACTTCTCCTTTCCACCTTTGTACTTTTAGGTAGAGAACTTTGTGCGGTTGGTATCGTGTTATGTCATTAGATCGTCTTCGTCTTTTGTTCTACTACTGCTTGATTCTTCTCTATCTTCTTGCAGTTTTTGTAAATATTTATTGCATCTGGTCTGGGATGAAATATGTCAAAAGGCCTATATCCTGGGCCAAATTCTTCTATACTTGTGGATACATAAAAAAAATTTGCTGGGGATTCAGCGTACAAAGTAAAACTTTTATTATCAGCTTTGTCCCGATTTAGGTTTTTGTCAATTATATAGGCTCTGTATTTTTTATAATGTTGTTGTTCATTCATTCTGGGAGTAGATTTGCCCAGGAACTCTGTAGGATCTTCCCATTCGTATTTTTACTCCTAGAAAATCTATGGAATTTTTAAATAACTCTATTTTCATTTTAGAAATTATTAGTCCATGTGCTTCAAAGAGCTTAAATATTGTGTATAAGTGTGATATATGTTCCTTTTTTGTTTTTGAAAATACTAGTATGTCATCTATGTATACACATGTAAATTTACTATAATGTTTAAATATGTCATCCATTTTTCTTTGAAATATTTGTGGAGCATTTTTAATCCAAATGGCATTACAAGCCACTCATAGTGTCCTTATAAACAGGTGAATGTTGTCCAAGGTATAGAATCTGGGTGCATCATGAATTGCCAGAATCCAGATTTCAAATCAAATTTAGAATACCAACAATTATTTTGTATTTTGTTAATTAATACATCTTTTTCAAGAATACAGTATCTGTCTTCATTTGTATTATCATTAAGTCTAGTATAATCCATGACCATCCTACTTTGTCCTCTCTTTCTTTCAGATTCTTTTGGTATTATGAAGGCTGAGGTTCTATGTCTAGTGTCTATTTTTCCTATGATTCCCAGGTTATTTGGAATGTCTATGTGCATTTTAAATTCATCGATCATCCAGATGTCATATTTGGGTGATCTGGTTCGAGTAGCTTCGGACGTGTCCGAGACCTCTACTTTATATTCCATTGTATCATTAGAAGGACTAAAAGAGCAAGAAGGCACTTCTAATTCAAATTATTCTTTAATAGAAGAACTAACAAATGAACAACCGGAACTAACAGATTATACAGACTTTCCAATTGAACAATTCCTAAATCTAATTAACTATAAAGAATGTATACATGATTTTAAATATAAAATGAGAACTGATACTACAAAATGCTACTTTTGCCCTTGGCACCCAGCCTTTGACAAAAGATTCAAATCCATAAGACGCACCACAGAAATATGTTATAAATGTGCTAAAACATATTTTAACCTAGAAACTCCTAACCAATATAAATTACAATATACTGATAAAATCAAAAATAATGAAGATAGAATAAAAACCCTAGAAGATAGAATAAACAATTTTGAAATCGAAATAGATGAAATAAGAAAAATAATAGCAGAAATAGGAAAACAAAATAAAGCAAAAAATATTATTGAAAAGATACAAGAAAACAGCCTTACCAATACAGATGACACGGTACAAATCCCTTTAATATGCAATCCTGATTATTTAAGAGAACTTCGAATATTAACATTAGTAAATATTAAAGGATTAGAAATTAAATTATTAGCATTTATAGATACAGGAGCAACCAGCTCAACAATAAATTCTGAACTAATACCCTAATATTTGATCATAAAAGCTAATAAACCAAAACAAAGAACCTAGTTTGATGACACAACTAATTTTATAACAGATATAATTACTAACGTACAACTACGGTTTCATACTACTTGTGATAATTGGTCATCACATTATCACCTAAAACAATTATGGGATACTAAATTGAATCTAGGAAATATAAATATAATCCTTGGATTATATTTTCTCCTAAATGACAATGGAAGTTTTTCCTTCAATAAAGATTATACTAGACTTAATGATAATACAAATGAAGACAGATACTATATTCCTGACAAAGATGTATTAATAAACAAAATACAAAATAATTATTGGTATTCTAAATTTGATTTGAAATCTGGATTCTAGAAAATTAAGATGCACCTAGAATCTATACCTTGAACAACATTCACCTGTTCAGAAGGATACTATGAGTGGCTTGTAATGTCATTTGGATTAAAAAACGCTCCATAAATATTTCAAAGAAAAATGGATGACATATTTAAAAATTGTAGTAAATTGACATGTGTATATATTGATGATGCATTAGTTTTTTCAAAAACAAAAAAGGAACATATATCACACTTATACACAATATTTAAGCTCTTTGAAGCACGTGGACTAATAATTTCTAAAATGAGAATAGAGTTATTTAAAAATTCCACAGATTTCCTAGAAGTAAAAATAGGAAAAGGACTCCAACCCCATATATCAAGAAAAATCCTAGAATTTCCAGATAGAATAGAAAATTTAAAAAATCACAATTATTCCTTGGACTTATAAATTATGCAAGACCTTTTATACAAAATTTATCCAAATATACTCGACCACTATATGACAAAGCAAGCCCAATAGGTAAAATAGAATTCAATAATGAAGACATAAAACAAGTCCAAAAGATTAGAGTATTAGCAAAAAAGCTAAAACCACTAATTTACCATTGGCTACAGATTATCTGATTGTAGAAATAGGTGGTTCCTCTTTGGGATGGGTAGAAATATTATTAAGTAAAAAATACAAAACTGATCCTAAATTTACTGAAAAAATATATAGATATACTTCAGGAACATATAAAGAGATAGGCTACATGACTTCTTTAGATTACGAAATTTTAGCTATAATATATGTTTTGGAATCATGTAGACTTTTTATAATATCACAAAAAATAACAATAAGAATAGATTGTGCGTCTATAGTAAAATACACAAATAATAAAAAGGAGAAAAGCATAATAAACAATAGATTTAACATAATTTTAAATTGTGGTACTAAGATCTTATGGGAAAACATTAAAGGCAATAGAAACATACGGCCAGATAAATTATCAAGATTATTTATTGATTCTATAAAAGAATGTAATTTTTTCAACAAAGAAGAAGGTACAGGTATGTCTCTTACAAATTAATCAACAAATAGCAGGAAATTCTTGAAGACATATGCACAGAACAAATTTGTAACAAATTCTCAACTTACAGATGAACAACAATTAGTGTTAGACAACATACGGAACTTATCCACAGCACCACAAGACAACAAACAAAAGCTTATCATTTTATATACTCTTGTTGAAATTTTTACAAATTTTGAAACTACAAAAAATTCACCCACTACTGTCTGTTCAACGGACCTAGTGCCGGCATATATTTCTCTTGGGAAGAGATGGTTCCTAAGCTCAAGGAACTTGAACAAAGCCCCAAATATGGGAGGCCATTTTACGAATGCTTCTGCACATATAAGACTGCACAAATTTCCATAGAAAAATTCTTGACAAAGACTACATAGTCTCGGATAGCACAAAACAAATACAGGCTATTTCCTTCGAAATGAAAATAAAAGAGGAGCCAACAAATGTAGCAGAAATAAGTCTAAAGACCAAAGCGTCCTTTGCGACAATAGCAAAGGAAGCACAAAATGGAAAAATGGTCTAATTAGCCATATCCCTAAGGTTCTTCCACACAAACAAACAAACTGGTAATATCCTTTTCGAAAATTTTTAACAAAGAAATTGATATCCAAACCACAAAGGAACAAAATGCTGCTACATACAAAGATATTTATTTTCTATTAACAAAGATCTCTTCATAATGAATCACATGATTCAAAATAACATAGGAAATATAAAAAAAATCAAAATATTCCCTGCACAAAATAATTGACAGACTGCAAAGATTTTTCTACAGATTGCAGGTGCACTATAATTGCATCTATGCCCGTTATAAGCTTAAAGCTTTCACAACACAATACTTGGTACATAATAAGTTTACTTTGGATCCGACAACATTGCTAAACTATGGCTTTATAAAAGAAATATATATCGGAGGATGGGATCACACAGAGCTCTTAGAACCTCTTGGTTCAACTATAGAGTATTTTACAGAAGTTCTAGATACAGACTTGTATCTTGACATTATGACTGTTCTTCCACATTTTGGAAAAAACATAATAGATCCAGCCAGACATGTTATCAAAGTAAAAGCACAAAATTTTAACATAGATTTTCCAGAATGGGAAGATCCTACGGGGTTCCTGACAAGAATGAATGAATAGCAATATTATGAAAAATACAGAGCCTATATAATTGGCGAAAACCTAAATTGGGACAAAGCTGATAATAAAAGTTTCACTTTGTATGCTGAATCCCCAGTAACAAAAATTTACATATCCACAAGTATAAAAGAATTAGGCCCAGGATATGGGTCTTTTGATGTGAGGAACGGGTAGGGATTTTCGATCACGAAGGTCGACATTAATACGTCCACTGTATCAACTGCCGAGCAATCGAGTGCCGGAAAAACCGTACCGTTAGGGTTAAAGAAGAGGTAGAAGATAGAAGAAGAAAGAAAAAGCAACAGAACAATATCAGAATCTCACAATCGCAGCGGAACAACATATAATAGATAAATGAATAACTTTAAACAAAGAACTATATCAGTTATTACATTACATCACATTTCATTACAATATCAGAGTTTACAACAACAAACAGCGGAAAAGAAATACTATATACTAGTTGATACGCCAAGCAATCCAGCCTGCTCCTGATCTCCACAGCAACTCCTGAATTCCAGAATGACCTGATAACCTGACTCTAGACTGCCCGTGTAGAAATTGGTGGGCACCCAGAGTTTAGGAAGAGAACAATAAACTCAAAGTCAGTCATGGGACTGGTGTGAGAACTTAAAACAGTTTATCTTTGAAAACAAACAAGAATTATTTTAAATTAGATTCGCAATGCTTTTAGAAAATGAGACTACCATAAGGCCTCCCGCACACACACACACACAATGCAAATGCAGAATCGAAGGAGATTTCTCCTTATGATAGTCAAACATGCTTGATACGCAAATTTTCTTTGATATTATTACTATAAGTGCAAAGTGTAGGAAAAAATTTCGAAAGTAATGATATAAATCTTAGCCAACATAGAAATTCTGAACTATGCCTACTATAGCTATCATCTAAACAGTGGTGACCACCATAAGTAAATGGCAGGTTTTACAACTAAAATCGTACAAGGCTCATATTGTTTCTTTGGATTTCCAACAAATGGTCAGGCCAAGGAACTTCCCACTGCCATATGGAAAACGCCTCTGGAAGGACGCCCCGAGAACCTAACCGAATCTCTGCCAACACAAGACCGGGTTAACCCTAACTGGGTAACTACTGACACGAGTATGCCATCCCCCGTCGTAAACGACCTTTCTCAGGATCCCGATAACCAACAACCACAAAGTAATAAATTCACTGTAACTATATAGGTTAAATATCTGGGCTCCATACCATGGTACCACCTTTATCCAGAAGGAAATGCACATACCCTAAAGGGTGCTACCCCCAATAACCTTGCTGCATCTTTCCTGTTTCGACCATTTCAGCAATACTCAGCACGCCACATTACCAAATTGGGAATATATCACTGATAACCTTCAACTACATAACCTCTGAGCTCGTACGTCGCTGACAAGGGTGTTAAGCTAAAAGAATAAATTTTCCGCCACCAACAGAAATGTATTTGAAAGAAATCTGCTTTATATCTCAATTTGTAATGTCAGACATACAATCCATTTAAGTCTATTCTGGGTTCAAACAGAACCGAAGGCACTTCCAAAGAATCCCTTGCAATTCGGGCATTCACAATCCCGATCGGACATCCCATCACTTAGGGAATCTCTATACCGGCGCGACTCAGTGCAGAGACAATTAACGAGTTATCCTTTCGTTTTCGAAAATACCCAGTCTTCAACACCGGTCTTCAAATGCTATCCATAATGACATATCATTATTCGGAATGGGTTATATGACACAAAGGTCTTTTCCCGGCTAAACCAAATAACGAGCGAAATATTTTAAAATAAGTGACCACAAATACCCATTTAAAGGTGAATATTGATAGTCGGTTATTTAACTACCAAGGCCAACAAACAAATATCCAGCACCATAACAATCACTAGGCCCTTATATTAATCTTTCATCAATTAAATAAGTTGCCAAATATTCACTTCAATTTATCTTTGAAAAGATATATTCTCTAAACCCTTTCAATTTCTACATTGGAAAACATTTCCAAATACTTATTTAACAATAAGTAATTCACTAATCTACTTATTTTCAACACTTAATATTCGATATACTTAAAACACGATTAAGTATATATTTTATTCTTTTAAGGAAAACATTCTCTTAAACACATTTATTTGAGTCAAAACGAATGTTGCGTAAACATCATTACGACAACCCAAAATCACTAGTATAGGGATTCGAAATTAAGATAGATATATAAATCCCAATACTATATAAAATATTTCCTTCCGGAAATCATTTACTATAACAACAGTGTTATAGTTCATCATTTCCTTTTATTTCTCGAAAACGTCTATTTCAACAATGAATGTTGAAATCTATGGTTTCGGCACTTATAAATTTTAAAACACTTCAAATCGTTTTAAATTCTATTTAAATATCACTTCCCTAAAACATTTCTTTAATATATTATTCGCCGTCCAAAAACGTGAATATAAATCGTTTAGCAAATTCAACACTTCTACATATTTAATTTAAAGGATTATCCACTGTCCAAAATCGTGGATATATCTCCTTAAATAAGCTATAATAATTAACTTATCAAATTCAATTGGTTTTGGATTAATCAAACAACGTTTATAAATTCACATTTATATATTTAATAAAAACTTCAACTTATTAAATTCTTTAATTAACAACTTCTATTTATATCTCATTCAAATGCCAAAATCCAATTTATAAGTTAATTACTTATAAATCTTTTAATTTACAAAATCTATTCATTTTATAACTTCACAATTTATAAATCTATAAATTTCCTTCACTTATGAAATCCCTTTATACTTCATTTAAACACTTATAAAAACTCGTTTTATAATTCTAATATTTTAATTTATAAATATCAATTTTATAATTCTTTTATATAAACCGTTTTTAATAATTCAAAAATCCGAATTTAAACTATTTTATAAAATTCATTACTCCATATTTCAAAAATCACATTTTAACTATATTTCTCAAAAATCATAAATTTTATAACATTAAAATTATAACTTTATCTATTTAAAATGAATCAATTCCAAAATTTAATAAAACGTATACTTTCAAAAATCACTTTAAAATCCTTTTAGATTCGAAATCTTTTCTTTAACATCTTTAAAACTCCAAAAATATGCCCAATGCTGAAACAGCACTAAATATAACAATCACGGCATCCAAAACATCATATATCCTATGATAACAGAATATATCACAATATCTATAAATAAATCAATACGGGTGAGAAATCCAGTTGGATCCCTCCAACCTGTTTCCCTGCATCCACAGATGTTAGCACAATACCAATTCCGTTCCAATACGGAATATCGCGGTATATGGGATTTATAAAATATTATCCGCTATTATGCGGCGCAATAGGGTCTCATCCGCTATATAATGCGGGAAAATCAACTCCAAGTACATATATAATACCAATTCCACTCAAGGTGAAATTATCGCGGTATATGTTTTTAATAAATAACATTCGCTTAATATACGGCGTATAGGGTCTATTTCAAAACAACATATAGCAATTTATCATTCAAGCATACAATCAAGTAATTTTAAATTTAACTATTTAAAATTTAAATCGAAACAATTTCGATTGAGTGAGAAGTTCTCACCTTGGTTCAAATACAGTTACAGTGTTTTATTTCGAATAAAATTAAATGCGCGTTTAATTTTACCCAAAATTTTCACTAGCTCCAATCAAATCTAATCTAGCTCCATCGCATAGTATTCATCAATACGAACCTAACACAATTCGTTTCATCCAAAACGGACCTCGTATGAAAGAGTTATGACGTTACAAAGATTACACGAATTTTAATATAATAATTTACACTTTTATTTATATTTTTTTATAAACCTTCGCAAATCTGGCCATTCGTTTCAGAACCCTCGGATCTGGGCCGCACTCTCCTTACGCTTCTCCTTCTTCCTAGTTATCACACGACCGAACATTGAAACCAAAGCCGCCTCCATCTCTCAATTTTCGCATCGCCTACGACCACTTTGACGACGATCAGCCACCTCCACGACGATGCCCATCACGCGAGCCCTCATCGACTCGAATAACACGAAGCTCGGCCGCCCCCTGCATCTCCAAAACGTGCGCGACTCCTAGGTATTCAAGCTCGATTTGCCGTTGATCCGCCGCTTTGATTTTGATCACAACCGTTGGATTTGTAGAGGAGGATGTGATCTACGATTTTGTAGTTGGAACCTTTTTGAATTGATTAACGGATCGAGAGAGAATTAAGGAAGATTGAAAGAGATTTTCGGCCATTAATAAAATAATTGGTCGCCTGAAGCTTGAAATTAGGGTTAGTGTAAAAATGAAATATTGAGGTCCTTTTATAGAAAATTTCGCGACACTATTCACCTGAAATTTTTCCGAACTCCAAACGAAGCGTGTCGCCTGACGTTTATAATGTTTTACCCTCATTCCGAACGCAATGGAATATATATCAGGAGCCAATTCGATCAAATTTGAAAGATAAGTTTTTGAATCGAATTATTTAAATTAAAAATTTACTCGAATCGATTTCTACGCGTTTTAGCTTGCCCCGGACAAACCGTAAGTCCGATTGACACGAAATTTGAAACCATACAATAATATAACATTACGGATCCGATGAAACTAGTATCGTCGAAATCCGAGACTGTTTGAAAAATGGCTATTTTAACTCGTCAATTAAATATTAAAATATTCAATTTTCTGCAAATTAACTTTTAATTCAATTTTAAAAGTTATATAACATCATTCTAACTCCAATATGATTTAATACAACTTTACAAATCAATTTTAATCACATTAAATCCAATTTCCAATTATTTCTGTAATTTCAAATATCAAATTATCGATTTAATTATCCAATAAATCTAGATATTCAAAATTTAATTTATTCGACTTACAAATTTTACTTATTAATATTTAAAATCAATTAAATATATGAATTTCAATTGACAGAAATTCTGGGTCGTTACAAACTAACCCCCTTAAAAGAATTTCGTCCTTGAAATTACCAAGTAAGAAAAAAAAATTACAGAATCCACTAACTTTTCGAAAAAAAATCGTTCAAATTTAAATTTCAAATTCACTTAAGTGTTTAACTTTTACAAAATTCATAGTTAAACTTCTTATAAAAACTTTACTAATTTTTCAAATCATACTTAGTTATCTTTTCAAAAAATTTCAATTTTTCACAAAAATATTCTAACGCCTTAAATTTTCAGAAAAATTCGCCATAGTCTCCTTTGCGCGGTACGATCCGGAAAAAAAATGGCAATATATATATCACAAATATACATCTCATCAAAGTAATGAGGCATCTCACAGGGAAAAATGTGTAAAAGTACAATATGTAATCCAAGATATGTACCTTATATATTATTAGCGAGCATATACGGCTAATATAGCGCGAAAGCGAGCTCCAAATGCGAAGCAAGCGCCATCGGCACCTACTAAACACTCAATAATAATGAGAAGCATGTATATAGAAAATAATATCAATATACAACATATATCAGAAGCGACAACAATATGTGCCAATATAGCAAATGCAACAAAAGCAATAAATTCAACCATCATCCAACTATCATCCAATTAACATCCATAACCAAATCAATATTCATTCACTTCTCATTAATATTCAATGAATTAGTTTTCCAATTTAAATCACATTTGATTTATTAATATTTGATGTTTTTACTAACATTCATTTATTCATATTCAATTAGCTTACATTCACTAATTCATATTCAAGTTGGTTCACTTCCAAATCAAATTCAATTCTATTTAAGATTCACTTAACTTCCAATTTGATTTCGATTACTTTAGCTTTCAATTTCATATGGATTTCAATACAATCAGCTAACCATCATCTTACAATCAATGTATATCCAATACAACCAAATTCATTTACTTTTCTTACATTCATTCAATTTATTCAATTAGCATTAAATGAATCAACACTTACATCCATTATTTCATATCAATTTATTTACATTCAATTGATTTACATTCAATTCATTCATTAATTCAATTGCTAATTCATTTAACCACAAAAGTTGAATTTCATTACATAATTCAAGTTTATATTCATCACTTCACTTTATTAATTTACTTCGATACCAAAATCAACTTCATTCAACATTCCTTAAGTAATATTCCATTTAAATATCATTTGTTTAACTTAACTTAAATTTCCAAATCCAATTTAGATTCCGATTCTAAAGTAAATTTTATTTTACTTTTATTTACAACTCATATTTATAAATATATTCATATAGTTTCTTTTTGTAAATAAGATTATTTCATAATTGTAAATCATAATAATTAAAATTCCATACTTAATAATTCATTTACTTATACAATTTATTCTTTTACAATATGTTTTATTTAACTTATTCAAACATCCTTTAATTAACTTATATATATTCTTATATTTTCAACAACCAAACAACCAATTTATATACACTTTAATAATTTCTGAAAAATTATTCCTTTATAGTAAAATATAATTTTGGGAAAAATTATTTCATTTACTCGCTTTTAAAACAATACCACTCAACAAACCAATCATCACAATATAAAACAATTTTATATTCACTAACAAATACGCTCTCATAGCTATTATTACACCACACTCATTCTAGAGTACTACTGACTCTATCTCTAACGAGTAATTCCCAATAGAGCCAAGGTTGTCACTTAACCATATGCTCTGATACCAAATGTGAGGAACGGGAAGGGATTTTCGACCACGAAGGTCGATATTAATACGTCCACTGTATCAACTGCCGTGCAATCGAGTGCCGGAAAAATCGTACCGTTAGGGTTAAAGAAGAGGTAGAAGATAGAAGAAGAAAGAAAAAGCAATAGAACAATATCAAATCTCACAATCGCAGCGGAACAACATATAATAGATAAATGAATAACTTTAAACAAAGAACCATATCAGTTATTACATTACATCACATTTCATTACATTATCAGAGTTTACAACAACAAATAGCGGAAAAGAAATACTATATACTAGTTGATACGCCAAGCCATCTAGCATGCTCCTGATCTCCACAGCAACTCCTGAATTCCAGAATGACCTGATAACCTGACTCTAGACTGCCCGTATAGAAATTGGTGGGCACCCAGAGTTTAGGAAGAGAGCAATAGACTCCAAGTCAGTCATGGGACTGGTGTAAGAACTTAAAATAGTTTATCTTTAAAAACAAACAAAGAATTGTTTTAAATTAGATTCGCAATGCTTTTAGAAAATGAGACTACCATAAGGCCTCCCGCACGCACACACAATGCAAACGCAGAATCGGAGGAGATTTCTCCTTATGATAGTCAAACATGCTTGATACGCAAATTTTCTTTGATATTATTACTATAAGTGCAAAGTGTAGGAAAACATTTCGAAAGTAATGATATAAATCTTAGTCAACATAGACATTCTGAACTATGCCTACTATAGCTACCATCTAAACAGTGGTGGCCACCATAAGTAAATGGCAGGTTCTACAACTAAAACCGTACAAGGCTCATATTGTTTCTTCGGATTTCCAACAAATGGTCAGGCCAAGGAACTTCCCATTGTCACATGGAAACGCCTCTGGAAGGACGCCCCAAGAATCTAACCAGATCTCTGCCAACACAAGGCCGGGTTACCCCTAACTCGGTAACTACTGACACGAGTATGCCATCCTCCGGTTGTAAACGACCTTTCTCGGGATCCTGATAACCAACAACCACAAAGTAATAAATTCGCAGTAACCACATAGGTTAAATATCTGGGCTCCATACCATGATACTACCTCTATCCAGAAGGAAATGCACATATCCTAAAGGGCGCTACCCCCAATAACCTTGCTGCATCTTTCCTGTTTCGACCATTTCGGAGTGTGAGGTTCGACGAAGTCTCGTCCATAAAGCTATGCTTTTTACAAAATCCACGCTTTGATCAAAAAATGATCAGCAACACTCAGCATGCCACATTAGCAAATTGAGAATATATCACTGATAACCTTCAACTACATAACCTCTGAGCTCATACGTCTCTGAGCAGGGTGTTAAGCTAAGAGAATAAATTCTCCGCCACTAACAGAAATGTATTTGAAAGAAATCTGCTTTATATCACGATTTGTAATGTCAGACATACAATCCATTCAAGTCTATTCTGGGTTCGAACAGAACCGAAGGCACTTCCAAAGAAGCCCTTGCAATTCGGGTGTTCACAATCCTGATCGGACTTCCCATCACTTAGGGAATCTCTATACCGGCGCGACTCAGTGCAGAGACAATCAACGAGTTATCCTTTCGTTTTCGAAAATACCCGGTCTTCAACACCGGTCTTCAAATGCTATCCATAACGACATATCATTATTCGGAATGGGTTATATGACACAAAGGTCCTTTCCCGGCTAAACCGAATAACGAGCGAAATATTTTAAAATAAGTGTAGCATTCAAATTCAAGCAAATGACCACAGATACCCATTTAAAGGTAAATATTGATAGTCGGTTATTTAACTATCAAGGCCAACAAACAAATATCCAGCACCATAACAATCACTAGGCCCTTTTATTAATCTTCGATCAATTAAATAACTTGCCAAATATTCACTTCAATTTATCTTTGAAAATATATATTCTCTAAACCTTTCAATTTCTACATTGGAAAACATTTCCAAATACTTATTTAACAATAAGTAATTCACTAATCTATTTATTTTCAACACTTAGAAAATATTCGATATACTTAAAACACGATTAAGTATATATTTTATTCTTTTAAGGAAAACATTCTCTTAAACACATTTATTTGAGTCAAAATGAATGTTGCGTAAAACATCGTTACGACAACCCAAAATCACTAGTATAGGGATTCGAAATTAAGATAGATATATAAATCCCAATACTATATAAAATATTTTCTTTTGGAAATCATTTACTATAACAACAGTGTTATAGTCCATCGTTTCCTTTTATTTCTCGAAAACGTCTATTTCAATAATGAATGTTGAAATCTATGGTTTCGACACTTATAAATTTTAAAACACTTCAAATCGTTTTAAATTCTATTTAAATATCACTTCCCCAAAACATTTCTTTAATATATTATTCGCCGTCCAAAAACGTGAATATAAATCGTTTAGCAAATTCAACACTTCTACATATTTAATTTAAAGGATTATCCACTGTCCAAAATAGTGGATATATCTCCTTAAATAAGCTATAATAATTAACTTATCAAATTCAATTGGTTTTGCATTTATAAAACAACGTTTATAAATTCACATTTATATATTTAATAAAAACTTCAACTTATTAAATCCCATAATTAACAACTTCTATTTATATCTCATTCAAATGCCAAAATCCAATTTATAAGTTAATTACTTATAAATCTTTTAATTTACAAAATCTATTCATTTTATAACTTCATAATTTATAAATCTTTAAATTTTCTTCACTTATGAAATCCCTTTATACTTCATTTTAACACTTATAAAAACTCGTTTTATAATTCCAATATTTTAATTTATAAATATCAATTTTATAATTCTTTTATATAAACCGTTTATAATAATTCAAAAATCTGAATTTAAACTATTTTATAAAATTCATTACTCCATATTTCAAAAATCACATTTTAACTATATTTCTCAAAAGTCATAAATTTTATAACATTAAAATTATAACGTTTATCTATTTAAAATGAATCAATTCCAAAATTTAATAAAACGTATACTTTCAAAAATCACTTTAAAATCCTTTTAAATTCGAAATATTTTCTTTAACATTTTTAAAACTCCAAAAATAGGCCCAATGCTGCAACAGCACTAAATATAAAAATCATGGCATCCAAAACATCATATATTCTATGATAACAGAATATAACACAATATTTGTAAATAAATCAATACGGGTGAGGAATCCAGTTGGATCCCTCCAACCTGTTTCCCTGCTTCCACAGATGTTAGCACAATACCAATTCCGTTCCAATACGGAATATCGCGGTATATGGGGTTTATAAAATATTATCCGCTATTATGCGGCGCAATAGGGTCTCATCTGCTATATAATGCAGGAAAATCAACTCCAAGTACATATATAATACCAATTCCACTCAAGGTGAAATTATCGCAGTATATGTTTTTAATAAATAACATCCGCTTAATATACGGCGTATAGGGTCTATTTCAAAACAACATATAGCAATTTATCATTCAAGCATACAATCAAGCAATTTTAAATTTAACTATTTAAAATTTAAATCGAAACAATTTCGATCGAGTGAGAAGTTCTCACCTTGGTTCAAATACAGTTACAGTGTTTTATTTCGAATAAAATTAAACGCGCGTTTAATTTTACCCAAAATTTTCACTAGCTCTAATCAACTCCAATACAGCTCCATCACGTAATATTCGTCAATACGAAGCTAACGCAATTCGTTTCGTCCAAAACGGACCTCGTATGAAAGAGTTATGACGTTACAAAGATTACACGAATTTTAATATAATAATTTACACTTTTATTTATATTTTTTTATAAACCTTCGCAAATCTGGCCGTTCGTTTTAGAACCCTCGGATCTGGGCCGCACTCTCCTTTTGCTTCTCCTTCTTCCTAGTTATCACAAGACCGAACATTGAACCCAAAGTCGCCTCCATCTCTCAATTTTCGCATCGCCTACAACCACTTTGACGACGATCAGCCACGTCCACGATGATGCCCATCACGCGAGCCCTCATCACTCGAGTAGCACAAAACTCGGCCGCCCCCTGCATCTCCAAAACGTGCGCGACTCCCGGGTATTCAAGCTCGATTTGCCATTGATCCGCCGCTTTGATTTTGATCACAACCGTTGGATTTGTAGAGGAGGATGTGATCTACGATTTTATAGTTGGAACCTTTTTGAATCGATTAACGGATCGAGAGAGAATTGAGGAAGATTGAAAGAGATTTTTGGCCATTAATAAAATAAGTGGCGGCCTGAATCTTGAAATTAGGGTTTAGTGTAAAAATGAAATATTGAGGTCCTTTTATAGAAAATTTCGCGACACTATTCACCCAAAATTTTTCCGAACTCCAAACGAAGTTTGCGCCTGACGTTTATAATATTTACCCCCATTCCGAATGTAATGGAATATATATTGGGAGCAATTCGATCAAATTTGAAAGATAAGTTTTTGAATCGAATTATTTAAATTAAAAATTTACTCGAATCGATTCTACGTGTTTTAGCTTGCCCCGGACAAACCGTAAGTCCGATTGACACGAAATTTGAAACCATACAATAGTATAACATTACGGATCCGATGAAACTAGTTTCATCAAAATCCGAGACTGTTTGAAAAATGGCTATTTTAACTCGTCAATTAAATATTAAAATATTCAATTTTCTGCAAATTAACTTTTAATTCAATTTTAAAAGTTCTATAACATCATTCAAACTCTAATATGATTTAATACAACTTTACAAATCAATTTTAATTACATTAAATCCAATTTTCAAATATTTCTGTAATTTCAAATATTAAATTATCGATTTAATTATCCAATAAATCTAGATATTCAAAATTTAATTTATTCGACTTACAAATTTTACTTATTAATATTTAAAATCAATTAAATATATAAATTTCAATTGACAGAAATTCTGGGTCGTTACATTTGACGTATTTCATCCCAGACCAAATGCAATAAATATTTACAGAAAGCTGCAACAGAAACTGCAAGAAGATAGAGTAGAATCAAGCAGCAGTTGAACAAAAGACAAAGATGATCTATTGACATAACACGATACCAACTGCACAAAGTTCTCTGTCTAAAAGTACAATGGTGGAAAGGAGAAGTGACATGAAGAAAGAATGATGTGACACGAAGGACTGCCGGTGGAAGAATAATGGAAATAATCATTTCCTACTTAGCATAAAGTATTTTAAAATAATGTAGTGGAGAATCTTCAGCTTTCTCTTTCTTTTCTGAGTGCTTTGTAAAAGCTGCCGGTTTTTGCTGACAGCTGTACGTTTATTTCCCGGTTGTATTGCCTATATCTATGGCAGTAGTTTGTAAAAGCAAAATATGAAATCCTTTGCTGCAAGTTTGTGTTAAGTTTGAAATTTAAGAGCAATAAAATCTTCATGTTTTCATTTCCTCTTTTAGTGGAGAATTCCACAAATATGAGCTAAATACTTAAGACTTGAATCGAAGATTAAAAGTGAAGTGACTTAGGTATGGTTAATATTTATTATCTTCCTGAAATGATTATTGATGAAGATGATATGTTTTGTTTTTTATGATCTATTCTTGTTCTTAACGTAACCAAATCCAACGGACGTAAGCTTGTTTGAAAGAGTAAAGTACCCATTTTAGCCGTTAGCCATGAGGGCTTTAGGTGTTTTTGGGAAGTAACTCTTAGAGTAACAAGGTGAGAATTGGTTACAAAAAAGAATTTTAATCGGAAAAAAAATCTAAGATTGAGAAAGTATTAGGATGAGAAGATTATAAATAAAAACCATCATATAGTCTGCTTTCACTAAGTACTCTAAGATTCATGTTTGTTTTTTCACATTAAAATTTCTAAAAACCAATAAAAATTACAAACCTTTTAATGGAATTTCTACAAAATCACTTAGAAGATGAATTTTTCACAAAATTACTCTTTATTCTAAAAAATAAGAACTTGAGTCAGAAAAACCAATATACACTATTGCGGACATATTTAAAAACAAATAAGTAACTGAACTAATAGACATAAAAGATTCTAACTTAAATTTATACAATGTAATAGATATAATTCATTACCTTATGCGAACAAAAAAAATATAACTCTAAGCCAAAAATTTCTAAAACAATTCCACAAAGAATGGATGAATATGTTAATAGAACATGAAGATAGAAATAGATCTACAGAATATGATTTTGATATGGATCTTTACCATGACTGGCAAAAATCTACTTGTGAGACAAAAAGACTATAGGAGTCTAAATAAAGAATTAGAATACTCTGACAATAAAAACAAAAATAAAAAGGAAATTGGGTTCCTAATTCCCTATTTAGACTTCCACTTAGTGAACCCTTGGGTTTTAAAACCTTCAAGCGGCCACTAAGGTAGTATAAACTTAAAAAAAAACATTTTCCCCTCTATTTCCCCCTTTGGTATCAGAGCAAGGCTATCAACAAATATGAATAAACTAAAACCTTTTGAACCAACTGACTATAAAAAATTGAATATCTGAATTTAGAAATTAACCATCCTTCAAAAAGAATTATTTCATTAGACAAACAAAAACATATGTGTTATATAAAAAATAGTTATAAACATATGCTACATTCTGAATCATATCATTTAAACTCAATAACAGATCTAGTTATTGAATTAGGTGGTTCTCTGTAACGATCCCGTTTTTGAATCAAATTTAAATTGATAACTAAAATAAATTTTTGAATATAATGGTGAATTAATTTGAATTTTTTCAAATTTAATAAGATATTTGTTTATTTGTGTATTGATTTTAAATTTAGTTGTGAATTTGAGATTCTATATTAAAAACCTTATAAATAAAAATTTGAATTTGAAATTTGATTTGAAGTACAAAAATAAATATATGTTGAAAATAAAGATTTGGAAAATAAATAAATTATGATTGGAATAAACTTTATATTTGTTTGCTCGGTTACAAGTACAAATTAATTGTATATTAATTTTTGAGTTTGAAATTTAAAAATAAATGTTTTAAATAATACATAACTCTATATTTTAAGAATTGAAAAGAATTTATTTTGTATTTTTAATTTGATAATTTGGAAATCTTATTTTGAATTCCAAAGACTGTTTAAAAGCTAAATCTTTTGTTTCAAAATATATATGCCTTGTGATTTGAAAAGTTATATTTTGAAATTTATACAATAATTTTTGAATTGCTATTTGAAAGTTATAAAAGTATAAAATGTAGATAATAGAAAATGCATAAATATAAAACATACGTTAATATGAAAAGAAATTTTTTGTAAATATAAAGCTAAAAGGGTTTAAAAACAAAGTTTATAAAATAATTTATAAAAGGGATTTAAGCATAAAAGTGTTCATTTTGACATTTGTACAATTGGGAAAACAAGTATATTACAAGTGTAACTTAATAACAAACAAGTGGCAAGAAAAATAAAATTTCTTTTAATTGTAGAAAAATATGTATAAGGAAAAGAAACCAGGCCACATTTTTCTTCACCTCTATCTTCAAATCTGAACACCTGAAATCAAAAGCCTGTAAACCCAAAGTAAAACAGAGATGAAAATCAAAACAAAAGAAAGTTGTAAACCAGAAAAAAAATATAAGACCTGAGAAATAAGATCAAAACAAACGTCAACTTGGAGATTGTGAACCAGAGAAGATATAGAATCAAAATTTGCTTACAAAATCAAAATCTGGGAAAAATCAAATTTGAAAACTTGAATCATGCTAAGCAAGATTTCAACTCATATACATCAAGCTTAAGTTCAACAATTCCTGGTTTTCAAGCACTGTCTCTATCTTTCAACATTCAGGTGAGCAAGCTTTTATTTAAAGACTTGAATCTGTTTATTTAACTTGATATTGGTGATGGATTCATAGGGTAAAATGGTTACATGAATGTAGATATGATTGTATACGTAAATATACAAATATTGAATAATGCCTGTCCATGAACAAGAACATCACCTCTGTTCTTTAAGTATGCAGGTTTCAAAACCTGTTCCAACTTAAAAATCTCATCCTCTGATTCGTTTTAGACATTGTAGTTCAAACATAAAATGTTTGAAATAGTAAGATCTAAATTCTAAAATTTATTTCTAAATGAAATTTGGTTAAGTATTCTGAAATTATAAAATATTCAGTAAGAAACCAGGGTAGACAAAGAAATTCAACTTCAAAAATCTTGATTAGATTTTAAAAATGATGAATTTTGAAAATAAAATCCTGATTTTTATGTCAGTAGTTTTTGTGAATTCTCGAGTCGAACGGAGAAGGGTTTTCGATTGATTTCTGATGATCGCGTAATTGTAAAATCTTAGAATTGTTTCTGAAGGAAGATGGAGGATTGTAGATTATTGGAAAAATAATCAGCGAATTTATAATAAACCAGGATGATCATACGAGATCAATTTAGGGTTTTAACCCATTCTTTGACTTAGCTGAAAAAATGATTGCCGCAGCTTCATCAGAGCATCGGAATTGATTGCACCAGTGTAAATAGAAACAAGGAGAGTAGGTGTAAATCTGGACATAATTTCATGACCTCTGATGGTCGGAGGAGGATGAACGAGGTGTTTTCGGTGATTGTAGTTTCTTTCACTTTTAATAAGGAAGTTCAATTTTGATTTTTGGGGCATTTCATCGATCTAGGTTCACAGGTGGATCGGCGTGCTCATCGACAACTAGTGGGTGGTCATGGCGATGGTCGAAGCGTCGCCATGTGACTGTGCACGTGCACGCGTAAGGGCTGGTGTATCTGGGAATGATGATGATTTTGGGAAGAAAAGTTTTTCCCGGGGTTGGTCACGAGAAATTGAGGGGTTGGCTCGAAGTAATGGGATAGGGATGAGACATTTGAGTTTGGCTCGGGAAGAATTTAATATATGCTAGGGATTTTGTTTAGGTTACTCGGGTTTGTTTAATTTATAACCAGATTTCAAATTTAAAAGGGGAAAACATGTTTCAGATTTTAAAATACAACGATTTTTAAAATTACAAAGTAAATTTTTATTAACCAAAATTTCAAAGTATATTTAAATTAAATAAGTTTTCAAAGGAAATAAATTGAATTCCAAATTTTAAATTAATCAAGTTTTGATGAACATAAGAAGGTAAACAAAGATAAAAAACAATGGTAATTTAATCAAGTTTTCAAGATAAATTAACTATACTTTAGAAGCTAAAATGAATTTTTTAAACAAGGGATTAACAAAATTTTCAAAGTTAATTAAGGTAATTTAATTTTAGGATAATTAATCTATTAAAGGCTAATTAATTAAAGTGATTAATTAAAGGAAAATTAATCAAGGTGATTTATTAATTAATGATTATTAATTAAGGGTAAATTAGTTAATGTAATTAATTAAGAAATGGTAATTAATTAAGGATTAATTAATTAATTAAAGGTTCTTTAATTAACTAAGAATAAATAATTAGGGGTTAATTATTTAATGATTAGGGATTGATTAATTCATTAATTAAAGTTCATTTATTTGAGGGTTAATTAATTATGTAATTAACTTAAAAGTTAATTTAATTAATGTGATTAATTAAGGACTAATTAATTAATTAAAGGTAATTAATTAAGATGGATAATTAAGGATTAATTTATTAATTAATAAATTAATATTAAATGATTCGTAATTAATGAATCAGGATTATGTAGGAAATTTAATTGAATTAATTTAGGATTAAACAATTAATTAATCCTGTTTATAAATGATTATTAAATGGTTGGATTGCTTATGAATGTTTGCATTGTCTGAAATGCCTTGAATTGATTGTTATCTCTGGACTGTCATATTATGTTCTGTGAATTCAGCTGTGTGAAATTTATTTTATTTATTTATATGTGATGCATTTATCTATGAATCTGTGAATGAAGATAAGCACTATAGGATTATACCGCTTATCGATATTGTTGTGTTTGAATCTGTGATGATTGATGTTGTTGCACTATTGTGTGAAACCTCTGGACTACACCATACACACATAAATATGGATGCACGAGGAAATTGGTTAAGTCATAGATTTGTGAAATAGTTTTGAGGTTGAGTTTTGAATCCAAACGGTTTTGGAAATGGAATTGGATTAATATGAAAAGCATTTGAAAAGAAGTTTTAAAGATAAAAGTTATTTTAAATAACTTAATAAGGTTCTGAAATTTAAATAGTTTGATTTAAATTTGAATTCAAGATTTGAAATTAAATTCTATGTTTGGAAATTTATGGTTTAAAAGGTTATACAAGTTATAGATGTGTTTATATGGGTTTTTCAACCATTTTAAAAGTAGTGTTTTGGGAATATGAATTTAATCCAAGTATTATACCTGAAAAGCTTTAACTTGTATAAATGTAATCGGATCTTTTTGAAACGAAAACTATTTGTTTTCAAATAATGATAGCTTTCACATAACGAAAGAACTTCCAGTTTGGGTTATAAAGATTTCAAATTTGAAAGTGAATTATTTTGAAAGCTATGAATGAATCTTTGTGAAAGATTGTTAAACTATGTTTTGAAATCAAAGAGGATTTTAAATGGTGCATCTTTCATATAAAAGATTTGAAAAGAGAATCGTTTTTTAACGCTATGAATCTTTGGAAATGGTTTTGAAAGCTATGAATTGAGACTTTGATTTAATGATTGGATGAGTTAATCCAATTTGAAAAGGAAATTGTTTTTAAAAGCCGTAAATGAATCTTTGTGAAAGATTGGTAAACTTTGTGAAGTGAATCTTTTTGTTTAAAGATTTGAAATGGTAATTTGTTTTAAACCATTTGTTTTGGGTTTTAAAGTTGTGACTTAACTGAGATCCCATATCCATATGCTTTTTAAATATAAGTGCTTATTATTCGGTTTAGCCGGGAGAGGACCTTGTGTCATATAACCCATTTCGAATAATGATACGACGTTACGGATAGCATTTGAAGACCGGTGGTGAAGACTGGATATTTCCGAAAGCGAAAGGATAACTCGTCGAATGTCTCTGCACCGGCTGATCCCCGGTATATAGATTTGATCACCCTTTTTGATGGGAAGTTCGGACGTGATTAGGTATTATCCGGATTTGCAAGGGCTTCTTTAGAAGTGGATTCGGTTCTGTTCGAATCCGAAACGGACTTGTATGGATGTGTGTCTACATTACACTTTGAGATCTAAAGCTAGTTTCTATCAAATACATTTCTGTTTGGTGGCGAAGATTTATTCTCTTAGCTTAACACCCTTCTCTGAGACGTACGAGCTTAGAGGTTTTGTTGTTGATGGTTACTAGTGATACATTCCCAATTTGGTAATGTGGCATACGAAGTGCTGCTGAGCATTTGTTGATCGAAGCATGGCTTTTGTGAAAAGCGTAGCTTTCTAGACGAGACCTCGTCGGACCTCACTCCCCGAAAATGGTCAAAACAGGAAAGATGCGGCAAGGTTGCAGGGGTCGCGCCCCAAGGATATGTCCATTCCTTCTGGAAAAGGGTGGTATCAAGGTATAGAGCACAGATATTTAACCTATGTGGTTACTGCAAATACATTGCTTTGTGGTTGTTGGTGTTGAGAGCTTTTGGATAAAGGTCGCAAACGACCGGGGATGGCATGTCTTAGGTGTAACTTCCGAAAAGGGAGTAAACCGGCCTTGTGTTGGCAGAGAGCTGGGTAAGTTCTCGGGGCGTCCCTCCAGAGGCATTCCCATGTACCAATAGGAAGTTCCTTAGCCTGACCATTTGTTGGAAAATCCAAAGAAACAATACGCGCCCTGTACGGTTTTAGTTGTATAACCTACCATGGAATGTGGCGGTAACCTGCTATTGAACATGGTAGCTATAGTTGGCATACGACGAAATGTTGTATGCTGGCTAAGATTAATATTATACTTTCGAAATGTTTTTCACTATGCACTAATAATAATATCAAAATGGCTTTTGCGTAGTAAGCATTTTCGACTATCATAAGGAGAAATCTGCTCCAATTCTGCATTTGCATTGTGTGTACGGTGGGAGGCCTTATGGTAGTTCATTTTCCAAAAAGCATTACGGATTTCAATTTTAAATTCTTTTGTTGTTTGTTTTAAAAATAAAACTGTTTTTGTTTGCTCATACCAGTCTCATAACTGACCTTGTTTAATACAACGTGATAGGGGGTTCTCGCTTCACGTTTGGTGGCGAACGGGAGACTCTTACCCCTACATGTCCCCGTGGAGGGTTGGCTAACCGAACGGGTGGAGAGTCGAAAAGCTGGCCGTAAAAGCAAGGTCAGGGTACCAGTGTGTGTCATGGCAGAGGGCATCTGCTGTCGGACGGCCGAAGGCCTAGATCGTCACATTTTGTATCAGAGCTGAAGGTTGAAACTTTAGCTTAGGAGTATAACACATTAAGTGACTCATTAGAGATAGGGTGAAGTATACCCTAGAATGAGTATATCCCTAAGATATCCGTCTGTATGCCTCGGTAAATTCTCTTGCTATCCACTAATAGTAAGTATGAGGACAAGAAGAGGACGAGATAGGGGACAGGGGAGTACCATTACAAATGGACGATGCCCTGAAACAACAACAGAAACAACTTTCCCTATCCATTTCTTTGATTCATCATCCAATTTCAAATTCTTCGATGGCTTCGTGGCAGCTTCAAGAAGAAGCTTCGGTGTGATGCTGGCCTGGCAAATCGTTCTAGATAAGTTCTATTTCACATTCTCATCTTCAGTCTTAACTTGAAATGAATTGGAAATTTTAAATTGAAATAAATTGGTTAATAAAATATAAAGATAGATTAATTTGTATCGATAAAACGATTTCGATTAAAACCAAATTTGAAATTCGATTGTGATTTCTTATGAAGATCAAAGTCCAAAGAGGGACAAGCTTGTGTAAACTTTGGGGTATTCTGACCTAATTTGGAATACATATCTAGTGTTTGAGAATTGTGGCAGATTGTATCCATTATCTGTTCTTTTGGGTCTAGATACATTCAACGAATGATTAGTTGTCCTTCGAACTAACTGATGTCCTACATATTTCGTAGACCGGATGACCCGAGTATCTTGAGTAATATTGAATGAGTTTGTTCTCGTATTGTTGATATTCTGATTTGGTGAGCTAAATGTAGAATAGATATTCGGTTTGATTGATGAGTCGATTCTCTATCTTTGTGTATCCATCTTTGTTGTCTCCCTGACAAATTTCAAGGACAAAATTTTCTTAAGAAGGAATCCGTAACGATCCCGGTTTTGAATCAAATTTTAATTGGTAATTAAAATAAATTTTTGAATAAAATGGTGAATTAATTTGAATTTTTTCAAATTTAATAAGATATTTGTTTATTTGGGTATTGATTTTAAATTTAATTACGAATTTGATATTCTATATTAAATATCTTATACATAAAAATTTGAGTTTGACATTTGATTTGAAGTACAAAAATAAATATATATTGAAAATAAAGATTTGGAAAATAAATAAATTATGATTGGAATAAAATTTATATTTGTTTACTCATTTACAAATACAAATTGATTGTATATTAATTTTTGAGTTTGAAATTTAAAAATAAATGTTTTAAATAATACATTGGATTTAAAACTCTATATTTTAATAATAGAAAAGAATTTATTTTGTATTTTTATTTTGATAATTTGGAAATCTTGTTTTGAATTCCAAAGACTATTTAAAAGTTAAATCTTATGTTTCAAAATATGTATGCCTTGTGATTTGAAAAGTTATATTTTGAAATTTATACTATAATTTTTGAATTGCTATTTGAAAGTTATAAAAGTATAAAATATAGATAATAGAAAATGCATAAACATAAAACATATGTTAATATGAAAAGAAATGCTTTGCAAATATAAAGCTAAAAGGGTTTAAAAACAAAGTTTATAAAATTATTTAAAAAAGGGATTTAAACATAAAAGTGTTCATTTTGACATTTGCACAATTGGGAAAACAAGTATATTACAAGTGTAACTTAATAACAAACAAGTGGCAAGAAAAATAAAATTTCTTTTAATTGTAGAAAAATATGTATAAGGAAAAGAAACCAGGCCACATTTTTCTTTACCTCTATCTTCAAATCTGAACACCTGAAATCAAAAGCCTGCAAACCCAAAGTAAAACAGAGATGAAAATCAAAACAAAAGAAAGTTGTAAACCAGAAAAAAAATATAAGACCTGAGAAATAAGATCAAAACAAACGTCAACTTGGAGATTGTGAACCAGAGAAGATATAGAATCAAAATTTGCTTACAAAATCAAAATCTGGGAAAATCAAATCTGAAAACTGGAATCAAGCTAAGCAACATTTCAACTCATATACATCAAGCTTCAGTACAACAATTCCAGGTTTTCAAGCACTGTCTCTATCTTTCAACATTCAGGTGAGCAAGCTTTTATTTAAAGACTTGAATCTATTTATTTAACTTGATATTGGTGATGGATTCATAAAGTAAAATGGTTGCATGAATGTTGATATGATTGTATACGTAAATATACAAATATTGAATAATGCATGTCTGTGAACAAGAACATCACCTCTGTTCTTTAAGTATACAGGTTTCAAAACCTGTTCCAACTTAAAAATCTTATCCTCTGATTCGTTTTAGACATTGTAGTTCAAACATAAAATGTTTGAAATAGTAAGATCTAAATTCTACAATTTATTTCTAAATGAAATTTGATTAAGTTTTTTGGAAATATAAAATATTCAGTTAGAAACTAGGGTAGACAAAGAAATTCAACTTTAACAATTGATTATCTCAAGTATATAATCTGATTAGATTTTAAAAATGATAAATTTTGAAAATAAATTCATGATTTTTAAGTCGGTAGTTTTTGTGAATTCTCGAGTCGAACGGAGAAGGGTTTTCGATCGATTTCTGATGATCGCGTAATTGTAAAATCTTGGAATTGTTTCTGGAGGAAGATGGAGGATTGTAGATTATTGGAAAAATAATCAACGAATTTATAATAAACTAGGATGATCATACGAGATCAATTTAGGGTTTCGATCCATGTTTTGGACTTAGTTGGAAAAATGATTGCCGCAGCTTCATAAGAGCATTGGAATTGATTGCACCAGTGTAAATAGAAACAAGGAGAGTAGGTGTAAATGTGGACAGAATTTCATGACCTCTGATGGCCGGAGGAGGATGAATGAGGTGTTTTTGGTGATCGTAGTTTCTTCTAGTTTTAATCAGGAAGTTCGATTTTGATTTTTGGGGCATTTTATCGATCTGGGTTCACAGGTGGATCGGCGTGCTCATCGGCGACTAGTGGGTGGTCATCGCGATGGTCGGAGCGTCGTCGTGCGACTGTGCACGTGCACGTGTAAGGGCTAGTATATCTGGGAATGATGATGATTTTGGGAAGAAAAGTTTTCCCGGGGTTGGTCATGAGAAAATGAGGGGTTGGCTCGAAGTAATGGGATGTGGACGAGACACTTGAGTTTGGCTTGGGAAAAATTTAATATATGCTAGGGATTTTGTTTAGGCGACTTGGGTTTGTTTAATTTGTAACCAAAATTCAAATTTCAAAGGGGAAAACATGTTTCAGATTTTAAAATACAACAGTTTTTAAAATTGCAAAGTAAATTTTTATTAAGCATAATTTCGAAGTATATTTAAGTTAAATATGTTTTCAAAGGAAAATAAATTAAGTTCTAAAATTTAAATTAATCAAGTTTTAATTAACATAAGAAGGTAAACAAAGATTAAAAAAGCAATGGTAATTTAATCAAGTTTTCAAGATAAATTAACTATATTTTAGAAGCTAAAATGAATTTTTAAACAAAGGATTAACAAAATTTTCAAAGTTAATTAAGGTAATTTAATTTGAGGATAATTAATTTATTAAAGGCTAATTAATTAAAGTGATTAATTAAAGGAAAATTAATCAAGGTGATTTATTAATTAATGATTATTTATTAAGGGTAAATTAATTAATGCAATTAATTAAGGAATGATAATTAATTACGGAGTAATTAATTAATTTAATTAATTAAGGATAATTAATTAAATGGTAATTAATTAAAGGTTCTTTAATTGACTAAGAATAAATAATTAGGGGTTAATTATTTAATGATTAGGGATTGATTAATTTATTAATTAAAGTTAATTTATTTAAGGGTTAATTAATTATGTAATTAACTTAAAAGTTAACTTAATTAATGTGATTAATTAAGGACTAATTAATTAATTAAAGGTAATTAATTAAGATGGATAATTAAGGATTAATTTATTAATTAATTAATTAATATTAAATGATTCCTAATTAATGAATCAGGATTATGTAATTAATTCATGAGTAATTAATTAAATTGAAAATTAAATTGAATTAATTTAGGATTAAACAGTTAATTAATCATGTTTATAAATGATTATTAAATGCTTCGATTGCTTATGAATGTTTGCATTGTATGAAATGCCTTGAATTAATTGTTATCTCTGGACTGTAATATTCCGTTCGGTGAATTCAACTGTGTGAAATTTATTTTATTTATTTATCTATATACATTTATCTATGAATTTATGAATGAAGATAAGCGCTACAGGATTATACCACTTATCGATATTGTTGTGTTTGAATCTGTGATGATTGATGTTGTTGCACTATTGTGTAAAACCCCTGGACTACACCATGCACACACAAATATGGATTGCACGAAGAAATTGGTTAAGTCGCAGATTTTTGAAATAGTTTTAAAGTTGAGTTTTGAATCCAAACGGTTTTGGAAATGGATTTGGATTAATATGAAAAGCTTTTGAAAAGAAGTTTTAAAGATAAAAGTTATTTTGAATAACTTGGTAAGGTTTTGAAATTTAAATAGTTTGATTTAAATTTGAATTCAAGATTTGAAATTAAATTCTATGTTTGGAAATTTATGGTTTAAAAGGTTATACAAGTTGTAAATGTGTTTATATGGGTTTTTAAACCATTTTAAAAGTAGTGTTTTGGGAACTTGAATTTAATCAAAGAATTATACCTGAAGGGCTTTAACTTGTATAAATGTAATCGGATTTTTCCGAAACGAAAACTATTTGTTTTCAAATAATGATAGCTTTCACATAACGAAATAACTTCAAGTTTGTGTTATAAAGATTACAAATTTGAAAGTGAATTGTTTTGAAATCTATGAATGAATCTTTGTGAAAGATTGTTAAACTTTGTTTTGAAATCAAAGAGGATTTTAAATAGTGTATCTTTTATATAAAAGATTTGAAAAGAGAATTGTTTTTGAAAGCTATGAATCTTTGGAAATGGTTTTGAAAGCTTTGAATTGAGTCTTTGATTTAATGATTGGACGAGTTAATCCAATTTGAAAAGAAAATTGTTTTGAAAAGCCGTAAATGAATCTTTGTGAAAGATTGGTAAACCTTGTGAAGTAAATCTTTTTGTTTAAAGATTTGAAATGTAATTTGTTTTAAACCATTTGTTTTGGGTTTTAAAGTTGTGACTTAACTGAGATCCCATATCCATTTATAACCCATTTCGAATAATAATACGACGTTATGGATAGCATTTGAAGACCGGTGGTGAAGACCGGATATTTCCGAAAGCGAAAGAATAACTCGTCGAATGTCTCTGCACCGGCTGATCCTCGGTATAGAGATTTGATCACCCTTTGTGATGGGAAGTCCGGACGTGATTAGGGATTATCCGGATTTGCAAGAGCTTCTTTGGAAGTGCCTTCGGTTCTGTTCGAACCCGAAGCAGACATGTATGGATGTGTGTCTGACGTTACACTTTGAGATGTAAAGCTAGTTTCTATCAAATACATTTTTGTTTGGTGGCGGAGATTTATTCTCTTAGCTCAACACCCTTCTTTGAGACGTACGAGATCAGAGGTTATGTAGTTGATGGTTACTAGCGGTACATTCCCAATTTGGTAATGTGGCATACGAAGTGCTGCTGAGCATTTTTTGATCGTAGCATTGCTTTTGTGAAAAGCGTAGCTTTGTGGACGAGACCTCATCGGACCTCACTCTCCTGAAATGGTCGAAACAGGAAAGATGCGGCAAGGTTCCAGGGGTCGCGCCCTTAGGGTATGTCTATTCCTTCTGGAAAAGAATGGTATCATGGTATGGAGCCCAGATATTTAACCTGTGTGGTTACTTCAAATACATTGCTTTGTGGTTGTTGGTGTTGAGAGCTCTCGGATAAAGGTCGCAAACGACCGAGGATGGCATGTCTTAGGTGTTACTCTCAGGAAGGGAGTAAACCAGCCTTGTGTTGGCTGAGAGCTGGGTAAGTTCTCGGGGCGTCCCTCCAGAGGCGTTTCCATGTGGCAATAGGAAGTTTCTTAGCCTAACCATTTGTTGAAAAATCCAAAGAAACAATACGCGCCCTCTACGGTTTTAGTTGTATAACCTGCCATGGAATGTGGCGGTAACCTGCTATTGAACATGGTAGTTATAGTAGGCATACGATGAAATGTTGTATGTTGGCCAAGATTAATATTATACTTTCGAAATGTTTTCCACTATACACTATAGTAAGAATTTTTGACTATCATAAGGAGAAATCTCCTCCAATTCTGCATTTGCATGGTGGTGCGGTGGGAGGCCTTATGGTAGTTTCATTTTCCAAAAAACATTGCGGATTTCAATTTTAAATTCTTTTGTTGTTTGTTTTAAAAATAAAACTGTTTTTGTTTGCTCATACCAGTCCCATGACTGACCCGGAGTTTATTGTTCTCTTCCTAAACTCTGGGTGCCCATAATTTTCCGCATGGGCAGTCCAGAGTTGGGTTTTTCAGATAATTAAATAGTAGGTGTAGATTCAATAGCCTTCAGTCTCTGGAAATCTTCTTCAATCTTTGGATAACTTACCTTTCTTAGTACAAGTTGATTGGGAGTTCGAGCTATTTTTGGATTGGTGCTTTGGTGAGGGAGATTGCTGATATTGGAGTTCCTTTCTCTCTTGGAGGTCAAGTTGGAAATTTCTTTCCGCTGTGTCATATTCTGCTATATTCTGCTCTGATATTTTTGGATCTATTGTATCTTTTTGTAACAGATATTGTATCATTCTTGTATCGAATGTTGTATATCAATGATATATTCATTTTTTTTCTTCCACTGTGTTGTTATACTTAATGTGTTGTAAGCTCCGGCGAATCGGAATGAACGTTTGAATCTGCGGCATTCGAGTACGAGTGAAGTACGGGTGTTGACTTTCGAACGTGAAAATCCGGGTCGCCACATTCTCCACATTGGTACAATAAAAAGTACTATAGGCTAGTTGAGCTTATTTCAGAAAGTATGAATTCTAGAAACAAAAAACTCCAACAAATACAAGATAACCAAGATTACCTAAAAATAGGATTACAAAAAATAGATAAGTTTGACGGTACTGTACAAAAACTGACTAAGAAATTTAAAGCACTACAACTCAAAAAAATTCCAAATAAACAAGATATAATTTTAATAAGACAAATGATTGAAGAAAACAAACCTAAAGAAATTGAAATACAATCTGAAGACTAAATTTTGCAGATTAAAAACCAATCAGAGGCAAATAAAAGACATTTTGAACTACAAATACAAAAACTTGAGCAAATGTTACAAGAAATAAAATATACACAATTAAATTAATATGGGATATGATAATAAGTATTATTCTGAAGCTAAACAATATGTTTACATGTTATTAAAACAAACCGATACATTAACAGTAGGGTATAATAAAGACATTTTTACAAGTAAAGCAGATAATGTATTATGCTTAATGGCTCACACCATAATAGCAATGTTAACACAAATACATGATCGACTAGACTTAATGGATAAACAAATTACAAATCTAGACATAAAATTAAATAACTTAGATAAATCTACACAATGAAAAGACTATGATATCAATCAACTAACTGAAAAAAATATCAAATTTAAATCTAGGACCAACAGATATAGACACAGGTAAAAAGACCAAAATAAGCTTTTTAACATTCAAAAAATTAGATAACATATGATGAATAGAAGATCTTTTACAGGTCTATCCAAAATTTTAATGGACAGACCTACAAAAAGTAATAACTTAGCCACAGACACCCAGATAGATGGTATTCTAAGGAGATCTGTAAGTTTGCAATCTCAATTAGAACAAATAACAAATATAGAAAATGACCTAGAAGTATTTTCAAACAACCAACTAAATACCTAAATCCAAGAGAATTATATAGAACATGCATATTTACAATAAGTATAGGACTATATAGGCATCATAGGGAAGAGATTCTCTCCTTAAGTGATGGAAATCAACAAATTATTAATTTAATGTCTAATGAAGCCATTAAACAATTAAGAATACAAAATTATAAATTGATCCACCTAGGTCTCATCGTTATAGGAATAAGCGGACTAGTCAAACAAAAAATAGGAGCCAAATTATTAGTAATCCTACCAGATGACAGACATCGAGACCTAGACAAAGCTATATTTGGAACAATAGAAGTTGATATGAACGATAACATTGGTATTGTTTATATATCACCAAACTTTACAATGACATTACAAGATTTTTATAAACATATAAAAATAATTGTCCAAACCAAAGGATTTGAAAACTTTAATGGTAAAAACATATTGTTAGATATAACATTCTTGGGAAAATTCATGACAAAGTTTACTCCTAAAATAAAAGTAAAACTTGATGAAGTAATAAAAACACTAACATCAAATGGTATAAATTTTCTAAACCAATGGAAATAGACTCGTCTATATTAGCAGGACATGAATGGAATATACAAAATCCTAATGAAAATAGAGATACATTAAAACCAAATGATGTTGTAACTTACACAAATCCTAATGGGACATTATCCTTAAGATTTAAAGATTATGGACCCTCTAATCAAAAATACATAGACACCAATGATGAATCTAATTCTAAGCTCTAGAGAAACTTATAATGGACAAAATAATTAATCCAAAGGAACTAAGAATGGTTCTTGAACCATTTGAATTATATGAATTAGGACAATAACTTAAAAGGAACAACCAAATAGACAGTAATACATTTGTCTATACGGATGATGAAAATAATGTTAGAATTAAAACAATACATACATTAGAAACCCTTTTAAAAAATTCACATGAAATAACTAGACAAAAAATTAAAGAAATAAAGGATTTTAACATAGATGAAGAACTAGATAGTGAATACACTTATCATATAGTGTAAATGGAAGGCCATGGAGACAACAGTAACTTATCCTAATGAACCTCCTCATAAAATGGATTATCCATTAGGATATCCTCCTAGGATAAATGTTAATCCCTATACTAATGAAAATAAAAATTTAAGAACTATAGGAAGAAGAATACCCACTGAAAAAACATTTTGTGGAAAAGACTCTGTAATACTTAATGTTACAGAATGTCATCCGCAACTATTGGATACATTCCTAGAACAATGGACTGCTGCAATAGGTAGAGACTATTCATCCAAGCATACAAATATAATAACTGGAGAAGAAATGGTTAGAATGGCAG
Source organism: Allium cepa (assembly GCA_030765085.1). NCBI lineage: Eukaryota > Viridiplantae > Streptophyta > Magnoliopsida > Asparagales > Amaryllidaceae > Allium > Allium cepa. The sequence continues at coordinate 820,030,330 of CM060929.1, forward strand.
AAAACTACCTAGGCGACATAGCTAAAGGTATGTGGGAAGCATACAAAAGTAATTTTCCGGACGAAATAGCCTCCCTAGTAGCACAAGGAGGAAACATATGCAATTTTCTTATCTAATACATAGAATAATAACGGGAAGGGAAGTAAATACTCGACTTACCCTCAGACAACAAGAAGCAATGAGAGACTTAGAACAAATACAACTGTTAGATTGGCAGCACATAATAAAATTCTTAAATGAATTTTTATACTATGCCACAACCTTTGGTAACTTCTATTCTAAAGAAATAGGAGATAGACTATTCTCCAAATTGCCTGGCGATTTAGGAAATGAAATACATAAATCATGGAATGAAACATATGCTAACATTCCTAAAACCTATGACAACATAGGAATTAGGATAACCCACATCATCTATGAATTAAAAAAGAAATGCACATATATACAGATTCAAAGAGAATTGAAACAAAAGAATTATGGATTTTGTTCACAAATATATACTCCTCAACAGTATGGATCTAAAAACCATATTGTCAAGAAACATAAGCCTAAAAAGCAATATATAAAAAATATTATCTAAGGAAATTAAATGCAAGAAAACCTTACGTAAAAAAAAAAGACATATTAGGAAATATAACCCTAGAGAAACATATACAAATGCAATTGCATGTTTCGCATATAATGAGAAGGGACATTTATCTTCAACATGCCCTAAAAAACACAACTTATATACTACAGAATCTAATCTGGTTGACTCGGTCAAAGAAGATCTACTTAAAGTAGCTTCATACGTGTCCGAGACCTCTACTATATATTCCATTGTATTATTAGAAGGACTAGAAGAGCAAGAAGGCAATTCCAATTCAAATTCTTCTCTAATAGAAGAACTAACAAATGAACAAGTGAAGCTAATAGATTATACAGACTTTCCCAATTGAACAGTTCCTAAATCTAATGAACTATGAAGAATTATACATGATTTTAAAAATAAAATGGGAACTGACACTTCAAAATGCTACTTTTTCCCTTAGTACCCATCCTTTGACAAAAGATTCAAATGCATAAGATGCACCACAGAAATATGTTATAAATGTGCTAAAACATATTTTAACCTAGAAACTCCTAACCAACATAAATTACAATGTACTGATAAAAACAAAATCAATGAAGATTGAATAAAAACCCTAGAAGATAGAATAAACAAACTTGAAATTGAAATAGATGAAATAATAAAAATAATAGAAGAAATAGGAAAACAAAATAAAGGAAAAAATATTATTGAAAACATACAAGAAAACAACCTTACCAATACAGATGACATAGTACGAATCCCTTTAATATGCAATCCTTATTGTTTAAGAGAACTTCGAATATTAACATTAATAAATATTAAAGGATTAAAAATTAAATTATTAGCATTTATAGATACAGGAGCAACCAGCTCAACAATAAATTCTGAACTAATACCCCAATATTTGATCATAAAGGCTAATAAGACAAAACAAAGTACCTAGTTTGATGACACAACTAATATTATAACAGATATAATTACTAATGTACAACTACGGTTTCATACTACTTGTGATAATTGGTCATCACATTATCACCTAAAACAATTATGGGATACTAAATTGAATCTAGGAATTATAAATCTAATCCTTGGATTAGATTTTCTCCTAAATGACAATGGAAGTTTTTCCTTTAATAAATACTATTTACAAATAGCTAAAAAGACAACACTAACACCTCTTATATTTCTACCTGAGAAACGCGGTGGAGATATAAATAATACAACCCAAAAATCCAAATGTAACAACCCTAGATTTTGCATATAATTTAAATTTGACTTTATTTATTTTTAAATTATTTTTAAACTTGTTTTATTTCAAACATTCCATTTTAAAAATATAAATGTTGATTATTATGTGTGTTATAATTTCAAACTTGTGTAAGTTGAATATTTTCCTAAAATGTTGATTTTGGTCAAAATAGTCAAATTTTGACTTTTAACATAAAATTTTAAAAGTTTGAATTTTATAAATTTTATACTTTATTATGAAAATAGATTTAATAACATGAATACCACTTTTCGTTTCGTTGAAAACGGATTTAAATTGTGAAAGTTATACTGTTTTCAATATTGTGTGTACATTGAATTATTTAACAATTTTCTTTATGTTAAATTTTATAAATTATATTTTTAATTGTCAAATCATGTTCTAATATGTGTTATATGACATGTTAGATATATATTCTATTTTTAGAAACATTTTTTTTAGTGATGTTATAATTTTTCCAAAGTTTACTGTGTTGGTTCTTTTTTTTAAGGCTGTTTTCTTATTTTCTGCTATTTTCTTCATCAAAATTATATTTAAATTTAATTTTATATATTTATTTTGTGAATTCATTTTTATTTTGTGTACTTATCTTTATTTATAAATATTTTTCAATTATATAAAATATTTCCAAAGTGCATTGAATTTATTTCTAATTTTAAAGTCTACTTCGCAATTTTAAGCCATTTTCTTAATTTAAATTCTATTTAATTAAAATTTAATTATTTATTTTATTTTAGAAATGATAAATAAATTATTTTATTTCAAAATTTTTCTTTAAAATATTTTTAAAATGAAGTAGATATTCTTCCAAAGCCATCGATGTTTTAATTGTAATTTTTGAACCCTGTTTTCAATTTTTAAGCAATTTCCTTAATTCTTTTTATATTTTCTTTAAATTTAATTATATATATTTATTTTATTTCACTTTGTTTCGGTTTTCATATGTACTTGCTGAATTTTATTTTGTTTTATTTGATTTAAAAGAAAAGGAAGTATGGAATGTTTTAAAAGCTAAGAAACGTAAAGTCGTTTCACTGTTTCTTTTACCGTTTCTTTTTCAATCAATACATCAGTTATTTTGGCCATTCTTTATACTATCTTCAGCTGACTTCTTTTTCTTCATTTTCACATGAAAACATCTTCCTCATCTCATTTTCACGGCTAGAGAAAAATTGGTAATGGCTTCTCTATATTTTTCTACTTTTTCTCCTTCCCTTTTGCCTGTTTTTGCCTTGTTTTCTTTGTTGTTTCGCTCGGCCACCACTAGCTAGCCTTGGCCATCACCCCCACCACCTTCTCCTCTTCACCATCCACCACTTAACATCATCTCCTCCTCTGACTTGACCAGGCCGCACCCTCCCCCATGACAAAACTCCACACAAAAGCCTTGAAAACTCCTTAAAAACATGTTAGCCTAGCCTAGTTGCTTCACTACCTTCATCCACCACCAAGGCCACCACCTTAGGCCACCATCACCACCTTGATATGACCACCACCCATCACCTAGGCTACTGTCCAGATCTGAAACCTGAAAGGCTGAGCCCAAACATGCCTTAGCCGAGCCCAAAAAGTTCACCAAAACTCTTATATATGCCTTAACCTTTTATATTCTCTACATTTAAACTCCTACCCACTTCATCACCTTGTAACCGCGCCTTTTCCTACCCATACCTGATCCAAACCATGCTCAAACCTGACCTTATTAATCCCCTAGTCCATGCAAACAAGCATAGGAAGCAAGTGCAAAGTCTTTGGTTTTGTTTTATACATCTATTTCTAACATTGTTAAGTATATCTTGTTTTTGAAACTTATGTTTCATATATTTGTTTTGTTTGAATGTATCCAAGGCTATAAATCTTTGGCTCTCCACTCTCAAATCATATTAATGCTTTCGTGCCTTCGAAGATCTTTGTTGTGTGCAGTTGTTTGTCATCTCCAGCTAATACAGGTGAGTAAATCTCACCAGAAGTTTATACTTATACAAATGTGAATTGACACCCTGTGAATCTGTAGAACTATATTATCATGTTATATATGCTTATATTATTATCATATGATGTTCACACCTGTTATTACACTTATTATATTATATGTTACTGTTATTTTATGCTATTCTGTATATTTTATCAGTTTATCACACTGCAAGTTCCCTGTAAATTAGAAATCACTATGGGTTGAAATGATACATACCCGAACGGACCTTAGAATAAGGGAAAATTGTTATGGGCTGAAATGATAGGCCTGAATGATTTTCAATTTATTTCATTTACTTGGGACTGCGGGTTTGAAATGATAAAACCCGGATTTTCTTTGTAAATTACGGGTTGAAATGATATATTACCCGTATCACTTTTCCTAGTGTAGAAAATTATATACAGACCCGTAGTTAATATATGTTTTCTAAAAAAATTTAAAATTATTTTAGAAATGTAAATATTAAAACATTTTTATTTAAATCTAATTAAAAAGGATTTTTGTTAAATATTATTGATTTTCTGAATAATTGTAAGTAAAATGAATTAATGAAAAGTTAGAAAATATGAATGTATGTTATTTTGGAAATTTTGATTTAATTTTTAATGGAATTTAAATTAACTTTGGAAATATGATAAATTTATGATATTTTGAATTTAAATTAATTTAAAGTGATTTTTTATATCTTATTAATGATTTTTGATAAAGTTGAATGTGAAATGAATGAATATTTAAGTTGAAATTTTGAAATATAACTAAATTGGAAATTTATGAAATTGACTTAAAAGTGAACTTTTAGTTAAGTAAATAAAAATAAAACTAATTTATATTTGAGAATTTGAACTTAAGTGTTAAGTTTAAATTTAATGCAATGAATTTAAAATTTAACATTGTAATTTAATAAGTGAATTATTATTAAATCTTGATTTTTGAATGGAAATTTAACTTTATAAAATCATGAACTTGAGGAAAATTAAATGATGTTTATAAATGTGACAATGTATGATTTTATGAGTTAAAAATGTTTTAAATAAAAAAATATAATTGGTTGAGAAATTATATTGAATATTTGAAGTTAATTGACTGCATTTTTGAAATGCTATTAATTACAATGTAAATGATATTACAGCATTTGTAAATGATGTAGTTGATGATAATGAACCAAAAAGGTAAATTGAATTAAAAGCTATTATAGCAATTTTTGTAAGTGCTATAATTTTTGAATTTAACTAAGTTTATTTGAAATTTAATTAAGCCCTATTACAATATTTTAAAATGTTGTCTTTTGTTAAATTGAACTGTTTTGAATGTATATTTCCATAGCGTTTTCTAAATGCCACGAAAAATGAATTTTCACTGTTTTGATAAACTTAAGTGAATAAATGAACTTTGAAAGTTGAAAATTTTGGAAATTTAATAATTTAATTATTGAACATAATAACTTCATTTTAATGATTAAAAATGATTTTTTTGAATATAAACTATTTTGAGATGTGAATTGAAATGGTATTTTAAATTGAATACAATGAATAATGATTTGAAATGAATGTGGTTTTGATATTTTGATATATTAAATGATTGAAATGTGGTTTGAAAATATATGATATTTTGATATATTAAAATGATTTGAAAATAGAGTTTTGAAAGATATGACATTTTGATATTAAAATAATTTGAAAGGAAGTGCTGAAAGATAAGATATTTTGAACGAAGTTTTGAAAGGTTATGATATTTTGATATATTAAAATGATTTGAAAGGAAGTTTTGAAAGTATATGATAATTTAATATATTGAAATGGTTAGAAATGACTTGATATTTATTTTGATAAATATTTGAATCGAAAGATATGGTATGATGATATATTGAAATGGTTTGGAAATAATTTAATCTTTATTTTGATAAAGATTTGGGTTGAAATGATATTTTATTTTGAAGTATAAAATATATTTTTTTAAAGTTATAACTACGGGTTATAATAACGATTGGTTGTTAAAGAGACCGGGATCGGATATTGTCTTATAGCCGGCCAATACCGAAAACCACTTTAACAACTGTGTACGCGGTGGAGATTCCAGAATGAAGTAGGATGGTGGCGACGTTCTTGAGGTATATTACGTGGACCCAACTCCCGTGAGTTGGCATAAATGACTAAAACAGGAGCTATACCGGGCTACACAAAGGGTCGCACCCTTTCATCGAGCATGCTCCATCGGAAACCATTCTATTACTTTTGTGATTCGATATGTGGCGCCACTTTGATTCGGGGGTATTGTTCGAGGTGGGCGGAAGCTGCTGGCTTGCCGTCACCACCGATCTGGGAGTGCAAACGGTGTATCCAGCCTGGCATTGCCTCGCGTGCCGTGTCATCTCCTTATAGCGAGCCCACTACGATTTTGGTTTTAAAGATCCGACCGCATCAAGGTTCACCATCCCCTTAACGCTATTTTCTATATGATCATACTTTACTGATTAGACACTACTGTATATAGCGTACATTACTACATAGTAAATAGTTTAACGGATCCTTAGAGGATGGGCGGTCCCAAGCATCTTCTAAGTTACTTGTACCTTTGCTACAGTTCACTTGAGTTGGTTTACATTGTATAAGTATCTATGTCCTGACTCGAGTGTTTGTATTTTTATTTACGCTCGGGTCAGCCTGAGTTATTCACAGATTTGGATTTCCACTTTCTGGAGATTGGAACCGCTGGAGATTATCTACTTGTCAAGTTTTATCTTTTGCGTAGACTTCTATGTAGTGCGACTTCCTTTGTACTTTATTTATTCTGTTGTATCTTATGTAACTCTAATATTTTTATATAGTAGCTTCATGAACTACTATTTCTTTTACTTCCGCTGCATTATTATTACTCTGTGTCTGTGATCTGTGATTTTTATTTACTGTATATTCTGAGGTTTGCCAAATTTTTATTTACAACGCGGTATTTTAAGCAATTCAATTCTGGCATGAGTGTCTACCTATACACTTATAATGGATGCGAATGGTTGAAAATATCGGGTCGTCACACCAAACTAGATTGTACTTGTGACATTCCGGGCCAATGCCGACAAAAAAAATCTAACAAAATAACAACAGAACAATTATATTGCTATGAAGATATACAAGATATAGAAACAGATTTTATTCAACCAAACAAAATAAGCAATATTCTTTTAACAACTGATGATATAAACCAAATTATAAGTCGACTCAAAAAAATAGAAATGATAGGAGAAAAACCACTAAAATACTGGAAAAAGATTCTATTTATTGTAAACTAGACATAATTAATCCAGATATTACTATTAAAACCAGATCATCCAAATATGACAACTGGATGATCGATGAATTTAAAATGCACATAGACATTCCAAATAACCTAGGAATCATAAGAAAAATAGACTCTAGACATAGAACCTCAACCTTCATAGTACAAAAAGAATCTGAAAGAAAGAGAGGACAAAGTAGGATGGTCATGGATTATACTAGACTTAAATGAAGACGGATACTGTATTCCTAACAAAGATGTATTAATTAACAAAATATAAAATAATTATTGGTATTCAATATTTGATTTGAAATGTGGATTCTGGCAAATCAAAACGCACCCAGATTATATACCTTGGACAGCATTCACTTGTTCGTAAGGACATTATGAGTGGCTTGTAATGCCATGTGGATTAAAAAATGCTCCATAAATATTTCAAAGAAAAATGGATGACATATTTAAACAATGTAGTAAATTTACATGTGTATACATAGATGACATACTAGTTTTTTTCAAAAACAAAAAGGAACATATATCACACTTATACACAATATTTAAGCTCTTTAATTTCTAAAAATAAATTAGAGTTATTTAAAAATTCCATAGATTTCCTAGGAGTAAAAGTAGGAAAAGCACAAAAAGAACTCCAATCCCATAAATCTAGAAATATAATGGAATTTCCACATAAAATAGAAAATTTAAAACAATTACAATCATTCATTGGACTTAAAAATTATGCAAGACCTTTTATACAAAATTTATCCAAATAAACCGGACCACTATATAACAAAGCAAGCCTAAAAGGTAAAAGAGAATTCAATAATTAAGACATAAAAACAAGTCCGAAGGATTAAAGTATTAGCAAAAAATCTAAAACCACCAACGTTACCATTGGCTATAGATTATCTAATTATAGAAACATATGGTTCCTCTTTGGGATGAGGAGGAATATTATTAAGTAAAAAATACAAAACTGATCCTAAATCTACTGAATATACACACACACACTTCAGGAACATATAAAGAGAAAGGCTACATGACTTTTTTAGATTACGAAATTTTAGCTATAATATATGTTTTGGAATCATTTTGAATTTCTACAATATCACAAAAAGAAATAACAATAAGAATAGATTTTGAGTCTATAGTAAAATACGCAAATAATAGAAAGGAGAAAAGCATAATAAACAATAAGTTGTTAAAATTTAAAAATGCAATTTTAAATTATGGTACTAAGATCCTATGGGAACACATTAAAGGCAATTCAAACATACTGCCAGATAAATTATAAAGATTATTTATTGATTCTATAAAAGAATGTGATTTTGTCAACGGAGAAGAAGGTACAGGTATGTCTCTTTCAAATGAGTCAACAAATAGCAAGAAATTCCTGAAGACATATGCATAGAAAAAATTTGTCACAAATGCTCAACTTACAGATGAACAACAAATGGTGTTAGACAACGTATGGAACTTATCCACAGCACCACAAGACAACAAACAAAAGCTCGGCATTTTATATGTTGTTGTTGAAATTTTTACAAATTCTGAAATTACAAAGAAATTCACCCAGTACTGTTTATTCAACGAACCTAGTGCTGGTATATATTTCTCTTAGGAAGAGATGGTTCCTAAGCTCAAGGAACTTGAACAAAGCCCTAAATATGGAAGGCCATATTACAAAGGCTTCTACACGATAGAGACTATTTAGCCAAGCATACAAATAAAATTACAGAAGAAGAAATAGTTAGAATAGCATAAAACTATCTAGGCGACATAGCTAAAGGTGTGTGGGAAGCATACAAAGGTAATTTTCTAAACGAAATAGCCTCCCTAGTAGCACAAGGAGGAAACATATACAATTTTGCTTATCTAATACGTAGAATAATAATGGGAAGGGAAGTAAATATTGGACTTACCCTCAAACAACAAGAAGCAATGAGAGACTTAGAACAAATACAACTGTTAGATTGGGAACACATAATAAAATTCTTAAATGAATTTTTATACTATGCCACAACCTTTGGTAACTACAATTCTAAAGAAATAGAAGATAGACTATTCTCCAAACTGCCTGGCGATTTAGGAAAAGAAATACGTAAATCATGGAATGAAACATATGCTAACATCCCTAAAACCTATGACAACGTAGGAATTAGGATAACCCACATCATCTCTAAATTAAAAAAATGCACATATATATAGATTAAAGAGAATTGAAACAAAAGAATTATGAATTTTGTTCACAAATATATACACCTCAACAGTATAGATCTAAAAACCATATTGTCAAGAAACATAAGCCCAAAAAGCAATATACAAAAAAATGTTATCTAAGGAAATCAAATGCAAGAAAACCTTACTTAAATAAAAAAAAGATATGTTAGGAAATAAAACCCTAAAGAAACATATACAAATACAATTACATGTTTTGCATGTAAGGAGAAGGGACATTTATCTTCAACCTGCCCTAAAAACACAACTTATGTACTAGGGAATCTAATCTGGTTGACTATGTCAAAGAAGATCTACTTGAAGTAGCTTTAGACATGTCCGAGACCTCTACTATATATTCCTTTGTATTATTAGAAGGACCAGAAGAGCAAGAAGGCACTTCTAATTCAAATTATTCTCTAATAGAAGAATTAACAAATGAACAAGCGAAGCTAACAGATTATACCGACTTTCCAATTGAACAATTTCTAAATCTAATAACTATGAAGAATGTATACATGATTTTAAAAATAAAATGGGAACCGATACTACAAAATTCTACTTTTGCCCTTGGTACCCAGCCTTTGACAAAAGATTCAAATGCATAAGATGCACCACAGAAATATGTTATAAATGTGCTAAAACATATTTTAACCTAGAAACTGCTAACCGACATAAATTACAATATACTGATAAAACAAAATCAATGAAGGTAGAATAAAAACCCTAGAAGATAGAATAAATTTTTTTGAAATTGAAGTAGATGAAATAAGAAAAATAATAGCAGAAATAGGCAAACAAAATAAAGGAAAAAATATTGTTGAAAACATACAAGAAAACAGCCTTACCAATACAGATGACATAGTACAAATCCCTTTAATATGCAATCCTGATCGTTTAAGAAAACTTCGAATATTAACATTGATAATTATTAAAGGACTAGAAATTAAATTACTAGCATTTATAGATACAGGAGCAACTAGATCAATAATAAATTCTGAACTAATACCCCAATACTTGATCACAAAAGCTAGTAAACCAAAACAAAGTACCAAGTTTGATGGCACAACTAATATTGTAACATATATAATTACTAACGCGCAACTATGGTTTCATACTACTCGTGATAATTTGTCACCACATTATCACCTAAAACAATTATGGGTTACTAAACTGAATATAGGAAATATAAATCTAATACTTGGATTAGATTTTCTCCTAAATGACAATGGAAGTTCTGCCTTTAATAAATAATATTTACAAATAGCTAAAAAGACAACATTAACACTTCTTATATCAGAGTTTCTGCCTGAGAAGCGTGGAGTAAATACAAATAGTACAACCCAAAAATCCAAACTAGAATGTACTTGTGACATTCCGGGCCAATGCCGACAAAAAGAAACTAATAAAATAACAACAGAACAATTATATTACTATAAAGATATGCAAAATGTAGAAACAGATTTGATTGAACCAAACAAAATAAGCAATATTCTTTTAACAACTGATGATATAAATCAAATTATAAGTCGACTCGAAAAAATAAAAATAATAAGAGAAAACCCACTAAATACTGGGATAAAGATTCTATTTATTGTAAACTAGACATAATTAATCCAGATACTACCATTAAAAGCAGATCACCCAAATATGACAACTGGATGATCGATGAATTTAAAATTCCCATAGACATTCCAAATAACCTAGGAATCATAAGAAAAACAGACTCTAGACATAGAACCTCAGCCTTCATAGCATAAAAAGAATATGAAAGAAAGAGAAGACAAAGTAGGATGGTCATGGATTATACTAGACCTAATGATAATACAAATGAAGACTGATACTGTATTCCTGACAAAGATGTATTAATTAATGAATATAAAATAATTATTGGTATTCTAAATTTGATTTGAAATCTAGATTCTAGCAAATCAAGATGCACCCAGATTCTATACCTTGGACTGCATTCACCTGTTCAGAAGGACACTATGAGTGGCTTGTAATGCCATTTGGATTAAAAAATGTTCCACAAATATTTCAAAGAAAAATAGATGACATATTTAAACATTGTAGTAAACTTACATGTGTATACATAGATGACATACTAGTTTTTTCAAAAACAAAAAAGAACATATATCACACTTATACACAATATTTAAGATCTTTGAAACACATGGACTATTAATTTCTAAAAAGAAAATAGAGTTATTTAAAAATTCCATAGAATTCCTAGGAGTAAAAATAGAAAAAGGACTCCAACCCCATATATCCAAAAAAATACTGGAATTCCATATAGAATTCAAACATGTAAGTTGTGGTACTAAGATCTTATGGGAACACGTTAAAGGCAATTAAAACATACTGCCAGATAAACTATCATGATTATTTATTGATTGTATAAAAGAATGTGATTTTGTCAACGAAGAAGAAGGTACAGGTAAGTCTGTTACAAATCAGTCAACAAATAGCTTGGAGATTCCTGAAGACATATGCACAGAACAAATTTGTCACAAATGCTCAACTTACAAATGAACAACAAATGGTGTAAGACAACACATAGAACTTATCCACAGCACCATAAGACACAAACAAAAGCTCAGCATTTTATATACACTCGTTGATATTTTTACAAATTTTTAAACTACAAAGAAATTCACCAACAACTGTTGGTTCAATGGACCTAGTGCTAGTATATATCTCTCTTAGGAAGAGATGGTTCCTAACTCAAGGAACTTGAACAAAGCCCCAAATATGGGAGGCCATATTACAAAGGCTTCTACACATACGAGACTGCACAAACTGCCATAGAAAAAATTCTTAGCAAAGACTACATAGTCTCGGGTAGCATAAAACAAATATAGCTATATCCTCAAGAATGAAAATAAAAGAGGATCCAACAAATATAACAGAAATAAGTTAAAGTCTAAAGCATCCTTTGCGGTAATTACAAAAGAAGCCCAAAAAGGAAAAATGGTCTAATTAGGCCACATCCCTCAGCTTGCTTCCACACAAACAAACAAACCGGTAATATCCTTTTCGAAAAATTTTAACAAAGAAATTCAGTTTCTCTAAACCATAAAGGAAATAAATGCTGCTACATACAAAGAGATTTATTCTCTATTAACAAAGATCTCTTCACAAAGAATCGCAGGATTCAAATAACATGAGAAATATTAAAAAATCAAAATATTCCCTACACGAAACAATTCACAGACTACTAAGATTTTTCTACAGATTGCAGATGCACTATAATTGCATCTATGCCACTTATAAGCTTAAAGCTTTCACAATACTGATATCTGGTACATAATAAGTTTACTGTGGATTCGACAACGTTGCTAAACTATGGCTACTTAAAAGAAATATGCATCGAAGGATGGAATCACACAAAGCTCTTAGAACCTCTTGGTTCTAGTACAGAGTATTTTACAGAAGTTCTAGATACAGACTTGTATTTTAACATTACGACTGTTCCTCCATATTTTAGCAATGACATAATAGATCCAGCCAGATATATTATCAAAGTAAAAGAACAAAATTTTGACATAGATTTTTCAAAAGGGAAGATCCTATAGAGTTCCTGGACAAATCTACTCCCAGAATGAATGAACAGCAACATTATGAAATGTACAGAGCCTATATAATTGGCAAAAACCAAAAAGGGAAGAAAGCTGACAATAAAAGTTTTACTTTGTATGCTGAATCCCTAGTAACAAAAATTTACATATCCATAAGTATAGAAGAATTTGGCCCAGGATATAGGCCTTTTGACATATTGCATCCTAGACCAAATGCAGTAAATATTTATAGAAAGCTGCAACAGAAACTGTAAGAAGATAGAGCAGCAGTAGAACAAAAGATGAAGACGATCTAATGACGTAACATGATACCAACCGCACAAAGTTCTCTGCCTAAAAGTACAAAGGTGGAAAGGAGAAGTGACATAAAGAAAGAATGATGTGACAAAAGGACTGCCGGTGGAAGAATAATGGGAATAATCATTTCCCAATTAGCATAAAGTATTGTAAATTTATGTAGTGGAGAATCTTCCACTTTCTCTTTCTTTTCTGAGTGCTTTGTAAAAGCTGCCGATGTTTGCTGACTATACGTTTCTTTCCCGGTTGTATCGCCTATATATATGGCAGTAGTTTGTAAAAGCAAAATATGAAATCCTTTGCTGCAAGTTTGTGTCAAGTTTGAAATTTAAGAGTAATAAAATCTTCATGTTTTCATTTCCTTTTTCAATGGAGAATTCCACAAATATGAGCTAAATACTTAAGACTTGAATCGAAGATGAAAAGTGAAGCGACTTAGGTAAGATTACTCTTTATTATCTTCCTGAAATGATTATGGATGATGATGTGATGTTTTGTATTTTATGACCTATTCATGTTCTTAATGTAACCAAATCCAATAGATGTAAGCTCGTTTGAAAGAGTAAAGTACCCGTTTTAGCTGTTAGCCATGAAAGTGTTAGACCTTTTTAGGAAAGTAACTCTTAGAGTAACAAGGTGAGGATTTGTTATAAAAAAAAGAATTTTAATAGTTAAAAAACATCTAAGATTGAGGAAGTATTAGGATGAGAAGATAATAAATAAAAACCATCATATAGTTCGCTTTCACTAAGTACTCTAAGCTTCATGTCTTTTTTTCACATTAAATTTTCTAAAAACCAATAAAATTTACAAACTTTTTAATAGAATTTCTACAAAATCACTTAGAAGAAGAATTTCTCACAAAACTACTTTTTATTCTAAAAAATATGAACTTGAGTCAGAAAGACCAATATACTTTTGCAAACATATTTAAAAACAAATATGCAACTGAACTAATAGACATAAAAGATTCTAACTTAAATTTATACAATGTAATAAATGAAATAGATGTATTTCATTACCTTACGTGAACAAAAAAACAAAAATATAACTCTAAGCCAAAGATTTCTAAACCAATTCCATAAAGAATGGATGAATATGTTAATAGAACATGAAGATAGAAACAGATCTACAGAATATGATTTTGATGTGGATCTTTACCATGACTTGTAAAAATCTACTGGTGAGATATAGAAACTACAGGAGTCTAAATAAAAAATTAGAAGACTCCGAATATAAAAACAAAAATAAAAAGGAAATCGGGTTCCTAATTCCCTGTTTAGACTTCCACTTGATGAACCCTTGGGTTTTAAAACCTTCAAGATGCCACTAAGGTAGTATAAAATTAAAAAAAAGGAAAAAAATAGGGTTCATTAAGTAAGTGGTAGCTTGAAGTGGAAGTCTAAATAGGGAATTAGGAAAAGTTTTTTTTTAATTTTATACTACGTTAGTGAAAGCTTGAAGGTTTTAAAACCCAAGGGTTCACTAAGTGGAAGTCTAAATAGGGAATTATGAACCAAATTTATTTTTTATTTTTTTATGGTCAGAGTCTTCTAATTTTTTATTTAGACTCCTGTAGTGTCTCTGTCTCACTAGTAGATTTTCACCAGTCACGGTAAAGATCCATATCAAAATCCTGTTCTGTAGATATGTTTCTATCTTCATGTTCTATTGACATATTCATCCATTCTTTATGGAATTGTTTTAAAAATCTTTGGCTTAGAGTTATATTTTTGTTTTTTGTTCACATAAAGTAATGAACTATATCTATTTCATTTATTACATTGCATAAATTTAAGTTAGAATCTTTTATGTCTATTAGTTCAGTTACATATTTGTTTTTAAATATGTCCACAATAGTATATTGGTCTTTCTGACTCAAGTTCATATTTTTTAGAATAAAAAGTAGTTTTGTGATAAATTCTTCTTGATTTTGTAGAAATTCCATTAACAGGTTTGTAATTTTTATTGGTTTTTAGAAAATTTAATGTGAAAAAACAGACATGAATCTTATAGTACTTAGTGAAAGCAGACTATATGATGGTTTTTATTTATTATCTTCACATCCTAATACTTTCTCTATCTTAGATGTTTTTTAACTATTAAAATTCTTTTTTGTAACAAATCCTCACCTTGTTACTCTAAGAGTTACTTCCCAAAAAAGGCCTAACGCCCTAATGGCTAACAGCTAAAATGGGTACTTTACTCTGTCAAACGAGCTTACGTCTGTTGGATTTGGTTACAATAAGAACAAGAATAGATCATAAAATACAAAACATCTCATCATCATCAATAATCATTTTAGGAAGATAATAAATAGCAACCATACCTAAGTCGCTTCACTTTTCGTCTTCGATTCAAGTCTTATGTATTTGGCTTATATTTGTGGAATTCGCCATTGAAAGAGGAAATAAAAACATGAAGATTTTATTGCTCTTAAATTTAAAACTTAACACAACCTTGCAGCAAAGGATTTCATATTTTGCTTTTACAAACTACTGCCATATATAGGCAATACAACCGGGAAACAAGCATATAGCTGTTAGCAAAAAACCGGTAGCTTTTACAAAGCACTCAGAAAAGAATGAGAAAGTGGAAGATTCTCCACTACATTATTTTACAATACTTTATGCTAAGTGGGAAATGATTATTCCCATTAATCTTCCACCGGCAGGCCATTGTGTCACATTATCTTTCTTTATGTCACTTTTCCTTTCCACCTTTGTACTTTTAGGCATACGGTTGGTATCATGTTATGTCATTAGATCGTCTTCATTTTTTTGTTCTACTGCTGCTTGATTCTTCTCTATCTTCTTGCAGTTTCTATCGCAGCTTTCTATAAATATTTATTGCATTTGGTCTGCTATGAAATATGTCAAAAGGCCTATATCATGGGCCAAATTCTTCTATACTTGTGGATATGTTAATTTTTGTTACTAGGGATTCAGCATACAAAGTAAAACTTTTATTGTCAGCTTTGTCCCAGTTTAGGTTTTTGTTTACTATATAGGCTCTGTATTTTTCATAATGTTGCTGTTAATTCATTTTGAGCGTAGAATTATTCAAGAACTTTGTAGGATCTTCCCATTCTGGAAAATCTATGTCAAAATTTTGTACTTTTACTTTGATAATATGTCTGGCTAGATCTATTATGTCATTGCCAAAATGTGGAGGAACAGTCGTAATGTCAAGGTACAAGTCTGTATCTAGAACTACTGTAAAATACTCTGTAGTAGAACCAAGAGGTTCTAAGAGCTCTGTGTGATTCCATCCTTCGAAGTATATTACTTTTATGAAGCCATAGTTTAGCAATGTTGTCGGATCCAGAGTAAACTTATTATGTACCAAGTATTTGTATTGTGAAAGCTTTAAGTTTATAAGTGGCATAAATGCAATTATAGTGCATCTGCAATCTGTAGAAAAATCTTAGTAGTCTGTGAATTGTTTCGTGTAGGGAATATTTTGATTTTTTAATATTTTCCATGTTATTTGGAATCCTGGGATTCTTTGTGAGAAGATCTTTGTTAATAGAGAATAACTCTCTTTGTATGTGGCAGCATTTCGTTCCTTTGTGGTTTGGAGAAATTGAATTTCTTTGTTAAAAATTTCCGGAAAGGATATTACCGGTTTGTCTGTTTATGTGGAAGCAACCTGAGAGATGTGGCCTAATTGGATCATTTTTCCTTTTTGGGCTTCCTTTGTAATTTCCACAAAGGATGCTTTGGGCTTTAGACTTATTTATGTTATATTTGTTGGTTCCTCTTTTATTTTCATTCTTGAGGATATAGCCTGTATTTATTTTATGCTATCTGAAACTATATAGTCTTTGCCAAGAATTTTTTCTATGGCAATTTGTGCATTCTCGTATGTGTAGAAGCCTTTGTAGTATGGCATCCCATGTTTGGGTCTTTGTTCAAGTACCTTGAGCTTAGGAACCATCTCTTTCGAAGAGAGATATATACCAGCACTAGGTCCGTTGAACAGATAGTAGTGGGTGAATTCCTTTGTAGTTTCATAATTTGTAAAAATTTCAATAAGAGTATATAAAATGCTGAGCTTTTGTTTGTTGTCTTGTGGTACTGTGGTTAAGTTCCATATGTTGTCTAACACCATTTGTTGTTCATCTGTAAGTTGAGCATTTGTGACAAATTTGTTCAGTGCATATATCTTCAGGAATTTCCTGTTATTTGTTGATTGATTTGTAAGAGACATACCTGTACCTTCTTCTCTGTTGACAAAATCACATTCTTTGATATATTCAATAAATAATCTTGATGATTTATCTGGCAGTATGTTTGAATTGCCTTTAATGTGTTCCCATAAGATCTTAGTACCACAATTAAAAATTATGTTTTAAAAAATTTTAACCACCTATTGTTTATAATGATTTTCTCCTTTTTATTATTTGTGTATTTTACTATAGACTCACAATCTGTTCTTATTGTTATTTCTTTTTATGATATAATAAAAAGTCTAAATGATTCCAAAACATATATTATAGCTAAAATTTCATAATCTAAAGAAGTCATGTAGCCTTTCTCTTTATATGTTCCTGTGATAACCCGGATTTTTAGGCGTCTGATAATTGGTAATTATCGGATTTTAACTGTTGAAACACTTATATATATGTTAAACAAATAAAATTATGATAATTAAAATGTCTATAAATGGATTTGAATCCATAATAAATATTGGATTATAATATCTGAAAATGATAAATTTTATAGTGAATTAACAAATCCTATAAATAGAATATGTAAACTTTATAGTGTTGAAAAATTTAAGTGTATACATATATATGTATATAAGTGAGTATATATATCCCGAAAAGAATCTGGAACAACCAAAAGAACAGACTTCAGCTCAACAAATGTGCTACAAACCTAAAAGAGGAACGGGATTACCTGCACGATGGGAGTAACTTCTCTAAGCTGATGAAGGAGCTCGGAAAAATTGGCCTCACAACCTGCTTGTGGTTCATCTGGAAGGAACGGAACTGTAGGACTTTTGAAGATAAAAAGATAGACACGTTAGCTCTCACAAATCGAATCAACAGAGAAATTGCTACTATTATCGAAAGAATCCCTAAGAAAATACTCACCACTGCATCGGCACAAGAAGAATTATTACTGGCGAAGTTGAGGAAGATGGAACCGAGCGGACAAATTCAACCAAGGAGTTGGCAGCCACCATAGTTGTAACCTATTATGGAAAGGGAGTGGAAGAAGATAGTTTGACTATGTTGTTTGTCGGCCTATTGTTTTATTATCTCTTTATATGTCGTGTTTTGCTATGGGCCGTAAAGCCTGATTAGTAATCTAATTAACCTATTTTCACAAAAAAAAAGTGAGTATATATATAATATATATATGTATATATTGTGATTTGGAAGTTTTATTTTGAAATTAAAAATATAAATATGAAAACAAGGTTTGATAAAAAGCTTTAATACATATATATTAATAAAATTCGAGATAAAACATAAAGAAAACATATAATATATATACAAAACTAAATAGTGAATACAATATTAAATTATATCAAAAACAAATTAAAATCATTAATACATGCATATTTACAAATGTAAAAGACTTTAGCATACATTAAAACATGTGTAATATTATAAACATAAGGTAAATATAATATAAAAAAAATTATTAACATATCTAAATATTAATGCATGAATAAAAGACAGGTGTAAATCATGTAATATACTTAAACAAGTGTAAGTTAATTTAATCATAAATTTGACATTTGTAAAGTGATTTAGCATGCAAATAAATAAGTGTCTTCTTTCTTTTTAAAAATGACTTTTGCATATATATCAAGTAGTCTTTCCTTTCTTCATTTTTGGAAAAAGCAAGGTAAAACTAAGAAAAACTATAAACCAGGGAAGAAAAGAAAATCAAACTCAGGAATCAAAAGCAACGAAAATCTTTCAAATTGTTTCAAACCTGAAGCTCAACAAAATTCAAGTTCAACTCTATCACAAAGCTAATTCATTAAGTAAAGAAACAAGATAGATCTATCAACGTCAAGTTCGGATTCCAGATCAAAGTTTTCCAAACAAATATACAGGCTTTCTCTATTTTCAAATATAAAAGGTGAGTAACTTCTATTTTTTTTAAAACTGAATCTATTTATATATGTGATTGTATGTGAAATCCTTGAAAATTTTGATGGGTAATATGTTTGCATGTTTGATTACAGATGATTGTGTGTATATATATGTATGTAAATATGAAAATGCATGTCTGTATATGTATATATACAGAGCTCTGTTCTTATTTTACAGGTTTGACTTGATCAAAAATCAAATTTTCTTCTTCCTTGATCTCTTTGGTATATGATGTTTAAAAAGAAACTTATTATAATGATGCAATACAAATTTTAAAACTATTTGCAAGTGGAATTTTTAGTAAATATTTCAGAAATATGAAAATTACTGCGAAATCTATTTAAATGAGAAAAAGCAAAAATCTTAATTTCATGATCAAATTCGTATGAGAAAATGATGAATTTTTTAAAAAAAATTAAGATTTTTAAGCTTGTGGTTTGATTGTAATTTTGGAAGGGTAGGAAATTGGGAATTTATCAATTTTCGGCGATCGAAGTTTCTGGATATGCCGAGTTTGTTGCTGAAGCAGGCTTATGGGTCAAGGAGCTCGGCAAAATTGGCTGAAAGGTTGATAGCTTGCCATGGTGGTGCGGCAAGGGGAATGTAGGGTTTAAAGCATGTTTTAGTTGAGGGGTTTCGTCGATGGATTTCGGTGTCTCGGTGGCGTCGAGTTGGATCGTAGGTGGGGGAAAAGAGAGGGGGGACTTGAGTGTGGCTCCAGGCATGACGACGTGAACTCCGGTGATCGGAATTGGGTGGCGCAGGTTGGTATAGGTGATCGGGTTTCAGCCTGATGGGTTCGAACTCGTTCGATTTTGTTCTACGGGGAGGTTCGGGTTTCTGGGTGGTTGATTAGGTCGAGGTTGTCGTCGTTGACTTGCGGAGGGTCACGGTGACGATTGGAGATGGTCAAGGGGTCGTGCACTTGCATGCGTGCATTGGATGTCTAGGTTGATGTTTGATTTGGGGAAGACGAAGACTTCTCGGGTCTGGCTCATGGAAATCGTGGTTTGACTCAAAGTAGACGCATGCGCGTGTGTTGTACGGGGTTGGCTCGGGAATTCCATTGGTTTGGCCCGGGATTTCATAATTTGAAGTAATCAAGTTTTAAAAGTTATCAAAATGAATAAGTTTCAAAAGGAAAATATAAACCAAATTCTAAAACAAAGTATTAGCAAGTTTAAACAAGTTTTTTTAAAAGATTTAAAATGTTTCAAAATTGTTTGTTTAAAGTAATTATATAGTAGGTTAATTCCTATATGTTTTTACAGGTGATTTAAATGATGTAATTAAATAAAGTATAAATTATTTAATGTATTAAGGATGGTTAATTGATTTATGTAATCAGCTAAGGGAATAATTAATTAATTTAATTATTAATATAATTAATAAAAGGTTAACTAATTTTCGTAATCAATTTAAAAGATTGATTTATTAATGTGATTAATTAATTAAGGTAATTAATTTAAAAGATGATTAATTTATTAAAGGTTAATCACTTAATGAAATAAATTAATGATAATTACTTAATGAAAGTAATTAAAGAATAATTACGTAATGTCATTAATTAAGGAGGGTAATTAATGGGTAATTACTAAATGTGATTTGTTAAATGATAATTACTTAATGGAAGTAATTAAAGATTAATTACTTAGTGTAATTAATCAAAGGATTGGTTAATTAAGGAAATTAATCGAAGGCTTAGTTAAATAATGTGATTAATTAAAGGATAATTAATCAATGTAAGTGATTATAAAATAATTAATTAGAGTAATTAATTAAGGATCAATGTAATAAATTATTGTTAATTAATTTATGAGAGTAACTAAAGGTTAATTAATGTGAATGGTTGAAGGTTAATTAATTTGTGTAATTAATTAAAGGCTAATTACTTAATGTAATTAAAGATGATAATTAAAGGATGATTAATTAATTGATTTGTAATTAATTAATGTTAAGTAAGCAGGATTTAAAGGTGATTAAAGTAATTAATTTTATTTTATTTAAATTAATTAGAAATAGCGTGACTAATTTATCTTGCTTATGAATCATAAAATGATATTGAATGCCTTGGATTATTTGTTATCCCTGGTATGTGATTGTGATGCTATGGTGTTTGGATATGGATTATCTATCTGTAATAGGATCGCTATGTGAATTATATTACTCTGAGTATAAATTGATTTGTTTTCACTTAAACATTTGGTTTAAAGAATAACATTGAAATCGAAGAGACCGGGGTCGGGTATCAGTAAATACCTGAAACCACTTTGATTTGCAAACTACAATAATTCTTTACAGATTTGATATGTGGAATCAATAGGCTGGAATGGAATAATATGGACCATTGAAACTAAGTAAGGGTACTTAGGGATTGATTTGTGAAATAAGTGTTGACTATAACAAGTTATGAACTCGTAGTGAGGTACGAGTTACCTTGGGTTTTCAGTTATGTTTTTAAACTTGGTATTTCAAATTATATGGGTTTACTCACGCAGGTTTCCAGCCTGACCCGGGAGTTACTTTATTGTAATGCTCAGGTCAGACTGAGTATTATAGATTTTCAGTTGAGGTCATTCTGGAGCTCAGGAGGTGAGCAGGATGGCAAAAACGTATGGAGTTTACCATTGTGTATTTGATTTTGTAGTCATATTAGTCTGG
This sequence comes from Allium cepa, assembly GCA_030765085.1. Taxonomy (NCBI): domain Eukaryota; kingdom Viridiplantae; phylum Streptophyta; class Magnoliopsida; order Asparagales; family Amaryllidaceae; genus Allium; species Allium cepa. The sequence continues at coordinate 820,052,281 of CM060929.1, forward strand.
GACAAGTGTACAACTGTCCAGTTTATGTATAAATTATTGTACTCAAATATATTATTATAAAATTGACAATTAGAGCTTTCTTTTATAAATGCTATTATTGATATTATATTTTGATCCGCTGCGAATGTGAGATTCTACTGTTGTTTTCTGTTCTTCTTCTTCTTCTTCTTTTCTCCAACAATCTGAAATTTTCAGCGTTCAATTGCTCGGCACTTCTACCATGAACGTATTAGTGTCGAATTTTCGAGGTCAAAATTTTGGATTGTTACAATTCTTGAAGCAAATCAACATATTTTTCAGTAGATTTAGGATCAGTTTTGTATTTTTTACTTAATAATATTCCTCCCCATCCCAAAGACGAACCATCTGTTTCCATAATTAGATAATCTTTAGCCAATGGTAACGTTAGTGTTTTAGATTTTTTGCTAATACTTTAATCTTTCGGACTCGTTTTATGTTTTCATTATTGAATTCTCTTTTACCTTTTGGGCTTGCTTTGTTATATAGTGGTATAATATATTTGGATAAATTTTTTATAAAAGGTCTTGCATAATTTATAAGTCCAAGGAATGATTGTAATTGTTTTAAAATTTCTATTCTATCTGGAAATTCCAGTATTTTTCTGGATATATGGGGTTGGAATTCAATTTGTCCTTTTTCTAGTTTTACTCCTAGGAAATCTATGGAATTTTTAAATAACTCTTTTTTCTTTTTAGAAATTCTTAGTCCATGTGCTTCAAAGAGCTTAAATATTTTGTATAAGTGTGATATGTTCCATTTTTGTTTTTGAAAAAACTAGTATGTCATCTATGTATACACATGTAAATTTACTACAATGTTTAAATATGTCATCCATTTTTCTTTGAAATATTTGTGGAGCGTTTTTTAATCCAAATGGCATTACAAGCTACTCATATTGTCCTTTTGAACAGGTGAATGATGTCCAAGGTATAGAATCTAGGTGCATCTTGATTTGCCAGAATCCAGATTTCAAATCAAATTTAGAATACCAATAATTATTTTGTATTTTGTTAATTAATACATCTTTGTTAGGAATACAGTATCCGTCTTCATTTGTATTGTCATTAAGTCTAGTATAATCCATGATCATCCTACTTTGTCCTCTCTTTCTTGTAGATTCTTTTTTGTACTGTGAAGGATGCGGTTCTATGTCTAGAGTCTGTTTTTCTTATTATTCCTAGGTTATTTAGAATGTCTATGTGCATTTTAAATTCGTCGGTCATTCAGTTGTCATATTTGGGTGATCTGGTTTTAATAGTAATATTTGGATTATGTCTAGTTTACAATAAATAGAATCTTTTCCCTAGTATTTTAGTGGTTTTTCTCCTATTATTTCTATTTTTCGAGTCAACTTATAATTTGGTTTATATCATCAGTTGTTAAAAGAATATTTATTTTGTTTGGTCGAACCAAATCTGTTTCTATATCTTCATAGCAATATAATTATTCTTTTGTTATTTTATTAGTTTCTTTTTGTTGGCATTACCCAAATTGTCACAAGCACATTCTAATTTAGATTTTTGGGTTGTATTATTTGTATCTCCACCATGCTTCTCAGGCAGAAACTCTAATATAAGGGGTGTTAATGTCGTCTTTTTAGCTATCTGTAAATAGTATTTATTGAAGGAAAAACATCCATTGTCATTTAGGAGAAAATCTAATCCGAGGATTAGATTTATATTTCCTAAATTTAATTTAGTAACCCATAATTATTTTAGGTGATAATGTGGTCATGAATTATCACAAGTAATATGAGACCGTAGTTGTACGTTAGTAATTATATCTGTTATAATATTAGTTGTGCCATCAAACTGGGTACTTTGTTTTGTTTTATTAGCTTTTGTGATCAAGTATTGGGGTACTAGTTCATAATTTATTATTGAGCTGGTTGCTCTTGTATCTATAAATGCTAATAATTTAATTTCTAATCTTTTAATATTTATTAATGTTAATATTCGAAGTTCTTTTATACAATCAGGATTGCATATGAAAGGGATTTGTACTATGTCATCTGTATTGGTGAGGCTGTTTTCTTGTATCTTTTCCTTTATTTTGTTTGCCTATTTCTGCTATTATTTTTCTTATTTCATCTATTTCAATTTCAAAATTGTTTATTCTACCTTCTTGGGTTTTTATTCTATCTTCATTGTTTTTGTTTTTATCAGTATATTATAATTTATGTTGGTTAGGAGTTTCTAGGTTAAAATACGTTTTAGCACATTTATAACATATTTCTATGGCGCATCTTATGCATTTGAATCTTTTTTCAAAGGCTGGGTACCAAGGGAAAAGGTAGCATTTTATAGTATCAGTTTCCATTTTATATTTAAAATCATGTATACATTCTTCATTGTTTGTTAGATTTAGGAATTATTCAATTGGAAAGTCTGTATAATCTGTTAGCTTCGCTTGTTCATTTGTTAGTTCTTCTATTAGAGAATAATTTGAATTAGAAGTGCCTATTTTCTCTTTTAATACTTCTAATGATACAATGGAATATATAGTAGAGGTCTCGGACACGTCTGAAGCTACTTCAAGTAGATCTTCCTTGACAAAGTCAACCAGATTAGATTCTGTAGTATATAAGTTGTATTTTTTAGGGCATGTTGAAGGTAAAAGTCCCTTATCATCACATGCGAAACTTGTAATTGTATTTTTATATGTTTTTTTAGGGTTATATTTCCTAATATGTCTTTCCTTATTTAAGTAAGGTTTTCTTGCATTTGATTTCCTTAGAAAATAGTTTTTGTATATTGCTTTTTGGGCATACGTTTCTTGACAATATGTTTTTTAGATCCATACTGTTGAGGAGTATATATTTGTGAACAAAATCCATAATTCTTTTGTTTCAATTCTCTTAGAATCTATATATATGTGCATTTATTTTTTAATTCAATGATGATATGGTCTATCCTAATTCCTATGTTGTCATAGGTTTTAGGGATGTTAGCATGTGTTTCATTCCATGATTTATGTATTTCTTTTCCTAAATCGCCAGGCAATTTGGAGAATAATCTTTCTCCTATTTCTTTAGAATAGTAGTTACCGGAGGTTGTCGCGTATTATAAAAATTCATTTAAGAAATTTATTATGTGTTTTCAATCTAACAGTGCATTTGTTCTAAGTCTCTCATTGCTTCTTGTTGTAACGACCCAATTTTTCGACTTCCGAAAGTCGACATCAATACGTTCATTGTATCAATTGTCGAACAGTCCAAAGCCGGAAAACCGAAATGTTAGGGTTAAAGAAGAAATAGAAAACAATAACAGAATCTTACATTTCGCAGTGGAACAAATATAATAGATAAATGAATAATTTTTAAAACAAAAGCACTATATCAGTTTATACATACAATATCAGAGTTTACAACAACAACACTGATAGTCATTATAACTTGACTCACATGGAAAATTTACTTTGCACCAACCATACGCAGCGGACACTACATAGTATAAGTGATACGCTTCGCCATCCAGCTTGCTCCAGATCTCCACAATATCTCTTTTCAAATATCGCTCCAGAATAACTGACAGCCTAACTCTAGGCTACTCGTGTGGAAAATTGTGGGCACCCAGAGTTTAGAAAGGGAAAAATAAACTCCAGGCCAGTCATGGGACTGGTGTGAGAACTTAAAAATAGTTATTTTCAAAAAGAAATAAAAAGAAATGCGCTATTCTTTTGGAAAATGAAACTATCATAAGGCCTCCCCGCACATACACAATGCAAGCGCACAATTGGAGGAGATTTCTCCTTATGATAGAAAAACATGCTTGATACGCAAACTCTCTTTAATATTATTATTAGTGCATAGTGGAAAACATTTGCAGATATAATATTAATGTTACCCGGCATACCTACCATTATAGTATGCCTACTATAGCTATCATATTAGATAGCAGGATCTACAACTAAAACCGTGCAAGGCGCGTATTGGTGATTCGATTTCCAACAAATGATCAGGCTAAGAAACTTCCTATTGCCACATGGGTACGCCTCTGGAAGGACGCCACAAGAACTTAACCATCTCTCTGCCAACACAAGGTCGAGTTACCTCTGTAACTAGGCAACTACTACATGAGTATGTCATCCTCCGGTCGTTTGCGACCTTTATCCGAGGATCCTCAACCACAAAGCAACAACCAAAAAGTATAATAAAATTGCAGCAACCGCATAGGTTAAATATCTGGGATCAATACCATGATACAACCCTTTTTAGAAGGAAATGACATACCCTCAGTGGGCGCTACCCCTAAATAACCTTGCCGCATCCTTCTTGTTTCGACCATTTCCGGGTTGTGAGGTCCGATGAAGTCTCGTCCACAAAACTACACTTTTCACAAAGTCATGCTTCGATCAACAAATGATCAGCAGCACTTCGTATGCCACATTACCAATTTGGGAATATATCACTAGTAACCATCAACTACATAACCTCTGAGCTCGTACGTCTCAGAGAAGGGTGTTAAGCTAAGAGAATAAATTCTCCGCCACCAACAGAAATGTATTTGATAGAAACCAGCTTTACATCTCAAAGTGTAACTTCAGACACACATCCATACAAGTCCGTTCCGGGATAGAACGAAACCGAAGGCACTTCAAAGAAGCCCTTGCAAATCCGGATATTCACAAATCACGTCCGAAATCCCCATCACAAAAGGTGATAAAATCTCTATACCGGAGCAACCCGGTGCAGAGACATTCGACAGGTAATCCTTTCGCTTTCGAAAATACCCGGTCTTAAACACCATCTTCAAATGCAATCCCATTTTGTCGTATCACTATTCGGAATGGGTTTTGTGACACAAAGTCCTCTCACGGCTAATCCGAATAACGAGCGCTTATTTAAAAATAAGTATTACATTCAGATTTCAAGCGAATCACAATAAATTTCCACTTTGATCTTTCAAAAGATCCATCACAAAGATTCGATGTGGTTTTCGGATATCCATTTGGAATCCGACCCCCGGTCGCATCGAAATGCAAATGCCGTTTAAAGGCCAATACTGATAGTCGGTTATTTAACTATCAATCAACATTCACAACAAATCACCAGATTTAAATAATTTTCCCAATTATTTATTTTCAAAATATCTTTGCAAGATATAATTTTAACACTTCAACCATTTCAAAACAAATTTCAAATCACTTTTCATCCTTCAATCTTTTGAAAACAAATTTCAAATCATTTTTCACACGCGGAATAAATTTCCAAATATTCATTCATTTCCACTGAAAATCTACCGAGTTCAAATAATTTAAATTACTTATCCAAATATATATACTTGGAAATATTTAAAACAAAAATATTTTTAAACATCTTATTTTAAAACATTAGTTATGAAATTTTATACTCATATCTCATATAAATCTTAAGCCCAAAATAATTTTAAAATAAAATTATTAGATAGAGTATAATATTTGAATAACCATTTTCTAAATCATATATCAATTAAATCTTTGAAATAATCATTTCTATAATTAACTAAATAAATCTTTACTTTAAAGATTTAAAAACAATTCCCAAAAATAATTCCCCAACAATATCGTTTCAAATCAATTTATATGACTTTTAATTTATACTTCAAAAGCTACTTTAAAAACATACTCGGCTTTCTAGGGAAAATACACCTTCCATTTCAGAATGGACCATTTTAAATCAATAATTGAATTCTTCTTGATTTATCCCAACTTATATTTCAAATCCGCAAATTTATTTCCACAATTTAGAAATAAACCAATATTTATTTTTAAAACAAATTTCCCTTTCTTTTTTTTTAAATTCCCATTGTAAATTTAACTTTTCAAATACTCACTGATATACGATTTTCAAATTGATTTCAAAAATTATTTCCAAACACCAAATCAATTTCCAAATTGATTTCAAATTTTATTTTAAACACCAAATCAAATTCCAAATTTATTTCTAAATTTATTTCAAACATCAAATCAATTTTCATATTGATGTCCCAAAGATTTATTTTTTCCTTTCTTGTTTTCCAACACCAAATCAATTTTCGAATTTTATTTTCAAAATAAATTCCTTTATCTCTTTCAAACTATTTAAAATCCATATTTTAAAACAAATTCTTCAACTTTTGAATAATATTACTTGAAAAATCCTTTCCCATATTTCTGGAATTTATTCAATCCGCAAAAATAAATTTTACTATAAACTTTCAACTTGAATTTCAAAAATCCAATTTTAATTATTTTCGGTTTTTACGATACCAAAAATATATTCGACTATCCTTCAACGATTTCAATCACAAGATTACACACAGATTATAAATAATCAACACACAATATTGAAACAAATTCAAATATTTGAGGAATCCAGTTGGATCCCTCTAATCTGTCTCCGTGCATCCACCGACGTTAGCACAACAGTTAAATACCAATTCCACTTCGAGGTGGAATATCGCGGTATATGGGATTTATAAAATATCATCCGCTATTATGCGGCGCATAGGGTATCATCCGCTACATAATGCGGGAAATCAATTACTCTAAATACATATATAATACCAATTCCACTTCGAGGTGGAATATCGCGGTATATGGGTTTAATATAATATCATCCGCTATTATGCGGCGCATTGGGTCTAATCCAATACAACTGATAATAATTTATCATCCAAACGCACAATCAACAATTTTAAATTTAACTATTTAAAATTAAATCAGAAAAATCTGATTGAGTGAGAAGATCTCACCTTTTATTATGCATGCAATCTATTTTCCATTCCAGCTTTTTTTTCCACGATTCTGACCTTGTATAAATATTAAATGATTTACTTAATATTTAAAATAAATCGAACAATTCAGTTGCCGTTTTAAAATTTTAATTCAACTAATATTTTAATTTTTTAAACAAATTAATTTTCCTTTTTTAAAAAAAAAATCTTTTAGTAACTAAGAAAAAAATTAAACAAGTAAATAAAATGAATAAATCACCATAACCTATCATTTAAAAAATTAAACTAATAAGTTAAAAGTATGTATATTTTTATATGGATATAATTCATATTTATAAAAATCCTCCTTGAAATTACCCATATATTAAACATGCCCGTATTATTTCCTGTTGAAAATATAAACATGCTTATATAAAAAAATAAGTTATGGATTCACAAAAATAAATTCATATATTTCCAAGATTATATATATATACACACTTGCTGTTCTTAAATAAAAGATGTATATGTTTATTATTATTATTTTTTCTCTTCTTCATTTTTTTTTCTTTTCCATTTCTGTTTCCTGCTTAACTATATACATATATTTATTAAGTTAAATTAAAGAATGTATTATACCTTTATTCCAACAGAGCCGCGCACGCACCAAAACGTCGCCTGCTAGTCGACCCTGCCGTCGAGAACCACCCTCGAGGTCTGCACTGATGGCCACCATCGCAAGTCGCCCTCACTTCATCGAATACTGAAATCGACGCACTTCATCTCGACTAAAACCATACGCGCGAACCATACTCCAGCCGCCGCGACCCTGCGCAAAACCCCACCCTGGTCTCGTATTCGAACTCGAGATCACACCCAAACCACAGTCGAATCATCGAAACCTCCATTTGCTCGCGATAACTATCATCGACATCGAAGTCGACTTTAATTCCTCGTTCCCAGATCGCCGCGCCTATACCCTAATCATGCTCATGCGATTCGCCCATGCTGAGATGATTTGATTTTTTTTTGAATGAATGAAAAGGGATTGAAGAAGAACGACAAATTTAGTTCGGCCATTGATTTTGATTTTTAAATCGATTTGAGATGGATTAAGTTAACGGACAATTTCAATTTGAAGCTCTGCATTTGTGTTTTTTCTATTTCATTTTGAACGAAGAGGTTTCGTTCATTATTTTATTCTCTTTTTCCTTTTGCATTATATTTTTCAAACAAACGCATGTTATCAAAACAAACACGTGTCTTTAATTTTTCCAAGTGGTGCAAGAGGAAAGAAACGTGTAATTTACCTTGTGAATTTGAATATTTATATTCAATCTTAATTCAAATTCAAACCGTCTCTAATCCGAAGCTCAAAATTTTGAACTCCTATCAAGGCGTGCCGTTAGGCGTTTATAACGTTATATGCCTATTCTGAACGCAATGGAAAAGTTTTCGAGTCCAAATTCGATCGTATGGAGAAGATAGCTTTTTGAACCCGGTTATTTAATTAATTTCTCGATTTAATTTTCAGTGCGTTTGCTTATCGCACGGCCAAACGATCACTCCAAACACTACGAAAATTGAAATCCGTTAATAATATAATATTACGGATCCAATGGAACTGGTTTTGTCGAATTTCGAGACTGTGCCTCGGAAGGCTATTTTTAAATATCGATTTAAACGATATAAATTCAAAACCGAACAAATCACTTTCAAATTCAATTCTGAAGCCTCCATTATCTTCAGTATTATCAATATAAATTTTTCAAGCCTTCAATTTATTTTAAACAATCTTAAAACTGAAGATTCAATTTTTTACCCAACTTCACATTATTAAAGTCAACAATTTAATTGCTAAATTCATAGCAATATTTGAAATTCAAGTTTAAAATGACTTTCAAACATTTAAAATTAATTAAATATTTCAATTTCCAATGTTCAAAATTCCAGGTTATCACATTCTTCTCCCTTTAAAAGAATTTTTTCCGAAATTACTAGTTAAGAAGATGATCCTTAACCCGTTTATCTTTTCTCAATCCAAATAGTCTTTAACAACAACCAAAACCAATCTTTTTATTAAAGATCCATTATCACTTTAACTAACTTTCCAAATTCAATCATAAGTTCCAAACAACATTGTTTCCTTGACAATTCAAATTTAAATTCAAATTCAAATTTTTGAACTTTAAAAATTTTCTCAAAAATTTTCTAACTCCGTAAATTTTCGAAAAATTTCGCCAGCGTCTCCTTTGCGCGGCTGGCTCGGTACGACTACAAAATGCTACAATGGGCCCCCAGATTTCAACAGAAAACAAAAGGCCAAGCAGCTGGACAAGAAAGTCATCAAATTTCATATTGAAATTTAAATACATACCTTTTTCAAGCAATTTAAATTATCTTCGGAAATCAAATCCCAATTCCTTTTGCATTTAACACACCTGTATATCCTGCTTATCATTTTTGCACATTTCTTTACAAAAGCTTGAATATTTATTTCATTCAAATCCATACGATGTACACATATCATTCGTACTCAATATCAAAATTCGATCGCTCACTCGATCACACAATTACACTTCCGAATTAGTATCGTCCACCCGACTTCCTAGTGCGGACTCAGATCTGGTTTCTTGATCAGAAACCGTCATTCTCCTTGCATAGTTCTAAACTATGATAGAGAATTTCCAGAATCAACCAAAAATCCATATCCAGGTTCGTCGTCGAAAATCGAATGAAAAATCCTCACTCAGATCGATATAACTATCTCGAAATTCTATACTCGAATTTTGGATCAAATCGTGATGCGAATAAAATAATATACGTACATCCTACATATTCATTTCTCAATTGATTATTAGCTTTATCAATTTTCTTTTATTCACATTTGATTTTCATTTCTATACACTTATTCGCAATTACCTTTTCTCAGTTTTCCAGTTTAACCTTCATTCACCTATTAACTTTGTATATTCCCAATATCAAATTTTCTTAAGAATTACACCATTCATTTCTTAAGTTCAATGCAATATTCCATATCTTTCCTATATTTATTTCAATTCACCATTTTGGTTAATATCTACTTATATTTAAACTGGATTTCAAATTCCATGCGAATTCAATTTACCTTTCATTTATAATTATTGAATTCAATTTATTTCAAACCATATTTATTTTATCATTCCTTCAATTAGTTTCACTTAACTAACTTTATTTCAGTACTTCGCATTGGTATCACAAATCGAATTCAATTCCAATTTCAGCTAGGATTTCATTTACTTACAAATTTCAGCATTCAATTTCACTTTCATTTACTTGCAATTGTAAATTCATTCATTCATTCACAATTTATTTTCTACCTTAATAAATTTTATTCCATAACTATTTTTATCAGATTCCAGAGTCTTTCCAACATTTCAAAATCATTTTTGAAATCAATTCAAATTATCTTCTGAATTTCCAAAACCAAACCCAATTTGCAAACAACTTCCATTTAAAATAATTTGGCAGCAATTCCTCTCTTGGAGACTCGAAAATGAACACGGATGATGTCGCGATCATCACCGGAATTATTTTCTAGCGACCGAAAAGAGTTTAGTGCTTTTATCCCTTCAAAACATTTTTTCCAAAACCTTTGAAAACATTTTCAAACTCAAAAGGGATTTAATTTCTAGATTTCCAAATTTCAAATCTTTCCAAAAACATTTCCAAACATTTATCTGGAATTCTATTTTAAATTTATAAATCACATTTACATTTACAATTCCCATTTGTATATGGATTTTTATTTTTCAGCTTTTGATTATGATTTCAGTTTCTTATTCAATAATAATGCTAATAATTTTAATATTATCGCTTCCTTACAAGCAACCATATATTACTATAATTATTTATGGAAAATTATTTCTTTTCTATACAAAAATATTTTGGTTAAAATTATTTCATCTACACTATTTTAAAACAATACTGTGTCGGTTTATCTTATTTAAGAGTTTAGAAGCCCCTATAGATACAGTTGGCCAAACTGCACCGACCAAAATCTATAAACAATCAACCGATAAGTCAACACAATATAAAACATTTTATATTCACTAACAAATACGAGCTCATATCTATTATTACACTCAAACTCATTGTAGAGTACTAGTGACTCTATCTCTAATGAGTAATCCCCACCAGAGCCAAGGTTGTCGCTTAATAAAATGCTCTGATACCAAAATATAACGGTCTAGGCTTTTCAACCATCGACAGCGGCCACTCTCGACTGGTAGGATTTTCGACCATCCCAGCCCTGCCGTGGCATACAATGGTACCCTGCCCTTGCTTTCACGGCCATCCTTTCGACTTCTTCACCTACCCGGTTAACCAACCCCTCCCCGGGGGCATGTACGGTAAGAGTCTCCCGTTCGCCACCAAACGCAAAACGAGAACCCCCTATCACGTTGTATTAAGCAAGGTCAGTCATGGGACTGGTGTGAGATCTAAAAAACAGTTATTTTCACAAAGAAAGGAAAAAAAACCGCTGTGCTTTTGAAAAATGAAACTACCATAAGGCCTCCCCGTACACACACAATGCAAACGCACAATTGAAGAAGATTTCTCCTTATGATAGTCAAACATGCTTGATACGCCAAATCTCTTTAAATATTATTATTAGTGCATAGTGGAAAACATTTGCAAGTATAATATTAATCTTAGCCAGCATACGTACCATTATTGTATGCCTACTATAGCTACCATATTAGATGGCGGGTTCTACAACTAAAACCGTACAAGGCACGTATTGGTGATTGGATTTTCAACAAATGGTCAAGCTAAGAAACTTTCTATTGCCACATCGGTACGCCTCTGGAGGGACGCCCCAAGAACTCAAGCAGCTCTCTGCCAACACAAGACCAGGTTATATATATAACTAGGTAACTACTACACGAGTATGTCATCCTCCGGTCGTTTGCGACCTTTATCCGAGGATCCTCAACCACAAAGCAACAACCACAAAATATAGTAAATTTACAGCAATCACATAGCTTAAATATCTTGCCTCCATACTATGATATAACCATTTTCCAGAAGGAAATGATACACCCTTAGGAGGCGCTACCCCCAAATAATCATGTCGCATCCATCCTGTTTTGACCATTTCTGGATAGTGAGGTCCGACGAAGTCTCGTCCACAAAGCTACACTTTTAACAAAGTCATGCTTCGATCAACAAATGATCAGCATCACTTCGTATGCCACATTCCAATTTGGGAATATATCACTAGTAACCATCAACTACATAACCCCTGAGCTCGTACGTTTCAGAGAAGGGTGTTAATCTAAGAGAATAAGTTCTCCGCCACCAATAGAAATGTATTTGGTAGAAACCAGCTTTACATCTCAAAGTGTAACGTCGGACACACATCCATACAAGTCCATTCCAAGATCGAACAGAACCGAAGGCACTTTAAAGAAGCCCATGCAAATCCAGATATTCAAAAATTACGTCTGGAATCCCCATCACAAAGGGTGATAAAATCTCTATACCGGAGCAACCCGGTGCAGAGACATTCGATAGGTCGCTTTCGAAAATACCCGGTCTTCAACACCATCTTCAAATGCAATCCCATTTCGTCGTATCATTATTCGGAATGGGTTTTATGACACAAAGTCCTCTCCCGGCCAATCCGAATAACGAGCGCTTATTTAAAAATAAGTGTTACATTCGGATTTCAAGCGAATCACAACAAATTTCCACTTTGATCTTTCAAAAGATTCATCACAAAGATTCGATGTGGTTTTCGGATACCCATTTGGAATCCGACCCCCGGTCGCATCGAAATTCAAATGTCGTTTAAAGGCTAATATTGATAGTCGGTTATTTAACTATCAATCAACATTCACAACAATCATCAGATTTAAATAATTTTCCTCAATTATTTATTTTCAAAATATCTTTGCAAGATATAATTTTAATACTTCAACCATTTGAAAACAAATTTCAAATCACTTTTCATCCTTGATTCTTTGGAAAACAAATTTCAAATCATTTTTCACACGCGGAATAAATTTCCAAATATTCATTCATTTCCACTGAAAATCTGCCGAGTTCAAATAATTTAAATTACTTATCCAAATATATATACTTGAAAATATTTAAAACAAAATTATTTTTAAACATCTTATTTTAAAACATTAGTTATGAAATTTTTTACTCATATCTCATATAAATCTTAAGCCCAAAATAATTTTAAAATAAAATTATTAGATAGAGTATACTATTTGAATAACCATTTTCTAAATCACATATCAATTAAATCTTTGAAATAATCATTTCTATAATTAACTAAATAAATCTTTACTTTAAAGATTTAAAAACAATTCCCAAAAATAATTCCCCAACAATATCGTTTCAAATCAATTTATAGAACTTTTAATTTATACTTCAAAAGCTACTTTAAAAACATACTCGGCTTTCTAGGGAAAATACACCTTCCATTTCAGAATGGACCATTTTAAATCAATAATTGAATTCTTCTTGATTTATCCCAACTTATATTCCAAATCCGCAAATTTCTTTCCACAATTTAGAAATAAACCAGTATTTATTTTTAAAATAAATTTCCCTTTCTTTGTTTTTGAAATTCCCATAATGGATTTAAATTTTCAAATATTCACTGATATACAATTTTCAAATTGATTTCAAAAATTATTTCCGAAAACCAAATCAATTTCCAAATTGATTTCGAATTTTATTTTAAACACCAAATCAAATTCCAAATTTATTTCTAAATTTATTTCAAACATCAAATCAATTTTCATATTGATTTCCCAAAGATTTATTTTTTCCTTTCTTTTTTTCAACACCAAATCAACTTTCGAATCTTATTTTCAAAATAAATTCCTTTATCTCTTCTAAACTATTTAAAATCTGTATTTTAAAATAAATTCTTCAACTTTTGAATAATATTACTTGAAACCCATTTATTAAAATCCTTTCACATATTTTTGGAATTTATTCAATCCTCAAAAATAAATTTTACTATAAACTTTCAACTTGAATTTCAAAAATCCAATTTTATTTATTTCCGGTATCCTATGATACCAAAAATATATTCGGCTAAACTATAGCCTTCAACGATTTCAATCACAAATATGATTACATACAGATTATAAATAATCACTACACAATATTAAAACAAGTTCAAATATTTGAGGAATCCAGTTGGATCCCTCTAATCTGTTTCCCTGCATCCACCAACGTTAGCACAACAGTTAAATATCAATTCCACTTCAAGGTGTAATATCGCGGTATATGAGATTTATAAATTATCATCCGCTATTATGCGGCGCATAGGGTCTCACCCGCTATATAACGCAGGAAATCAATCACTCCAAATACATATATAATACCAATTCCACTTTGAGGTGGAATATCACGGTATTTGGGTTTAATATAATATCATTCGCTATTATGTGGCGCATATGGTCTAATCCAATGCAACTGATAATAATTTATCATCCAAGCACACAATCAACAATTTTAAATTTAACTATTTAAAATTAAATCAGAAAAATCTGATTGAGTGAGAAGATCTCACCTTTTATTATGCATGCAATCCATTTTCCATTCCGGCTTGTTTTTCCATGATTCTGACCTTGTATAAACATTAGATGATTTAATTAATATTTGAAATAAATCGAACAATTCAGTTGCCATTTTAAAATTTTAATTCAACTAATTTTTTAAACCAATTAATTTTCCTTTTTTTAGAAAAAATCTTTTAGTAACTAAGAAAAAAAATTAAACAAGTAAATAAAATGAATAAATCACCATAACCTATCATTTAAAAAATTAAACTAATAAGTTAAAAATATGTATATTTTTATATGGATATAATTCATATTTATAAAATCCTCCTTGAAATTACCCATTTATTAAACATGTCTATATTATTTCCTTTTGAAAATATAAACATACTTATATAAAAAATAAGTTATAGATTCACAAAAATAAATTCATATATTTCCAAGATTATATATATATATATATATACACACATATTTGCTGTTCCTAAATAAAAATGTATGTGTTTATTATTATTATTTTTTCTCTTCTTTTTTTTTCTTTTCCATTTCTGTTTCCTGCATAACTATATACATATATTTATTAAGTTAAATTAAAGAATGTATTATACCTTTATTCCAACAGAGCCACGCACGCACCAAAACGTCGCCTGCTAGTCGACCTCCCCCCTCCCCCCCCCCCCCCCCCCCGCCGAGAACCACCCTCGAGGTCTGCACTGATGGCCACCATCGCAAGTCGCCCTCACCTCATCGAATACTGAAATCTACGCACTTCGTCTCAGCCAAAACCCCACGCGCGAACCATACTCCAACCGCCGCGACCCTGCGCGAAACCCCACCCTGGTCTCGTATTCGAACTCGAGATCACACCCAAGCCGCAGTCGAATCATCGAAACCTCCATTTGCTCACGATAACTACCATCGACATTGAAGTCGACTTTAATTACTCGTTCCCAGATCGCCGCGCCCATACCCTAATCGTGCCCATGCGATTCGCCCATGCTGAGATGATTTCGATTTTTTTTGAATGAATGAAAAGGGATTGAAGAAGAATGGAAAATTTAGTTCGGCCATTGATATTGATTCTTAAATTTGATTCGAGATGGATTAAAGAAACGACCATTTTCAATTTGAAGCTCTACGTTTGTTTTTTTTTTCTATTTCATTTCGAACGAAGAGGTTTCGTTCGTTATTTTATTCTCCTTTTCCTTTTGCGTTATATTTTTCAAACAAACGCGTGTTATCAAAACAAACACGTGTCTTTAATTTTGCCAAGTGGTGCAAGAGGAAGGAAACATGTAATTTGCCTTGTGAATTTGATTATTTATATTCAATCTTAATTCAAATTCAAATTCAAACCATCTCTAATTCGAAGCTCAAAATTTCGAACTCCTATCGAGGCGTGCCGCTAGGCGTTTATAATGTTATATGCCTATTCTGAATGCAATGGAAAAGGTTTCGAGTCCAAATTCAATTGTATGGAGAAGATAGCTTTTTGAATCCAGTTATTTAATTAATTTCTCGATTTAATTTTCAGTGCATTTGCTTATCGTACGGCCAAACGATCACTCCAAACGGTATGAAAATTGAAATCCGATAATAATACAATATTATGGATCCAATGGAACTGGTTTCGTCGAATTTCGGGACTGTGCCTCGGAAGGCTATTTTTAAATATCGATTTAAACGATATAAATTCAAAACTGAACAAATCACTTTCAAATTCAATTCTGAAGCCTCCATTATCTTCAATATAATCGATATAAATTTTTTAAGCCGTCAATTTATTTTTAACAGGCTTAAAATTGAAGATTCAAAATTTTACCTAACTTCACATTATTAAAGTCAACAATTTAATTGCTAACTTCATAGCAATATTTGAAATTCAAGTTTAAAATGACTTTCAAATATTTAAAATCAATTAAATATTTCAATTTCTAATGTTCAAAATTTTGGGTCGTCATACCTGTTGTCTGAGGGTAAGTCTAGTATTTACTTCCCTTTCCATTATTATTCTATGTATTAGATAAGCAAAATTGTATATGTTTCCTCCTTGTGCTAATAGGGAGGCTATTCCGTCTGAAAAATTACTTTTGTATGCTTCCCACATACCTTTAGCTATGTTGCCTAGATAGTTTTCTGCTATTCTAACCATTTCTTCTCTTTATTATATTTGTATGCTTGGCTGAATAGTCTCTACCTATTACAGCAGTCCATTGTTCTAGGTATATATCTAATAGTTGAGGATGGCATTCTATAACATTAAGTATTACAGAGTCTTTTCCCAAAAATGTTTTTTCAGTGGGTATTCTTCTTCCTATAGTTCTTAAATTTTTATTTTTATTAGTATAGGGATTAACATTTATCCTAGGAGGATATCCTAATGGATAATTCAATTTATGAGGAGGTTCATTAGGATAAGTTACTGTTGAGCTTTCTCCTTTTCCTTTCATTAACTCTATATGATAAGTGAATACACTACCTAGTTCTTCGTCTGTGTTAAAATCCTTTGTTTCTTTGATTTTTTGTCCGATTATTTCATGAGAATTTTTTAGAAAGGTTTCTAATGTATGTATTATTTTAATTCTAACATTATTTTCATCATCCGTATAGACAAATGTGTTAATGTCTATTTGGTTGTTCTTTTTAAGTTGTTGTTCTAATTCATATTATTCAAATGGTTCTTGAACCATTCCTAGTTCCTTTTGGTAAATTATATTGTCCATTATAAGTTTCTCTAGAGCTCAAAATTAGATTCGTCATCGGTGTCTATGTCTTTTTGATTAGAGGGTCCATAATCTTTAAATCTTAAGGATAATGTCCCATTAGGATTTGTGTAAGTTACAACATCATTTGGT
This sequence comes from Allium cepa, assembly GCA_030765085.1. NCBI lineage: Eukaryota > Viridiplantae > Streptophyta > Magnoliopsida > Asparagales > Amaryllidaceae > Allium > Allium cepa. Next base: position 820,069,402 of record CM060929.1, read on the forward strand.
TTTAATGTATCTCTATTTTCATTAGGATTTTGCATATTCCATTCATGTCCAGCTAATATAGATGAGCCTATTTCCATTGGCCTTAAAAAAAATTATACCAGTGGATGTTAATGTTTGATTACTTCAAGTTTTATGTTTGTTTTAGGAGTAAACTTTGTCATGCATTTTTCCAAGAATGTTATATCTAACAATATGTTTTTACAATTAAAGTTTTCAAATCCTTTGGTTTGGACAGTTATTTTTATATGTTTATAAAAGTCTTGTAATGTCATTGTAAAGTATGGTGATATATAAACAATACCAATGTTATTGTTCATATCAACTTCTATTGTTTCAAATATAGTTTTGTCTAGGTCTTGATGTATGTCATCTAGTAGGATTATTAATAATTTGGCACCTATTTTTTGTCTTTCCTCTTATTCCTATAACGATGAGTCCTAGGTGGATCAATTTATAATTTTGTATTCTTCTGTTTAATAGCTTCATTAGACATTAAATTAATAATTTGTTGATTTCCATCACTTAAGGAGAGAATCTCTTCCCTATGATGCCTATATAGTCCTGTACTTATTGTAAATACGCATGTTCTATATAATTCTCTTGGATTTAAGGTATCTAGTTGGTTGTTTGAAAATACTTCTAGGTCGTTCTCTATATTTATTTTGTCTTCTAGTTGAGATTGTGAACTTACAGATCTCCTTAGAATACTATCTATCCATGTGTTTGTGGCTAAGTTATTACTTTCTGTAGGCCTGTCCATTAAAGTTCTGGATAGACCTGTAAAAGATCTTCTATTCATCATATGTTATCTAATGTTTTGAATGTCAAAAACTTATTTTGATCTTTTTACCTTTGTCTATGTCTACTGGTCCTAGATTTAAATTTGATAATTTTTTTAGCTAGCTGATTGATATCATAGTCTTTTTCTTGTGTAGATTTATCTAAGTTATTTAATTTTTTTGTCTAGATTTGTAATTTATTTATCCATTAAGTCTAGTCTATCATGTATTTGTGTTAACATTGCTATTATCCTGTTGCCATCAAGCATAATACATTATCTGCTTTACTTGTAAAAATGTCTTTATTATACTCTGCTGTTAATGAATCAGTTTGTTTTAATAACATATTAATATATTCTTTAGCTTTAGAATAATGCTTATTATCATATCTCATATTAATTTAATTGTATATATTTTATTTCTTGTAACATTTGCTCAAGTTTTTGTATTTGTAGTTCAAAATGTCTTTTATTTGCGTCTAATTGGTTTTTAATCTGCAAAATTAAGTCTTTAGATTGTATTTCAATTTCTTTAGATTTATTTTCTTCAATCATTTGTCTTAATGAAATTATATCTTGTGTATTTGAAAAAAAATTGAGTTGCATTGCTTTAACTTTCTTAGTCGGTCTTTTTATAGTACTGTCAAACTTATCTATTTTTTGTAATCTTGGTTATCTTGTATTTGTTGGAGTTTTTTGTTTCTGCAAGTCATACTTTCTAAAATAAGCTCAACTAGCCTATAGTACTTTTTATTGTACCAATGTAGAGAATCTCCTAATTCAATAACTAAATTTGCTATTGAGTTTTATTGTTTATACAACACATATGCTTTTGTTTGTCTAATGAAATAATTCTTTTTAAAGGATTGTTAATTTCTAAATTCAAATATTCAAATTTTTTATAGTCAGTTGGTTCAAAAGGTTTTAGTTTATTCATATTTGTTGATAGCCTTGCTCTGATACCAAAAGAGTATGTTTTGAGCTCGCAAGACCATACGATACATCGAATCGTCACGAAACTCGTTCACGCACCTCGTCTTATTTTTTCGGTCCCAACGAAACTAGTTTCGTCACAATTTGAGACAGTGCCCTAGGATGAAAATATCACGCGTTTTAAGGCAGTTATCGATAAAACGGGTTTCGATCTTATTTTTGTAAATAAATTTCTAAAACAAGTTTTCTAGCATTATTTATTATTTAAAAGGTTGTTAACAAGATTATAAAATCACATTAAATCCAAAATTGAAATATTTAAATAATTCAAATATGTAATTATTTAAATACAAAATGTATTACATCTATGTATTCATTCATATTTAAAATGACATTCTATTCAACCATGTAGTTCATCCGAACACTAATGACAGACGGTTTAGCCATCTAGAATTTCACTCGATGGTTACTAATTTGTTCAGCTATCATTTTCAAGGGTTCATGTTAACAAGACCAGTATGTTCATATTACTAATCTAACTCCAAATTATCCCGATTCAACTTGTTTGCTAAACCGGACACTTCAATATATGATTGAAAACAATTAATAGTGAGGATAATCATTACCGCTCACCTAAGCAAGAACAATGAACCCCAAAAGCAACGCTTCAAGACTTCATTACCAACTTAGACCAAAAATTAAATCTTCACCAATTCTCGTAAAACAAATTATGTTTGTGGATCCCTCTTTAACTTGAATTATTGTTATTTTATTTTGATATCATGGATTTGATTCAAGCCTTGAATTATTCGTATTTAACTTGAATTATTGTTATTCCCAATTTGAATTATTTTGATATCATGAGATGATGAAAAGAAGCACGTGCAAAATACATCATTAGGGAGATATTACATTAAAGCCAGGTTTCCCTGATGTAAACATGAGGACATTCCATCCATCATCGTCAATAAAATAGTACGCACGTACTCTAACGTTCGAATTACCCCCAATCTCTTTGGAAAGCAAGCATCAACTTGGATTCTCATAACCATACCTCTCGGCGACTGACAAACCGAGCAAAAGTACAATCCATCATGCAAGCAAATTAATTTGGCTGTTGTGTCCTATTATCAATATATTAATGTAACATGATTTAAATTGACATCAAAAAATAATACAACTAAGCGTGTTATTTATAAAATTTCTATGCAAATCCAATGGTCTTATGAAACTTGTAAAATATCTTTGTCAAGGTGATCATAACTGGGCTTTAAACTCAAATATTTGTACTGGTTATGGCTCTTGCTCTACATATACGTTGACAAGTTTCAACATTCAGTCAACAAATTCAGAACTGTTCACCACAAGAAAACTTTGAATAAGACGTGATCATTTTTTCTGAAACATGTCCTTTTTTCAAGAATTATGTCGTTTAATATAAATAAAAGTCTATCTCGGCATAGCTAGTAATCAACTGAAAATTCAAAATGGTTGGCAACCAAAAAACAATTTCAAAGCACTGAAGATATGGGGTATATCACTCAATAGCTACGACCCCAGTAAGTCCACTTCGTTGCAGGCTTTCCAGAAGCGAAGCACTTGGTTCCTACGCCAAAGACATACATCAACAGTGAGTAAGATATATCATAAGCAGATGAAAAGTTTTAATTGAAATAAGACCTTCTGGGAGCCTGGGCTGCTCAAATGGAGTGCACAAGGTTTTTGCTGCTCCAAGATCACCTTTAGTCCGTGCCTTCACATCCTTCTCCACTTCCTGCATAGCAAACATAAGAGAGCAACAATCAATTGCATGTCTTTTGTTGTTCGCGTTGACAAGAATTGAGTTTTACATTAAAGTTAATTAAAGATATACCTCTTCATCGCACCAAGGAGCCAAAATCAGTTTTTTATCATTGAGTGCAGTTACAAATTCATCCCAGGTACTAATGATCTTTACGCATGCATCCCTTTTCTCTTTTGCTGCATTAAACAGACTTTGTTGAATATCAATCAGAATCTCTTTTACTTTCTCCGCTAAGTTTTCCATCGGTATATCCTGCTTACTGCCATTATCACGACGAACAACTCGTACCTATATTGTTATACAGCAAATTATTATTCTTAACCAACAAGGAAACTTTTGAAAGGATGTATATTCCCCCATAAGTATACGAGCATCCAATCATTTGGAATACACACACGGGGAATTCTATTGGAACACAAGTTGGTGACACAACGGATCTCAACCATAGGATTTACTCTGATTTCATCTCCAAATGTAAACACAATAGGACCCAACGGTCAAGATCTATTGTATCACATTATTTATTTTATTCTGTCCCAATAGATGTCCCCTTCACACACGTGTGTGTCTGTGTGTGCACGCTATGTATATGTATGTGTGTATGAGCATGCACACATTCATACATGCACGCGCGCGCATATATTGAAGGAAAGGGAGAGGGAGAGGGAGGAGGAGGAATCTGATGAGAGATATTTATACTTTGTTCGACATCAATATGACCATAGATGTGGAACACATTTATTACTCTCACAGACAAATTTTTCAAAGATCAAACATGGTGCATGAAAATCCTGTATGGAAAAAAATTTATTGCTTTTGCATGTTATTGTTATTGCTTACATGGAAAAAAAATGCAAAATGTACGATCAACAACAATCTATGAATGCAGCTGAAATCGTTAGTTAAGAATTATAATGTGTACGAAAGATTGCAATCGCCAAGCATACAGGATACAATCAACCATAACTAAACAAATTATAAAACGGTATAAAATAGAAAATTTGTAATTTACAAATGAAAGTTAGGATTTAAGACTTACCTGACTATTGGCTAAATCCTTTGGACCAATTTCTATTCTCAAGGGAACGCCTTTCATTTCCCAGTTTGAGTATTTCCAGCCGGGTGAGTAATTATCTCTTAAATCTTCTTCAGCCCTAAAACCAGCAATACTTAACGTTGCGACTGTTGATTTGCAAGCATCAAATATTGCTTGTGTATTGGCATCTTTATATGGTACAGGGATTACGATAACTTGTACTGATGCTACCTTTGGAGGTAGCACCAAGCCTTTATTGTCTCCATGGACCATCACCATCACTCCAATCTGAAACATATTGTAAAATTTATTTGTAGTACAATTTGGCAGCATATTTAGTTCCCTATTCCTTGTGTAGTTCAAGTATTTCAATTTTTCTTTGTTTCATTTAACGTCTAAGAATTGAACTGTTAGTTCTTAGAGCATCTCCAATAGCTGATTATTATAATATTACACTTGTTACCAGAATTCCCCCCTAATAGTGTGAGTATACAAATTTTAAATTGGACATTTGTTGAATAGATGCCAAATAAAAATAAAGGGAATAGGCGCACACGAAATCCCAGTGAGATTACAGATTTGTAATCTCTTGGTCTAAATTTTTGTTTTATTGTCTGTAATTGGATGTTGGAAGCGATTTTGGGGTTTAAATTACAGAACTGCATTCTGCATACTTACTGTTGGAGATGCTCTAAGTATTCACGGCTGTTAGCAAAATAATACCTATTAAACGGATATACATCTACGGGAACTAAAAATATTTTGATGGGTAAAAGAGCACCACACCTATTCAAAAATGCAACTACTCATTTTTCATAAAGTACAGTGGCATATACTCCGAAGATTTGGGAAAAAAAAAACAGGGAGTAAAAATCACAACTGAGGAGGTAGATGTTATAAATGGAAGCTTAGCGTATTACATTCGGAGCATTATTCAAGCACTGTTACGGGAAAGAATCATTATTTATAACACTTTTCTAGCCTACCACATCCCTTACTGCCACAGATAGTGATTAACAAATACTTGTATGCTACTAATCATAACCGTTTCGCATTTCCTAGATGTGATATCAAGAAAATACTATATACTTACAGTTCGGGTGCTATATGCCCAGGAATTCTGCCACACCATAGCTTTTTCACCCTTCTCGTTCTCGAAATTGATATGAAACATCTTTGCAAAATTTTGGCCAAGACAATGTGAGGTGGCACCTTGTATTCCACGTCCCGTGTTTGGTATAAATGCCTAAAGAGGTAATGACACAATGCACGTGAGTGCAAATGAAAACCATTCATTATGATGTTTTATATAAGGGACTTTAAACCAAAATACCTCAACGCTTGTTGTGTAAAGCCCACCAGCAAATTTTTCTAGTTCACTTTTCTTTCCCTTCACAACTGGAATGGCTAAATACTCTTCATAGATCCTTCGGTATAGCTCCAGTATATCAAGAACCTATAATATTTTGGCACACATGAACCTTCAAAATATAACGGGGATTCAAGGGATTATCTGCTCAATTCTATGGATCATTTGTTTTTGAAAGTAGATCCAAACAATCACTAGGAGGCTCGAGTAAAGTTCTCATATTTTCAAAACAGATTTTGCGTTTGAATGAGAAAAAGAAGGTTTAAAAGATGTTATAAACCAATATTTCTCAGTTATAACTCTGAACCGTATTTACTATGATAAATCATAAATGTAAAAAGAAGATATAAAGCATGTTACCATAGATGTTAGGATACACAAGTATGATAATATTAGACCACTAAGGGATGTTATGACACTATATAACTTTGCTAATTCATTTGCTGTCAATGATTTTTATAATGGCATGCAATTTTCAGTTGACAACTTGACACCTACTAGCAAAAATTGTATAGGAGGTTCTAGAAAGATAAGCACATGTACCTCTTTATCAGCTTCTTCTTTAGTAGCAAAAGCTGTGTGTCCTTCTTGCCAAAGAAATTCCCGGCTCCTAAAAGAATTTAACAGGGATTTCTAATATAAATATGAAATAATGCTAAAATGTGTCCAATGGACACATGTTAATGTCACCCTGATGGTAAAGGTTTTGACATCCATCAACACCAAGCCTTTCTTTTTGAAGTCTCAAAGGACAAGGATTAATGTTGATTCATTAGAGACAATTAATAAAGCTGAAGTAAATATAGCAAGGGAAGGTTAAAAAAAAATATGGTACATAATACAAACAATATCCTTAACCAGTAAATGGTTATTAAATGTTCCCTGAAAAATATCCTCTTAACATCAGAAATATGTTGTCATCGTCGTAACCATAGCTATAATCCTAATAGTTAGGATATATATTTGAAACACGCGAGCGCACACACATACATACGCACACGCGCATATATATAATATAATAAGTTACCTTATGAAAGGAGTAGGATTGCTGAATTCCCATCTTACAACATTGCACCATTGGTTAAGCTTTAGCGGTAACTCCCTGTGTCCCCTTATCCACTTTGAAAAATATGGATACATAACTGTTTCACTCGTGGGACGAATTGCAATTGGGATTTCCATTTCACTCTGCCCTGATTTTGTAACCCATGCAACCTAATACAGGTATAATACAGCAATGTTACAGTAGCAAAATTACAAAAACATAGTAGTCTTTAAATGTATCATCATCATCATCATCATCATCATCTGTCTAGTGCACAAGGCTTCCGCTTAAAGGAGATTTGAATAGGCAAGTTGTATGCAATTTTACCCCATTACTGAAGAGACTGTTTCCACTACTTCAACATTAATCCAAGCGCCCACAGAAACCTCGAGAATAAACTCACAACATGTTTATATTATTTAAGCAGATTGTGCCACACAAAAAATGCACATTACTAAGTGTCCATAGAGTCAGATGCCCAACTAATCAATAAAAAGATAAAGACATAAATCTTTGAAATATTCATAAAAAGAAGGAGAAGACCACCCAGGGAATAGAGGTTGAGAAGTATACGATACACATACAAAACAAAGCCCTCGCAAGCAATTGTATTTGAGACATGATTTAGAAATATATAGTAACATAGCTCTTCGACAGACCAATAAAAAAACATGGTGAAATCATAAAATCAGGAAACGGCAAGTGATCACAGAAGTAAAAATGAGGTTATACCTTTAATCGGGTAGGAAAATAAACAGTCTAATATAAGGGTTAAATGCACCAGCCACTATGACATGAAAAACTATACAATAAGTTACATATTACACAACATTATGAAATCATATTACATATATTATACAATGTCAAAAACATAAGTGTGCATATCAATAAAGTTATAAATGAATGAACGCTGCATAAGAATTTTGAAATGAACAAGAAACAAAATGGATGCTAAATCAAACCAACATTGGTGGAATAATTCTAGGTACTTTTGATGTGGTGTATATATTTAATCTCACCTCTGGAGCAAAACCCTCTATATGATCCTTCTCTTTTTGCAGAACAGTTTCCGTAACAAACAGAGGGAAATAACAATTCTTCACCTTCAACTTCTTGATCTCAGCATCAAAGAACTCCTGAAAAAAGGAAAAAGAAGATGTGCATCAGGTGTTACTGTGATGATTAGCAAATCCTAATTCCTAAACCATAATTAATACAAGTCTAAGTTAGTGAAATAAGGCGACAAAGCTGGTCACAGAAATTACATGAGAAAAAAGAAGTGAATCATTACTGCCAATAGTAGCGTAAAAACCATTACAGGCTACAAAGTGAGAAGACAAAAGCAACCGCAACTGGTGTGGTGTATACATGATGCATGAATGCCAATGATTACATCCATTTGTTCTCCATTGGTATATAGAAAACATTCATTCATAATTTATCTTCATACTTTAGCTTTACTGGATCGCAATTGGAGATAAACTAAGGCTAAAATCAGGAGATTCAATACAATAATTGAACTATTCTTATCCAACAAGGCCCATTAAAATAAACATAGTCTAACAGAACAGATATGAGTGTTAGGCAGCTCAAAAATTATTTAATGGTCGAATATTTTCAACAAGACCGATCTATATAAAGTGAGTTGCATTCGTTCAAATATAATTTTTTATTGTTATTATTCAAAATCCAAGCCGCTGTTTGAATAGGCCTAAAGTCTGTTTTTTTTAATATTATGTTTTGGATTTTTAGTAGCAATGTTTAAATTTGAAAATCTTGCTCAGAGCATCATTCTTATCAACTTCTATTCACTACAAACTATTTTAAATGAATAAAAAGACTTAAGTAAGTGACTTGATGTTTGTATCTGTCATTAGCCTAAAAAATTTGAGGATCGGTTCTGAAAATCTAAGCACAAGGGCAATAGTGAACATGGATTTGAATAAAAACTTACTTGCATGGTTTCCCAAATTGACATTGTCCATGGCCTAAGAATATAGCAGCCAGAGATGTCGTAATACTCAATCATTTCACCATTAACCACGACCTAAAACAACACAATGAATGCTTTTCAACACTAGTGAAAACAAAGTAACCTTAAAAGTTTTAGTAATCCACATCCCATAATACCTCTGAATACCATTCACCAAAATTCTCATCCTTCTTGTATGTCAAACCAAGACCAGTCTCCTTCTTCACTTCCTTCTTTTTTGCTGAAATATTTGAAACAACAAAACAGTTGATCATAACTTAAATTATCATATGGCAAAAGAAAAACAAAATAAACTCACCATTCTTTGAAGCCATCTCGCTCTTTTGCAAACTAATTGAAAATTTTCTATGTTTCAGCAAAAGCAGAAAAACGGTGGTCAGTTCCAATATAATCTATTTAGTCAGTGAAACAAAATCGTTCAGCTTTGCCATGAAGGCTTAATTAACCAAACAAAGTAAGCTAAAACAACCAAAGTATTGGTAATGACCCTAAGGATAAAACGAGTGGCAAGCACTGTACTGACAGGAAAATCATAGATGTACTGAAAACGCAAAGGTTGTTGAACATTATTATTAGACTGATGATAATAGAGCTATCGTGTCATCAAGGTTTTAAATATCGGATTTTGATCACATTTCGTCTCGGAATTTTACACAAGTTATCTCGTATCGGGGGAGATCTCGGATGAGATGAGTACATATCGGCTGTACATCTCGGATTGACATCTCAGATCTTATAATCAATCTCGGGAATATCTCGGATGTATTTATGTGTCTAAAATTGATGTGTCAAAAATTTATTTAACGGTTATAACTTTCTTAGCAAAAATAAAAATGGTAACGTACTTGATTTACATGGAAAGATGAATATTTTTAAAAAAGTAGAAGCTTGATTAGCTTATTTGATTTGGTACTGATTGAATGATACCCTTTAATTTGAACATAATAAAGAAGTGAAAACTTTCGCTATGACTCATTAAGATAGAAGGTAAAGAATATGTTTAAGAAATTGGTAAATTATAATTGGATTGACTAGTTTCTTTTAAATCAATATGAAAATAAAAAATATTATGGAAAATAAGAAAAATGTATAATTTCGGATGAGATCTCGGATTGAGATTTTTATCCATATATCGGGTGAGATTTGAATATCTCGAACGAGATGAGTGTCCAGGGAGATACGGAGGAGATTTGATGTTTCGTCTCGTTAAAGTGTGAAAAGAAGATCTCGGAAGAGATCTCGGATGATATATAGGAGATTTAAAACCGTGTGTGTCATTGAGCTGAGCAAGTGCCCATTTTAGGATTCATAAGAAAATAACTGAAAAAAGAATTGGAAGAAAAGGTAGGATTTCACAGATAGAAGCAGCTGTGATCACAAGTGAGAAAAATCATGGGAACTGTAAAATGTATTTGACAAGTGGGGTCCATAAATTTTGTTAGCCTCCGTGTTTTAGTTGTGCTATGAGGAGTAAAACGGAGCCGAGTGGCGCATAACACTAAGGGTCTTTTTTTCCGTGACCGTTCTCCATGCGTCGGGCACGTCCGACGCGGTGGGAACAGTAATGGAGGTAGTGCCCCGTTTTGATGAAGCAGCTTTCTGAGAGTTTTAATTAATGTTAATTAGTAAACTTATATTTTTATAAATTTTTAAAATTAATAACTTGTGCACATGAGATCCGTTTTACGTTGTGATCGTATCAAAGTGATTATGGAATTGGTTTGAACTGAATCCGAGCGATTTATAATTTTAAAATTTATAAATATGCAAGGCTCGGGTATAGTGATAAATATGCACGGGCTGGATCGCCACTCCCTTAGTGTAGTGATAAATAAGCAAGGGTCTGCACTTTACTCAACGGATGCAAGGGGCAAGAAAGCTAGTCGATGAAAATAGAATTTAGTTAGATAGTTGAAATATAGGATCCTTAACAGGAAAATTAAGAGAGTTAGTTGATATTATGACTAGAAGACGTGTAAATATCTTAAGCGCTCAGGAGACTAAATGGACGGACCAGAAGACGAATGAGGTGGAGAACACTGGCTTCAAGTTATAGTGCACGGGAAAAAACGTAACAAGAATGAGGTAGGCATCTTAATTGACAAGAACCTTAAAAGCGGAGTAGTCGACGTTAGGAGACAAGTGGACAGGATTATCCTAGTCAAGCTGGTAGTTGGTGATATGATTCTGAACGTCATTAGTACATATGCCCCACAATTAAGCCTAAGTGAACCCATCAAGAGGAATTTCTGAAAAGAGTTAGATATCATGATTATAGATGTGCCTAGTAGCGAGAAACTTTTCACATGAGAAGATTTCAACGACCATGTTGATACAATTAGTGGGGGTTTGAATGAATGCATGGTTGTTTTGCATATGGCGATAGGAACCAAGAAGGTGAAGAAATATTGAATTTTGCCATTGCTTGTGACCTCACGATAGCTAATACATTCTTCAGAAAGACACAATCGCACTTAGTTACTTTCAGTAGTTGCTAACACTCTAACCAGATTGGCTTTGTCCTTACTAGAAGAGACGCAAACGGGCTTGTGTACATTGCAAAATCTTACCTGGAGAATGTGTCATCTTATAACATCAGCTTCTGATATCTGAGTTGCGTCTTCAAATACGTGTTCGACGGGATAAAGGAGGCAAGATTAGTCGGACGAAATGGTGTAAGCTCAAAGGAAACGCCACAAGGGAGCTTAAATGATGGTGAGATTGATGAAGATGTTAGTTTTATAATTCGAGCAGAATGGATGAAATGGCGACAAGCGTCTGGTATTCTCTGTGACAGGAAGTACTACGGAAGCTTAAAGGAAAGTTCTACAAAACGGCAATCAAGCATGTGATGTTATATGGTGCATAATGTTGGCTTGCTAAAAGCAAAAAAATAGAAAAGATAAATGTTGCAGAGATGTGTATGCTGCGATGGAGTTGCGGTCATACAAGAAGAGATCGAATTAGAAATGATGATATATGTGATAAACATGGAGTAGCACCAATTGAGGAGAAGCTAGTCCAACGCCGCTTAAGTTGGTTTGGACATCTCCAACGGAGGCCTCCCGAAGCACCTATGCGCGTTGGAACTGTAGGTCGTGTCGAATGCTCAAAGAAAGATAGAGGTCGACCAAGTTTGACATGGAAGGAAGTAATAAAAAAGACTCGAATGATTGAAATATATCTGAAGAGCTAGTGTAGGATAGAAGCGCGTGAAAATCAGCGATCCACGTACCAGAACAATGAGCTAGGAGTTTTTTGCTTAAGGTTGGTTTAGGTATAATGTTACAAGTTTTAGATTATAGGACCGGTTAATGAGAGTCTAGGACGTAGCGTCTAATCTTCGATTAATATTACTATTAGTGCCATTATTACTAAGTTTGACGACATGCACTTTGAACGTTAATTGTTTTCCTTATAAATTACATATGTTTAAATCAGTCAAAGAAACTGATTTGTTATTTTGAAGTGATATTAAGAATTGCATATTTGCAAAGAAGTATTTTGAATTTGTAAAGAAAATTTAATTTTAAATCCTATTTTTAGAAGCGTTTCAAATTTATAAAGTATGTTTAATTGTTAGATCATACGTTTAGAGCGTTGGAATATGTAAAAGAAGTTAAGATTAGATTCTGTTTTTAAGTTTAAGATTTGATATATATAGAGGGGCGTTTTTGGTAGTTCACGTTGATACCAAAAAAGTGTGACACCAAAGCTATTACAACTATTAATAAAGATTAGTATTGTTATCATTATCATCATGGTTTTTTTAATATATTTTTCTTTTATTTTTTAGTTTTATTTTATCTTAGTTAATATTATTATTATTATTTGTTTACTTATTTGACTTTATTTTAGTCTTATTAGCATGGTTATTATTATTTGTTGTTGTTATTATGACTTTCAAATTTACTTTGTTTTTTAGTTTTGGGTTTCATTTCTAGCCGGCCCCAACTTATTTGGAATAATGGCTTAGTTGTTGTTGTAATTATTTATGCAAATTATTAACACATATTATCTATTAACAAAAATAGTTAATTAATTAAATATAAATTAATTTCATTTTAAAATCTGAAATAAATTTATTTTAAAATATAAATTTCAAATACTCCGTTCAAATTCTCCGCTCGTAGCACAAAAACAAATTCCTCATTCACTCAACTTTTCCGCTCAAATGTCCCTCTCAAATTCCCCGTTGTCGTTCGTCAAGAACGCATCCTAAACAATGGAGTTTCTAGAACTTCCAAAAGCTAATAAATGACAGCATAAAAAAGGCAGTAGAACGTTATTGCATTTATTATTATTCTGGTAACGGTTGCTCTCTGCTACCATTTTGGAAATATTCGTAACATATTGTATATATATCAATAAACAAAGAAACATCTTGTTATCGATATTGTCCTGCACCGAAAATTGGTACTTGTTAGAATCATGTATTTTGATGTTTTGATCATGAAGACTATATAAATAAATAGTATGTGAACTAACCATATTTGCAAGAAAAGATATTCTACTCGACAATAGATTGCAGACTAAGAATTCAGAGAGAAGTTTCAAAATTATTAATGGTTTGTCTATATCTAGTCTAGTAGTTGATTATTGTTAAAATCTCTCGTAGGTGGTATATGCATGCACACAAGCATTTAAAATTATTTTCAAATCATATACACACAAAATGCTTCATTTATTTCAAGTTCCACTTACAAAAAAATTCACAAGAACCTTTAGTATGGCAGAAATATAGAATTCAACCGACTGAATCAGGAGGCTCAATCGACTGAATACTCATGCACGTGCATAGTGCACTTGAAGGTTCGGTCGACTGAACCACCATATTCAGTCGACTAAATTATGGGTTTATTAATATAAAAATTTTAATTCGAAATTTTCTGAATATTCAGTAGACTGAAATCTTTTCCTCGAACGACTGAAAATGCATAACGGCTATTTTCTTAACGATCACTTCCATTCAACTAACAGAAACGACCCTTGAATCAAGAGTTGTTTTCGTATCTTTTGACTGTAACTCTTCACGAAGAATTACACCACTTAAACTTTATATACAGCCTTCATTTCAGTTGTTTTAATCACCTAATTTCTGATTTTATTCTCATATACTTATTGTCTAAAATATTCTGTCATTTGCTTTCAAATCTCGTTCTAATCACTCGCACATTCAAGCACAAATTCATTTGTGATTAAATTAACTTCCAATCTTCACGAACTACACTATATATCATAAAAGAGAAGATTATGGAAAAAATATACTCTAAAGACTTATTCGTGTTATTAAAAGAGCACAATCAGTCAACAAAATTCTCTGTATTGTTGAAGTCATGATCGATTGCTCATGCGGTAAAGTCCTATTCAATTGTCTAGACGGTAGAAATCCTGTTCGGTTGTTCGGACGGTGTAATACATGCTCCTCCGGGGTAAATGAAAGTTGATAGTTAAATTCCAAAAGAAGTCTGGGACTGGACATAGAACGAAAAGTTCAAACCAGTATAAAAATCTCTGGTGTCATTTACTTTACTATTTTCTTTATATTTATATTCTGCACTAGCAGATAACCTGGTTAAATTTCCATATACGATCATTACTAGCACTTTCAATACCGACACTATCAGTACACCAAAAATTGGCACGTTACGCTGATAAAATGGCAGCCATTAAACGGATAAAGGAAATTTACCAATTATTTACAAAGTAAACAAATTTGATATCATTTTACTATAATGGAGCTTCATTAAACATTTCATTATGTAAATTAGAAAAAAAATCAATGAGAAAAGAAAATGTAATTAATATCATCTAAACTGAATTTCTAATCTAAATCTAATAATATGCTTGCTTCTTTTTGAAATGATATATTAAAAAAAATGGATTGGTATGTTACCATAGTCATCGGTTTGAAAAATATATTATCGATCTATTACCATTACAAATGGTAAATCCACTATTGTTGCATTGATTATATTGGCACTCCAACTTAAGTAAAAAAGGGCAACCAACTGACCGATAGTGATATGATAACAGAAAGTTTAACATTCACAACCACATTAATTACATTAGCTAACGTACAAGGATGCAAAATAGACCTTAACGAAGTCGATTGGAGCTTAGAAGAAACTTATGACAACATATCAAAATTTTAGTGTATGGTCCTATTTTATATATTTTATTTTAGACGGTGGAAATTTAGATCCGCCCCTGAATTTTAAGTTTGATGCACAAAAAACTTCTCAAATTTTTTTTAAATTACACTCATAAAATGATATTCAATAAAAAAATCATTTTTTTCTAAAACAAATCTACACTTGATCATAGGCCTCTATGAACAAAAGCTTTTTTATTTTTTTTTGCAATACTACAAATATTTGCAATTTTAGAAATACTAAGTATTTGCAGTTTGGCTAAAACTAAAAATAGATTTATTTTTTATAGCGGGTTTTTGAGAAGGGGCAGTTGGGTATTTAAAAGTTAAAGGTGGTATTTTACATAAGTTCCCTTTTAGATGTCTTTTATGTGCAATAAAATTGTGTAATTTCTTTTTGGTACCGTACTATTAACTCTAAAAGTTCTTGAATTCATGTAGGTTCAGTTTGTATGCTTAATATATTTTTTACCATAGGAAAACTTATGTTCGCCTTGACAGTAATAATATCCAATGATATTCATCCATCGTATCCAATATTATTCTCATTCACTTTTAGTCACATAATAGCCACAGTAATCATACAGAAATAATATTTATATAATGTGTCATTTGGTCAGGCTCTCACTTGTTATTATGATATTTGTAGTACGACTAACAAATTTGATACTGAATCTATCAGTATCAAGATTAAAGATATGATTATAAGGATAGTGTAAATTCATGATTCTGAAAGGAAGTAAAGTTTTCCCTAAAAATGAAAGCATCTGAAGATTATTATACGTATTATTGAGGACTAATATCAAAAGAGATGTTAATGTTATTTTGATTAAGCGAGACATAAATGGAAAATCTAGATGCATAACCAACTTTATGATCAGAAGTCTCATTTTCTTGGAAAAGGAAAACATAAACCAAACTCCAGTTAAAAATGTATAATCACGGTTAACCCTATTCGATAACTGCATATAACATGGTCAACTTTTTACTTGGAGATTTCATGTACAGTATGAAATTGTAGTAATTTTATGCACGAATAAACTAAAGTAGGATACCAACACTGAACTTCCATATTCATGGGAAAAAACATAAATAAAAGAAATCCATGATTCAAAAAAAACAATAACTGTGTCGCCATGTAATTTCATTTTCATTCTGAAAAAACACAATTTGGATGATAATGTTTTTGCTCCATGCCTAGTGATAAAACATTAAAAAAAATTGTTAATTTTTGTTTGTTCCACACTCACAATGGTGCTTAAACACATTGTTAAAAAGGAAATAACAAAAATCTATGACACACTTCATACATAAAAAATATACAATATTTTTCAATTCATAATGTAATTATATATACATAGCTTAATATATCACCTAGTTTGATTATGACAAAAGTAAAACAGTCATCGTTAACTAATGTGAATTTGTAAATTGTCCCATATTATAGTGAAGATAATTTTCTATTACGACATGTGAACCACTTTGAAAAGTAAAGGCGTAAGTACACATGTCAAACATAACAGCAAAAACACTTTATTTTCAGAAGAAAAAAATTTGTTACACACTTCGGAAAAATAGATTATCGACATAAATATGCTTTCTCGTTTTCCTAACAAGGGAGAGCAGTTTCCATCCTTTGTTTGTTGTGAATAGATCCGCCCCTCGCAATTAGTGATTTTGAGCGATTTGAAGTACTAAACCTTCAGTTATGCTTAGTGAAATTTCCCAGTGCTTATCACTATTTGAGCAAGCAATAAGGGATGGTTATACAGTTAACTTATAAGTAGCAAAGTAGCTAATATGTCACCTTTGTAATTTGAAATATTTGGAACAACTTAATACTTTGATTTAAAAGCAGCATATAAGCCGATAAGTTATAAGCACAAAATATTTGGTTATGCTCTATTTCAAACTGTACAATCAAATTTGCCACGGTTTCAGTTTAAAACACTTTTATTTTTCACTATTCAATCAAATAAATTCAAAGTTACTATTCAAAATTTTAAAAGATTTAAAACATGTGGTAGCGGGCTCTAAGTACAGAATTCTAACTGCAATTAAGCTAGCTAATACAGTAATCAGCAGTAAGTGATGAAGACCTTTTATTGCAACCAAAAAAAAGGGAACAAGACGGAAACTTTATAGCTTATATTAGAAGATAATTATCTAATCGACCAACCCAACTAAAAATGCTACGATTTTTCGTAATTATAAATTTAAATTGTAGGAATAACGTAGATATTTTTCAAATTAAGGATAAGGCTAACCTCGTCAGCTCCTTTACCTTCTTCAATGTATGAAAAGATCTTAAATTTACAAACCCTAAATAATCTCGCGTAATTGCAATATCGTGCCGGGGAGGTTGGAATCTAAAGCTGGTTACTAATTTTATGAATAGGAATAAATTCGAACTGGATCGCATTTCTGAAACTTGCGAACTAGGGAGGAGGGAGGGATAAAGAAAACTTACTGATTGTGGAGCGGCGGCAGAAGAAGAAAACAACGAATGATACTAGAAAGGGAAGTGCGGCGGATCTGATATCAAAGGAGGAGACTAGAGGGGCTAGTACAAACCCTGTATACGTAAGTGGGCGGAATGAGGGTTGACCTATGTTTAATCGATGAAAAAAAAGGAGAAAAAGGGAACCATGTTGATCGGTTGCATCGTGCAACACTCGAAAATAAATGTGATTTTGTTCAAAGCCTAACTCCACTTCTTGATTATTTGCAACTTTTGGATTCTTATACTGTGTAACTGTGCATTAAGCATGAGAAAACGTAACCGTCCATCCGTTATCATCCAAGTCGTCCAAGAATCATTCAAACATCTAAAATAAAAAGGAAAAAAAAAAGTTCTATGGTGGTGCGGACTTTGTTGGATCCGATCTAGCACGCGTAATAAATGTGTAAATTTCAAAAAAAAAATACCATTTTGAATTTTATTGGATGTATGGAGCCTAAATTAATTTAGATTACTCTAACTAAATATTGATTTTGATTAACAAACAATTTTATTTGTTTATATAAGTGATATATAATGTACATGGGCAACATGTCGTTTATACATGGTTTGAGATGCATGTATCTAGATTTGTAAACGGATACTTTCAGATACGGATAGTGTCATATCCGCATTTACATTCGAAATTATTTTGAGATATCGGATATCCGCGTCTGTGGATGCAGACAGATATCGGATAATTATCTTATCCGCTAACGATCGATAAATCGAGAAATATAAATAGAAAATTTTGGTTTAGCATTTTTTTTTCAATCCCGTTAATCATAAAAGTGTTAAAAATAAACAAATAGAATTATAATAAATAGTTTTGAGCAATTAATATACATTAAATTCATAATACAAACTATTAGCTTAATAAAAAAAGTAAACAAATGTCTATCGTTGTAGTAAAATACACAAAACATTAACTATAATCTTGACAAAACCGGGCAAATAATTTTCGGATGCGAATACCTTTATATCCGCTTCTATACCCGTTTTTCCGGATGTCGGATATTTATCCGCTTTTCGGATATAGATGCGGACAGATTTTCAATATTTCGGGTATCCACTGATAACAAATTTTGTGTTGTTTAGTTTTCTTCTTGTCTTCTTTCTTTTTTCCTAACAATTGGGTTTTTAGACATTCGATTACTCGGCACGCAATACAGTGGACGTATGAATATCGATTTTCGGGTTGAAAATTCCCGATCATTACACTTGGTAAAGGAATAAGTTTTCAAAACTTATCATAGTATATATGATGTGCTTGGTTGTTAGTGAATGATAATATTTGATTATTATCGTTTACTTTTTTTGTGTTCTAATAAAAGTTGTTGATCATCACTATAATGTAGACAAGGATTAAAAATTAAGAAATGGTTTTATATAGCCAAAGTGAAATTATATAAATATGCTTTATAAAAGCAGTTTATAAATTAAAAAGGCTTTAAAAGCTAGGAATTTGGGAATTTGAATCTCGTTGACATTGGAAATGGTTTTTCAAAGTTTTGGAAAATAATAATATTATTATTTGAAAAAAATAATTTTGACTAGAAATATTTTAAAATGGAATTTAAACGGGATAAAAGCACTGAACTCACTTTGGTCGTTGGAAAATAATTTCGACGATGATTGTAGCATCATTTACGTTCATTTTTGGGTTTCCAAGAGAGAAATTGCTCCATTGAAATTTTGTTTCGGTAAAACTAGTTTTGATTTTAAAATTCAAAAGTATGATTTGGATACAAAGGAATTATTTGTATTATTATTTCAAAATAATTTGAAATAAGAACAGATGTTTAAACTCTGAAATTTTCATTTAAATGTTTTATAAAAATATGAGAAAATAAGTTTTATAACTTATAAATTTCGAGAATTAGTAAGTTAAAGCAAATTTTTAAATTTATTAGATATGAACGTTAAGGAAAGTAAATTTAAAATTGAACTATGGAACGAAATCTAACTTAAGTTAAGTCAAATAAAATGAGTTTTGAAAAGAAATTTGACTTAAGTAAAGTTAAATGAAGTGATTTTTGGGAATGGAATTGATTGTGATTCGAAATGAGTTAATGGAATAAGCTAATTAAATAAATTAGTAAATTAAGTATGGTTTAAAATGTTGTTTAACAGAAGTGAATAATGAAGTGAATTTATGAAATAAGTTAAATGAAATTGAATTTGATTTAAAATGGATACGGACTTAAGTTGTCAAGTGGTAATAATAAACTTAAGTAAAATTTGATGGAATGGTCCTTAGGTGATATTAGTATTGAACGAATATACTAAGTAATAAATCATTGGAAATATATGAGTGTAGATAAAAGAATATGATAATACAAAAAGTAATTGGAATAAATATGTAAGTTGTGTATATATTATTTTATTCGCATAACGGTTTGATCCTCATTCAAGGACATAATTTCGAGGTAATTTACATCGGTCCGAGTTAGGATTTTTCACTTGATTCTTGACAGCGAACACCGGATATGGATTTTTGATTGGTTCTAGAATTCTCTATCATAGTATACGACTATGCAAGGAGAGTGACGGTTTCTAATCGAGAAACTCAATCTGAGTTCGCACTAGAGTAGTTGTATGAACGATGCTAGTTCGGAAGTAAAATTATGTGATCGAGCGAGCGATCAGATTTGATATTGCATACAGATGATATATGTACATCGTACAAGCTTTAGTAAAGTAAGTATTGATAATTGAAAACACACAATAATATGATTATGAACTATATGATTGGATATCTTTGGTAAATAAGATGTAGGTATATAAAAGCAGGAGCAAGTTTGATGTCTTGATATCATGAATAAAATTTGATTGCCCGACAAAAAGTGCACGTTTATATTGTTGTTTGATTTGATAGTTTTATGATTAATCCAAATGGCTTTTGTTTTCTTTGTTGGTTTGGGCCTGTAGTGGCGAGTGTAGTTATTTTGATCTAGCTGCGTAAAGGAGATGCTAGCATAATTTTCCAAGAATTTAAGGCGTTAGAAAAATTTTGAGAAATTTTGATAACTAAAATTTGATGTTTATGTTATAATGTAGAATGGTATTGGTTAGTAATTATGAATGAATTTAAAGACATGGAAAAGGTAATAACAAATTTTCAACAAATTGATTTTGGAAAGTAAAGGCTTAAAAGAATTTGGCAATCTATTTCAACTAATTAGTTTTGAAAACTTAATGGGTTTGGAGCATTTTTCTTACTTGCTAATTTCCGGGACGAAATTCTTTTAAGAGGGGAAAATGTAATGACCCAGGATTTTAGTCATTTGAATATGGAATGTTTAATGGATTTTAAATATGGAAAAGTTAATATTATAAGTCAGATAACTTGGGTTTCAAGTATAGCAATTTATTTGATAATGAAATTGTCAAATTTAATATTGGGATTGTTTAAGGGAATCTTGAATTTTATGTGAATGAAAATAATTTCGGAAGTTGATTTAAATTCTTTGTAAACAAGAATGAAGATAGTGATATTTTAATTCAGATTTAAAGGTGATTTATCTGTTGTTATAGCAATTCATCTTGATTAACGTGTAAAAATAGCTTTCCTGGGTACTGTCTTGGATTTCGACGAAACCAGTATCATTAGTTCTGTAATAGTGAGTTACCGTATGCCAATGATTTTCATGCTGATCGGATGTTTTGTTCGAGTTTGAAATGCTTATAAATTAATTTCAGGAATTTATATAATAACTAGGCTTGAAAAGTTATCTTCTGCATACGATCGAATTAGATCTTGAAACAACTTCCATTGCTTTTGGAATGGGGATATAACATATAGGGTGTTAGGAGGTAAATCTCGATAGGGGTTCAATATTTTCGGACGATTAAAAGTTAGATGTTTTCGAATTAACAATATATATATATATATATATATATATATATATATATATATATATATATTGCCATTCTTTACCCATACCACAACTATTCTCACCTTACTCAACTCCATATCGTGCTCATACCTCCACATTCTTATCCATACCATTCACTCATTTATAATTCGTTCTCTTATCAACAGCTTAAAAAGAAATGGATTTCAAAATTAAAATCAAATTCTCCACACGTTTAAAAACCATATAAATGGATTCTTTAACTCATACGGGCTTTGGCTTCAAGCCACTCATAGTCAAGTACGATCGCATTTGGGTGATGTGTCTTTCTCGGCCGTGGATTAGGGTTCATGAATCCTCGATCTCTAGGCATTGTTTGGTGATATGGAGGATTGGTTTGGGTTCGTGGGGTCATGGAGCAGGGTTGGTCGAAGTTTGGCGAGGCGCGACTACTGGTGGGGGTTTGCAATCAGGTGGGGTAGGCGCATGATAGGCTCAGGTCGCGATGCAAGGGGAGGTGTGGGCGGTCAGAGGAGGTGATGTTCTGGTAGCCCGCAAGGCGAGGAGGACGTTAGTGAAGTCAATTTGGAATATCATTGAGAAACGAAGAGTGGAGGTGGATTTGAACTTGCGGTCATGGTGAAAGTTGCGTGCTGGGAGGCGACAATTTAAAATTTTGGAAAGAAAGATTGATAATGTAATTATTTGGTTATTAAAGCGATAGGTGGAATTTATCTATGGCGTAAGCTTCGCGATTGAAATTTGAGCTAAAATCAGACGTTGTTATCCAGCCTTTTGGTCAAGGCCGGGATATTAACAGATTGGCTAGAGAGGATGGATATCAGGATTGGAGATCGATTGGAAACAAGGTTATGATCGATACCGTCAAAATTAGACCAAGCTCCAATCAAGATGGGATCGATTGGGAATAATGGGCAAGGCTAGGAGAGGCTACGTTTCAAATCTCAAGTCAATCGGAGTTCGTATGCTGAAGATATGATCGATGCATATCAAAGGGATTGGCTTCACTTCGTATCTGTCATACTCATATCGATCCAACTCGGCTTCACTTCGTATCCATCATATTCGTATCGATTCAACTTAGATCATTTCGTATCAATCATTAATGGCGTGATTGGTCCAATTCGTATCGATCCACTACTTATAATGTTTCGTATCGATCGACTATGGATTGATATAAACTTGGCCTCCTCCATCGATATGAAATAGGCCAAGGATTATCAGTACGAAGTAGCAGCATGTAATCGATGCGAAGCATGGGTATGAAAGCCGATAGATGGATGGATACGAAGTATGGGTACGAAAGTTGCTGGATGGATGGATATAAATAAGTGGATGACTCGGTCAAATGGCACGAAAGGTGGATCTTTCTTGGATCTTCGAGACACGTCATCGATGTGAACTATAACGATGTGAAGAGAGGAGAATGTGGAACTTGGGATCGATACGAACGCAACAGCCAACTTGAAAATCCAAACTTGCATCGATCATGTCTCACAATCTACAAGTTCGAGTGCTACCAAATTTTCACAAGAGCTTGTGTACAACCCCAAGAATGTCCATGCTCGATCTTGACTCAATTGGCAAGATCTTGATCGATACGATTCCATTCGTATCGATCATGGATCGAGTCGAAATCGCTCGGGATCGTCACGTGGGCCCACCCACGTGAGAGAAGGAATCCTCCGAGATCTAGGCGAGATATTTGCTGCCCATGCCTATAAATAGCAGTCCAAGAGCTTAAGAACCTACTCCGACAAGAGGAGATGGAAACGGTGCTCAAGAGAGAAGAGGAGATGATGCGGAACCTACTCTGACAAGTTGGAGTGCAGAATTAGTGTAACGCAATTGCAGGAAATGCTGGAGATTGGAATCGGGAGCACGGAGCAATTAGATCTCATAATGAAGCAGGACCATCCGACGCAGCGCTAGAACTAGGGGGCACTCACTCAGAGCATGTTGATCCAATCCCCAACAGAGTACAAGGTGGAGCCGAGCAACATGACATTGATAGAGGAATGGATGCTCGTCTAGTAGAGCAGATTCCAAGGTTCCCTCGTGAAATCGGGGGGCAGATCGGAGGCAACGGACGAGGATTACAACTTGAAGGTAGTGACAGACTGACGGAAATGGTCAAACGAGCCAAGAGGGGAGGACTAGTGAATAGAGACTTGGAGGATGTGAATAGGAGTCCTTTTGCTCCAATGATCAGGAAAGTTAGAAACCCGCCAAATTTCAAATTGCCAACACTGGAGATGAATGACGGGAGAACGGACCCTGTTGTTCACTTAACAAGGTACATGAGGCATATGGAGGTACTGGGGGCATCAGAAGAGGTCATGACACGATGCTTCCCTTTGTATTTGACGGATATAGCAGCATTATGGTTTAGACAGTTGGAGAGTGGCTCTATTGGCACATGGGCGGAGCTGATTGAAAGATTTATGAGGCAGCTTTGGGTCCACATTGTGACGATCCTGACTCAACCTTCGAAAATCGGCACTAAATACATCACCCGTATCCAAATGCCGCAGATTCAAACGTCGAATCTGGTTCGCCGGAGCTTATAACACGTTAAGTACAACAACACAGCGGAAAAAGAAATGAATGATTTTATTTATATACAATATTTGATACAACACATTGGTACAAATGACTATCGATATCAGAGATATAAGAGAACAGCGGAAAGACAATAGCAACAGAATAAGAGATAACATCAGCAGCGGAAAGATAACTTTAATGCCAAAGCTTTAAAGACTCCGATCAAGAAGTTTGAACCACCATCAATGCTGAAGTGAAGAAAACTCGATCCAGTTGCAATTGCCAAACCACAGATTCCAAAGATTGCCAAAATCCAAAGACTGAAAGCTATCGACCCTATATCTACTAGTTGATTATCTGAAAATCCAACTCTAGACTGTCCGTGTGGAAAATTGTGGGCACCCAGAGTCTAGAAAGGGAACAATAAACTCCAGGTCATTCATGGTACTGGTGTGTGCAAACGAAAATGGTTTTATTTGAACAAAAATAAAAAAAAATAAAAAAATGAAATTCGCAATGCTTTTTGGAAATGAAACTACCATAAGGCCTCGCCCCACACACATAATGCAAACGCATAATTGGAGGAGATTTCTCCTTATGATGGTCAAAAATGCTTGATACGTAAAATCCTTTTGATATTATTATTAGTGCAGAAAACCTTTCGAAAGTATAATATTAATCTTAGCTGGCATAGGTACCATTATATTATGCTTGCCATAGCTACCATTTAAGAATGGCAGGTTATACAACTGCAATCATAAAGGGCGCGTATTGGTTAATTGGATTTCCAACAAATGGTGAGGCTAAGGAACTTCCTATGCCACATGGGTACGCCTCTGGAGGGACGCCCCGAGAACCTAACCGGATCTCTGCCAACACGAGGTCGGGTTACCTTTGTAACTATGTAACTACTGACACGAGTATGCCATCCCTTGATCGTTACCGACCTTTATCCGAGAATCCTCAACCACAAAGCAACAACCACAAAGTAATATATTTGCATCAACCACATAAGTTAAGTATCTGGGCTCCATACCATGATATCACTTTTTATCCAGAAGGAAATGGACATACCCTAAGGGGCGCGACCCTCGATAACCTTGCCGCGTCTTTTCTGTTTCGACCATTTTCGGGTCGTGAGGTCCTGATGAAGTCTCGTCCCACAAAGCTAAGCTTTACACAAAAGTCATGTTTTGATCAACAAATGATCAGCAACACTTAGCATACCACATTACCAAATTGGGAATGTATCACTAGTAACCATCAACTACATTGCCTCTGAGCTCGTACGTCTCAGAGAAGGGTGTTAAGCTAAGAGAATAAATTCTCCGCCACCAAACAAAAATATATTTGATAGAAACCAGCTTTACATCTCAAAGTGTAATGTCACATATACATACGTACAAGTCCGTTCCGGGTTCAAACGAAACCGAAGCCACTTCCAAAGAAGCCCTTGCAATTCGGGTATTCATAATCCCGATCGGATTCTCCATCACATATGGAGATCTCTATACCATAGCTACTCAGTGCAGAGTTATTCAACGGGTAATCCTTTCATTCTCGAAAATACCCGGTCTTCACCACCGGTCTTCAAATGCTATCCATTTCGTCGTACCATTATTCGGAATGAGTTTTATGACATAAAGTCCTCTTCCGGCTAAACCGAATCATAAGCGCTAATTTTAAAACCATATGGATATAGTGGGATCTTAGTTAAGTCACAACTTAAAGCCCAAAATCTTTCTTTCAAATGGTTTAAACAAATTTCCACTTTTATCTTTTAAAATAAAAGATTCACCCTTTTAAGATCCTCTTCAATTTGAAACCAAGGTTCATCGGTCTTTCACAAAGATTCATTCATAGCTTTCAAAACAATTCCATTTCAAACTTGAAATCTTTCAACAAAAACTGGAATTTCTTTTGTTATATGAAAGCCATTATCATTTGAAAACAAATGCTTTTCGTTTAGGAAAAATCCGATCAAATATACACAAGTTATAGCCTTTAAAGGTATAAACTTGGGTTAAATTTAAATTCCCAAAATAATACTTTTAAAATGGTTTAAAATCCATATATATATACATACATACATACGTACGTACATACATACGTATATATATATATATATATATATATATATATATATATATATATATATATGTTATTGTATAACTTATATCACCATCTTTCAAACCATAATTTCCAAAACAAGATATATTATATTCAAACTAAATTTCATTTTCAAACTTCCTTTTCAAAGCTTTTTCATATTCAACCCAATTCCATTTCCAAAACCATTTGGATTCAAAATTCAACTTTTAAATAATTTTAAATTCAAAAACCCATAACTTAATCGATTTCCCGTGAAATCTATATTTGTGCGTGTAGTGTAGTCCAAGGGTTTTACACAATAGTGCAATATCATCAATCATCACAATCCATGCACAGCAATATCGATAAGCGGTATAAACCTATAACGTTTATCTTCATTCACAGATTCACAGATAAATAATATAAATTCAACATAGATAAATAGTTTACACACAGCTCAATTCAAACAATTTCATATCACAAAGCATCATACATCAGGGATATCAAACAATTGAAAGCATTCCATACAATCCAAACATCCATAAGTAAGATCAATTAGTCATCTGATTAATTTAAAGCAGATTAATTACTTATGAATAAATTACTAATCTTGGTTAATTAACATTAATTAATTACAAACCATTTTAATCAATTATCCTTTAATCATTAATTAATCAACCTTTAATAAATTAAGTAATCTTTAATTATTAATTAATCAACCTTAATTAATAAATCAGTTAACCTTTAATCGTTAAATAATTAACCTTTAATTATTTAATTATCCTTTATTTAATTTTCCTTGATTACATTAATTAATTAACCTTTAATTAGTTACTATTTAATTAATTATCCTTAATTAATTACAGTAAGTGATTATCCTTAATTACTTATATTAATAAATCACAAATTGATTTTAATCACTTGATTAATCAACTTTAATCCTTAATTAATTACTTTTAATTAAGTAATTATCTTTAAGTAATTAATTACCTTTAATTACTTACATTAATTAATCTTAATTAATTATCCTTTAATGTAATTACACAAATTAATTTCCCCTTAATTACTTTAAGTAATAATATTTTATTAATTACATTAAGTAATTAAACTTAATTAATTTCATTAAGTAATCATTCTCTAATTACTCGTCATTAATTAATTACCTCTTAACATATTAATTAATCCTTAATTAATACTTAATTATTTAGTTAAGTGATTTAAATTTCAAATTAATGATCCCTTTAATCTTAAGATAACCCATTTTCTCAATTAATTACAAAATCATCATTTAAATCTTATTTAAATAACCTTTGAACAAATTATCATAATCACATAATTTAACTTAAATCCTTTAAGTTAATCGATAATCCAAACCATTATCTAAGATAAACCGTTTATCTTTAAAATCCTGTTTAAATAATCTTTGAAAATTAACCATAAGAATTAACTCAAAAGACTTAAGTTAATTAAAATCATTAACTTTTAACTACTTTATTATACCATTTAATTTAAAAAAAATAACAACTTAGGAATAAAGAATTAAAATTAAAATTAAAACATTTGAAATTTATAAATTTCAAAATAATTATTTTAAAACTTTAACTAGTTTCAAAACTAAATTAAACATTTATTACTCTACATGAATAAATCAATAAAAAGTTTAAACTTGACTTAATTTTAAATTTTTGAAAGATTTTGTTAAATTTTAAAATATAAAATCTGGTTTTATCCTGACCCGAGCTCAACCCGTATATCTTCCGAGCCTTATTTCGAGTTTCCTCCCACCATATCGACTTCGAGTCAAACATGAATTTATCCCGAGACCAACCCAAGCATCCTTCTTTACCCCCAAACCCACAACCACACCTGATACCACTGATACTATATGCACGTACACACAAACCCCGATCACTTCTGATCATCACCGCGATCTTCGACAAGTCGCCGGTGATCCCCTCAAGCCTCACGACCACCCAGATATTTAATTCGAACTTGAAATCGAAAACGAGCTGATCAATAGGAAACTGGAACCCAACCCCTATCCAAGAATTGCCTCGACGCCGACGATCTAGTCTACTAGAGATCCCGCGACTTCGTCCAAAACTGCACCACATCTCAACCCGTCGACTCCCCCAGGTCTGGACGACTCTGATGCTTCCTCGCCGTCGCACGACCCACGTTTTCAACATCGACCAAAAAATGCTCCTAATCCCTAAATTAACGTCGTTTATCCATCACAATGAACTAGAAAGTCTCTGGCTATTTTTCCAATGATCGTTGATCAACTAGCCATCACCAACCACAATCCCGAGCCTATACAACTTCGCGATCACCAGAATTCGATCAAAACTCCCTTTCTGTTCAACTCGATTTTTCTCATTAATTATAAACTTAAAAATTCTGAAATGATTATCAAAAATCATGATTTTGGAATACGAATTCATTCCTATGATTTAATCTCGAAATCCAGACATTTGATTTTGGATTTATTTTGATTTTCTACTGTTATTTCTCATTCTTGAAGTAAATTTCCAATATAAAAACTTGAATTTATTTTTAACATTGACGTTATACTATTTCGATCATCTTTCCTTCAGTAATCATATCTCGAATTTGTATGAATTGGAAGATATGAATTTTATTGGATGAATTTGTAGCCTGTAATATAAACAAAGAGGTATAAACAGATATGCATATCCTATCTACCAATGTGTGTGTGTATACAGACAATTTTATTTCATTCATACGATATTTTCCACAAAAAAAACATTCATCAAGACATGTAATAGATTCAAGGCTAGTTTGCTCACCTGGATGTCTTGAATATAAGATAGCCTGTCTGGTTTGATTTTATGATCTGGATTTTTTTTTAAATCTGGAATGATTTTGTTTTGGTCTGCTTAATTGGTTTTGATCTGAAAACCTGTATTCAATTTTTGAAACTGAAATTGATCCTTCCTTGTTATTGACCTGCCACTTTGAATTTTGATTTGCTTTGTTTCCAGGTTGGTTTCCATGCTTTGATTTGTTTGATGCTCTGATCTATGCATTGAATCGGGTTTGATTTTTATTATTATTTTTCTTTGTTCTCAGGTTTCAGATTTATTTTCCAGATTTGAAAATGAAGGTGAAAGAAAGAGATGAGAAAATTTGAGGGAAATGTGTATAGCCTAGTTACTCTTTGATATTAACATTATAATTTTATATATTTTAATTTTTTTAAATAAATTATGCCACTTGTTTTACTAGCTAACACTTGTAATGATCTTTTATCATTATCTTACACTTGTATACTTGTAAAATCATTTTACAAATGTCTTAAACTATGTATTTTATGTTGAAACCCTTAACTTGATTCTTATTTATTCTTGAATTTCAAAAACCAAATTTAATTAAAAATCAATTATATATATATATATATATATATATATATATATATATATATATTTCAAATTACAATTTATTTATATAAACAAACAGGCACATATCTTATTTAATTTTAAAATTTCAAACTAATTCACAATTTAATCTTAAAATTTATTTTAATTACCAATTTAAATTTGACTCAAAACCGGGACCGTTACAGATTCCCCTCTTTAGAAAATTTCGTCCTCGAAATTTGCTAGACAGGGAGACAAATAAAGAACAGATGAACACACAAAGATATAACTTTCTAGATCAAGCTTAATATCAATTCTACATTTGGCTTACCAAAGCAAAATATCATCAATAATTATGAGAATGATCTCATTCGATACTACACGAAATACTCGGGTCACCAGATCTACGAAACATGCAAGGGCATTGGTTAGTCCGAAGGGATAACTAACCGTTCGTAGAATATATCTGGACCCAAAGGAATAGACAAACATATATAATTTAATTTAATTTCATATTTTATTAACCAATTTATTCAAGTAAAATTTCAAATTCACTAAAGTTAAAAATGAAAAGCTGATAGGAAACTGATGATCAGAATACGAAATAGGAACGTTTCTATAACGATTCGTAGTGCCGCCGCAACACCAAAGCTTCTCTTTGTAGTTGCCAACAAGCATCAAAGAATTCAAATCGGATGATGAACAAAGGAGATTAATGGGAAAAGATTGTTTCCTTGTTGTTGCAGGGTATCGACAATTTGTAGTGGTACTCCCATGTCCCCTATATCGTCCTCCTCTTGCACTCATACTCACTATCAGTGGATAGTAAGAGAATTTACTGAGACATTCGGACAAAATATCTTAGGGATACTCATTCTAGGGAATTTATATCTCTATCTCTAATGAGTTACCTAATGTGTTATACTCCTGAGCTAAAGTTTTTACTCAACCTTCAGCTCTGATACCAAATATGACGACCCTGACTCGACCTTCGAAAATCGACACCAAATACATCACCCGTATTCGAATGTCGCAGATTCAAATGTCGAATCTGGTTCGCCGAAGCTTATAACACATTAAGTACAACAACATAGAGGAAAAATAAATGAATGATTTTATTTATATATAATAGATACAAATGACTACCAATATCAGAGATACAAGAGAACAACGGAAAGATAATAGCAACAGCAGAAGAGATAACATCAGCAGCGGAAAGATAACTTCAATGCCAAAGCTTCAAAGACTCCGATCAAGAAGCTTGAACCACCATCAATGCTGGAGTGAAGCAAACTCGATCCAAATGGGATTGCCAAACCACAGATTCCAAAGATTGCCAAAATCCAAAGGCTGAAAGCTATCGACTTTATATCTATTAGCTGATTACCTGAAAATCTGACTCAAGGCTGCCCGTGTGGAAAATTGTAGGCACCTAGAGTTTAGAAAGGGAACAATAAACTCCAGGTCAGTCATGGTACTAGTGTGAGCAAACGAAAACATTTTTATTTGAACAAAAACAAACAAAAAGAAATAAAATGAAATTCGCAATGCCTTTTGGAAAATGAAACTACCATAAGGCCTCCCCGCACACACATACAATGCAAACACACAATTGGAGGAGATTTCTCCTTATGATAGTCAAATATGCTTGATACGAAAAATCCTTTTGATATTATTATTAATGCATAGTGCAGAAAACCTTTCGAAAGTATAATATTAATCTTAGCCAGCATAGGTACCATTATATTATGCCTGCTATAACTACAATTTAAGAATGGCAGGTTATACAACTGCAATCGTAAAGGGTGCGTATTGGTTGATTGGATTTCCAACAAATGGTCAGGCTAAGGAACTTCTTATGCCACATGGGTACGCCTCTGGAGGGACGCCTCGAGAACCTAACCGGATCTCTGCCAACACCAGGCCGGGTTACCTTTGTAACTAGGTAACTACTGACACGAGTATGTCATCCCACGGTCGTTACCGACCTTTATCTGAGGATCTTCAGCCACAAAGCAACAACCACAAAGCAATAGATTTACAGCAACTTCATAAGTTAAGTATCTAGGCTTTATACCATGATATCACTTTTATCCAGAAGGAAATGGACATACCCTAAGGGGCGCGACCCCCGATAACCTTGCCGCATCTTTCCTGTTTCGACCATTTTCGGGTTGTGAGGTCCTGATGAAGTCTCGTCCCACAAAGCTACGCTTTACACTAAAGCCATGCTTTGATCAACAAATGATCAGCAACACTTAGCATGCCACATTACCAAATCAGGAATGTATCACTAGTAACCATCAACTACATAATCTCTGAACTCGTACGTCTCAGAGAAGGGTGTTAAGCTAAGAGAATAAATTCTCCGCCACCAAACAGAAATGTATTCGATAGAAACCAGCTTTACATCTCAAAGTGTAATGTCAGACATATATCCATACAAGTCCGTTCATGGTTTGAACGAAATCGAAGGCACTTCCAAATAAGCCCTTGCAATCTGGGTATTCACAATCCCAATCGGACTCCCCATCATATATGGAGATCTCTATACCGTAGCTACTCGGTGCAGAGTCATTCGACAGGTAATCCTTTCGTTCTCAAAAATACCCGATCTTCACCACCGGTCTTCAAATGCTATCCATTTCGTCGTATCATTATTCGGAATGGGTTTTATGACATAAAATCCTCTTCCGGCTAAACTGAATAATGAGCGCTAATTTTAAAACCATATATGGATATAGTGGGATCTTTGTTAACTCACAACTTAAAGCCCAAAACCTTTCTTTCAAATGATTTAAACAATTTCCGCTTTTGCCTTTTAAAACAAAAGATTCACCCTTTTAAGATCCTCTTCAATTTAAAACCAAGGTTCATTAGTCTTTCACAAAGATTCATTCATAGCTTTCAAAACAATTCCATTTCAAACTCGAAATCTTTCAACAAAAACTAGAAGTTCTTTCGTTATATGAAAGCTATTATCATTTGAAATCAAATGCTTTTCGTTTCGGAAAAATCCGATCAAATATACAAAAGTTATAGCCTTTAAAATATAAACTTGGGTTAAATTTAAATTCCCAAAATAATACTTTTAAAATGGTTTAAAATCCATATATATATATTATTGTATAACTTGTATCACCATCTTTCAAACCATAATTTCCAAAACAAGATATATTATATTCAAACTAAATTTCAATTTCAAACTTCCTTTTCAAAGTTTTTTCATATTCAACCCAATTGCATTTCCAAAACCATTTGTATTCAAAATTCAACTTTTAAATCATTTTAAATTCAAAAACCCATGACTTAACCAATTTCCCGCGAAATCCAAATTTGTGTGTGTGTGTAGTGTAGTCCAGGGGGTTTACACAATAGTGCAATATCATCAATCATCACAATCCATGCACAGCAATATCGATAAGCGGTATAAACCTATAATGCTTATCTTCATTCACAGATTCATAGATACATAATATAAATTCAACACAGATAAATATTTTACACACAGCTCAATTCAAATAATTTCATATCACAAAACATCATACATCAGGGACATCAAACAATTCAAAGCATTCCATACAATCCAAACATCCATAAGTAAGATCAATTAGTCATCTGATTGATTTAAACCAAATTAATTACTTGTGAATAAATTACTAATCCTAGTTAATTAACATTAATTAATTACAAACCATTTTAATTAGTCATCCTTTAATCATTAATTAATTAACCTTTAATAAATCAACTAATCTTTAATTATTAATTAATCAACCTTAATTAATAAATCAATTAACCTTTGATCATTAAATAATTAACCTTTAATTATTTAATTATCCTTTAATTAATTTTCCTTAATTACATTAATTAATTAACCCTTTAATTAATTATCCTTAATTAATTGCAATAAGTGATTATCCCTAATTACTTGTATTAATAAATCACAAATTGATTTTAATCACTTGATTAACCAACTTTAATCCTTAATTAATTACTTTTAATTCAGTAATTATCTTTAAGTAATTAATTACCTTTAGTTACTTACATTAATTAATCTTAATTAATTAATTATCCATTAATGTAATTACACAAAATAATTTTCCCTTAATCACATTAAGTAATAATCTTTTATTAATTACATTAAGTAATTAAACTTAATTAATTTCATTGAGTAATCATTCTCTAATTAGTCATCATTAATTAATTACCTCTTAACATAATAATTAATCCTTAACTAATACTTAATTATTCTTTAATTAAGTGATTTAAATTTCAAATTAATGATCGTTTTAATCTTAAGATAACCCATTTATATTAATTAATTACAAAATCATCATTTAAATCTTATTTGAATAACCTTTGAACAAATTATCATAATCACATAATTTAACTTAAATCCTTCAAGTTAATCGATAATCCAAACCATTATCTAAGATAAACCGTTTATCTTTAAAATCTTGTTTAAATAATCTTTGAAAATTAACCATATGAATTTAACTCAAAATACTTAAGTTAATTAAAATCATTAACTTTTAACTACTTTTTTATACCATTTAATTTTTTTAAATAACAACTTAAGAATAAAGAATTAAAATAAAGAATTAAAACACTTGAAATTTATAAATTTCAAAAAAGTTATTTTAAAACTTTAACTAGTTTCAAAACTAAATTAAACACTATTACTCTACATGAATAAATCAAGAAAAAGTTTAAACTTGACTTAATTTTAAAATTTTGAAATACTTTGATAAATTTTAAAATTTAAAATCTGGTTTTATCCTGACCCGAGCTCAACCCGTATATCTCCCGAGCCTTACTTCGAGTTTCATCCCACCATATCGACTTCGAGATAAACATGAATTTATCCCGAGACTAACCCGGGCATCCTTCTTCTCCCCCAAACCCACAACCACACCTGATACCACTGATACCATATGCACATACACACGAACCCCGATCACTTCCGATCATCACCGCGATCTTCGGCAAGTCGTCGATGATCCCCTCAAGCCTCACGACCAACCAAATATTTAATTCGGACTTGAAACTGAAAACGAGCTGATCAATAGGAAATTGGAACCCAACCCCTATCCAAGAATTGCCTAGACTCCGACGATCTAGTCTACCAGAGATCCTGCGACTTCGCCCAAAATTGCACCACATCTCAACTCGTTGACTCCCCCAGGTACAGACGACTCCGATGCTCCTTCGCCATCGCACGGCCCACGTTTTCAACATCGACCAAAAACTGCTCCTAAACCCTAAACCAACGCCGTTTATCCACCATGATGAACAAGAAAGTCTCTGGCTATTTTTCCCATGATCGTTGATC
This sequence comes from Allium cepa, assembly GCA_030765085.1. Classification (NCBI taxonomy): domain Eukaryota; kingdom Viridiplantae; phylum Streptophyta; class Magnoliopsida; order Asparagales; family Amaryllidaceae; genus Allium; species Allium cepa. Next base: position 820,104,239 of record CM060929.1, read on the forward strand.
AACTAGCCATCACCAACCACAATCCCGAGCCTATACAACTTAGCGATCACTGGAATTCGATCAAAACTCCCTTTCTATTCAACTCGATTTTTCTCATTAATTATAAACTTAAAAATTCTGAAATGATTATCAAAAATCATGATTTTGGAATACGAATTCATTCCTATGATTTAATCTCGAAATGCAGACAATTGATTTTGGATTTATTTTGATTTTCTACTATTATTTCTCATTCTTGAAGTAAATTCCCAATATAAAAATTTGAATTTATTTTTAACATTAACGTTATACTATTTCAATCATCTTTCCTTTAGTAATCATAGCTCGAATTTGTATAAATTGTAAGATATGAATTTTATTAGATGAATATGTAGCCTGTAATATAAACAGAGAGGTATAAACAAACATGCATATCCTATCTATCAATGTGCGTGTGTGTGTGTATACAGACAATTTTCTTTCATTCATACAATATTTTCCACAAAAAACATTCATCAAGACATGTAACAGATTCAAGGCTAGTTTTCTCACTTGAATGTTTTGAACAGAAGATAGCCTGTCTGGTTTGATTTTATGATCTGATTTTTTTTTTAAATCTGGAATGATTTTGTTTTGGTCTGCTTAATTGGTTTTGATCTGAAAACTTGTATTCGATTTTTGAAACTAAAACTGATCCTTGCTTGTTATTGATCTGCCACTTTGAATTTTGATTTGCTTTGCTTCCAGGTTAGTTTCCAGGCTTTGATTTATTTGATGCTCTTATCTATGAATTGAATCAGGTTTGATTTTTTTTATTTTTGTTTTTCTTTGTTCTCAGTTTTCAGATTTCTTTTTTTCCAGATTTGAAAATGAAGGTGAAAGAAAGAGATGAGAAAATTTGAGAGAAATGTGTATAGCCTGGTTACTCTTTGATATTAACATTATAATTTTATATATTTTAAGTTTTTTTAAAGAAATTAAGCCACTTGTTTTACTAGCTAACACTTGCAATGATCTTTTATCATTATCTTACACTTGTTATTTACTTGTAAATTCATTTTACAAATGTCTTAAACTATGTATTTTATGTTGAAACCCTTAACTTAATTCTTATTTATTCTTGAATTTCAAAAACCAAATTTAATTAAAAATCAATTTTACTTATATATATATATATTTCAAATTATAATTTATTTATATAAATAAACATGCACATATCTTATTTTATTTGAAAAATTCAAATTAATTCACAATTTAATCTAAAAAATTATTTTAATTACCAATTGAAATTTGACTCAAAATCGGGATCGTTACTCACATAGTCCGACCTAAGAATGTGATGACTTTAACATCAATGAAACAATGGAAAGGAGAATCGCTCAGGGATTTCTTAACCAGATTCATTGCGGCAGTGGCTTCGATGGATCGACTTGATCCATCGATGGTTATGATGGCGGCAGTTTCGAGAACTACAGATAATTCGAATTTCAAGACATCGTTGGAACGGTACCCACCAAGGAATCTCGGGGAGTTCTACCATGAGGCGGAAATGTTCCTACAGTAGGAATATACGCGGGCTAGGAGAGAATGGAGAGAGGTTGAAGCTTATGCAGTAAGGGGTGGAGGTCCACCCGGGGAGGATCCAAATAAAGATGATAAAGGAAAATGAATGACAATGGTAGCACTTCGAAAAGACCTCAAAAGGAGTCAAAATTTTCTTCTTACATAGATTTAACTAAGACCATAGAAAGGATTTACTTGGATACTCGAGAGCGGCTCCAGTATCGAAGGCTGGTAAAGAGGGAACCTTCTGAATACGAGCAGGCATCGGAAAAGCATTGCCTATTCCATGAGTTGGATGGGCACAACACAGATGATTGCAGGCATTTGAAAGAAATCATTGAGGAGCATGTATGGAATGGTCATCTACAATAGTATGTAAGGAATCGAGTCGTGGCAGTGGAACTAGAGCGACCACTGCCCGCCTCGAACGAAGATGGCACTGGACCTTGGCAACGTCAGCTTGTTATCAACTAAATAGATTTATGTCTTTGAATAAGTAATAGAACTCGAAGTAATGCGACTAAATCACTCACACATGTATGAGATCGAGGACGGTCCCTAGGCATGCTCTGAGACGATGATAAATCGTGTTGCTCGAGTCTATGAAATCCTGTTTTTCTTTTCATTTTCCTGAAAACTTTGGTTTCTTCCTTGGATGTACAGACATTTATTTGGTTTCCTTGGCTGTAAAAATTCTTATTTTGAATGATTGGATTTGGATCAATTTAACAAATAATACAGGTCTCGCGATCATGGTCCCGACCGGAGAGACGGGGTAGTGATCGCAAGTTACGAGTCCCTTCACCGGAGAGTGATGGAATGGACTCGAACACAATATAAAAAGTCCTTAGCCGAAGAGCCAAGGCCAGAGAATATAAAAAATGTCCTTGGCCGAAGAGCCGAGGCCGGGGAATATAAAAAGTCCTTGGCCGAAGAGCCGATGCCGGAGAATAAAAAAAGTCCTTTGCTGGAGAGCTGAGGCCGGAGAATATAAAAAGTCCTTGGCCGGAGAGCCGAGGCTGAAGACTATAAAAAGTCCTTGGTCGAAGAGCCGAGGCCGGAGAATATAAAGAGTCCTTGGCCGGAGAGCCGAGGTCGAAGGATATAAAGAGTCATTGACCAGAGAATATGAAAAGTCCTTGACCGAAGAGCTGAGGTCGGAGAATATTAAAAAATCCTTGGCTGGAGAGCCGAGGTCGGAGAATCTAAAAGTCCTTGGCCGGAGAGCTGAGGTCGGAGAACATAAAAGGCCTTGACCGGAGAGTCGAGGCCGGAACAAGATATCGGCCCGGAGTGGTCATGGGTTTGGTTATTGGTTATTGGATATGAATGGATTAAAGCTTGGTTGACAGATTCGGATAGCTACAGAGTTGGCTAAGGTTGTGGTTACAGGACTTTGAATTGGACGTCGACTCGGAGCAGCCGCAGACTTGGATAGGATGGCTTGGTAATAGATTGAATTATGGATCGAATGGTATGGATATGAATGGAATATGGACTTTGGATGTTGGATTCGGAGCTAATCAAATTTTTGGAGAGCAAATGTTATCCTGCCTTTTGGTCAAGGTTGGGATATCAACAAATTGGTTGGAGAGGATAGATATCAGGATTGGAGATCGATTGGAAACAAGGCTATGATCGATACCGTCAAAATTATACCAAGCTCCAATCAAGACGGGATCGATTGGGAATGATGGGCAAGGCTAGGAGAGGCTACGTTTCAAATCTCAAGTTAATCGAAGTTCGTATGCTCAAGATTTGATCGATCAAATCAAAGGGATCGGCTTCACTTCGTATCAGTTATACTCGTATCGATCCAACTCGGCTTCACTTCTTATCCATCATATTCGTATCAATTCAACTTAGCTCATTTCGTATCGATCAGTAATGGCGTGATTGGTCCAATTCGTACTAATCCACTGCTTATAATGTTTTGTATCAATTTGCTCCGGATCGATATACACTCGGCTTCCTCTATCGATATGAAATAAGCCAAGGATTATCGGTACGAAGTAGTAGCATGTAATCGATGCGAAGCATGGGTACGAAAGCCAATAGATGGATGGATACGAAGTACGGGTATGAAAGTTGTTGGATGGATGGATACAAATAAGTGGATGACTCGGTCGAATGGCATGAAAGGTGGATCTTTCCTGGATCTTCAAGACATGTCATCAATGCAAATATATCGATACAAAGAGAGGAGAATGTGGAACTTGGGATCGATACGAACACGACAGCCAACTTAGAAATCCAAACTTTGATCAATCATGTCTCACAGTCTACAAGTCCAAATGCTACCAAATTTTCACAGGAGCTTGCGTACAACCCCAAGAATGTACTTGCTCGATCTCGACTCGATTGGGCAAGATCTTAATCGATAATAATTCTATTTGTATCGATCATGGATTGATTCGAAATCGCTCGGGATCGATCACGTAGGCCCACCCACGTGAGAGAAGGAGTCCTTCGAGATCTGGGCAAGATATTTGCAGCCTACATATATAAAATAGCAGTCCAAGAGCTTAAGAAAGGAGATCTTCTGGTTCTTTTACGCCGTTATTCTGCCAAACTCCATGTTAACTCAATTATTATCAATTGTACTCTTGTAACCAACGAGTGATAATCAATAAAATAGTAACTCTTCAAAGTGGACGTAGGCCGAAGATAACCGAACCACTATAAACCTTGTGTCTTTACAACATTCCTTTTAATTTTCTAAGTGTTCTTCATATTTATATTCTCTACACATTTGCTATTTGTGATTGTAAATGGGTGCTTTCATCGGCGATTGGGTGTTTGTGACCAATTTTGGCGCAAACAAACGTCATTCGATTTTAGTTTCAAACTAGAATGCCTTGGCGACAAAAGAGATTTCGGTGAGTTTAACTCACCTTTTTGGTTAACTAGCATGATATATAGTTGAAAAAATTATTGAATGATTGTTTGGATGATTTACTATATTCATTAGTTGGTTTGGATATATTCCCACCATGGAACGGATGAAACCCTATTACGTTCCTATGTAAGAGCGGATGACTCTTTGTATACGAGCCCGCCTCGAAGCGGTTGATTTATATTATTTGATTATTATATACTATATGTGATGCAGGGGGATATGTTGGAGGGATCCAACAGGATTCCTCACCACCGTTGATTCCATTTGCATATATATACACACACACACACACACACACACATATATATATATATATATATATATGTACATATATATATGTATGTATATGCTAATATGTATGAACTGTGATATAGGGTGACAAGTTGGAGGGATCCAACTGGATTCCTCACTATTGTTGAATTATTTCAATAATATTTCTTTTATATGAATTATTGAATAATGAACCTAATCGTGAACACCATGGTTATGACATTGTTATATGTTTGAAAACTAAAACCCAATAGTGATAGAAAAATCAATATCGATATAGGTTAAGCGTTTGGTGGTTATTGGCAACAAATTAGTATTTTTAAATACTATAAATTACCATTTGGGATTGATTTTGAGATAGGAAATGATTTTTAATCCGAAATTGGGTTCCAAAAAATTATTATTTCAAAGTTATTTATTTATATTTAATATTGTTTTAAAAATTATTTATTTATATTTAATATCATTTTTAAATTATTTATTTATATTTAATGCTGTTTAAAATTTATTTATCAATATTTTTATAAATATAAAAAGTTAATTATTTTAAAAATATATATGGCTTAAAATTAATAATAAGGATTTATTATTCATGTTTTGGAAATAAACTATTATTATTCATAATGAGGGAGAGGGTTAATTATTATGGTTTATTTATAATGTTTTGAAATCGTTAATTGTTATTTTAAGATGTTATAAAGTAATAATTATTTATATAAAATGTTATTATTCCTAGATATTATCATATAATAATGGTTTTGAAGTGGATGATCGTTATTTATTTATAAATATCCCGAGATTTATAAATAGAATTCTACTAACAAAATTGGGGTTTCTAAGAGGAAGTTTATAAAATAGTTTGAAGACTTATAGGAAAATTATTTACAAGGTGAAAGAGTTTTATAAATGGTTAGATATATATAAACCAATATAAGAAAAGGGTTTATTGATTTATAAAAGGGTTTTGTAAATGGTTTTATGAATTTATAAAGGATTTATAAATGATTTTAGAAATGTACAAAAAAATTATAAGTGATTGAATTTTTATTTAAAAAGATTATAATGATTTTCAAAGATTTATAAACTGGTTCATAAATAATTTTGGAGAACTATAAGGAGTTTTATAAATGATTTTAGAATCGAATAAAATGAAAATCTTTCTCAATTTTGTAAATATACTTATACCCGTTGAGATAAGTATATGAGTGCATTTTCTAATTTGCGAGTTATAATGTGCATAAGTATATTTATATCATTGAGATAAGCATATGAATATTTTCAAAGTATTGGAAATATAAGGATTTATGGATATACCTTTGTAAAAGTATTTTTTATATCAGTAATTTACAAAGTGATTTTAATTAATGAAAGATCTATTAAAGGAGGCTAGCGGTTGTTTATATTCTTAACCAATATTGGTTTTTCCCTATGGAATAAATCCTTGACTTTGATGTATGTTTGTTGATAGTTAAATAAAGACTATCAAATCTTTGCCTAAATATACATTCCTTCTTAATTTTGGTGGTACAGAAATATTCCCTATGTAACACCAAAGGATTTTAACCCTAGAAATATTCAGGAGAAACACGAGAATTATATGGTGCAGTTATCGTCGGTGGTGTTATACTGTATGTACAAACTCATTTTGTTCTTTTAGGTCAAATGTCGAGGAATGCGTCCACTTAAATGGTTAAAGGGTGATCCCCGCTCTTGTGTATTGTCTGATTATTTCCCAAAGAACTGGTATTGAGAATTCCAGAAAATTGACGATTGGTTTTTGGAGCGCCAGGGAAGTGGAAAAGTGTACTCGTAAGAGATGACTCAAAAACTGTAACCACTCCGAAACCGTATACGGTTCTATGGAGGAGTTTCGTGATGTATTGGGATGTTGGAATTCATGTGTGGTTCTGAGACCCGTAGGGTTGTGGGATTTCGAAATCTATTTTGGTAGCCTCATCGGCAGTAGTGACTAAAACCAGAGATAGGAGGCATGACCAATAGGGTTGGCAAACCCATAGGGTGCAGTCGGCTCCACTTAGATATTACTTACACTTGTTATGCATGCATGGGGCGATGTGCTCGGTCTTAGCAAGACTAATTATGTTTTTCCTATGGCACATTAATAGGGCTGTATGTTGCTTCATAAGGATATCTCTGATCCTTATGCAGGAGGACTGTTCTTGACTACCGAGGGCACCTCCATGGAATCCTACACAATTAACGAACGCACCTTCTTATTTTTTTATTATTTGCCTAGTATTATTGTGATGTATACTCACGAGCATCACAGCTACTTGATTATTATTATTTTCACCCTTAGACATTATTATAATATCAATGGATTTTCTATAGAAAATATTTTGGTTATCATAAGGTAAAAACCCATATGTGTTTATATGCGGCGTAATCTTATGAAATACTTTTGATTTCAAAGGTTTCTATAACTTTAAAATCCATTGAGGTGTGTTTTCTGACGTTGGTTTTCCAGTCTGACTCGAATGTTATTTTATTATAATGCTCGGATCAGATTGAGCACATTTTCATATTTTAGTTGGATGCTTTAGAGCTTTAGGGGACGAGCTGGAGGCCTAGAGTCGTATTTACATACACGGTTATTTTCCGCTACATTCATTGTTGTATTTATCGGTAATGTAAGGACACGCTGTTATGACTATCTGGGCTGAAATAGGTTATTATACTCTGATTGACGTCAGTATATACATATATTACAGTTTCTTCTTGTATAAAGATTTATTGTATATTATAGATTATTCTTTCCACCGCGAGATTCTGTGTTGTTTAATTTTCTTCTTATCTTCTTCCTTCTTTCTTTTCCCTAATAATTGGGCTTTCCGACGTTCGACTGCTCGGCAGGTAATATAATAGGCGTAATAGTATCGATTTTCGAGGGTCGAAAATTCCCGGTCGTTGCGGATGGGCCTACCTATATCTAAGTGATGCGATTTACACCATAATTGACGTGTTAGTCCTTCATGTACATATTTGTTATGATTTACTATATAATGTCATTATAATATAAAAATGTATGCATATACATATACATACATACATATATTTATATGTATGTATGTATTTATGTAAATAGATTTTATATAAATTAAATATAAAACAATTCAAAATTCAAGTTAAATCTTTAAGAATATCCAAATTTAAAATTAGATCTAGTTTTAAATTTTCCTTTTAAATTCAAATTTAATTTTAAATGTTTTATAATTAATCTATAAAATATATTTGTACATAAACATATATTAAAAAAATATTGTTTTTTCTGGACATACATAAAAATATATTCATAAATATATTTTACTTATGTAAATTCTAGTTTATTATTTACATAAATAATATAGTATAATTAGGTATAAAATATAATTTTTGGTAGAAAGGGTGATTCTTTAAGCAAACACTCATTGTGATGTCTCAGGTGCCCTGATTATTTCCACACTTCCCAAAACACTCTAACCTCCATGAATCATCTCAACCTAATTTAGTTGGCCAAATCAGGTAATTAGAAGGCGATTTGCAAGGGAATTAATAAAGAGATCGTTTATTGTTCTTGGTTGCATTGAAATCCTTGATTTCTACTGTTTATTTCAAATTTAGCTTAATTTTTATGCATTTGGATCCATTGATGAGTGATAATTGTATCTCACTTTACCATAGATGTTGATATAGTATTAAATATGTAAATGATTTTAAATCTTAAAAAATATGATTTTGGAAAGATTTTCATTATATGACGATTGGATTACGTATGATGCTTTTATTATGTTTTTAATGTTGATACGATGTTTGTTTGATAGTTTTGTTATGTTTTGTTGTTTAGGATAGGACATATAGTTCAATATGATATTTGGATAATCCATCGATTTTAGAGCATGGGGAATTGAATCGATGCATACGGATCACATGGGGAGTTAAGGCATTTGGAGTTGAGAGGAAACCAACTTAGAGAATGCCGAAATGGAGCTAAGTATTTTTCATAACCAACCCATAAGAACAAACTGATCCAAAGTGCTCCAAATCACTTATGATTGATGGAGGAAGGAAGAGGATGATGTAGACACTCTATATGATCGTTTGCATATTAGAAATTATACATGAGATATGTTATGGTTCGACTAGAAAGGAAGTTGGAGTCTCAGAGTAACTTTGGGGATTTTGAGCATATATTTCCAAGCATTTGGATGGAGATTCCAAGGTTTGGCAAGGGCGATGTCGGGGGAGAAGTGCGGAATGAGGAGAAGTGGAATCGGTTGAATTCATTAAGTTTAAAATCTAGAATGGGTCAAGTTCGTCCTAGTATAACCGACCTATCTAGATCCATTGAATTTTGGATACACGACTTCAAAGCTGAGTCGCATGGGAAAAAGGAGGTAACTTTAGGCTAGTGAGAAGTTAACATTAGGTTGGACGGTTAGGAGGTTTTGGTAAATTAATGGGTGGGTCACTACCGACCCATCGCGGTCGACCGATAGCAAGAATGCTCTAAATCGCGAGCGACCAACGATAGCGCATCGTGGTGGTTAGGGAAGTGTGTGGTATCAATTGCATAAGGTCCGATTGAGTGCAAGTTCAATTTGAGGCCCATAAACGACTAATATGTGTATTTTAGAAGTGAACTCGAGGATTCTCGAAGTTTGCTTCAGGATATGCATATAGGAATAGGGAGTTTATTTTTGGGAAACATGAAGAGGTCTTAGGAACTATATGAGAGGTTCCAAATTTTGAGGTTACGACGACATGGGTCATTTAGTAAGTACTTCATGAGATAAGTGATTGTAAAATGAGAGGAGTTACCATGTTAACAAGTGTTGAGTAATCATTTGTAAAGTACATAAGAGGAGGTTTTATTTTTGGTATGTATGCTAGTGCTAAGTGCTTATGTGGGGTAGGGTAGTCTGAGTATACCCTAAGATGGTATGAGTGCACCCATGAGTTAGATCCATACATGGACTTCCAAATGGTCTATATCCTCAGCCATTTGAGTAGGCATGCGTTTGAGTATTGAGTACTAGTAATTTTGAGTGGTCACCGACTATCTGAGTGAGTTCTATTAGCTATCTAGGGGCATCCAAGAATGTGATTGTTGCTTTAATTGCCTTGTGAGTTTTGGTTGTTGTGTTCGCATGGATTGATATGCGATTGTTACACATGTCTAATGATGTAGAAACTACTGTGTTAGACGTCCTGATACCCTATTCTATACTCTAAGTGTTAGTACACATGTTGTTACCCCGCCTTTTGGACAAGGCTGGGATATTAACAAATTGGCTAAAACCATTGGACGTCAAGATTGGAGATCAGTTTGAAACAAGGCTATGATCGATGTCGTCAAAATTGGACCAAGCACCAATCAAGGTGGGATGATAGGAAATGATAAACAAGGTTTAGATAGGTTACATGTTAAATTTCAGGATAGTCGGAGTTTGTATGCTTGAGTTATGGATGGATCAAGGTTCATGGATAGCATCAATACCTTTGTATCGATATGGTTCGTATCGATTGGTATAGGTATGGGTATGGAAAAAGTGCTTTGCTTCGGATCGATCATAGTATGTATTGATCCAAATTAGGGATCGAGATCGATAGGAAGAAGAGAATGGGAGATGGTTATGAAGAGTGAAGCGAGCTGATGAATATGAGGCAATGGTTACAGGGAAGGGAATTTCGTATCGATCAATATGTGATTGATACAAAGGATACGTTTGAGATTGATACGAAGAGCATACTTAGGGATGGATATGAAGAAGGAAGCAGGCATGTGTGGATCGATGCAAAGAAACGAATCTTTGGATGGATACGAATGAATCTGGAGCCATTCTCGTATCGATCGAGTTCGTACCGATCGATATGAAGGAAACGGTCAAGGTGGAGCACGAAGCATAGAACACGGTGTGAGAAGCGGATCGATGCAAAAGCTATGGTCATGGAGTGATGGATATGAAGACTAAAATCAATATGAATTCATCAGCTTGTCTGCAATCTCAACCTTGGATCGATCATAACTCAAAAGCCATAGATCCAAATGCTATGAAATTTTCACAAGAGCTTTCTTATTCACTCAAGAACCACCATGATCGATCTCAACTCGATTAGAGCCAATTTGGATCGATATAAATTTGATTAGGATTGATCTGAAACGACTCTAGATCGATCAGGTGGGCCTATATGCGCATGAGAAGAGGTATTCCAGGTTTTGGGTTGAATATTTTCAAATCTGCACCTGTAAATAGCAGCTCTATGGCAACTTAAAAAGGGATTAGATCTTCTTCTGCTTTCCTAGGCGAAACTCTACCATTTTGTTTACTGATAAGGCTTGTAACTGTAATTACAGTATAAAAGGAATAAAAGAATTGATTCAAAGTGGATGTAGGCTGGAGAGAGCTGAACCACTATAAACCTTGTGTTCTTTGCTTTCTTACTCATTTTAATTTTGCTATTTCTTTATTTTTATTCCCTACTTTATTTGGATCTGAGATCTGTGTTTGAATATTGTGGATCTGTGCATAAACACTTGTGCTTTCATGGCTTTCGGGGTTTGTGACCAATTTTGGGGCAAACACTTTGGTGCTTTCACTAATAAAGACTAGCACCCGCTACACCAGACTTGAATTTCAGATTTGGAAAGCTAAAGGATCAGATCTAGAAGGAACCATGGCCAAGAAATCAACAAGGAGATAGAGAACGGAAAGGAATCGCCATGAAGGAATTCAGGAGGCCTCTTCAAGAGCTAATCAGACCTTAGTTTTCATCACCAGAGATGAGACGGAGATGATGATGGATGCTATGCAGGAATGGATGCTGAAATGGCAGGAGGAAATGATGCAGAATCTACACCGGCAGGTCGAACAAGCTAGAGTGCAGAATCAAGAGAACATAGCAGCAGGAATAGAGGGAGCCCAGAACCAAAGTAAGGGACATGGAGCAACCAGGGTTCTGCATAGAGCAGGACCATCAGGAGTAGCCCTTGTGATAGGGGGCATACCCCCGGATCATGTTAACCCAATTCCAGGCAGGATACCATGCAGTGCCATGCAATTTGGCATTGACAGAGGAATGGATGCTCGTCTAGAGAAGCAGATTCTCGGATTCCCTCATGGACTCGGCGGTAGGTTGGAGATCGCAGACAGAGGCTACCACTTGATGACAACGACAGGTTAGCGGACATGATCAGAAGGGATATGAGAGGAGGGTTGGTGAATAGAGATTTGGAGGATGTGAACAGAAGCCCCTTTACTCCTACGATCAGGCAAGCTTGGAATCCATCGGACTTTAAACTACCAACGATGGAGATGTATGATGGAAGAACGGATCCGACTGTTCACTTGACAAGGTACACAAGACACATGGAAGTACTGGGGGCATTAGAGGAAGTCATGGTGCGGTGCTTCCCTTTGTATTTGACGGATATAGTAGCATTATGTTTCAGACGGCTGGAAAGCAGCTCTATTGGCACTTGGACGGGGTTGATTGAGAGATTTATGAGGCAATTTCGGGTCCACGTAGTCAGACCTAAGAATGTGATTACTTTACAATCGATGAAACAATGGAAGGGAGAATCACTTAGGGACTTCTTAACTATATTCAATTCGATTGATCGACCAAATCCGTCGATGGTTTTGATGGCAGCAATCTTAGGAATTACGGATGATTTTGGTTTTAAGATATCATTGGAACAGGAGCCGCTGATGGATCACGAAGAGTTTTATCATGAAGTAGAAAGGTTTCTAAGACAGGAAGATGCGAAGGCTGAAAGAGAGGGGAGAGAGGGTGAAGCTTATGCGGTAAAAGGTGGAGGTCCATCCAGGGAGGATTCAAACAAGGACGATAGAGGCAAAAGGAAAATGAATGATAATGGCAACACTTCGAAAAGGCAATGGAGGGAATCAATTTTTTTTCTTACATGGATTTAATTGAAACTCTGGAAAGGATTTGATTGGATACTCGAGGGCGCCTCCAATATCGAAGACCAGCAAAATGGGAACCCTCTGAATATGAGTGGACATCGGGAAAGCATTGCCTATCTATGAGCTGGATGGGCACAACATGACTAACTGTAGGCATTTGAAGGATATCATTGAGGAACATGTGAGGAATGGTCATTTGCAATAATACATAAGGAACCGAGCCATGGCAGTGGAACGGGAGCGGCCACCGCCCACCTTAAATGATGATGGCACTAGATCTAGGCAATGTCATCAACATGTTATCAACTGATTCGATTTATGGCTTTGAATAAGTAATAAACCCCGAAGTGATGCGGCTAAGTCACTTACACATGTACGGGTTCAAAGATGGTCCCTAGGCATGCTCTGAGATGATGATAAACCGTGATGCTTTGGTTTATGAAATCTTGTTTTCTTTCTGCTTTCTATGGACTCTGGTTTTTTTTGGTACTTTGGACATTTGATTTTCTTGGTTGTATGGACTTTTATTTTGTCGGTTGGACTTTATAATTGATTGGATTTGGATTAATGTACTAAATAATATAGGCCATGCGATTACGGTCCCAACCGGAGAGATGGGGCGGTAATCGCAAGCTACGAGTCTCTTTGCCGAAGAGCGATGGAATGGACTCGAACACAATATAAAAGTCCTATACCGAAGAGTCGAGACCGGAGAATATAAAAGGCCTCGACTGGAGAGTCGAGGCCGTAGAATATAAAAGTCCTCGACTGGAGAGTCGAGGCTGGAGAATATAAAAATCCTCGAAGGAAGAGTCGATGCCGGAGAATATAAAATCCCCCGATAGGAAAGTTGTGGCAGGAGCAGGATAAAATGACTCGTTAAGGTCTATGGATTTGGATAAGTACCCAAAGATGTCCCAGCTTAGGATAAATGGACATGAAGCAGTCTCGGATTCAGATATCAACCCAGAGAGGTCATGGATTTGGTTATTAGATATGGATGGATTAAAATTTGGTTGACGGGTTTGAACAGCTGTGGGATTGGCCAAGGATTTGCTTCCTAGATTCGGAATCGAATATCGACTCGGAGTAGTCGTGGATTTAGATAGGGATATGGCTATGGCACTTAGATAGGATGTAATGGATTGGGTTATGGATCGAATGATATGGCTATGGATGGAATGTGGACTTTAGACATAAGGATTAAATCTATTTAAAACACGCCTTCTTATGCAAGGCATGTTTTGAAGGGCAAATGTTACCCCGCCTTTTGCACAAAGCCAAGATATCAACAAATTGGCTAAAACAGATGGATATCAGGATTGGAGATTGGTAGGAAACAAGTCTATGATCGATACCGTCAAAATTGGACCAAACTCCAATCAAGGTGAGACCGATAGGAATTGATAACAAGGTTTGGAGAGGCTATATTTCAAATCTGAGGACAATCGGAGTTCGTATGCTCGAGTTATGGATGAATCAAGGTTCATGGAAAATTGGATAGCATCGATACCTTCTTATCGATATGGTTCATATCGATCAGTATGGGTATGGCTATGGAAAAGGCACTTTGCCTCGGATCGATCAAAGTACATAACAACCGAAGTTAGGGATTGATACGAATAAGAGAATGGGAGATGGTCACGAAGAGTGAAGCAAGCTGATGGATACGAGGCAGTGGTTACAGGGAAGAGCATTTCGTATCGATCAATACGTGATCGATACGAAGGACACGTTCAGGATCGATATGAAGAGCATACTCAGGGATGGATACGAAGAAGGCAGCAGGCATGTATGGATCGATATGAAGAAACAAAGCTTTGGATGGATACAAACAAACCTAAAGCTATTCTCGTATCGATCGAGTTCGTATTGATTGATGCGAAGGAAATGATCAAGGTGGAGCATGAAGCATGGATCACAGCATGAGAAGCGGATCGATGCGAAAGCCATGGTCATGGAGTGATGGATATGAAGACTGGAATCGATATGAATTCATCGGCTTGCTTGCAATCCCAACCTTGGATCGATCATAACTCAAAAACCATATATCCAAATGCTATGAAATTTTCACAGGAACTTTCTTATTCAGTCAAGAATGACTATGACCGATCTCAACTCGATTGGAGCCAATTTGGATCGATAGAATCTGATCAAGATCGATCCCAAACAACTCCAGATCGATCGGGTGGGCCCGCCTGCGCATGAGAAGAGGTATACCAGGTTTTAGGGCGGATATTTTCAAATCTTCACCTATAAATAGCAGCTCTATGGCAATTAAAAAAGGGATCGAATCTTCTCTTCTTTCCTAGGTGAAACCATGTCATTTTGTTTGCTGATTTCAAAGGCTTGTAACTGTAATTACAGTATAAAAAGAATAAAAGAATTGATTCAAAGTGGACGTAGGTCGGAGATAGCCGAACCAGTATAAACCTTGTGTTCTTTGCTTTCTTACTCATTTTAATTTTTCTATTTCTTTATTTTTATTTTCCACTTTATTTGGATCTGAGATCTGTGTTTGAATATTATGGATCTGTGCGCAAACACGGATGTTTTCACGGCTTTCGGG
Organism: Allium cepa; assembly: GCA_030765085.1. Lineage (NCBI taxonomy): Eukaryota > Viridiplantae > Streptophyta > Magnoliopsida > Asparagales > Amaryllidaceae > Allium > Allium cepa. Next base: position 820,119,447 of record CM060929.1, read on the forward strand.
GTTTGTGACCAATTTAGCACAAACACATATGATGCTAGTTTTGCATGTATTTGAGTTTATGCGTTAACTGGTTGGATATAGGGATAGGATAGGTATGACTTCCCATACCCGGTATTCATTATTCTATATTAGCTTAATCACACCAGACTATTGTCTGACTTGAGGTTTTATATGTTGCTTCTTATTATCTTCGATATTCTTAAATGAATAGACTGGATAGTGGGCTTACTATAAGCGCATGGAGCTGTACAAGGATGAAAAGGAGGCTAGCACTAGTAAATGTTCTATTATCTAAGTCAATTTGCTTATTCCATTACGCAACACTGTAGAGCTTTATCGGTGCTAAATTTTATTTTAGAGATAGATATTTGAGTTTATCTATCAGTTATATAAACCCTATCATTATTTTTGTATAACTTTATTGAACCTTTACTTTGATCTGTGATGGTTCATATTTTTATATTACTGTCTCGTCTATTTTATATCTATTGACTATTATACCTCATTTGATGTACTGTGAGATATATGATAGTTTACCTATCGGAATTTAAATACTTCTCCTCTGACTATAGCTCTACATCAGTTGCGCACTGTTGAAACACACTGTATACATATATTGGATACAGAATGTGTAGGGCGATCGTTACAAGAGTTAAATGAAAAGTTTTAATGAATAGATTATGAAAGGTTTCGTTCTCTCCTTAAAACTAAATGCCCTGATTTTCTCTCATTTGAACTTGCTTTCTCTACTTTTCTTCTTCCTTCTTATGGCTGGTCTCCCCTCCTCTTTAATGGATGAAATTTATTTTAATTTTTACACAAAATCAAATCAAATTAAATAAAATAAAGTGGCTCACCGATTCTAGCAAGGTTTGGATGTTGATTATAGGAACCTAAGGAGAACTTTCAAATCAAGGTGTCAATAATAGGCCAGATCTACAAGGTACAATTTTCATTTAAATTTATATGTTTTTATCCATACTTGTCACTATTTTTATATGTTATTTCCATTACCGTATTTATAATTAACTATTACAATTTAGTTAGTTAGTTACATGTTCTGATTTAATTCAATAAGATAGTTTTAACATAAAACATATGTTTTTATGTTTTTTGTTTTGGTCAAATATGCTCAAATACATGTACAACAAATTTTTTAAACATAAAACTTATTAACAGTGAGTTGAAATAACAATTTATTAACTTTTTAGTCATCCTAAACCATAAGATAGATGATTTCATGTTTTATATAATACCATATTTTGAATTAGTATGTACATTTGTTAGATCTAAATCCTTTTTGGCAATTCAAACTAAATAATTATATTTCTATCCAAAATGTTATCTATGATACACATTCATATTTTATAATAATATAATTAAATTTTGAACTTTTAAGTCTGAAATATAACATATATGGTTGGAACTATAAAATCATTTTTGCTATGTATTGCAGGTAATATTATTATATATATGTATTTTATAATAATAATATTCATTCAATTTAATAAATTTCATAATTTGAAATTAATGCCTTAAATCTAGACATTTGAATATATATTTACAAAGTCAGAAGTTTGATATCTTAATTTTGGATTTGAATTTGAAAACAATGATGTAGTCAAATTGTATATGGTAGTTTTATATATATTGATATTTTATTCTAGGTAATTTTAGTATGACAGTTGACATAAATATAATGTTACATGGTACTTACAAATCCCAATATTTACACATGCGTATATTTTACCATATTCGCATCATGTGTGTTGTATATTTCACGTGCACATCATATCATTTATATATAGACATAATGGATGTATTCATTCTCACTTATATATCATACCTAATTAATGTAGATTAATTAATTAAGATATAAACATAGGAAAGAGAAGGGCTTGGCTTGAATTAATTGATTAAAAGGTAAAGTTTTAAAAAGAGAAGGAGAAAGTTTCTATTATCTTCATAAAACATTATTCTTTCATCATTTCTAATTAATTTTGTCTTCCTCTTTTCTTACTTCATCCCTAGATACTACCCTTTCTCTCTATCATATATCCACATTAAATATGTTTAGTTAATTGGATTAATAAAATAAAGAAAACAATTTAAATAAAATATGATTTTATTAAACAACTAGATTGGATGTAGTGTTGATATTGGATTTTATAAGCTGTTAAGATCCAATTAGAGATCTTTTTTGAAATTCATCTATTTTATTCTCTGTGAAATAAATCGAGATCCAATAGTGGTATTAAAGCAAGGTTGGTTAATACATTCACATGGTGTATTGGATGTCCTAGGTTCGATCCTTGCAACTAGTATGATAGGGGCTTTTCACATTGTGGTCTGCGATGAAACATTACCTCTTACCCCTACATGTCATATGATGGTTATGCTAGTCGAAAGGTTTCATGTAGAAATCACTCGAGGTACCTAGTTGGGTTATCCCAATGGAGTTTGAGCTGGACCATAAGTGGTTTCGGAGCATATGTAGTATATGCAATCTAATTGGTTAGCGTTATAGGACAATTGATTAACTTTTCCATTTGATGGGTGTCTGGAATAGTTGAGTCTAGGCTTGCGGTTGAATAAAAAGTATTCTTCCCTCTCTAGCACAATGGGTGAAGTAAGTCTAAGATGTTGGCCTAAATGTAAGACTTAGAGTTATCCGAGCCTTAGGCTAATTTTCAAATTTAAAATATGTTCTAAATTTAAATACTAAGTTTGAAATATAAAAATATATTTTGTAAAGGTTATAAAATAAAAGTAAAAATTTCAAATTTCTTAAAAAAATTATTCTAGTAAGTTTTAAATTTATAATTATTTGATTGATATGATTAGTTGAATAAATAATTAATCAAAAGTTAATATACATACATACATATTTGTAGTCTATTAAATATTTAATTAAAAATTACAATTAAATAAATGTATTATTTGATAAATAATTAATTGAATGTTGATTAATTAAAATTATATATTGATATATGTATACACATATGAAGAAACAAAAGCAGAAACTATATAGTTTATATTTGATTATTCATCTTAAATAGTTTAGGATGATAAAATAAAATTTTCTCAAATTTTAATAAAACTTAATTAATTAGTTGAGTAAATTAAAGAATTAAAATTAATTAAATATGATTTAATTAATAAGATACATGTAAATAACATAATTAGTTAATTAAATTATAATACTTATAAGCAAAATAAACTTATATAATCATACATGTATAAATATGGTAAAATTGGACCTATAAGAAACCCAAATATATTTTTGGAATAAATAGATACGTATGGTATGCATACCTCGATTTTAGATGTGTTTGACACTTGAAGCACAATGTTATTTTATAAGAAATACATTAATCCTTTAATTGATATCACTTAAAATATATTAAAAGATTATGAATTTTTAATATAATTTCCCATTGTCATTAATATACTGATAGAATACTGGCATACGCGTTAGTTGTTGAGCAAACTTAAGCTAGAGCTGTTATGTGTAGTACTATTAATATATTTCCTACACGAGGTAAGATACATGTATTCACCGAGCAAACTCAAGGCATGAATTATTCTTAGGCCGTCGAGCAATGATAGGCAAGACTAAATTATCTATCTTGATTTTTTGAGCAAACTTAAGGTCAAGATCGAGATTAGGGCAAAGACCATGGTTATGAGTTATATATGATACAACCAAAAAAGAGTTATTCATCACCTGTGCGCCTATGATTTATTAAGCATACTCAAGATTAAAACACTAAGGCAAGCAAGTTCTAACACTCATTAGAGGAATCAAAAATTCCAATATTTTTCTTAGGGTTTTGAGGAATATAAAAATTTTGTAGGATTCTTGTTGGAAAATTTAAATGAATACATTTAAACTTTCTGATATTATAAGAACATATGATGATTATGTGCTATAAAAAACTTATGGAACTAATCTAATTGATAACATAGTTTTCAATTGAAATATACCAATAATAAGGATCGTCAAAGAAATATAAGAATACTTACTGTTTGCACCGGAAATTGGCACAAACACCTAATGGGGATTTATGGAGAAATAAACGAAGAAAATAAAATGAAAACAAAGGAAGCAAGCAATTAGTTAACAGAAAGTAAGCAATAACAAGAAGACAACAATTTATAGTGGTTCAACGTTGAAAGCCCGCATCCACTTTAAATAAAATAACTTTATTAAACACTTGAATTGATGAGTACAGGAGGATGAATCGGAGTGAAATCCTAGGTTATAAAGAAATGCTGAGTAACAAGCAGCGTTAAAGATCCCCCAAATGAACAATCAAATCTATATTTATAGGGAAAGACGGTGAAATATCTTCTTGAAATTTTGACAGCGGAGTCTCTAGATCCAGAAAAAGTCATGCTATCGATCGCAGATCCCACTTCTTTAACAATAACGATCGGTATCGATCATTTTATGGGCTTATTTTGGCTTGCGATATGGTAGGCTCCACTCTTCAATATTGATGTTCCCAAAGTTTCATTGGTATTTGACTTGTAGATTTTGAGATATCGATCGTTTTCCATTGAGTTGAACTATAATATCAATATGGTACGATCCATACTTGATGAATATGGAGCGTACCCAATCCATCTTCAATAGACGTTATATTTTCATACTTCTATACTTCTGTTGAATCCTTCTTATGCTTTCACTTCATCCCTGCTCCATATTATCATCTTGCCTGATCTTCGGACTTCATGATTGCTAATCTAACTTGTCGATCCCTATGACAGTCGAGTCTAACTTTTCTAATCAGTTCGAATACAGGTGGGCCAAAAGGCTAGATAACACTAGCCCCAAAAGTACGTCATATTTTAACATGACGTGCTTTGAATCGATGCAAGTTAGAGTCGTCGAAAAGGAATTCATTCAGCTTTCTAAATAATTGTCAACCCTTAGATAGATCGCTTTTCTTGAATATCGTATCTCTTTCTGCTTGACATGATGATTGAACGATTTTCGACAGTATAAATTCTAAATTGTTATTTACCAGTTAATAGCTGTGCACAGTTCCGTTGATATAGTGGACCTCGGTCGCCTAATCCGGTTCTTTCTCTGATAACTCTAGGTGATAATTCAATTTTTATCGATTTTAAGAAATCGAATTTTTAGGATGCAAACGTGCATGTTCATATTCTTGTCGTCGGCTTTCAAACGCGTTTATACATTCATGAGTCATTGCCTATTTTGTGTGTAATTCAACCATTTGCATTTTTCTTCCTTCTTTGATGAAATTGATGGACACGAATCCATCAGGTAGATGGATGGTGCTTGACCCACTTCTAGTATGGATCTGGACAAATTCTTTTGAGATTGATTCATGTTCGATTTTTCTTTCCCCCTCTCTCTTTTCCTTATTTATTTGGGGATGGATTGCATGAATCCATCACTGAATGATCTCGCTCGATCGTTTCCTGGTTTGGCCATGTGAATGAACTATAGGTTTTGAAGAATGGATAAGTGTAAGGCCATCATAAAATGATCATACCTGATCGATCTTTAGTTGGGCTTCCTTCGAACTGCAAACTTCGATGGTTCGTTTCACATCCTTCGTATATATACTCGCGTACTTAGACCATCCTCTTTATTAGATTTCGTTTTCTAATCGTCCCTACCCGAACCAAAAAAGAAAAATCCATTTTCATCTTCTTCTCCAACATAGATCCATCAAGCATCCTGATCCAACCCCATACTCATTTTGTAACCATCTCTATAAGCCGACCTGACACCTTGCTACACTAACCATCACCGCCGCCATCTCCTACTGATCTCGCCTCACACTCGAATTCCAATTGCTATCGCTTTCCCACTCTAATACATAGGTAGGTTTGATTTTCCTCTTACTTACTAGGATTTAGTGACAAGATAATGGGATATCGTTATAGCTTGCATAATCCAAGTCATGTTATTCGATTAGTTGGAGCGGAGGGGGAGATTGTTTTCAGCCGATCGTTTCTAACGAGAAGGATGTGGTGAAGTTTCTAACATAAGGGAATGAAGCAGAGTTTGATCGATCATTGTGATGGATTGGTATTTGAAAATATGAAGAGAATTTGGATCGGTCGTTATTTGTTAGGGTTGTTGGCCGATCATTTGGATCGATGCTTTGAGTTTCGAACTGGAGTGAAGCGTGGACCAGATTCAAAGTTTGGAGAACAATCGGTAATGAAATGGTTGTGCATAAACGGTTGGTCGTATGCATTAGGGTCGATCGGTTGAACATATTTTTATATCAGTTGTTGGTTTATCTTGGATAAACATACTTAAAACCCTCATATTTCAATCTAAATTTCATGATGAGCTTCGGCCTTGAATATTTGAATGGTCATACATGACTTGCATATGAAATGAACTTCATATTAGATGTATATGACAATCGAACCATGAAACGAACTTGACTAATTTCCTACATATTTATGCTTGTTATCAATGCCTTGGATAAATTTCTGAAGCTCATCCACTTTTAAACGTACAACATGAACTTAAACATGCCGACGATTGATCCTAATGACTAGACCAAACCTCTTGCCATTGACATCGAAAATCGGCTAAGATGGTCGGCAATGATGGTCACTCCAATTCGAACCTCGGAGTTTCTTCATAATCATTGCCTTTAATTCCGAACTGTTTTTATTACATCGTATGATACTACACCACTGTACACTAGCACACACTTTATATGGGGGAACATGTTATTTTTTCTAATGATGATTATCTACCGAGTTTAGTAGTCATAGGTTCCAGATGCTCGAGGCGTTTAGCTGTCATGTCTTCTAAACAGATTTCTTAACACAATAGTACGAGTGACAAATCGAGCTCCACAACTAATTCCGATGAATTTTCCCCGGCCATTAAGAAAAAAACTAGAAATTTCCTATCCATCATTCGACCTCTTCTCTGTCGTTCCCATTCTTCCAGCAGAAGTAATATACCCTGCTCCTGACACTCTAGAAGATGCCATATTTTTGAAAGATCCGGAGGATTTCGTGGCTTCGAAAATTAATGGACCCTCTCTTTGAAGAATCTGTGCCGGACACGGAATTTCTTATGATGATGTGTGAGTCCCGAATCGGGATGATAATGCTCGTATGCTCCCTGAAGGGTTCACTACATACAATAAGTTCATGTGTTGGGCAGGGTGTGTCCCACCCTTTAATTCATTTATTTGAGAAATGCTACATCATATGAGGTTAGCATCGGCACAACTACATCCAAACGGCTATGCCTTACTCAACTGTACCTACATAGCATTCATAGAGTTTTTATTCCATTCTCCAAATCCTGAAGATATTTGATTCTTTTTCACCTTTAAGCGATGAAAAGGAAGCCTTTCATTTACATTTCTCAATTCAGCTAAGAAATGCCAAATCCCGACTGGTACTTGGAACAAGTTGAGTGCCTTAAAAAGCGAGTGGTTCTATATCAGCTGCCAGCCTGGCTTTGCCAGATGGTGGTTAGAAGGACGTAAGTGTTACTCCTTGCTTAATTTATTGAGTGCGTGTATACATGTCATATCCTAAACTAAGCAATTTCTTTGGTTTGTGCAGGTTCTTATCCACAACCGAATGGAAAACAATATTCAAGCGTGGTCTCGATGCTAAAAAGGGTTTCATCAAAAGATAGTGACATTGAGAATCTCCTTACCGATGAACGTCTCATTACCTACGGCCCGATGAAAGAGAGTCATAACATAGGGTTACCGATCACCACTGGAGTTACAATGGTCGAGCAGAGGGATCTGGATGGTGATGAAGGCCATCAAGCCAACCTTATCATGCCTTGGTTGAGGGATCTCAGGAGGCTACTAATAAGGACATAGCGAAAGATAGGGGCGACGACCTTGGTGGTAATGACGTGGGTTCTAGTTTCGAGGTTGTAACTGGATCTTCTACAGCCTCCCGCTCTTGAAAAAAGAAAAAGGAAGAAGCTCGTTTGTAGATTCCCTAAGAGCCACCTCTTTAAACAGTCTAAGTTATCCATCGATCCTCAAGTTATTCCGGATCAGTTCGCTTCTCAACCTTCAGAACACTTGGATTAAACATTTAAGGCATTATCTGATCGTCCGATACAGGATGACATTGATGCCTTTTATTTTACTGACATGAGTATTGGTAGATAAAAATCTCCCTTAAGAGTTGGGGCTCGAATCCTTTCTACCACTAGTGTAGGGGTCACTCCTACTAGAAAAGCTTTAATAACCGATCCGTTGGGGGACACAATGACACACACGTTCACACGACACTTCACAGTATTGCATTGCACTTATTTCGAGTCCTTTAATATGCAGAAATAATCCATTCTTTTTCTTTCTTCACATAAACAATGATGAGGAAGAAGCATATATTTCTGTCTCTATAGGATATGTCACGCTATAATCTTAGCTCACATTCGGGTTCGTATCGCAAGATAGTGGTCGTGAATATGACCCTAGCTATCGCTTGAGCCGGGATCGCGATTATCAGAATAAAGATGATAGAGGCAGGTCCTTCAATGACAAATATTGGTCCAGATCTAGATCTCCTCCCCCTAAAGACTCTGAAAGTAAACAAGATCGCCATGACGACATTCCTCCTACTAACACCTCCCACGATTCCCCTTCTGCTTCAATTTCTTCATAGTCCGTTGTTTCATCCCATCCTCAGCGACCTAGTGATCGTCGATGTCATGATGTTCACCAACAAAGGTCAAGCAAAGAAAGTGCTTACACCTAATTTGTCATCGAAGCTCAATAAGCCGATGCCGCCACTCGTATGGGCCAACTTAAGTTAGTTTTCCAATTGTATGTCTTAATAGATTTTTCTTTGTACCTAATCTTAAGAAAGTTCCTGAAAAAGTCCATTAAATGCCTATTGATTGTGTGATTGATATCCGCAAGCGGTACAATGAGTTGATGAGAGCGATGGAGAGGATTTCCAAAGGGTCTTGGGAGATAGCGGAAAAGATTAAGAAATGAAATGCTAAGAGGTCCAAGACAAGATGATCATTGAAACTCTAACCAATAAGCTAGAATCTTTAAGGAGCTCACAGGTGGAAGCCGAAGTAAAGCAGAAACAGCCATCAAGGCACTTGAACATGAAAAATCCAGGCACTTGGCCGAAATTGAAACACTTCATCATCGAAATCAAAAACTGATGCTAGAAAGGGACGCGGCTTAAAGAAGCGCAACTGGGTATAAAATGAAATTTGAGCGCGAATCCAATGACAAAGAAGACACATAAAAAAATGATCAGGATTCCTATGAGGAATTGGTTATCGTTGGGCTTGAAAGGGATGCGGCCGTCGAAAAGGCTAAAGACATTGATGCTCTCATTAAACGAGAGGTGAAGGCCATGGAAGAAAAGGTCAGGGAGGAGGTTATGGAAGAATTAGATCCATTGCTCATTCTTAATAATGCTAACATCTTGAAGTACAGAAATTTGGAGTGGCTCCGGGGTGACTACCCTGACCATCTTGTACGCGCTTAGGAGCATCTTGCTCAAGAGGAAAAGGAGGCTCTCGGCACTGAACAAGTTGATTGATGAGGCTGGAAGGCAAAATTCTATTGGATGATGAACCTAAAGTTCTTTATGAAACCGAGCTCATGCTTCAAAAAGAGCATGCCGCAGCTTATCAATATGAAGCCAGTAAAGGTTTTGAGTTCATATCACACAATGTTGGTGATGACAAGAATCCGGTGACCTAAGCTGTTCCCAGCACAACTGTGGGTCCTTCTATCAAGCTCAGTTACAATTTGGAGAAGCTACATATGGCTACATCTAGTAGGCTCTCCCTGATTATGGAAGTTGGTTCCGGTGCACTCCTGCTCATATGGGAGATCAATCTGGAGAAAGTATTTCCTTAAACTCACCCGTCCTCTATAAAGATGGAGTGTCACTGGTCAAAATATCTAACCTTTTTAGTTATGTTTCCTCGGCTTTAGCTCCGCTGGCTGCAGTTCTACCCCTTCCTGTAGAATCTTAACCAGGACCTCAAGCGCCAACGATGGAGTCTGTCATAATTACAGCTTCGTCAATAACCCAAAATGTCCAACAAATGGAAATTTTTATGATCAATGAGCACCCGGTGGATGCTTTATTTGAGGAAGAAAGCGATCCATGTCAACATATTCCTACTGATGACGACGTTGTGATTATTGAAACTTCTCAATCCTTGTCAGGTCCCTCCATGCAAGAAATGGCATAGAAACTTAAAACGGACATTGCTCTTGAATTGAAAGTGAAGCGGGAGAAAATGAAGATCATTCCCCCTTCCATCTCCATTGTTTTGCTTAGAGAAACTATGGAAGCCTCACTCATCAGCCAGAATCTACTCAAGATGCACCTATTGGGTCAACCCAGTCTTCGTTTAAAGGCCAAGGAAGCGAGACGAGAGGGGAGAAGAGGAGTGGAGAAATCTCAAGTGAAATTTCTTTCAATTCCAAGAAGAAGAAAAGGAAGCCGAGGAGGAGGTGATTCTTCACATGCTCTCATGCTCTCAAGTCTTTTAGGTTTCTGTTGATCAAATTTGTATGTGATTGGCCCCTTGATTCTTTTACTACGAATAGTTTTACTTGACATTCCAAGCTTATGTAAATGATGTTCTTTTACTTTTGTCGAACTCTTGCGTGAATTTTTTGAAGTTGTTGAGCTATTACTTTTCCATTCGATGTACTTGTAATTCGTTGCTCGTTAATTCGGACAATCGTCCATTAATTTTTACTCAAGGCTTCCATGTAGTCGTGACCTCAAGTTGTACTTAACACTGGGCTTGAGCTCTAGTGTTACACCGTTGGATTCAGTGGTTTAAGCGATTATACTACTACCTCCAGTCTTAGATTAGCGGAGTTAGATAATGGATGGTCGAACTCCATCTTTAGCGAGTTTATACCCTTCCCATCAGTTTCAATTCAGAGTATATGGAATAGTGAGTGGTCGAATCGCACTCACATATTTGCTTATACTTGCATCTGTGCTATAGGAATAAAAGTTAGTTGGTGGGTGACCGGATTGCACCCATCTTGTGTTTGTACTCCAGTCCATGATCAAGGGACTTAAAGTTATTTCAAATAATAGTCGGACCGTACTTTCCTTAATTGATTGACTTCCCCCAAAGTTTGAAATTTAACTTAGCGAGCAATCGGTCATATCATGATCATTTTTGATTCATGTATGTCCCGTCTCTCGGTAGGATTAACTTAGTCATCGAATGGTCAAGTCACATGCATTCCTCATTAGGTATTTCGTCCATCGGGTTGTGAGCGAGAATCATCAAATGAACGGTCAGACCATTCTCATTTTGTTTAGTTTAATCGTGAATTTATGTACTCAGCTAGTTCTAAACTCTGGGAACCTGCTCGAGCATGTCAATATTAGTTAGTCGTGTATCATAACTAATATGTAATGCTACGGTAATCATAGATATGAAGGAAGTTTCAAACTATATTTTCCAAATGGAAAGAAAAGACATAATGTGTATTATTACATATCTAGAAAATCAAATGCTAAAGAAAAATTTGAAATTAATCCAATTAACTGAAGAATAAACTAAGTTAAATAGAATCGTAAATGCTCGATATTCCACACTTTTGAGAGTATGATACCATCAGCAGTCGCTAGCTTGAAAGTTCCCTCTCCAAGCTTTTATGGTCCTTCCCAAGTAGTATTCATGTGCGATGGTGTTGGAAAAACCCATTTCAAGATGAGATCGCTGATTTTAAAGTTTCTAGGTTGGACTTTAGTGTTGTAGTATCAGGCGACTCAGTGTCGATGCGCAGATGCCCTCAGATCAACTTCTTCACACTTCTCATCTACAAAATCTAGAGATTCTCAGAGGACATCACTATTTGTTCTAGGGTCGTAGTAGATTTCCCGATGAGAATGGACTTCGAGTTCAATAGGAATGGCGGCTTCAGAACTGTAGGCAAAGGCGAATGGAGTATGGCCATTCACTTGTGGGTGGTTCTGTAAGCCCATAATGTTGTTGGGAGTTCATCCACCCACTTGCCTCTAGCCTTTTCTGAATGCTTATTCAGAATGGACTTTATGACTTTGTTTATAGCTTCAACTTGTCCATTTGTTTAAGGGTGAGCAACTTCTGTAAATCTCCTCTCAATATGATGCGGATGACAGAAGTTTTTGAACTCAGCGCTGTCAAATTGGGTTCCATTGCCAGTTACAATGGTTTATGGAAGGCCAAAATGACAAATGATGTGCCGAAAAATGAAGTTTATTACCTTTTTGTTATGATCATCACTAAACATTCTTCTTCGACCCATTTGGTGAAGTAATCAACCGCGACAATGGTATCCTTTGCACCATCTTTAGAGATTGGTAAGAAACCAATAATATCTATGCCTCATATGGCAAAGGGTCATGGACTAACCATTTGTGTGATTTTCATCAGCGGCTCTCTCAAAACTTTTGCATACGTCTGGCGCTTGTCGCATCGCCTAGCATAATCAGCAGCATCTCAGTTGCAGTCGGCCAATAATATCCACAACGGAGTATTTTTTTTGCTGGAGTTTGTCCTTTAGTGTGATCGCCACATTCCCCTTCATGAACTTCCTTTAGGACCCATAATATTTCATCATGAGCGATACACCAGAGCAAGGGAATGGAAAAAACCTTTCTATACATGACTCCTTCCTAAATGATATGCCATGAAGCTTTGCGGAGGACTTGTCGCCTTTCATTTCTTCATTTGGGAAGGACTTCAAGTTTTAATCGAAGTCATCCACGACTCTTTTTCAGGCTCCGTCTCTAGTATCCAGTCAATTTCCATATGGCTTATGCTCGGAGCTTCTAGTACTTTGATTGGAACCAAGCTCATCTGTTGTGCATCCCCAGTAGTAGCAAATTTTGCCAATGAGTCGGCCTCTTTGTTTTGATCCCGGGGAATGTGCATGATGTCATAATACTTGAAGCCAGTCAATAGCTCTTGGACTTTGATAAGGTACATAGTGAGTCATTGTCCTTTAGCTTTGTAATCTACCCTGACTTGGTTTACTACCAACTGCGAATAGCAAAAGATTTCAAGAGACTTTATCCCCAATTCTCTGGAAAGTTTGAGTCCAGCAATCAGGCCTTCATACTCAGCTTTTGTTTATTGTAAGGAATTTAACCTTCAAAGCGTAGAAAATTGACCGATATTTTGGAGTTACTAGCACAATTCTGGCCCCAGAACAACAATCATTAGATGCTCCACCCGTATACATTTTTCACCAAATGGTAGGGGCTTTACCGCTCTCTAGGAGATCATCCTATGCAGTGAATTCTGCTATAAAGTTCGCCAATGCCTATCCTTGGATGGCTCTTTGAGGGAGGTAAGTGATGTCAAATTGGCTCAATTCGATGTTCCACTTAAGTAACCTCCCAAATATCTCAGATCGCTGCAGGACTAGTCGTAGTGGCCGATCGGTGTAAACATTGATGGAGTGAACCTGAAAATAAGGGTGGTGTTAGCTTCAAAATTGGTCACTAACACCCAACTCCAGATGAAAGCACAAATCACAGTCACAGATCACAGATAGAATGCATGTAGAGAGTATAAATATGAAGAATAGTAAAAATTAAAAAGAAAGTAGTAACAACACATGATTTATAGTGGTTCGGCTGACTTCGGCCTACGTCCACTCCAGAAATTTCCTTTTTATTGATGTTAAAATTAATTACAGTTACAATCCAGAGTTTCCAGAACAACAATGGCAGAGCAGCCTTAGTAGGGAAGGAGAAGGGAAGTTGAGTTAGAGAGTATCCCTTTTCTAAAACCCCACATGCTGTATTTATAGGTAAAACCTGAGTTACTTGGCTTCCTGAGTGATATGGGCCCACCAAGACCATAGCCGAGCCAACTTCCTATGCCGATCCGACCCCCTCTTCCTCAGTGTCGACCGACACATGACTCCTAGCTGAACCACCAATGCCGACCGACCTAAGATTCCAGACCGAGCGAACAATACCGACCTACCCACGATTCCAGACCGAGCGACCAAAGCCGACCGACACATGACTCTCAGCCGAACAACCAATGCTGACCGACCCGAGACTCCAGACCGAGTGAACAATACCGACTGACACTTCTATTGCCGATCCAGTTCCTTCCATTCCCATCGAGCCATACCGCTACACCGAGCCACGTCATCCTGACCAGCCCATACCACTGCACTGAGCCACACCATCCTGACCATGCCATACCGCTACACTGAGCCGAGTCATCCTGACCGGCCCATACCACTGAACTGAGCCACACCGTCCTAACTGAGCCATACCACTTCACTGAGCCACTAGCCTATGTCGATCCACTTCATCCAATCCAATATCCATCTTCAAGCGCGCTACATCTTCTATCCGTCCAGTCGACTTAAACCTGTCGTATTCTAGTCTCGACAGGCGAGTAGTCAATTTAGTTGAATCTGCCTGTCCATGGCCTTGCCAAAAGGCGGGTTAACATTTTGCCCCCCAAAACATGCCTTATGGTAGGAAGGCGTGTTTTGAATAGCTTCAAGTCCAATATCTGAAGTCCATGTTCCATTCATAACCATACTATTATAACGATGATTCAAGCCATCCTATCCAAGTGCCATCGCCGTATTCTTATCCAAATCTACGACTGCTTTGAGTCGATATCCGATTCTGAATCCAATGACCAAACCTTAAGCCAATTCCATAACCATCCACACCCGTCTACCGATTTTTAATCCATTCATAACCAATAGCCAAATCTATGACCTTTTTGGGTCGATATCCAAATTCGGGACCGCTCCGGGCCCTTTTCCAAATCCAAGACCTCACCGGGTCCATCTATCCTTAGCCGAAATCTGAATTCCTGACCTCTTCGGGTTTAACTTTGAATCTGTAGTCCTTGCCGGGTCACGTTATCCTGTTCCGGCCTCGACTCTCCAGTCAAGGGCTTGTATGTGCTCCGGCCTCGACTCAACCGAGGACTTTCATATTTTCCGACCAGGGCCTTCCGGTCGAGGACCTCTCCAGCCTCGGCTCTCCGACCAACAACTTCTTATATTCTCCGGCCTCGGCTCTCCGGCCAAGGACTTCTTATATTCTCCGGCCTCGACTGGCCAAGGACTTTTATTCTCCGGCCAAGGACTTCTTATATTCTCCGGCCTTGGCTCTCTGGCCAAGGACTTTTATATTCTCCGGCCTCGGCTCTCTAGCCAAGGACTTGTTATATTCTCCACCCTTGGTCCTCCGACCAAGGACTTCTTATAGTGTGTTTGAGTCCATTCCATTGCTTTTCGACAAAGGGACTCGTAACTTGCAATCACTTCCCGTCTCTCCGGTCGGGACAGTGATCGCAAGACTTGTACTATTTATTACATTAATCCAAATCCAATCATTACAGAATTCAGTTATCAAAGGGAAAGTTTGTATGACAAAGGGAATTAAATGTCCAAAGTACCAAATAAGAAACCAGAATTTGTAGAAAAACAGAAAGAAAACAGGATTTCATAGACCAAGCAGTTTGGTTTTTCGTCATCTTGGAGCACGCCTAGGGATCGTCCTCGATCCCGTATGTGTGTAAGTGACATAGCCATATTACTTATTTAGAACCATAAATCCATTCAGTTGATAACAAGCCCGCGGTGACTAAATCCAGTGCCACCTTCGTTCGAGGTAGGCGGTGCCCGCTCCTGTTCCATTGCTACAGCTCGATTCCTTATGTACCGTTGCAGGTGACCATTCCTTACATGCTTCTCGATGATATCTTTCAAATGCCTATAATCATTTGTGTTGTGTCCATCTTGCTCATGGAATAGGCAATGCTTTCCTGACGCCCGCTCGTATTTTGATGGTTCTCTCCTAGCCGGTCTTCGATACTGGAGGTACCCCCGAGTATCTAAGTAAATCCTTTCCAGAATTTCTGTCAAATACGCATAAGAAGAAAATTTTGATTATCACCATTTCCTTTTTGAGGGGTTACCGTTGTCACTCATTTTCCTTTTGCCCTTATCATCCATGCTTGTTTCCTCCCTAGATGGACGTCCACCTCTGACAGCATAATCTTCAGCCTCTCTCCCCTCTCTTTCAGTCTGCGTGTATTCCTGCCTTAGGAATCTCTCCGCTTCATGATAGAACTCCCCAAGATCTATTGGGGGGGTTCCCGTTCCAATGATATCTTAAAATTCGAATTATCCATAATTCCTGAAACTGCCGCCATCAAAACCATCGACGGATTGGGTCGATCCACTAAAGGTACTGCCGCTTTGAATCTGGTTAAGAAACCCTTGAGCTACCCTCCCTTCCGATGTTTCATCGATGTCAAGGTCATTTCATTCTTAGGTCTGACTATATGGACCCGAAACTGCATCACAAACCTTTTAATCAGCCTAGTCCAAGTGTCAATGGAACCACTCTCCAACTATCTAAACCACATAGCTGCAATATCCGTCAAATACAAAGGGAAGCATCAAGCCATGACCTCATCCGAGGCCCCCAGCACCTCCATATGCCTCGTGTACTTCGTCAGGTGAACGACGGTATTCGTTCTCCCATCATACATCTCCAACGTTAGCAGCTTAAAATTCGGAGGGTTCGTAGCTTGCCTAATAGTTGGAGTACAGGGACTCCTATTCACATCCTCCAAGTCTTTATTTACCAATCCACCTCTTACAGCTCGTCTGACCATCTCCGCTAATCTGTCATTGTCGCTAAGTTGTAATCCTTGTATGCTGCCTCTAATTTGTCCCCCGAGTTCACGAGGGAATCCTAGCACATACTCCTCATCACGTACTCCTGTATTCCAGTTGATGCCGGGTTGCATAGCAACGTCAGTATCCCTCCATGGATTGGTCCATCATTTCCGAGTGGTGTGCCCCCGAGTCTAGGTCCATCCAGATTGATAGTCGTTTGCTAATTGGGGGCTGCCCCCTGCTGAGCCACTCCATCTGCTTGCTGATTGAGTGCTTCTGATCTAGCTCCACGGGTTTGAGCTCCCGCAGTTCTTGCTTGTCCAAATTGTCTGAGAAGAGTCTACATCATCTCCTTTTGTCTTTTCATATCGCTTCCATCTCGTCTCTGGTGATGTAGGTGGATGCTTGACCTGCTTCCACTCCAGAAGGGGCCTCTTGACTTCCCTCTTGATTGCTTCTTTCTGTCACTTGTTTCCTTGTTGGTGGCATAGCCATTACTTCCTAGAATCCAAGTTCCTAGCTTCAAAATTCCCGAGTGCTTGCTTTCTCAGTGAAAGCACCAAAATGTTAGCTCCAAAATTGTTCACTAACACCCAACTCCAAATGAAAGCACCAAATCACATTCACATATCATAGATAGAATGAATGTAGGTGGTATAAATATGAAGACCAGTAAAAATTAAAAAGAAAGCAGTAAAAACATAGGATTTATACTGGTTCGGCTGACTCCGGCCTACGTCCACTCCAGAAATTTCCTTTTTATTGATGTTAGAATCAACTACAGTTACAATCCAGAGTTTCAGAACAACAATGGCAGAGCAGCCTTAGTAGGGAAGAAGAAGGGAAGTTGAGTCAGAGAGAGTCCCTTTTATGATGCCCTACATGCTGTGTTTATAGGCAATACTTGAGTTACTGGGCTTCCTGAGTGATACGGGACACCAAGACCATACCGAGCCAACTTCCTATGCCGATCCGACCATCTCTTCCTCAGTGCCGACCGACACATGACTCCTAGCCGAACCACCAATGCCGACCGACTCGAGACTCCAAACCGAGCGAACAATGCCAACCAACCCACGACTCCAGACCGAGCGACTAAAGCCAACCGACACATGACTCCAGACCGAGCGAACAATGCCGACCGACACTCCTGTTGTCAATCCAGTTCCTTTCATTCCCACCAAGCCATACCGCTACACCGAGCCATGTCATCCTGACCAGTCCATACCACCGCATCGAGCCACACCATCCCGACCGAGCCATACCACTATATCGAGCCACGTCATCCTGACCGGCCCATACCACCGCACCAAGCCACACCATCCTGACCGAGCCATACCACCGCACTGAGCCACTAGCCTATGCCGATCCACTCCATCCAATCCAATATCCATCTTCCAAGCGTGCTACATCTTCTATCCGTCCAGTCGACTTAAACCTGTCAAATTCCAGTCTCGACGGGTGAGTAGTCGATTTAGTTGAATCCTCCTGTCCATGGCCTTGCTAAAAGGCGGGTTAACAGGTGGAGCTTTCGTGAAGCAATCAACAACCAACATCCCAACTTCATTATCTTCCGGTAGTTCCTTTTAGCTTCTGTTAATTGCTTTCTAACATAATAGACCAGTTTCTAGATCTAATTCTCCTCATGAAGCAGCATAGCACTTATAGCATGTAACGATATGGCCAAGTAGATATATAAGTCTTCATGATCCATTGGCTTTGACAAGATGAGAGGCCTCTTGAAGTGGTCCACCAAAGCTTGGAATGCGTCTTCACAATCCTGCATCCATTTAAAGTTTCTTTTTCCTTTCCTAATCAAATCTAAGAAAAGAATACATTTATTGATTGCTTTGGAAATAAATCGACTTAGGTGGCAACCTTCCCATTTAAGCTCTGTACTTGTTTGAACATTTTCGAAACCTAAATGTTGTGGATCACTCGATTTCTCGAGATTAGCTTCAATTTTGCGAGCATCGATGATTAACCCAAGTACTTTCCTAATGCAACACCAAATGAACACTTTGGAGGATTGATCTTCATTTTGTAGTATCGGAGGATATCGAACATTTCTGCCAAGTCTCTAATGTGATCTATTGATCGCCATGACTTTGTGAGCATATCATCCACGTATTCCTCCATCGTTTTTTCAATCTGATCATTAAAAATTTGGTTGACCAGGCACTGATACATTGCTCCAGCATTTTTCAATCTAAAAGGCAATACCACATAGCAGTATAACCAACGACGGTAATGAAGCTGACGTGCTCCGGATGGAGAGTATGCATCGGGATTTGATTATATCCAAAGTTTGCGTCTATGAAAGATAGCAGTTCGTGTCCTGCTATTAAGTCCACCAGCTGGTCAATCATCGGAAGGGGAAAACTGTCTTTTGGACATGCCTTGTTTAAGTCCGAATAGTTAATGCACATCCACCACTTTCATTTTCCTTTCTCACCGGTATAGGATTAGATACCCATTTAGGGTAGAGGGCGTCGCAAATAAACCTATTTCTTTTGAGCCTATCCACCTCTAATTTAAGAGTAGTAGGTCTTTTCAAATCCATGCTACGCCTTTCCTGTTTCATCGTGACATGTGCATGGATCGCAATGGCAGGGGAGATATCATACATGTCAGAATGAGTCCAAGTGAAAACATCAAGATTTGCTCGAAGAAAACTAGCAGTTTCTTTCGTCATCGAGGGCTAAGCTGTGATCAGATCTTTAGGACCCATGACGGGTCATCGTGGTTGACCGTGATGTCAATCGTCAGCTTAGTCGATGCAAACTTGGTCTCCTTTAGTCCTCCTCGTCTTCGAATTTGTGTCTTTATAGAACCGACTGTGGCTCCTGAGCTAAAGCCCATGCATTGGTGTCAATCTTCGGTAGTTGGATTCGGAGAGACTTGTACACACCCTTACCTTTCTCCTTTCGTTTAGCGCTTAATTCAGCCACATAGCAGGCACGTCCGATCACCTGATCACCAAGCGCAACTCCAATGCCGTTATTAGTTGGGAACTTCAAAGTCATACGCCATGGGGCAAGAGCTGCCCGAAATTCAGCCAAGGTTGATCAGCCCAGAAAAGCATTGTATGGGGAGTTAACATCCAAGATAACAAATGACAACATCCACACTCTCCTACAATTACCTTCTCCAACTCCATGGGTAATTTGATATGTACAACAGCTTCGGTCGCAACAACGTTAAAGCTATGAATGCAGGCTTTAGACGGTTTCAAGTCCACGTCTTCCATCCTCATCTGATCGTATCATAAGCCTTTTTGAAAATTATATTTATGGAACTTCCATAATCAACCAAAATCCTTCTCGCTAAGGCTGGGCCAATCATGACCGAAATGGTCGTTGGGTCAATCGTCGCCCGTCGGTGCCTCCACCTTGTCTGCATCTCTGTTTCTAAACACAGTGTCAACTATCATTGTACGTTGCTGTTTTGCCGAAGCACCATCTTCTATACTTGAACAACATTCAAAATGCATATGTTTGATTATACTAGCATAACCCTCCATCTCATGCCAACTCTATCAGCTGGATGCGGTCCTCCGACTATTGTATTAATCACTAACCTTCCACCAGTCCGTGCATGCTCCTCAACCCTGTGCGATGCTTGTCCTCGGTAGGGATCAAACGTCCCTTGCTTGCCATCCTACAAGGCTTTAACAAATTGCTGTAACTTTCTTTCTCGAATCAGTTTCTCGATAACATCTTGGAGATTCCTACACTCATTTGTGTTGTGACCACAGTATTCGTGGAACCGACAATATTTCTAATCTGCTTTTGCTTCTCAATCGATTCCTTCGGAGGTGGTACCTATATTGCATGGTATTGCATGTAGACAGACAGATTTTTTCTAGAGATGTATTCAACAGTGTGTAGGTATCATACACTGGAATCCTTCGCTTTCCTTTTCCAGAATCCCTTTTTTGCTAACGATTTCTATCAATGCCTCCCTTTTGTCGATTCAATTTATTTTGGACATTTACTTGAACTTTTTCGGAACTCTCCCCAGACTGCTTCACTGCAATATTGCTTTGCATACCCTATCCACTTGATTCAAAAACATTCTTCTTGCTAGAGCATCTAGCTTCCTCTTTCCTCAAATACTAAGCTTCTTTTGCATAGAAAAGCTCTAATGTCGTAGGTGGTTTGCCAACTAACCAATTGCCAAAGTCAGATTTTGGATCATTCCCTCTTGTTACCACCGTCAATATTGAATGGTCATTCGAATTACTAATTTCTGTGATGGCTATATGAAATCTCTCTAAATAGTCTTCCAATGATTCCCCTAGAGTTTAGATCACACTTGATAGGGGCATTACGTATTTGGGGCAAGTTGCATGCATATGAAACTACTTTATAAAACTTTGTTGCTAAATCCTCAAATCTTGATATTGACCTTGGGTGCAATCTCATGAACCACATCGTTGCTATGCCAAAAAGAGTGATGGAAAAACATCTGCAATTGGCAGCATCATCATCTCTTGCGGAATCCATCGTCCATTCATATCTTATGATATGTTGCCTAGGTCAATTTTCTTTCATAGGCTAGCATTGACGGCATGCTAAACCTCCATGGATACTCTGAGTGTAAGATATTGTCAATGAATGGGGTTTGGCTTCTTTTGAGATTCCTCAATCATCATTGGTCAGGCCTTGGCTCTCCTTTACTAGCTGTCTAATCATAGTTGATAACTCTGTCATTTGGATAATTGGATCCATGTGGTAGTCGCTATCCACCTCGCATGAATGGTCCAGTCGATGTCTACGGGTCATTCCTTACCTTATCGACTCAACGTTCTTTTGATGTACGTTCCAACATTGTCATTTCAAAGAGGTTACTGGTCTGCATTCACTTAAACTTCAGCGTCCAAATCGATCGCAGCGTCTTCGATGTGTGTTCTTCCCGCTACCAGATGTGACTTGCCTCCAAGAGTTGGATCGATGCTGACCATTCCAAATGGATTGATATCGACTATTATCGATTTGTTTGAATTGGTCGGGTGATGGCGAGTCAAAATTTCAACATGGTATCCATTGGTTCTGCGATGTCTACACCTGTGATAGTCATCCGATAAAGCTGAGCTTTCCGATACAGAACAAGGAGTTGGCTTCCTCCTAGTTTTCTTATGTTGTTGATCCCTAAGTTGATTCACTAGATCGATATTGGCTTGAATCTGCAGGTTCAATGGTTGATGGCTATCCATGAGCTCTCTCATCAGATTTTGGAAATCATCTCTTGTGATGGAATCAGCCGGATTCTGGACATAACTGGATTGGTAGTATTAAAATCTATTGGCAGATTGCTCTGGCCTCCTTGCTGAATGCTAGTGTACTCGTTCGCTTTTGCATTTTAAGACGTGGATCTGATATTCCTAACCATTTTTGATAATTCCTTTAGACTTTTACCAATCTGAATAGAACGAATAAGTTTCTTGAAGACAACTTCGGATCTCTTTGGGGGGTTTATGCAATCCAGTAGCTACAAAGGGATCCAAACAGGGTTGAGAATTTCGTTCTTAGTGAAAGCACCAAAATGTTTACACCATAAATTAGCATAAACACCCAATAGGGATTTTGTAAAGAAATGAATGAAGAATGTAAAATGTAACTGAATAATAGAAAGTAAGAAATAACAAGAAGAGAACGATTTATAGTGGTTCTGCGTTGAAAGCCTATGTTCACTTTAAAGAAAATAACTTTATTAAACACTTGAATTGCCAAGTACAGGAGGATGGATCGGAGTAGAACACAGGTTTACAAAGAAATACAAAGTAATAACTAGTGTAAATATCCCCTAAATGAACAATCTAGTCTCTATATATAAGGGAAGATGGTGAAATATCTACCTGAAATTTCGACAGCAGAGTCTCTAGATCCAAAAGAAATCATGCTATTAATCACGGGTTCCACTTCTTCAATAATATCAATCACAGCCAATCGTTTTATGGTCTTATTTTGACATGAAATCGATTTGGTGGGCTCCACACTTCAATATATTGATGTTTCCAAAGTTTCATTTGTATTTAACTTGTATATTTTGAGATACCAATCGTTTTCCATTGAGTTGAACTGCAATATCGACATGGTACGATCCATAATCGATGAATATGGATCGTACTTGTTCCATTTTCAATGGATGGTATATTTTCATACTTCTATAATTCTATTGAATCCATCTTCTGGTTTCACTTCGTCCCTGCTCGATATTATCATCTACGCCTAAACTTCGAGCTTCGTGATTGCTGATTTGATTTATCGATCCTCATGAAAGTCGAGTCTAACTTGTCTAACCTATTCGAATATAATCAAATTAAAATTTTGGATAATACTTACTGTTAACCCAAAAATTGGATCAACACCCTAGTTTGAGCATGAAAGCACCAGCCCTTTTCCTTAAAGCAAAAAATATAGAAAAATAAATATACAAAAGTAGAAATAGTAAGGAGATGAGAGATTTTTATAGTGGTTCGGCTGTTAATGAAGCATGTGTCCACTTTATAGCTTTTATTGACAACCGTTCTTACAAAGGAGTTTGGATTTCATTATGATTCTTCTTTCCTAAGTTAGATCAATTTAACATTGTTGGAGACAGCCAGAAGGATCTCAGTTGCCCCTTAATAGCTGTTATCAGGGAGAAGAAGAGTGAATAAATCATGGTAGAGTTGTTTTCGTTAGCTCAATAGAGATCAGATTCGATCCTCTTTCTATTGCATATGGGATGGTATTTATAGGAGTTGGAGAGCATTTGGACCAAAGCCGCTTTGTCAAAAGGCTGCATTTAGTATGAAGAAGAAGCTTAGAAAGTTTGGGGTTCATAGGAGCTGACTATTCGGATCGGCAATGATCCAAATAGTTAAGCATTTTTATGCTTCGACTACTTGGCAATCTTCCTTGCTTCGTTTTGATGTTCTCCATGTGATTTCATAGCTTGTTGACTTGTTTTGATGATGATTCACCTATGGGCTTAACTAAACTATAGTCTGAATCAGATAAGTCTTTATTTCATGTGCTCGGATGCTTAGAATGCTACCAAACTTGGTAGACAAGCTTAGTGGAGACATAGGAGTGTAACGCAAGAGGATTTGAGCATCCGCTAATCAACAATTCAGATCGATACCGATTCAATTGGATTGGATTCGTATCGATCTGAAATGTTATCATATTTCTGGGCCAAACTCCTTGGAGGCTTCTATCTTGATCTTTTGGGCCATCCGGTCAAGTTTTGAGTCATTCTGCCTTATTCTGACCGCTCTCAAGTTTTGAGTCATTCTAGCTTATTCTGAATGCTCTAACTCCTTTTGAAGTCTGCTAGGTTAAAAACCCGGTTAACATTTGCTCCCTAGAGTATGCTTTCATTGGAAATAAGGTGTGCTCTGGAATTGGATATATCTGGGTTTCCTTTTCATGGAGTTTTAATGATTGTATCAAACCATTTGGAGAAGTTTTATGAGATACACTGGTTGGCTTTTAGTATGAATCTTCATCACTCGTGACTGCGAAGCAATTTGGACTTGATATCTTTGAGGATGACACGAACATCAAGAAGGTCGTGCTGGAGGAATTTGGAGTGGAACGTGTGAAACAATTTGGATCGATACTGATCCAGGTACTTGGACAAATTTTTTCCAAAGAGAAAGTTTTTTTAAATTTATTTAGCTGAACCGACCCTTTCTCTTCACTTTAATTTTGCTTCCATTCTAGGTCAAGCTGATCCGATACTCTCAAACCGTAGATGACCGATCCAAGTGCTCCAGCGTCCATCATCCACTTTTTACTGCCGTTGCCGCCAAACGCTGCCGCCCAGAGCAGCTGCCAACACTTTGAGTTAGAAGCCACCACCAAAAATCCCCATCTCCATGGAGACTACCAATCCAACTTGATTAAATCCATAATTTGGATTTCTTTGAGCTAATGATCGAGTTATCTTCTCTAATTCAATGGTTGGTAGAATGGATTTCGGCGTATCGGTGGCAATTGGCGATTGCTGGTGAAGTTGTGCTAGTGACGGAGGTAGTGGAAGGTTTGAGTTGATTATGATTTTGTGGAAGAAGATAGTAAACCGTGTTTTGAATTTCTGATGGAGTGAAACTAGGACCTGATTCTTGATTTTATTGCTATCTTCATCCACAGAACCGAAATTGACTTGCACCGAACTGCGCAGCTGACTCTGACATGCGCCTTGTGGATTGATTTTTGTTTTCTAGGAGAGTGATAATAGCCTGTCGTACCATCTTGTACGTAGGTCATGTTGTTATCCTCTTCTAGAAAAATAAGTCAACTCATGCTGAAATTCCTTGTTTAGTTTATATTGGCTCGCATTGGACCAGTCATATTATCACATAGCTGGTGTTCCCGGATAAGGAAGAGCTTTCCGTGTCACTTCGAACAACGGATCTGTTATCGATCTTTAATCGATAATGGGTAAGTATAAAAATAATAAATTCAGTGACTGATACAGATCGTCTTTCCTGGTATGGATGAGCTATCTACATGGGATGGATTGTTCACAATGCTCAGAACACCGGACCTATTCTCACTTAGGTTGCACATCACATACTTCCCAGCTTATATTTGGAATCTGATTGGTTGGGACACGTCAATTGTCTCAATTGTATAAGGATTTATAGTTTAGGGATTAGACATATATAGCCATTTTGAGCATAAGCTTTGTTGTGTAGATTTGACATGCAAACCTTCACGGTGCAAATCAATTGAAGGAAATTCACCTCATTCTAAAGCGGCGTCATCAACGATCTCAACTGGGTCTGCCTCTCCTTCGACTACAGGTCAATATGGTCGTTTGATTCCAATCGGGCACATTATTGACCGTATTGACCGTGCTCCTCCTAATTTCAGAACCTTACTTGATCCTCCAAAGAAGGCTTCTATAACTATAGCACATAATATGTTGTGAAACATTTGCTTACAATATAGTATTTCGGAGGACGATGTGCTTTTATCCTCAAGAGAAGGGTTTGCCCATAGACTGCCTCTTGGTATGTAGCCTGTCATCAGTATATATGCATATATGGCGTGGTGCCTCCATTCAACCACTTCTTGATGACAACCCTAATGCATATGGGGTTAGCCCCCTTCCAGATTCTTCCAAATGGATACTCCATGTTAACATGCTTGTATGTTCTATTCATGCGGACTCTTAACCACGCCCTAAGATTAGTTGAGCTGTGGTATCAATTACTGTTTAAGAAGAGAGAGGCTAATCCATCGCTTGTTTATATTGAAGTGCAGTGGGGTCGTAAGCTTATATTAGATCTTTCCAGCAAAGTTCCTTTATTTAAGAGTCGGTTCTTTTTTGCTAAGTATCTAGAAGGATTCACCTATTTATGGACAAAGGAGGGAGTAAGTCTCCTTCATCGTGTTTGAAGTTTTCTTAATTTGCTATAATTTTTATAAACGATTATATATTCCTTGCAGTTCTTTCGAAAATTAACAAGGATCTGGCACTCAGCACTGTTCTCAGCACCTTGAAAGTGGTCGATGCTCAGGAGCACACAATTAGATTCTTGCTTATGGATGATAACCTTCACCGATATATGCTTTTACACCCTGGGAGATCCATCGGATTTATTAGTGCTCCTTCTCGCTCTAGTGTCCGAATCCATCCTATTTCGTCTTCACATGACTCTAGTGAGGATGATGATGACGACGAAGAAGAAAGTTTCCCATCCGATGGGTCAGAGGAGACCTGAGGAGGTTGGCATTCAAATCCGGGCAGACAGTCCACCTAAAATGCCCTCGATTCTAGAAGAGAAAGAAGAAGAATTTATTCAACGAAAGGGCAAGGCTCCGTTTACTGAAGAGAAGGAATAAGGAGAAATCAACGAGGAACATCTTCTAAATGAGGAAGAAATAGATTGAGACACTGATGAGGGTGACGTCACATTAAGTGAAAAGGCCACATAATTAAATCTCGGTCATGCACCCTCACCTTCTTTGAAAGAGCCTATCAAGGGAGCTTCTCCCAAGACTTAGCCTGCGCCTAGCTCTCTGTCAGAAGATGTTAACATTTATTTAGGAGATACAAGCAATAGTTTTTTGACTATGGATGAGTTGATGGACGACTTTACTTCAGAAGGGTTGCCTTCCCAGTCTACTCAGATCACATATACAGGAGGTAATGTTCTAACATTAGTTGGTGACCGATCTGGTTTGTTGATTCCGCTGGGGTCGTTAAATGCAACATACACTTCATTAGGATCACATACTTTATTTTATCCTTCCTTTAGGATGTTTTAGTCCATTGAACACTTTTTCTAACGCCATTTTATTGCTTGTTGTAGGAATCATGTCTCGTGGTCTGTACGATGATCTTGATCAAGTTTTGGAAGCTCAGCAAGTCAGCATATGCAGAGACACTCTTTAAGGTACTATAATCCCCGAGAGATTGACGAGGAGATGAAAAGAAGGAAGGAGAAAGAGGCGGAAGAACGTCGCCATGCCGAGGGAGATTAAGGAGGAGACATGAGAGGCGACTGTGAAAAGAGGAAGTGCCCGATTAACCATGGAGGTCTGTCAAAGAGGCCTAAAAGAGATCAAGAACATGAATCTGCTTCACAGCCTCTTGCTTCCACTGGGGTAAATGTCTATGCTTTGGTGCCATGACCTCTTCCACCCATGCTGTCATGACAGCCACTCCCTAGATTTCTAGGTGTGCGCCTTATATTCTTCCTGCCAGTTCCCTACATTTTCAAGTTGCATTCCTTAATTTGTTCTTAAAGGGGGTTATGTTTTATAAGCCCAATCCAAAGTCAGTTCATGGAAAATATTTTTTACCCTATTTCCAAGAAATTTAGAGCAGTTTTGAGCAAGCTGAATGATGGAAAAAATTATGCATACAGCTATCTACTATTAACCGAACAACTACTAAGAAATCCTCTTGTTTGAGTTCAAAATGGATGAGTATGAAACGTAGCTTGCAAATTGCGATGCAGCAGAGATTGAAAGGCAAAATAAAAAGAGAGATGATACCCTCAAGGGGGAGAGTAAAAGTGCTTCTTTGCTTAGGAAGCTAAAAGAATCCACTGATCAAGCCGCAATCATATTTAGAGACGAGATAAAGAAGTGCCATACATATGAGGCGGCATGCAAAGAGTTGTTGAAGATAAATGAGGCGATGGTTGAGATGTAGAAGAAAAACATCGCCGAGCAGGCTCAAGAGATTGCTTCACTTCGTGAACAAGTCTCAAATTTGGATGCTGAGAAGAAATAGCCGGTGGTAGAGAAGGTAACACGGATGCCAGCTTTTCAAAGCTTTAAGATACCTTTACAAAGGAGATGAAGGGATCAGATGCTATGATTTTGGTCTTCTACATCAACTCCGTGCTATATCAACTCCGTGCTACATCAGAGGAGTCTTAGTTACTTGGGTCTGTTGTTCTCTCATATACTTGCCGTAGTCTGGGAAGAGATTCTAGACCGATTTCAAGACATAGGCGCCCGTTATATCGAAGAGGAGTTGGTTCAAGAATATATAAACAAAGAGTCCCATTAATCTTTATACGAGACCCAAGAGATCTTGAGACCGGAGAGGGAGTGAGAAGCTATTGATGCCGCGGTGGCCGCTAAGGCTATAACTTAGCAGTTTTCTTCAGGTCCTGATGAGTCATCTTCACATCCCCGTGTTGATGAGGGGATCGTTCCTACTTCAGTAGGTGTGCTTCTTTAGCCCCTCCTACTACTCTTGTGATTATGCAGCCATTAAACGAGGTCAAAATCGTGGGCTTTGAAGTTGTAATGCATGAACAAACCACTACGATAGGTATTTTTTTATCTCTCCCGTGTTCGAAGATTTCCAGTTAACGCCGGATGAAATTACCAAGATAACTACCCTTTATTATGACATTATAGATCAACCCTCTTTTCCTACCGAGCTATCTCCTCATCACGATGCCAGAACTATTGCTATTCTGGCTGCATTAGCTGTTGTTTCTGCACCCGGCTCGCAGCCTGGTCTGTGCTCCGAGCAAATTGCAATGCTACATGGTTTGGATGAGATATCTATATCTCAAGAGGAGGGCTTGGCAGCTACTGACACACAAAAGCAGGCGGATCAAGCTTGCCAGCCCGAAAACGTGGAGACTGAGTGGCCGATGACTGAGCAGTGGATGGCAACGGTGAAGAAGGGAAGGTTGAAGAGCAAAAAAGGTCGTTGAAGGGTTCTCATAAATCCCGCAAGCACAAAGGCAAAGGAGGGTCTTCCAATGGCAATGTTTCAGAAAGTGTGATCATTTCGGGAGGAGATTTGGAGAAGCTTGAGAAGTTGTCAATCAAAGGCAGGAAAGGCGGCAGGGAAGGTATGATAAGAAGCCATGATCTATCCTTGTATCTGTGAAGCAGAGCTTTTGCTTTTTTGGCTGCTTTTTGTACAAGTGTAGAGTCTGCACTTAGCATTTCCTTTTATTGTTGCAACAATGATGTTTGTATTTTCCTTTTCTTGGCCGATATTGTGTGGGTACATCCCCATTGTTTATTGTTGTGCATGAAATATTTATAAGTGATAAAATTATTGAAATTTTGATTGTAATTTCACTTGTCTATTTATCTATATTTCATGCATTGTTGCCTTTTATGTACTTTGTTTTTTATTCAACGTGATTTTGTACATATTAAGTGGTTATTGATATTTTTCCTATATTGTTTTATTTAGTCTCGTAATTATTACTAAAACTCTTTGTTTGGGTAATAGAATTGCGAAGTATTTGCTATTTTGGTTGAGTGTTGGTGTGTGCACCCTAGTTCATAGGACTGTTTATCCATACATATGATATGAGACTCGGTTCCCCTAGTAGTCTTTCAAATGCCGCCAGTCGAGTTTACATTGCAACTTCTATTTTTGGGAACTTCTGGTTTTATTACCCTCATTTTAGATATCCTATTTTGATTTCTGACTTGAGATATCCATGTAGCTTTTTAGTGGCTTTACGACAAGTGATTTACGCACTTAAGAATTTCATTAAGTAATTGATTATGTAATAGCAACATCGATTACTTGAAATATTGTTAAGTGATTCCATTGCAATGTCGACTTTCAGGCTATTGTGCATACACGCGCTCCTTGGAGAGTTAGTCCTTGGCTCCGGAACCGGTGCATGGCTTTTTGTAATATGAGAGTTCCTCGTCTTTTGATGCAATTTTGCTAATCCAAGTAATGTTGTGCGGCTTATGAAATGTGCATAGTGGGATCAAGGCTTGCTTGGTCGTAGTTTTGCAAACCAAGAAGCAACGCGTTGCTTACAAGATGCGCAACTTAGGTAATTGTGTTCGCTTGGACGTGATTCCCCAATCAAAGAGGCAGCGTGCGACTTATGAAATGCGCGGCCTTGAATCAGACCTTCTCGGTGTTACCGGAGCAACACAAGTTCTTAGAAAGTGGGGATCGAGTTCGGTTGATTCAATGGTTTGAGAGTGCATAGTTTACGAAATGTGTGGCTTTTATTCATCCCTTCTCACTATCATCGGAACAACACCGATTCTTAGAAAGCAAGGATCGAGTTCCATCAACCAATGGTTTGGGTCGATTTGCTTCCATTGACTCAACGAGTAGAAGAGGCATACTTGAGCACGGTTCCACTAGCTCAAGTAGCGATCAGATGTTTTTGAGCTGATTTGACCCCGTCGACTTGGCAGGTTACTTATGTGAACACAGTTTTATAGCTTAAGAAAGCAAAGCAATTTCATTAAATGAAATAAAAGCTGAGCAAGGTCTGCCTATTTACAATGCCTCTGGTATCCCGGGATGGCTTATTTGCGGAAATTAGGAAATACATAAGATAGTCCAAGATAAAGTAAAGACACAGTGATTTGTTGTTCCAAGCATGGGGAATTTGGGTTTTATCAAAGGTTGTTAGCTTGAGTGTGCCATCCCCTAGCTTTTGGCCGATCACATAGGGCCCTTCCCAGTTTGGTCGAATGCTTCTAGTACAGGGTAGACCCGTTTGAGTATAAGGTTTTCTACTTCGAAAGTACGGTTATGGACCTTGGAGTTGAAATGTCGTGCAGCCCTTTTTCGGTGAGCAGCAGTCCTTAGCTTGTCTTCTTCCCACTGCTCATCGACTATATCGAGCGACTCAAGCAGGAGCTGCTCATTCTGCCTTTGATTGAAGTTTTTCCTTTGATGAGAAGGGACTTCCAGTTTGACTGGGATCATTGCTTCCGAACTATATGCCAAGACAAACGGGGGGTGCCCGGTTGTAGATTTGTGCGTTGTTCTGTAAGCCCAAGTGCAGGTGAAAGTTCATCAACCTAATTTCCTTTAGCTTACTTCGTCGATTTTTGATGGTGGACTTGATTTTCTTGTTTACGGCCTCCCTTTGCCTGTTTTCCTGCATATGTTTGGCAGTAGAAAAGCTTTTCTCGATTTGGAAGCATTTGCAAATGTCTTTGAATTTAGCGCTTTCGATTGAGTCCTATTGTCCGTGATGATTTTTGCGGCACTCCAAACCTACAAATAATGGTTTTAGTGACAAAGTTGATAACTTTATTTGTGGTAATAGTGGCCAGCGGTTCCGCTTCGGCCCTTTTGGTGTAGTCAACAGCAGTGATAGCATACTTGGTTCCTCCTTTGGCTATTGATAATACACCAATCAAATCAATTCCCTAGATTGCGACTGGCCATAGGTTGACCATCTATGTTAGTTCTATTGAAGAAGTTCTTTTGATCTTACCAAACTTTGGCATATGTCCTACCGTTTGGCATAATTTTCTGCAGTGCGGTTGACCATTGGCCTAAAATACCCATAACAGAGAACTTTCTCTGCAGGGGTTTTCCCCCGGTGTGATCTCCGCGTCGCCTTAATGAACTTTACTAAGGATTTTGCAAGCTTTTCCACTGGTCACACACCTAAGCAAAAGGTAGAGAATCCCCTTCGATAGAGTATTCCATCCTTTATTACGAACCGTGGTGCCTTTTTAAGGAGCTATTTTCATTAATTCTTGTCTGTGGGGAGTGTTCCTCTGAGAAGATAGTCTTTGATCGATGTCATCCATGTCTCTGGTTCTTCGATCATCATCTCGCCTATGCTTGGAGCAGTCAGAGTTTCAATAGGACCAGTCTTATTAACCGAGCTTCTCTAGAGCTGGCCAGTTTAGCTAGATAGTCCGCTTTTGTGTTTTTTTCCCTTGGGATATGAGTTATGGTGTAGTGCTCAATGTCGTTAAGAAATTCCTGCACTTTAGATAGATATGGGGCGAGGTTCTCTTCCCGGGCTTGATATTAGCCTCTCACCTGCTAGACGACTAGCTGAGAGTTGCTATAGATATGTATGGACTTTATCCCGAGTTCCTTTACAACTTTCGGTCCGGCTATCAATGCTTCATATTTCGCTTCATTGTCTGTTGTAGGGAATTCCAAGCGTAAGGCATAACAAACGAATGATCCTTCGGGAGTTTCGAGGACGACTCTGCCCTCGAGCTAAAGTAGTTAGATGCACCATCGATGAACAACCTCCATTGTGTCTCCACTTTTGGAGTAACTTCCTTTTCGTTATCTCATACTATAAAATCGGCTATGAAGTCTGCCAGTGCCTGCCCATTGATTGCCCTTCGAGGATGGTAAGTGATTTATATTGACACAATTTAATTTTTCATTTGATAAGCCATCCAGAGGTCATGGGACGGTACAACACCTGCTTCAAGGGTTGGTCTGTTAGTACTTTGATCGGATGTGCATTGGAAGTATGATCGTAACTTTCTAGATGTGATCAAGAGGCAAAATGCTAGTTCTTCCAACTTCAGATAATTCTTCTCGGCTCCAATGAACCGTTTATTGATGTAATATATGGGTCGCTAGACCCTAGCTTGTTCATGTATAAGTGCGGTACACCACAAGAAAATTCATTTTAGCAGCACCAAATTGCAGCATTTTATATAAAACGTGGTTTATTATATCTCAACTCATACCTCAAATCATATTTATTAATTTATTATAGCTAAAACGCTCCTTCCCCCGACAACATATCACCTGCACGCTTTCTTTTTCACCCACGCTCGCTTCTGCTCTTCAATTAAAAAAATTCCCTCCTGAAATTCTTTTCCCTCTCACTTCCACTTTTCCCCCAATTTCTTTTCACTCTCAAATTCCCTGATTTCTTCCCTATGTGGATCCTTTCTTTCCTTCTCTCAACGCCGCTCCTCTTTCCTCCACATCCAAACATTGCGTCCTCCTTTTAATTTGTACCACTTGAATTAATTAGCCCACCTTTCAAATAACTCCTCAAATTTTTTGAAGTTAGATTCAGCATTCTCCTCTTCCATTACTGCTACACCACCGAGATCTAGAACATTCGCTCATTCCAAAACACCTTCATTCACCACCGTTTTCACCCAAACAGCTCCACTACGGCGCAAGCCAGAAGCTAGATTGTTCGTAATGGCTATAAGGCCGCGTTTCTACTCAAGTCAGGTGGTCCTTTGCTTATGGTCGATGCTGCTGACGATTTATAGTTCTGCTAGTTTGGTGATGCCTATTAGAGTATCCAAAGTCAATAAAGATACGTTCTTTGCCCTTGATCTCATCATATTTAATGCTTGCTTATTTGAGTAGTTGTCTAATATCTTGTATGATTAATTCCATACGAAAATTCGGGTAGAGGTGAAGTTGGAAAATGTCTTTTGCAATGATTCTATGGATGTAAATTATATTCACCTGCAATCAGCAGTTCATAAATATATTTTTATGCCTGTGTTCAATGCAACGGTCAGAAATGAGGTCTAACTTGTTAAGATGTTGCATGCTTGATAAAATACCATTGAGATGCAATCAAACTATGATGAAACATAAAACAGGTTGCACATAGTAATGGTATACAATACATGATCAATAACAACTCATGATAGAAATTATGCTGCATGTATCATTCCATTTGAGAAACATGAGTAGATTATTTATATGTACTAATAAAGTTACTCCATCTACTATACATGAATACAGACCACACAGAAAAGGAATATTTTAAATTAAGAATAACCTATATGTTCAGCTGGATTAGTAGAAATGTTCATGGGCTCTGATATGCAGCCTAGCCTACACAAATAAAATAGGCAAAAGACAGTTCCAATGCAATTTTATTGTAAGTTTGGGTGAGTACATAATGTTAATGTAAACCATATTATACAATATGTGAGAAGCAACTAGTCATGAATAATATGTGGATTGCGTATGAATTTTCTTGATATTAAAGTTGATATATTGTTACTACTAAGTGGCAATCTAATAGCAAAAACAAAATGAAGACTTAAATGCACATGAAGAACATACCTGGATTAGTTTGCAAATTTTCTAGACGAGGTACTGGGAGATTGTATCTTGAATTAAGCAAACATTAAACATTAGAATCAAGCTTCCTTTTACCTTTTTCATGTATGATGAAAAAATTCATACGTTATTTAAAGACCCAAAAGTAGCAATAGACATAAATTTTAGCCTACTAGGTTTCCAACAAAGCTAATCATAACCCCCCATTGCTTTTGGTCTTTTCTTGCGGTTGTTGTTGAATTATATTTGTTAGCATTTTTTATTGAATTCTAAGTTTTTTCTTTGAAACTTACAACAAAAAATAAATATGTTCCCATAGTAATTACAAACAGAAGCCTATTTTTGTTAGAAAAAGGATTAGCCTAGCAAATTCAAAAGGTATTGGGTTATGTAACTGTTGAGAACTTTTGAACATGCCAAAAAAAAAAAAAAAAAATCAAGTACTGCCAAGTTCAGTGGTTGGTAAAATACAAAAAAAATCAATGAATATAACCACTCACTCAACTACTGCTAATTTTAAAAAGTTGAAACTACATGAGTCTATAGCAAATACACTAATATACTATCATACAATTGGAGTAAAAGAAAATCCAAATTAAGCATATTATGCACAACCATCAAAAATTTAGGGCAGAAGAGAGTACTTGTACAAACAATTAAGCCTTATTATCGCAGAACATCAGCAGAATTTGTTATCGGACAAACATATTGTAAGATCAGGGTTGAAAATATTCATTAGAATGATAAAGCTTGTAACTGTAAAACTTGAAATAGACAATGACATGGTTGATTGCATACCGACATGATTACCTTAGGATAAACAGCGCATTAACGTCGCAGAATTAGGAGACGCAGAGCAGTTGTCTAGCGTCTTGTATGATTGCTTACTTAATTCTAGTGTTTAGTTTGTCCAGTTTTGCTAATAGAGCACACATTGGCATTTTTGGTACCACTTGATTTCTGTTTGCTTACTAAGTTTAATTTCATTGTATTTAGTTTATCTACTTAATAGATATATTAGTTCATATGAATAAACTTGCATCAATTGTCTACACGCTGTAGTAGATGTGGTACTGTTGAGTTATTTAATTTTGGATTGTTTAAATTCAGATGGATGCTTTATTGACATTTTATTTATTTCTATTATTTCAATTGTTTCAGTATTAATTTTACTTGTATAACTAATTACTATTTCTACTATATATAAAAAGATTCTTATTTTTTTAGATCCAATTCACCTATTTTGGAATGACATAATTATCTTTTCTTGTATCGAGTTATTTCCACTTCCCTCCTTATAATTTATTTTTATTAAGATGTTTCATTTATCTGTATTTTAAAGTTGTAATTTTATACATACGAGTATATATGCATGTCCAGATGGACCTGCATTTAATCACGACGTGCATTCATTTACAGTTGCACCAATGGAATTAAATTTGACAGTACCATTTGCAGCATAAATTGAACATGAAGCAACGATAAAAAAGACCGAGATAACTGAAGAACATTCATAGAGTCAATAACTTGAAAGCATTCATAGTTTTAGCATTGGTTTCTTTTCTTTTGGTTTATTATTATATAATAATGGAAATGGAAATAATACTTTTATTTTTACATGCATATGATCTTTTAGCTAATGTGGGTTGTGAGCAAAAAGTAACTAAATACATCATCACTTCATAATTCCATTAATAGCGTGAAATTAATAAGTAGAATTTCCACTGTGATTTTTTGAAATTCCAAATTTGAAAGTTGATTCTGATATACAACCATGTTTATATATATTTTGATATTTGAAAGTTGGCTTCAAATAATTATTGTTATAGCCTGTTTGGATGATCACTTAAAGATCCCATTAGAGTCGTTGGCAGCTTTTATGATTGCAAATATATATATGAAAGATCCAAATAATAACTTCTAAAGTAATGAAAGTGTTCATGAATTAATTTGACATTGTTTCCATCAGTATTTATCACTGTATTTTAGTGTTCTTTAACTATGTAAATCAATGGTACTGCTTTTATTTCATTCTAAGTTATTAATCATTAGTGAAATCATATCGTTTATTTTGCATGTCATGTTTTTGGTGCATAAAAGATAAATATACAAAAATATACCTCAATTATATACCACCACTAATCCTGTATTAAATTTATACCTTAATTTTTCAATATTAATTATAATTAATATTCTTGACAACCAAACTAATAAGGGATTTTAACTATTTCTAACATATTCTTGTTTTCTTCGATATACATGGTTTTATAGGTGTCTGTAGCCATTAATTATAGTATGCGTGCATGAGAAGATGCTTGTATCTATAACTCCATATGAGTGTTACATATAGTTATTTGTACACACATTTTCACAACCAAGATGACTGAAGCTCTGCATCAGATTGAGATCGGAACCCCATTCATATAAGTGTGTAAGCTCTAAAAGCTCTCAAAATTTCCTCTTTGCCTTACAATACTTAATTTCTTTGAGTTATTTATAGATTTCTAAAGCATTTTGTTTCTATGACGGTAGTAAATATTTGGCATGTGAAGTTGCCATATTATTTTTATGGTGGCCTCTTTTCCATTGCTATTATATCCTTGTTTCATTTTCTGTTAAGATAAAATCTGCAAACCCATGGAAGTTTTAGTGTTATAGAGGGAATTATAAATGTATCTCACCTATAATTTCACTATTGGAGACATTTATGTAAATGTATTTTGAGTACATTGAAACATTCATGCAATGCATGAATATTTGTTGAGATGAAGAAGTCATAGTAGAAAATGTTTCCGCTTTAGCCATGGTCACATTCAATGTATTTGATCTTTTGGTATCAAAAATGTCAACGTGCTTCAAAGTAATGAACAACCAATTTTAAATTATTTGAATCTATTAATTAACAGAACTACTACTTTCAAAATGTACGAATGCTGTTATGGTGCCTCAAAGAACACATGAATCAAGAACTCACAAATGATGCCACAATCAATTTTGAAGGAAACAGGTGTCATGGGCTCATGGAGGCAGTAACACATCTCCAGTTTTATTTCAGTTGTAGAAAGAATTTTTGCGATGCTAAATACTGAGCAACATGTCTTTTATATTTCAATTCAGAGTGAATCCCAAAATTTGTATGTTCATATCAACATTTTGGAAGTGCCATGACTATAGCCTACCCTTTAATAAATAGTTGACAGAAGATTTCATACTTCTCCATTATCTTAATTTTGCAATAACAATAACTAATAGCGCACCACTAAGAATAAGATCAAAACCAAATAGCATATATGTTCCTTATGAACATCAGAAATCCACAAACGAAAAGAAAAGAACCTGTTATAATTTGAAAAAAAGAGCATAAATCTATGGAGAGAAGTTATCAAGATAAAAGCTACCATTTTTACATATATGACGAATACACACAGAGAATAATATATTACTGGAAGGAAAAAAAAGGAATAATATATAGCGGCACCGAGGTAGGGAGAACGAACTTTGAATATAAACTCATTCTGGATGCTCCATAAATGCATGCGCAAAATCTCAGATATTAAGCTAGTATTTTTCCATATCTTCTCTTTTAGCATCTTTGTCCAAAAATGATAATAGTCCTCCTTTTGTTACTATTCCATAGTATACTTTCCTGTCTCTTCCTACATAGCTGTCTGTGAAGCATGTAAAACAGCAGGAGAAGCTACAGACTATAAGAATCCCTCCATTCAGGTACCTGTTTTACAATTTACGTATATCATATTACAAAGAGTGCAATTTGTAGTGTGTGTATATATGCCATAATATGGTCTAAAATATAAATAATTACTTGCTAAGGGTATGGCAATGTCCATTATTGCGGAGAAGAGAGCTTAGAAACTGAAAAAGAAACAACGTTCCACTTGGCAGCAGTTTTATAAGGTCTCCAGCTCCTTTGAAAACTCTATCGTCCATCATCAGCTTATTAACTCTCTTTGTATGCAATTTCTCCATCAATCTTCCTTTCTAGTATTAAGCTTCCTCTGTTTTTATTTCCTTTTTGCATAAGAATTTTGTTATCCTCTGCTATTTATAAAGGAATTTAATGTGACGTTATTTTTGTTTTAATCTCTCCATCAATTTGTATTCAAACTCTCCACCATATATGCCTCTTGTAAGTTAAGATTATATGAGATGGCATTGCTTTAAACTTATTACAAATGCAACGTTATTTTACCAGATACTTCCTTTTAAGGAAAAAATATATAATGGACCAGATTCATTCAGTTGAATTCCTAATTAAAAGTATTAGAACATAAAGTAAAGCAATCATGGAAACTGTTGGATAATGAAGGTAGCAGATGCAGTGAAGTAAGAAGTAAGAGTTTGCTTTTAGTTGTGTCTTCAATTATTAGATATCTTTGTTAAGCTAATTAATTAATTTTAAGAAAGGTGTTTGAAAGAAACATGGCTATAGTTTACTTTTAAGTGTTAAAATTATACATGATGAGATATACATGATGGGCAAATTGGATAGTAACTGAATAGAATAAATTACGAAGGATGATTCCAATCTTTATAAAAAATAATTTTTAATGCAATATATACATGATATTCTTTTCAATAACCATTGGTTATATGGTAAGAGCAACTTCCTATTTCAGTAAGCATACATAACCAATAGAGAAGCATAACAAATGTGAAGTTGTGAAATTGTATCAAAATTAGCACTATATTTCTATATTAATTGCAGAAATGTATTAATCATCATATTAACCTGAAATAAAGATAATTTTAACCATTAAATTATCATATTAACCATTGATTATATTTCTATATTTTTGTCCACCCTGAAATAAAGATAATTTTAACCGTTAAATTCCATAAAAAATCGCTTATCAGATGCGCTATCATAGTAGTAAAATCAAGGTCATAAATCAAAACATTGACCTGAAACTTGCAACTAATTAAGTTACTTCGTCAGGCAGCCTATCTCTATGGATATTTTACTTAGTTACAAAAGCTAAATTCTAGATGATCCCTAGCATTTTGTTCAAATATACACAAAATCAATTTCCACCACAACTTAGTTAATCCAGGCGATAATATTTTACAAATACAAAAGCTCTTTATCAACCCTGTCAGCATAGTAACACAACAGGGTGTTGTTGTAGCCCGTAGGCTGCCACAAAGCAATCTAATATGTATTATCACATAATCTGTATTTAGTAAACTGTTAATGCAATCCTTAAATGTTCAATTTCTTAACTTTGAAATAAATTTTGAGCACGCTTTGCTAGTTTATTAATCATCTGTATATTATACTCTCATGCCAACAATGCACCCACACATGAATATAGATGAGATGCTAGTGATTTGTGAGAGTATTTGTGTAAATTGAATGATAATTGAAATGGTGCTTTTGGGTGTCGTTCAATGAATTGTACCGATAGGCCATTATAACATAATCATCACATAAATAACTACAAAATTTATAATAATTTTCAAATCCAAAAACCTTCCATAATTGTAAAATAACAAATAATAAGGTTAATGTGATCATTTAAGCCATAGGATGACATTTTTCTTTTTCTATTACTCCTTACTTGCTCAATACCTATAAGATATTTCTGTAGTAGTTAGAGATCACATTAACCTTAGAACAAAATTGGTGGTAAGTTTGCAGAGTAACACTGATGCAACTACGCTCAAACTGGAATCAATGTATTTCTGCTTGCAAATGAAACTCCTAACCAATTATGCTGGTCATAGTTGCTACTGATATATTGGAATAAATTAAAAAGATAAGTAGATTGTGGTTCGCTTTACCTTTGACAGCAAATTTAGAAATAGATCAACCACCAGCAATATAAAGAATAACATGAATTAGAATATTTCATTAAACTTAACCATAATCGGACAAAACCGACAATTGATTATAGATCTTGAACAGTATTCGTTGAACTAACCTTAATCGCAGCTAAATAGCCGGAGAAGAGGGTGGATTTGAAAGCTTATAGAATAACCCTAGTTTGTGGGATCGCACCGATGCTAGAAAAGATGATGGATTAGGAATCTTACGGGACTGAGCAGCGGTCGGTCGCGGGAGAAGGCGATGGGGAAGACTATGGATGTTGAGTCGAGTTGGATGTGGAGAACGGTAGGAGAAGAACAGAGGGAGATATGAGTGTGGTGTCTTTTTAGGTTTTTTTTTTAAAATTTTAGGAGAGAACGACAGGAGAAGAACAAAGGCAAAAAAAGAAATGCGAGAAGAAGCGAGGCAGAAGGGCATTTCTGGTATTTCAAAAAGACACGAATGAAATTAGTTAGGGGAATTCTCTTTATTAGTAGTAAAGATTAAATTTTGGTTTAAATAGAAACTAATGTTAAGTTAGGTTAATCTTAATCTACGATGGCAATATGCAACATCAAAAGAACAACCAAACACAAAAGTAACGCTAGTGATAATTTGCAACAATGTTAGAAATTATAAAAAATGCAGTAGTTTAAACAATAAGGAATACCTAAAAGTAGTCTGCTGTAAACATTGCAGTAACAAATGATGCAATGCAATATATTGGACTGCCTATGTCTACCTGCAAATGCAAACAAAGAGTTAGTTAAGTCTAAAATACAATGTATCGCCAATATTGATCTTAAATTTAATAAACTGTTCTTCATATTTTCCTTTTCCTGTAACTTACACATTAAAATAGAAGCACATTTAATTATACAATGTATATTTAATTGATTATGATCTCTGTGCAGCTGCTAAATGTCAAATACCCCATTCAAGCTTGAATTTGGTTCTTTTTTAGTTTCTCAATCATCTGTTGCATTTAAAGCTGGTATCAAGGTTCCATTGTCCTATTATAACCGTTGGCATTATCCATAATATTACCGCTAGATTCAAGAGCCACATCTGAAGGGTTGTTGTAATTGCATGTTTTGAGTGAAGCAAAAACACTAATATAGTTATTATGCCAAATTTATATGCTTATTTTTATAGGAAATACGGAATCAAAGCAGTAAGCACGTAGGATACCCAACACAAAATATCATGAATGATGATATTATAATTAACATCGTGACCGTTACTTACGAATATGTTAAATTGTTGTGACTTAAAATTATCTGTAAAAGGGTTAATTCTGCACTTAAAAACATTTATTATCTTTCTCAAAGCTTACACTTCAAATTCCGTAAGATTCGTTTCAAAATTAATCAACAACAAACTCAGTAGTCCTTGATTAGTAATTCAGGCTCAGCAATCTCTATGGAGTTCTCTATAACCTATAGCAAATGTTGTGCAAAAATACCTTTAATAAATCAACCTTTGATGTTCTAGGTGATGATGTAGCTTTGAAGTGTTGTGTAATTCTCTATAGCCTACAGCAAGTTGCTGAATGTCAAGTACACCAAGTATACAGTCCTGTCCTATTAATTATAACCCAACATATGAAGTATAAAGATAATGAGAAAAGCTTATTGGCCATAATCTCTTCTCGAAATCTCTTCCTAGAAGCACTATCAGAAATAAAATACTCTCCGAAGTAGCATTATTAGGAAATTACACATAACAACTTGCACTATAAGTTATGACTCAGGTTTCATCCACCAATTCATTATAACGTTATAGTGAATTCATACATCTACTTTTCTATCTAAACATGCATTAAACTTTCCTAATTATAAGAAATTGGATATCATAGAATCAATATTTGTTTACATCATATACGGATGGATATAAAAATAAATAGCAAAGATAAATTTTTCAATTTAATTTTACAGGCATAATTGGTTCCAATTTTCAATTGAAATTTTAAAAACAAAAGTGGATATCAAAATCAGTTAGAGAGTGGAAAAAATTAATAGAATTGAATTAAAATAAATAAAACACTTTGATTTCGTAAACTCCATTTGTTTAAAATATATATATAATTACGCTAGCATACAAAACTTGTAGTAAAAAAGAATGATTTTTAGAGAATGAATTAATGATAAAACTGAAATAAAATAGACCAAACTCTCTGGTTCCGTTATCTATTGA
This sequence comes from Allium cepa, assembly GCA_030765085.1. Lineage (NCBI taxonomy): Eukaryota > Viridiplantae > Streptophyta > Magnoliopsida > Asparagales > Amaryllidaceae > Allium > Allium cepa. The sequence continues at coordinate 820,161,420 of CM060929.1, forward strand.
TAAATTTTAATTAATTTAAGCACATCAAAATTAGAGAAACAAAAGAAATAGAAGGAAAATAAAAAATTAATCATATATGATTTTCTTTGATCGATTTCTCTTTAAAAAAGCATGTTGCCAAAGAACTAATGTAATTGAACCTTAACATTCAGTAGGTAGAGAAATAAAATGATTCATTTTTAATTAACTCCTTCAAAATCGCATGAAAAAATAAGTCGAGTATGTAAGCAACTGAACAGTTCAAGTAATACTGGCCCTAAACTAAAATTAAAACATATTATTGTAAAAGACAAACCAATGTATAATATATTACAACTTTATAAGTGGTAAAGAAATAAGGCATAATATATCACTACCACAACTTTATAAGTGGTAAAGAATAAGGCATAATAAGGCACTTATATAGCAAATGTACTTAGGACTGCGTAATTAGTTGAATATGACAAAAGAGTATTTATAACCAAAAATACATGATACTAACGATCTGTTGGAATCATTACTTTTGGTTGGGAGTCTCCATGAACAAAATCAATGATATAAAATATAGTTAAATTAATTCTAAAAGTAACAACAAATTTATAGATGGCAATTGAAAGCTTGAAATATTGATATCTAAAGTGAACATAGTTATAAATTTAACGTAATATGATCTTGTATCTGTTTAAGTATATTTTGTGGACCTATGTATGAGAATTCCAAATGAACTTTACCATTTGAAAGACCTAACACAAAATTATTAATTTTTTGTAAACTTTAAATAAATGTTACCCCATACCTTTATGCATCCATTATCCATAACTTTGCATCCAGAAAAGTCATTCCTATTATAGAAGAATTTGGCATGAGCATTTTTTCAGTTTCCTAGTTTTTTTTTGAGCTTAAGATTCCCAAGAAATACACATGCAAAATTCATCAAGTCAGTAGAAATCAATAAGAGGCTACATAAAATTAATCAAAGAACAAATAGATTTAGTAGAGGCAGTATAAAACTAATATTGAGGGAAGCTAAGCCGTTTCAAAAAAAAAAATAGTGAAAATATTCGCTACTGTGTTGAACATTGCACTGAACAATCACCCATCAATTACTAAAGAGCATACACAAAAACATGAACTTCCCTAAAAATATTTGCTATTGATCAATTCGAAGCTACAAAGGATAGCAATGCCCAGCCTAAACTATAGCCTCATCCGCGTCCTAATTCTCTCTCGCACACACAGAGAGAGTTTATGTTTGCTTCCTACTTTAATACTTAGTTTAGTTAACAAAATAGATTACATCAAAAATTCTAGCTTCTATATTTACTCTTGTTAACAAAATAGATTGCATCAAAAAATATGATGATAAAAAATTATATTCTATTGTTCGTTCTCGTTTAAGGGAAGATTATTTAGTTCATATAATTTCTCAATATTTTTAAAACATGAAATTGTTTAGTTCATAGCTAGATAAATAGATCATATGCAAAACCACTTCAATGGAAGCAAATTTATCGCAAACACCAAATACACACATAGCTAATTAAAAATGAAATGTGATAAAAACTACAAAAACTTATAAGGCCCAAAAGTTTACTGTCAATTAACCGATGTTGTACCATTTCCAAGCAATCCATAACTAAAAATGAACTTAACGGCTTTATCAACGGTCTTTGTTAAATTTACTGATGCCAATTGTAAATGTAGTGGTAACAAAACATTAAAATCATTCATAACGGTGAAACTACTGATTATTAATAATAAAAACAATTGTTGAAGGATACAATCATCACCTAAAGTAGAAAATTATAGTGGAAAAGACGGAATCATCTCAAACCACAAATCACGGCACCTAATCGTAAATGAGATTAATGTAATTTTTGTTGATTAGGAAAAAAAGGAATAATTTATACAGCTAAACCTCATCAGTGTTAACAATTTTTTCAATTTTAGTTAAATTTGGCAAAAAATTCGCAGCAAACATATCAACCTATGAAACTTCAAATAGAGGAAAAGGTAAAACAGCAAGCATCAAAGCAGTTGGGTATCACTCATCCCATGAGATAATCAACGACATTCTATTGTCAAAAATGTAAAAGCAACCAAAAAAACATAACAATGTTAATCGTAACAATTTCAAACTGAATCCAATATAAAAAAAAATCAGACTACAGTGGAATATAAAATAGCTTAACATTGTGGCTCATTTCACTACATTTTAGGTTTTTTTAACGCTATCAGATCGTTTAACTTTGCAATACAGTAACAAACTATTTAATGGTAAATTATCAGTGTAGCTACTGTAATCGGTCAAATAATTATTAACCATAACTGTAATCATCTAGTAAAGTAGATTTTTCAGATTCTATATCAAGTTAAAATATTTTCAGTGTTGAAAATATCAAACAATTTACTATACACGTTTCAGTGTAGCTACTGCAGTGTCAAACAATTTGACAGTGTTGTAAAAACACCTAAAACGTGGAGAAATGCCCAAACACATTGTCGGCTGTAGTGTAGCAACAATGGTAAAAAGGGACGAATAAAAAAAAGTGTAGAAGTATAAAAAATACATAAAATAGTCGAAGTTCGGTATGCAAGGAGCAATATGCAAGGAATCGGAGCAGCAGAAGTCGACGAACTTGAGGAATCGGAGCACAGTAAGGTAACCCTAATCTACAAAATCGGTCAATTGCTGACAGCATAGCGGTGGACGAAGTGCAATTTACAGCAACAGACAGCTTAGGTGATTAGACGTTGGCGAATGTTTAGCGTCTATAATGTATTAGCGACGATGAGGACATTGATGATTAGAGGGTTAGGTTTTTTATGAAGCAATAAAGTGAAGTGCGAGACAGAGTGAAATGGGGAAGGATATGAGAGTAGCTCGAAGGGCATTATCGGACATTCCAAAAGACACGGTCGAACACAGCTCATTGAAATATTATTATTAATAGTAGAGATATGATCTGAAGTTATTTGTAGTTGCAACAAAATTCTCTGTGCAAATGACTATTTAAATTAAATCCCTGTTTTTGGGAGAGAAAGCCCAAATCAAATTGTACTTGAAAGCTAAACTCCTACAAAAATTTGTTAATGGTGAAAAATGATGTCATTCAATAATAACATACTTAAATAACAACCACTCATAACTATGTAGTGCACAAATCAATTTTTAACTTTAGAAAAAGGTTCCAAAGTGCAAGTTGGCCTGCATTGCATGTTTTCAAAAAATACGGACCTGAATTGGCGTATTGATTTTCTTACAATCACATCAGAAATATGATTGGGTACTCAAATCCCAATAGTGATCTTCTATTCGCAAAAACTGGCTTTGTTAATCAGATAAGCTATAATTTCAAATATAAATTGTATTTGAACCAGCAGTAAATATTTAAATAGTATCAAAAACCATATAAATCAGTTGTATTTAGTTGTTAATTTCTTATTATATGTGTATTTTGTATTAACTGGGTGCCTAGATTTAAATAAGCCATGACTTTGTTTTATTTAGATTAACACACACACACACACACATATGTTTAAGATTTTATTTATCTATTTACAACACATGACAAGTGGTGCATCTGTCAAATTTTTTATATCAGAACCTGAAGTCGAACCTAACACCATGGAAACTGGATAAATTAACTTGACCACTTCTATTAACTTCTACCGATCATTCTAACTTGAACACCTACATTCGCTTCTACCAATCATTCTTTATTTCTCTGAAATTTTGTTTAAAACTAAGATTTTTTCCAATCATTCAATCTTCAAACGAGGTATCTGCAGACCTCTAACCTTGCTTTATTTTCATCCATGCAACTTAATTCAATGGCATATCTTACGCAATAAATTAGTAACTTTTTAACAAAATGTGTATTTGATTTTAAGTACAATGGTGAATTTAATAAGAGTAACATAATAAAGACACTGTGAATATCTTTTTGGCCGTTCATTATATATATATGGGATGTACACACATATTTAAGCATACACACACGAAGGATACATAGAATGAGTTTACACTTGCTTGAAGCAGATTTTAATAGAATATTTATAATTTTTGGTGTAATTTTTTTTGTTAATATGTATTTTCATGAACGATTTTGATTGCTTTAAATGGGTTTATGATAAATGAATTTCCTATAATGACCATATTAGGTAAGGGTCATCAATGCAGACCTATTTTGATTGCTTATACCATTGTTATCGATATTGTGATCATGGTTAACGTTATTCCAAATGATAACTGAAATTCTGTTTTTGATGGTTTCTGTTTGATTTTTATTTTTATTTTTTGCTTTGATGTGCAGGGACCAGTTGAGAAGGTAGCAGAACATGAGCAGCAAAACCAGCGGAGTAAGAAATTAGTCTACTTCCCGTATGATTCTTGATTTTTTTAATCTAATAATAATATTTAAAATTGAATTTGTGTTTCAATTATTTCTCAGAGCACCTAATTTGGGTTTAGACTAGTTTCGAGTCCTTGACAAAAAGAGAATCAGATATTTATTTGCATGTCAATAATAGAGATCTGCTCAGTTTGAATAGTAAAAATATATCACACAAACGCAATACGAACTAACATACTAAGTCGTCGTGTATTTGAAAAAAGTGTGCTGTATAATTTTTAATTATGCTGAATTTAACTAAGTGAATCATACATATATTACAAGCGTGCAAGTGGTGCTGTCTAGATCACAAACAAAGTAAGGATATTTTTTGCAGTTCTTTTCTGGATGTCATTATTTTTTCGGGGCACCCCAATGTAACAAATTTATTTAAACTTGTTTATACTCACAAGTTCAATTTTTATAAGCTAACAAGGTTTTGAATTTGCAATTGCAAGAGCATCCCAATGTATCAAGTTTATAAATAGCTAGTTAACTATGTTTTATAAAAATTAAACGGGTCTATAATAATATAATAATAAATTAATTAAGTTTATAAAAGTTAACCAAGTTTTATAAAAATTCAATAAATTATAAAAATTAACTAAGTATTATAAAAATATAACTAAATAATAATATTATTACTGAATTTTATGAAAAATTAACTAACTAGAATAATAATAAATAATTTTATAAAATTAACTAAGATTTATATTAATAATAAATTAATTAAGATTTATAATAATAATAATTATTATAATTAAACGAGTCTATAGTAACAATAATATGGTAATAATAATGAATTAACTAAGTTTATAAAAAGTGACTCGGTTTTATAAAAATTCGAAACTAAGTATTATCAAAATATAACCAAATAATAATAATAATAAATTTATGAAAAATTAACCAAGTATAATAATAATTATTACCATTATAATTTTTATGAAAAATCAACTAAGTATAATAATATTAAATAAATAATTTATAAAACTAACTAAGATTTATAATAATAATAATAATAATAATAATAATAATAATAATAATTAAACGAGTCAATAATAATAACAGTAATAGTAATAATAATAATAATAATAAATTAACTAAGTTTTATAAAAATTCAACAAGTTTATAAAAATTAACTAAGCATTATAAAAATATAACTAAATTTTAATAAAATAACTTAATAATAATAATAAATTTTATAAAAAATTAACTAAGTATAATAATATAACAACAACAACAACAGTAATAAATTAAAAATTAACTAAGTATACAACAACAACAACCACAATAATAAATTTTATAAAAAACTAACTAATTATAATATTAATAACAATAACAATAACAATAAGTGAACCCCGAAGGTCTGACAGCTGCATTTGGCAAATGGGCATCCGTTGTGGCATCTCGGTTACACAGAGGTCTCTTCTGCAAGGTATGACTTCTTTTTCAATTTTAGGGTGAACGCATCTTAATTAACTGATATAAGTTCATCCATATACCCCTTCATTTTACTGGAGAGCAGATTAGTTATGATTTTATGCAAGACATTGCAACAGACAACAGGCTTAAAATCTGAAATATTTCTAGGATTAGATACTTTTGGGATGAGTGTAACTAAGGTGTGATTGATTTCCTTCACCAGTTTACCTCTCTTGAACATGCTAATTACAGCCTCGTATAGATCAGCCTTAATAATGGCCCAATGGAATTTATAGAATTTTGCTTCAAATCCATCTGGTCCAGGCTACTTTCGTTTTTGGTTTTAAAGGTTGTTTCTTTATCTTCTTCCATAATAACTGGGCAATAACATTATTTGCACTTTGATGCGTTAATACCTTTTTTATAATAACATTGGCTGGTCTTATATCATCATGGTTTGTATCATTGTACAAATCAGCGAAATATGTAATAGCCTCTTCAGCTGACTCATATTCACTTTGCATCAAAGTCCCACTTCCATTTATGAGTTGATTGATCTTGTTTTGGTTCCTCTTTTGGACTATGAACATAAAAGAATTTTGTGCATTTGTCACCCTCCAATAGCCACTTAAACTTTGGTTTCTGTCTAAGCTCTTATGCATAGGTAGTTAGCATATGTTGCAGGCTAATTCTACTTCTTTTGTGCTATGTGAGCAATTGTTCATCTTCTGTGTCTTGTGTATATTGCATTGTTATGCTCTCTGATCTTGTCACACCTCTGTTTAACTAATTACCTGTCTTTGCTCCACTCCTTGAGTTTGTTTTTGACATTCTTCAATTTTATAATAAAAGAAAATAATGCATTGCCTTTATGACCTGTGCTCCATCCATTTGCAATTTTATGAGAGTAATTTTCGATGCTGACCCATGCATTGTTTTATTTGTATAGTTTTCTTTTGTTTGTCTTATTCAAATTTTCCAAAGAATTCATTGTCGATGAAAATTTTATCAATTATGCTTCTGATCATATAGTATCTACCACCTCTCCATGTTAATTTTTCACCTGTAATACATGGTTCTTGAAGACCGGCTGATATTAAATAGTTGAAGAGTTCGTCATTTTAAGTTTGATTCATGCTACCGCAGCTTCCACCCACCCTGTCTTCAGCTAGCAATACAGTGTTGATTTCCCCCACCACCAGGCATGGCTATCTGATTTCATTAACTTCATCTTTAATATATTTCCATAATCCAGATCTGTAACTATGATTGTTACTTCTGTAAACTAATGACTTTATTTGATGATAACAATGGTTCATTCATATTCAATATTGTCTATTGAGTATGATGCAAATATCGATCATATAGTATAACAAAAGGAAAATTTTCATCCTAATCCGTTTATTTTACTTCAGCCGCATGTTCCTAACTACTACTTTTACATTCAAAAATTTATTTACAGTATTTTTTTAAAATACAGTTGGTCTCTAAAGCAATTTGGTTATCTACAACGATTTTGAAAGAGAAACGGAATAAATTAAAGATGTGAATAGATTGGTCTCTACAATATTTGGGTATCTCTTTCCATATTTGACTTTTAATACAGTTTTTCTTCTTCTATCCATTCGCTTTTTGAGATTTCTATGTTACCTACTGTGGTATGAATCTCTATCCTTTCACTATTTATCACTATTTATACTTCACTATATATATCATATTAAAACTACCACTCCTAATTTTTCTTTAGCCTTATCAATATCTTTACCTCTCCTGTCTACTTTATAACATGCTGATTGTATATCAACACTTATTTCACTTTATTTACTATCTGTTAATAATAAAGTTTAAAGGTATGAACTAGCTTACCCTCATCTCCTATTTCAATACTCAGCTGCCTATACCGCTGTAGCTGTACGCAGCACCACTGATCTTTTGACGTAAATCTACAGTACGAGCCCCTAGATAATTGTTAAGTTGTTACTGCATGTTTATCAACACTTCACTTGATCAAGGATATGGATAGTAATTCACTAATTATAAACCAATACTGATTGATGAAAACTATTGTCTTGCATCTTTCATGCTTCTTAATTCTTGATCAAATCTGTACTTTGAGTTCTGACTAGCATAACAACTATATAAATATCAGACTGTCCATTATATATACTATATGAATAGTTTTGGATCAACACAAGAGATGTAGCAAATTGCCTCCATTCAAAACTAGGGCCTCTACTTGCCTCAAATTAAACCTGTTCTGGTATCTTTTAAATAAGCATAATTAAAGTAATCAATTAATGAAATAATACCTTGAGGTATAAAAGTATAATTTTAATGGCATTAATATTGAAAACCTTAAATATGGACCACGGTTAAAGTCACTGTCCGGTCTGGATAACTATAATATAGAACTTTCAACATTATCTTTATCTTACTACTTTTACCCCTTCACTATTTTATTTATAATTTTTCTACTCTTAATTGTATGATAAACTAGGTTGGAATCCGTACTTTCCACATGGGCGGTTGTTGGATTTGATGTTTGATTTATAAGGTGCATGCAATTAGTTGAATCGTTATAAGGCGTACAGTATACATCGCCTATGTTTTACTGTAATATTGTCTCATTGGTTAATTATGAAAATAGTAGTGCCAGTAGTTTCTAAAAGATATAACATACCGAAGTTTAGTATTGCAAAGCAGTAGTGCATTAGTGGGATATAGTTGAAACATATGTAGACATGATACATATGAATACGCAGATGTGGTTTGAGTACAAATTTGATTTTATAGCTAAATTTCATAGATAAAATGTAGGCAATCATAGCTGTAAATAGAACCGTGGATAATTTTGAACCATAATGAGTGTGAAAACAACCTTTGTTAATCCAAACTCATAGAAAATGCAGATAATTTAGAAGCGACTAACCAACTACATCAGTCATAAAATAAATAGGTACAATACTATTAACATACTAAAATGTTAGGGAAGAAGATAACATAAAGTAAGTCAATGCATCCATAGTTCATTAACTTATGAAACATATTTGCAATACCAATTATAACTTTAAGAAGTAAATTAATACAGACAATTTCATAGATAATTATGTTTAAAGTGTTTATAGAGTGGCTATAGACACATGTGTATAACTTAGTGTTTATGCAGTTAAGTATTATTATTGCACAGCCGTAAATAATCAATTATATATGGGGTGTTAGTATTCTTTAATGATTAGAGATTACTATTTGCTTAGATAAAGTACCTTTGAAGGCATAATAGAATAAAAGTAGTTCAACACATATGTGTTGCAGATTCGGGTACAAACTAACACATTGGAAACATAAAGACACAGAGTTCAAAATAAATCCGGGTTAAAAAACAAAAGAAGTAAAAGTGCAGGTGAAAACTGATTTTAATTAAAATCAATTTATCAAGCATTGGGCCATTGTCATTAATAATCTTCATTGTAGAATTAAGCAAGGCATTGGGCCATTGCCTTCTTATCCAATTAATAATTGATAATCTTCATTGTAGAATCCGTTCCCTATGTTTGGTTGCTATGGCTACTACTTTCTAGATAACATATCTTGGACCTTAAAAAAAATACTAACATGTATTCATTCGTCGGTGTCACTAAGCTCCTTTTGTAAACTCAAAATACATGTACTTGGTTTCATTTTTAAGTAAGAAACCTTGAGCCTCTTTATTGACATCATCCATATATTTTGACCGTGGCCTTCTTCAACAGTGTTGAGGGAAGGAATTTGAAAACATTTTTCCCCGTCTTACCAAGATTTGTGGTATCATTCACACTTGTTTCAGAGAGTATTTGCACGTGGAATTATCTTATATGATGGTACACGTATATGTTTCAATATAGCTATACACATTTCCTCATCCTGCAGCTGCAATATTAGCTGAGAAATTAACTCCTGAACCGGTGACTTCAACTTGCTTATAAATATGCTTTTTCAGTTCCTATTTTAATTATTCTTCTTAAATTTGATACTCTAACGCATTACTTGTATTTCATTTTGATAAAAATATTTTACTGCCAATGCTTATTTGAAATACATATAATAAGATTTACATGCCACAAATGATAAGCAGTTCTATATTTGATCGCTACCAATAGGAGTTTTAGTTCCTTCTAAATTTTGATAAGAAACATCAAAAAATAATGAGATGAAATAGAATAGTATTGCAAGCATTTATGTCAAATTAAGTTGAACTTGAACTTGCTATATTTGATGCTAAATAAATCCATATTTTCTCTCTTCTGCCGCTTTCTAATTGCATTTTTTCCTTATAGGCATACTGGACTCTTGAAGAAGACGGGCTTGGAATTTCCACGGTTTATTTGCTCTTTTAGCAAGCTCTTTTTATTATATTATGTTGCTAACATTTTTGCTTAAAACATTGCTCATGAAATATTGTACATGACTAAAAAAATTATGTATGAAATTAAGGTAGCTTTGATTATGTTTAATCTTTATAACTGCTTATGTTATCAGATTATATCTATTGGTGTTTTTTGAATTAAGCATTTTGTTTTTGAATACATTTCATGGCTCTGTTTTAAAACTGTTGCAGTAGTTGGTAAATGTAGTAAAAGCATTAATATAACGTAGCATCATGAAAGTGCTGCAAAATGTTGAAGAGAAACAAGCCGTGGCAAAATGGAAATGCTGCAACTATTAAAACTCAATAATTCCTTTGCAACGTTTCAAAAATGCCGTTATAGGACTAGTCCTATTGAAGCTTGGTGTTAGTTTACATTTTATAAAACGCTGGTAAATGAGTTGGCAACATTTCAGAAATGCTGTACAAATAATTTACAGCAGCGTTTTATAAAAGCTTGAGTATCTCTTTTTTAGCAACGTTTCTGAGAACGCTGCAGTATCTCCAGACTCTATTGCAGCATGACATTAAATACCGTTCTTCGAAACGCTGCTAATGAGTACAACAACATTTTTGCAAATGGTCTTTATCCCAAGTTCTTTTAAGTTTCGGTCCGGCTATCAATGCCTCATATTTCACTTCATTTATTTGTTGTAGGGAATTCCAAGCGTAAGGCATAACAAACGGATCATCCTTCGTGAGTTTCAAGGAAGACTTTTTCCCTCGAGTTAAAGTTGTTAGATGCGCCATCAACGAACAACCTCCATTGTGTCTCCACTTCTGGAGCAAGTTCTTTTTCGTTATCTCATATTGTAAAATCGACTATGAAGTCTGCCAGTCCCTGCACATTGATTGCTCTTAGAGGATGGTAAGTGATTTATATTGACTCAATTCAATTTTCCATTTGATAAGCCGTCCAGAGGTCATGAGATGGTACAACACCTATTTCAAGGGTTGGTCTGTTAGTACTTTGTTCGGGTATGCCTGGATGTATGATCGTAACCTTTTAGATGTGATCAAGAGGCAATATGCAAATTTTTCCAACTTCGGATAATTCTTCTCGGCTCCAATGAACCATTTATTGATGTAATATATGGGTCACTAGACCCTAGCTTTTTCATGTATAAGCGCAGTACTTAATGTGTGGGGCAAGACTGCTAAATAGATAAACAAGTCTTCTCCGTCTTTCGGCTTGGATAGGATTAGCAGAGTCTCCATATGTCATAGCAGCTCTTCAAAGGCAGTCTAACAAGCCTAATTCTATTCGAAGTTCTTCTTTCCCATCTTTAGTGCATCAAAGAATGGTATACATTTGTCGGTTACTTTTAAGATGAATCGGATTAGTGCTGCAACATTTCCGTTTAAGCTTCGTAACTCTTTCTTGTTCCTTGGGACATCGACTTCCCGTAAAGCAGTAATTTTTCTAGGATTAATTTCAATCCTCTGGCACTTATAATGAATCTTAAGAACTTTCCAGAGGCAACTCCGAAGTGACATTTAAGTTGATTGAGTTTTGTTCTATACTTATAGAGCATTTCGAATATTTCGGCGAGGTTGTCCAATTGATTTTCGGCTATGCATTATTTAACTAACATATCATCTATATAGACTTCCATAGTCTTCCCGATTTGATGTTTGAACATGGCATTCACCAGTCATTGGTAAGATACCCCAGCATTCTTTAAGTGGAATGGCATCACTTCATAGCAGTATAATCCCAGATCAGTGATGAAACCGGTGTTTTCATGGTTAGATTTTTGCATCATGATCTGGTTGTATTCTGAGTAGACATCCATGAACGATAGCAATTCATGTCCAACTGTCCCGTCCATAAGTTGGTCGATTCTAGGCAGTGGACACTGTCCTTTAGGCAAGCTTTGTTTAGGTCTGAGTAGTCGATACAAGTTCATCATTTCCATTGGATTTATTGACCAAGACCGAGTTCGATACCCATACGGGATAGGTTGCATCGCAGATAAAACCATTCGCTATCAGCTTATCCACTTCTTCTCTTAGCGCTTTGGACAATTCGAGTCCTAGGCTGTGCCTCTTCTACCTTATAGGTGTATACTTGGGATCGATATTGAGTGCGTAGCATGCATTCTTCGACAAAACCCCGCACATATCAGCATGTTTCTAAGCGAATACGTCTAGGTTAGCATGAAGAAATTTTATTAGTTCCCATCGTATCTTTTTTCTAATATGTGACCCATCTTTCAGAAACCAATTTGGTTCATCCATATCGATTAGGAAGGCATTGTCAATTCTGCTAGTGTTGCCCGATCCTCTCTTGAACTCTTCTTTCTAGGGTCCAAAGCCTTGTCAAATCGGCCATGGTCCAAGCCAGTGGTGACTCTGTAATTGCTATGCAGTAGGTTCATGAATATGGAGAGTATTCCCCACGTTCTTCCCCTTTTCTTTTCTTCTAGACTCACGCAATTTTACGATGTTGTAATCTCTAGCGACATTTTGGTCTCCTTTAATCACTCCCAGTCCATTCTCTATTGGAAATTTCTTAATTGAGCACCACTGGGCTAAAGCAATCCTGAAATCTGCCAAAGCAGGCCGATCGATGAAAGCATTGTAGGTGGACATTTCATCTACGATCACAATGGCCTGGATAAGGACAATTCTTTGGTTGCTTTCCCTAAGATCCATGGGAAAATAAATTGTTCTGATAGGTTGTTTAAGATCACTAGTGAATCCTTGGATCTTTGTTCGGTAAGCGGATACATCTTTCATATTGATCTTTAGATCAAATTTGTGTCTAAATAAGATATTGACAAAGTTGCCACTGTCCGCCAATACTCGTCGGACCATGACTGGTCCGATTCTTACCGCCACGACCATGTGGTCGAGGGTTAAAGCTTCTATTCCTTCAACATCTCGGTTCCAAAATACTGTATCATCATCCATGGTTCTCTACTGCTTGGCAGGAATTCCATCTTCAATCACAAAGCATGAATCTTTTGGAGTATGTTTCAACAAGCTTGCATATCGCTCCATTTCTCCCCAACTCTCCTGTACAGGGTGAGGTCCTCAAGATATTATTCCGATGATGAGTCTTTGGTCGGTCCTTCTATATCTCTCTTTGCTATTTCCATCTTGGTTCCCCCAGGCATTAAGAGCTTGGGGTGCAGATGGCTAGTCAAAATTTTATGATTCCCACATTTACTGCTAAAGTTTGTTTTCTCGAATCAGCTCTTCAATCAGGTTCTTCAGGTGTCGGCGCTCCTTCGTGTTGTGACCAAGTGTTTCATGGAAGTGGTAGTTCTGGAATGCTTTTGCTATTTGGTTGCTTCCTTTTTAGGCTGCTTTTTATGCTCCTCCGTCCCTTGTGTCGTAAGGTAGATGTTTTCTGGAGTATCATTGAGTGGGGTGTAGTCTTTGGGCCTAAAGACTTTAAGTCGCTTGTCACCTCCGTTTCGCTTATTGGAATTATAGTTCTCCCTTTTCTGGTTCCCATCCTTCCTCGCGTTTGTTGGAGCAGTTCCATAGATGTTTATGCCTTGGTTAGCTGCTACGCTATTCTGGCCAGCATTGGTTGGTTGTGGGTTAGCAGGTTTTCCTTCTAACTCCTCCGCCTCTTTTAATCTCAAGTACTGGGTTGCCTTTTGGTTAAAGTCCTTCCTAGTGGTAGGTTGCTTCATTTTGATCCATTTTCCAAATTCAATGTCGAGATAGATAGCGTGGACCAGGGCCATGACTATATCTTCATTTTGTTACTTACTTTAGTCCCCGCAGTGTTGAAGCAACTCATGAATGATTTCAAAGATTCATATCATCCTTGGAATAGGCTAGATAGGGACATCGTGCCTTTTGGCTGTGCCGTGTGAAGCCTAAACCGATCAAGGAATTTTATTGCAAATTTATTAAAAGTGGAGATGGATTTTGATGGGAGCTTAGTGAACCACATAGAAGTAATTCCCTTCAAGAAGATAGGAAAACATCTACATCGAATAGAATTTGAAGCATTTGCTCCTTCCATGTACCAACTATACTTGTACAAGTAGGGTTTTGGATCTCTAGTTCCATCGTAAGTTGGAATAGTAAGCATTGTAAACTTTTCAAGGTACCGTACATTCAAAATGTCATTAGTGAAGGGAGTCCGACTTAGAGCGGGTCCCCATTCATCATCTCTCCTATCCTTACTTTCGTCCATCAAGCACATCATATCCGCGATATATGCCTCTAATTTCTGGTAATCTGTGGGTTGGTCGTCAGCAACTATGTTAAATGTTTGATTTTGCAAACAATCTTAGTAAATGGGCTTAAGCCTAGGCTCTCCTTCAGGATAGCCATTCCCTCGTAGTCCCGTTGGCTTGCAGCTGGTCAGGTAAGGGGAGTCCAGGCCTCCCTGCCGGTAATGAGTGCATTAGCATTTTCTTCCAACTTGTCGTCGTCAAGTTGCTCACTATCTTTGGAGTTGGAGAGATCCACCTCTATATTTTCCATTGGGGTTTTCGCCCCAAGATTCAAGTTTGTAGCAGCTTGCTTTTCTGTTGATGGAGTGCTTGCACTTTCTTCTATGATGATTCCTACAGCTTTACCCACTACTTCTTTTTGCTTCTGCCTTTCGTTTCTTCTGTTTGGGCCAGAAATCGAAGAGTTTTCCTGCTTCGTGGCAGCCGTGGGTTTTGGCATGGTTCTTGGAGCTGCTAGTGATTGCAAGGTTAGAAGGGCATCTAATTTGTCCATAAGGGATTTTTGGTTGTTCTCCATATTTTGGTTGATTTTATCAACCATCTTGTTCAATTTGCTTTTAGTGACGACTGCTAGTTAAAAGATCCTGACACCCGATCTCCGGTATTAGCTCCATAGTTCGCTCCAATTAGCAGATTATTGGTGTTGTTGACTTCAACTTGCTGAGGATTGGTCTCTTCTCTAGCCATAACAGCTCTTACAGATTTTCTAAAAGTAGTTCTCTTTCTCGCTGCTATTGATCTTCAATGGCAAGCTTCAAACTTCCTAGAGCTGATTTGATAGATATAGTTTTTGGATTTGGCGGATCCAAAGAGGAAAACTAGATATATAGCTAAGTTAAACTCTCAATGAAAGCACCAAAATGTTAATCCAAAAAATAGATCAACACCCTAGTTTGAGCATGAAAGCACCGACCCCATTCCTCAGAGCAAATAATATAGAAAAAATAAATGTCCAAAAGTAGAAATAGTAAAGAGTCAAGAGATTTTTATAGTGGTTCGGCTATTAATGAAGTCTACGTCTACTTTATAGCTTTTATTGATTAACTGTTGTTACAAAGGAATTTGAATTTAAATAGGATTCTTCTTTTCTAAGTTATATCAAGCCATCGTTGTTAGAGACAACCAAAAGGATTCAGTTACCCCTTAATGGCTATTGTCACGAAGAAGAAGAGTGAAGAAACCATGGCAACGCCATTAGTTCAGCAGAGATCAGATTCGATCCACTTTCTATTGCAGATGGGATGATATGTATAGGAGTTGGAGAGCATTTAGGCCAGAGATGCTTTATCAAAAGCCTACACTTTGTGTGAAGAAGAACCCCAGAAAGTTTGGGGTTCATAGGAGCTAGCTATTCAGATCGGTGCCAATCCAAATTGTTAAGCATTTTATATACCTCGACTACTTGGCTGTTTTCCTTGCTTTGTTTTGATGCTCTCCATGTGCTTTCGTAGCTTGTTGACTAGTTTTGATGATGATTCACCTATGGTTTGACTGAACTATAGTCTGAATTGGATAACTCTTACTTCTTGAGCTCGAATGCTTGGAATGCTACCAAATTTGGTAGGCAAGCTTGTTGGAGATATAGGAATGTACTGCAAAAGGATTGGAGCATCCCCTGATCAACAATTTTGACCGGTATCGATCCAATTGGATTGGATCGTTATCCAGAAATATTAGCATATTTCTGGGCTAAACTCTTTGGAGACTTCTGTCTTGATCTTTTAGGCCATGCAATGAACTTTTGAGTCATTCTAGCTTATTCTGAATGCTCTAACTCCTTTTGAAGTCTACTGGGTTAAAAATCCCGTTAACACTTACCAATAAAGGATTTGGCATGTTGTCACTTCAAGTTCAAGATCCAAATGATATGACTAGTAAATACATTCATACTTTGGTCACTTAAATATCTATTTGGCCAAGACTGTTTATTGTTTCTATAAGTCTTGGACTCTACACCAATACAAGATTATGGATCTTTGATCAATATTAGATCTAAAGTAGTATGGTGAACAGTCACATTAGTAACGTACCAATCCTCGATGATTTTTATTTCCAACTACGCAAATAAACCATAATGCAAGATCATGTGTTCAATATGATTTAGTATAATAAGAAGCTTGTTGTGTTGAAAACAATGGAAGCCAAGGACTAAAGACCAACCTAGTAATTCGAACACTGAAATGTCATTTTTGATCAATTTTCTTAAGTGCAACCTATCTGTTATCCTTAAAATGTTAAAGGATATCAGAATATCTTTTTTTGTAAAGGATTTAGAGCAGTCTTGTAGTGAAGATATTTTTGAATGGTTTGACCATTTAGGGAGGAAAGTGAATGTTCGAGAATAGATATAATATGGGCATGGTTGGGATGAGAGAGTGAATGGTCACTTTTACTTTATGAAGAAACATTAAAAATGGAAATTGTATAAAATAATAATAGGTACTTGATATGGAATGAGAACCTGATTTATATTCCAATTACATTTTTGTAGAACTTTTTTACCATAAGAATTGTTTCATTAAATTTAAGATATTTGATCTGAAACTCTTGATTGTAAACTAGTTGTAGGAGATGAAATAAATAACTCATAGTAGTTTAATGAATGGAGCTTCATATTATTTCATGTAATATTATTGTAAGCATGGCGAAAATTATGAGAGCGTACCATATGATACTTATTAATGGATGCACCAAGTTACAAAAGATTGCTTGTGTGTGTGTGTGTGTGTAAAGTACTATTTGTGAAACTATAAAAGGTTTTCAGCATTAATAAAAAATACATATAGTTTTATTTTAATACGAATACTATGAATTTTCATTGTAAAATAAATCTACCATAATTATGGTATTTTTCCCATAATAATGGCGATGCATTAGCCATTGATAATACAAAGGTAATTAAATTTTCAACGGATATTTTAGAACTATAGGTTATGCCATATTTCTGAGAAATAATTCTTTGATCATATGATTATGAATTATATGGTGCTTATGAATTCTATTTCAAAGATTAAGAGCAAAGCACTCATTCAATGAGAGCGAAAAAAGAGTTAATAAACTCTTCGGACCGATATGTATAGATTAATGAAGCCCAAGGTCTATCGATACCAAAAGTCTAAGATCTAATGATACCAAAATGGATTCAATTCATTAAACTCATCAATGAATTATCACATACATGAACATGTCTGTTTGATACACAAGTATAATATCTTTGATAATTCATAGAATTTAAAACATAAATGGAAAACATTACATGCAAAGAAACAAAATAATTCAATCAATTCGGATAGGTGAGTATATTGGAAAGAGTTCCAAGAGTAACTGAAATGAATAAGATTTAATCTCAAGACGCTCCTCCCAATAATTCAAATGATGTAACGATAAGGAGTAATTGGAATTTATTGAATAAAATATGATTGATGATTAATGAACTTGAGATTGCTTCTTTTTTATAAGGATATGTAATTAAGAGTAGTATATACGTTAATTTTAATTTTTTCTAAATCAAACTTTGTGATATCATGTAAGATATGAGTTGATAAGAAACCCTACATGTCATAAGTTAAAGAGTCGATAAGTTATGCAAGTCAAAAGGCTGCACATAAAATTGACTCATGAAGGACCTTGTATGGATCACCCAAAAGAGTTTGGGACCAATAAATAATGGTTAACTAATTTATGTTATTAATATATGTTTCATGAACTGATAACTTAATCGGTTTTAGGCATATATTAGATCGAATCCGAAGATTCTAACATAGAAACCGATTATATAATTTGAAATGATATTAACAATCTTAAAATAGACATAACTCAAGATAGCACCTAATAAGGATTCTTGCACATTAAAGAGAAACTAAGAGTTTTCTATCAATGTTAAGAAAAAGGATTATTAGTAATAATAATTTTCTTAATTTTCAATAAGCCATAAAGAGTATAGACTCTACAATATGGAAAGATGTTTAAATCCGAAAGAGATTCAAAGTACATCATCAAAATATGAATTTGATAGTCGTACCCAGATATGATCCATCAACCATAGGTATGTCTTCAAAAGGAAGATTGATATAGTTGGAATGTAGTAAGAAAGATTGATGAAGAATAACCTTGTAATTTCAGTTGTTGAAATTAGTGTAATAGGTTCATTGGTCAACGAGCTTGAGTTAATCCAAATTTTACTGGCAAAATTTATCACTTAATATAACTTTGAGTTTTTGGTATGTCAATGCTGAAATAGTAGTTTTTAATAATGATTTAGAATAAATTGTTTGCAAATGATAATCGAAATGTCACGACTTCTACATGAGCGATAATTGAGCATGTAAGTGTTAGATAAGATCCCAGAACTGATACGATAATATCATTCGATGGAAATCAAAATTGAGCAAATATTTTGATATACAAATTAAATAGTTTGATCATCAATCAAAATGCAGAGGAAGCATGTGTGTGTAAGAAAGAAAATTAGGAGGTACTATAATATTTCTAAAACTACTTGTATGGATGTTGGGATTATCTCGAACGGTATATATAGACACCATATTAAAATATTTAATATTAAGCATATAATATGGATTTCTTATATGTCAGCAATAGAAATTATCAATTACGCTATGATTATATAATAACGTATTTTTCTTATTTATTTGATGCATGAGAGAATATCAAATCCGATTTAATATCATTAAGTTGAAGTTAAGAGTATTCTCAAGTATTTACGAACTACCAGAAAATTGTTAATGAAAATAATGAACTCCTTATGAAGGTTCAAAATCAAACTTCATTAGTGATATTGAATATACCATGTCAATCCTAAATTCATATGCAACCTTAATTAAGGAGCTTTGAGTTGGAAGTATTCTAAATAAGCGTTGATCATTGATTCAAATGGAAGGCTAAGTACATCACCTTGAATAACACTATAATAAAAGTAGTATAAATATAATTGCATGATTTTATAACTGAGGTAGGGGTGGTTCCAAATGTTGAGAACCCCATGACTTGTTTTTGTGAAAACAATGTTCGATAAAGCTCATGAAAGAACTTAGGAATCATAAGACGTTTAGATATATGATTCCAAAATTCCATATGATGAACGAAGTTTATTGACAACAAAAGATATTGGTTGATAAAGTAGATTATAATACAATATAATTTATCACTAAGGATTAGCTAGATCAGTTTGAACTGATTAGAGGAATGGGATTAAGATCCCATAATTGGTCTCAAATGCAAGTGGGAAATTGAAAGAGCTAGTGGTATACATGTAACACCCGATAATTTTATGATCTAATTTTAAATGATTAATTCATACATTTGATCATTAATTTACAAAATGCCGTTGTACTCCATTTTTAGAAATGAGTAAATTAGGACTCAAAACACCCATAGTTGAGTTTGCTTTTCCGTTGCGAGAAGAATGAGTATAAACTTGAATAAGTTAGGAGTCAGTTTATTTTTGAGTGAACAGTGATTTCTAGAAAGGAATGAAAATTGAATTGGGCTAAGCCCACTAGCTTGCCCTAACGTATCTTGTATATATGTAAGCTCTTTATTCCATTTCATTCTACATTACATTTCATTTCCATCTCCTAATCAGTCTCGTAATTATTTCCTTAAGCCTAACCTTAAATTTACAAACACAAGCTCAAATTAATTCCTGCAAATTCCAAAATATCATAATTCATCTCATCAAGTTCCTCGCATAACCAATCAAAGAATTAGCTTAAATCAAAGTTTGTATCCTCATCCAAGATTTCAAGAGTGCAAAGTTTGGGTTTTTGGTGATTAGAGTTGATTTGGTAAAGGAGAAGGTGAATGAGACGATTCTCCATCTCTACATTTATGTGTTAACCTTCATATTTTCATTTATTAATCAATATGTAATTATATGAAGGGTAACCATCCCCCTTTTCGACCATCAAACGTCGACATTAATACATACTGCCAAACATCTAAGTGCTGGAAAGATAAATTGTTTGGGCAAAACAAAAGGAAATGGAAACATAATGAGAAAATAAGAACATAATATCAGAATCTCAATGCAGAGTGATCACATATAATATCAAAAGACAATACAAAACTATCACTCTAAGATACTAAACATTTCAAAGTTCCAATTCTATGTACTATTATCAGCCTACACAATTGCAACAAGCCGTCCTTACAAATACTGATATATACATAATAGTAATGCAGCAGAAATAAGAACATTACTATAGTTGAAACATCCAGCTCATCTCCGCGAGCTCCAATTAACATTTGACTAAAATCTGCCTTTCTCAGACTACTCAAAAGATCACACAAAGAATTTAGAGAAAACAAAAACCATGTGTCAGAACTAAGTATGATCTGAGAAACTTAAGAAATAAGTGTATAGCGTATAATAATATGTTTGAGACTGCATGGAATGTCATAATGATTATCTCCTAAAAAAGAACCACCATTTAATTAGTGCATAAAATGATATAATAGGTACTGTCAAAGGTGTAGAATATAAATTAGAAAATAGCCGTGCCATGTATATACCACAGTAATAATAGGTATATAATCAATAACCGCTAAGGCGCGTTCACATAATTGTGTAAATTTTCCATGGAGGTGTCCTCAGTACATTAAGACTGGTCCTCCTGCACAAGGACCACATATATCCTTCCCAACAACGTACATCTCTAGGAAATGAACCGTATGAAATACATAGGTAGCTCATGCCTGAACATGTGGCTCCAAATGCATCACTCCCGCATGCATATCCACAAGCAACACCGATGGAGTCGCGTGCGCCCTATGGTTAGCTAAACCCCTTGGCTCTACATCCTACCTCTGGTTTCTGTTATTATCGATGATAAAGTCACATTCAACATCCCAACACAGAAGCCACAATTCGAATAGATCTCGAAATCACACATGGATTTCAGCATCTCAAACAGTCCATCAATCCTGAAATGAATTCCACTATCTCGAAGAGATCACAAATCACTACATGGATTCGAGCATCTCGAACGAATCTCAAACCTCCACATAGATTCCAGCATCTCAAATAGATTATGAACCTCTTCCAAAGCATAGATCATGTATATGTTTTTGCAGTGGTCACGATCTCGGGTCATCTTATATAAGTACACTCCCTTGCTTACGGGAGTTCAAAGTAATCGGTATCTTGACCCGATGAACATAACACATCTGCTATCCAAACCTATGATCTAACTCAAATTGTATCATTATGCTTATTATATCATTCTTCCAATATCTGTCAAGCTCAATACTCAAAGTATCACTTCTTTGATTATCCAAACATTTCATCCCAAGTTCCACAACTTAGAACTAAACAAATAAAAATCCTTAATCTAAGTGAAATCCTAAATCTAAGTGAAATCCTAACCTAAGATATTGACAAAATTAAAAGAATTGACTATATAATACATTGTTTACATGCATCTTATATGTAATGTAAACACTGCATCTCTAAGTTGATGGTCCAAGAGAGTATTTTTGAATAGACAGTTTCTTCTAAATTCGGGTGATGATTGAAAAGAATCTATCTACACCTCAATCAAAATTGTATCCAAACCTCCAACTTCCATTTTACATAAAATCACCTCTGCATCTTCTATGCTTGCAAACCATACGCTTTCTCTTCAGTCTTTCTAATAATTTTATGTAACACCTGAATTCACACCACTTAATGGTACTTCATTATTTTACTTCAATTTCCATTTAATTGAATACATCTTTCTTTAACCTCTTAACCTAGTTTTACCTCATAAGCTTAAAATCCATCATTGAAATCCTTTATCTACACCAATCAAAAATACCTACCATATAATCCTTTCCACCAATCCAAATTGCAATTTCTTTTTTAAACAGAAGTTGTAATTCTACATAATTCTCCATTCTTCAAATCGTATTTATATGTACAAAGTTCCAAATACCTCATCTCATTCATCGATAACACAAGCTCATCCAATATATCAAACTACTTATCCTTATATAGTTTCATATCAAATCTAATCCCGAATATCTTTTAAAATTGAGAATTGACTCTTAATAGCCCAAATAACCAAAATCCAAGCTCAAGTAATTCCTACTAATAACCAACAGATATTTCATTTCCCATACATCATTTTATTGACTTGCCATTTTCTTTTATTATGGACGAGACAACTTAATAGGGATGGCATCTTTCCACGTCCTTCAAATCAACAAAATATTTATGTAATAACTTCTTACTCCATAACATATATAGGAACATTGGAAAAAGAAACGATGTTCTAACTTAGTTAACATGCCTTCAAACTCATGTCACATCTAATCCAATCCAAATCATAGACTCACAATCACATCCATTACTAAAATATTTAAGATCTATAACTATCCCCCAAAAAACATATATAGAGTGACAACGTTCTCTTGCTTAGAGAACAACATCCACCCAAGCCATATAATACAAATGTTGTAACGTTACCTGCCACACTTGATTAATGACACTCATCCACATATTAACTCAATCAAATTACTTTTTAAAACGATATCAAACAACACATTATTCTATATATAATTTGTTTCCATCCCTAACCATTGCCGCAATGATATGGAACAAAAGGATGTGAATGCTGATCATTTCATTTCTACACTATGGACTGATCGTCGAGTCAGATCACATAATAGCATCACTGGGTCACCATGACTCTATCCTAAACAAAATCCAAATTCTTCAACTAAAATATTCATCCATATTTCCAAAAACATTCAGTCAATCAGTTAATGGGATACAAACAGTTCAAATTCCAATGTTACTCATTTCTCATTTACTACTAAAATTTTCCAAGTCAACTTTACTTCAAATATATTTTCAAAATTTTCCAATATTAAATTGGTACAACTTAGGCCCAAATATCCTTCATATGAATCTTAACCCATTTAGTTTTGTGTTGGAAAAAAAATCTCATCTCTACAATAATTCATAACAATAATTTGGTTTACCTTTTCTCTTTCTAATTTAAAATACAATCTCTCTCTCTCTGTTCAATTCCTTACAACTATCAGGATCACTTATTTCGACAGGATCATGCCCAATTCATTAATCATTAACCAAACCACGCAACTATCCACATCTAACACCTTTTCATAATGAATCATACAATCTAATCCAAAATCAATCGATTTACACACTATGTGGGAATTAGTCTTAAAGTATATACCACCACATTTCTGATCCGAAATCATAACTCGTTTTTAACTCACAATTCGTTCTCTTTTTCTATAGCCAATGATGGCATATTTTCTCTAGGGGTCACTCCATAACCTTTCTCTTACTTATTATCTTTCTAATCCATCAACAAACTTTAAATTTGGCCATTCAAAATTCCTTTTTATACTTTATAATTGTAATACTACCAAACCCTTATCGTATATCCAAGTTAAAAACTTCCACTCGCTTTTTTAAAACACATCGCCGTTTTTTCTAAATATTGCTTTACTCAAAACATCTCATTTACTTAAAACTAACACATAAAATATTCTCATTAAACATTTACTTTGTTTTTATACCTTAACTCTAACACCGTTACATCTTTACCTCAGTGATTTAACAGTAATCACTTGAAATATATTTAAACAGATGTAACAACCCACCTTTTCAAAACCTCGTAAATACACAATAAATTCTCGAAATGGTGAGTCGTTCCCTAATCCAATAACCTATGTTATAATAACAGATGTAACAACCCACCTTTTCATAACCATGTAAATACACAATAAATTCTCGAAATGGTGAGTCGTTGGGTGATGATACATATGATATTCATAGAGAGAGCATAAGATAAAACCATAATACCTTAAACTTTCAGAGTCTCACATTGAAATGGCCACGTAAAATATTGTATTATACAAATACATATGTATGATCACATATCTGATATCATAACATAAGTCTGCACAATTAAATCTAAGTAACACTACACTGTCACATCAAGTCTTTAATACACACTTTATTTACCATATATATAGTATAGACGACTTTCATCTCTAGATCTATCATGCCTCCAGACTCCATCAATATGAAGAATATGGATAGAAAAATATAGAAGTGGGTCAGAAATACGTCTACGTTAGTGTAACAAATTTAATACAAGTATAATACTATGATAGTGATATAACATGATTTAAGTCTAAGTATAATATTTTTATGGACCCGCTTGTGCCGTGCCAAAACAATATTATACTATCCGAATAATCTTAAACGTAATCTAGTCTCGCTCCTTGTGGTAAAGGATTACACGTCAATGACTATTCGATCTTACCACATGTGGTAAAAGATAATCATACAATGGACTCACGCTTGGTCCCGCCACGTGCACTACAGGTCGACTTTTGTCCACTGCAAAACAATCCTAGACTAGCCTCAATGCTCTACAAGAGAACTCCATGTCAATACTCTAAGATCAAGTACCGCTCGCATACGCTGCAATATCCAGGTATTTTCTATCTATCCAAACTATATACATACACTATATCAACTATGACATCTAGGTCATACACACCATAATTATATTTCATCGTTCCCGTATGGGTCTTACATATTCATCCAATTGTCCAAAGTATACATATACTCCTTTGTGCTTCATTTTTATCAAGTTACATTTCCATACAAGTCTGTTGTATTCGACAATCACTCCAAAAACAAACCATTATACAATACTACGTCTACCGTACCCCTAATTTACATATCCAAACAGCAGCCAACCAAACCATATAACTGTCAAGGCAATGCTCAAAAATTGCCACGCATAAGGTCAGAACAATGCATATCAAATCGCGGGTTCAAAACCCAAATTTATCCAAAAATGGATTATTCACCGTTGGGTGCACCAGATGCACCCATCGACGAATGATCCAGACATGAATTTTACTAAGCTAATTTGTTTTCTTTGTTACATTTTTTGGTTTATTTTCTTAATTCTTTATTCAGATGATTATATATCATAGATCTATAGTATCTTCTATGTATTAAGGGTCCCAAACCTATTCCATTCATCAAATTATGGTTTTCATGAGGACTTTATTCGAATTGAAGGCAATCAGTTTCTTAAAATAGGATGCATAATTTAAATCTCATGGTTTCAAAATTTATTGTTTAGGCCATTTTACTTCATAATTAATTCTTAGGATAGCCGACAAGCATCCTACACCATTATCAAAGCGTTATGACAAGATTGGAGAACCACACTCGCTGAAATGTCAAAATTCGGCTCCTTCCTTCATTGTCCTACTATTTTCGGCTTGCAACCTTTGTAGTTCGCCCAAACTCCATTTTCTAGATTGTAATGCTTGTCTGCACAATCATTTCAAGGGATGGATCATCGAATTCCATCGAGCAAAAATGAGATATGATGATTTTAAGTTTGACATTGAATGCTTAAAATTGTGCACAAAATTCCTTCATTGTCCAGGTCTGCTGCGCTTCCTTACTTCATCATTTATCCTGTTGATCACTCCAAATTTGTAGCTCTTTATAATACCTTCAACTTGCCATTGCTTTCGTGTAAATCCATAATCTCTTAACAGACTTTTGGAGGAAAATCTGGAAGTCACCTTAAATTAAAATTTTAAAATATGGGCTTCGCCCAAATCAACCGAAAACCAAACCCGCTAATTAAAAACCTCGATAACTCATTCACACAGTATCCTATTCAAGCAAAGGAATTCTCTATTCAACCAGATAAATGAGAGCTACGCAATGATGCGGCTCCCGTCAGCTAATTCAATCATTTGTAAAAATTTCAATTTCGCCCTTCCATTAAAATTTAACAAAATACCTCCAATGATTGAGTTAGCTGACAGGAGCCACATCATTGCATAGCTCTCATTTTTCTTATCGAAATAGAGTATTCATTTGCTCGAATTAGATACTGTATGAATGAGATATCAAAGTTTTTAATTAGTAGGTTTGGTTTTGGGCTATTTGAGCCAAGCTCATATTTTAAAATTTATAATTAAGATGACTTTCAGATTTTCCACCTAAAGTATGTTAAGAGAGTACGTGTATTCAATATGAAAGGTCCGCTTTGATTATAGTAAAATCATGGCACATTGTCCATCAAGTGACTATAATTGGATCGAATGGATGTATTAGAAGTGAAGCACTATTCAAGATAGGATTCGCCTCCTCAGTTTTATGAGGTTAGTATAGCAGTCAACTCAAGTCAACCAAAAGTCAGAATCTCTAGCAAGAGTAGTTCAGTTAATAATAATTGTTATTATCTAACCAATGGCTTTATCTTTGGACTACAGTGTTGAATGTGGATGATGTTGTAACTTGGACCATTACCAAATTCAGTAAGTCCAAAGTGATATAGTTTTGACAAAGAGAATTGGTGTTAACAATTATCCCAAGTGCAACACTTAATAAAGTAAAATTGGATTTTATCGAAGCTAAGTAAGCGATAAATTTGGCCATAATAGCACACCACCTACTAAATGATGTGTGAACGTTAACATTTGAATAGTTTGATGTTAATCGCTGACTAAATTTACACGCAAGAGTCACACAACCGAAACGATGAATTCTCTTTAGACCGCATATTTAAGTAGTTTACAATTTTTATGAATTAATAAAATTACTTAATATTTATAAAATATTAATTATGAAATTTGAATATGATTTGAGAAATAAAATTGTTGCATATATTCATAATAGTTATGAATATATTAATCGTTATGAGATATCGATAAAAAAATAAGTTAAATATAATTGTATATATTTAAATTAGGTTAAATGGGCTCATAACTCATGATGATTAGAGAAAAATGTGACTAGTTGGCTAGGGTTAGAGGCGGCTAAAACATAGGATTAGAGATTGGAAATGTGTGGCTAAGATCTAGTGAGAAACTTAAATAATTTCATCTCTTATTCTACCACTATAAATGCTACTTTCAAAACCCTAATCAGATTCTAATTCATTCTCTTTAGCCTTCATCTCCTTTTTCTTTCATGGCTATAATTTTTCTCTACATTAATCCAAAAATATCAAATCCAATACAGGAAGTTATTTGACAATGAAAGGTCGTTAATTCTAGACTGCCAATCTAATGGATCAAGGACTTTTAGAGAAAGAGATCTCATTATTTCAACATGGATTTTAGGTCATCTGTTTCGGGTAATTTTTATTTATATGTTGATCATATTATTATGTTTAGATTTTTAATCATGTAAACTTAAGTACATAATCATATTATTGTTATTTCATTAGTTAGATGAGATTTATGTATGTATTATTATTGTCACAATGAGGTTTGGATATGAGTGTAAAATTTGAAGACCTAGTTCATGATTTTTATTTATAATTTGATATTAAATATTAAAATAAATTTTAGTTTAACGTGATATATGTTTGTACATATATATGTATTAATTTATGACTTAATATTCACATACAATTTGAATTAAAACATATGTTTTCAAACAATTTTTTATGTTTATGAATTATAAGTGCTGAAAATAATTTTTTACGATATACATACACACACACATATATATATATATATATTATTAATATGTAATGATTATCCAATTCAATAAATTCGTATAAAATAATCCATGCTTCTAAAATTCAATTTTATATTTTTTTTAATATTAATTCATCATGTTAGGTGCCATTAAAAAAAGGTTCGGATTTTTTTAACTTAATTTTTTTTAAAAAAATTGATCTAATTTCGGTCTGTTATCAATTATTTAATTAAAAATGTTATTTTGATTGAGATAATTCCAAAAAAATTTCTTAAGCTCTCAATTGTGTTTCCAGATTTCCTAAAAATAAAAAACTTGAATTTTATCATATTATTATTTTATATTAATTTATTAGGGCCGAAACTATTTAATTCATTATAATATATATATATATATGTTAAATATTAAAATCATTATTACTTAGATCTGATATGTTTTCTAACTAGTAAGTTGTTAAAAAATATAATTATTTTATTATATATATATACACATGTACCTTTATAGTTATTCATGCTACAATATATATTTATATAAATAAATAACAATTTCTGTAATATTTAATGATAAAATATATTTTATACACACACACATATGGATATAAATATATAAATATATATATTTATGTAAGTAATCATTTGAAATTTATAGCTATATGTTCATGTGCATATTTGACGACATACAATACATACAAAATGAGCTAACGTGTCCGTTGCGATGTAAATCTCAACATCTATATACGGGCATGTTATACCCTGCACGGACTGTTATGTTATACACACATACATATTTATGTGTATTTATGTATGTGATACATACATACATATGCATACATACATACATACATACATACATATATATTTGTGTAATTATATTTATTTTAGTAAAACCACTATAAAATAGATCTCTAACTATAATTTGTACAATATATGATTTTATTTAAACTAAATCTAGGAATGTTTTAAATGAATTTAGAATTAATAGGACCCATAAAGATCCAAAATGGTAAAAAAATTGAAATTCATCCATTTCTTATGCTATGGGCTAGCCTAGTCCCTT
Source organism: Allium cepa (assembly GCA_030765085.1). Classification (NCBI taxonomy): domain Eukaryota; kingdom Viridiplantae; phylum Streptophyta; class Magnoliopsida; order Asparagales; family Amaryllidaceae; genus Allium; species Allium cepa. Next base: position 820,190,388 of record CM060929.1, read on the forward strand.
CAGTGAAGACATAGATAAATATGTTGGTATTAATAAAGAGAATAACGGTGATGATGTTGTTTTAGATGCAGACGTTGAAGGTCTTGATGAAGACAAAGCTGTTTAAGCTGATTATGCTAAGTAAGACAAAAAGATGATGATGATAATGCCACTTATATGGATGATGATGGGAAGATGATGTTAAGGATAAAGGTAACAAAGTAACTAATGATGGAGAAGATGACGGTGATGTTGATCGTACTGTTGATGGTGGTACTGATGGTGATAGTTACGGTATTGGTGGTGATGATGACCAAAATGCCGATGATAAAGAGGTGGTGATCGTAATGCTAGTGCTAGTAATAGTGATGGTATTGGTAGTAATGGTGGTGCTGGTTTTGGTGGTATCCATGGTGCTGACCTGAGCAAGGATGATGCTAATATTAAAGATGATGATAATGACACTAATGAAACAGCAAGCCAATTTAAAAAAACTATCATACCAAAGGCAGTAAAAAGCAATGACGAAAAAGAGGCTACAGAAAGGAAAAAAAAGAAATCACATAAAAATGTAAATATTTAAAACTTACTGTTGAAAATTAAGATAGGAAAATATTTTCCAGGCAAATGTTTTTCATCCGTATGCCAGTAAACAAAATAATTAATAGCCGAATTTTTTTGATAAACCAAGTGATAAATCAAAAGAACCGATCATAGAAGGACATCACAAAAAATTGTTCAAAAAACCACAAGTGTATACTTAAAACAAATTTCATTTGTTCATGTAAAATAAGATATCTCAAAATATTTGATATTTACTAAAGATACAATTATAACAGATGAATCAAAGAAAGACATACCTGATATTGACTGCAAGTGTATATTTTAAAACAATTTTCATTTTTTTCATATAAAATAAGATGTCTCAAAATATTTGACATATACTGAAAATACAACTGTAACAGATGAATCAAAAAAAATACAGACCTGCTATAGACTACGAAAGCCAACATGGCAGCCAAAAAGCAATGTAAGAATTTGAAAATATTCAACAAAAAGTGGCTGCAGATTTCAAAATAAAGCTTGAAAATAAGGAGGAAAATTTGAAAAGAAAGCCAACAAAAGTTTCTTTTTCTTCATTGTCAAAATATGTAAAACAAAAACCAAAAAGTGAGAATAAAGATCCAAACATCCAATATCCAACATAGAAAAAAAAACAATTATCGGAAGAAATTAGATAAAAGCACAATTGAAAAATAATTTGAAGAAGCTCCTTAACCTGAAAATATATCAGACCAAAGCACTGAATCAGATCGTAATAGGTCTAAAATAAAAGAAGACGCAAAGATATTGGTGCAAAAAAGCAGGCCTCAGCAAATGGCTCACAAATGAAAAAATTCACGAGCTTAATTATTTTTATGAAAAGATGGAAGTAGGTAATTTAATTTATTGAAACATGAAATGCATATATATAAACAAATGTTTAAATACACAATATTCACATACTATAGTATCAACTTTAGACACAAACCATAATTAAAGTTTATGTATTATATTCTAACTTTCTTACTAAAATGCATACTAATATACTTTACCTATTATTAAAACTGGAAAGCTTCATACTATAACCAGTACAATGACACTAAAATAAGAGGAGTAAATATTTCAATATGCCATTCAATAGATTCAGTGATTCAATGATATTAGATCAATTTAATATTATTAGTTGAAAATAACAAAATTAATATCTGAAATCATATTTCTACGCAGGTTGTAGGTTGGTACCCAACAATCAAACTTAAGGAACATTATAGTGACATCATATACTTAATATCCTGTGAATGTGACATGCTTGTTAATCATGTACTTAAAGACCAATATCTGAAATCATATGAATCATTGGTAGTTAATGTGCTAGAAGAAGAAGCTATGAATTGCTTTAAAATATTATTACCATTATATCATAAAAATCATTATACACTGTTGGAGTTCAGTGCAATTGATAAATGTTGGACACATTATGATTCTCAAAGACCAAGAGAAAAAACTTCGACTACCCATACAAAAAGCAAGCAAAGATAGTGGTAAATTGAAAATATATTATTAATCACTGATGACAAACATTTGCCAGGAAAATATTAACCAGGTAAATTTTAGCCAGACAAATATTTTCTCGGCTTATATTACCTTTCAGATATTTACTTGACAACAAATCTTTTAGTTACTTAACTGTCTTGATTATATTTAGTAGAGTGATAAAATATTGGAAGTTCCGAAGTCAGTCTACGAAAAAAATGGAAAGCAGCCATTTGAACTTGATAAGAAACTAGTGAATATTGAGAATTGCCCAAAGTTAAAATACTACTCGTAAGCACAAAATTTTATTTTATAACAGTAAACTTATTAACATTTAAAAATCTTTTTTTAACCGATGCAGAACTGATTATGCGATATTTGTTATGTTATGCAATATATGGAAGACTTATCCAATGACATACAAATAAAAGGAAAAGTAGATTTATACGAAGATCGAGAAATGCATAAACTAAGAGCTCAAATATTATATGAGATTGTCACAGACAAAAAACATAGCCAGAAATCAGAACCTAATATGATTAATTGTAATAAAGATTGTTTAGCCGTAGGAAATTTCGGTTAAATACTCATAGTATATATTACATGGCTGATAGTATCAAAACCTGGAAGATAATTGCTGGATGCTGGATATGTAATCTTACTTATACATATTGAATGTTTTAGAAACACTTCTGGATGATTGTTAAATACTTTTATCATAATGTAATGTAAAGTACTCAACGTATGAACTGTAATCTCCTATATATAAAACATGATTGGTGAAATGTACAAATTGATGTTTAACACAAATATGTTATATATTTACAGCTACATACTTTCAATATAATATAATGTATAGTATTTTATATCTGAAATATAGTGTACATTATTCAAATGAAATTTTGTTATTCTCATGCAATATAATATTGTACAATCTCTAAACTAAAATAAATTATATATTAATATTTTCCTGATAGGTAAGGCAAATATTTGCCAGGCAATAATTACACATGCAGCACATGCAAAACTTAATCAAACGCTAACCAACAATTACACAAGAAATACATACAATCAATTACACAAGCACTACATTATTCATATGATTGGTTGTATGTCGGTTATCTATTTGGCCATATGATCGATTATAGGCTTAGTCATGGACTCAGTTATGGGTTTAGTCATGTGCTAAATTATGGTTTGGTTATGCTTTCCTCAAACATAGACCTAGTTATATGCTCAGTCATACGGTCGGTCAAGGGCCCGGTCAAAGTCCCGATCAATGGCTCGGTCAAGGGCTTGGCAAAGGGCTCGATCATGGGCTCATTCATGGGCTTGATCAAGGGCTTGGTCATGGGTTGGTCATGGGCTCAGTCAAGGGCTTTGTCATGGGCTCTATCAAGGGGTTGGTCAAGGGTCCGATCAAGGGCTTAGTCATGGGCTCGATTATGGGTTCGGTCATTGGATGGATCATGCACTCGGTCATGGGCTCGATCATCGGGTCGGTCATGGGCTTAGTTGTAACATGTAAATTAATCGCTTTATATTTGAATTAAATAGTTCAAATAAAAATAAAAAATGCGACCGAAGAACGTTTTTCGAAAATTCGACTTTTTAGCATCGGAAAAGTCGTCAAAAACGTTGTGCACATTTTTGTATCACTCATATACACATGTGCACACATACACATATATCATGTGATAGGTTAATGATAATGTTAAAATAAATAAATCATTTTTATAATAAAATAAAACAAGATTTGACTTAAAAATATAAAATTAAACTTAAGTAACCTAAGAAAGTACTTAACTATAACCTAAGATAGCTAGGTTAGGTCGTAAGGCATGAGGAAGTGGGGGGCATGGTTGGTGTGTGCACACTTATGATGATGGAGAGGCATAGCCTCCATGTTTCATGACAACATTTAGTATGCTTTAATGTTTTAATTAAGTTAAATTAATACTCCATCCTTTGTCTATAAATACCGCTACACATACTTTGCTCTCAGTTTACATATTCATTCACATCTTCATTTTTTTATCTCTTCATGTACATGACCACTTCCATGGCTTCCAAGAGAGAGTCCAAAGTCAAAAACTAGCGAATACACTACCAAACATCAATATAAACTCAAATATATTCACACACAAACACTCTTCTACCAAAAAAAGGCCACTACCACTTATTAATCTTAGGCCGAGCCTAATATAACCAAGGCCGAGCCATATTGCACCCTACAAGCCCATACAAGTGCATAAATCCATGTTAAGGAAGTTTGTGCATAAATCCATGTTAAGGAAGTTTGCTTGGCGTTTAGAAAAGAAAAGTTAGTAATCGTTTTGATGAGTAAATCTTTTAGCTTTGAACCATAAAGTTTAAACTAAATTCATGCCCATATTTGTAGTTATCGCATGCTTGTTATATAATTGTAATAACAGTTTGGTTGATGGTTTGGTTTGTTGCTTGAAAGATAATCGCTTTGGAAAGTTAGTAGCGAATCATTGATTATATAGAAATCTAGCAGCAAAACTAACATCGTTGTTATTAAATGCTTGATATATGTTATGTTATTATAAATCATCAGGTATGTATGCTTATTCCTTTGTTATGTGATGTATAGTTGTGTTGCAAATGTCATATGCTTGAATTCCAAACTGCCCGTATAGCGATAGTCGCTATATAGGCACTTTCGGATAATCACCTTTTATCGAAACCGTTTGGTTTCATTATCATGCTTGGAATTATTTTACAAGTTAAGCAAGTTTTTGATTTATGATATTTCCAAAAAAAATATTATTTTAATAATGATTATTCGATTTATTGATTATTTAATCAATTATCTAAATTAATAGCGATTAAGGTCAACTAGTTAACTTATTAATGAGGTGTTTTAAATTTAACTAATTACTTAGTTAATGATGTTTTATTTTTAATTAATCGTTTTATTTAAATATGTTTAAAGCCAATAACCTTTGGATAAAGATGGATTAAGATTAATTAATTACTATATTTTAAAATTAATTAACCTTTTCCAATTAATGGCTTTTTAGAGGTTAATAAATCTATTTAACCGTAAATATATATTTTCTTAAATAAATTTTAAATTAATTTATCACTTTTAAATAATTATATTTAATTATATTAATTTATTTAATTAATTTATTATTAATTAATTTAATTAATGATGTTTTAAAGGAGATTTACCTTTCTTTAATTAAAGGTTATTGAAGTAAATTAATTTACTAGTTATATAATCAATGTATAAGAATGTTTTATTAAATCCTTTTCATAAAGATGTTTCGAAGTTAATAAACTCTTTGAAAAAGTGTTTTAAAGCTAATACTTGTAATGTGAAGCAAAGTACGACTTCGGGCTTTTAAAAGAAAAGTTTGGATTGTTTATGGAAATGAATTAATTTTTGTAAAGCGTTCACTTGTTTGGAAATGATTTATTTGTATAATTAGCACTAAACATTGAAGTCTTTTAACTTAGATCTTAGACTTCCATGGATTTTGATTGCCCAATTAATATACAGGGCTTGACTTGCGAATATGATAGATTTTCTATTTCACAAGAGTCTTAGTTGAATATGACTTTGCTGGCTAGGAGTCTTCGACTTCCCAACCCCTAGAACCGAAATTTATGTATCGGTAAAGAACTGGAAAGCCGGTTTTTCATAGCTTGTTCCAAACCTATCTGGCTGTTGTATTATTTGTCAAAGAGAAATCGAGTTCGTTATCAGAAATTTATTAACCAGTTGGGTATTCCGGAATCAAAAACTCATTAATTTTAAGTTTAAGATTGGTGCCAAGGTTTCAAAAAAGGAAATAGAATCTTTATTTGAATACCGTCTCTTAACCAATTTTTCGAAAATTGAGTGGAAGGAATTTCTAAAAATTAGAAGCCATGGATAGGAACAAAATGAAGAACTATGAAATCAAGCACGAATTGATTATGGTGGGTAAAGAAGGCATATACTTTTACTAAATTTGACAATTAACTTAATAATAAATTTGAATAATTTGAAGTATTCAAATAAAAAACATTTTGATTAACCGTCTCCTACACAACTCTCACATCTCCGTTTGTGTTCGCCACTCATTCATGATTCATAAGTGTGTTTGAAAAACTGGTAAATCGGGTTCTTCCTGAAAGCTCATACTGGGCACCAATGTTTATACTAGCGCTAATTATAAGTAGTCCTTTAGTGGGTGGAGAAGACCACATATTAAGAAACGATCCTTCGCTCGCCACCTCCTAGTGCGGTTTGAAGAAGAAAAAATTCTGGCTGTGGTTTTTGTTGAGCCGATTATGCGAGACCAAGAGCTCTTCAAGAATGACCAGTGGCAAAAGTAGAATGGGTCACAGAGGATGGAAACCTCCATAAGGAGCCCCTCCCGAAGTAGACTTGTCACTATTTCGAAAGTTAAGAATAATCATGAGACATGAATTTAAGGTAACACTAACTTGACTTGTCCGATATTATTATTAATCAAGAAATAGTACGAGTTTGAATTCGATGAGTGGTGATAAGTATATAAGACTTAATTTCCATATAAGATCGTTTTATATCCTTGATATTTGGTTATTCAGCTATCGGTTACTTTAGCTTCTTAATTGTCGTCATTCTAAGACGATTTGTTGCTCCATTGGGCTTTGCTATCCTTTGTTAGTAAATGACTAAACCCAAAGCGTGAATGGATGTCCTGCTATGTGTGGTTGCTCCCATTATGGTATTTTCACATTTCATCTAGATCATATTCATTTGCATATTTAGAAGTGAAGTATTCAAATTCTCGGTAAGGTTTGGCAGGGTCCGGCTGGTATATTTTCGGGAAGTGTCACGGAGTATATGAACTTGTCAAAAGTATATTACTAGAGATATTCTTCAAGGGTGGTGCACCTTCCTAGTCATTTGTAAGAGATTTTTCTTTTCTTATTTAATCGAACCTTCAAACTTATCTCCTTATTTGCATCGGAAAGAGTCAACCACTCTTTGGGATGTTTAATTATTTATCCATTCTTTATGTTGGATATTAACTTATATGAGAGTAAACCCGTTCTGGGTTCAGCGGTGTGGTCTCACATGTTTGTGCTTCATTACATACCTTTGTTTAAAGTTTTAATCATACCAGACATATCGTTTGACCCGATTTGTTTATTTTCCCTAGACATTCAGATACTTATTTTATTTGAGTAGTTTGCGATAGTAGGTCTGTGTTGGGCTCTTTTGAAGATTGCGTCCGAGCAGGAGGCTTTCATCTTAGTTTCCTATTCCACTGTATTTTCTAGTTTGCATAAGTGTATTTTTTTCAGCATTTTTAAAAGCATAATGTTATACCTATCTAGGCTGATTTGTAGTACTTTTGTTTAACTCTGATAACTCCTTGTTAAAGAGTACCCTGATATACTACTGACTGTTATGTTTTATTTAGCAGTTTCGTTGTGAGGTTTTCTATTATATTCTTTATTTCATGCCACGTTGATTCATCTTTCTGATGGTTAAGCAACAACAAACGAACACCAAGGATGTGTTAAGCATCATTTCTAGAGGTATGTAAGGTGTGTCTCCGCATTAGTCATGGGGATCGGTCAAGGGCTCGGTCATGGTCTCGGTCATGGGCTCGGTCGTGAGCCCGGTTATAAACTCGATCATGTGGTCAGCCATGAAAATGGTTATGGGTGCATAACCAAGATATATTACTCAACTAAAGATATAATGGAATACAAAAACTAACGGAATGCTAATCCTAATTTATCAAATATAGATGCAAAAGTCAATCAAATGTCAAACCTAATCAAGTGCATATAGATGCATAAGCCAACCGAATACCAAACCTAATCGGGTAAGTATCAAAATCGATCTATACCCACAGTATATTGATTAACCAAGCAAACCATGGAAAGAAAATATCAACTGAATGCCAAACCTAATCAGGTACATATGGATGCAAAATCCAACCGAATGCCAAATCTAATAAGATATATATGAAAACAATCTATGACCAAGATATATTGTTTAACAAAACAAAACATGGAATGTAATGGCCAATCGAATGCCAAACCTAATCAAGTATGTATGGATGCGAAAGCCAACCGTGCCAAACTTATTCGAGTATGTATGGATGCAAAAGCCAACTGAATCCCAAACCAAATCGAATACATATGAAAAAGATCTATAACTGAGATATATTGTTTAACCGAGCAAAACATGTAATGCAAAAGCGAATTGAATGCCAAACTTAGTCGGGTATGCATGGGTGCAAAAGCCAACCGAATGCCAAACCTAATCGGGAACGTATAGATGCAAAAGCCAAACGAATATTGAACCTAATCGAGTACTCATGAAAGTGATCTATACCCAAGATATATTATTTAACTGAGAAAACCATGAAATGAAAAAACAAACTGAATGCTAAACCTAATCGTGTACATATGGATGCAAAGGCGAAATGAATGCCAAACCTAATTGAGTACCTATGGTTGCAAAGGCCAACCGAATGCCAAACCTAATCGGGTACATATGAAAATGATTTATACCCAAGACACATTGTTTAACCAAGCAAACCATGGAATGTAATAGCTTACTGAATGCCAAACCTAATCGGGTACGTATGGATGCAAAAGACAACAGAATACCAAACCTAATCAGGTGCATATGAAAATGATCTATACTCAAGATATATTTTTAACTGAGCAAACCATGGAAGGAAAATACCAGCCAAATGTAAAACCAAATCGGCACATACGGAATGCAAAAGCCAACCGAATGCCAAACCTAGTCGGGTATGTATGGATACAAAAGCCAACCGAATACCAAACCTAAAAGGGCACATACGAAAATAATCTATTCCCAAAATATATTGTTTAACCGAGAAAATCATGGAATATAATAGCTAACCAAATGCCAAACCTAATCCGACATGTATGGATGCAAAAGCCAACCGAATGCCAAACCCAATCAGATACATACGAAAACGGTCTATACTCAAGATATATTATTTAGCCCAGCATTCCATGGAAATTAAATACCAATCGAATGTAAAACCTAATCGGGTGTGTATGGAATGCAAAAGCCAACCGAATGTCAAACCTAATAAGGTATGTATGGATGCAAAAACCAACCGAATGCCAACCGAAATCGGACGCTCACAAAAATAATCTATACCCAAGATATAAGGTTTAACCAAGAAAACCATGGAATGTAATAACTAACCAAATGTCAAACCTAATCGGGTATATATGGATGCAAAAGTGAACCAAATGCCAAACCTAATAGGGTATGTATGGATTCAAAATCAAACCGAATGCCAAACCTAATCGGTACATATAAAAATGATCTATACCCAAGATATATTGTTTAACCGAGCAAACCATGAAATGTAATAGCTAACTGAATGCCAAACCTAATCGAGTACGTATGGATGCAAAGCTAATCGAATGCCAAACTTGGTGCATATGATAACAATCTACACCCAAGATATATCGCCTAACTGAGCAAACAATGGAAAGCAAATACCAACCGAATGCCAAACCTAATCGGGTACATATAGATGCAAAAGCCAACCAAATTCCAAACCTAGTTAGGTACTCATGAAAATGATCTATACCCAAGATGTACTATTTAACCGAGCAAGCCATGGATGCAAAAGCCAATAGAATACCAAATATAGTCAGTACATATGTATGCAAAAGCCAACCGAATGCCAAATCTAATTGAGTATACATAAAAATGATCTATACACAAGATATATTATTTAACAAGCAAACCATGGAATGTAATAGCTAATTGAATGCCATAATTAGGTACATATGGATGCAAAAGCCAATAGAATGTTAAACCTAGTCGGGTAAACATGAAAAAGATCTATACCCAAGATATATTGTTTAATCAAGCAAACCATGGAATGCAAAAAAAACTGAATACCAAACCTAATTGGTATGGAAGCAAATGAAAAATGAACATCAAACCTATTCGGGTACGTATGGATGAAAAATCCAACTAAACGCCAAACCTAATCAGGTATATATGAAAAGGATCTATACCAAAGATATATTGTTTGACCGAGCAAATCAAGGAAAGAAAATACCAATCGAATGCAGAAGCTAATTGGGTAAGTATGGAACATAAAACCCAACCGAATGCCAAACTAATCGGGTATGTATGTGGATGCAAAAGCTAATTGAATACCAAACCTAATCGAGTACTCATGAAAACATTCTACACCTAAGATATATTGTTTAACCGAACAAACCATGGAATGTAATAACTAACCAATGTTAAACCTAATCGGATGCGTATGGATGAAAAGGTAACCAAATGCCAAGCTAATTAGGTATGTATAGATGTAAAAGCCCATCGAATGCAAAACCTAATAAGGTACATATTTAAAATGATATATACCCAAGATATATTGTTTAACCGAGGAAACCACGGAAAGAAAATACCAACCGAATACCAAATCTAATCGGGTACTTATGGAATGCAAAAGAAAACCAAATATTTGTTAACAAAACAATTGAATGGAAAATATTTTTTGGGCAAATTTTCGCCATGTTAATATTTAGCGGACAAATTTTTCCTCAAAAATATTTCCAGCTAACATATGCTTGGTGCAGAATGTTGAACGCAAAACATAACAAGATAAAAAATAATAATCATATACTTACGGATGAAAAAGTTTAATGATGAATTCCAGTGTTTAACACTACACATACCAATCATTGGAGATTATTAGCCTGATAAATATTTGCCAAACTTTTAATTGTTAAACTGTTACTAACCAAACAAAGTAAATTACACTGGTAACTAAACAAATAAGTAAAATAACAAAAAAAAACATTTAATTCAACAAAACAATGTACGAAATCACATTAATAGTCTTCACATGAAAAACAATAATGTATAAATATTACACTTTATTTCTTAGCAAATAGGATCTTTTGTTGTGACCCAATTTCTTACATGAAGTACGATGTTTGTACTTATTTACCTCACCATCCGACTTAATCCGTTCACAAGAAGGAGGTCTTCCTGCACCATATATTCTCTTAGGAGGATGAATTTTTACATCTTCAGGTAAACATCTTCCTTTTTGAAAATTAATAAGTAGATGAGAATAAAATGCTCCGAAAAAGGACATTTTGAAATAGTCCTCAATATAGGAATAAACATCCAAATCAAAAGCAAGATTGCGTCAAATAGCATGAGCACATGGAAACCCATAAAATCCTCCATAAATTACAACTACATCACCTAACCCTCAATTCAACATTATAAGATTTAGTCAACCGGACTTCATAAATGTTAATAGTAGATCTAATAACTTTCCATTGAAGTCCCTCAAGGTATAAATCCCATAAATGCTTCTCCATAACATGACACAATTGACTATTCCAATTGTTACTTAACTCATGTCTATTAGACATAAGTTTAATGAGCTTCAAACAAATTCTATCTAAACATGCAGTGATAGGTAAATATCTTTCCTCTAAAATCTGTTAAATATAGGGTGTAACTGTTTCCTTTTATTAACTTTCCTATTATAAACTTTCCTGGTTTAACTATTTGGTGTGATATATAAACAGCTCTTCTTGTATATCAATGAGATGGGATAAATATAATAAGTTGCTTTTGCTTTCTCCCCTATGTCTGTTCTTACAAATTAAATTTGAATAACGAACCAATTAACATGGTATCAGAGCCTGGTTAGAAGAGTATCTTAAATCAAAAAATTAATCAAAACCTTTACAATCCCGATTCCAGAATATTAGAAAACTCAACCTTCTTTAAACCAGAAAGTTATCGCCTTCCCCATCCCCACATCACACCGTCTTCCAACTTTTTAACCTGGCTTACTCTCAGTAATTCTTATTCCCGCTGACTACTGCAAATTATGCCAACCTTATTATGTAATATGTGCGTCAGTTGTACTGCTCCATACATCACCCCATCGCCTGTAATAGCATGAATCAACTCTCAAGCCCAATCCCTTAAATCGACTTCAGCAATTCAACATGCCAAATCCAAAATCAAACTGCCTGATCAAGAAACTCCGCCTCGAACAACTCGCAACCTAATCGCCTCGTCACGAACTACAACGCGCAACCGAAATTCCAACCCACTCGACCTTGAACCAGTAACTCACGAATCAGCCCTATAATCAATGGCCGCCGCTTATCTATCTAGGGTTTCAGCTCTTAATCATTGCTTCGATTCTTCCATACTCCGATCCATTCTCAATTCAGCCTAGATGCCGAAGATTAGGAAGAATCGACCTTATTTATCCCTTTTTGTCTTGTCGGTTGTTGATTCTATCACTTCGGTTGCGACCCATGTTGTTGCTATGCCACGTATTCATTCGCCTGATTATTTCTTGGCTCTTCCACTGGTTTCAGCGTCTATGTCAACGCTTCTAGGTGATTCACCCTCTATTGTTGTTGGTTCTGCTTTGGAAGCCTCGTTTGATGGTTTGCTTCCTCCAGCAGTCAATTTGAATATTCTGACTCAAGTTAAGTCTTCTGCCCCAAGTTCTGCTCATGTCTGCAATGTTGGTGCTCAAGTTCCCTATATTGGGTCTACTATTAATCCTTGGGCATCGTTATTCTCTTCCAAATCGAGAAATGCAGGGGTTTTATTCCTCGTAATTTTGGAATTGATTGTGTTAATGATATTAACAAGAGTTTTCTTGCCTAAGCACCAGGTGCGATCGTCTTCTTGTTCGGATTTGGGTGGGGATGTTTCGAGAATTTTAAGATCCGGTAAGTGGTTCGCTGTGTCTAATGAAAACAAGTGTGTTAAGGATTCTGATGAGAACGGATCGAATCTGAAACTTTGGTGGAGAGATGAAGTGGCTATTGGGAATTATAATAAAGAAAGGGAAAAATTATTTGGAGCAGTTTATAGTAGAAAAAGAAAGCAAAATTCAAGCGTGAAATTCCCTAGTTCCGATAATTTAAGTATTAACAGATATGGGATTGTTTATGAGAAATGAAAACGAAAGGTAGCTAAAGAAGTTAGCAGTTCTTTGGAGGAAAAGAGGAAATTTGGGGTTTGAAGAAATTTGGGGACAAATTAGGATTTTCTGAAAGTGAGATTTCTAGTGAAGCGGAGAAGAGAAGCGATCTGGTACTTGGTGTGATTGTGGAATGTTGTGCAGGCTTGAATTCGGATCCGTTTCAGAGATTTCTTTCAATGATGATGAAAGCAAGAATTGATTTTGGTGATCTTGTTCCGTGTGTTTGTTTTGGTACCATCAGTCATGTATTTTCCATGAATGGGATGCATGATTTCTCATTCGTTTCCCCATAGCCCTTTGAATGTGAATGCAATGTGTATTAGGTTTTATTTAGGATATTAGTTTGAATCCTACCAACTTCAAAATTAAGAGGAAGTGGATTTAAATCTCGTGTTCGTCTAGCCCCTCTCTTAAAATTCGATTCTCAGAAAAATCGTGTTCAGAAAATTCGATTCTCATAAAATTCGTGTTCAGAAAATTCGGTTCTCAGAAAGTTCGATTCTTAGAAAATTCGGTTCTCATAAAATTTGATTCTCAGAAAATTCGTGTTCAACCAGTAACTTGCCCCTCTCGTGGATTTGGTTCTTAGAAAATTTAGGTTGTGGATTCAGAAAATTTTGGTTTTTCAGAAAATTCGGTTTCTCAGAAAATTCGTTTGTCTCATATAAAAACTTATCCACTTCTTCATATTTGTTCATCATTTCTCTTGACCCAATTTCAATTCCTAAATCTTTTACTAAAGCCCTATCTACTCCTGGTTGGCGGAAGGCAATGATTGATGAAATGAATGCTTTGGAGTTTAATAATACATAGAGATTGACTGTCATTTTGTTCGGGATAAAATACAAGATGTTTTAATATCTACAGAGTATATGGAGACTGAAGAGCAGATTCCAGATATCTTCATCAAAGCTTTGAATGGAGTCAGAATTAATTACTTATGTAACAAATTGGGCCTGATTAACATCTATGCTCCAACTTGTAGGGGAGTGTTAAATATAGGGTGTAATTGTTTCCTTTTATTAACTTTCCTATTATAAACTTTCCTGGTTTAACTATTTGGTGTGATATATAAACACCTCTTCTTGTATATCAATGAGACGGGATAAATAAAATAAGTTGCTTTTGCTTTCTCCCCTATGTCTGTTCTTACAAATTAAATTTGAATAACGAACCAATTAACAAAATCCATCGTTTAAAACTTTCCGCATAATTAGAACTCATTTCCCCAAATTGATTACCAATAAAAAAAACATTAGCAAACTTTTTAAAAGGAAAAACATGCAAAAAAATCCACTTCTACCCACCAGCGATTTTAAACTCGGATAAAGATTGATTAAATATATCTACTGTAGCAGCATTAGCAACTCGATAAAATAATGAAATAATCTATTTCTTTTTACCTTGAGGACACCATTTTGTTTAAAAAAAACACTTCAAATCGTAGCAACAATAACCATAAGCTGAATAATGATCATCATTACATAACACTTACCGAATCTTTGTTAAAAATCAATACTAATTAAGTTCATCTTTATAAGATACAATCCCAAAATCCAGTGAAAAAAACTTAAAAGAAATAAAACATTTTTGTCACATAATCAAAATAAAAAATAAACGCATAAAATAAAAAAACTAAAACATCAAAGGCATGTTAAATATTTGTCATTAGAATATGGAAAACATTGCAATATTTAAAAATCTAAATCATCAAATATAACAAAAAAGTTAAATTATTCAAAAAAAGCTGGGCAAGTAAATAAAATAGCATATATATTACTAATTTAACAAACAGAATACAAGAAAACAAACGTATCAAATAAAATGAAACGACGTAGGTGTGTCTAATATTTGCCATGAAAACTTGACAAATATTTGAGAAATAAACATTTCGTGAATTGAAATACAAATAAATTATATTATAATTTTCAGAACCGAATAAACCTTGATTACCATTCTTAGCCAAAACAGGCATAATGCATCCTTGGCCTCTAACTTCCATAAAGTTTCATCCAAAAAAATCAAAAGACAATAATAATCAAATCCTTATTTGCATGCTTTAAACCCAATGAAAACCCTCTCAAATTCATGACTAATAGAATCACCTAGAAGTTCAACAGTACTGCCAGGATTACACTCAACCGCAGCTTCACAAAAAGATTTCAAATGATGATATGAAAGCAATCATTGCCATGTATTTCTTCTGAAGCTAATCTTTTTCCCATATAAGAAAAATAGCAATTTAATACTCGGTCTAAAATAAATGAATAATATCTTTCATTTTATAAGAGGATTTGAACGAACAAAATTAACAACTAGCTTCTTAACTAATTTGCTAGAAACAGGTGGATAGTTAACATCTACAATACCATCTCTACACAAATGATTAGGCTACATAGTTTTGATAACAAAAAAACCTGTTAGGTTAAACTTGCAAGAAGCATGAATGCAAGAAGTACAACCTTCCATGAACAAACAACTATAACTCACTCCATATCATTTTTAACAACATTAACTTTATAACTATTCTTAATACTATTGAATACGCTAGCATATGATTTTTAGCATATGATTTTTTATGATGATAATAAACATATATATTCATTTAAATGTACTTGTTATTGTACTATTTTATTTTTCACTTAATTAATTAAATATTTTCTTAATAAAATAAATAACACAGAATTTAAATTCAAACAGATATTTTATTCAAACAAATATTTATTACAAATTTTGAATAGTACAAAATTTGAGCTCTCACTATATATATACAAATTTCAATTACAATACAATTTCAATCACAACACATTTTTCACTATACATACATTTGCACCTCACTACATATCGTTTATTCACTCGTATTGATCTTCAACTGTATTCCAGATTGAATCCAGCATCTGAGCAATCTGCAAAATAAACACTAACATAGTAAAATTAAAAAGAAAATATTTTTGTAGTGTAAAATAAAATGTATTTTGAAAATATTATTCGCCCCGGTAATTTGGGTTGTTCGTCATCATTTAATTTGAAGTCATCATACACGAATAACTGTGACATGCACAGTGTATCACTGTACATGCCACAAGACCGTGCACACCGATATACACTTAATAAAATGACAAGACAGGTGAGCACAAGGTCAAACGCAATCAAAATCCATTCGTTCAACTCAAGTACAATACAAATAAAGTCACAACACGAGAACAAGGTCAAACCCAAACTATAAGCTGTATTCAACACAGGTGCAATCCAACTATACACTTGAAGTCAACATCAAACAAGAACAAGCAGCTTCCACATGTGACAATAGTAAAATGCAAAGCAGGATGAACCAATGTGTACTACAACAGTTCTGACCAAATAACAAGGTTCACCTCAATCAATCAAGCTTCAGAAGGCTCAAAGGCACCAGAGAGCATACACAAGTGAGTCGAAGACTTGAAATCAGGCAATAAGGTAAAGTACACTAAAATATACAGAACAGGCATAGTCACACTACACTAGACTAGAAAACAAAGACCACAATTATGAACTGATCAGGTGCAACAAAGGTCAGAGCCAGAGAAACTACAAGTGAAGGCCTCAACATCAAATAAAAAACAAGCTCAGTGCAGATAAGTACACGAGCTAATCCAAACAACATGGCTCAAGTGCATATGAACTCAGTCAACAAAAGAGGCATACAATAATCAAGTGAAGGCATGGAGGCTACACGACAGTATGCAGTGCACAGTGCAGACTCAAATATCAGCGAAAACGAAATAGTGGCTCAAAACTAAATATGCAAACAAATGCAATGCATCAATGAGACTCAAATCTACAACAAAAAACATGAATATATATATATATATATATATATATATATATATATATATATATATATGGGTGAACATACATACATGCATGCATGCATGCATGTATGTATGTATGTGTGTACATATGCAGTGAAACCAGTGGCAATCGGTTGGAGTAACAAAGTCAAGACTACAAGCAAAAATGAAAGAACTACAGTTACAAAAATAAGGACAGCGATCGAACAACCCAAGTCAAATTCCAACAAGCTACAGAGTTCGAGTTTCAAACCAAAACAAAGTCAAAGACAACTGCAGTTCAATATCAAAGCAATGCCGAAGTCATCAAAAATTCATGGAACCAAAAATGCCAGCAAAATCAAAACCATGGTGGCCAAGGAAGTCAAACAAAATCAAAGTTGAAGCCGTAGGAATCAAGTAACAATAATATACGAATTGAACAAGTCTAAAGAAATCACAATCATTCAATAATAATCTAACGGCCGAGAAAATATCAAACGAACGAAGAAATAGGAATTCAAATCCTATATAAACAATTAACATCATCGGCAATAATTCATTTGAGTTTAGCAATAATAGAGAGTAAAGAATCAAATAAATAACTCAAATCAGATCTAGTTTAAGCAAGCTAATCAGTAAAGCAAAAAGTATAATTCACATACCATTGTAGTCGAACTAGGTCAAAATTGGAGCAGCAGTGTGCGAACTGAAGAAACGGTCGATTGCCGAAGCAAATCAGAGGAATAGTCATTGCAATCGACAAACAAATAATCGTCATCTTCAATTACAAAAGCCCTAATTTCAGAACGAACGAAAAAAGGAAGCAGATATTATTCACAAAGATGTCCGGCCGAAGGAATAAAAGAAAAAGGGGAATAATTGTTTTATCAATTTTTTGGGCCGGCTTTAAATTGTCATTCAGGTTCCATTTTTAAAATTTGGATTTTTGTTTTTAAAATTTTCTTATTTTGTATTTTAACTTTGTCGTGTGACTAGGAGAAGAACTACGTGGTGTAGTTCGAGAATTCGCAACTCAATGGCTGAGTTGTGGTAGGGTTTTGAGCGTAGAGTTAGGTTAGTCGATAGCGGGTGTCGCAAGTTTACGTGTGTAAGTGTCTGACTACTTAATTTCTAGTAGAAACCTTAGGGCAGCACGTAGGCAGAGTTTTGCCAAAGCTGGGTAAATTTGTGTTGTTCTGTTTCTGCATTTTTTATTTTGATATTATCTGTGCTGCTATTATTCTGCTATATCTTTGTTGAAATTATTTTATATACTTCCGCAATAAAATTTCACAATTAATAATATCACCCTATTCACCCCCTCTAGGGTAAAATCGATCCTATAAATGGTATCGGAGCTAGAAACAAAAGCCATTTTTGTTTTAGAAAATTGTTTTTTCAAAAACCAATTTTTGTTTTAAAAATTTGATTTTTTAGATGGCTTCTTTTAATAAGGCTTTTGCTGAGGTTCAGTCCATAATTAGACCACCAATGTTCAATGGTGAATATGCTTACTGAAAAAATAGAATGAAATTTCTTTTGAAAACCATTGATGCTTGGAATATAGTTGACATAGGTTATAGAGCACTAACTAAAGTAGTAAATAATCAGAAAATTGAAACCAATTGATCAATGGATAGATCTAGAAAATGATTTACAGAATACTAATGCTAAAGGTATGAATTCTATTATTTGTTCATTATATCATATTGAATTTAATCATGTCTCACATTGTCTAACTGCACAGGAAATATGGCATACACTTAAAGTGACTCACGAAGGAACATCTTAAGTAAAATAATCTCGCCTAGCCATGCTTAGTAACGAATACGAGAACTTCACAATGGCCAAGGATGAAAATGCCAAAGAGATATACGGGCGAATTTCCAATCTCATATACAAACCAAAAGCTCTCAAAAAATCATACACAGAGTTCGAAATAGTCTGAAAAATCCTCAGAATCCTTCCACGAAATTTTGAAGCGAAAGTTACTGCCATTCAAGAATCGAAGGATCTGAAACAAATTAAAGTTGAAGAACTCATCGGAAATCTCACCACTTATGAGCTAGAGATGAAATTTAAGGAAAAGCGTGAAGGAGGAGATACTCGAAAGAAATCAATAGCTCTTAAAGGAACAACTGAAAGTGATGATGATGACGATGAAGATGGAGCAGTTGAGTTGGCACTGATAATAAAGAGATTCAAAAAGTGGAATCACTAATATGGAAATCCAGCTCTAAATCAAAAATTAAAAAGCAGTATATTCAAAGTTTTAGATAACCCAGAAGAGCAAGAAATCATTTTTAACATGTGCAACAAACCTGGTCACAATAAGCCCAAATGTCCATAAAATCAACTCGGCAAAGGAAAGAAACTGAAAAGGAGAAGTTTCGCAACTACTTGGGATGAAACTAATGAAGCTGATAAAAGCACATGCAATGAGAGTGAAAAAGCAGATCGGTGTCTTAGAGGTGATACAACTGACAGTGATAATGACGAGCCAAGCGACGTATCAAAACCTTCTCATTCGGAATTACTTATATATTTTCATGAGGTGAGTGTTTTGAAAGACCTAGGGAGAAATACACTAAAATAGAATTATAAAGAGATACTTTGATAGATTTAAATAAATAGCGTTATCAATTGGTTAAAAAATATCAAAGTAGGAGCCCTAAGTGTGATAAGTGTCCATCACTCGAAGAAGAGATTAAAAAGTCAGAAATTAAAATTAAATCGCTTGAAAATGAAATACCGATTTTGAAAGAGAGTGAAAATACTAGGAGGGAAAATTCTATTAAAAAGTGCACTCAATTATTGAAGAAAAATGAATTGCTCAAAACACAAGTCCAACAACTGTCTACGAATTTCGAAAAATTTTCAAAAAGTGAAAGATCGTTAAATATGCTATTAGGGAAACAAATTGTTAATACGGTTAGAGAAGGACTTGGATATAATTAATCTGAAGGCGTTAGAAATGAAATTAATAAAGACAACTCAAAGTGCACGATATGTGGAAAGATTGAACACAATTAAAATATTTGTTGGTAAAGACCCAATTATGAAAAAACCGTTCCAATTTGGGTTCCAAAAAGCACGAATATAGAATCCCTCAAAGTCAAACAAATTTGGGTGCCAAAAGGAATATATATAAATAGTTGTGGATCCACTCAAACATATTTTTCAAATTTATTTGCCACTAACAATCATGGACCTATAAAAATTAATTAGGTCACAAAAATCTTTCACGTGTAGGTGTGATGGCAGGCTAAGGAAGAACAACAGTGTTATCTGGATTCTGGCTGTTCCAGACACACAACGGACGACAAATCAAAGTTCCTTAGCCTAGTACAAAGGTGGCAGAATCACAATGGACAAAAACGAAAAATTATCAGTAAAGGTAAAATAGGTAATGGTATATTTATCTGAATGGTTTATTAAATGTGATAATATGCACTATAATATAATTCAGCCAGTTATTGATAAAGAAATATATGCTGATTTTGATTCTGACATATTCAAAATGTTGAACAATCATCTTTGAACTATTTCATACAGATTTGCTTGGATTAATGATGTATTTTTATTGGTTGATGATTACTCATAATACATGTGGATATATTTGTTTTTGGATTTGATACTATGGTCACTGCTTGTTTATTCGCATGGCTTCAATTCAGTTTCATTTAAAAGCTGTTAAAAATGATTCTACGATATTTTATTGCACACATCACGGTCTGGTCTATGACATTAAACTAATGATAATCTTGAGTCTAAAGAAAATTCAGATGCAAACTACACTAGTAATCTAGTTGATAGAAAAATTACTAGTGGAACGTGATTTATGTTGAGACATTCATTAATTGCATCAGATTTTCAAAGAAAATATTTGCATATTTTTCATTTCAAATAATTTTTAAATTAGCAGATATTTTTCTTATAAAACCCCTTCTTGAAAATCATTTTTGTTAACCTTGTTTCAGATTAGTCATTTTGAAAAATTTATTTTATAATTATTTTTGGATTTGATTTTAAATGACTTCATTAACTATTTTGAATCCCAACTAATTATCAAAAAGATAAATAGTGATTGAAAAAGTGATGAGTGTTGATATTAAACATATATTATAACTTGAGATAGTATAATTAGTAAATTTCTTTAGAAATTTAAACAAGGGTTATAAAAACTTTTTGTTGGTAAAAAAATTTCATGACCATCTCAAATTCTATCATATTTCTATCAACCATCACTCATCAAAATCCAATATAATATGTCAATATGTGGTATTTTAAATGGAAAATTATTCATTTTTCATTTCATTATATTTTTAACAAATAAAAGCATCCAAAGTATTCACTCTCATTTAAAAGTCCTCACGGTTATGCATGGGAGAATTACTTGGAATTTTTGATTATGTGCTTCCATGCTCATTTAAAAGCCCTCACGGTTACGCATGTATGGAACGTATATCAAAATTGAATTATTAAATAGATAAGTTGATTCTAATCCCATTTAAAAGTCCTCACGATTATGCGTGGTTAAAAGATACTTGAATTCATTTATTTTTTATAAAACTTTGAAATACTACTAATCTCATTTAAAAGTCCTAACGGTTATGCATGGTCAGTAGATATTCAAATTCTGATATAAACATACCACAAATAGACACAGCTATATGGTTTTACATCACCCCTACCATTCTAAAAGTGGAATATGCGTCTAACAGAGTATTTATGATTTTTTTTTGATTTTTTTATTGAAATTTAATGTTTATACCAGATTGAGTATTAATATTGTATTAATGTCTATCACTTTATCTCTATTTTTCTAACACTATTACTCTTTTGCTGATAACAAAAGGGGGAGAGAAATGTTAAGATTTTGGCAAATAAATGTCAAATATTTTATTTTGTATTTTTAATACGCATCAAGGTTCATTTATTCATTTTTATTTATTTACATGCATATATGAAGGGGAAGCTTTGTGTAGAGAGGGAGCATTCAAGTAGGGGGGAGCATATTGAATGAACAAATACATTTAATAAGCTCAAAATCTTAAATATATGTTTGTTATCATCAAAAGAGGGAGATTGTTGAATATGCTAGCATAAAATTTTTGTTTGATGATAATAAACATACATATATATATATATGTATATATTCATTTAAATGTATTTGTTATTATACTATTTTATTTTTCACTTAATTAATTAAATATTTGCTGAATAAAATGAATAACACAGAATTTAAATTCAAAAGGGTATTTTATTCAAACAAATATTTATTACAATATTTGAATAGTAAAAATTTGAGCTCTCACTATATATATATATATACACACATACATACATACACGCACAAATTTCAGTTACATTACAATTTCCATCACATCACATTTTTCATTATACATACATTTGCACTCACTACATATCGCTCATTCACTCGTATTGATCTTCAACTGTATCAGATTGAATCCTGCATCTGAGCAATCTGCAAAATAAACACTAACGCGGTAAAATTGAAAAGAAACTATTTTTGCAATGTAAAATAATGTATTTTGAAAATATTATTTGTCTCAGTTATTTAGGTTGTTCGTCATCATTTAAATTTGAATTCAACATACACGAACAACTTGTGACATGCACAATGTATCACTGTACGTGCCACAAGGCCGTGCACACCGATATATACTTGATAAAATTACAGGGACAGGTGAGCACAAGGTCAAACCTAATCAAAAGCCAGGTTCAACTCAAGTGCAATACAAATAAAGTCACGACACGAGCACAAGGTCAAACCCGAGCTATAAGCTGGATTCAACACAGGTGCAATCCAACTATACGCATGAAGTCAACATGAAACAAGAACAAGCAGCTTCCACACGTGACGACAGTAAAATGCAAAGTAGGATGAACCAATGTGTACTACAACAGTTCTGACCAAATAACAAGGTTCAACTCAATCAATCAAGCTTCAAAAGGCTCAGAGGCACCAAAGAGCATACACAAGTGAGTCGAAGCAATGAAATCATGCAAGAAGGTCAAGTGCACTAAAATATACAGAACATGCATAGTCACATTACACCAGACCATAAAACAAAGACCACAATTATGAACTGATCAGGTGCAATAATGGTCAGTGCTAGTGAAACTACAAGTGAAGGCCTCAACATCAAATAACAAACAAACTCAATGCAAATTAAGTACACGATCTAATCCAGACAAAATGACTCAAGTGCATATGAACTCAGTCAACAAAAGAGGCATACCACAATCAAGTGAAGGCATGGAGGCTATACGGCAGTATGCAATGCACAGTGCAGACTCAAATATCAGTGAAAACGAAATAGTGGCTCAAAAACTAAATATGCAAACAAATGCAATGCATCAATGAGACTCAAATCTGTGACATACAACGTGATTATATGTATATATATATGGATGAACATATATATGTATATATGTATATATATACATACATATATGTATGTATGTATGCAGTGAAACCAGTGGCAATCGGTTGGAGTAACAAAGTCAAGACTGCAAGCAAAAATGAAAGAACTACAGTTACAAAAATAAGGACAGTGATCGAACAATCCAAGTCAAATTCCAACAAGCTATAGAGTTTGAGTTTCAAACCCAAACCAAATCAAAGATAATTGCAGTTCAATATCAAAGCAATGCCGAAGTCACCAGAAATTCAAGGAACCAAAAATGCCATAAAAATCAAAACCGTGGTGGCCAAGGAAGTCAAGCAAATTCAAAATCCAAGCCATGGGAATCAAGTGACAACAATATATGAATTGAACAAGTCTAAAGAAATCACCATCATTCAAGAATAATCTAACGGCCGAGCAAAATATCAAACGAATGAAAAAATAGGAATTCGAATCCTATATAAACGATTAACATCATCGACAATAATTCATTCAAGTTTAAGCGATAACAGAGAGCAAAGAATCAAATCAATAACTCGAATCTGATCGAGTTCAAGCAAGCTAATCAGTAAAGCGAAAAGAATAATTTACACACCACTGTAGTCGAACTCGATCAAAATTGGAGTAGCCGTGTGTGAACTGAGGAAACAGTCGATTGCCGAAGCAAATCAGAGGAATAATCATTACAATCAACAAATAAACAATTGGCATCTTCAATTACAAATGCCCTAATTTTAGAACGAATGAAAAAAGAAGCAGACATTATTCACAAAGAAGTCGGGCCGAAGGAATAAAAGAAAACGGGGAATAATTGTTTTATCATTTGTCATTGGGCCGGCTTTAAATTGTCATTGGGCTTCTATTTTTAAAATTAGGGTTTTTGTTTTTAAATTGTTTTTATTTTGTATTTTAACTTTAAAACTTTTGTAGTTTCTAGTCATGTGACTAGGGGACGAATTACGGTGGTGTAGTTCGAGAATTCGCAACTCAGTGGCTAAGTTGTGGCAGGGTTTTGAGCGTAGAGTTAGTTTAGTTGATAGCGGGTGTCGCGATTTTACGTGTGTAAGCATCTGACTACTTAATTTCTAGTAGAAACCTTATAGCAGCACTTAGGCAGAGTTTTGCCGAAACTGGGTAAATCTGTATTGTTCTATTTCCGCATTTTTTATTCTGCTATTACCCGTGCTGCTATTATTATGCTATATCTATGTTGAAATTATTTTATATACTTCCATGATAAACTTTTATAATTAATAGTATCACCCTATTCATCTCCCTCTAGGGTAAAATCGATCCTACAAATACAGTATATCATAAGATACAATCGGAACACCTCGATACCACCAGCAAATTTTTGACCAACACTAATAAATACTAGATTGCTAAAATCATCCTTTAACAACCATTTGCAAGTACAACTAGAATCAACCAAAGAAAAAACCATCGAAAAAGTGGATGATTCACATTGTAACACCCCTAATTTTTATTTAACATTATTCGAGATATTTAATCAGATATATTAAATAAAATAATATAAATAATTAAGGAAAATGAGATTTGGGTAAGTAATAAGATTGTGCCTTGATAAACTAGTTTTAAAGACTAAACATACAAGGGAATGAATGAGAGGGGCAATATAGGAATATACCAAACTTTTGCCTTAAACCCTCTTCCCTTATTTTTCATCTCATTTTCATCATTCATCACAAAATAATCAAAAGAAAGAAAAGAGAGATTTGCCATTAAACAAGCAATCGGAAGTCGAAATCTAGGGATTTAAGGGAGAACAAGCTTAGGAATCAAAGAAACACCAACTCCTACGTCTAAAAATCTAAGATGAATAATACAAGATCAATCTTTTTTGCTTATTTCAAGTTTCAGTTATGGATAGCATCCGAACTTATATTGTTTATTTTGCCAAGTTTTGTTGAATAATCATTGTTTGGGTAAAATAACGAAGGAACTTTCATGAAATTAATTGAAAGGGTTTTAAGGATAAAACCCAATATTTTTAATCACGAAATTATCAGAATTTTTGATATGATATATAAAATGACATTTCTGGAGATGGGTTTTTAATTTCATATTTTATTTGAATATTTATGAATTTCCTAAGGAGGAAATTTCTTAATTTCGGATTTTAATTATTTAAAATAATTAAATATAGTTTTTAACATTGAAATTTTTATATGTTGAAGATAAGGATATTCTCTAATTTTTGTGAATTTTTAGCATTTTTCCCAAGTGATTTCGATTTTTTGTTAATATATTATGCTCGATAAGCATATAAAAGATTAGTTAATTAAGGGTATTAATTAATTATTTTAAATATGTTATGGGGAGCTTGAAAATATCATGTCGCATTTTTTATCTGAAAACAAATGTAAAAGTTGTTTTTATCCAATGAGAATTGGACATGAATTTGGATTTGGTAAAAAGTTACCGCTTTAACTTTTAAGCAATCGGTTTCTAAATAAATTACAATGATGCCATACCATCTTTGATCTCTTTGCATCTATAATGGTGCCGTGCCTAAGGCCTCACTGTCTTTGTAAGCAACGACGTCGATGAGGTGAGAAGCATAGGGTAACTACTTAGGTAGTTATAGAATGATTCCTACAATGTCGAAGTCGACCTCGCTGGCAACCAATCATCGGTGGTATCATATCTTCATAATTCATCAAGGTTGAAGATGTCTCTTCGCCTATGTTTTCGAGGGATGCTACATACAATTGTTTTAAACACCTTCAAAGTCACTGATCGAAGAGACTTTTCTTATGTAAGAAAAAATGTTTTAATAAGGGGTGAAGAGGCTAATGTTTTAAGAGGGTCGAAGACCTGATATCTTCGACGGTCAGCCATCTAGCTTATAAAAGTTAAAGCTTTGTTTTAATAGGTGGATAGCCTATAATTTATGATAGTTGACAATGTTGTTTTCAACATGGTTTTATACTTAAATGAATTTAATTTTGGTTTTACCTTAGATAGAGGGTTGATGAGGCATAGCACGACATGATTGTGGCTTATCTTCATTAATGGTGGAGAGCGTTATATTTTATATCATGATAAAGCCATTGGGGATACCAATGTCATTTTAAAATATTAACTTCGATGTTGTTCTATGCTATAATAATAAATGGAAAAGAGCCATATGCTATATATTTTTACTTTAGATTCTTGGGATACCAATGTTAAATTATGATTCAGAACTATCATTGGTGATACCAGTGAGTATAAACTTTGACATGGAACAATAGGGAATACCAGTATATGTCACTTCGAAATATTAAATTATAAGAGGAGATAACCTAATTGAAGATACCAAAAGATATGAGTTCAACATGTGGGTAACATGGATTAAAGGAAACCATGTGGTAACATGAGTTAAATAGGCAGATGTATGTAACATGAATTAAAAGTTCAAATGAAGGGTTCATAGTCATCCTATAAAAACCATGGGATGTGAGATGGATAGTCTACATCATGCTAAGATGGATAGTCCCTATAAGGATAATAAAGAGTACGTAGTCATTCTAGGAAAACTATGTGATGTGTGATGGATAGTACATATCACTTTAAGTTAAATAGAATATGTTTAATGGATAGTCCATATAATTTTGAATAATTGAACCCTATGTGATGGGTAGTCAATGTGGTAAGGGATGGGTAATCTAAGCAATAATTACGTGTGAGATGGATACTCCACATAATTCTGGATATGTTTATATGTGAGACGAGTAGTCTACATAATTGTAAAATGGATAGTTAGTTTAAATTATGATGGGTAGTCATTTAAAATTAAGATTGATAATCTAATGAATTGGGATGGGTAATCCAATATGTATTGCATGATTATAATTGCTATTTTCTATGTTTTAACCATTGTGGTTGTAGGAACATTGAAATGATTGTTATGATTTGATAAGAAACTAACGAGGGGAAATTCATTCCATTCAGTGGTGTGGTCTCACTAGATATTTACTTGGTTCGAGATGGTAGATTATTATTCACGGTAGACTATTATCTGACTCGAAGTTTTTGTT
The DNA here is from genome assembly GCA_030765085.1 of Allium cepa. NCBI lineage: Eukaryota > Viridiplantae > Streptophyta > Magnoliopsida > Asparagales > Amaryllidaceae > Allium > Allium cepa. Next base: position 820,217,747 of record CM060929.1, read on the forward strand.
TTTGCCCTTAAACTCTAGGGTACTCATTTGAGTAGTCAAACGTAAGAGGTTTTAGGTTCTAGTTAGACGAATAAACTTCCAAAGACCCCTAGGTGGAAATCCAGCCATTACAAGCTCTATCTATTTTTGCTATGTAGTTTGGTTTTTTCTATTTAGATGCAATGGAAAAGCTGTATATTTCCAAGTATTTAACTCTGATCAACCAAGGGGCGTCTTCATATGTCGCTCTTGAAGTATTTTGAAATAATTATATTTTCTCTAAATATGGGATTACGAATAGGATTCTGTAATGAATATGAAATATTATTTAAGAACTGAGATTTGAAAATTTTGCATATTCATGTGCTTTTGATTATTGATAATATCCACATTTTATACTTGAGAAATAATAATTATGGATGGTTGCAACATCCAAAGCAGTTAGTTTTGGGCATTAGAATAGGATTTGTTACAAGTTGGTAGCAGAGCAAAGGTTTATGATAAAACTTAAAATGAACTAACAAGGTTTTGAAACATAATCGTAATGAATCATAGGAAAAGATCAGCGTTATGGGATAACGCTATGACAATGTACTTGTATTTGCTATATATAAGTAAACGCTTTACCTCTATTCTCCACTCACATTTAGACCATTCTTTTATATCTTACTAACGCTCATATGTGGATTTATGAAAAAGAAAGATACGGAGGTAGGAATTGAAAGAGAAAATCTAGGTGGAGGACGCACTACAAACAATGGACATGCTTCTCCCAACACCAGGAGAAACCAGGGTCGATAGAAAAATGCTAATCAAAATGCAAATTCCAATGTAGGTGCCAAAACCCCACTAGTAGATATGGGGCTATGTATCAATTCTTCATCAATCAGATGCAAGCTGGAGTGGCTACAAGAGTAGTTGGATGAAATATTGATAATGCGAGAGGATTGAATTCCATGATGCCAATTAGTAATAACTATGCTAAACTGAGTCAATATTACACCAGCCTAAGTGGGAAGCCTTTTATGAGGACTAAGGATGCAATAAAAGTGGAGAATTGGCTATTGCACCGTGAAATGATTTTTGCTGATTGGGTCTGAATGATGAGCGGAAAAGGAGGTTGGCTTCAAGATAGTTGCAAGGAGTTGCTTTATTCTGGTGGAATGGGGTGACCGTAAAGGTACCAGAGGAGGAATTGACTTGGGTAGATTTTTGAAGGAGTTTCGAGGAAAGATTTTTGTATGAAGTAGCTGAACCAACTTTGCTCGAGAAATTTATGGAACTAGAGTGGGGGAAATTATCAATGTTGGAGTACTATACTAGGTTTAATGAGCTGTCCAGGTATGGATATGCTACTATTGACACTATTATCAAAACGAACGACAAGTTTATCCTAGGGTTGAGGCCAAAGATTGCTAGGGAAACTATGCCACATCTCAATGACCCTTCAAATGTAATGATAGAGATGGCTGTTATGAATAAAGAAATGATTTTGACCATTGGAAAAGAGATATCGATGGAGAATCAGAATTCTCAGAATAAGAAAAGAAAATTATTTAAGAAGAAGAGAGCTAAAAAAGGTAGGGATGCCAAAAAGGGGAAAGCTAATATAGATATAAGTGTGACAAGAAGGAGCACTATCTGAACGAATGTCGATCTGGTGATGGCAAGGTGGTTGTAGGGAAGTAGAATGTGAAATGCTTTAATTGCAACCAGATGGGGGCATTATAAGAACAAATTTCCAGAAGTAGCCAAGGCTAACAAAATAAACGGTGTTTGGTTTGGATCCATCTACATCAAGACCGACAGTAGCCGAGAAGGGAAAGTATGCGATGGAAGGTACATTTTTTATTCATAGCATACTATTTAAGATACTGTTTGATATTGGTGCATCACATTCATTTATATCTCAGTGTTTAATGTATAAGTTATGTTTAGAAACATCGTACCTTATTACTTTATTAAGGATAGCTAATCCAATAAGAGGGTACGCAACTCTAGGGATGAGATGTGACCATCTACAGTTTGAGTTGCTAGGTTATAATTTTGCTTGCAGTTTGTATGTATTTGATTTTGCGGGTTTTGGGATTAATTTGGGTACTGATTCGTTGAGCAGATATGATGCTAGGATAATTTTTCAGGATAGGAAAATATCATTGAGACACACTAATAGTAGTGATTGAATAGTATACTCGGTTGAGAATTCGAGTCTAGGAATTTGTGCTTTATTAGGGATCACGGAAGTGGAAGATAAATTGAGTCGAGTTTTAATTGTAAGGGAATTTGCAAATATTTTTGAGTTCACCAAAACGAGCTATCGATTTTTGAATAGATCTTGTAATAGGTATTGAACCCATAAGTTGACCACTTAGCAGGATGACATCTTCAGAGATAAGGACTTAAAGGTGCAGCCAGTGGACTTAAAAGGAAAGAGTTTTATCAGACCAAACAGTTTGCTTTGGGGAGCGACCGCGCTGTTCGTGAAGAAATCGGGTGAGTTGTTATAATTGTGCGTCGATTATTGTATGTTGAATGAAAAGACAATAAAGAATTAGTATCTTTTGCCGAGAATTAATGATTTATTTGACCAGTGGAGTGGAGCCAAAATATTTTCCCAATTGTATTTGGTGACAGGGTTCCATCAATTGAGAGTGGCAGAGGACAGTATTCCATCGATTATGTTTTGAACGAAGTATCATTTGTATGAGTGGTTATTTTTGCCATTCAGATTGACTAACGCGTCTGCTTTCTTTATGGATTTGATGAATTGGATATTAATAGAGCACTTGGGTGGGTTCATGTTGGTGTCCATTGACAAAATTTTGATATATTCTAAGAATGAAAAAGTTCATGAGATTCATCTTAAAATAGTGCTTAAGACGGCATCATTAACTAAAAGAGAAGTTTCCAAAGTGTCATTTCTTGAAGAAAAAAGTAAGGTCTCTTGGTCATGTAAGAAAGATATATATTAAAAAATATATTAATCGTAGATGATAATGACTATAAAATTAATGGCGGCCACTAATTCAAATTCTAATCTCTTTTTCATGTCCAGATTCATATTATCATCGCTTTTTAAATTCTTTCTTCGATTCCAAATATGCTGCTAATCATTCATATGCTCAAGTTGTGAAGGGCTCTTCGTTTCCAACATCGAATTCTCTTTACCGTAGATTCTCATCTAAGAAATGGATGGATACTAGAAGAGGAAAAAGATTTTGCTTTAGATGCGGTGATCTATCCCATATAGCTAATGCTTGTCGAAACCCTATCAGATGTTTTGATTGTGGTGATGTTGGTCACAAAAAATACAATTGTTTTGAAGAATCTTTATTCTACCTCTGGCAATGCTAATACGAGAAGCTCTTTCGATCGGAATTGGGGGAATCTCGGTATAAATGATTACTGGTTCCGTTTGTTTTAAAGTGTATGAGATTGAAGCAGATTTTATTGGATAGTCTCTGGATGCAGATATCAGAAGGGATCGAATTGTTGGAGGAGTTGTTCAAGCATTTTGTGGTGATAAATGAAGTTAATGTTGGTAGTAATTATAAGGAGAAATTCGATGATCCTTCTGATTATTTTGGAGATGTCGAATCTTACTTTAACAGAAATGAAAGTGTTTTTGATGAAAAAAATTATTTGAATAGAGTGTTCGAGTTTTCTTGCAATCAGAGTGTAGAAAATTTAGGGTTATTAAATGAAAATCAGATGGACTTTTTTCATTCAGATCCTATGCTATTTGATCCCAAGATAATGTTGCTGAATTCGAATTCCAAAGTGTCAATTTTTTTATTTTTTTTTTGGAGAAGTCATTCATTTTTAGGAGGATGGCCAAAGTTTTATTCAAGAAAAGAATAAAAAACATTCACATAAATCTTGCAAGAAAGGTGGTCTGGAGATTGCTTTATCTAACTGTTTTGGCAGTCTATATGATTTGGATGATACTATCTTTTGCTCTGATCAAATGCATGAAACGTTGAATAATAATATCAAAACCAAATGCCTTGAAGATAAGGTGGATTCATTAAAAAAACGTTTAATATAGATGGTATGAAGGAGGTTCTCATTCAAACAGAGGTTTCCCATATTGCTGTTGATAACTATATGGTGTCTTCTGATAGTTTTCAAACAGTGATGGACATAGGTGTTTTTATAGAGTTGGATGGGTTCATTCAAAGTGTGTTTCAAGTGCAAAGTCTACTTATGATAAAAATCTGAATGGTGTTATGATTGGTAACAATTGGTCCAGTTTGAAAATGGTTCAGACGTGTACACAATTTCTGATACAACGTGTACAAGTATAAGCAGAGATTTCATTCATGATGATTCAGTGGCATTTGCTTTTCAACCTGTCTCGGTGGTATTACAAAGTGATGATTGTATGCATGCTGATGGATTACAGTATTATCAAGTTGTTATACAGACAACGTTTCTAAATTGGGGGCATTGACTGTGGTTGATAAGTACATTGTTGATAAACGCGATGTTGGTATGAAGAATGGGGTTGGATATGTGGATGTTGATTTCATGGTAGACATGGAATTAAAGGTAGGACTGACACAGTTACAAGATAAAAATTTAGTATTTCAAATGAGTTCTGGAAGCTTAAAACTATGTACATGGTGGTGAATGTAGATCAGGTGCTGTTGGTTGGAGATAAAGTGCTGTAATGGTAGATGATGTATGTTCAGTTGGGGATGGAGATGCTCTGCCTGCTGTCATTTGTGGCTTTGTTCTTAGTATAGCTGTTCACAGTGATGTCAATTATGGCCCTGACATGGTTTCGTTCTAGGATAATACCCACATGGATGCCGTTAAACACATAAACATTTTTGATGATGCTTCTATGTCTGATGTAGGAGTTTTTTTCTTCAGTTAGGTGTGGCATGGCAGATTGTAAATTTGGTATTATCTATCAAAGAAGGGCGATGGCGTTCCTTTATTACTTGACAAAAAAGGGGTAGTTCGGTCTGATGTTGATATTTCCGATGAGGTAGTGAGTGAGAGAGGTAAAGTGGTTGGTGATTACTCAAGTTTTTTTGATTTAAAGAAGAGAATATGAAGGGATTGTCTGATGCAAGTAATGTCCTAAATCTTGTTAATTTTCCTACAGATTCCAAAGTGCGCATGTCTCATGCAAATGTGTGCATGTCTGATATTGTTAGCGTAGGAGTGGTTATTATTGCAGCTGAAAGTTCATTGAATGATGTTGGGGAAAATAAAGGAGTGACTTCGTGTTGTTTTGATTCTCTGCTTGTTAAGAAAATGTTTGGTGACAATACATTGAGGTTGAGCATATATGATACTTTGATCGGAGAAGTCGATTCTGGACAGTCGTGTATTATCATATTGGGGGCTTTAGAGTTGTAATGTATTGTTGTTTTGCATCTACAGGTAAATTTCCACATTCTTCAATTAATGTTTGTGATTCGACTCATGCATTCAAATCTGGTAAAAGAAATAGTAAGAGTTATTCATCAGTTAATATTAGAAGAAGTCCTCGTTTAAAACTTAAGCTTCTAAATCATATGCATGAAAATTGATAATGTTTTGAAGAATTATTTTGGTAATTGCTTTGGAGACTGTACATAGCTTAAGTAGATGTTGTTTATTATTTTGAGGTTTTTTCAGATATAGTTGTTGAGGTTGTGGAAGTTGCTATTTATGACAGCTTTTCTTTTGAAGACGTTTTAGGCTTTAGTTTCTTGATAGAGTTGTTTGGTTAGGGAGAGTCTTTTGTTTCTTAAGCTTTTTGGAAAAGTTTTATTATTTTTCTTTTTGTATAGGGCGGTTTTTGCTACCTGTCAGGTTTGTTGGCAGCTCCTTTACTTTTTGTAATATATATATATATATATATATATATATATATATATATATATATATATATATATATGGACATGTGTGCTCTTTACTACCGTAGAAGATCACAATTCTCTCAAAAAGATAATGACTATAAAATTAAAAGAAAAAAATTAAAGCGTTCAATTAGAATTCAAACAATATGAATTTTTATTGATACAATTAGCAATAATACAACTTAGTATTTCAAAACAACAGAACTTATTGTATAAACCATTATAAAGTCTTCATTATAGAATTTTTTGTTAAATAGATCAATAAATTATAATTAGTTGATATTACGAGCTTCAATAGTACGGGTCGGGTTCGAGAGGATTTACCAAGCCCCAACCCGACCTCAGATCTGGAGCTTTCAAAAGCGGGTTACAGGCCTACCCACCCTGATGACCCAATAGAGCGGGTCTTGATGGATCGAAATAAGGACGGGTCTACCGGGTATAGCCCATAAACCCTCCTCATTGTCATCCTTAGTTATGGATAGTACCAAAACTTATGTTTTTTACTTTGCTAAGTTTTGGTTGAATAATTATTGTTTGGGTAGAATAATGATTTGAAATTTTTTTATGAAATATTTGGAAGGATTTTAAGGGTAAAACCTAAGTTTTTAGTCTCTAAGTCATACGAATTTGAATATGATGTATAAAATGATATTTTGGAGATGAGTTTTTAATTTCATAATTGTTTGAATTTATTTGAATATTTTACGAATTTCCTAAGGAGGAAATTGCTTAGTTTCAAATTTTAATTATTTAAAATAATTAAATATGGTTTAACATCGAAATTTTTATATGTTAAAGAGAATGATATTCTCTAATCTCTGTTGAATGTTTTGGATTTTCCCAAGTGATTTCCATTTATTGTGAATATATCATGTTGGATAAGCATATAAAAGATTAATTAGTTAAGTGTATTAATTAATTATTTTAGATATGTTTTGGCGAACTTAAAAACCTCATGAGACAGTTTTTGTCTGAGAAAATGTAAAAGTTGTTTTTATCAAATGAGAATTGGACAAGAATTTGGATTTGGTAAAAAGTTATTACTTAACTAGTAAGAAACCTGTTTTTATTACAGTGATGCTACGCCACATTTGATCTCTCCGCATCTATAATGATGTCATGCCTAAGGCCTCACCGTCTTCATAAGTAACGATGTCGACGAGGTGCGAAGCATAGGGTAACTACTTAGGTAGCTATGGAATGATTCTTACAACGTCGAATTTGGCATCGTCGACAACTAATCGTAGACGGTATCGTATCATCGTAATTCATTAAGGTCGAAGACGTCTCTTTGCCTATGCTTTCAAGGATACTGCATATAATTGTTTTAAACACCTTCGAAGTCACTGATGTAAGTGGCGGAGGTGCTACATGCCTTGTTTCGACTTTATTAACGTCGAACAGACTTGTTTCTAGGTTAACAAAATTGTTTTATATGGGGTGAAGAGGCCAACGTTTTAGGAGGGTCGAGGACCCTACATCTTCGGCGATTAGCCACTAATTAAAAAAATTAAAGCTTTGTTTTAATAGGTGGATAATCTATAATTTATAATAGTCGATAACATTATCGTCGACGTGGTTTTACACTTAAAAGAATTTAAGTATATTTTTACCTTGGGTAAAGGATCGGTGAGGCATAACACGGCATGAATGTTGCCTATCATCATTAGAGGCAGAAAGCCATATGTTTTCTACTGTGATGACGTCATTGGGGATACCAATGCCTTTTTAAAACACGAACTTTGATGTTATTCTATACTAAAATAATGAATGCCAAAGAGCCATATTCTATACAATTTGACTTTAAATTCAGGGGATACCATTGTTAACTTAAATTACGATTTTGACACTATCATCGGGATACCAATGAGTATAAACTTTAACATGGAACATTAGGGGATACAAAGCATGTCACTTTGAAATGTTAAATTATAAGGGGAGATAAGCTAATAAAGGGTACCAAAAGATATCGGTTAAACATGTGGGTACAATGGATTAAAGAAAAACATGTAGGTAACATGAGTTAAATAGATACACGTGGGTAACATGAATTAAAAGGTAAAATGAAGGGTTCATATTCATCCTAGGAAAAATATGAGACGTGAGATTGATAGTCTACATCATGCTAGAGATGGATGGTCTCTTTGAAGATAATGAAGGGTTCATGGTCATCTATGAAAATTATGAGATGGTGACCGATAGTTTACATCATTTTAAGTTAAATGGAATATGTGTGATTGATAGTCCACATAGTTTTGAATAATTGAACCATATGTGATGGGTAGTAAATATGGCAAGGGATGGGTAATCCAAGCAATAATTACACAAGATGGATAGTTCATATAATTCTGGATATGTTTATATGTGAGACAGGTGGTCCACATAATTATAAGATGGATAGTTAGTTTAAATTATGATGGGTAGCCATTTGAAATTAAGATGGATAATCTAATGAATTGGGATGGATAATCCAATATGTATTACATGATTATAAATTCTATTTTCTATGTTCTAACCATTGTGGTTGCAGAAGCACAATATATGGTTGTTATAATTTGATATGATACTAGTGAGAAGTAAACCCGTTCAGCTCGACGGCGTGGTCTCACTAGATATCTATTTGGTTCGAGATGGTGGGTTATTATTCACACCAAACTATTGTATGACCTGAAGTATTTATTTTCCCCCTTAAACCATCGGGTACTCATTTGAGTAGGTCCGAAGTAAAGTTTTCAGGTTCCAGTTAGACAAATAAGCTTTTGGAGACGTTCATGAGGCAATTTAGCTATTAGGAGATTTATCTACTTCTGATGTGTAATTTGATTTTGTCTGTTTGGATGTAATAGCAAAGTTGTATAATTGCCAAGTATCTGGTTCTGATCAGCCAAAGAGCATCTTCACATGTCGCTTTTGGAGTATTTTATAATAACTATAATTTCTCTAAACGTGAGATTAAGAATGAAATTATATAATGAAGATGAAATATAATTTTTGAATTGTTATATAAAATTTGTTATCAAACCGTGTTTGAATTTTTTTCTTCATATTCATGTTCTTTTGATTATTTATATGATTAACATAGCTGTATTTTCTCACCGAGAATTAATAACTTTGTATTATTACAACAACCGTAGTAGTTAATTTTGGGTCTTAGAATGAGGAATGTTACAAATTGGTATCAATGCATAGGTTTATGATAAAACTTAAAAATGAATTAAAAAGGTTTTGAAAGTATAATCCTAATGCTATAGTAACATACTTGTATTTGTGATATATAAGTTTATGTTTTACATCTATTCTTCCATCTTTCTTAGACCTTTCTTCTATATCTTACTAAGGCTCAAATACAAATTTACGCGAAAGGAAGTTATGGAAGTAGGAAAGGAAAGAGTGAATCTAGGTGAAGAAAGCACCACAACCAATGGAAATGCTCAGCCCAACACCAGGAGAAACTAGGGTCGACAAGAAAATGCTAATCAAAATGCAAATTGCTAATGTAAGTGCGGAACCCCACTAGTAAATATGGAGACTATGTATCAATTCTTTTTCAATCTGATGTAAGCTAGAGGAGTTATAGGAGTAGTTGGAGGAAATGTTGTTAATGCGAGAGGAGTCAATCCCATTGCGCCAGTTGGTAATAACTATGCTATGCTTAGTCAAGATTACACCGGTCTAGGTGAAAAGTCTTTTTTGGGGAATAAGGATGCAAAAGAAGTGGAGAACTAGCTATTGTACTATGAAAGGATTTTGGTAATTTTTGAAATAGAAGCGGTGAGCTCACACATACTTTCACTTCTATTGGCATTATGTATTGGTTGCATACTCATAATATCCCATCAAAAATATAGAATAAAATTGAGAAAATGTTGTGCAAATTTCATTTGGAGTGGAAAGTATCACAAAGATCATAGCCAACAATATGCAAAGAGAATTTTTTTGGAGGATTGGGTCTGAGAAACTTCAAAGATATAAGCGATCCAAGCAGTATAAAACTCTTTTGGAAGCTATCGAATGAGAACCTTTATGGGCTACATGGATGAAAAAAAAGGTATGTTAAACACAGAAATTTATGAACTATACCAACAGAAAAAAAGCATTCATATACTTGGAAAAACATGATAAAAACAGGAAAATTGGCATCAAACTTATTGAAAGGAAATTCAAAGAAGGCAAACAAACAAGCCTTTGGCTCGACCATTGGATTTATTGCAAATCACTGGTCAGTTTATTAGGTCGGAACAACATATTACATTTTGGTAGAGCTAATTTAGAAGTACAAAAATTATTATTCAAAATCACAAATGGAATATAAAATTGCAACCAGCTATAAAAATATTCAAAACTGCAATTGGAAAAATTGATATAGATGCAAGCCTTCAAAAAGACATTTGCTGCTGGAAACTATCTACTAAAGAAAAATCCACTTTTAAAAATACTTAGGAATATATAAATGGAGCTGAATTTATGGAGCTGAAGTTGAAGTTGAATGGCATAGAACAATATGGAATAGAGAAAACTGCCCAAAAATGGCACATTATGATCTTTTTGCATTGCTTAACAGACTGCCTACAAGAGACGGATTCTACAAATAAAATAAAAAAGGAGACGATTATCATTCTTTGCAAAGACGAGCCTGAACAACTGAGCATTTATTTTTTGATTGCTCATATTCAATGAATCTATGGTTTATTGCAAAGGAAAGGCTTAGACTCGTTCAATTTATATCTTTGCACAATATAAAAGCAAGCATTCAACATACTCCGTAGAAGTTCAAAGCAAAAACCAAAGAATTTGACAAAGCTCGCATTCTACTAACAACTATCATATATCACATTTGGAAAGTGAGAAATGCCAGAATTCATTTGAAGGGAAAAGCATCCATTGTGGAAAATCAACGAAACATAATTCCATGTTCTGCATCATAAAGCCACCAAAAAGAATACTAAATCAGAAAGCCAAAATAAAAGCACTTATGATTTAGATAAGTACGAAGATATTCTAGAGGCATACTTACAAAGCAGGAAAAACAATTCAGACATTTCCTGTTGCAAGCTATTTCACCGTAGTGGCAATCACTGGATGAAATATCTAAGAGGCCGGTGTGGAATCTATCTTGAGAGCACATCAACTGGAGGTGAATGATTGCATGCTCAAACCTAAAGCAACTCCTGCAAAGGAAGTAAAAGTATAGTAGATAATTACAATTCAGATAATAATTCATATAAAAGTTCTAATTCACCTTTTTTCTCACCTTATTTGAGTAGGAACTACCACGCACGGAGCTCTATGCCTGATGAGAATCAATTCCTAGATTTTTTTTTTTTTTTGCAGCTAGGCATCAATAATTAGAGATTAAATGATAGCCTTTACAGAAGCAAACTTAACAATTCCATCTATCACTTATCTGTTTAGGAAAAAGGTGAAAGTAGCAAGTTTCGAAATCAAGAGAAGCCAACTATAAATGAACATGAGTTGTCGGACAACTTCAAAAGCAACTCATCAGTTTCGCAAATTAGAAGAATTGAGCACGACAAGGTTGAAAGCAGTAAGCTTCGAGAGCAAGTGAAGCCAACTACAAACAAATGCGAATTATTGAACAACTCCACAATTATCTCTTCACATCTATAAATTGGAAGGTATAAACACATTAATGGGAGGATTTGGAATCCTCCATGAGTGAGACTTTAACCATAACTCGAGAAACTAAATAAACCACCTTAAAGCCCTAATTTCTAGGCTTAGAACATTTTTCATGTTTGGGAAGTAAGAAAAATGAAATGTAAATGAGGTGGGTAGGTTTAGATGAAGTGTAATATGAAGCCGCATTGTATAATACGGGTTGCAATGCACTCGGTTATTTTGGGCCTTGGGCGTTTCTCTATCAATTTTAAAAAAAATTAAAAAAAAATTAAAAAAAAAAAGAAGAAGAAGAAGAAAAGGGAGTGATGAAGTTAGTTGGATGTCTGTAAATATAGGATTTAGCTATCAGACTATAACATATATATTTATTGTGACGATTTTAAAATTAAAAATAAAAACTAATGTTTGTTGCAGTAGTACTTAAACTTATGAACTCAATTAAAATGAAGGTACAGATTGTAAAACTATTGTGAAAATGCTATAATTTCTTTGACATTTAAGTGTCATATCATTATAGTTTCAAAACAAAAGGATCCGCAGAATCGAAACTATATTTGTGATTGCAAATTCATGATAAACTCAATACAGCTGAAGCATTTAATGGAAAGTAGTTGCTGCTTGCTAAAAAGTGTTTTCGTGATGATTGTGAAATTAAAAAATTATTGCCAAGCCTATTTGGTCGTTATCATTCTTCTATATTTATATATATTTATTGATGTATGGCCCTCGAATCATACATCATTTCTATTAAAAAGAAAAAAGCTTTTTGATGTTGTGTTATAAATGGATAAGAGATATATGCCATGTGGATATTGTTGGAGTTGTCTTTATATTGCAAATTGGAAAGATGATTTAAAATTTAAATTGTATCATTTCGTTAGACAAATTGAAAATGTGTTGGCAGACACTTCATATTAGGAATTCCATTTATTAAACTAGTGTGTGTCAACTTTTTTGTTCGCAGAAGAACCACAACACCTCACGTGGCAGGCCCATAGATTCCACTATCCTATTTCTATCGCAAAACGAAAATTATAATTCGTTTTAGAAAGAAAATCTTGGAAATAAAAAATGTTGTCCCTCCCAGGTTTCAAATGCCATAACTACATAATTTGTAGCTACATAACATAAGGAAACTTTATCAAAATAAACTAGTTTTGAAGATTATTTCAATTTTAGATCAGTTTCAAAATTATTTACTAATGTACACACTTCCTATCACATATCCAAAAGGGGTAGTAATATAATACTGGTACCAATATATAGTGCAGTGTAATTTTATTTTTCTAAAGAGTACACCGATGCTATTTGAAGACTGAAGTCTCTTAAGTGTAATTTTCTCAGTAATTTTCAGGCTGTCCATTTGACTACAAAAAGAAACTTCTTGCCGCTGAACATGCTGAAAATGAAACAGAAAATATCAATTAACTGTAATATCATCGTCAAATAATAAAAATCTTGATTTTCAGCACAGATCCATCAGCCAAATGCACGATTTTGATTCCATTACTTCTGCTAATTTACCTATCGAAACTATTTTCGAGAAGTACCTTGTGATTCCTTACTGGATTGGTACTCTAATGGGTGTTATGAGACTAACCATTGCCACCCTACTGTTGGAAATTATGAAACATACATGCACTGAACTGATATTTTATGTATAAAGCTGTATATCCTGGATTTTGACACTGAAAATCTACAAGTGATATAAAATAATAGTGAACAGTACCCATTAGAGTATCATTTATAAATTTGGTAGGTTAGCAGGCCAATGCATTTACCAAGTAAACGACGTACCTTTCACAATTTTTTGGTAGGTTAGTAGACTAATGCAACTAAAGCTATAGTCACCAATTACTTTTAGACATGAAAACAATGGAGTACCAAATACTGAAAGACGTGGTTTCCTCTCATGTCTCATATTTATCTTGTTAGATTTGTACTACCATCAGAGTATCTCTTTCTTGTGCAGCATACTTATTGAATTAATTTAATTTACGGAGTACTACATAAATGAGTATTTATTATTTACGTAGACAAAATCAGTATACTTTAACGACGAATTAAAGAAAAATGTCTAAACACTTAGTTCGAATATAAAGTATTTTTATTTTATTAATTTTTAATAATCAACCTCATAGAGTATTTTATTAATTTTTAATAATCAACCTCATAGAGTAATTATAGTTTTTTTAACAGGTAAAGAGCCCAAGGCCCATACATAATTCAACAAATACAAATCGAGTTAATACCCGTATACAACCATCTTAAATATAACTCTTAGCGAAGCAAACCTTAGCCGCATTATTTCACTTCTATCCAGCTTCAAAAAAAGACTAAAAATGACGGTGCTAGATCTGGAAGTTATTTGTGATTTCTCTCCGATCTAATGCAAAGTCTCTATTCAAAGGGCCTCCAAAGCATCCAAACCCCTTCCACCTCCTTATCCTTCAATTCTTCAAGCGATTTCTTTGTTTTAGCTATGTGCTCTTGCTTCGAGATCGGTTGGTTTAGCCTTGAATACTGCTGCTCTCTCCCTTTTGCCATACAACAGAGTGATAAATCTTTTGGTTGAGGCTCCTTGGATGATAATTTCCGTTAATATTCTGGTTATTGACAACTTTCCCTATTTCCATGCTATTTTGCGAGTATTGATTCTTATCTGACCTTGAATCGAATGAACGTTAGATGTAACGACCCCAAAGTTGGAATGCTTCATCTTCGAATGTTTCACCTTTTGGAAAATGTTTAAGCATTGAATATATGAATTTATAACTTGTTAAACAGTTTTTAATTAATAAATAATATTAGAAAATCCTTTTTGAAATATATTTACAAAAATATAATCTTAGAGAATATATTGAAAATGTGACCGAAGACCTTTTGTTAAAAATTGACTTTTTATTTAATAAAAGCTGTCGAATATCTTAGGGCTTATGTAGCAAACACATGAAAACATTAATAACTGCTTAAACCTTCTTATTACTAATGGAAGTTAATTAAGCTAAAAACTTAAAAAGGACTGAAGGATCCTTGATCTTAGGAGCAAAAGGTGGAGTTATTTAGGGAAAGCATGGTGTGTAAGAGGCTGGTTGACTTAGAAGAGCATGGTGGTCTTTTGCCACTAATTTCTAAGCTTGTAAATAGTAGACAATGACTCTTTTCATTATTAGAATTCATAAACTCAAAATTCTAAGTTCTTACACTCCTTTTCTCTTCTCAAAGTTCTTAAATCATAACTCTAAACTAGTTCAAACTCCTCCAAACTCAAGCTATCATCCTAATATAACTTATAACATCATCCCATCACCTCAAAACTAAAGAAACTGGAGTCATCCCCTCCATTCCCACCAAGGCCGTACCCATTCAAGGATAACTGGAGCTTGGTCGTGCATTTCTAGGCCCTTTCTCCTCTTGTTCGTGCTTGTTGGTGTGCTCGTGTGTTGAAGGAAGGAAATTGTTGTGGTGTTGTTAGGAAGAGATTGAAGGGAATTAGTTTAAATTGGTTGAAAAGTGAGTTATCTCACTCATTATATAAAATCATAAACTTGATACTTTGTTAAACGAAAACTTGACAATTTTGCTTGTTATAAACTATTATAATATACCATAAATACTTAAAGTTATAACCCTTAATTATGTGCTTTGAAAAGTATGTGATTTGTTTAAGTATTGTGCCTTAAAAACTTTAAGGTATGTTGTTAAAATAAGTACATATAATTGGAAATTTGAACATTGAATTTAGACATGTTATTTAGTACATATGTTATTACATGCTTCCTTGTGATCCAACTTGAATTTAGGAATCATATATGCTTATATAAGCAAATGATATTAAATATTAAATTGGATACGGAATTGTCCGTATAGCGATAGTCCGTATATACGCACTTTGAAACCCCTTTCTTTTCTCTCACTTTTTAAACTCCATATTTTTCTTATTTTCAAATAAAATGTTTTATATACTTAAAAATAAAAGACAGTAAGAAATGAAGTTTAACAGCTATCTTTTTTATAAAATAAAGTTAGCAGAGTTATGGTCCATATAGCGATAGTCTCTGTAGATGCAGTTTGCAAAAACACGTTTTTATGAAGTTTAAGTTGTTACTACTTTGGATATTTTTATAAAATCTTTTCAAGGAAGTTTTATAAAAGATAAATAAGTATTTTAAAGGTATTTATTTATATATAAGTCTATATAACTATTTTTAACTCTTTTTATTAAAATAAGAACTTTTATACACTTTCCTTTCTTTATTTATTCTAAATTCTATATTCAATATTAAATAAAACTATTATACATATTTATATCATTTTAAAAGAGTTTTTGATTTATTTATACAAGTAATTTCAAAATACTATTGTTTTAGAAGAAAGGACGAAAATAACACTTATATAATGACCTTAGTTTGGTTATTTATGGAATGTTAGTATTACTTTGTTTAACACTAAAAGCTGAATTAGGCAGGCTTCTCTATTTGTAAGAGTCAAGATTGATGTTCGAGTAAGGATGGAGTAATAGAGCATTAACCTATCGGCTACCCTCTTGGTCGAGGAATAACTAAGCTAGAAGGTCAGAAACGTGTTAAGTATATGAACCTAGATTTCTAAAAACAAGCGTTTAAGACTTGATAGTCGATTAGTCGACTATTGTTCTTGACCAAACTTAACTTAGGAAGTATATGAAAGGCTTCATGGATTTATACCAATGAGAACCCATGGGGAGGAGCATTGATACGAAATGCCTCTAGCTTTTGGTTACTTCTAAAATGACCGAAGTTAAGTTAATCGAAAATTCATCGATTAGTTTTAAAATGACCGAAATCGATAAGTGTCTTACTTGCCGAATGCCATTCAAAACTATTATATGGTTCAGTTGTTGAAGAGGTCATTGAAGTGGACTCTGTTCGAGTGAGAAGACTCGTGGGAAAGACGTTGAACATAGGCTCGACATCGAAAAAATAACTAAAGACGGAATAGGATGCACAATCTTGGGTCTTGCCAACCCAAATAAGAGGTACATGTAATACCCCACGTTTCTACCTTAATTGTTTAAAATAGAAATTAATTAATAAATAGTGAAAACTAATTTTTTTTTTGCAAATATTAGAATTTGGCTACGTAACTTACACTACTGTGTTCGTGATGATTTTCCGATCAATTTTCATATATAAACTTTTCCAATCGGAGTTCAAACTAAAAGGTATCAACATTTAAATTTTTGTAGCCGAAAATAAATATATATGTAATTAAGGAAATAATTTAAAATTAATTACGATTAATTAATGATGTTAAACTTAATTGTTACTTAACATTTAAGAATTATAAATAGAGGATACGATAACGTTGATTATGATAATTGGATATTAAAGGTAAGAAATCAATGTAATAAGATAACACACCAAATTCACCAAAGCAGCATGTTGACCATGCTTGGGTCGACCATGGATGGTCGACCTAAGGGCTTGAACCGTCGACCGATGAATTTTTTAGTATGGCAGTGAGATTTGGCCGTTTGGCCTAGATCTAAAACAATTCCATCCGACCGTTACCACTGATTTGAACCTCTATATATTAGAACTTAGAGCTTCACTTCCAACTTATTATTTTTCTAATGAGCACAGAAGCTCTACCATTTTTTTTTCTCCTCAAAACTTTCTAAACTCTTAGTATTAAATATTGATTGCACAATATACTTTGGAGAAAAATAGAAAAGGATGGGAATTAAGTTCAAATGAAGTTGCTACATCGAAGGTAAACTTCAGATCAGGTTCTAATTAATAAATCCAAATCTCTTTTCTCTAATTTAAATTCTTATAGATCTTTATGAATGTTATTTGGGGATCCGAATATGAAGTCAAAAGTGGAGAATACTGATAACAAGATTTGGATCTAGATTAGATTTAGATATTTGGGAGCGCTAATCAAAGATGAGTAAGAATATTATATATTTTTATATGATACTAGATAATAGCATGCAAACCTATTCTATATGCTTGTGAGTTGAATTTAAGTTGTGAATAAATTCATAATTGTGAAAAGTTGAAGATATGAAAGTTGCCTATGTAAGTACGTAATGGTTAGTTTTAATTCTGCAATCACGTAATGGTTAGTTTTAGTTCTGCAATCACGTAATGATTAGTTTTATTTCCATAATTACATAATGATTAGATTTAATTCTATAGTTGCGAACGATTAGATTTAATTGGTATTTTTACAACAATTGAAATGAATAAAATTATAAAGAATGCGTAATGATTAGTAACTTATTTTTATTTTGTCAGACATAAATTAAGTTGAAATAAACTTCATTCTGTTATTTGGGGTTTTTGTGGTATTTTAACATATTGGAACTTGGATTGTTATAAGTAAATTTCTACATATTATCAAGTACAAAATAAAAAAAGTGTGATATTTGGAATAACAAGAAATGCATATGTGAAAATAAAAGTAATGATATGTATAAAACAAGGAAAAATCTTCGTATTTTATACTATCTATTTCAAAAAAAAATAAAAAGCAATTCCTAGTAATTACGAACCCCGCACAAACATCTCTTGTTTTGATAAGATAGAGAAATTTTCTGCATTAACATATATTGAATAGAAGTTTAGTTCCAATATGTTAAAACATAGTAAATCCTAAAAGTTAACAATTAACTTGTGAACAAAGTACAAATACCAATTAAAATGAAAAAAAGAGGATATGAGAAATAGATAAGAAAAAGAATAAAGAATGAAATGGGAATCAAAATCTTAGTTAGAACTAATAAATAAAAGGAAATGATATTAAAGAATTGAAAAATAAGTGTGAAATAATTTGAATATGGAAAGGCTAAATGCATAGTTAAATAAGACTTATAGTCAACTATAAGAGTTAAAAAAGCAATGAAAGAAAGAATGAAAGAATGATAACATATAAATATAGACCAAATATTATAAGTAACCTCGGACATGCGTTTAT
Organism: Allium cepa; assembly: GCA_030765085.1. Taxonomy (NCBI): domain Eukaryota; kingdom Viridiplantae; phylum Streptophyta; class Magnoliopsida; order Asparagales; family Amaryllidaceae; genus Allium; species Allium cepa. The sequence continues at coordinate 820,236,190 of CM060929.1, forward strand.
GATGGGTGTGGATAGTTATAATTTAATATATAATTATAGAAAGAAAAAGACATTGAGAGTCATTAGAATAGATTGAAGTGCGAGAGTATATTCAACCGTACGACATGTGAAGAGTATATGCTTGCGTATATGTAAGGGGATACCCTTACGTTATGTTAGTGCTTGGAATGGAACCTCCGCAATTGTTGGCGCCAGACGGACCTTTTGCGGATGGTGAAACTGTACAAGCACTATAGAGTAGTCTTCTTCAAATTTATTTAGAGGAGGGTATTGCCTTAATTGCACTAGGCAATCTAAATGGATGATGGATGAGATCAGAGTTATGCAACAGGACACGTAGGGCTAGTGTTGTGGGTACCAAAATAAGGGGTAGAAGTTGCATATTTAATGAGTTCTTCATCCGTCCCTTGTGGTCAACGAGAAGGACATTGTTACACCTAACTGATCTCTTCCGCCTACCGAGATTGATTCAGTTAGGTTATGCACTGCCATAGTTGGTTGTTACTTTATTTGATAGAGCAAGGCTACTTAACCCATGTAGAGGTTCCTTTATAATATGGATGGGGTGGAGGTGCATGGGGCTAGAAATCCACGATACATGAAGTAGACAATGGTTAAAATCCCTAAAGAATATTGGATCTAACAGAGTAAAGGTAATCGGCGAGCACTGTAGATTTCCTTAAGTGATACGATAATCATGATGCAGCGAGACGATGGATCCTTACGAGGTGTTGATCGATATAAACTAATAGGGATAGTACCTTGGTCCACTAATGGATGATGGGATATATATATTTTTATAATATAAATATAAAACTACGAAAGATAGATGGAAATGGTTCGTGCGCAGTGATAAAGTCATAGTAACTAATGATAAAATCTAACATAATAAGAAATGGTGAACAATCGGCATAAGCTAGTGTTATGTATAAGATGTATAATTTACCAGTCAATAGAACGTTGTTCTGACCCCTCCTCATTACAACCCACATAGAAGGGTGAATACTGATATTGTTTGGAGCAGTTGTCTGGCTGATACCCTTGACATTTGAGATGTCAATTCTAGGTCAGTGATTATAATGATCTATTATATTTACTTATTTCTGCTATGAGTTATTACCATTAGCGCTATGGTATAATTTTTCTTTTGTGGCAAAACCAAACCTACAATCCGTATTTTAAGGGACATGGGTGTTCGGGCTTGCAAAAAATGTGGGCCCATTGAAGTGCGAGTTGTTACATTCGGTATCACATCATAGGTTAGTTGATTCTTGAAAAGACTAAAAAACGTAGAGTGAACGTATTTGTATTTTTCCTGTAAATGTAAATGTAGTATGTGCTAAAATCCTAAGAATTCCTTCTGTAAAGTAGTTGCATATGGAATATCCCTAAATTGGATGGTACATGACTCCCTAATCGGGCCATAGTAGCCCAATGATTATTGATCCCCATTTTGATTATCGATTGATGATGTATAATAGGTCCAAATAAAGGGAAAATAAGTACCCACATACTATAGATGGTGGAAGATGGAGAAGTTTCTGAAGAAAGGTGTGAAAAGGTCACTCCTAATTAATGATTGGATTTTGGGATTTGGAAAGAAGATGTCTTGAGAGAATACTTAGAAGTCCACTTTGAGTTCAACCCAATAATAAGAAACTTTTAAAAAATGAGAAAAAGTATAAATTGTATACTTTAAAGAACTTTCAATGGAAAAGTAAATAAATATTGGATTGAAAAAAATATCACAAATGTTTTATAAGAAATTCTCTTTTGAAAAGAAGCGAGAGAGAAATATAGCGCGTGAATTTTCTATGTAATAAAAGTTTTTAAGACATTAAATATTTTTATGGGTCGAAAAATTGAGTGATATATAAATCGAAATAGGGTGAATGATATGTGAAAGAGGACTTAGGGTCTTAAAAAAATTAAGCGGTAAGTGGCTGCAATACCATAATTAAGTAAAAAAGATGGTAATATAAGAGGAAAATAGTTGGAAACAGTGCAATTTGGGCTGCAAAATTGAGTAGTACGAAGTTAGGAAGTATAAATGGAAGAGAGGTTTGACTTATTGTAGTTGGGTTGGGATTTGACATTTTTTAATCCATTGGAATGAAACGAGAGAGCAAAATAAGTTTCTATGAATCAATCAAATTACAAATGAAGGTGTTTTGTTTGAAATAAAAAGGAATGTAGATGCAAAGAAAGAGATGTACAAATTATCGGAATATTTGTACTGTCTATTTCGGTAAAGAAATAAAATAAAATTACGTGTAATTTCACACAAAACACGAATCCTCTTTTAAGTGACTTATAAAGAATTATAACGTTAACGATCAATCTTGGAGGAAAAGTAGTTCCAACGCATTAAAATATGAGACCCTAAAGTATAATAATAATTGTAGTAAGTAGAAGTAGTTTCAGTAAATTAAATTAAAAAAAACAATGCTAGTAATCTAAATTAAGAACAGGAAATTAAAAGCAGAACAAAGAAAAACTGACATTTTCCATTGTTATATACATTTAATTTAATTATCTTTTAAAAGTTCCCTCTTCCGATAGTAAAGACTCCGCCCAATATTGGATTATTAGGAGGATAGGAAATGTAAGGAGGATAATAGGATGATAGTTTTCTTATCTACTCCAGTTTTTATAATTTAAAATTTATGGAAGTTGGTTTAGACACATTGTAAATTCTATTTTTGAAAGGAATGGTTTGGTAAAAATAAATAAGAGTTTGAAAAAAAAAACTTAATAAATGGTTGAATTGAAAATGCAATTTTTTTAGTAAGAGTTAGAATGTTGTTTAAAAGAAAAGGCTAATTAGATTTTAAAACTAGAATTGTTAACATTCCCTTTTAAGTAAAGTGAACAAGTTAAATTAAAAAATCTTAAAATGTAATTTTGAAAAGAGTTAAAACACCAGGTATTTTTTCTTGAATTTAATAGAAGTTTATAAGTAGCACTTTTAAAGGCAAGAGCTTTGAGATTAATTATTTCAAGAATTTTGAAGTTTTAGTTTTTGAAAAAAAATGATGATAAAGACTAAACCGGAATTTTAAAATGGAGTAAATAGGAATTAGTGCCTAATTAAGATAGGGAAACGAATAAGGCTATGAGGAGATAGCAATGATTGCTTTTGGAATAGTAAGAAGTCGCTGTAGAGTGGAAGGATACTAGAATGTTATTTTGATATGTGTGTACACCATAAATAGGATACTAAAGTACACCTCTATAAGTTTTGGATATGCTTGTAAGAGGCTTACGGATAAGAGAAATATCAAGGATTGAGAAAAAAAAAAAAATAAGATTAAGAGGAGAAAGTAATAGATGGTAATGAGATGGTTAACACACATGGACGATATTGATAGACTTAAGTTGGGAAAATAAGAGAGGGGTTGGTAGGTTATTTCCCAAAGCTTAGTTGCCATTTAATATGAAGATTTCATAGGTTGTATTTCTTATCCACTGTAGTGAGAAGAGGTATAGTTATTCCATAATTGGACATGGAATGGAAAAGATGAATAAACCTCATTCATCATAAGTAATAAAGGAAGGATAAGGTATGAATGTTGTTGTAGAGGGATGACATGTTAGAAAGGTCTGTTCTTGTAGTAGTAATAGTTAGTGGTGTTATGTTTTCTTCCGGTGTTAGTTAATTTTTCCGTAGGTTGTAAGCATTAGTTGTTGCTGTGAACTGTGTATATTTAGATAAATGTTCCTTCTTATGTGTTTTCTAGGTAGACCACAATGATTTGAGAAAGCAGTAAAAAGAAAATTTCAGAGAAAGCCACTTAACTAATGCAAAGGAAAATAAAATAGTTGAAACTAAAAGTTAAATAACCAATTAAGAAATTTATTTAACTAACTAGTAAATAAAAGTAAATTGAAAATGTATGTCCTGAAAAGAATAGAAATTTTTCGAAAAGTAAACTTCCACAAGTGGAGGACATGGGTCGAATGTTGAGTAGCCACAGGTCAATGTCCCTGCACCTCAAAGGCTGAAATTTATAATTGAATTGGTTGCCGATTGCTACTATAAAAGATGTTATAAACTAAAATGAGATAAGAAGCCATTAGAAAAGTGGAGAAAATGTTATTCACACTGATATAAGTCACATAGAGATTGATTCGTTTAATTACATTACATAGGCTCCTTTATATATAGGCCTTGGAGCATGAGATGGAACATATCCCATGAGGTGGGACTAAATATAAAAACACAAAAGTATATTCACTTTTATATTTACACATATTATAACATTCCCCCTTGAATATGCGTCTTCAAAATCTTGGATGCTCATATTGTTGCTATAAATTGTTCATTTTGAAAAGTCCATTACAATTTCTCCCCCTCGTTATTATCTTGCTTTCATACATCCATTCAGTCATTATAAATATTGTCTGTTGCCTCATTAAAAATCTAAATCAAATCAAGATGTTTTCAAAATGAAAATTTCATTCACCAACCATGTTTAATTTCACAAATCCATGTTCAAACTAAATACAATCAAATTCAATAAATTTGCTTGAATCAACAATATCAAATTTTGTTAAATTCAAACTTGCATTCCAAAATAATGAATTCAAAAACATAAAAATAAGCATGATATTGAGATCTACAATATAATAAGATTATAAAAATAGCAACAACAAAAAATTAGATCTAAAATATAATAACGAACAAAATAAGAATGAGATCTCAAAGTTTAGATATATATAAGATATAAAATTATAAGATTAATATAATAAAATCTAAAAGATAAGACAATAGATTCAGATCAGAAGAAGTAGATCAGAATGGAATGAGATCTAAAAAAAGATGTTTTGAAAGATTAGATCAATCAGATCAGAAAAATGACTTACCATTTGAGATCTATAATTGGATCTAGAAAAGAATAGATCGGATTTCGTAGATTATCACAATTGTAGATCTATAATTTTTTTTGAGATCGTGCTGATAACGTGTTATAAAATAAAATGAGATAAGAAGCCATTAGAAAAGAGGAGAAAATGTTATTCACACTGATATCAGTTACATAGAGATTGATTCATTTAATTACATTACATAGGCTCCTTTATATATAGGCATTGGAGCACGAGATGGAACATATCCCATGATGTGGGACTAAACAGAAAAACACAAAAGCATATTCACTTTTATATTTAAATATATTATAACAAAAGAAAAGTTTTAAAGAATTTAAAAATTCACCATGTAATTAAGTAAAGTCCGTTATGGATAATGGATTGCTAGCTAAACCTCGATATCAGAAATGCAGAGAATTATTTATAAAATGTAATTATACGTATATTTTGAAAAAGAAAAATTTTATGAAAAAATTATTTATGAAAGTTTTCATTATAAATACTATGACTTCGAGAAAAAATAAAAAAAAGCTAAGGATTTTGAGTTTTAGAAATTCTGAAACACTGCATGCTAACAATGGGGAATAGCCGGTAAGCTGATTAGTGTAGATTGTACTACGTAGCAATAGTTGCAGTAAAATGAATACGATGAGTGAGAAAGAAGCTATTTTTTGCCGATGGAGTATTGTTCTCTGTATACCTTGTCCATGAGAGAATTTTTTTAAAAGGATGAATTTTGAAACAACAATGTTTTTTAACTTCAAAAATAAAAGTTACTTATGCAAACTATACTCGAGAAAGTAGGAAAATGATTGAGGACAAAGGTGTAGATCCCAAGGTATAGTGGGAAGAGGTTACAGAAGAAAATGATGGAAATGTAAATTTCTCCATCTAGACCCTTTCCAAGCATAAGAAAATAGGTTTAGAAAACTGAATTTTTTTATATTGTATGTTAGCAATGTTGTGCTAGGAATTTGGATGGTAGGAATTGGATGAATAATTGGTTAAACTATGCTTCTATTTACAGAAGTGTGGGAAAATTTGGATGAAAAATCATTTTATATTTTTCAAAAAGTTGAATTCATGTGGAGCTGCTAGTATATTTAGGATGTTAGCATCATGTTTTCGAAATTGATTTAAAATGGAACCATTCATATAGGAGGAGCCAATTAGAAATTATTGTTCATGCATATCATACATATTGTGATGCACTATGGACATGTATACGGATTGTTGCAAAATTGGTTATACACTAATTTATTATTATTGTAAAATGGATGTGTAGTGGTTTATATGATCGAACCCTTGCGGAATTTCGGGGACGAAATTCATTTAAGTAGGGAGAATGTAACACCCCTCATTTTTACGTTAACTAATTGAAATAGAAATTAATTAATAAATAATAAACAGTGAAAAAAGAAATTTTTTCAAATGTCAGTATTTGCCTACGAAACTTGCACCATTGTATTCGTTTGTGATTTTCTGATCAATTTTTATGTATAAACTGTTCCGATTGGAGTTCAACAAAAATTTATGAGCGTTTGAATTTTGAAAGCCAGAAATAAATATATATTTAATTAAGGAAACAATTTGAAATTAATTAACTGTTAATTAATGCCATTAAACTTATGTCACTTAACCTTTAAGAATTATAAATAAGGAATAAGATAACGTTAATTGGATATCAAAGGTCAGAAATCAACGTAATAAGAGAACTCACCAAATCCACAAAACCAGCACTGCCTAGGTTGACAGTGATTATGCCAGGGTCGACCAAGAATGGTCGACCTAGGGGATTGAATAGATGACCCGTGACTTTTTGAATGCGGCAGTGAGATTTGGCCGTATGGCCAGATCTAATATATTTCCATGGAACGGTTAGATCTGATTTGTACCACTATAAATTAGGACCTAGAGCTTCGCTTCTAACTCATTATTTTTCTAACGGTATAGAAGCTCTGCCATTTTTCTTTCCACTTCAAAATTTCTGCATACAAAGAATCAGATTTAGATTGTATGGATATACTTTGGAGAAGAATAAAAAAGGATAGATAATAGGAAATATGTTCAAATCAAGTTGATACATCGAAGGTAATCTTCAGATCTGGTTCTAATTAATAAATCTAAATATCTTTTATCTAATCCAAATTCTAAAAATCTATATAAATGTTATTTGTGGGTCTGAATAGGAAGTCAAAAGTGTAGAATATAGATAATAGAGTTTAGATCTGGATTAGATCTAGAGATTTAGGAGCCATAATAAAATACGACTGGGAATATTATATTTTTTATATGATACTAGATTATAACGTTGCAAACCTATTCCTATATGCCTACGAATTGAATTTAAGTTGTGAATAAATTCATAATTCTAAAAAGTTAAAGACATGAAACTTGCCTATGTAAATACACAATGGTTAGTTTTAATTATGCAATCGTATAATGATTAGTTTTATTTCCGTAATTACGTAATGACTAGATTTACTTCTATAGTTGCGAAATGATTAGATTTAATTGGTATTTTTACAACAATTGAAATGAGTAAAATCATAATGAATGAGTAATAATTAGGAACTTGTTTTATTTTGTTGGACATAAATTAAGTTGAAATAAAGTTCATTCTGTTATTTGAGGTTTTTGTGATATTTTAATACATTGAAACTTGAATTGTTACACGTAAATTTTTGCATATTATCAAGTTCAAAATAAAAAAAGTGTGATGTTTGGAATGACAAGGAATGCACATGTGCAAATAAAAGGAAAGGGATGTATAAAACATGGAAAAATCATGGTGTTTTATACTGTTTATTTCGAAAAAAAGGCAATTCCTTGTAATTACAAACCCCGCACAAACATCTCTTCTTTTGATAAGATTTGGAAATTTATTGCGTTAACATCTATTGAATAGAAATTTAGTTTCAATATATTAAAATGTAGTAAATCTCAAAAGTTAAACATTAAGTCATGAATAAAGTATGAATATCAATTAAAATGAAAGAAATAGGCTTTGAGAAATAGGAAGAAAAATAATAGTGAATGAAAAGGGAATAGAAATATTAATTGGAACCAATAAATAAAAAGGCAATGATATTAAAGAATTGAAAAGGAAGCGGTAAATGAATCTGAAGAAGGAAATGCTAAATGCATAGTAAAATAAGATTATAGTCAACTAAAGAGTAATAGATGAAATAAAAGAATGAATAAGCACATATAAATATAAACATATGTTATAAGTAGCATCAAATATGCATTTAAAATGGGGTGGATAGTTATAATTTAATATATAAATTATCAAAAGATAATGACATTGGGAGTCATTAGAATAGGTTGAAATGTGAAAGCATATTCAACTGTAGGACCCGCAGAGAGTATACGCTTGCGTATAGATGAATTGATACCCTTAAGTTATGATAGTTCTTGGAACGGATTATCTATTACTGTAGGCACTGAGCGGATCTTTCGAGGACAGCGAGACTGCACAAGCACTGTAGAGTAGTCTGCTTCAAATTTATTTACATGATGGTATTGCCTTGTTTGGATTAGGCAATCTAAATGGACAATGGGCAGGATCAGACTTATGCAACAAGGCACACAGGGAAGGCATGCATGGGTAATAGAACAAGGGGTAAGAGTTGCATGTTTAGCGAGTTCATCATTGGTCCCTTGTGGTCAATTAGAAGGACAAGGTTACACCTAACCTATCTCTTCCGCCCACCAGAATTGATTCAGTTGGGTTATCCACCTCCATAGTTGTTTGTTAGTTTGTTTGATAAGGCAAGGCTAGTTAACACATGTAAAGATTCCTTCAAAACAGGGACGGTGGTGGAGGTGCGTGGCGCCAGAAATCCACTATACATGAAGCAGAAAAATGTGAAAATCCTCGAAGATTACAGGACCTAATAGAGTAAAGGTCGTCGATGAGAACTATAGGATTTCCTTGAGTGAGAGGATGATCACGATGCTATGAGGCGATGGATCCTTATGAGGTGTTGAGCGATAGATACAAGTGGGGATAGTATATAGGTCCATTAGTGTACAATGTGATATATATATATATGTAGATATGAAAGGAGGTAGATGGGAACAGTTCGTACGTAGCAATGGAGTCGTAGCGATTAATGATAAAATCTAACATAACAAGAAATGGTGAATAATCGGCATAAGCTAGTGTTATGTATAAGGTGTATAATTTATTGGTTACCGGAACGTTGTTTTGACTTCCTCCTCGTTATAACCCACAAGATTTAGAAGGGCAGGTACTGGTATTGTTTGGAGCAGTTATCTGGCCGAGGCACTTGACATTTGAGATGTTAATTCTAGGTCAGTGGTTATTATGATCTATTATATTTACTTATTTCTGTTGTTAATTGTTACCACTAGTGCCCTAATATAATTTCTCTTTGGTAGGATACCAAACCAACAATCCATATTTTAGTAGACCTGGGTTATCGGGTTTGTGAAAAGTTCGGGCCTACTGGAGTGCAGTTTATCATGTTAGTACCAAAATTGGTCACCAACGTCCAAATCCAGATGAAAGCACCAAATTACAGTCATAGCTCACAGATAGAATATCTGTAGAGGGTAATAATGTGAAGAACAGTCAAAATTCAAATGAAAGCAGTAAAGAACAATAGATTTTATAGTGGTTCGGCTAACTTCTGCCTACATCCACTCCAGAAGTTTCTTTTTTATTGCTGTAATAATCGATTACAGTTACAATTCCCCAGTTTAACAATAGCTGAGTGCCTTAGCCTTAAAGAAGTGAATTTCAGAGAGCAGAAAGAAGATCCCCCCAACTAGAGACCCCCATCCTGTATCTAAAGGCAAATCCTGAGTTGTTGGGCTTTCAGAGTGGTACAGGCCCATCAAGACTTTTGCCAAACTTCCACCCTTTATTGCAACTGACCGTGAGTTCTGTATGTGCTGACCTCCATATGCCGAACGACAACCAAGGCCGAGCCATAGTGCCCGGTGGTTCAGATCGAACCACAACGGCGAGGGATATCTGATGCCGAGTGACCTCAAGTGCCAAACCATCATTACCGAGCCACCCTGACTAGACCACAACACCGAGCGGCCCATGCCGAGCCACCATGCCGAATGACCCATGCCGAGCCACAGTGCCGAACGACCCTGTCCGAATCACCATACCGAGCGACCCATGCCGAGCCGCCAATGCCGAGCGACCCTGACCGAACCACCATGCCATGCGACCCATGATTTCCAGGCCGAACCGTGCTTCCACACCGATCCACATCGTCCAGTTGCGCCACCTCAATGTGCTGACCCACCCAAATGCCGAACCGCCCATACTGAGCCATCAATGCCAAGCTGCGTATGCCGAGCTGCCTAAAAGTCTCAAAGAAATCATCCACATGACTCGAAGCTTGACGCCATACGACTATGCTGAATCCCGACTGTAAATCCATGAATATTATTTGCGCTTAGTCGTCCATCCATCCAGTTGACTAAAATCCATCGTATTCCAGTCCTCTACAGCCAAGCAATCGATTTAGTTAAATCCGTCTACTCAAGGCCTCGCCAAAAAGGCGGGTTAACATTTTCCCCCTAAAAACATGACTTACTATCAGAAGGTGTGTTTTGAATAGTCTCAAACCCAATGTCCAAAGTCTATGTTTTATCCATAGCTATAGTATTCTCAATCAGGTTGGTGGCTGTTCGAAGCCGGATCGGTATCCATTTCAACTTGTGGAAATTAGTTATCCAATCCTATGGTCTCTCTGGACTATTGACGGCCACTTCAGACCCTTGCTAAATCCATTCCAAACTTAACGATCGAATAGAAAGATCGTGTCGCGCTCCGATGCTGCTTTTATCCACTTACACTCTGGCCCCAGCAGGGGCATCCAGTGATGTCTTGGTCTTCCTAGACCGATCATAGCCTCTCCGGGCTCTTGCTGGATCCCATCCTGTCTGTAACGACCCGTAATTTCGACAATTTAAATTCGTTAAATAAATGAGATTTTGTAATTAAATTTAGTAGAAAAAATATGAATGGTAATTAAAACCTATTTATTAGTAAATTGAATAAAACTTCAATAAATGAAATAGCGTAAGTATTATATCTCGATATATATTGAATATGAAGAGTATAGGGTAGGCATTGAATTGGTTAAAGTAATAACACGTTGTTACAGTAATTGATTGTAAATTTAGGAAACGGGTTAATGCAAGTTAATAATTAATGACTTAAATGAAATTCTAATTCAATAAAATAATTTAAATGTTATGATTTGATTTTAAATGGAATTTGAGAAAACAAATGAAACTATTGGATTAAGGTATGAAATAGTAAGTTGGGTAATCAATTTCAAAGTTACGTTAATGGATGTAATAATATGGTATAAACTGAAATTTGATAAAATTTATGTTAATAAGGAATATGATGCGTGTTATACAGGAATGAACTTGAAGTAATGGAAGGTATTTGATGAAATTCTTTAATAAATGAGAACTTGTTGCCCTAGTATTATAAACTTAGGTATAATTGAGATTTTTTCCAATAAACAATATAAAGGAAAGTATTAATAAATGGGTATAAACTTAAGTAAACAATGGAGATGCTAAGAAATTGGATTAAGCACAAATACTATAAATAAATAAAGGAAATAAATGAAGTTATGCAATAATGAATGAATAAATAAATATATTGCAATAAAAGAGGAAACTGACATAACATTTATAAATGATAATGAATATTGGTAAGGAATAAATGAGAATATTTGAAATAAGCTTAAAGGTAATTAAAATTAAATAGTTACAATTGTTAAGATACCTATTTGGGTAGTTAATAAACTTTAATGAGAAATAAATTGAAAATTTTTGACCAAATTTGTGTAGTTAGGGCAGTTTTGATTTGTCATTGAAGTTTCTTAGTTCTATAAGATGCAATGAATGATTTTTTTTAATATGACGATTGGGTGATTTAAGAAGTGAAAAACCAAGATTTATTTATTTATTTGAAATTTGAAATTCAATTAGTGGATTTATGGCAAATAAATGAAATTAATATTAAACTATTACGTTAATGGAGTCTAATAAATTAAAATGGGAAATCAATAGGAATTAATCTAATTAAAGGTTATATTAGTATAAATTTGGGTAAAAAGGATTGGACTAAGGAAATTTTATTAATTGGTTTTAAAAACCTTAATTAATATGTGAAATAGACAAGATTTCACATTTTAACCATTTATACAAATCTAAGATGTATGTAGAAGTATCAATGTAATAAAACGTAAACAAATGTTAAATATAAGATGTTGATTGTTTGAATAATAAGAATGTAAATCAACATTTATTTATTTAATTGAATTTAATTACGATAATATGATTTATTGCAATTAAATGAAAATTAATATTTAAAATATTGCCTAAAAGGAAATGTAGATGAAATCTAAAGGAATAAACGTAAACAATAGTGAACCAATGTAAATTGCATCTTTTTGATACTAATAGATTGAATAATTGAATGAAAGTCAATTAAAGGGAATTATTGCAAATTTAATTTTTAATTTGTGGATATAATGAAATTGAAATTTAACGCTGAAATGAATAAGTTAGTTAACTCTAAATTTACATCCAGATTTAGTTTAATTAATGTGAATGATTAAGGAAATAAAGGTGTTAAAGATTGTCAATTTCAGAATTTAAATAGGAAATTTTATTTAATTAATTTATTTTAATTTATTTAATTAATATAAAAATAGCCATTTTGGCCACTAACTCGGATTTCGACGAAAGCAGTTTCATCAGATCCGTAACAGTGAATTATAATAGTGTGTCAAGTTTTGTAGCGATCGGACTTGTCGTTTGATTGCACGGACTCGAAACGCCTTGAAATTTATGGAATTGAAATCAATTGAAATCAATTTGAAAATATTGTTTTCAGCATAACTTCTTTATACGATGGAATTCGGACGTGAAACTTTTTTCATCGCGTTCAGAATATTTTAAAACACCTACTTTGATATATGGATTTAACCAATTTCGTTCCGGGGTCAGAACGGACTTATTGGGCCACGTTAGCGGTATCACGTATATCTATCAAACCGATCCATCTATTTTTCAACTTTATCTATAAATACCTTACTAAACCCTAGCCTCCGCTTATTCTCGTTTGTCTACGCGTAAATTTCATCAGCTCCTCCTCTTCTTCCAATGGCTGCAAACTCTAGATCCAATTTCAATTTCAAAAATCAAATCCAAAGCCTAAAAATCAAACACCTCAGAAAAATTCAAAAAAAATACGTTGATGCTCTCGATGAGCGAAATTCAATGGTGTAATTCGTTTTTCAATTCGGGTTGTGGTTTGGCCAGAAATCGATCAAACAGCCACGACCGTCCGTTATGCCGTGATGACTTCATCCGATCGAGAAACCGCTTCTGGGTTTGGTGGAGATCGACGTGTGCTTCGCATCCATGGGGTTCATTCGGAAAATTAACGGCTGGATTTGGCTCTAAAATTCGATTAGGTCAAGGATGATGGAGCGGCGGCTGTCCTAGTTTCAGGAAACGATTGGCAAAGGGGGGGCCGCCGCTATCGCGTGGGGTCGGGGCAGACGATGCTGCGTGGCCGCGGTGTCCTAGTACGTCGGTGATTGGCGTTGATTTTTGAGGAAGGTTGGTGGCTAGGTTCGCGTACGTGAGAAGAGGAGGTATAGTTACTGTGAACGTGCGCAACAGGAAGATGGTGACGTGGATTTAGTTTGAGGTGAATTGTGTTCACTTTTTATTATTATTTTTAATTGAAATGCAATCACAAAAAATCGCTATATCTTTCACATACGATATCCGATTTACGCGCGGTTTCTTTTGGTAGGATCGTATTAAAATTCTGGACTTAATGACGCTGGTTTGGACGAATTTTGAGACGATTGAATTTTTGGGTTTAAATTGGATTTAAATTCAATTTAAATCCAAAAGGTGTGTTTTAACACACTCACAACTTCTAAGATTTCTTATGTTGGTTAAATTGATTTATGATGTGTTTAAAATTTTATTTATAGCTATTTGGCATATATTTCATCATTTTCTTAGTTAAATTGCATTCATTTAATTTATGCGTTATTTAATTCATTATTGCATTTAAAACTACCAGTTAATTGTTAATTAATTTATTCATTGCATTTAAAACTTCCAGTTAAAATTTTAGTTAAAATTATTATTGCATATAACCTGCTAGTTAATTTATTTATTATTGCATATAAACTACAGTTAACAGTTATTTAATTCATTGTTGAAATTAACCGTCATTAATTCATTGTATTTATTGATGTGATTGTTTGAATGGGATGATAAATTAATGAATGTTTGATGATTGATATGATGGACGAATGGATGCTGTATTTATATTGTATAAACTGCAAGTTATTATGCATTTTCATTTCATTCGAGATTGCGGTTTGAAATGATATACAACCACATTTTTATTTTTAAATTGCGGATTTAAATGATAAATATCCGTATCACTTGACCATAGGATAGAAAATTATATACAGGCACCACGATATATATATATATAATTATTTTTGAAATGATTTTCTATGATTTTTGAAAGAATACGGTTTAATAAATATTAAATTTTGATATATATATATATATATATATAGTAAAATTCTTGAAGTTAGCTATGTATAATTTGTTTCGAATTTTAAAATAAGCTAAATAATGAAGTTGATTTCGTTTATATAACATGGTTAAGAATATATTTGAAATTCTATTTTTTATGGAGTTTATAATAATTCAAATAAAAGTAAGGTTGAAGATAAATGTGAATATGATTGAATTAAAGTAATTAAGAATTATCCTCGAACAATTTGTTTTGAAATGTAAATAAATTAAGATTTAAAAGGTATGATTTTATAACTTGATTTTGATTAGAGGATTTAAATGAATATCAAATTGATTTAAAGAATATTATCAAGTTAATTTAATTCAAGGAATATCCTGTTATTGAAGTTTAAGGGTTTTACCTAAATAATATTTGTTTTATTAAGTAAACATTTCAAATTTAAATAATAGGAATTGGATTTGATATATATTAAATTATCAAAGAATCCATTTTGAAATAGTGGAATATTTAAAGATTGAAATATATGAAATATAAAAATTTAAGTTTTGAAATATAGAATACTTAAGCTTTGAAATATATGGGAATTTAAAATGGTTTATTTGAAGGTTCAAATTGATATTGGGAATTTATTGTGAAATTTAAAGAAGCTATTTTATTTTATAAAGTAATATAGTATTTAAACCATTAAGTATTAAAAGTAATGTTTCAAAGCTATGGTTTCAAGGTATATAGATTTTGAAAATGCTATGATTTTTGGAAAAGATATATTTGAAATAAAATGATGTCATATGGATTTGGGGTTTTAAAATTATAAATGATATCGTATTTATATAGTTTTGAAAGAGATATCATATTCCGGTTTTAAAGTATAAATTATTTTGAACAACCGCGGTGTTATAATAACGATTGGTTGTTGAAGAGACCGGGATGGAAAGTTGTCATACTCTCTGCCAACCTCAAAAACCACTTTAACAACCATGTACGCGGTGGTGATTCCAAAATGAAGTAGGATGGTGGCGGCGTTTCCTTTAAGGTAAATACGTGGACCCAACTTCCGTGAGTTGGCATAAGGTGGCTAAAATAGGAACGATCGACGGGTTAATAAGGTAGCACCTTTAATCGAACACTTCCCTTCGATACTATATCTGATAATGGATTGATTCGGTGGCCACCTTCACTTTTGATTTCTTTGATTTGGGGAGTTTGTTCGAGGTGGGCGGTAGCTGCGTGCTACGTCTTACCACCGATCCGGAAGCGTAATTGGTATATCTACCCTGTCATTGCCTAGTTGTGCCGTGTCACCTACCCTATCGCGCCTTGTACGAGTTTGGTTTTCTCCCGTAGCCCGTGTGGTATCCTCTAGTGGCTTCCCGATCAGGAGGGACTATGATATTGGATGGACTACTGGGACTATTATTGTGTTAAGGGGGAGATTGGGTAACTCCTTAACGCTATTTAAAAGTAAGTTTATTTTAAAATTAGACACTATTATAATAGCGAAATATACTACATAGTAAATAATTTAACGGATCCTTAAGAGATGTGAATCCCGAGCATCTTTTGAGTTACTGCACTCATATTTATCCCTGTTGATTTAACTTACATAAGATCTTTTAGTTCTGACTCGAGTATTTTGTCTTTTCAATTCGCTTGGGTCAGTCCGAGCGTTTCAGGATCGAAGACTTTAGCTTTGGAGGACGAAGACGGAGATTTCTATTATTATTATTTATTATATTCCACTACACTCATATTGTTCCGCTGCATTGTTATATTGGTATGTGAACTCTGATATTTATTGTATAAAGAAGAATCAAATGCTTTGTGAACAGTTTTATGAACTGTATATTTATTATTATATTTTATCCTTCTACTGTGAGATTCCGTTTAGTTTTTTTCTTCTTTTCTTCTCTATATTTTCTTATTTACCCCATAAAAATCCGCCCTTCCGTATGGTTTGAATTGGCACGTGTGTCGATTTAAAGCGTGCGAAAAAGTGGGTCGTTACAGTTGGTGTCAGAGCTTTGGTTTAGCGATAAACCTTAGCTTTGTGGGGTCTGACTCTTTACTAATAGGATAGTAATACCCTATGGGAGTCGCTGAGTGTATATATGAGAGAGCGTATTTGTTAGTGTTATAAAAAGGTTCTAATATTGTGTTAATCTATTATTTTAGTATTTATAAATTCTGGTTGATTCATGGGACGCTATGACATCAATAGGGATTTCAAAACACTTAATAGGACAGACCGACATAATATTTGCTTTTAATATAGGTGAATGAAATAATTTTGCGTATTATATTTTCTATATATATAAAATAAATTTTAGATGATATATGAATATTTGGTTGCAATATATTGGTTGTTAGGTAATGAAAATTTACAAATAATAGTGAAATAAGATTGAAAATAAAATAAATGAAAATTGGAAATTTAGAACTTAAGTCCCGGGGTTTTGAAAATTCTTTTAATGATTTTGGAATATAATAATAATATTATTAGAAGTATTTTCTGATATAAATATTTCAAAATGATTTGAACAAGTTATTTTTGTTGAATATGCGCTTATATGATTTTTGTTTGATGATAATAAACATATATACATTCGTTTAAATGTATTTGTTAATATACTATTCTATTTTTCACAGATTAAATAAATATTTGTTAAATAAAATAAATTATACAGAATTTGAATTGAAACGAATATTTTATTCAAACAAATATTTATAAAATTTTTGAATAGTACAAATTCAAGCTCTCACTATTCACTATAGAACTTTGATACAAATTCAATTACATCGCTATTTTACATATTCACCTCACTACATATCACTCACACTCGTATTTTTATCTTCAACTTCTTTCCAGTTTGAATCCAGCATCTGAGCAATCTGCAAAAATATTCACTAACGCAGTAAAATTGAAAAAGAAATATTTTTGCGACTTAAAATAAAATATGGATTTTTGAAAATAATATTTGCCTCAGTTATTTGGGTTGTTCGTCATCATTTAAATTTGAATTCATCATACACGAACATTGTGACATACACAGTGTATCACTGTATATGCCACAAGGCCGTGCACACCGATATACACTTGATAATGCTACAGGGACAGGTGAGCACAGGTCAAACCCAAATGCAAAGCCGGGTTCAACTCACGTGCAATATATTTAAAATCACGATACGAGCACAAGGTCAAACCCGAGTTTTAAAACTGGATTCAACTCAAGTGAAATTTCAAAAATCAACATGAATGCATCCAAAGTCCAAATCAGTTGCAACATGAATAAGAAGACCACAAAGACAACAGCCAGTGCCAATAAAGAATTAAGTCTCGACCAAAACCAGTTACTCGATACAAGCAACACAATGCAAAACTCAAATCTGGCCAAAAACAAGACAGACCAACACAACAGCCCCAAAACCAAAGATGCAACAGATAATGATGCAGGGAAGACTCGAATGACCAAGTGCACCACTGACCATACAACAACTCAAATATCAAGCCCATGAATTCGCAAATAAATTTCAGGTTGAACAAATCATGACCAAAGTCAGATAACAATTAAACCGTTGTGATACAAGTAACATGTGCAGTTTTTTTTCAAAAATAAGAAAAGACTCAAAGAATCAACTACAAGCCCAAATGGGAACACAGCAAAGACCACATGCCACAATATCGAGTACATGAAGATGGCAATCCACAATATCCAAACAACAGCAAGCGGATGCAAGCTAACCGGCAAATCAAACAGAGGCATCAATATGGCAACACAGCAGCAACATGCACCAGTAAACCAAGCTTCACAATAAACATCTCATGAATATAAGATGTCGAAGCCACAAAATCAAAGCCGAGTAAACTGCAAGTCTCAATCATTTCAACAAGTACACAGTAAACAAAGACCAAAGTGCATGAACACAGTGAAGACCACAAAGGCAGTGCAACAGTGGTGATGCAGTGGCACATGACTATCATGGTACATTTCAAGTTCATTAGTATATGACAGCAACCAGAGGCAACATCACACAATCGAAGATAACTACAGTACAAAATCAAATACCAACTATCCAAGTACAACATGAACACTATAGGCCGAGGTGAACAATGTAAGGGTCGAAGCCGTGGAAGCATAGCAAAGCCAAAGCCAAAAATCGTCACAGTCAATGATAAATGAGTCAAACTTCATCACAAAGTCAAAAATCGAAGCCGTGGCCAACAAAGGATACCGAAGTCAAAGAAAATTGATGCCGTGAAAATCAAGTAAGAAAGCATCACAAAATATATACGAAGTGACAAAGTCAGAGAGATCATAATTGTTCAAGCATCATCAAGCGGCAAGAAAAAATAATTTGACAAATTCAAATATAATTGTACGAACGCAAATCTAGGGTTACGAACCCTATATAAGGAAATCGTCATCGGCAAATCTCTTGATTGAGTTCAAGAATATTAACTAAAAGCAATAAAGAAAAAAATCACATACTAATTTGCAGTCGAACTCAATCAAATACAAGAAGTCGTGTTCAAATCGAAGATACGGTCGATTGCCGAAGCAAATCAGAGGAACAGTGATTGAAATCAACCAACAAAGGCAGCGACTTCAATTTGAAACCCTAATTTAAGAGCACGGGATCAAAGGGACGAAGCCCTAAATCTGCAAGAGGAGCGGCCATTTTTTTTCACGAACGAAAAAATAAAAGAGACGGGTCGAGTTACAAAGGGGGCCGGCTTCTAAAGAGTGTTTTATTTTATATAAGGGCATTAAATTTTTAATTAGGGTTATTCTAATTTCGAATTGTTTTTAATTTGTATTTTTCTTTTAAACCGTTTTATTTTTCTAGTCGTGTGACTAGGGGACAAGCTACGTGGCGTAGCTTGAGAATTCGCAACTCGGTAGTTGAGTTGTGGCAGGGTTTTGAGCGTAGAGTTAGATTAGTCAATAGTGGGTATAGCGAGTATAGCGAGTTTACGTGTGTAAGCGAGGGACTATCTAATTTCTAGTAGAAACCTTGGGGGCAGCACGTAGGCAGGGTTTTGCCGAAGCTGGGTAAATTCTATGTTGTTCTGTTTTATTCTGTTATTTATATTCTGCGATATCAGTGCTGCTATTCTGTGATCTGAATTGAAATTAATTAATAAGCTTCCGCGATTAATTTTTATAATTTATACCATCACCCTATTCACCCCCCCTCTAGGGTGAAATCGATCCTACAAGTAGTATCAGAGCTAGGAATAGAAGTCAACATTTGTTTTAAAAATTTGATTTTACAAAAACCAATTTTTGTTTTAGAAATTCGTGTTTCAAAAATCAATTTTTGTTTTAAAAAATTCGTGTTACAAAAAAATCGGTTTTTGTTTTAAAAATTTGAATTTTTAAAATGGCTTCTTTTAATAATAATTTTGAGGGTCGTTCCAATATTATTCCTTCTATTTTTGATGGAACAGATTTTTTGAATTGGAAATTGAAAATGGAATTTTATTTAAAATCTGTTAATATTAAATGTTGGGATATTATTGAAAATGGGTGTGATATAACAGATAAGAAAATTATCTCGATTAATGCTATGGCTATGCATTTATTATATTCTCATATTAGTCAAGATAATTTTAATTTCATCTCTCATTGTGAAAATGCACAGGAAATCTGGAATACTTTAGATGCAATATATGGTGCAAAAGTCAACAGCAATGAGAAATCCTCCACAACCAACTTAGTTAAAGAAATGTGCTTAACAGGATTTGTAAAAAGCAGTTGTGATGAGGATGATAATGATGGAGCAGCTGAGCTGGCGTTAATAATAAAGAAATTCAAAAGATGGAACAACAAATACGGAAATTCAGCTCTAAATCAACAACTGAAAAGCAGAATAATTAAAGCACTAGACAACTCTGAAGAACATAGGATCATCTGCAACAAACCCGGTGATATCAAGCCCAATTATCCCCGATTTCAACTCGACAAAGAAAAGAATTCAAAAAGGAAATTTGCAGCCACGTGGAATAAAAGCGATAGCAGTGAAAGTGAGAAAGCAGATATATGCCTTCATGGAAATATAACCGATAGCGACGATGACGAGCCAAGCGAGGTATCAAAACTTACTCACTCTGAATTACTTATTTATTTTCACGAAGTAAATGGCTGTTTTGAACGGCTTAGGGATAAGTATGCCAAACTTGAATCACAAAAAGATACTTTGATAGATTTAAATAAACAACTTGACCAATTAGTTAAAACCTATCAAAGTAGGATCCCTAAGTGTGATAAGTGTCCAACATTCGAAGAAGAAATTAAAAAATCAGAAATCAATATAAAATCACTTGAAAATGAAATTCTGATTTTAAAAGAGAATGAAAATACTAGGAGAGAGAATTCTATTAAAAAGTGCACACAGTTGTTAAACGAAAATGAATCTCTCAAAACACAAGTCCAACAATTGTCAACGACTTTAGATAAATTTTCAAAAAGTGAAAAATCGTTGAATATGCTATTAGGAAAGCAAACTGTTAATACGGTTAGACAAGGACTTGGATATAATTGTTCGAAAATTGTTGAAAGCAATATTAGTCAAGTTAATTCCATGTGCACAATTTGTAGAAAATATGGATACAATCACAATAATTGTTGGTATAGACCCAAACATGTGAAAACTATATCGATTTGGGTTCCTAAAGGCACAAATATAAAATCTCTCAAAGTTAAACAAATTTGGGTGCCGAATGGAACAATTATAAATAATCTTGGGTCTTTACAAAATTGTTTTTCAAAATTTTATGCCACTAACAACCATGGACCTATAAAAACAAATAGGTCACATATATCTTTTTCTGTGTAGGTGTGGTGGCAGGCTAAGGAATAACAATAGTGTTCTCTGGATTTTTTGGCTGTTCCATAAACACAACGAGAGACAAAGCAAAGTTCCTTAGCCTAGTATAAAGGTGACAGAATCACAACGAACAACAACGAAAAATATCGTAAAGGTAAAACAGGTAATGGTATGTTTTAAACGATATATTAAATGTGATAATCTGCACCGTATTCTGAATTAAAATCAGCTAGTATTGAGATGATGAAAAAATGATGATTCTGACTTATGCAACATAGTTGGCCATTTATATTCTTATGACAAAAACACTATAAAAATCTCTAGATTCTTTGAATTACTTCATATATATCAGTTTGGATTAAAAATAGTGTTTTGTTGGATAATAATACATCTGGTTATAATTCGGCTAACTCTATATTCACGGTTTTTGAGTATTTACACGGCTTCATTTCAAATTCAAGAGAATGTTATTTAAAATGCTGTTAAAATTAAGTTTGAAATTTTTGGTGCACACTTCATGTTTTGGTCTATAAAATACAATTAATGATAATTTTTGAGTGAAAGAGAAATTCAGATGCAGATTACACTGGTAATCTAGTTGATAGAAAAATTACTAGTGAAACATGATTTTTGTTGAGATATTTAGTACTGCATCGTGTTTCAAAGAAAATATCTGCATATTCTTCATTTCAAATAATTTTCAAATAGCAGAAAATTTTCTTTTAAATCCCCCTGGAGAAAATCATTTTTGACCATAGTTTCAGATTAGTCATTTTTGAAAAATTAATTTCGTAATTATTTTTGAATTTGTTTTTAAATGACTATTTTGACTAATCTGACTCCCTAATGTTTATCGAAAAGAAAAATAGTGATTGAAAAAGTGATGAGTGTTAATATTGATCAAATATTATGACTCGAGACGGTATAATTAATAAATTTCTTTAGAAATTTAAACAAGAGTTATAAAACTTTGTGTTGGTAAAAATTCCATGACCATCTCTATGTCTATCATATTTTTAACGACCATCACTCATCAAAATTCTATATAGTTTGTCAATATGTGGTACTTTAAACAGGAATCGTTCGTTTTTCATTTTTCACATTTTTTAAATTTTTTTTTAATGATAATAAATAAATACCAAAGTATTCACTCTCATTTAAAAGTCCTCACGGTTATGCATGGGTGAATTACTTGGAATTTGTTATGTGCTTCCATGCTCATTTAAAAGTCCTCACGGTTATGCATGTATGGAACGCATATCAAAAGTTTTTTTTTAAATAAACAAGTTGATTCTAATCCCATTTAAAAGTCCTCACGGTTATGCGTGGTTAGAAGATACTTGAATTCATTTTTTAAAAATAAAATAAAATTGGAATACTACTAATCTCATTTAAAAGTCCTAACGGTTATGCATGGTTAGTAGATATTCAAATTCCTGATATAAATATGCCACAAATAGACACAACTGTATGGTTTTATATGATGACATCATTTCCATCATTCTAAAAATGGAATATTCGCCTAACAAAATATTTATGATTTTTGTTTGATTTTTTATTGAAATTTAATATTTATATTCAATTGAGTTTTAATGTTGGACTAATATCGATCACTTTATCTCTATTTTCTCTAACACTATTATTCTTTTGCTGATAACAAAAGGGGGAGAGAAAAGTTAAGATTTTGCCAAATAAAATCAAGCAAAGGTCAAATAATTTTCTATTTGCATCTAGACTCATTTGCATATTTTTATTTGTATGCATATATGTAGGGGGAGAATCATGTAGAGAGGAAGCATTTAAATAGGGGGAGCAATTAGGATATATCAATGATCAAATACATTTAACATATTCCAAATCTTAAATATATGTTTGTTATCATCAAAAGGGGGAGATTGTTGAATATGCGCTTATATGATTTTTGTTTGATGATAATAAACATATATACATTCGTTTAAATGTATTTGTTAATATACTATTCTATTTTTCGCAGATTAAATAAATATTTGTTAAATAAAATAAATTATACAGAATTTGAATTCAAACGAATATTTTATCCAAACAAATATTTATTACAATTTTGAATAGTACAAATTCAAGCTCTCACTATTCACTATAGAACTTTGATACAAATTCAATTACATCGCTATTTTACATATTCACCTCACTACATATCACTCACACTCGTATTTTTATCTTCAACTTCTTTCCAGTTTGAATCCAGCATCTGAGCAATCTGCAAAAATATTCACTAACGCAGTAAAATTGAAAAAGAAATATTTTTGCGACTTAAAATAAAATATGGATTTTTGAAAATAATATTTGCCTCAGTTATTTGGGTTGTTCGTCATCATTTAAATTTGAATTCATCATACACGAACATTGTGACATACACAGTGTATCACTGTATATGCCACAAGGCCGTGCACACCGATATACACTTGATAATGCTACAGGGACAGGTGAGCACAGGTCAAACCCAAATGCAAAGCCGGGTTCAACTCACGTGCAATATATTTAAAATCACGATACGAGCACAAGGTCAAACCCGAGTTTTAAAACTGGATTCAACTCAAGTGAAATTTCAAAAATCAACATGAATGCATCCAAAGTCCAAATCAGTTGCAACATGAATAAGAAGACCACAAAGACAACAGCCAGTGCCAACAAAGAATTAAGTCTCGACCAAAACCAGTTACTCGATACAAGCAACACAATGCAAAACTCAAATCTGGCCAAAAACAAGACAGACCAACACAACAGCCCCAAAACCAAAGATGCAACAGATAATGATGCAGGGAAGACTCGAATGACCAAGTGCACCACTGACCATACAACAACTCAAATATCAAGCCCATGAATTCGCAAATAAATTTCAGGTTGAACAAATCATGACCAAAGTCAGATAACAATTAAACCGTTGTGATACAAGTAACATGTGCAGTTTTTTTTCAAAAATAAGAAAAGACTCAAAGAATCAACTACAAGCCCAAATGGGAACACAGCAAAGAACATGCCACAATATCGAGTACATGAAGATGGCAATCCACAATATCCAAACAACAGCAAGCGGATGCAAGCTAACCGGCGAATCAAACAGAGGCATCAATATGGCAACACAGCAGCAACATGCACCAGTAAACCAAGCTTCACAATAAACATCTCATGAATATAAGATGTCGAAGCCACAAAATCAAAGCCGAGTAAACTGCAAGTCTCAATCATTTCAACAAGTACACAGTAAACAAAGACCAAAGTGCATGAACACAGTGAAGACCACAAAGGCAGTGCAACAGTGGTGATGCAGTGGCACATGACTATCATGGTACATTTCAAGTTCATTAGTATATGAAAGCAACCAGAGGCAACATCACACAATCGAAGATAACTACAGTACAAAATCAAATACCAACTATCCAAGTACAACATGAACACTATAGGCCGAGGTGAACAATGTAAGGGTCGAAGCCGTGGAAGCATAGCAAAGCCAAAGCCAAAAATCGTCACAGTCAATGATGAATGAGTCAAACTTCATCACAAAGTCAAAAATCGAAGCCGTGGCCAACAAAGGATACCGAAGTCAAAGAAAATTGATGCCGTGAAAATCAAGTAAGAAAGCATCACAAAATATATACGAAGTGACAAAGTCAGAGAGATCATAATCGTTCAAGCATCATCAAGCGGCAAGAAAAAATAATTTGACAAATTCAAATATAATTGTACGAACGCAAATCTAGGGTTACGAACCCTATATAAGGAAATCGTCATCGGCAAATCTCTTGATTGAGTTCAAGAATATTAACTAAAAGCAATAAAGAAAAAAAATCACATACCAATTTGCAGTCGAACTCAATCAAATACAAGAAGTCGTGTTCAAATCGAAGATACGGTCGATTGCCGAAGCAAATCAGAGGAACAGTGATTTAAATCAACCAACAAAGGCAGCGACTTCAATTTGAAACCCTAATTTAAGAGCACGGGATCAAAGGGACGAAGCCCTAAATCTGCAAGATGAGCGGCCATTTTTTTTCACGAACGAAAAAATAAAAGAGACGGGTCGAGTTACAAAGGGGGCCGGCTTCTAAAGAGTGTTTTATTTTATATAAGGGCATTAAATTTTTAATTAGGGTTATTCTAATTTCGAATTGTTTTTAATTTGTATTTTTCTTTTAAACCGTTTTATTTTTCTAGTCGTGTGACTAGGGGACAAGCTACGTGGCGTAGCTTGAGAATTCGCAACTCGGTAGTTGAGTTGTGGCAGGGTTTTGAGCGTAGAGTTAGATTAGTCAATAGTGGGTATAGCGAGTATAGCGAGTTTACGTGTGTAAGCGAGGGACTATCTAATTTCTAGTAGAAACCTTGGGGGCAGCACGTAGGCAGGGTTTTGCCGAAGCTGGGTAAATTCTGTGTTGTTCTGTTTTATTCTGTTATTTATATTCTGCGATATCTGTGCTGCTATTCTGTGATCTGAATTGAAATTAATTAATAAGCTTCCGCGATTAATTTTTATAATTTATACCATCACCCTATTCACCCCCCCTCTAGGGTGAAATCGATCCTACAATTTTAAAGAAATTTTGAAAGAAATCAGTTATGTAATCCCCTCTCTATCGCTGGAAAATAATTTCGGTGATGAGTGCACGCATCATCGACATTCATTTTCGAGTTTCGAAGTGCGAAGGCCACTGTAGTAGTTTACTGCAAAGTTGTTTCGATAAACAAATATAAATTTTAAATTGTTTTAAATATAATTTGATATATATAAATTCATAAGAGTATATTTGTCTATTATCTTTATAATGATTTGAAATTAAACCCGGTATTAAATTCTTAAGTTTCCATTAATAAATGGTCTTAATTACTTTAGTGAAAAAGATTTTAACTAATAAATTGAAACCTAAAAAAATGGAATGAGAGATTAAATGATAGGTTATAGATAAAATAACCAGAAAGTTGAAACTATAATCTGTAAAATAATGGATATAATTATTGAACCATTATTTAATTAAAAGAATTGAGAAAAACTTGTATAACTTTCAATTACATTCTTAAAGGCATATATATAACTTACCAAAAGATATAAAAGTTGAAAATGTTAATAAGAAAATGTAATAGATATTATACAAGTAATTAATTTGAGGTAATGAAAGTAATTAATGGAATTCTTTAATAAATAAGAATTGATGTTGTAGTGTTATAAACTTAAGTATAATTGAAATACTACTAATTTAATATAATAGGAAGGTAAGTAATATAAATAAATGATTGTAAACCTTAGTAAATGAATTAATGAAATTCTTTGTTTATAAGAATTGATGTTGTAAAGTTATAAATTTAAGTGTAATTAAAACATTACTATAATTAAATATAATAGAAATGTAAGCATTAAATAAATGAATGAAATTGAGAAATGCATAAATGTAATGCAATAAAAATGAACTTACATGACCTGAATAAATGAAAAAGAATAATTGTAAGTGATAAGTAAAAATAAATGAAACAAACACTGTATGAGTAAATGAAATTAAAGTTTGTTAAAAATAAATGTAAATTAAACAGATAAATCATTGTATAAAAAAAAATCAAACAACAAAGGTATGAAATGAAATTAATAAAAAGTAAAGTTGACTGTTGTTTGGATTTGTTGTTGTTTTGGGTTTTGGTTGTTTGGGTAAGATACTTTAAATTTGGATTGGATGAATGAATAATCTATTTAGTTTTATCTAAGGCTATTGAGTAAATGATGCGCTAGTAGTTATTTTTCATTCCGTGCAATTTAAAGTTTTGAACCCGAACAACTATTTGTTTGTTTTGCTTGAATGGTTGATTTGTTTTTGTTGTGTATGTTGTTTGCTGCAATTGATGATTGTTGTATTGTTTTGTTTGTTAGTGATTGAAACAACCTTATATATTTCATTTTATATAATTGTTAACCCTTTTAGATTATATAAGTGAAATGCAGGTTACGGAAGCAATTGCTTCTGCTTTTGGTTCCATAAAATAAGCGTTATTGCCCGACAAATAGGTACGTTCTCGGATTAGGGTTTTATAGCGCTATTTTATATAGTTTCCGTGTTGGGATATAATATTTTGGATATTATATGTGATATTTTGTTATTATTGATATTATATTTTCTCCCGAGCCTCTCCGTACAATGGAGACTCTGCCGAAATTTTTCGTAAATTTTGGACTTAGAATTTTTTTTGAAAATGATTTCCAAACTTTATTAATATTTTAAGTAAGATATATTGATTTCTTTTCACTTCTTTTTCCTTTTCGGGGACGAAAAGTTTTGAGTGGTGGAGAGTGTAACGATCCGTAATTTTCGTCAATTTAAATTGGTTAAATAAAAGAGATTTTGTAACTAAATTTAGTAGAAAAATATATATATAAATGGTAATTAAAACCTATTTATTAGTAAATTGAATAAAACTTCAATAAATGAAATAACGTAAGTATTATATCTCGATATATATTGAATATGAAGAGTATAGGGTAGGCATTGAATTGGTTAAAGTAATAATACGTTGTTACAGTAATTGATTGTAAATTTAGGAAATGGGTTAATGCAAGTTAATAATTAATGACTTAAATGAAATTCTAATTCAATAAAATAATTTAAATGTTATGATTTGATTTTAAAAGGAATTTGAGAAAACAAATGAAACTATTGGATTAAGGTATGAAATAGTAAGTTGGGTAATAAATTTCAAAGTTACGTTAATGGATGTAATAATATGGTATAAACTGAAATTTGATAAAATTTATGTTAATAAGGAATATGATGGGTGTTATACAGGAATGAACTTGAAGTAATGGAAGGTATTTGATGAAATTCTTTAATAAATGAGAACTTGTTGCTCTAGTATTATAAACTTAGGTATAATTGAGATTGTTTCCAATAAAACAATATAAAGGAAAGTATTAATAAATGGGTATAAACTTAAGTAAACAACGGAGATGCTAAGAAATTGGATTAAGCACGAATACTATAAATAAATAAAGGAAATAAACGAAGTTATGCAATAATGAATGAATGAATGAATATATTGCAATAAAAGAGGAAACTGACATAACATTTATAAATGATAACGAATATTGGTAAGGAATAAATGAGAATATGTGAAATAAGCTTAAAAGTAATTAGAGTTAAATAGTTACAATTGTTAAGATACGTATTTGGGTAGTTAATAAACTTTAATGTGAAATAAATTGAAAATTTTTGACCAAATTTGTGTAGTTAGGGTAGTTTTGATTTGTCATTGAAGTTTCTTAGTTCCATAAGATGCAATCAATGATAATTTTTTTTAATTTGATGATTGGGTGATTTAAGAAGTGAAAAACCAAGATTTATTTATTTATTTGAAATTTGAAATTCAATTAGTGGATTTATGGCAAATAAGTGAAATTAATATTAAACTATTACGTTAATGGAGTCTAATAAATTAAAATGGGAAATCAATAGGAATTAATCTAATTAACGGTTATATTAGTATAAATTTGGGTAAAAAGGGTTGGACTAAGGAAATTTTATTAGTTGGTTTTAAAAACCTTAATTAATATGTGAAATAGACAAGATTTCACATTTTAACCATTTATACAAATCCAAGATGTATGTAGAAGTATCAATGTAATAAACGTAAACAAATGTTAAATATAAGATGTTGATTGTTTGAATAATAAGAATGGGAATCAATATTTATTTATTTAATTGAATTTAATTACGATTGTATGATTTATTGCAATTAAATGAAAATTAATATTTAAAATGTTGCCTAAAAGGAAATGTAGATGAAATCTAAAGGAATAAACATAAACAATAGTGAACCAATGTAAATTGCATCTTTTTGATACTAATAGATTGAATAATTGAATGAAAGTCAATTAAAGGGAATTATTGCAAATTTAATTTTTAATTTGTGGATATAATGAAATTGAAATTTAACGCTGAAATGAATAAGTTAGTTAACTCTAAATTTACATCTAGATTTAGTTTAATTAATGTGAATGATTAAGGAAATAAAGGTGTTATAGATTGTCAATTTTAGAATTTAAATAAATTTGATTTAATTAATTAATTTTAATTTAATTAATATAAAAATAGCCATTTTGGCCACTAACTCGGATTTCGACGAAAACAGTTTCATCGGATCCATAACGGTTAATTATAATAGTGTTTCAAGTTTCTTAGCGATCGGACTTGTCGTTTGATCGTACGGACTCGAAACACCTTGAAATTTATGCAATTGAAATCAATTGAAATCGATTTGAAAATATTGTTTTCAACATAACTCCTTCATTGGATGGAATTCGGACATGAAACTTTTTCCATCGCGTTCACAATATTTTAAACACCTATTTTGATATAAGGATTTAACCAATTTCGTTCCGGGGTCAGAACGGACTTTTTGGGCCACGTTAGCGGTAGCACGTATATCTATCAACCCGATCCATCTATTTTTCAACTTTATCTATAAATACCTTACTAAACCCTAGCCTCCGCCTATTATTATTTGTCTACGCGTAAATTTCATCAGCTCCTCCTCCTCTTCCAATGGTTGCAAACTCTAGATCCAATTTCAATTTCAAAAATCAAATCCAAAGCCTAAAAATCAAACACCTCAGAAAAATTCAAAAAAATATATGTTGATGCTCTCGACGAGCGAAATTCAATGGTGTAATTCGTTTTTCAATTTGAGTTGCGGTTTGGCCAAAAATTGATCAAACAGCCACGGCCGTCCGTTATGCCGTGATGGAGTTCGTCGGATCGAGAAATCGCTTCTGGGTTTGGTGGAGATCGACGTGTGCTTCGCATCCATGGGGTTCGTTCGGAAAGTTAACGGCTGGATTTGGCTCTAAAATTCGATTAGGTCAAGGATGATGGAGCGGCGGCTGTCCCAGTTTTAGGGAACGTTCGGCGGAGGAGGGGGGGGGGGGCGCCGCTATCGCGTGGGGTCGGGGCGACGATGCTGCGTGGTCGCGGTGTCCTAGTACGTCACGATTGGCATTGATTTTTGGGGAAGGTTGGTGGCTAGGTTCGCGTACGTGAGAAAACGAGGTATAGTTGCTGTGAACGTGCGCAGCAGGAAGATGGTGACGCGGATTTAGTTTGAGGTGAATTGTGTTCACTTTTTTTTTAATTGAAATGCAATCACAAAAAATCGCTATATCTTTCACATATGATATCCGATTTACGCGCGGTTTCTTTTGTTAGGATCATATTGAAATTCCGGACATGATGATGCTAGTTTGGACGAATTCTGAGATGGTCGATTTTTTGGGTTTAAATTGGATTTAAATTCAATTTAAATCCAAAAGGTGAGTGTTTTAACCCACTCACAACTTCTAAGATTTCTTATGTTGGTTAAATTGATTTACGATGTGTTTAAAATTTTATTTATAGCTGTTTGGCATATATTTCATCATTTTCTCAGTTAAATTGCATTCATTTAATTTATGCGTTATTTAATTCATTATTGCATTTAAAACTACCAGTTAATTGTTAATTAATTTATTCATTGCATTTAAAACTGCCAGTTAAAATTTTAGTTAAATTTATTATTGCATATAACCTGCTAGTTAATTTATTTATTATTGCATATAAACTACAGTTAACAGTTATTTAATTCATTATTGAAATTAACCGTCGGTAATTAATTATATTTAATGATGTGATTGTTTGAATGGGATGATAAATTGAGAATGTTTGATGATTGATATGATGGACGAATGGATGTTGTATTTATATTGTATAAACTATAAGTTATTATGCATTTCCATTTCATTCGGGATTGCAGTTTGAAATGATATACAACTGCATTTTTATTTTTAAACTGCGGATTGAAATGATAAATATCCGTATCACTTGACCATAGGATAGAAAATTATATACAGGCACCGCGATATATATATAAAATTATTTTTGAAATGATTTTCTATGATTTTTAAAAGAATACGGTTTAATAAATATTAAATTTTGATATATATATATATTGTAAAATTCTTGAATTTAGCTACGTATAATTTGTTTCGAATTTTAAAATAAGCTAAATAATGAAGTTGATTTCGTTTATATAATATGGTTAAGAATATATTTGAAATTCTATTTTCTATAGAGTTTATAATAACTCAAATAAAAGTAAGGTTGAAGATAAATGTGAATATGATTGAATTAAAGTAATTAAGAATTATCCTCGAACAATTTGTTTTGAAATGTAAATAAATTAAGATTTAAAAGGTATGATTTTATAACTTGATTTTGTTTAGAGGATTTAAATGAATATCAAATTGATTTAAAGAATATTATCAAGTTAATTTAATTAAAAGAATACCCTGTTATTCAAGTTTAAGGGTTTTATCTAAATAATATTTGTTTTATTAAGTAAACATTTCAAATTGAATAATAGGAATTGGATTTGATATATATTAAATTATCAAAGAATCCATTTTGAAATAATGGAATATTTAAAGATTGAAATATATGAAATATAAAGATTTAAGTTTTGAAATATAGAATATTTAAGCTTTGAAAAATATGGGAATTTAAAATGGTTTATTTGAGTGTTCAAATTGATATTGGGAATTTATTGTGAAATTTAAAGAAGCTATTTTATTTTATAAAGTAATATAGTATTTAAACCATTAAGTATTAAAAGTTATGTTTCAAAGCTATAGTTTCAAGATATATAGATTTTGAAAATTCTATGATTTTTGGAAAAGATATATTTGAAATAAAATGATATCATATGGATTTGGGGTTTTAAAATTATAAATGATAATATTTATATAGGTTTGAAAGAGATATCATATTTTGGTTTTAAAGTATAAATTATTTTGAACAACCGCGGTGTTATAATAAAGATTGGTTGTTGAAGTGACCGGGATCGGAAGTTGTCATACTCTCTGCCAACCCCGAAAACCACTTTAACAACCGTGTACGCGGTGGTGATTCCAAAATGAAGTAGGATGGTGGCGGCGTTTCCTTTAAGGTAAATACGTGGACCCAACTTCCGTGAGTTGGCATAAGGTGGCTAAAACAGGAGCGATCGACGGTTTAATAGGTAGCACCTTTGATCGGACAGTTCCCTTCGATACTATACTCTGACTTTGGATTGATTCGGTGGCTACCTTCACTTTTGATTTCTTTGATTTGGGGAGTTTGTTCGAGATGGGCGGTAGCTGCACGCTACGCGTTACCACCGACTCGGGAGCGTAATTGGTATATCTACCCTGGCATTGCCTAGTTGTGCCGTGTCACCTACCCTATCGCGCCTTGTACGAGTTTGGTTTTCTACCGTAACCCGTGTGGTATCCTCTGGCGGCTTCCCGATCAGCAGGGACTATGATATTGGATGGACTACTGGGACTAATATTGTGTTAAGGGGGAGATTGGGTAACTCCTTAACGCTATTTAAAAGTAAGTTTATTTTAAAATTATACACTATTATAATAGCGAAATATACTACATAGTAAATAGTTTAACAGATCCTTAAGAGATGTGAATCCCGAGCATCTTTTGAGTTACTACGCTCATATTATCCCTGTTGATTTAACTTACATAAGATCTTTTAGTTCTGACTCAAGTGTTTTGTTTTTTCAATTCGCTCGGGTAAGTCCGAACGTTTCAGGATCGAAGACTTTAGCTTTGGAGGACGAAGACAGAGATTTCTATTATTATTATTTATTATATTCCACTACACTCATATTGTTCTGCTGCATTGTTATATTGGTATGTGAACTCTGATATTTATTGTATAAAGAAGAATCAAATGTTTTGTAAACAGGTTTATGAACTGTATATTTATTATTATATTTTATCCTTCCGCTGTGAGATTCTGTTTAGTTTTTCTTCTTCTTTTCTTCTCTGTATTTTCTTATTTACCTCGTAAAAATCCGCCCTTCCATATGATTTGAATTGGCACATGTGTCGATTTAAAACGTGCGAAAAGGCGGGTCGTTACACTGTCACTCTCCGGTGAAGGGGAAACAACATCGAGTGAGATGATCCTATCGCTCTCCGGCGAAGCAGAACACCCCCTATACTCTGGTTCAGCGTCCCTGGACATTATGCGATGTCATGGCCTAAATCCTAGGCCGATTGTAGCCACTTTGGACTCTTATTGACCCCGATCCAATCACTCTCCGGTGAACGGGGAACGACGTTAAATGAGTTATTCCTATCGCTCTCCGATGAAGCAACTCACTTCTTGCACTCCAGACCCCGTCTCTCCGGGTAGGGTCATAAAGCGATTAATTTCAAATTGACTTCCAATATTCATCCTTTAACTCTTTGGTCAAAGGTTTATTTTACGAAATTCAAGTTCATTTATTAAATTAAAATTCCAAACGTTCAATGACAAACAAAGGAAAAATCTAGATACTGCCACTCTGGGCAGGGAGGTCTATTACCATCTTAGAGCATGCCTTGGGATCTCTCCAGTTTCCTTACACGCGTAAGTGGAATAGCCATTTTATTTTGAAATCAAAATCTAAGAATCTTATGTAATCATCCAAAGTTCAAGTCTTGAATTTGGCCCATGCCATCATGATCAATTGATGACGAGTCGTGACCCCCTCACAGGGTCATTCCTGGTTGATCCAAGCGGTAGTTGCTCGTGTTCCGTTGCTCTTGTTTGATTTCTTACGTACTGTGGCAACCTGCCACTTCTAACATGCTCCTCCACCACATCTTTCAGGTGGCATCATTCATCTGTGGAGTGTCCTTCCAGCTCATGGAATAGGCAGTACTTCCCGCTCCTACATTCAATGGGATCCCTCCTGGGTGGTTTCCGATAGGGGGGATGCCCCCGAGTCTCCGTGTAAATCTGTTCCAGGTTTGCCGTCAATTCAGCGTATTGTTTGAATCTGGGTTCTCAAAATTTCTTTCGTTTGTCAGGACCATCGTATCTGTCATCCTACTTTCGCTTTCCTTTGTCTATTCCAGACTGTTCCTTGCAGGTCCCTTCGCCTTGCACGGTGTTTACTTTCTGCCTCTTGGTGCGTGAATCTTCCAGCCGAATGAATCTCTCAGCCTCATGATCGAATTCTCCAAGATCCTATGGTGGATCCCATGCTAATGAATCCTTAAGTTCCATGCCTTCTGCAATCCTTGCTACCGATGCCATCAAAATCATTGATGGATCCAGGCGATCTACCGAGGCCACAGCTGCATTAAATCACATAAGAAAACCTCTTACGGACTCTCCTAACCTCTGCTTCATTGATTCCAGTGTCATTACACTCTTTGGTCGCATCACGTGGACCCTGAACTGTCTTATGAAGCATTCCACTAGCTTGCCCCATGTCCTGATCGTTCCGTTCTCCAGCTTCCTGAACCAAAGCGTAGTCAAATCCGTCAGGCATAAAGGGAAACATCTTACCATCACTTCCTCGGATGCCCACAGCACTTCCATATGTCTGATTTATCTGGTTACATGCATAGTTGGATCTGATTTTCCATCATAGACCTCCAGTTTTGGTAGTTTGAATTCTGGAGGGTTCCTTGCATTCCTGATTTCTAGAGTGAACAGACTTCGACTGACCTCCTCCAAGCCTATGCTCGGTAGTCCTCCTCTCATAATCCATCTGATTAATCCAGCCATCCGCTCATCTCCATCTGAGGACAGTCCCCTATTTACATCTCCACCTTGCCCCCCGTGTCGTGGGGGTACTCCGGGAAGTACTCTTCATGTTGGCCATTTATGTTCACATTGGTCCCTGCTTGCCGAGCTTCATTCACCGCTCTCCCAATATCCAATCCTAGAGGTCTGCCCCCAGGCCTTGGCTGATTTCCTCTAGCCTCTCCAGTCTATTTCTACTTTTGACCTCCAGAAACTTCTACAGCTCCGGTTCTTGGTTCTGCATTGCCAACAACCACGGTTGGTCCATTCCCTTGACTTTATGTTCCAACTTGTCCAACCTGTCGAAGTAGGTTCTATATCATGTCCTACTGCCTTTTCAGCATCATCTCCATCTTGTCTCTCATGATATAGATTGAGGCCTGATTAGCTCCAAAGGAAGCCTCTTGACTTCCTTCATGCTGACTTTTTTCTACCACTTGCTTCCTTGTCGATGGCCTAGCCATCACTTCCTAGAATTCAAGTTCCTAGCTCCAAAATTCCCGAGTGCTTGCGTTTTCGGTGATAGCACCAAAATGTTAGTACCAAAGTTGGTCACTAACATCCAAATCCAGATGAAAGCACCAAATCACAGTCACAACTCACAGATAGAATATATGTAGAGGGTAATAATGTGAAGAACAGTCAAAATTCAAATGAAAGCAGTAAAGAACAACAGATTTTATAGTGGTTCGGCCAATTTCGACCTACGTCCACTCCAAAAGTTTCTTTTTTATTGCTGTAATAATCGATTACAGTTACAGTTCCCAATTTTAACAATAGCTTAGTGCCTTAGCCTTAAAGAAGTGAAAGTCAGAGAGTAGAAAGAAGATCCCCTAACTGGAGAACCCCATGTTGTATTTATAGACAAATCCTGAGTTGTTAGACTTTTGGAGTGGTACAGGCCCATCAAGACTTTTGCCAAACTTCCACCCTTTATTGCAACTGACCGTGAGTTTTGTACATGCCGACCTCCATATACCGAACGGCAACCAAGGCCGAGCCACAACGCCGAGTGGATCAGACCGAACCATAACACCAAGGGATATCCAATGCTGAGAGATCTCCAGTGCCGAACCATCATTACCGAGCCACCCTGACCAAACCACAACACCGAGCAACCCATGCCGACCCACCATGTGAAACGACCTGTGCCGAACCACAGTGCCGAGCGACCCTGTTTGAATCACCATGCCAAGCGACCCATGCCGAGTCGCCAATGCCGAGCGACCCTGATCGAACCACCATGCCGAGCGACCCATGACTTCCAGGCCGAACCATGCTTCCACACCGATCCACATCGTCTAGTTGTGCCACCTCAATGTGCTGACTCATCTAAATGCCGAACCACACATATCGGGCCATCAGTGCCGAGCCGCGTATGCCGAACCACCTAAAAGACTCAAAGAAATCATCCACGTGACTCCAAGCTCGACTCCATATGACTATGCCGAATCTCGACTGTAAATCCATTAATATTATCCATGCTTGGTCGTTCATCCATCCAGTTGACTAAAATCCATCGCATTCCAATCCTCTACAGCCAAGCAATCGATTTAGTTAAATCCGCCTGCTCAAGGCCTTGCCAAAAAGGCGGGTTAACCATACATACAGTCCAATTATCCATAGTATGCTTATAAATGTTGCTAGCGGGAGTTGTTGAACTTTCACGTATTAGGGCATGGGATGGTTGTGTTTACCTTATGGTATATTTTATCTAGATATATACGACACTCGTAAGGTATTTTCTAGCCCTTGTCATGGGGATCGGTCTCGATAGTATTACGGAGGAGGTCTCCGTGGAAAATCCATATGCAAACGTACCTTAGCGGTTTTTAAGGTACTCTAATATGTTGTGGTGTGACCAATGTAAACATCACTGCTATATTCACATCTATATTACTCACCTTAGACATTATCTATAATATCACCTAATGTAAATATCAATTGAGTTGGGTTCTTTCGAGGTGAAGCCAATCCGGTAATTCGGTTGGTCTTTAATGTACTATTATTGTTTATACGCATTTCTTAGTTTCTCATACCGGACTTATCTCTAACACATGGTGTTTCTTTTTCCAAAATTCCTCGTGTACTCTTTCGAATAGTTGAGTGAAGGAGGTCTTGGGTTTGGATGTTTCAAGCTTATAGAGACGAGCTGGATGCCTCCACCGATCTATCTATCTACTTATTTTCATTCCGTTCATTATTATGTATGTATTTAACATTGTGAGGATAGGCAGTTATAACTGTCCAGACCGATTGTAGTATTTAATCATTTTGTAACTCCGAGATTCATGTATGTTGGAGTAACTCTTTGTACTACACTTTTGGATATTATATATTATCTTCTGCATGTGAGATTCTGATATTGTGTTCTTCTTTCTGTTACCGTTTCTTTAATTTTACCTTAATTTTCTATCTTTACACTTAGATGCTCGACATACTATGCCACAATGTGAATCTGACAACAGTGATGATATAACGTATGGTAAATTTTCTGTTATCCCACTTTTTCAAAGAACATATGGAAAAATCATCTGTTATGTGACACAACAATGATCAAAAAACATTTTTTTCAAACTATATTTATCTGTTGTTTGATTGAAGTTGTCAAAAAATATAGTTTTGGTTCCATATCTATATTTGGTTTCCCTCTCAATATTTTTATGGCTGCATATTCATTAATTATTTCCCTCCTCTTTCTTCCCATTTCATTTTTTCCTCATCTCTCACAAAAGAGAATCAAATTCATAAACCTTATTCATCTTTCTTTTTTCTCTAACTCTCAAAACCAAATTCGATTGTCTTTGTTAATTTCCTTTAAGTCTGCATTCATTTCCATGCCATTTTCCTTTTGTCTTCGTTTTGATATAGGATTTCTAGATTGAAAGCTGCTACTTTGAATTTGAAGCGCGAATGTTACTCCTTCTTTGATGCTTGCACACTTTGATTTTTAGTGATTGGTTGCGTGGTTGCTTTCTTTGTCAAGTTGATTGTTATCAATTTGGTATGTTTAACAATTTTGCCCATTTTTAGTTTTATGCACGAACTCAATTAATTTTTTCGATGATGATATGGGTTAATTTACAGGATTTGAATTTCTATATTTTCATTTTGAATATTTGATTTTCCTGTGATGATTTGGGTGGTTATATAGGAATTGATTTCCTATATATTCGTATATATTTTTGGTTAGATGTTTTTTAGAGTTTGATTGGCATTCTGACTTGTTCATTGATATATATGTTAGAGATCCTTGAATATATTTCGAATATATTTTGTCCATCATTTGTTTCTTGTCTATAGTATGATTACCTTTCAGAGTTACTGATCGTGAAAACTTGAGCTTAGTTTCATTGCTAAACACTCTTTTTTTATGATGGTGAAAACTTGAACTTGGTTGCTGCTTTGATGAGTTCATGCCTAAGTTATTGGATGCTTTGAACTTCCATGTACATACATACATACATACATACATAGATACATGCATGCATGCATGCATACATATGTATGTATCTATGCGTGAACTTGGTGGTTGATGATTCTTTTGGATGATGGATTGATACGCTTTTCCTTGTAACTTATATTTGTGTTTCTAGTGATTGATTTTGTACATGTGTGCTTTGATTTGATTCATACTTGCTGCCCTATGAGAACTTGTGGCTATGCACCCATGTACCTGTATATACTTGTATATACTTGCTCCCCTATGAAAACTTATGGTTTGCATCCATGTACTTGTATATACTTGCACATACTCTTACACTTGCACCTGTTTTTCATCTTAGTGCCTATTTCTCATCTTGTACTATGTTCATATGTATTTATATGTTCATATGTACACTCGAGTTGCCTTGAGCTGCTCCTATGTGCATTATGTACTCTTGAATTATAGTCTGAACTTGTACTTGTTTTGTTGCCTTATATGCTCGATGGTTTGATTCCTTCCCTTGTTGTCTATGTGCGTGCACTAAGTTTCTGGTGCACTTGAGTCTGTTTCTAGTTATACTTATGTTTGGTTTGATGTACTTCCTTTTGGCCTTTTCCTTTGTCGATTTGGTTATGCTATTGACCGCCCTTATTGAATTTCTTAAACTTGAATTGCTTAAACTTACTGAATTGCTGATACATATTTTGCGCCACTGTGCACATGTATACATGTGTGTATATGTCTAAATATGTATGTATATATGTCAGTGTGCTTGTCTTGGTCATTTGGTTATCCCTTGAGTTTGGACTTGTACTTATGTGTTCTTAAGTTAATTCAATTTGTATCCTTGCTGTGTTTGCACCCTACCACATCTAGTTTAAAGTTCAGACCAATATGTTTCACTTGAAATTATATATTTACTGTATACATGTGTATATATATATATATATACATGTATATTAGTGTGCTTATCGCCTTGTTGCTCTAATCTTGTGTGAACTTGGACTTTGTTGAGTTGTTGCTGTACGCTTGGGTGCACTTATGTCCATTGCTGCTGTGATGTATACTTGACAAAATGCTACTGTGATGCATTGTTTAGTTCATGCTTCTTGTAGTGCTTGTGCATGAGTGCATCTGCCTAAACTTGTGCACTACAGCCTTATTCTTGAATGCACTATGTGGTTTCTCTTAGTTGAACACGAACCTATGCACTTCAGCCTTGTTCATGCTTTTTAAAACTAATTTTTGTTGCATCTGAATTGAGCCCAAGTTCGAGCTCGCTTTGGCTTGACCTTGTGCAGACATGCACTGCGTTGAGCCTTCAATATTGACCTTTGCATTTTTCCTTGGGAGATAATCGTTGCTCGGCCTTGTGATATTCATAGTGATACACTGTGCATATCATTAGTTGTTCATGCACTCTTAATTTTTGTCCCTGTCTAAAATATGAAAATAAACAACCCAAATAACCGAGGCAATATTAAATAAAAATTATAATTTATTTTTTTATCATTTCCTTTTGTTTCTTTTTCCATTTTACCGCATTGTTTATTTGACAGGTATAACGGACGACTGGACACAAGCTGTCGCAAGAAGATATTAAAAACAAATTTGAGTAAGAGTAAAAATGTTGTGTGAAACTGTGAAATAGAGTATGGCGACAGTTGTATTATATTTGAAAATGTAAATATAGTGAAAGCGAAATGTGTACTATTTGGATTTAAATTGAAATAAATATTTGTTTAAATAAAATTATGATTCATTTATTCATTCTGCAAATATTTATTTCAGTCTATTGATAACATATAAGTGTATTTGATATTCATATTAGTCAATATTTATATGTTATCTAATAGGAAATTCTAGGAACAATACTATAACATCACATAACATATGGTTTTTTTGTATTAATGCATATCAGACGACAGGCATATATGTGGTCTGATATGCAGTGAGATGGCACCGAATTTAACAACAAATAGATATGCTTTCAAACAATGGAGCATATCTGGCATCTGATGTTTTTTTTGGAATAGTGACATTCGAGGATCGAAAAGGTGATTGTTACGTTATGGTATCAGTTCAAGGTTGAGCGAACAACATGGATTTGGTTAAGTATGGCTCATTAGAGATAGGGTAAGTGATGCCCTAGAATGAGTCGACGGTATTATACATATGAGAGCATACTTGTTATTGCAAAAATTTAACTTTTAAATATCTCTCTCTTAGAAATTCTTTCTTTAAAACAACTTCTTCTTTGAAATAATCTTTTCTTAATGATATAATCTTGTCCTATCTTAGTAATTCATTGCTTAGTAATATTTCCTTGAATAACTCTATCTTGAACTATTCTAAAGATGTTTTGCTATAAATTTAGGTAGCAAACTATGAGTACTCATGCTGCAAGTACTAGAGATGGTAGAGGTTATGGTCGTAGACCTAGTAACATCACCAATGGTAGGACAAGAGCTCTAAGGAATGCTATTCTTGCAGCCGAATATAGGGAGAATGTAATGGAAGAAGTAGTGCAAGTTCAGCCCTCGATGAACTTTGCTTCGCTTTGTCAGGATTTTGAGAGGCTTGGTGGTTAGAGGTTCATTGGGACTAAATCGATTGTGGAGGTTTAGAAGTGGTTGATGTTGTATGAAAGTATCTTTGGAGATTTGGAGTTGGGTGATGCTATAAAGCGACACTTGGCTTCTCGTCATCTTTCTTATGCTACCATGAATTGGTGGAGTTCTAGTACTACGGATGTCCCGGAGAATGACTTCTCTTAGGCCCAATTTGGGGAAGAACCCGAGAGGAAGATTGTACCAGAGGCGAGGAAGACTTTGTTGTTCAGAAGCTTCTAGGATTTGAACCAAGGTACTATGACTGTGGCATAGTACGAGAATAAATTTAACGCGTTGTCTCATTTTGGGCCTGGTATGACAGACACACCTTTAAAAAAGAATGAGATGTTTATAGCTTGTATGCATCCCAAGTTTAAGCGGGATATGACTAATCATCTCATGAGTTCGTTTGTTGATTTGGTAAATATGGTCTTGAGGTTTGAGAGCTTGGCATCTAAATCTATTGTTTCTACAGCGAAGTCTATTATTTCTACAACAGCTAAGGATAAGAAGCACAAGTTTTAGGAGAAGAGTGCCAAGGTTGGGCGCAACAAATGTAGGAAGATAAGGCATTATGCTAGCGTGTGTAGGTCCAGTAGAGGGGGACCAATGTTAAGGTACCAGTAGGGAACGTACCTCAGTTTGCACCATAGGGATGTTATAGTTGCCATCAAGTTGGTCATTTTGCTAGGGATCACCCTATGCTCAAAATAAAGGAGCAGCCTAAAGCTTTGCTATTACCGCAATACCTTCCATTTCAACAACACCTAAGGGAAACAGGTTCTTTGTGGTACTCTCTATTTCTGGCATTCCGACTCATGTCTTGTTTGATACCGGTTCTTTGCATAGCTTTATCTCTCATAGTCTTGTGAATAAACTTGGTATAAAACCAATTATGATTCATGATTCTATTTATATATCAAACCCAATAGGTGGTTTCGACAAATCTTCGTGTGCTATTTGAAGGAGTTCGGATTACTTGTTTTGATAGACTCTTTCTATGATATTTGTTCACTCTTGGTTTTCGTGGTTTTGATGTTCTACTAAGGATGGATTGGTTGTCTCATTATCATGCCATTTTGGATTGTGAGAGGACCATGGTGCTAAAGAAGGGGATGAAGGTATGTGCGTTATCTTGTGAAGAGCCTGCTTCTCGTTTAAGTAGTTTCCTACATTCTCTTGAGGTGGCGGATGGAGACTTAAAGTTGATTTCTATCGTTCGAGAATTTTATGATGTATTCGAGGAGGTTTCTAGTTTACCTTCTTATCGAAAATCGAGTTTCATATTGATTTGATTCCTGGTGCTAAGCCTATTATATTGCATGTCCGTATATTACGTCCGAATGAGAAGATGGAGTTAGCCAATCATATTAGTGACTTGCTACAAAAAGATTTGATCTGACCTAGCCATTCAAATTGGGGCGCCCGTCGAATTTACCCCTAAGGCGAACAATTCCCTAAGAATTGGTGTCGATTACCGTAAGCTTAATAAGTGAACTATTCGAAGCAAGTATCCTTTGCCCAAAATCGACGACTTATTTGATCAGCTTCATTGGAGCTTGTGTATTCTCTCATCTTTATCTTGTTATAGGTTTCCATCAGTTAAAGGAGCCAGAGGAAAGTATACCCTTGATAGCCTTTTGTTCTGATCAATTTTACGAGTGGTTGGTTATGCCATTTAGTCTAACCAATGCTCCAGCTTATTTTGTTGACTTGATGAATTGTGTCTTTCGTGATTGCTTGAACAAATCTATGCTTGTTTTCATTGATGATATTCTACTTCATTCCAAGACCGAGGAAGAGCATTCTCGGCATTTGGGAATTGTATTAGAGACGTTGAGAGAACATGTTCTTAAGGCTAAGTTCTCAAAATGTCATTTTTAGCCGTCGAAGGTTAGGTTTTTGGGGTATGTTATTTTTGAAAATGGTATTTCTGTTGATCCGGCAAAGGTTACGGCTATTCAGAATTGTAAGAGACCTAAAAGTGTAATGTAGAAGCTTCTTGGGTTTGGCAGGTTATTATCGGAGATTTCATTTAGGATTTTTCCAAGATTGCTTCAACAATTATGAATTTGAAAAAGAAAGATGTCACATTTTTTTGGACGGAAAAATGAGACCTAAAAGATGTCAACAGTTAACTAGCACTCCCATTTTGACTATTCTGAACAGAGGTGAAGGTCTTATTATCTCCACTGATGCTTGTGGAATAGGTTTTGGTGTTGTGTTGATGCAGCATGGGAAAGTTGTTGCTTATGTTAGTAGCCACCTGAAGCCGCATGAGACTAAATATGTAACACATGAATTGGAGCTTTTAGCAGTGGTCTTTGAATTAAAGATGTGGAGGCATCATTTGTTGGGTGAGAAGTTTGAGCTTTATTCAGATCATAAATCTTTTAAGTATCTTTTCACTTATAAGGACTTAAACTTAAGGCAGCATCACTGATTGGAGTTTCTTGCAGCATATGATCTTTAGATTTCATATACAATGGGAAAAGCTAATTTTGTAGCTGATGTGTTGAGTAGGAAGTATCTTGTTATGGATAGTATATAGGTTCGTCCAACTCTTGTCAATCATATAAAGGATATTCAGCAGAGGGATGGTCATCTTGCTCGACTAGCTAAAGCCGTTAGTGAGAATATTGCATCAAAGAAGTATCTTGGATTCGAAGTAGATGACCAGGGCATTTTAAGGGTAAATGAATGGATGTGTGTTTCGAATGTTGATGGCATTAAACATGAGATTCTTTGGAGGGTCATCATTCTAAACTAACGATCTAAGTGTCACTAAGATGTATCAAGATATGAGACATACTCTCTAGTGGGAAGGTATGAAGAGAGATGTTTCTATCTTTATGAGAAG
The DNA here is from genome assembly GCA_030765085.1 of Allium cepa. NCBI lineage: Eukaryota > Viridiplantae > Streptophyta > Magnoliopsida > Asparagales > Amaryllidaceae > Allium > Allium cepa. The sequence continues at coordinate 820,280,001 of CM060929.1, forward strand.
GTATGCTAACTGCCAGCAGGTGAAAGGTAGTGATCAGAAGACGACCAATTTGCTTCATTCACCATAGGTTCTGAAGTGGAAGTGGGAGCAGATTTCTATAGATTTTATTGATGGTGTTGAATATGCGCTTATATGATTTTTGTTTGATGATAATAAACATATATATATATATATATATATTCATTTAAATGTATTTGTTAATGTACTATTTATACATATTTTAAAAAGATTGTGGAAATTTTTATGAAACCCTAAAGTTTCATTATTGTGTATGATAAAATGCCTATTTATTTTGTTAAATGCTTTATGCAAATCTATCTTAGTACAAATTATATTTTCGCCCTAATTGAAATTTATAATCATTTCATATACAAGAAGAGTTTTTTCTACAATAAGTCTACTGGAATAAATGAATTTTGTTTTTTAGATTGAATATTTCAAAAATATTTTTATTCTATTACATAAAGTAATAGTAATGATTTTATATGTAAAATTACAAGCTATTGGTCTATAACCCCCTAAGCCATTAGGAATTCTAACTTTTGGAACAAGAGTTACAAGAGTGGGATTTATATTTTTCAAAAAATTTCCGAACACGAAAAATTCATTATGGCCTCAAACAAATTGTGTTTAATTTCATCCTAGTATATTTTATAAATTTTGGCCCTACATCCATATGGTTTGAGTCTTTTATCAATATTTGAAAACAATATTTTTAATCTCTTCTGTACAAATAGTTATAAGAAAAATGTCCTGACTATTAGAATGAAACAAATACTTGGTGGCTCTTTTAGGAATTTTTGCAAGTAAACATCAAAAATATATAATGGGTAAAATAAACTATTTCTTCCTTTTCTATTTTAGAAGCCCTATTTAGCACAGCACCATTAACATTAACTAATTTTCCTATATCATTTTTATATCTTCCGTTTGCACCAAAAGTTGGACAAACAACTGAACATATTTAAGTAGATAATAGGTGAAAAAATTATATGAAAAAGGAAGTAAATACACATAAGAATTTATAGTGATCCAGCAAAGCTTTTTCCTATGTCCACTTAAACTTTGTTAATGATTTTTGAGATTTTTTATAGATCGTGTTCTTATAACTCAGTGCGAATCTAATAGAGTGACAACGCAAAATCCAATAATTCAGAGGGCTGAAAAAGGATCTCAATTTGTGCTCCTCTCCTCCTATTTATAGACGTAGATCTATGATATAGGCTTTGATATTTTCCATCCACATACTCCATGTTCAAGAAGAGGGTTAAGAAAAAGATCGTGGCCATATTCTAGAAGTGGTGGTCAATTCGATACCAAGTTTTGCTCCACAATTCGGTACCAAGTTATGAGTTATTATATTTTTGAGTATCTGACTTGGTTTCTTCATGGCCTTAGCCCACTTCTCCCATCTTCGTACTTTGCATGGTATTAGATCTTACTTTTGACGACCTTGGAGTGAATGTAAGGATCACTGTTCATCTTTGTCGTACCTTGGAACTTCATCTCTTGAAGTTGCTCCCTTGGATGGGTGATGACCCATGGTTTTTGGGCTTTCTCTGTGACGACCCAGAATTTTGGACAATTCAAATTGAATTATTAATTGATTTTAAATATTTAAAAGTTAATTTTTAACTTAAATTCAAATATCACTATTTATTTGATAATTAAATGATTGAATTTAGTAATTAAAAGTTGGGTGAACTATTGAATCTTTAGTTTTAAGCTAGTTAAAATATTTCAAAGGCTTATTTAATTTATATTGATAATACTGAAAGTAATAGATGGGGTGAAATTGGATTTAACAGTAGTTTGTTCAATTTTAAAAATATATCGTTTAAATCGATATTTAAAAATAGCCTTCCGAGGCACAGTCTCGAAATTTGACGAAACCAGTTCCACTAGATCCATAATATTATATTATTATTAGATTTCAATTTTCGTAATATTTGGAGTTGTTGTGTGAGCATACGATATATAAATGCGCTTAAATCTATATCGAAAATTCAATACAATAACTGGTTCCAAAAGGCTATCTTCTCCATACGATCGAATTAGGGCTCGAAACCTTTTCCATTGCATTCGGATTAGGGCTATAACTTTATAAACGCCTAGCGGCACGCCTCGATAGGAAGCCAAGATTTTTAGTTGCGTTGGCAAGACAATTTGAATTTGAATTTAAAAATATATATTTTATATTCTCGTCAACTCTCAGCCGTAATTCCATTCACATCAAACCTTTTCCTTTCTTTTCTATTACCGTAGGTACAAAACAACATGTGTCCCTCCTTTCCTTCAAATCTCGTCTCTTTCCTCCTTTTTCCTTCTGATGGAAGTCACGAAAAATCTATATACCAAAGCATGTTTCAGAATTATACCCAAGTTCACGAAATCAAGTACAAAAATGGTCGGAGCTTAAATCGAAAACAAAGAAAAGAAAGAAAAAAAATGGCCGAAGCCCTTCGTTAAAACTTAAAAAAAGGGAGGCAAACGATTTTCATTCGAAAATCAAATTAAGGGCAGAGCCGAGATTCCCCTTTTCTTACAATTTCAATTATTCGAAACGAACTTTCTCCCGTTCTCGTCCATCTTCGATTTGAGCGAATCAAGCAAGGAAGAACCAGAGGAGATTCGACCCATTCGAATCGCCTGAATGGCTTGGCCGAGCATATGTAAGGGGGAGAGTACGGTGGCACGATTGGCAAGCTAGGGTTGGTTATGAGATGGAGTCTTCACTCCATGGCGGCAGCCAGAGACGAGCTCGCGCTCGATGTATTGCCTTCGTCGAAGCAGGTAAGACTGATTTCGTGAGTTGCGTGAGGCAGGCGAGAATATGGAACAGTGCAGAATCGAACGATGAGGCTGACAGGTAATGATTTTCTTTTGTTTATAAGTTTAAATTGGATGAATCAATGTTTATATATTCGTATACAGAGAAAGAAAATTTCTACATTGATTTCGGAGAGGATATATGTGTATATATGTATATTACAGTAGGGTTTCAATAATAATAATAATAATAATAATAATAATAATAATAAAGTCTGTATTTTATATACATATACATATATATAGATAAAGGCAATTTTTTTATTTAACAGTAAGACAACATCTTTGCTATTTTCCAATTTAAAAGATGAATAGGTATTTGATTGTACAATAAACATAATTACTATTTGATTTACTGGAAAAAAATTTGTAAATATAAATATATCTAGAAAATGTACTATGGCAATTAGTATATTAATTAACTTATTTATTGGATTTAGTCACTAAAAATGTTTTATCAAATTATTAGTTGAATTAAATCGTTAGTTGATTAAATTATTTTGAACATTTTTATCCAATGACAAGTAAGTTTGAAACTATTCATTTAATTTGCTTATCAGGAATTTTTTTAAAAAAAGTTGAGATTTTATTTACTCAATAGATTTAAGTTTAAATAAATATTAAGGCTGATTGATTGTTCGATTGGCTCGAAAATTCATAAATTTTATAAATGTCTATTCAAGGTCTAAAACATGAAGGAATCAAGCTGGATTGGAAATAGATTGCATTCAAAGGCAAAGGTGAGTTAATCTCACTCTTCTGGATTTTTATTTAAATTTAAATGGTTAAATTTAAATAATTGGTTGGATGATTGAATTGATTGATGTGCTATATTATATATAGTAGTATATAGTATATATTGTGTGAATGATTTCCTGCATTATATAGCGGATGAGACCCTATGCGCCGCATAATAGCGGGTGATATTACATAAATCCAATATACCGCGATATTCCACCTCGAAGTGGAATTGGTATTGTGCTAACTTCTGTGGCTACAGGGAAACAAGTTGGAGGGTTCCAATTGGATTCCTCAAAATTATTTAGAATGTTTAATATTCTGTGTTATGAATGTTTGATATGCTGTGATGAACTATATTGATAATTGGAATATTGGCTACCATGGTTTGATTGGATATTCCAGTACACTGGGTTATCAAAATATATAGAATTGGATTTTTAAAAAGAAATATAAGAGTAAAATTCGGAAGTGAAATAATTATAGAATAAAAATAAGAATGAATTGGAAAGAAATAAAAGTGATTTTTAAAACTAAAGTTAAATTGTAAAGTAGAGATTTAAAACAGGTTTTAAATCAAAGTTAAATCTGGAATTCGAGTTTAGTGAATCTCAGTTTCTAAACGAATAAAGTTTTTAAATTTAAATTGTTTTAACAACTTGAATGTTAAAGTGCATTTTTAAATTGATTTGAATTTAAAAATGAATTTGGTTTTAATTTCCTTTAAACTTCTTTTATAAAATGAGCAATTAATTTATTTAATGAAGAAAATTAATTAGTGGTTGAGATTAATCAGGAGTGATTAATATTTGTGGTTTAATTGATGATTAGTTACTTAACGTAATTAAATTAGATTAGGATAAATTAAAATGTAATTAGAAATCATTAATTTATATAATTAATGATGCAGTTAAAGGTTGATTAATTAAGATAAATTAATCAATAATAAAGTGATTTATGAGAAATTAATTAATTTAAGTAATTAAGGATTAATGTAATTAATTATAGTTAATTAACTTATGAAGTAATTAAAGGTTAATTACTGTTTTTGATTAAGAATAATTAATTGGTGTAATTAATTAAAGATAATTACTTGAATGTAATTGAAGGATAATTAATCCAGGGTGATTAATTAAAATGGATAATTAAGGGATGATTAATTAATTGATTTGAAATTACTTAATGTTAAGTGAAGGAATCTAAGTGATTGAGGTTAGTAATTCAAATAGAATTAATTAAATTAATTTTGGAAGTGATCAAGATTTCTTATGGATGATTGAATGGTATTGGATGCCTTGAACGAGTTGATATCTCTGATGTGAAATGTTTTGTAGTATCATATGTTTGGGCGGACAGGATATTATGGATATCCATCAATGATGAATTGTTGTGTAAAGTGACATCCTGTATTTATAGTTTGACATCAACTTGGGTTAGGATGACATGAGACTCGAAGAGACCAGGTTCGGGTATTAGAAAATACCCAAAACTACTTCGAATTTTTATAGATTGATATGTGAAATCAATAGGCCGGAATGAAATGATTTAAGTGAATTGGATTATTTAATCTAAATTTTGGTACTTAGAAAATTGATGTGTGAAATGAGTGATGTCTATATCAAAATGTGAATTTGTAAATTGATACGAGTTATCCCGGGTTTTATATAAGTTGCATGCTTTGTATTCCATGTTAGATGGATTTACTCACGCTGGTTTCCAGCCTGACCCGGGTGTTACTTTGATGTAATGCTCGGGTCAGACCGAGTATTACAGATTTTCAAGCAAGGACGTTCTGGAGCTCAGGAGGCGAGCTGGATGGCAAGAACGTATGGAGTGTTCCGCTATATTATCTTGTTGTATATCTGAGACATGATGATTGTGTATATCCATGTTTGTACATATGTGTAGCTCTGATGTATTATAAATGTATTTGACAGATACAGAATTTTTTTTGTAAACTGTTATTATTTGATATTATATTTTGATCCGCTGCGAATGTGATAATCATTGTTGTGTTTCTTCTTCTTCTTCTTCTTCTATCTCTTTCTTCTTTCCCTAACTATCTGGAATTTTCGAGATCGAAAATTCCGGGTCGTTACAGTTGGTATCAAAGCTGAAAGGTTAAGCAAGAACCTTGGCTCTGGTGGGGATTACCCATTAAATAGAGTCCATAGTACTCTAGAATGAGTTGAGTGCATATATATATATATATATATATATATATATATATATATATGAGAGCGTACTTGTTATTTTCTTATGTAAAGATTTTAAATGATTTTATATAAGCTTATATTTTGATATATATAAAGCAATATTTCTTACTAATAAATGTTAAGGTAATTGGTTGTTATATTATTTGAAAATTTTAATAATAAGAATTAAGTGATCATAGAAATACAACCAAATTAAAATTAAATGAAGATAAGTTTGAAACGGATTCAGAATTAAATGGTTTAAAGAGATAAGTTGATTTGATTTAAAGGATTAAATCAACATTTAAAAATTTAACTCGAATTTATATAATTCAGAATGGTTTAAATTTGAAATTTGAATTGAATTCGTTCAAATTGAATCTAATTTGAATTAATTGGATTTGTGATTGAAGATGTATAAGTTTAAAAATTTAGATGAAAAATTTGAATTGGATTGAATTGAAATGATTTGAAAATTGAAGTTGGTTCAATTGATATTAGTCCAAATTGATTGGAATAATTCGGAATTGTAATTAAAAGTTGAATAGGTTTAAAATCATGATTGATTCAACTTGAATTGGGGTTAAATCAATTTCAATGGAAATTGAAGTTATTCAAATTGGAATTGAGTCAATTCAAATGGAAGTGGAAATTTAAATTGGATTGATGGAAAGTGAACAGTTTTGACTCTGGACTAATTTCAATATAAATTGTTTTAATATAAACTGTTTTTAATCTATTTTCCTACCTATTTACTATATAAAAACTTTCTTTTTAAACCCCAAACTATTTTATACTTATTCTACAATTATTTTTCAAACTATTTAACAATTTTTCAACTGTTTTCTAAACTAATGACTATTTTTCAACTATTTTACAAATTAATTACTATTTTAAAACTATTTTGTAATTATCTAAAATCTCTGAAACTATTTAACTATTTTCCAACTATTTTACAATTACTTAACTATTTTACAGCTATTTTACAAACTATTAGTTGTTTTTCAACTACTTATCTATTTTTAAACTTTTCAAGCTAATTTTTAAATTTAAGCTGGACAGAGTTTAAACTGTTTATGATTGCATATCCATTTGGGATAAGGATTAAAGCGATAATCCAATGGAATTGAAACAATTGTGATTATGTGGATAGAAATTAAAGGGAATGTGAATAGAAGGAGAAATTGATTCAGTTAATAATTAATGAAAATAAATACGTAGGATGTACGTATATTATTCTATTCGCATAGTGATTTGATCCAGATTCGAGCATAGAATTTCGAGATAGTTTATCGATCCGAGTTGGGATTTTTCACTTGATTTTCAACGGCGAACCTGGATATGGATTGTTGATTAGTTTTGGATATTATCTATCATAGTTATGGCTATGCAAGGAGAATGACGATTTCTGGTCAAGAAACCAGATCTGAGTCCGCACTGGGAATTCGGGTGGACGATACTAGTTCGAAAGTGAAATTGTGTGATCGAGTGAGCGATCGGATTGGTATAGCGTACGGGTGATAAGTGTACATCGTACGGATTTAAATGAAATTGATATTGAAAATTTGTGAATAAGAAATGTGAAATGATTTCTTTTGAAATGAAAGTATATTTATGAAATATACAATGGATAAAAGTGAGAGTTGGATATTTTTATGATGATAAGTAAGATGGAAACAACTTAATAAAAATAAGAGTAATCAAATTTGAATATTTGATTTTGAATAAACAAAATTATATATCTTTATTATATACGATAAATCTCCCCTTGTTGAATATATTACCGAAAGGAAAGGATTTTGAAAGTGTTTGAAGTATAAAAGAAGTTTTGTACAAGTTTGAAATGATCCAAAGTTTTTTTTTAAAAAATTATATATATCTATATATGTGTGTGTGTGTATATATATATATATATATATATATATAAAGAATCTTATGAGGATTTTGGAAAAAGGTTTTGGGAACCTTTGGATTTGGAAAGGCTTTTTATTTTTGGGTAAAATCAATATTGGAATTTGGAAAGCCTAGTTTGATAATTATCGATTTTGGGATAATCGATTTTGAGAAAAGGAGATTTATATGAGATTCATACTAGGTGTATGATTTGGAGGATACTATATGTGTATAGTATAAAGTGTTTTGATAATGGCTATGGGAAAAAGGCGCTCCCTTGAAATGAACTTCTCAGGAGTGCCACAGGGTGATACTACCTTGAACCCTAAGGGGGGTTCTAAAGTTGATCCTGTGAAGAGTCCGGACAAAACTAGTTCCTGAGGATTATGAGTAGTGTGTAGCGAAAGTCGAGGGTGCTGATGCCTACAGAGGCATTTGGGTTATGCTGTGACGACAGTGTAACTCGATGTCACTGCGATCTACTAAGACCATAGCGAAAGTCATGTGTGCCGCTGAGAGCCAACAGTCTACGTTTGATTTTATATCGGTAGACTACGACCTATGGTAACATAGCGAAAGTCGTGTATGCCGCTGAGAGCCAACAGTCTACGTTTCATTTTATATCGGTAGACAGCGACCTATGGTAACATAGCGAAAGTCATGTGTGCCGCTGAGAGCCAACAATCTACGTTTGATTTTACATCGGTAAATTGCGACCTATGTGGGAGTGGAGAAGTTTCATTTTGACAGCGAAAATCAAGGGCGCTGATGCCTACAGTTACATGGACTTTTGCTGCGATGACAACGTAACCCTGGAATGTAACTGCGATCTGTTGTGGGTTCCATGGCGTAATCGAGGGGTGCAGAGTGCCTACATTTACATGGACTTTTGCTGCGATGGCAACGTAACCCAGGATGTAACTGCGACCATGGATGGGGGTGAAGATTTCCAGGGCATTCTCACCAAAGATATTTCCTCTATTTTCAAATACTGTTTCTATATTTTCAATAAAATTATTTCCCAAGTATTTTCACTGGGTGTTGAAAACGGGTTTACCAAGTACTTATAGATTTTCAGTCCTACGCCTGATCAACGTATGACTGAATTTCTGTGAGAACAAGTATGGACTGGTTGAGACATCGAGTTATAAGAAGTATTTTTATAAAAAGCTATTTTAATAGTATTCTGTGAATTTAAAAGTATTTCTAAAATTTTAAAATAAAGAAGTAAGCTAATTAGCTAAATAAATTATCTGATAGAGTATGTTAATAAAATTTAACTCGGTTAAATAAAATGGATTGTAAGTTAATAGTGAAGTTTGGAAATGAACTCGAATTATAAATAGAATTCGACTTGGATTTGATAATGAATTAAAATAAGCGGAGATGTTGTAAAAATAAAAATGGAATTGGATTATAATAGAAATGGTTTGAGTTACAAATAGATCCAATTCAAGTGTAAATGAGTTAAATATAAACTTGGATATTGTTTTGACAAACTGAGAATGAGATTAAAATTAAAATGGATAAAAAGTGGGGTAATTGAATTTGATGAGAATCATATTAAATAGAAATGAGCTTAAGTTATGAAGTTGAAATAACTTGAAGAAAGTAATTAACTTAAGTTTAAAATTTGTAGAAGTTGGCTTCGAGTAAAAGTGAAAGTTCATTAAATAAAAGTTTGGGTTAAATTAATTTGGAAAGTAGTTATTAATGTAAGAATCGAATGTTGTTAAGCCAATGAAATGATTTTAAAAATGTATGGTAGGCGAATGAACTAGAAATGGGATGGAATTAAATATAAAATGAGTTGGAATCAATTGGATGCGGCTAAAAACCAAAATGGATATTCTATTAAGTGAATATCATCGAATTGCATAGAATCAACTGTCGTTTGACGTAAACAAAGGTAATTAAATTCTATGAGCTGATAAAGATTAAATAAATTTGTTTTAAGATCAATTGAAGTGAATATGAGTTTGTTTTGCTTAAAAATGAATTGGATGTAAGCAATTGAGTTGTAAACCATTTAAATTGAATGAAGTTGTATAAGAATCAGTTGTAAACAATTAAAATTAATGTTGATATTGTTTAACCGGCATTACTTATGGAAACTCATATGTTTACTAGTTAAATATGAAAAATGTTGTTAAGTTACATGATTTTGGCACTTACATGTTTGAATTGAGTAAGTACAGGTACCGGGAAGCCGTTTGGCTGGATTTTAGGCGTACTAATTGCTAAAATAATAAGCCGTTTGCTTAAAATGCTAAATAAAGGTACGCTACGTGATAAAATAGGAAATATGAACTGTTTTTGTTTTTCCGACCATGTGGGTCGATGTATATATATATATATATATTTATGTCTCTTGTCAAATTGTAAAAGCTCCTCCGTACAAAGGAGACTCTGCCAAAAAATTTCGAAAATTTTGGGAGTTAGAAATTTTTGTTAGCGACAAAACGATCTCAGATTGGAAATTAAAATAAATTAATGGATGAAACTAATTTAAAATAATGATATGAATCTGTTATAAATGGAAGACAAAATTCAATATTCAGGGTTGAAGATAAATTGAATTCATATGGAAATGGGAAAACTAATTTGAATAGAGGTAGGTATAAAAACTTCTGTAAGGAAATGTATAAAATGATTTTAAAAGCTATGATTGGATATTATTGCTAAGTAGAATATGCAGGTATTATAAAGGGAAAGGAAAATTGGTTTTTGTTTTTAGGAGATAAATTTGAATTGCCCGACTAAAAAGGTATGTGTTTAAATTTCTGTACGAAATTTGATTGGATTTTTGATCTAGCCACTTGGCGTTTTGTTTTCTTTGGAATTTGGGAGCCCGCAGAGGAATTTTGTAGTTGTACCGAGCTAGCCGCGCAAAGGAGACGCTGGCGAAATTTTTCAAAAATTTAGGAAGTTAGAAATTTTTTGAGAAATTTTGAAAATTTAAAACTTGGTTTTGAATTACAATTTGAATGGTTGAATAAGTAAATTTGTTTGGGAACTATAGAAAAGTTTGGAAAGTTAGTAAGATGGATAGTGTGTCTTTAATAAAGATTGTTGGGTTGTTGTTAAAAACTGTTTAGTTTTGGAAAATAGTAATGGGTATCGAATCATTCTTCTTAACTAGCAATTTCAAGGACGAAATTCTTTTAAGTGGGGAGAAATGTGATGATACGAAATTTTGGACAATTCAAATTGGAATATTTAATTGATTTTAAATATTTAAAAGTTAATTTTTAACTTAAATTCAAATATCACTATTTATTTGATAATTAAATTATTGAATTTAGTAATTGAAAGTTGGGTGAACTATTGAATCTTCAGTTTTAAGCTAGTTAAAATATTTCAAAGGCTTATAAAATTTATATTGATAATACTGAAAGTAATAGATGGGGTGAAATTCTATTTAACAGTAGTTTGTTCAATTTTAAAAATATATCGTTTAAATCGATATTTAAAAATAGCCTTCCGAGGCACAGTCTCGGAATTCAACGAAACCAGTTCCATTGGATCCATAATATTGTATTATTATCGGATTTCAATTTTCGTAATATATGGAGTTGTTGTGTGAGCATACAATATATAAACGCGCTTAAATCTATATCGAAAATTCAATATAATAACTGGTTCCAAAAAGCTATCTACTCCATACGATCGAATTAGGGCTCGAAACCTTTTCCATTGCGTTCGGAATGGGGGTATAACTGTATAAACGCCTGGCGACACGCCTCGATAGGAGGTCAAGATTTTTAGTTGCGTTGGCAAGACAATTTGAATTTGAATTTAAAAATATATATATTATATTCTCGTCAACTCTCAGCTGTAATTCCATTCACACCAAACCTTTTCCTTTCTTTTCTATCACTGTAGGTACAAAACAACACGTGTCCCTCCTTTTCTTCAAATCTCGTATCTTTCCTCCTTTTTCCTTCTGATGGAAGTCACGAAAAATCTATATACGAAATCTCGTTTCAGAATTAAACCCAAGTTCACGAAATCAAGTACAAAAATGGTCGGAGCTTAAATCGAAAACAAAGAAAAGAAAGAAAAAATGGCCGAAGCCCTTCGTTCAAAATTAGAAAAAAAATGGGGAGGCGAACGATTTTCGTTCGAAAATCAAATTAAGGGCGGAGCCGAGATTCTTCTTTTCTTACAATTTCGGTCGTTCGAAACGAACTTTCTCCCCTTCTCGTCCATCTTCGATTTCAGAGAATCAAGCAAGGAAGAACCAGGGGAGATTCGACCCATTCGAATCTCCTGAATGGCTTGGCCAAGCACGCATGAGGGGGAGAGTATGGTGGCGTGATTGGCAAGCTAGGGTTGGTTACGAGATGGAGTCTTCACTCCATGGCGGCAGCCAGAGACGAGCTCGCGCTCGATGTATTGCCATCGTCGAAGTAGGTAAGGCCGATTTCGTGAGTTGCGTGAGGTAGGCGAGAATATGGAACAGTGCTGAATCGAATGATGAGGCTGATAGGTAATGATTTTCATTTGTTTATAAGTTTAAATTGGATGAATCAATGTTTATATATTCGTATACAGAGAAAGAAAATTTCTGCATTGATTTCGGAGAGGATATGTGTGTGTGTGTGCATTACAGTAGGGTTCTTATAAAAAAATAACAATAATAAAGTCTGTATATATATATATATATATATATATATATATATATATATATATATATAAAGGCAATTCTTTTATTTAACAGTAAGACAACATTTTTGCTTTTTTCCAATTTAAAAGATGAATAGGTACTTGTTTGTACAGTAAACATAATTACTATTTTGATTTACAGGAAAGAAATTTATAAATATGGATTGTTGATTAGTTTTGGATATTATCTATCATAGTTATGGCTATGCAAGGAGAATGACGCTTTCTGGTCATGAAACCATATCTGAGTCCGCACTGGGAAGTCGGGTGGACGATACTAGTTCGAAAGTGAAATTGTGTGATCGAGTGAGCGATCAGATTGGTATAGCATATGGGTGATAAGTGTACATCGTACGGATTTAAATGAAATTGATATTGAAAATTTGTGAATAAGAAATGTGAAATGATTTCTTTTGAAATGAAAGTATATTTATGAAATATACAATGGATAAAAGTGAGAGTTGGATATTTTATGATGATAAGTAAGATGGAAACAACTTTATTAAAAAAAAGAGTAATCAAATTTGAATATTTGATTTTGAATAAACAAAGTTATATATCTTTGTTATATTAGATAAATCTCCCCTTGTTGAATATATTACCGAAAGGAAAGGATTTTGAAAGTGTTTGAAGTATAAAAGAAGTTTTGTACAAGTTTGAAATGATCCAAAGTTTTTTTTAAAAAAATTGTATATATCTATCTATATGTGTGTGTGTATATATATATATATAAAGGATCTTATGAGGATTTTGGAAAAAGGTTTTGGGGACCTTTGGATTTGGAAAGGCTTTATATTTTTGGGTAAAATCAATATTGGAATTTGGAAAGCCTAGTTTGATAATTATCGATTTTGGGATAATCGATTTTGAGAAAAGGAGATTTGTATGAGATTCATACTAGGTGTATGATTTGGAGGATACTATATGTGTATAGTATAAAGTGTTTTGATAATGGCTATGGGAAAAAGGCGCTCCCTTGAAATGAACTTCTCAGGAGTGCCACAGGGCGATACTACCTTGAACCCTAAGGGGGGTTCTAAAGTTGATCCTGTGAGGAGTCCGGACAAAACTAGTTCCTGAGGATTATGAGTAGTGTGTAGAGAAAGTCGAGGGTGCTGATGCCTACAGAGGCATTTGGGTTATGCTGTGACGACAATGTAACTCAATGTCACTGCGATCTACTACAGACCATAGCGAAAGTCATGTGTGCCGCTGAGAGCCAATAGTCTACGTTTGATTTTATATCGGTAGACTACGACCTATGGTAACATAGCGAAAGTCGTGTATGCCGCTGAGAGCCAACAGTCTACGTTTCATTTTATATCGGTAGACTGCAACCTATGGTAACATAGCGAAAGTCATGTGTGCAGCTGAGAGCCAACAATCTACGTTTGATTTTACATCGGTAAATTGCGACCTATGTCGGAGTGGAGAAGTTTCATTTTGATTGTGAAAATCAAAGGCGCTGATGCCTACAGTTACATGGACTTTTGCTGCGATGGCAACGTAACCCTGTAATGTAACTGCAATCTGTTGTGGGTTCCATGGCGTAATCGAGGGGCGCGGAGTGCCTACATTTACATGGACTTTTGCTGCGATGGCAGCGTAACCCAGGATGTAACTGCGACCATAGATGGGGGTGATGATTTCCAGGGCATTCTCACCAAAGATATTTCCTCTATTTTCAAAAACTGTTTCTATATTTTCAATAAAATTATTTTCCCAAGTATTTTCACTGGGTGTTGAAAACGGGTTTACCAAGTACTTATAGATTTTCAGTCCTACGCCTGATCAACGTATGACTGAATTTCTGTGAGAACAAGTATGGACTGGTTGAGACATCGAGTTATAAGAAGTATTTTTATAAAAAGCTATTTTAATAGTATTATGTGAATTTAAAAGTATTTCTAAAATTTTAAAATAAAGAAGTAAGCTAATTAGCTAAATAAATTATTTGATAGAGTATGTTAATAAAATTTAATTCGGTTAAATAAAATGGAATGTAAGTTAATAATGAAGTTTGGAAATGAATTCGAATTATAAATAGAATTCGACTTGGATTTGATAATGAAGAGATGTTGTAAAAATAAAAATGGAATTGGATTATAATAGAAATGGTTTGATTTACAAATAGATCCAATTCAAGTGTAAATGAGTTAAATATAAACTTGGATATTGTTTTGACAAACTAAGAATGAGATTAAAATTAAAATGGATAAAGAGTGGGGTAATTGAATTTGATGAGAATCAAATTAAATAGAAATGAGCTTAAGTTATGAAATTGAAATAACTTGCAGAAAGTAATTAACTTAAGTTTAAAATTTGTAGAAGTTGGCTTCGAGTAAAAGTGAAAGTTCATTAAATAAAAGTTTGGGTTAAATTAATTTGGAAAGTAGTTATTAATGTAAGAATCGAATGTTGTTAAGCTTAATGAAATGATTTTAAAAATGTATGTAGGCGAATGAACTAGAAATGGGATGGAATTAAATATAAAATGAGTTGGAATCAATTGGATGTGGCTAAAAACCAAAGTGAATATTCTATTAAGTGAATATCGTCGAATTGCATAGAATGAATTGTCGTTTGACGTAAACAAAGGTAATTAAATTCTATGAGCTGATAAAGATTAAATAAATTGTTTTTAAGATCAATTTAAGTGAATATGAGTTTGTTTTGCTTAAAAATGAATTGAATGTAAGCAATTGAGTTGTAAACCATTTAAATTGAATGAAGTTGTATAAGAATTGGTTGTAAACAATTAAAATTAATGTCGAAACCCTATAAGTTGCTTATAAATATTGTTTAACCGGCATTGCTTATGAAAACTCATATGTTTAATAGTTAAATATGAAAAATGTTGATAAGTTACATGATTTTGGCACTTACATGTTTGAATTGAGTAAGTACAGGTACCGGAAAGCCGTTTGGCTGGATTTTAGGCGTACTAATTGCCAAATTAATAAGCCGCTTGCTTAAAATGCTAAATAAAGGTACGCCTACGCGATAAAAATAGAAAATATGAACTATTTTTATTTTTCCGACCATGTGGGTCGATGTATATATATTTATGTCACTTGTCAAATTGCAAAAGCTCCTCCGTATAAAGGAGACTCTGCCAAAAAATTTCGAAAATTTTGAGAGTTAGAAAATTATTGTTGGCGGCAAAACGATCTCAAATTGGAAATTAAAATAAATTAATGGATGAAACTAATTTAAATAATGATATGAATCTGTTATAAATGGAAGACAAAATCCAATATTCAGAGTTGAAGATAAATTGAATTCATATGGAAATAGGAAAACTAATTTGAATAGAGGTAGATATAAAAACTTCTGTAAGGAAATGTATAAAATAATTTTAAAAGCTATGATTGGATATAATTGCTAAGTAGAATATGCAGGTATTATAAAGGGAAATGAAAATTGGTTTTGATTTTAGAAGATAAATTTGAATTGCCCGACTAAAAAGGTATGTGTTTAAATTTCTGTACGAAATTTGATTGGATTTTTGATCTAGCCACTTGGCGTTTTGTTTTCTTTGGAATTTGGGAGCCCGCAGAGGCATTTTGTAGTTGTACCGAGCTAGCCGCGCAAAGAGACGCTGGCGAAATTTTTCAAAAATTTAGTAAGTTAGAATTTTTTTGAGAAATTGTGAAAATTTAAAACTTGGTTTTGAATTACAATTTGAATGGTTGAATAAGTAAATTTGTTTGGGAACTATAGAAAAGTTTGGAAAGTTAGTAAGATGGATAGTGTTGCTTTAATAAAGATTGTTGGGTTGTTGTTAAAAACTGTTTAGTTTTGGAAAATAGTAATGGGTATCGAATCATTCTTCTTAACTAGCAATTTCGAGGACGAAATTCTTTTAAGTGGGGAGAAATGTGATGATCCAAAATTTTGGACAATTCAAATTGGAATATTTAATTGATTTTAAATATTGAAAAGTTAATTTTTAACTTAAATTCAAATATCACTATTTATTTGATAATTAAATTATTGAATTTAGTAATTGAAAGTCGGGTGAACCATTGAATCTTCAGTTTTAAGCTAGTTAAAATATTTCAAAGGCTTATAAAATTTATATTGATAATACTGAAAGTAATAGATGGGGTGAAATTCTATTTAACAGTAGTTTGTTCAATTTTAAAAATATATCGTTTAAATCGATATTTAAAAATAGCCTTCCGAGGCACAGTCTCGGAATTCGACGAAACCAGTTCCATTGGATCCATAATATTGTATTATTATCGGATTTCAATTTTCGTAATATTTGGAGTTGTTGTGTGAGCATACAATATATAAACGCGCTTACATCTATATCGAAAATTCAGCATAATAACTGGTTCCAAAAAGCTATCTACTCCATACGATCGAATTAGGGCTCGAAACCTTTTCCATTGCGTTCGGAATAGGGGTATAACTTTATAAACGCCCGGCGACACGCCTCGATAGGAGGTCAAGATTTTTAGTTGCGTTGGCAAGATAATTTGAATTTGAATTTAAATATATATATATATATATATATATATATATATATATATATATATATATATATTATATTCTCGTCAACCCTCTGCTGTAATTCCATTCACACCAAACCTTTTCCTTTCTTTTCTATCACTGTAGGTACAAAACAACACGTGTCCCTCCTTTCCTTCAAATCTCGTCTCTTTCCTCCTTTTTCCTTCTGATGGAAGTCACGAAAAATCTATATACCAAATCTCGTTTCAGAATTAAACCCAAGTTCACGAAATCAAGTACAAAAATGGTCGGAGCTTAAATCAGAAATAAAGAAAAGAAAGAAAAAAATGGCCGAAGCCCTTCGTTCAAAATTAGAAAAAAATGGTGAGGCGAACAATTTTCGTTCGAAAATCAAATTAAGGGCAAAGCCGAGATTCCCCTTTTCTTACAATTTCAGTCGTTCGAAACAAACTTTCTCCCCTTCTCGTCCATCTTCAATTTCAGCGAATCAAGCAAGGAAGAACCAGGGGAGATTCGACCCATTCGAATCGCCTGAATGGCTTGGCCAAGCACGCATGAGGGGGAGAGTATGGTGGCGCGATTGGCAAGCTAGGGTTGGTTACGAGATGGAGTCTTCCCTCCATGGAGGCAGCCAGAGACGAGCTTGCGCTCGATGTATTGCCATCGTCGAAGTAGGTAAGGCTGATTTCGTGAGTTGCGTGATGCAGGCGAGAATATGGAACAGTGCTGAATCGAATGATGAGGCTGATAGGTAATGATTTTCTTTTGTTTATAAGTTTAAATTGGATGAATCAATGTTTATATATTCGTATACAGAGAAAGAAAATTTCTGCATTGATTTCGGAGAGGATATGTGTGTGTGTGTGTGCATTACAGTAGGGTTCTTATAAAAAAATAACAATAATAAAGTCTGTATTTATATATATATATATATATATATATATATATATATATATATATATATATAAAGGCAATTCTTTTATTTAACAGTAAGACAACATTTTTGCTTTTTTCCAATTTAAAAGATGAATAGGTACTTGTTTGTACAGTAAACATAATTACTATTTTGATTTACAGGAAAGAAATTTATAAATATAAATATATCTAGAAAATGTATCATGGCAATTAGGTTGATAATTAACTTATTTAATGAATTTAGTCACTAAAAATGTTTTAACAAATTATTAGTTGAATTAAATCGTTAGTTGATTAAATTATTTTGAACATTTTAATCTAAGGATAAGTAAGTTTGAATCTATTCATTTAATTTGCTTATCAGGAATTAAAAAAAAATAAGATTTTATTTATCCAATAGATTTAAGTTTAAATGAATATTAAGGGTGATTGATTGTTCGATTGGTTTGAAAATTCATAAATTGTATAAATGTCTATTCAAGGTCTAAAACCTGAAGGAATCAAGCTGGATTGGAAACAGATTGCATTCAAAGGCAAAGGTGAGTTAATCTCACTCTTCTGGATTTTTATTTAAATGTTTAAATTTAAATAATTGGTTGGATGATTGAATTGATTGATGTGCTATATTATATATAGTAGTATATAGTATATATTGGGTGAATGATTTCCCGCATTATATAGCGGATGAGACCCTATGCGCCACATAATAGCGGATGATATTATATAAATCCCATATACCGCGATATTCCACCTCGAAGTGGAATTGGTATTGTGCTAACATTTGTGGCTATGGGGAAACAGGTTTGAGGGATCCAACTGGATTCCTCAAAATTATTTGGATTGTTTAATATTCTGTGTTATGAATGTTTGATATGCTATGATGACCTACATTGATAATTGGAATATTGGTTACCGTGGTTTGATTGGATATTCCGGTACACCGGGTTATCAAAATATATAGAATTGGATTTTTGAAAAGAAATATAAGAGTAAAATTTGGAAGTGAAATAATTATAGAATAAAAATAAGAATGAATTGAAAAGGAATAAAAGTGATTTTTAAGACTGAAGTTAAATTGTAAAGTAGAGATTTAAAACAGGTTTTAAATCAAAGTTAAATCTGGAATTCGAGTTTAGTGAATCTCTGTTTCTAAACGAATAAAGTTTGTAAATTTAAATTGTTTTAACAACTTGAATGTTAAAGTGCATTTTTAAATTGATTTGAATTTAAAAATGAATTTGGTTTTAAATTCCTTTAAACTTTTTTTATAAAATGAGTAGTGAATTTATTTAATGAAGAAAATTAATTACTGGTTGAGATTAATCAGGAGTGATTAATATTTGTAGTTTAATTAATGATTAATTACTTAATGTAATTAAATTAGATTAGGATAAATTAAAATTTAATTAGAAATCATTAATTTATATAATTAATGATGCAGTTAAAGGTTGATTAATTAAGATAAATTAATCAATAATAAAGTGATTTATGAGAAATTAATTAATATAAGTAATTAAGGATTAATGCAATTGATTATATTTAATTAACTTGTGAAGTAATTAAAGGTTAATTACTGTTTTTGGTTAATAATAATTAATTTATGTAATTAATTAAAGATAATTACTTGAATGTAATTGAAGGATAATTAATCCAGGGTGATTAATTAAGATAGATAATTAAGGGATGATTAATTAATTGATTTGAAATTAATTAATGTTAAGTGAAGGAACCTAAGTGATTGAGGTTAGTAATTCAATTAGAATTAATTAAATTAGTTTTGGAAGTGATCAAGCTTTGCTTATGGATGATTGAATGGTATTGGATGCCTTGAATGAGTTGATAACTCTGATATGAAATGTTTTGTAGTATCATATGTTTGAGCGGACAGGATACTATGGATATCCATTAATGATGAATTGTTTTGTAAAGTGACATCATGTATTTATAGTTTGAAGCGTATTTCATTTGGATAACTTGGGTTAGGATGACATGAGACTCGAAGAGACCGGGGTCGGGTATTAGAAAATACCCGAAACCAATTTGAATTTTTATAGATTGATATGTGAAATAAATAGGCCGGAATAAAATGATTTAAGTGAATTGGATTATTTAAACTAAATTTTGGTACATAGAAAATTGATGTGTGAAATGAGTGATGTCTGTAACAAATTGTTAATTTGTAAATTGATACGAGTTACCCCGGGTTTTATATATGTTGCATGCTTTGTATTCCATGTTAGATGGGTTTACTCATGCTGGTTTCCAGCCTGACCCGTGTGTTACTTTGATGTAATGCTCGGGTCAGCCCGAGTATTATAGATTTTCAGGTAAGGACGTTCTGTAGCTCAGGAGGCGAGCTGGATGGCAAGAACGTATGGAGTGTTCCGCTGTATTATCTTGTTGTATATCTGAGACATGATGATTGTGTATATCCAGTGTCTGTACATATGTGTAACTCTGATGTATTATAAATGCATTTGACAGATACAGAATTTTTTTGTAAACTGTTATTATTTGATATTATATTTTGATCTGCTGCGAATGTGAGAATCATTTTTGTGTTTCTTCTTCTTCTTCTTCTTCTATCTCTTTCTTCTTTCCCTAACTATCTGGAATTTTCGGGATCGAAAATTCCGGGTCGTTACAGTCTCATTATTGGATCCTGTCTTTGAACTTTATCCGTTTGAAGTGCCTATTTTGAGTTGTCTTCTCGAATCAGTATCGATTTTAGCCTCTCAAGTGGCATCGATTCGAGGATTTGAGTTGTCCTTTTCTAACTCTAGCTTCTACTACTTGGTTTTGATTAAAGAATAAGTGGTTTTCTTCAAATGATAAGCTTGATTATCTATCTATTTTTGAATTTTGGTTGAATTCTGACTTTTGAAGTTATAACTCTAGAATTTTAGTTTTCTATCCACCATTTGATGGTTTTAACTCATCCCGACATAGCTTGATGAAAAACTGTATAATACTTTCCCCTCCAAAGTATACCTTGTTTTCAACAAGGGATGCTTTGGATCGAGACAAGCTATTGACTTCAAACTTTGATTCGAATAGATATCTTCTTTTCTCGAACTGTTCTCATAAAGCGGTGTGCATTCTCCGGATCATTACATTACTTCGAATAGCGAAGATTCATACCCTTAGATAGTATAAAAGTTAAAGTCTATGGTTCGAGTTAATCAGTTGGATCTTTGGGAAGTCTTTGGAAGCCATTTTCTTTGAAATGGTTAGGTAGAACCTCGATATCCTAAACGTTATTTCTTTTATATCACATGATTCTCCGCTCATTTTTCTCTCCTTTTACATTCATTACGGATTCGAAGGCCTTGACCCTGTATCGAACTTTGGGCCTATTTTCCAGGACTCGATCCCATACTTAAGTGTTTTAACATTAACATTTCTTTACTTTCACCCTCACTTACTTTTAGAACACTAGAGCTTTCCACCATTCCCAATGCTTAAGCTTGACCTTAACTCCCTTGCCTTTGACTTCATGGATTTACCAATATCGTTTAAAGCGTTGTCTTATACCATCTTTCATTTTCACCTCCTATAACTTGGCATAACCCATCGTGGATCTTTCTGGCTCATTTTCCCAAACCGATTTGAGATCCAAAAATAATTCTTCTTGCCTACCACATCGTCGTTTTCAACGTCTAAATCATAGATGGGTGACGCTGCCACTTGGTAGACGTCGATGTTGGATGTAGACAGTTGGCCATAGATTATCGACCTCATTTGGCTATATCTCCAAACTTTGCATTCCTTCTTTTGCTTTGGCTAGAGGACATAGAAAAATTTTTAGTGATGAATTCTTCCTTAAAGAATCTAGGGCTAACTCAAAGTTTCCATATGAATTTCATAAGCAACTCGAGTCACTGCCATGCTCCATCTACTTTGGATCAACTTCATTTTACACCTGTTTTGGACTCAAGTCTTTTGAATGGCTTTGGGTATTTCAGGGGGATTTTAGCCAAAAATATTCTAAGTCCTTAAGGAAAGCGGGAATGAGAGATTCAATTGATTTTTGGTCGAATGGAGTGAAAGTCTATAGGATGGATTGTGTAGTGTATATGCAAGTATACGTGACTAACTATATGATGAAACTAATATAAAAATTAATCTAGTAAAATATAGACTAAGCACACTAGGATTTTATAATGGTTCGGACCTCCCGTCCTACGTCCAGTCCCAAAGCTCCCCTTCGGAATTCAACTATCAAACACCCTCACTTCACCCGGAAGAATAGGCTTGGTTACAATAGCTTGTTCTTGTCAAATGTGTGTTCTATAACACAGATATTGACTATAAAGTACAAATGCTTCCAATATATATATCTAGAGAATTTTGATTGAAGAGTTCTGAATATATGGAAGAGTGAAATACAAGTATACGATTGCTAGAGAACAAGAATATATCAGAGTGTAAGAGTAAAGAGCACAAGTGAGTAAGGTGAGATCTTCTCTTTGATTCTTGATGTTATTTATAGTGTTAGAGAGATTGCTAAAGTAGTTGCATCCATTAACAAGTGTTCTATGGTCGCTTCTGATGGTGATGAAGAGTTGCAGTGAAGAGAAACGAAGATGTCTTTTCAAGTGCAGTAGTTGTTATTTGAATTTCAAAATCTGAGTTCAGTTCCAAACATCTGTAATATGTCTCAGACATCTGGCTCTATATATTTTTTGTATATAGTAGCCTTTCAAACGTCTAAGTACATTAACCAAACGTCTGATTCTGTCTAGTTTGTAATCCAGAGGATTTATTCAGATGTCTGGCTAGTGCACCCAGACGTCTGATCCTGTGCATGTTGCTTTTTTTGCATCTGTGTTATTTCTCTACTGATCCTATTGACCTGTCGTCTCTTGTAATATTCTTTGAGCTTCGTTCTTGTCTCTCTAGTGATGTTACTTTAGCAACTAGCTGTAAATAGAAATATATATGCATATTTGATTTCCATTGTATAGTTGTTGTCATCGAAACTATAGATCTGATTTCCTAACAATCTCCCCTTTTTTGATGATGACAACTATACAATGTACTTATATATAATTTATAAATCTCCCACTGAATATGTGCTTATTTTTATTGTTTTATAATATACTTATATTTCTCCCCCTTTGGCATTATCAAAAAGAATTATAAAATTTTAGCCAATTGTCAAAGATAACACACAAAAGGAATTTTTCATAATAATTTGAAATTGATTACATTCATAGATTTTAGCAAATGTACAAGATTTGAAATCCTAAAATCCTAAAATCTATGTTTCCTTCGGAGAAGCTTTTTCTTGATCATCCCCTGTTTCTTCTTTTTAAGAAGTGTTAGGCTTTGTAGGAGATGTCAAAGCTTGTTTGAGAGGTTCGTCCTTAGAAAGTTTGGATTGTTTTGCGGGAGAAGAAGGTACCGAGGTTGGCCAATCTTCAGAAGGCTGTGTTGGGCCGCGAACTCGTTGGAGTACTTCTTTGAGAACCGATAGGATAATTGAAAGTGATTCTTCAGTTGTTGCTAGGCATGTAGCAAATGATGTCTCGAAGTTGTCAATACGCTTAGCCAAAAGTTTTTGATTTTGAGATAATATATGTTGATTACGAAGGGTGAGATCTCGAATGCTTTCATTTGGATATGTTTCTGTTCGAGTCTCCACAATCTCATCCTGACTTGGATAATCCAATGGTGCAGGAGGAGGTGGGGTTACTTCACGATGATGTCCCTCCTCTTGAGATGGTTCAACGTGTGGTTGAGGTAGAGGCTCAACTTGTCTGGTTTGACGATTGTGCATCCAATCTTCAATGGATATAAATTCCAAGGGAATCTCGGGTAAGTGTATAAGTGATAAAAACTTAGTGGAAGCATATTTTGTAGCGATTTCTTCAAAAGTCGATAGGTAGGAAGGGATGTTGTGTGCCCGAAGAAGTCCCATAATATACGCAGGGTAGATAGTTGATGGCCGTGATCGAGTCCAAAAATGTTTGAGCTCGTCAAAGATAAGTTTGGTCCAATTCACCCTTGTTCCGCTAAGTAGAGCATATAAGGCCTTGTGCTCTAACTCAGTTATTTGCTCATGGCTTCCCATACGTGGAACGATGGTATTTATTATCATTCGAGTAAGAAGTCGGGCTTTTGGACGTAGATATTTAGAGGCAGATTTTGGCATTTCATCCTCCTTAATTTGATGGGATATACTATTCCTTGGCTTGAAGCGCATATCGGGAATGTTGTATAAATCTTCACCCGTGTCAGAACATCCTAGTGTTCTACCAATTATGTCAGGAGTGAGTCTAATCGTGTTGCCATACACATTAGACCATAACCAATTATCTTCGTCTTCAGTGTTCCATACTGAAGTCCTATCCAAATTCGCATAGAAAAGAAATATTGCCAATTGATCGATTTGGATGTCATTAGGAGTGAACCAAATCAAAGTTTCAAGTCCGGTATTCTCACAATTTCATCCAAATCATATATTGGAAATTTAAGTAGGTTATAGAATGGACCTGTATGAAGCTTTTTCTTTTGTATATCCTCATATCTCTTGATTGAGTGTGGTGCTCTATTCATCCATCTTTCGATTTGATCATCCGAGCAAACTTGAGGATTTGAGGATGATGTTGGTTAGTATTGTTTTCGTTTGGATATCTTGAGATTTTTAGTTCGAGGAGGCATTGTGAATTGAGCACGTGAAAAAGACGTTTTTGAGAGGAAAATCGTTAATAGAGAGATTGGAGTTAAAAAAAATAGAGATGAAAGTAAAAATGACGTTATCTGGTTGATTTTAAAGTGTCGATTGAATTTCAGACATCTGGAATCTAAATCAGACGTCTGATTTGCCCTAATTCGTATACAGTAGATAACTTAAGACGTCTGGTTTATCGGCTAAACGTCTGATTTGATCGAGTTTTTAAAAAATGATAGTCAGAGAGTTTTTCCAGACGTCTCGGTAAAATATCAGACGTCTGAAATAGGTCAACTTTTTAAAACTTGGTGACAGAGACATAATTCAGACGTCTGGATCGAATTTCAAACGTTTGAAATAGTCTGATTTTAATTTCGAGAAGGTGGAGCAAATTTTCAGACGTCTCGGGGGTTGTAACAAATGTTTGACATATGCACAGTGCTAAAAAATAGAGGAATATCAAAGTGTCAGATGTCTGAGGTCCATATCCAGACGTCTAAAATAGGCAATTTTTTTAAAAATAGCCTAAATTTTAATTGTTTTGCTTATTTCTCGATTCTATTTTTAAAACAAAACGCAGTATTATTTTGTGTGAAACAAAATAACAAATGAACATAGATACACATACAATAAAAAATTAAATTTAGATGGCGATGGAGTTTTACGATCTTCTGTATTTAATATTAAACATTTTGATCCGAAAGTTTTAAAGTATGATACTTTAGGTTTTCTTCCAAAAAATATTTCAAAACAAGTGTCATAGGACATATGGTTACTTGATTTAACACATAATAAGCCGTAGCAATAGCTTCAGCCCAAAAATGTTTTGGTAGACCACTACTATTTAGTAGTGTCCGTGCACATTCTTGTAACGTACGATTTTTTCTTTCTACTACACTATTTTATTGAGGTGTGCGAGGAAAAGAAAAATTATGACTTATTCCTTTCTTATTGCAAAAATTAGTAAAGAGATCATTTTCGAATTCTCCTCCGTGATCACTTCGAATATTTTTAATTTTCAAGTCCATTTTTGTTTTAATTCCTTTAGAAAATATTTTAAACGTACCAAAAGTATCGCTTTTATGTTTTAAAAACAACGTCCATGTATATCTCGAAAAATCATCAACTATTACGTAAACATATTTGTTGTGATTTATAGATCGTATTTGTGTTGGACCAAATAAATCTAAATGTAATAATTCTAATGGTTGTTTTGTAGAAATATTATTTTTAGATTTAAAAGTGTTTTTCCTTAGTTTCCAATTTGACAACCGTCACATAAATTTTCCACTTTATGATTTATTTTAGGTAAACCTCTAACTAACTCATATTTTGCCAGTTAATTAATATATTTAAAATTGATATGAAAAAATCGTTTATGCCATAACCATGGATCATCATGTTTGGCGGTTAAACATAAATGTGAATTTTTATTTATATTCATGTTTATTACATAAATATTTTTGTTTCTAAAACCTTCAAATACAAGTCGTTTGTTATTATCGACAATATTACATCTATCTTTTTCGAAATTTATTTGAAAACCTTTATCGCATAATTGACTAATACTTAGTAGGTTGCGTTTTAGATTTTCTACTAATAAAACATTTGTAATAATAGGAGAGTTAGAAATACCAGAGTTGATGACTTCTCCAATGCCCACAAAATGTCCTTTTGAATTATCTCCAAAGGTTACCGTTCCACCATCGATGTATGTTATATTTGGTAACGTTTTTGAATTTCCGGTCATATGCTTGGAGCATCGGCTATCTAGTATCCATTTCTCCTTATTTTTTATTTTGGGTACCTGCAAAATAAAAGATGTTTTAATTGGTACACATATACTTTATTAGGATCCTAGATGTTAGAAGAAGGTAGCCATACCCATAATGGTTTGGTACCTTTATAAATATAATTTTTATTATAGACTACATTCTCTAAGAAATTATTAATATGTTTTTGTCTAATCAAATTATTATTTGTCTTAGAAATCCAAATTTTCATATTTTTGGTATTCATATTAGACGTAGGTAAACTTTTAGTCTTTTTATAATTATAATTGTTAGCATCATTTCCTTTTTGTTTAGGAGTATTTTTAAATCCTATTCCATTTCTATTACCTGATGGTTTTGAAATTTTGATAAGATTTTCCAAATCTTGTTTTCCTTTATTAAATTTTGAAACGTTATTTGTAATTTTATCTAATTTTGCTTTAAATTCTAAATTTTCAATTTTCAAAATTTCAATATTACTCTTTAAGTTGACATTTTCTTTTAACAAATTATCCTTTATTATTTTAGTTTTATCAAAATCAATAGCAATATCCTCACTTTCTATCGAATTATTTTTAATTTTTTCTTGAGATAATTCTAGTTCTTCTTCTAAGATAACTTTTTCATCTTTTAAAATTCCTACTTCAAGTTCTAGTCTATTTATTTTGGCTATATGCTCTTCGTTCAATTTTTTAATTTGTCTAAATTTATCATCTAATTCCATGCTAAGTTCTAATAATTCGTCATAGCTAAGTTCGGCACATACCTCATCAGTTTATGCCATAAAACACACATTAGCTTGTTCTCCGTCACTATCGCTATCACTTTTAGATGATGAAGAATCCGAGTCATCCCATGTTACTTTAAAAGCCTTCTTCTTTTTGATTTTTTCTAATTTGTTCTTCCTTTTATCATTATTGAGCTTGGGACAGTCTTTCTTCATATGTCCAAATTGATCACATTCATAACATTTGATTGATGTTTGATTCATTGAGCTTGATTTTCCTCCTTTCTGAAATTTAGTATTTTTCTAAACTTCTTGAATTTGTTGTAATTTTTGGCAATAAATACGATTTCTTCTTCGTCTAAGTCGGAGTCTTCATTTGTTGCTGGGAATGCTATGCTCTTCTTTTCCGAATTTAGTTCTTTTTGTGCCTGCAAATTTAGCTTTATAGGACATTAAATTTCCTATCAATTCTTCAACTAAGAGTGCTGAAAGATCATTGGCTTCTTCGATAGCTAACACTTTTCTTTCCTACTCTGGAGTTAAAAGAATTGAGTATTCTAGATACTAAATCAAAATTTGTAAATTTGACTCCATGTGCCATTAAATCATGTTGAATGGTCTGAAATCTAGTACATATCTACTATAGATTCGTTTTGTTTCATTTTAAATGATGAGAATTTATTTTGTAAAATTGAAATCTTGGTTTGTTTAATTTTGTTTATGCTTTCATGTGTGACTTGTAAAGTGCACCAAATATCAAATGCAGTGTTACATAGCATGACATGTGAGAATTCATTTTTATCTAATGAGCAAAATAAAACATTCATAACTTTTGCATTATTAGAAGCTGCTGTTTTTTGTGCATCGGTCCATGTGTTCATAGCAGTAGTTGGTGCTTCATATTTATCTTGAGTGGCTGACCAAATTTCTAGACCATTAGCTTCCATAAAAATTCTCATACGTGTTGACCAATATGCATAGTTAGAGCCATTAAAAAGTGGAGTTCGTGCTGTGGATTGTCCTTCTGGAAAAATACTTGCCATATTAAAATGATTCAGAAACGTATTACTCTACTTTGATCAAACCTTGCTCTGATACCAATTGAAAGTCTATAGGATGGATCGTGTAGCATATATGCAAGTATACGTGACTAACTATATGATGAAATTAATATAAAAATTAATCTAGTAAAACATAGACTAAGCATACCAGGATTTTATACTGGTTCGGACCTCCCGTCCTACGTCCAGTCCCGAAGATCCCCTGCGGAATTCGACTATCAAACACCCTCACTTCGTCCAGAGGAATAGGCTTGGTTACAATAGCTTGTTCTTGTCAAGTGTGTGTTCTATAGCATGGATATTGACTATAAAGTACAAATGATTCCAATATATATATCTAGAGAGTATTGACTGAAGAGTTCTGAATATATGGAAGAGTGAAATACTAGTATATGATTGCTAGATATCAAGAATATATTAGAGTATAAGAGTAAAGAGCACAAGTGAGTAAGGTGAGATCTTCTCTTTGATTCTTGATGTTATTTATAGTGTTAGAGAGATTCCTTGAGTAGTTGCATCCATTAACAAGTGTTCTATGGTCGCTTCTGATGGTGATGAAGAGTTGCAACGAAGAGAAGCGAAGATGTATTTTCAAGTGCGGAAGTTGTTATTTGAATTTCAAAATCCGAGTTCAGTTCCAGACGTCTGAAATATGTCTCAGACGTCTGGCTCTATATATTTTTTGTATATAGTAGCCTTTCAGACGTCTAAGTACATTAACCAGACGACCGATTCTGTCTGGTTTGTAATCCAGAGGATTTAATCAGACATCTGGCTAGTGCACCCAGACGTCTGATCCTGTGCATGTTGCTTTTTGTGCATCTATGTTATTTCTCTACTGATCCTATCGACTTGTTGTCTCTTGTAATGTTCTTTGAGCTTCGTTCTTGTCTCTCTAGGGATGTTACTTTAGCAATTAACTGTAAATAGAAATATATGCATATTCGATTTCCATTGTATGGTTGTTGTCATCGAAACTGTAGATTTGATTTCCTAACAATCTCTCCCATTTTGATGATAACATCTATGCAATGTACTTATGTATAATTTATAAATCTCCCCCTGAATATGTGCTTATTTTTAATGTTTTATAACTAGTTATATTTCTCCCCCTTTGGCATTATCAAAAAGAATTATAAAATTTTTGTCAATCGTCAAAGATAACACACAAAAGAAAATTTTCATTAATAATTCGAAATTGATTACATTCATAGATTTTAGCAAATGTACAAGATTTGAAATCCTAAAATCTATGATTCCTTCGGAGAAGATTTTTCTTGATTGTCCCCTGTTTCTTCTTTTTGAGAAGTGCTAGGCTTTGTAGGAGATGTCAAAGCTTGTTTGAGAGGTTCGTCCTCAGAAAGTTTGGAATGTTTAGCAGGAGGAGAAGGTACTATGCAGTTAAATTTAGTGATGAATTAACACTAGATATGTCAACATATATGGATTGGATATGTCGGCATATATATATTGACATGTCTAGTGTTAACTTTGAATTTAGAAGGGAAATTTCAATTCAGAATTTAACTACATATGTCGACATATCCAATCCATATACGTCCAAACTTTGCATTCCTTCTTTTGCTTTGGCTAGAGGACATAGAAAAAAAATTTAGCGATGAATTCTTCCTTAAAGAATCTTGGGCTAACTCAAAGTTTCCATATGAATTTCCTAAGCAACTCGAGTAACTGCCATGCTCCATCCACTTTGGATCAACTTCATTTTACGCCTGGTTTGGACTCAAGTCTTTTGAATGGATTTGGGTATTTCAGAGGGATTTTAACCAAAATTTCTAGGTCCTTAAGCAAAGCGGAAATGAGAGATTCAATTGATTTTTGGTTGTATGGAGTGAAATTCTATAGGATGGATCGTGTAGTGTATATGCAAGTATATGTGACTAACTATATGATGAAACCAATATAAAAATTAATCTAGTAAAATATAGACTAAGCACACTATGATTTTATGCTGATTCAGACCTCCCGTCCTACGTCCAATACCGAAGCTCCCCTTCGGAATTCGACTATCAATCACCCTCACTTCGCCCGGAGGAATAGTCTTCTTTACAATAGCTTGTTCTTGTCAAGTGCGTGTTCTATAACATGGATATTGATTATAAAGTACAGATGCTTCTAATATATATATCTAGAGAATATTGATTGAAGAGTTCTGAATATATGGAAGAGTGAGATGCAAGTATATGATTGCTATAAATCAAGAATATATCAGAGTATAAGAGTAAAGAGCACAAGTGAGTAAGGTGGGATCTTCTCTTTGATTCTTGATGTTATTTATAGTGTTAGAGAGATTCCTTGAGTAGTTGCATCCATTAACAAAAGTTCTATGGTCGCTTCTGATGGTGATGAAGAGTTGCAGCGAAGAGAAGCGAAGATGTCTTTTCAAGTGCAACAGTTGTTATTTAATTTCAAAATTCGAGTTCAGTTCCAAACGTCTGGAATATGTCTCAAATATCTGGCTCTATATATTTTTTGTATAAGTAGCCTTTCAGACGTCTGAGTACATTAACCAGACGTCTGATTCTATCTGGTTTGTAGTCCAGAGGATTTATTCAGACATCTGACTAGTGCACCCAGACGTCTGATCCTGTGCATGTTGCTTTTTGTACATCTGTGTTATTGCTCTACTGATCCTATCGACTTGTCGTCTCTTGTAATGTTCTTTGAGCTTCATTCTTGTCTCTCTAGTGATTTTACTTTAGCAATTACTTGTACACAGAAATGTAACGATCCTGGATTTTGGCCCCGTTTATTTTAATAAATATTTAATCTAATTAAATAAAATGTATACTGATCATATTAAAATGAATGTGATTTGGAAATACTGCCATTTATTTATATAAATTGTATTTTAAAAAAAGAGATTGATTTGGGAACTTAAAATAAATCCCAACAATGTTTACAATAAATTTTTTCTTATAGAATTCAATTAAAATAAAATCTGTCTTATATGATGGGATTACAATACTTTGTCTTATTAACATGTGATAAATGAATACATTGATGTGAATGATAATGTTCAAATAAAATCAAAATTTATCGAAGTGTTTTATTCAAACTGAAAGTGAATCTAAAAGTTATGGGTTTAAAAATGGCTCCAGGCGATTAGGCTAAGGCGTTCCCCTGTATTCTTCATCTTCGTGTTTCATGTCCTCTTCCCCTATTTCTCAGCGTCTCCCCACCCCCTCATCAACTCGCTCTGGACGTTGTTTCAGATCCATGGCTTCTGCAGATGACTCTCGTCCTAACCTCCTCTCGTCCAAAGAATTTCCTTCCCTCTCTGCAATCAATCAGTCCCTCGTAGCTACAACATCCTGCCATCGTTCGTGTGATGCTTATGTTGTAGCAACTAGTCTTGCTGCTGTGAATTCTGCAACGTCTAAATCAGGTGCTCCGCTTTCCCTCCCATTGTCCGGATCCAAAGTAAGTGACGTTGATGAATCTTGTTTCGATTTGGCTCACCTTGTGTCGGCTTCTGTGGTTAGTCCTGTGGTTAAGGACTGTGTATACAACGAGGCTAGTCCTGTGGCTCCCTCGGCTATGCTTGATAGCGCCAAATTTGGTTCAGTTAGTGGCTCACCATCTGTTCGAAACAATGCCAAAGCCAATATTGGCCCTGTGCTCACTGTTGTAACATCTGGTGCTAGTTTGCAGGCTGTTGCTTCTCCCAATGTGGAACTCTGCCCCATTCCTGTGGCAACATCTTGTATTGTGGAGGGTCTCCTGTCTGCCCCCATCCCATCAGTACCCAGATCATGGTCTTCCCTATTTACATCCATGCCACGTAATGCGGGTGTTTATGAACCAGTTGAGTTCGAAATCGTTGAAGAAAATGGAGTTATGATCCCCCCCTGTGTAATGCAAGCCGGTATGGACTATTGGTCAGGATACGTAGTTGGTTTCTTTTTGGACCCTAAACATCGTCTTCCAGATGTGGCTGCTGTTCGTAGGGCCTGGAGACTTCAAGGTGGTCTTAAAGTTAAGTTGGTTGATTCCTTGTACTACCTTTTGTTCTCCTCCCCTGAGGAACGTAGTCGTGTCCTGGAGTCTGAGCCTTCCTTCATTGATGGTCAGCCCTTCATTATTACCCCATGGTCGCCGACGGTTGCTAGTGCTCGTGAGCAAGTCTTATCTATCCCTGTTTGGGTTTATTTCTCCCAAATTCCATCTGCTCTACAACCGTTGCTTGGTTTGAATTGGCTTGCATGCAATGTTGGTAAATTGATTTGTTTTGACTCTAATACTGTTGCGCGCGATAAGCTTGTATACGCCAAGGCTCTGATTGAGATTTCTCCCCATAGGCCGCTTCCATCCTCTATTCCTGTCCAGCTAGCTGTTGGTCATGTGGCGAATGTTCGTGTTCGTTATGGTTGGGTCCCTGACATCTGTTCCTCTTGTCACTCTTTTGGCCATGTTGCCTCTGCCTGCACGCACTCTGCTGTATCAGCTACTGCGCCTAAGATTCCCCTGCCACGGCCTCCGCTTAGGAAATGGGTTCCCAAAGTCTCTCTGGTTGCTTCTGCCCCTGATCCTTCTCTTCCCTTAGTGCGGCCTGCGTCACTAGTTCCTGTTGATGTTCCTACTGTTCTGTCTGCTGAGCCGGTTCTCTCTCCGCCTCTCGTTGTTTGGGCCGAGACTGAACATTGTTGGGTTGACCGTCAATTTGCTATGAGATTCAACCCTGTGGACAATTCCTACTTTAGATATGTATATGATGATCTATTGGACCTTCGATGCCTTTACTACAGAATTTCTGGAGACTCTTTGGACCTTGACTTGGATGGTTCGTATTCTGAGATTAATTCCGTAATTCTAGCTGACACTGTCTGGGATTGATCTTTTATTTACACCAATGAAGTTGACTGTTATGACCATTCTCTTGCTCTTCGTTTTCGCCCCTTTTTGGGTCTTCTTGGGTCTGGTACTCTGGAATCTACCCGGATTGATGAGAGTGTTGATGATTCTTCCTCTGCGGAGGAGAACTAGTCTAGTTATTTTCCCCTGTAGCTGTGACATGTCTGTCACACTCCTGTGCTGTACTTTTATTTCTACCATCATAGTAGCTAAGGTGTCTCTACCTTTCTCCTGTACCTCAACTTTATTACGTTCGTAATAAATAGTGGTCGGTCCACTATAAAACCGTCGGCCTTGCCAAAAAAAATATCAAAATTTATCAATATAAAATATAAATATTAAATATAAGTAAAACTTAAGAATATGATGTAAATATTGATAATCAAAATATAAAATACAAATATGAATAATTAAGCAAATGAATATCATTTAAATATTAATAGTTAGACATGAAATATAAATATAAGTAACTAAACCACATGAATTTTTCAAGTTAGAACAAATATCTTTAATGTCAATCTGCTAAGTGTATAAAGCTAAAAATAAAACACAAGTAGAAGATAAAACAAGAACAAAGTATATCAGTAAAATAAAACCAAATGTAATGTAAGACCAAACACAATCATATGAGTTATTCAAGCAAGCAATTAATAAAACTGTGTTTTTATATACAATATCTTCACATGTAATCCTAACTCAAAGTATAAAATGAAATAAAAACAAGTATAACATAATATAAGACAAGTACTTATACAAAAAAAATAAATATCTTCATAAACAAAGCTTCACACTCAAAAACTAAATATCTATCTGCAAATGTACTTTTCATACAACAAAATCTTTATACACAACAACATGTCTTCCTATACAAGCCATAAGCCTACCTGCTAAAGTACATATCTTACATACAAATATCTTTAAGCAGCCGACCATAATTATATTATGTAAACTAAGTTAGGAACCAAAGTATTAATTGCTATCATCTCAGCATAAAAACATGTCCAGCCGAAATTGCAAAATCATGTTATATTGCAGGAAGTTAATTACAAAATCAACCAGGTCAAAAATATAAGGTTGTCTAGATACAACCTACAACTGTTCAAACCATTTCTATATATACAACATCCTAATTTGTTCGTTTACAAACTTAAGAAGTAAACCTGAGAAAAGGAAAAGAAAATAATAACATCTTGTCTTTGTAAACTCAATCAAGTTCAACGGCAAAACAAGAAAAGTTTTCAAGAATTCAAATCTGCAGTTGCTTCATCAATCTTTGTTTTCTGTTTCAACAGTTTGTTCTCTGTTCAAAGTGATTTTGGTGAGTAAACAAGAAATTCTTAAGCTTTAAGTTTATTTAAAAATAGTTCAAGATTTATTGATAATCTGGATAATATATGCTTCAGTTTGAATATATGCTTGTGATGCTCTGTTCATCTCTGTTGATTGATACAGGTTGTGTATTTTCTTCCAAATTCAATTACTCTCTTCAGATTAATATAAAGCTTAAAGCTTTTCATCTAAAACAAGGTGTTTAAACTTAAATTTTGATTTCTAAAAAAACCGACTAAACTTTGTTGTAAAATATAATTACTCAAATTTTTTTTGCAAGTATCAAATGATAACTTGATGAAATTAATTTTTTGCAAAATATTAATTCAAGACCATATCTTAAATCCTTGCAGAAAATCATGATTTTTAAAACAAAAATGAAGCTTTTTAGCTTTGAATCCTTAAAGCAGTTTGTTTGTGAACAAAAATTACATTCTCTCTAATTCAGAAAATCAAACCAATTAAAAATGTTGAAACTTGGTTTGAGGGTAGTAATAACTACTGTGATCCTGAGAAAAATGTGAATTTATTTTTCTATTGTGTGAAATTTGAGTACGAGGTCGTATTAGGGTTTTAGCTGCAGTTCTGTTCATATCTGTAAATGTAATGAATTCGTCGCCTACACGTGATCGAGCTTCATGCGAATCAGGAGGATGGAACCTTGACGTGTTGTCGTGGTGTGGGTAAATTTTGGGCGTCTCTGGTGATCTCTACGGCGATCGCGAGAGGTTTTTGTTGCTGGTTAAGTTCACAGGTTTTTGGAGCTGTTGGCAAATTTTTGTATTCGAATTTTTGTAAGCGATTGGTATTTGGATTTCGAATCTAGGGTAGGTTTGTGGTTCGCCTGTGATGTTGGTATTCACCAGAGTTGATTTTTGCCGCCGTGCACGTGTACGACGTGGAGGAAGGAGTTTGCGTTGTGTCAGTGGGTATTCTCGAGTAGTGCACGAGTCTGGGGATTGAATGCTTCGGGTTGAGGACGAGTTTGAAATGTGAGAATGAACCTGATGTTTAATTTATATCTAAGTCTAAACAAAACTTGCTGGAAAATAAATTAAAAAAAAGAGAAGAAGAAGAAGAAGGAGAGCGTACAGGGGGGAGACTCGGGAAAATGCCTGAAGTACTCGAAGTAGCTCTCGAGCTTTGTCAGGGGAGTCTGGGGTTTTTATTTTATCAGCAGTATTGTATTTTATAGTAAGGTTAAGTAAACAGTTAAGTTTAAATTTAGGTACAGGTTAATTATTGCTTTAAATTGTTTCAAGCTCTTAATTATTATTCTAATTAAGTAATTAATATAAGATAAGTATAAAACTTATTAACATATAAGTTTGTAATTAGTAATAAATTGGTTTCAAAACTTAAAGAAGATTTCTTTTAAAATGTTAATTAAGTTAAATAACTAATATTAATTGATGATTTTCAAAAAGCAATTAAGAATAATTACTTTTAATTAGTGATGGATTATCAGTAATAAATGAATTTGTAATTAACTACTTAAGTTAACTAATGAATTACTAATAGTTAATTAATTAAGTGATTTAATTAAGAATTAATAATTGATTAATTAACTAAGTAATTAGTAATTAATAAATAGATAATTAAGTTTATTTAATTAATAATTAAAGTTATTAATTAATGATTTAGGAATAGTTAATTAAGTTAATTAAAATTAAATAACTTGATTTAGAAGTAATTAATCAAATAGTGTGAAATTAAATAAATAAGTAATTAAGGAATTAATTACTTATTGTAATTAATAAAGTTTAATATGAATTGTTTAAGTTAATTAATTAAGTTTAATTAATTTAAATTTGATGATGTGATAAGTATAATCACTTAGAGAAGTAATTAATGATAATTACTGGATGTAATTAACTGAGGATGATTTAATAATGAAAGTAATTTAAGCATAATTACTTTGTGAAATTACTCAAGGGATTAATTTGAAGAAAATTAATTAAGGAGTAATTAATTATTTGATGGAGTAATTAAGGGTAGTTAATTACTGAATGGTATTAATCAGGAGTGATTAATAGATGTGTTTTAATTGAAGATTAATTACTTAAGGTAATTAATTTAAACAGGATAATTAATTAAAATGTAATTAGTAACCATTAATTAATATAATTAATGATGTAATTAAGGGTTGATTAATTAAGATTAATTAATAATAAGAGATTAAAGAGTAATTAACAAGTATAATTAAGAAGAAATGTAATGTTAGTAATTTAAGGTTAATTTCTATAGGATAATTTATTTGTGAAAATAAAGGATAATACTTGAATGTAATAAAAGTTAATTAATCAAGAGTGATTAATTAAATTGAATAATTGAATGATGATAAATTAATTAATTGATAATTGATTAATAGTTATATAAGCAAGATTTATAATGATAAAGTAATTAATTTAATTTACTTTAAATTAATTAGAGATGCAAGTAATTAATTTAATTCATTTTAAATTAATTATAGCTGATATGATTGCTTATGTATGGATGGATGATACTGTCTACCTTGAATGGTTTGAGATCTCAAATATGAGATAAATGATGCTGTATGAAATGTATGCTTTGATTGAAGTATGATGCTATTATGGATTATCTGTGTATGATGGTAATGTTGATTATCTATTGTGATATTGTGAATTATGTATCTGTGTGTATATGGATAATAGCATTTAATTGTTTTAAACTTTAAAACAACTTGGCCTTAAAAGACACGTTTTGGATTTCGATGAGACCGGGATCGGGAATCCAGTTGATATTCCGAAAACCACATCGATCCAATTTAAACGTTAGGTCGTGAATTCCGAAATGAAGATCGAGATGGTGTTTTCAGAATGCAAGGGTTATCGTCGTTGACTCTGAGGGTGATTCCAAAATGAGTGTGACGAGATAATGCCTTCGGTTTCGTTCAAACCCGGACCGAACTTGTATGGATTGAATGCTTTTAGCACATAGTCAGGTGGACGATGAGCATTCTAAGTGATATGTTCTTTAAAGGTAATCGCTGCCTCAAGCCTCATCAACCGGGAATGGCTAAAACAGGGGAGATGCAGCAAGGTTAGGTGGGTCATGCCCAAGCAGGACAAGATATTTCCCCTGTCTAGATGTCCCTTTTTATTTCTGCTGTATGGGCGGTTGCTAGCTACAACCACGGGGTTTATCTTGTTCGGGACTGTTCAGTAAGGAATGGTTCCGGCCTTGTGTTGTAGGGGGTCGGGAGTGATCCTCGGTACTGTGATCTAGGCCCCGTACTGTGACGGGCGGTACCCCAGTAGCCCTGCCATTGTTGGAAATCCATTTTCCCTACGAGACCCTACGGTTTTGATTTGTATTACCCACTTTTGTGGCTAGTAGCTGGAATTTAATCATGTAACAATTTCGGCTATTTTCTATTTACTTGAAAACCCTATACACTATTATAATATCACTGGATTGCCTATGAAATGTTTTGGTTAGCGTAAGGTAAAAACTTACCCGTATTTATTTGTGGGGAGTCTTACATGATACCTTTATTTTCAAACGTTTTTCAAAGTTAAACAATTTAAACCGTTTACACATACCAGACCCATGTTTGACCCGGAGTTTATATTTTGTTTTCATAAATTCTTGGGTACTCAAATTTTTATGAGTAGCCAAGTGATAGGTTTTGGACTTTGATTTCTGGAGGAGCTTGGAGCAGGA
The DNA here is from genome assembly GCA_030765085.1 of Allium cepa. Classification (NCBI taxonomy): domain Eukaryota; kingdom Viridiplantae; phylum Streptophyta; class Magnoliopsida; order Asparagales; family Amaryllidaceae; genus Allium; species Allium cepa. The sequence goes on from CM060929.1 coordinate 820,317,845, forward strand.
GTTTCCAGACGTATGTAGATATCTATCTAGTTCTGCTGTGTCAGTAGTTGATGTATACTGTATCTCTGATGTGTGTAGTGGCAGATGTATGTATGACTGTCATATGTATTGATATTGTATAACTCTGATATATGTAAAACTATGTAATATTTATGTGATATATTATATTTTGTTCCGTTCCGCTGTGAGATTCTGATGTTGTTGTTCTTTCTTTTCTATTCTTTTCTATTTCTATCCCTTTCTTTCTTAACGATGATACGTCTTTCTGGTAGTAGAAGGGCGGGTCGTCATAAGAAATATATGTGCATATTCGATTTCCATTGTATAGTTGTTATCATCGAAACCGTAGATTTGATTTCCTAACATGGAGATCGACGGTTGAGTTTCAGTGGGACGGTTTCTGCTCACATCGAATGTGCTTCGTCATTCGAATGGACATTTTTCACCGCTTTAATTTGGCACTTCACTCCAATTTCCATGCAAAGAAAAATCCCATGTTGCTTAGGACAATGGTTCGTTTATTGCAAATCATACTATAACAGATAAAATCCAACGCATGGTTTCGTTGCGTGATAGTGCTCGTTTAAAGCACGAGTGAGCTATGTACACAAATTGTTCATGCTTACCATACACTAGGTACTAGACACACAAAATGCATAAATTAAATTGCATCTCTTGCTTCCATCAATGTATAATATCTTATTGGTCAATACACATCGACATCCGTTACATATATATCGGACATTCATGGTCTTATTTCAGTACAGAATAGAAGTTAAATTCTACCCGACCTTTTCAACTGTGAACTTTTCAATAGTTATGGATGATAGATTCTCTTTTCATATCTCAATGATACTCATGGGTCTATCTGCATCAAAGACAGTTCAGTTTAAAATGGAGTCAGATTCAGACTTCGCTTCAACATCTTCTATGCCATATACTTCGACATTCTTTTGACCTTAACCACCTTATCGTCTTATGTGCCTGTCTTTGGAGATCATCCATTTTGTAACAACGGATGAAGAGTTTATCGAGATTTCCCCCAATATTGATTTTACAGATGCTATAGTTCTTGATAACCCTCGGACTCCCCACATCTAGACTAGATAGAGCAGCCATAGTTAGAAGTTGTGATAGGCACAAGACTTTCTTCAAAGACATTATTGTCCTTGAGCCCTATCATCAGGCCCATAATTCGAATAAGGGTTATATAGAAGTAATTAGAACATGTGCCTATCTGTGCGTGTCCCTTGATTCAATCACTTTACCACGCTAATGCTCTAGTATATGATGCTCGCCCTTTTCTAGCTTTACCTGAATAGCTTGTAGGATCGTTTTCACCCTAGAAGGGGGGGGTGAATTGGACGATACTAATAATAATAAAATTAATGCAAAAATAAAAACAATAACAAAAGTAATGTAGTAGAGATCACACATAAATTTACCTTGCTTCAGCAATAACCTGCCTACATGTTGCCCTCAAAGTTTCTACCAGAGCTTAAGTTGTCAGACGCTTACAAACACACGTAAACTTGCAACATCGGCTAACTTGACAAACCTAACTCTAATCTCAAAACCCTGCCACAACTCACCCACTAGTTTGCGAATTCTCAAACTACTCCCCGTAGTTTGTACCTAGTTACACAAATTGGAATTTACAAAATTTTAAAAGAGAAAAAATTACAAAATAAAATACGAACAAACAAAACCCTATATATTTAATAATTTGAAGCCTAATAGAATTAAAAGCGCCGGCCCACTAAATAATTTAATGAACAGAACTCTTCCCCATTTTCTTATTTTTGTGGCCGCTCCCTTTTGCTTCTTGTATTAGAATTTAGGGTTTCATTGAATCCCTTGAAGCCGCAGCCCTGAGTCCAAATTAATTATCTTTCATTCTTCAATTCGCTTCGCTTGCTTCTTCAATTTTCTTATGGCTTCTTCAAGGTCGAGTTTTAATTGGAATATAATCGGTATGTATTTTTTTGCCTTTTTGATTTTGATCATGCTCAACTTTGTACGCTGTTTATTTACTTGGGCTCGAACTCGATTGGAATGCTGATGATGAATTTTGGTTTTATTTATAGGGGTTGAACACCCTATAGTCTCGTTCGTATATATTAGTTCGAATCTTTCAGTTGCTTTTCTTGGCCATGGATTTTTGCTTGAACGATGAGATGATTTTTTGACTTGTTCAGTGTATACATGTTGCTCCATGAGTTTGAATTTGCTTCGTTCCTTTTGGCATTTGAATTTGATGTATATAATTAACTTGTATTTCTTTATGCAATACGATTCCTGACATCCTCTGATTGATTTCTTTTGACTTGTTCTATTTTGATATATACGACTCTCTGATTACTTGATTTTGTTAAAAACTACCGGTCATCTCCATGTACACACACACACACACACACACACACACACATATATATATATGTATATATGTGTGTGATTCCGACTTTGCTTGTATCATCTTTGTGAAACACGACTGTCACTTGATATGATTTTTTCAAACGTATGACTTTGCTTGAGTTGCTTGGAGTTAGTTCCGTTCTATTTGCTTTGCAACAATTTTTAATATACGTATATATATGTGTGTGTACAATTAGTGCATGTATATATGTCACCGTGCTTATGCTCATTCATGTGTCTGCACTATGATTGTCGAATCACTTTTGTGTGTGTCTTGTTATTATGTTGAGTCTGGCTGCACATGTGGATGTTGATCTGTCTGGTGCATTTATATTCATGTTAACAGATGTGCTTTATGTCATTTAAGTCTGTCTGGTTCTTGAACTATGTGTGTACTCTGACATCATTGTGAAGTCTGGTTCAATTTTGCTTTGCACTTGTACATGTTGAACTTGCATATGAACCTGTGTTTTGTTTTGTTCGAGTCATTTGTATATCTGCAGCCTGGTTGATTCTTCTTGTGTACTCGAGTCTGCACATGTTGGTTGAACTTGAGCTTTTGAAGTGATATGTGTATCTAAATGTGTTCACTTGTTTTCTGGTCACCTCTGTTTCATATGTATGCATACATGTCTGGTGGTCTTGATATCTTGCTTCGAGTTAAATGACAGTTTCTTCGAGTCATTTCATTTCCCGGTCTGGTTAAATATGTTTTCATGTGTGTTCGAGCTTGTGTTGCTTGTTTGTTGACTTGTCATTTTAGTGGTTTACTGTTGCATACATGTCACTGTGCTTGTGTGGGTTCATGTCTTCATACTTGTATTCTCTGGTGTGTGTGTGTGTGTGTGTGTGTGTGTGTGTGTGTGTTCATGTAGCCTTGTATTTGAACCTACCTGCCTCTAAGCTTTGTTTTCATGTTCATGTAGTGTTGCACTTGACCATATGTGCTTGATTCATTGCTCCTAAACCGTGATAGTCTGAACTTGCTCATTGATGTGTATACGTGTGCATGGTCTGGTTGAACCCATTTGGACTGTCCGAACATGTTTGTTTGGTGATCATTGTTTTCTCTGAATGTATGCATATCCATGCTGCTGTCTTATTCCACTTGAAGTCTGATTGGGCTGCCTCTGAACCTGCATTTTCTCATTAATTTTGAAAATCATGCACATATTTATGTATATACATGCATACATATGCATGTATACATGTGTAATTGTGTAATACATGTGTCATGTCCATTTATATTCGATTTGTAAATGTGTGCATTTGCACTAGTCTGTGAGATGGAATTGGGAAACGGCCTTGTGATATTCTTAGTGATACACAGTGAATATTACAAGTTGTTCATGCACATATATTTGATCCCTGTAAGAAAATAAGAAAAGAAATAACCCAAATACCCGAGGCAAAAACATATTTTAAATTCAAATTTATTTTTGCAACTTAAATTTGTTTCCTTTTCCAGTTTACTGCGCTATTTATTTAACAAGAATAATAGATGGCTGGATACAAGTTGGGGCTAATCAAGATTAAGTATATAAGTGTTGAGTGAATATGTAGTGAGGTGAAAATTAAAAATTGTGCTATAATTGAAAATGTGTAAATGTAGTGAGAGCTCAAATTTGTACTATTTGAATTTGTAATAAAATATTTGTTTGAATAAAATATTTGTTTGAGTATGAATTCTAAGTTATTTATTTTATTCAACAAATATTTATTTAATTATGTGAAAATAAAATAGTGCAATAACAAATACATTTAAACGAATATATATATATATATATTCGTATATGTATGTATGTATATTATCATCAAACAAAAATCATAGGCTATTGTATTCGATATAGCTATTCTTCAGTATTTAGCAATTACATAGTCTTTCTTCATCACTTCAGTAGGGTGCCGACACGAGAGGAGATTCGCAAGTTATATGCCTTCAAGAGGCAAAAGGGAAGTCTTTCTGTCATCTATGTAGAGCCATCCGTGGGTTGTCTTGTCATTTTTGGCATTTTCAGTAAACCTGGCTATTTCAAGAAGGAATACTTCTTTGTGTGTTTCCCTCCCAGCTTTGCCCAAAAACGGCTATATGGTAGTAAGTTTTACTATCGTACACCACTCCCACGGCATTAATCCATCAAAATTGTTAACCTTTACATTTCATAAATTCCTTAATATTCAAAGGAGCCCGATTGTTCGGCCTTGATAAGTACTCTTCGACGTTTTCATGTTATCCCCAAAGAGGATCAGGTGATGAGATATTTGTGGATAGATGAAAGGATATGGAAATTCAACCTATTGGACTGTTACCGCAGTTTTGGCCTCACACTTAATGTTCATAAAGATGTCTAATTAGCTCATGATGCCGAGGAGAACGTACACATTTCCATCGTTCGACGTCCACTAGTCAACCCTAAAGAGAATATAAGAGGAGATAGAGATGAGGACACCATTGTAGAAGGCGGTGATGTCGGGCGATGGTGGTGGTGATGATTATGAAGATGGGGGCAACAATGAGGATGTGGGCCTTGTCTATAAACCGGTTGGGGAGACGGGTGGCGACGATTAGGTCTACTCATTCCTTGGTGGCCAAAGCTACAAATTATCTCCTCCTTCTCATTTTCACGTCCATATCATGCTTCAACAGCATAATAAATACCAATCCCTCCATCTAGAGATATATACTGCTCCTTTGGGAGCATAACGGATAGAATAGCTTCTTACGATCTTAACAACATCAGCATTACTGATATCAGCTCTCCATTTATTTGCCAGCTGATGTGCCTTCTGCCAATTCGGAGGTGATATCTCTGTTAGCTAACTTAGACCATAGTCTATGGGAAATTTGGATGCATTAACACTTTACCACACTGCGATTCACTATATACATGCACTACATATGTTAATCTTTAATTTCTAGGTTTCAAGTTGACCATGTTTTGTTTTCAAGTTTGGATCGCCAACATCTTTTTGATTATCTTTAGAGCTATGGTGACAAGTATTAAAGGCCTTGTGCATCGCGTTATCATCACAAGTCGTCTCATGATTCTGACTCAAGAAAGCGCTATAAGAGAGAACATTTAGTATCTTAGGCATTGGTTTTAATGATAACAACCATATAACATAGTAAAAAAATATAGAAACTAATATTTTATGAAGTTACATTAGTATGTAGTGATGGATATTAGTCAGGTATTGATTAAGAAGACTGTCAATATCAAGAGAAGATAAGTTGTAGAGTCTTAGGATTTTTGTTAAAACCCTGATAACATTCTTTGATCTCTCTCTTATTATTTCTCGTTTTCAAATGATTTTCGGATATCTTAAAAATGGGTTTGAAAGATTATTGTTTACAAAATAATTTTTCAAAATAGCCTTCAAATTATTTATATCTTTTGATTTTATTACATTTTAAGTTTTTAAATATTTTTAATATACTTTGAATACTATACTTGCTATAATTTTAGTTTTTATATATTTCTAAATATTTATAAGTTTATTATAATAATTGTTATTACTTTGATTTCAAATAAATTCACTTTTACTTTATATTTCTTATTTTCAAAAGAAAATTCATATTTAAATCTTTTATATATTTAAATATATTTCTATAAAGTTTTATTAATTTTTGATATGATTAAAATATGCATAAACTATGTTTAGATGAATTTACAAAGTATCAAAATATTTCACAAACTTAATATTTTCAAAATATTTTTTATAGAGTATTTTTCAATTTTTTTGAAGGACATGTCGACATATCCGATTCCTATACGTTGATATAGTGACCATAATTTTCAAAATTTAAATTTTGAATAGAAGTGTCTTTTTATCGTATTCCTTCGCGAATGGATATGACTATTGTTTCTCTATAAATATGAGTTAAACCAATGAATTTTTTTCAACTACTTTCTCATACTTTCTCTCCTCTTTCACTCCCTTGAATTTTAAAAGAAAAATTGCTCAAATTATTCTCAAATTCAATGAGAATCAAATTCAAACTCCATTGGTTTTATTCTCTATTGATTACTCCCTGATCTCTCTAATTCAAACAAGATCAAAGTGCTATTCAAGTGGTTATAGGATCATTTGTAATGAAGATCAACAATATAAGTCTGTATAAGTCTATCAAACCATACTCGTATATTGGTGGGTGAGACTGTAGCCCGTGTAAATCAATTGGTTGTGCTTAGTAGCCTAAAAATCTAGTGGTGTGCTTGTGGCCTATGTAAATTAAGTGACTCTACCCAAAGGTCGGAAAGTTTGGAGTGTGTCCCATGATCAAGATTTTATTTGCTTTGCTATTTGAAAAGAAATATGTATTGTACAGGACAAGATGGTGGGTAACTCCGAATTAGTATAAAATCCTGATGTGTTCTTAACTTTTTTACTTTTACTATAGTTATATCTATCTTTGTTTGAATATGTGATTGTTAATTACATTGTTTAAACTATAATCTTAAAAGAATTCAAAAAATATTCACAAAAATTATAAGACAATGTTCACCCCCCCCTTTATTGTTAATTAGCCTTAAGATCCATCTTTCGCCTAACTAACATTTGGCATCAGAGCATTGGTTTTCAAAATTTAGTAAATTGAGTTTTGAAAAGTTTTAATGGAAAGAGATATTAATAATATTTTTAACACTATGTCTTAAATACAATCATACAAAATAAACATGACATTGTTTCATGAATTTGCATCTATTCATTATGAAAAGTCACTTGATCTTTTGAAAATGTATAATTTGCAAAAACTGACATGTTACGTGGCTTTTGATGAACACACATGTAACATCCCGGGAATTTTGAATTTAAAAATTTGAAAATTTATTGGAACTTTTAAATGTAAATTTGAGAAATTCAAAAGAAATAAATATTGAAATAAAATTACATAGTTATTTAATGTTAATAACTAAAACAACTTTTCCTTTTAACAAAGTAAAATAAGAAATTGTGACAAAGTAAAATAAGAAATTGTGACAAAGTAAAACAAGAAATTGTGATAGATGAGCTTTTAATAGAAATAAGATTGTTAAAGTAAGTTATGACGAAATTAAAAAAAGATTTAAATCACATAATTATAATCTAACATATGAACAAATAAACAAATAATTAAACAAATGAACATATGAACAAATGAACAAATAATTAAACAAATGAACAAATGAACAAATAATTAAACAAGATAACAAAACAGTAAGAAGAAATATAAACTGTAAAAAGAAAACAAAACTCTTCCATTTAACAAAATAAAGTAAGTTTGTATTAAATAAAAATAAAAATGATAAAGTAACTTTACCTGTAGGTGTACAAGGAGGCATGAAGCATTTAATGCTATACACTTCAGCAAATTTAAAGTAAGATTTCCTGTATAAAACATACAAGGAAAACACTACATCACATACTTTCATTAAATGATTTCAAACACGCCTATACACAAAGTACAAAGCTAGTATAATATAATTATACAAAAGAAAGATGCTCAGTGCTATCTAAAAACTGCACATCCCTTTATATATAAGTGTGTAGCCTCCAAGTTTGTTCAAAAAAATTTTTTTTACTGAAGAAAGAAAAAAAAAATAGTAGCAAAGATCAGAAAATAAAAAAGGGAAGCCAACATCAACTTATATTACAAGTTGAAAGAAATTTACTAAAGGAAGATTCAACTGCAGGTTTCAAAACAAAAAAAAAACAAACAAAAGGGTTCTCTGTTTTTAAGTATTGTCCAGGTGAGTAAACATGATTTTGTAAAGGATATAAAGTTTATTTAGAACAGTTTAAAACTTCAATTATAACTGCTTTATTCATATTACAGTATGATAATATACCAGTTATGCTCTGTGTCATTCATGCAGGGATACATTTGTTATTAAAATTGAAATCTATTTGCTTTAATCATTGACAAGCTTGGGTTCTTTTCAAATAAATCAAGTAGTTTTAATCCTCAAACCAGTTTGTAAAGTTGTTTGAACATACAGTAGTTTTTTTTCCCTTTCACTGTAAACTTGTTTACAGGTATCCAACAAATACTTGACAAAAAATTTAATCGTTGTAAAATATTAATCCAAGATTATAAATTGAATCTATACTGCAAAGCATAAATTTTAAAACAAAAATTTAGATTTTTAAATTGGTATTCACAGAATAGTTAGTTTTTGAACAAAAACCACCTTTATTCGAATTTCCAGTGATTGAGTTAATGATAAATGTTGTAATTTGAATTGAAGCTAGTTTGAACTTCTATAATGACAAGAAAAATATTAAATAAATTTTCGAATGTATGAAGTTGCTGTTCGAACCCAAAATAGGGTTTAAGCTGGAAGTTGCAGTACGTTAAAAAAAATAGTGATTTTGTCGAAATGAATTGATCGAGCTCCATGATATTGAGGGAAATGGAAGAGCATCGGGTTAGCGTGCTATGGCCGGAAGCATGGAATTTTCAGTGGACGGTGCGAGGCGGAGAGGCGATTTCGCATGGTGGGTTTAAGTTACAGGGACGAGCAAAGTTTCTACTTTTTGAATTCGAACCGATGACTTCGAATTGAGGTTGAAATTCGAGCGTATGTGAGATTTTCGACCTGTTGAGAGTCGCGAGGTTCACCAGAGCGTCGCCATGGTGGTGTACACGTGCACAGGGGCGGCCGCGTGTCAGTGGTGCTCGCGTTTAAATGAAATTCGTCTCAGCGGTTTTTTTTTAAAGAAAAAAAAAAGAGAAGGGGAAGAAGATGGACTCGTGAATGAACAGGGAAGACTCCGGGTTTTTTTTTTGAAGTTTGCTTGAGTTTCTCGTCGTATAGCTCGAGTTTTTAAATTGAAGCTATCAGGTTTTAAAACTTGAAAGTTAAAAGAAAAAAAAAATGAAACAGAGAAGATGGATACGCGAACGAACAGAGAAGAGGAAGAACCCGGGGTAAACACGAGTGAGTCCTGGGTTTTTACTCGGGTTGTTTTATATGGGCTAAGCCCATTCAAATCTTCAAGTTAAAAATGTTAGGAAAATTTTGTGTTTGCAATGCAAACAATATAGATTTAGTTAAGTTAAATTATTTAACAAATGTTTTAGAATTTGTTAATTCTTTAATTAAGTAAAGAAAGTTTAAAATAAAATTTAATCAACCCTTTTATTAAATAATTAAATTTTAAAAAAAGAATTTAAAATTAATTTACATTAAATTTCAATGTAGCAATAAATTAATTTTTTTTTTATAACAGATTTTTAAATGATAATTAAGGTAAACAAGTTATATTAATAGTTTTAAAAGGAAATTTAGAATGATTAAAAATTGTAATAAGAAAATTGATTTATAAACAATTAAGTATTTAAATAAATTTAAGTAAGAAAGAATTTGTTAATTTGGAAATAATTAATCGAGTTATTTTAGATTTAAATTATTTATTCAAATTCTTATTATTGATTTAAATTAATTTTGTGGTAAATTTATTTAAACCACATTTGAAATAAATTAACTATTGTTGTTAACTTATATTGATATTTCTGTTCTGATTGTGATGCTGTGTTATGTAAATTGTCATTTTCTACACTATGATTGTGATTCGTTCTGTATTGATGTGAAAACCCTGTTGTCCATAAAACGGCATTTAAACTTCGATGCGACAGGGAATCGGATTTCATTTGGTTATCCGAAACCCACATCGAACCTGTGAATATTTGTGAATGACATCCACATGTTTTAAAATTTGACACTCACTATTCGAATTAGCCGGGAAAGGACCTTTGGGTCGTATAACCCATTTCGAATATGTGATTCGACGTTATGAATAGCATTTGAAGACCGGTGTTGAAGACCGGGTATTTGCGAGAGCGATAAGATGACCTGTCGATTGACTCTGCACCGAGTTGCTCCGGTATAGAGTTCTCCATATGTGATGGGGAATCCGATCAGGATTGTGGATATCCGGATTGCAAGGACTTCTTTGGAAGTGCCTTCGGTTCTGTTCGAGCCCGGAACAGACTTGTATGGATTGTATGTCTGACATTACAAATTGAGATATAAAGCAGATTTCTTTCAAATATATTTCTGTTGGTGGCGGAGAATTTATTCTCTTAGCTTAACACCCTTCTCTAAGACGTACGAGCTCAGAGGTTATGTAGTTGAAGGTTATCAGCGATATATTCCCAATTTGGTAATGTGACATGCTGAGTGTTGCTGTGAAATGATCATTGTGTTGATCATTTGTGATAAGATCATTTGTTTGATCGTTTATCTTTGTGATCATTTCTATGATCATTTGTTGACCCAAAGCGCAGCTTTTGTATAAAGCGTGTTTTTGTGGACGAGACTTCGTCGAGCCTCACACCCCGAAATGGTCAAAACAGGAAAGATGCAGCAAGGTTATTGGGGGTAGCACCCCTTAGGGTATGTGCATTTCCTTCTGGATAGAAGTGGTATCATGGTATGGAGCCCAGATACTTAACTTATGTTGATATCGCAGATATATATATATTACTTTGTGATTTGTTGCTGGGGCCCCGGTTAAAGGTTGGTTACAACCGGGAGATGACATACTCGTGTCAGTAGTTACCCAGTTAGGGGTAACCCGGCCTTGTGTTGGCAGAGATCCGGTTTGGTTCTCGGGGACGTCCTTCCAGAGGCGTTCTCATGTGGCAATGGGAAGTTCCTTGGCCTGACCATTTGTTGGAAATCCAAAGAAACAATACGAAACCCTGTACGGTTTTGGTTGTAAAACCTGTCATGCAGCGTGGCGGTAACCTGCCACAAAACATGGTAGCTATAGTAGGCATACGATAATGGTCGTATGTTGGCTAAGATTAATATTCTACTTTTGAAATGTTTTTCCTCACTAAGAACTAATAATAATATCAAAGAATTCTTTTCTCGTATCAAGCATATTTAACTATCATAAGAAGAAATCTCCTCCAATTCTGCATTTGCATTGTGTGTGTGGCGGGAGGTCTTATGGTAGTTCCATTTTTAAAAGCATACCGAAAATTCTTTTATAAATCTTGTTTTATTTAAATGCAACTGTTTTTGTTTACTCATACCAGTCCCATTACTGATCCGGAGTTTATTGTTTTCTTTCCTAAACTCTGGGTGCCCATTATTTCCACACGGGCAGCCTAGTAGCAGGTTTCTGTATTTTGGAGTAGCAGTATTTTGGAGCTTTTATCTGGGAGATATCTTAGGAGCTTTTGGAGATTTCAGGTGTTTAGCTTTTGGGAGTTCGTTATCACCTCTCTCATTTGAGGACTTTTTGGATATATGATCACTGTTATATTATCATGATGTTGTATTTGGAGTTGTGATGTATGTATGTATTATATACTCTGTTGTTGTATGATATTATGTTGATGTTGTAACTGTGATGATATTTATGATATTGATTCTGTTCCGCTGTTTTATATTCATCTATTTGTTGTTATAAGCTCCGGCGATGCGAATTTGATGTCGTTCATCGGACGTCGAGTTTGGGTCATCACAAGTGGTATCAAAGCTGTTAGTTGAGTAAGAACTTTAGCTACGGAGTATAACACATTAGATGGCTCATTAGAGATAGGGTGAAGTATACCCTAGAATGAGTATAACCAAGACTGAAACTTTAAAAATTTCTTAGTCTATTTCTTTTTACTGCTGATATTCCTTAAGATATTTCGTCTGTATATCTAAATCAATTTTCTTACTAATCTCAGATAGTGAAAATGAGTGGACGTAGAGGAAGAGCTAGGGGTCAAGGTAATGCCACAGCACCTAATCAAATTCCCCCAGCCGTAGAAGCAGTAATAGAAATTCAGCAGCAGCCGGACTTGGCTGATTTATATAAGAAGTTCGAAAAGCTTGGTGGCAAACCGTTCATTGGCAAGGAGTCAATTATTGACGCTCAAGCTTGGGTAAGATCGTGTGAAAAGATTTTTAAAGGGCTAAAACTGCAAGATGAGCAGAAAAGACTTATAGCTTCTTGGCAACTCCATGGAGAAGCTTCAGCTTGGTGGGAAACCATCATTATAGATGAACCCAAGGAAGAATTTACTTGGGATCGTTTTAAGGAAGTGTTTGAGAAACGTTACATGCCATCGGTGGGAGTTTCCAGAATGTATCAGGAATTTCTGGATTTGAAACAAGGAAGTTTGTCGTTTGAAGAATACTTGAATAAATTCAGCGAACTATCTCGGCTTGGTCCGGAATTGCTAAACACACCTCTTAAGAAAAACGAAAGGTTTATCCGGGGAATGAACCAGAAATATCATGAAAGAATGACGGGCCACGTTAAAGAATCTTTTTCGGATTTAGTAGATATGGGTTACAGATACGCTACCCTTGATGTGCAAGAAGCAACGGTGGAGAAGGTAATTCAGGAAATCAAAATTATAAAAAGCGGAAATTTGGAGGCAAGAAACCTTGGCAAGGCAATGAGAAGAAGAGGAGCATTCAAAGAAGCGCAACAGAAAATGTCACTTGTTACAACTGCAAAGAGAAGGGCCACTATTCAAATGACTGCCCAAAACCGAAAAAGCCAGCTAAAGAATGCTACAATTGTCATAAACCGGGACATTTAGTTAAAGATTGCCCAGTGATAAAGCCAGCGCAGGTGGCAAAAGTTTACACGATAAAGAAGGACCCCTCATCTTCAAAAGCTGATAAAGGGAAAAGTGTTTTGGATGGTAACCTTACTATTAATAATAGAACTGTTAGAGGTTTTATTTGATGCAGGAGCTTCACATAGCTTTATCTCCCAACAAACCGTAAATGAATTAGGACTTGAAACTAAATTTGCTAACGATCTTATTTGCGTGAAAAATCCGGTTGGAGGTCCCGCAAATTTTTGTTCATATTGTAAGAGAGTTCCTATTTCATATGCTAGCTATAAATTTCCTATCAACCTTTTTGTCCTCGAATTTAATGAATTTGAAATCTTACTCGGTATGAACTGGTTATCGAGATACGAAGCTATATTGGATTGTAATAATCGGACAGATTTAATCAAAACGAACCTTGGAAATTTTATTGAAATTTCTTGTGAGGATCCAAGTCCAAGGAGAGATAGGTTGATGTATACTTTGGGAAATCTTGAACCCACTTTGCAGTCTATACCTATTGTTCGGGATTTTTCTGACGTATTTGAAGAAGTGAAATCTTTACCTCCTCACCGAGAAATAGCATTCCGAATTGACTTGGTACCCAACGCTCGTCCTGTTGTTCACGCAAGTCGCAGGATGGCACCCAGGGAAAAGATTGAATTGGTTCATCAAACTGATGAACTACGAGTAAAAGGATTAATTCGACGCAGTGTTTCTGAATGAGGTTCAGCCGTCGTATTTGTTGCCAAATCAGACGGATCTTTGAGATTGTGTGTAGATTACCGCGATCTAAATAAACAAACTCTCAAGAATAAATTCCCTTTACCAAGAATTGATGATCTATTCGACCAACTTCATGGCGCTCGTTTCTTTTCAAAGATGGATCTAGCCCAAGGATTCCATCAATTACGAATCGCCGAAGATTGTGTACATCTGACCGCTTTCAGAGGTCCTGATATGTTCTATGAATGGTTAGTTATGCCTTTCGGGCTAACCAATGCTCCTGCATACTTCGTAGATTTTATGACTCTTGTGTTTCGGGATGTTTTGAATAAATTTGTGCTTGTATTCATTGATGATATTTTGATCTATTCTAAGACTAAAGAAGAGCATGCCGAACATCTTAAAATCGTATTGGAAATATTGAGGAGAAATGTTCTATTTGCAAAATTTTCCAAATGCCACTTCTGGGTCAATGAAGTCAAATTCCTTGGCCATATTGTTAATGAAGAAGGAATTTCAGTAGATCCTAGCAAAATTTCCGCTATTCTTGATTGGAAACAACCCACTACTCCAAGAGAAGTTCGAAGCTTTTTGGGTTTAGCAGGCTACTACCGAAAATTCGTTCAAGATTTTTCTAAGTTGGCTAGCCCATTGACTAAGCTAACAATGAAAAATGCAAAGTTCATTTGGGCTCCAGAATGTAAAGAAGTTTTTCAAGAGTTGAAAAAGAGATTGACCACTGCTCCTGTTCTCACTATTGTTAACGGGAACCAAGGCTTATCTGTCTATACTGATGCATGTGGTGAAGGGGTAGGTGCAGTATTAATGCAAAATGGAAAGGTGGTTGCCTACGCGAGTAGACAATTACGTCCGCATGAGAAAAACTACCCGACGCACGATTTGAAACTTTTGGCTGTTGTTTTCGCTTTGAAAATATGGCGACACTATCTTCTGGGTAAGAATCTTTTCAGCTTTCCTAACAATTTATGAACTAGCTTAACTAAAGAAATATACCTAATAAACTCTCTTTGTTTTAGGTGAAAAATTTGAATTATTCACCGACCATAAATCCTTGAAATATCTTTTCACCCAGAAAGATCTGAATTTGCGACAACAACGTTGGTTGGAATTTCTGGCATCATATGACCTAGATATCCAATATACGCCGGGAAAAGCCAATGTGGTTGCGGATGCTTTAAGTAGGAGACATGCTGTTCTCGCATATCTTGTTATCACTCCTACTCTCCTTGAGAAGATCGCGAACAAGCAAACTGAAGACAAGTTTCTTCGAGAAATGCGTAGAAGAATAGATCGAGGAGAGGATACTACTTTTGAAATAGATAATAGAGAAGTTATAAGGATGAAGGGCAGAATTTGTGTCCCTGACATTCCAGAACTGAAACGTGAAGTATTGGACGAATGCCACAAGTCAAAATTTAACATCCATCCAGGAGTCAACAAAATGTATCGTGATGTTAAAAGGACATTCTGGTGGAAGACGATGAAGAGAGACATATCTATTTATGTGAGTCGCCGTGCTACTTGTCAGCAAATGAAGAGCGATCAAATGAAAGTGGCCGGTTTACTTCAACCTTTGGAAGTACCGAAATGGAAGTGGGATCAGGTATCGATGGATTTCATTGACAGATTGCCACGAACCAAGAAAGGCATTGAAGCAATTTGGGTTATTGTGGATCGTCTAACCAAAAATGCTCATTTCATTCCAGTTAAATCCACTCGGACTGCAGCAAGCTTGGCAGGTATATATATAAAGGAAATTGTTCGCCTCCATGGTATTCCCAGCAGTATAGTGAGTGCTCGTGATCCGATCGTCACTAGTAGATTTTGGGAAGCATTTCAGGATGCATTGGGAACGAAATTAAATTTCAGCACTGCTTATCACCCACAATCTGATGGGCAGACTGAAAGGGTCAATCGAATTTTCGAAGACCTACTGCATGCTTGTGTTCATGATTTTGGTGGTTCTTGGGAGGACCATTTGCATCTGGTTGAATTCTCATATAATAACAGTTATCAGGCCAGTGTAGAAATGACTCCTTTCGAAGCTTTATATGGTCGTCCGTGTCGATCACCTACATGCTGGATCGAATTAGGTGATAGACTTGTTCTTGGACCGGATATGATCAAAGAAGCCACTGAGAAGGTAGATTTTATTCAAAAAAAGTTATTAACTGCCCAAAGCCGTCAGAAGAGCTATTATGACCGTCGAAGGAGAAATATGGAATTTCAAGTTGGAGATTCTGTATTTCTGAAAGTATCTCCGATGCGGGGTGTATTGAGATTCGGGAAAACTGGAAAGTTGGCACCGCGTTATATTGGTCCTTTTCCTATTCTGGAAAGGATTGGTTCTCTAGCATATAGAGTGCAGCTACCCAACTGGTTGTCTGGCGTACATGATGTGTTCCATATTTCTAATCTTCGGAAATATGTGCACGACCCAGATGATATTATTGAAGAAGCTGCTCAGCAGGATCTTGAAATCACTCCCAACTTGGCAGTTAGAAGGGAACCGATAAAAATTGTAGATCGTGATAAGAAGCGATTAAGAAACAAGATTGTGAAACTGGTCAAAGTTCAATGGAGTGGCGATCCAAAGGACTGTACTTGGGAGACCGAAGATAATATGAAGAAATCATATCCCAACTGCAGAATTGACATCTCGACTTAAAACTGTAAGTCATTTCCTTATTTATAAATTCGTCTATTCTTTGTTTACATTTCTCTCTCTTTTAATTTCGAGGATGAAATTTTCTTAAGGAGGGGATATTGTAACATCCCGGGAATTTTGAATTTAAAAATTTGGAATTTATTGGAACTTTTAAATGTAAATTTGAGAAATTCAAAAGAAATAAAATATTGAAATAAAATTACATAGTTATTTAATGTTAATAACTAAAACAACTTTTCCTTTTAACAAAGTAAAATAAGAAATTGTGACAAAGTAAAATAAGAAATTATGACAAAGTAAAACAAGAAATTGTGATAGATGAGCTTTTAATAGAAATAAGATTGTTAAAGTAAGTTATGATGAAATTAAAAAAAGATTTGAATCACATAATTATAATCTAACATATGAACAAATAAATAAATAATTAAACAAATGAACATATGAACAAATAATTAAACAAATGAACAAATGAACAAATAATTAAACAAGATAACAAAACAGTAAGAAGAAATATAAACTGTAAAAAGAAAACAAAACTCTTCCATTTAACAAAATAAAGTAAGTTTGTATTAAATAAAAATAAAAATGATAAAGTAACTTTACCTGTAGGTGTACAAGGAGGCATGAAGCATTTAATGCTATACACTTCAGCAAATTTAAAGTAAGATTTCCTGTATAAAACATACAAGGAAAACACTACATCACATACTTTCATTAAATGATTTCAAACACGCCTATACACAAAGTACAAAGCTAGTATAATATAATTATACAAAAGAAAGATGCTCAGTGCTGTCTAAAAACTGCACATCCCTTTATATATAAGTGTGTAGCCTCCAAGTTTGTTCAAAAAAAAAATTTTACTGAAGAAAGAAAAAAAATAGTAGCAAAGATCAGAAAATAAAAAAGGGAAGCCAACATCAACTTATATTACAAGTTGAAAGAAATTTACTAAAGGAAGATTCAACTGCAGGTTTCAAAACAAAAAAAAAACAAACAAAAGTGTTCTCTGTTTTTAAGTATTGTCCAGGTGAGTAAACATGATTTTGTAAAGGATATAAAGTTTATTTAGAGCAGTTTAAAGCTTCAATTATAACTGCTTTATTCATATTACAGTATGATAATATACCAGTTATGCTCTGTGTCATTCATGCAGGGATACATTTGTTATTAAAATTGAAATCTATTTGCTTTAATCATTGACAAGCTTGGGTTCTTTTCAAATAAATCAAGTAGTTTTAATCCTCAAACAAGTTTGTAAAGTTGTTTGAACATATAGTAGTTTTTTTTCCCTTTCACTGTAAACTTGTTTACAGGTATCCAACAAATACTTGACAAAAAAAATTAATCGTTGTAAAATATTAATCCAAGATTATAAATTGAATATATACTGCAAAGCATGAATTTTAAAACAAAAATTTAGATTTTTAAATTGGTATTCACAGAATAGTTAGTTTTTGAACAAAAACCACCTTTATTCGAATTTCCAGTGATTGAGTTAATGATAAATGTTGTAATTTGAATTGAAGCTAGTTTGAACTTCTATAATGACAAGAAAAATATTAAATAAATTTTCGAATGTATGAAGTTGCTGTTCGAACCCAAAATAGGGTTTAAGCTGGAAGTTGCAGTACGTTAAAAAAAATGGTGATTTTGTCGAAATGAATTGATCGAGCTCCATGATATTGAGGGAAATGGAAGAGCATCGGGTTAGCGTGCTATGGCCGGAAGCATGGCTTTTCAGTGGACGTTGCGAGGCGGAGAGGTGATTTCGCGTGGTGGGTTTAAGTTACAGGGATGAGCAAAGTTGCTACGTTTTGAATTCGAACCGTTGACTTCGAATTGAGGTTGAAATTCGAGCGTATGTGAGATTTTCGACCCGTTGAGAGTCGCGAGGTTCACCAGAGCATCGCCATGGTGGTCTACACGTGCACAAGGGCGGCCGCGTGTCAGTGGTGCTCGCGTTTAAATGAAATTCGTCTCAGCAGTTTTTTTTAAAGAAAATAAAAAGAGAAGGGGAAGAAGATGGACTCGTGAATGAACAGGGAAGACTCCGGGTTTTTTTTTGAAGTTTGCTTGAGTTTCTCGTCGTATAGCTCGAGTTTTTAAATTGAAGCTATCAGGTTTTAAAACTTGAAAGTTAAAAGAAAAAAAATGAAACAGAGAAGATGGATACGCGATCGAACAGAGAAGAGGAAGAACCCGGGGTAAACGCGAGTGAGACCTGGGTTTTTACTCGGGTTGTTTTATATGGGCTAAGCCCATTCAAATCTTCAAGTTAAAAATGTTAGGAAAATTTGGTGTTTGCAATGCAAACAATATAGATTTAGTTAAGTTAAATTATTTAACAAATGTTTTAGAATTTGTTAATTCTTTAATTAAGTAAAGAAAGTTTAAAATAAAATTTAATCAACCCTTTTATTAAATAATTAAATTTTAAAATAAGAATTTAAAATTAATTTACATTAAATTTCAATGTAGCAATAAATTAAATTTTTTTTATAACAGATTTTTAAATGATAATTAAGGTAAACAATTTATATTAATAGTTTTAAAAGGAAATTTAGAATGACTAAAAATTGTAATAAGAAAATTGATTTATAAACAATTAAGTATTTAAATATATTTAAGTAAGCAAGAATTTGTTAATTTGGAAACAATTAATTGAGTTATTTTAGATTTAAATTATTTATTCAAATTCTTATTATTGATTTAAATTAATTTTGTGGTAAATTTATTTAAACCACATTTGAAATAAATTAACTATTGTTGTTAACTTATATTGATATTTCTGTTCTGATTGTGATGCTGTGTTATGTAAATTGTCATTTTCTACACTATGATTGTGATTCGTTCTGTATTGATGTGAAAACCCTTTTGTCCATAAAACGACATTTAAACTTCGATGCGACAGGGAATCGGATTTCATTTGGTTATCCGAAACCCACATCGAACCTGTGAATATTTGTGAATGACATCCACATGTTTTAAAATTTGACACTCACTATTCGAATTAGCCGGGAAAGGACCTTTGGGTCGTATAACCCATTTCGAATATGTGATTCGACGTTATGAATAGCATTTGAAGACCGGTGTTGAAGACCGGGTATTTGCGAGAGCGATAGGATGACCTGTCGATTGACTCTGCACCGAGTTGCTCCGGTATAGAGTTCTCCATATGTGATGGGGAATCCGATCAGGATTGTGGATATCCGGATTGCAAGGACTTCTTTGGAAGTGCCTTCGGTTCTGTTCGAGCCCGGAACAGACTTGTATGGATTGTATGTCTGACATTACAAATTGAGATATAAAGCAGATTTCTTTCAAATATATTTCTGTTGGTGGCGGAGAATTTATTCTCTTAGCTTAACACCCTTCTCTGAGACGTACGAGCTCAGAGGTTATGTAGTTGAAGGTTATCAGCGATATATTCCCAATTTGGTAATGTGACATGCTGAGTGTTGCTGTGAAATGATCATTGTGTTGATCATTTGTGATAAGATCATTTGTTTTATCGTTTATCTTTGTGATCATTTCTATGATCATTTGTTGACCCAAAGCACAGCTTTTGTATAAAGCGTGTTTTTATGGACGAGACTTCGTCGAGCCTCAGACCCCGAAATGGTCAAAACAGGAAAGATGCAGCAAGGTTATTGGGGGTAGCACCCCTTAGGGTATGTGCATTTCCTTCTGGATAGAAGTGGTATCATGGTATGGAGCCCAGATACTTAACTTATGTTGATATCGCAGATATATATATATTACTTTGTGATTTGTTGCCGGGGCCCCGGTTAAAGGTTGGTTACAACCGGGAGATGGCATACTCGTGTCAGTAGTTACCCAGTTAGGGGTAACCCGGCCTTGTGTTGGCAAAGATCCGGTTTGGTTCTCGGGGACGTCCTTCCAGAGGCGTTCTCATGTGGCAATGGGAAGTTCCTTGGCCTGACCATTTGTTGGAAATCCAAAGAAACAATACGAAACCCTGTACGGTTTTGGTTGTAAAACCTGTCATGCAGCGTGGCGGTAACCTGCCACAAAACATGGTAGCTATAGTAGGCATAGGATAATGGTCGTATGTTGGCTAAGATTAATATTCTACTTTTGAAATGTTTTTCCTCACTAAGAACTAATAATAATATCAAAGAATTCTTTTCTCGTATCAAGCATATTTAACTATCATAAGAAGAAATCTCCTCCAATTCTGCGTTTGCATTGTGTGTGTGGCGGGAGGTCTTATGGTAGTTCCATTTTTAAAAGCATACCGAAAATTCTTTTATAAATCTTGTTTTATTTAAATGCAACTGTTTTTGTTTACTCATACCAGTCCCATGACTGATCCGGAGTTTATTGTTTTCTTTCCTAAACTCTGGGTGCCCATTATTTCCACACGGGCAGCCTAGTAGCAGGTTTCTGTATTTTGGAGTAGCAGTATTTTGGAGCTTTTATCTGGGAGATATCTTAGGAGCTTTTGGATATTTCAGGTGTTTAGCTTTTGGGAGTTCGTTATCACCTCTCTCATTTGAGGACTTTTTGGATATATGATCACTGTTATATTATCATGATGTTGTATTTGGAGTTGTGATGTATGTATGTATTATATACTCTGTTGTTGTATGATATTATGTTGATGTTGTAACTGTGATGATATTTATGATATTGATTCTGTTCCGCTGTTTTATATTCATCTATTTGTTGTTATAAGCTCCGGCGATGCGAATTTGATGTCGTTCATCGGACATCGAGTTTGGGTCGTCACAAGACACCTGGAGATCAAACTCTACAATTTTAAAAAGACAAATGGGTACTGGATAGTGGCTGCTCAAGGCATATGACTGGTAATCCGAAGATCTTGAAAGATATCATTTGCAAAGATAGCAGATCAGTCAATTTTGGAGACAAATCTAAAAATATGTGACTGGCATTTGCCAATGTCGGTAATTCTAAAACTCTTACTATTTTTAATGTTTTGTTAGCTAAGAATTTAAAACATAATCTATTGAGTATTTGTCAATTATGTGATATGCGCTTCAAAATTAAATTTGAAAAAAAATGTCATATTGAAGATAATGAGTCAAACATTATCTTTGAAGACATTATGAAAAGAAACATTTACATATTAAGTATAAAGGCATCAAATAATAATTTATGTCTTTTGGCTGAACCAAGTAACCCTTGAATTTGGCACAAAATATTTGGTCACTTTAATTTCAAACACCTTCCTAAAATTATCAAAAATGATCTGGTTAGGGGTCTTTCTAAAATAAATTTTGATGTTAATGATCTTATGATGCGTGTTACTTAGGAAAACTTAGAAAAAGTTTATTTAAGTCAAAAGATTTGATCCCTACCTCTTAACCCCTTGAACTTCTTTTTTTTATATCTTTTTGATCCCTCGCAAGTACAATCTATGAATTATAGTTGATATGTTTTTGGAATCACAGATGATTTTTCTAGGTTTACATGGACAATTTTCCTTAACCTTAAAAATGACGCTTTCAAAATGTTTAAAATCTTTGTTAAAAGAATTCAAAATCAACAATCTATTAAAATTAAAACTATTCGAAGGTATCACGGAGGAGAATTCGAAAATGAAAATTTAAAAAATTGTAATAAGAAAGGAATTACTCATATGTTTTCTTTTCCGAGAACACCTCAACAAAATGGAGTGGTAAAATGTAAAAATAGAACGATTCAAGGGTGTGCTAGAACTATGTTAAATGATAGTAATTTAATTAATTTTTTTTGGGCTGAAGCAGTTTCTATAGCATGTCATATTTTAAATAGAGTTTTGATAGGACCTTTAACTTAGAAAAAACCATATAGATTATTTTATATTAAAAAGCCTAAAGTATCGTACTTAAGGGTTTTCGATAGCAAATGTTGTAAATTGAATACTAAAGAAAATTCAAATAAATTTGAAGATAAATCAGATAGAGGAATTTTTATTGGATATTCAAAAAGAAGCAAAGCTTATAGAGTTTCTACTGCTAGAACTAATACTATTGAAGAGATATTACATGTTTGATTTGATGAAATTTTTAAAGTTAATAATACAAGTGTTGATGAAGAAGAAAACGTTGATAATACAAATTAAATTACTAATAATGAAATTGTTAATAATGAAATGATAAAGATACTAAAAATATATTTCCAAATAAGAGAACCAAAATATTAAAGGATCATCCTACAGAAAACATTGTAGGAAATATAGAATCTGTTGTTAAAATAAGAAATCAATTAAATAAAATGAGTAATATTCCTTTCATTTTAACTATTGAACCTAAAAATCTAAAGGAAGCATCTATTGATGATTCGTGGATTCTTGCTATGCAAGAAGAATTGAATCAATTTAGAAGAAATGATGTTTGAGAATTGATTCCAAGACCTGTGGATAAATCTATAATAGGAACTCAATGGGTATATAGAAATAAAATGAATGAACAAGGAGAAGTTATAAGAAATAAAGCTTGTTTAGTTGCTCCTGGTTATTGTTAATAAGAAGGTATTCATTTTGATGAATCCTTAGCATTTGTAGTTGTATTAGAAGAGATAAGAATCTTACTCACTTTTGCAAATTATAATATTTTAAATTATTTCAAATAGATGTTAAAAATGCTTTTTAAATGGTTTGATTAAAGAAGATGTTTATGTAGAACAACCCTCTTATTTAGAATCAAAAATTCTGTAATCACTTTTATAAATTAAAGAAAGCTTTATATGGTCTAAAGCAGGTTCTAAAGCTTGGTATGATAGAATTAGATCATATTTATTACAATCTAATTTTGAAATAGCCAAAGTAGATAGTACTTTTTTATCAAAAGAAATAACTATGATATTCAACTAATAAAAATATATGTAGATGAAATTATTTTTGAATCAACCAACGACAATAAACAAATAATTTTCAGATATAATGACCAAGGAATTTGAAATTAGCATATGGGAGATGTAACAACCCAGAATTTCTGTCAATAAAAAAATTGTATATTTAGTTGATTTTAAATATTAATAAGTAAAATTTGTAAGTCGAATGAATTTAAATTCGAATATCTGGATTTAATTGGATAATTAAATCGACAAATTAATAGTTGAAATTACAGAAATAATTGAAATTGGGTTAAATATGATTGAAAATGATTTGTAAAATTTTATTTAATCATGTTGGAGTTAGAAAAATGTTTGTGAACTTTTAAAATTGAATTTAAAGTTAATTTGTGAAAATTGAATATTTTAATATTTAATTGACGTGTAAAAATAGCCATTTTTCAAACAGTCTCGGATTTCAACAAAACCAATTTCATCGGATCCGTAATGTCAAGTTATTGTATGGTTTTAAATTTTGTGTCAATCAGATTTACCGTTTGTCCGGGGCAAGCCAAAACGCATAGAAAATTCGTTTAATCGGTTTAATTTAAAATCGATCGTTTATTGCCGTAACTTGCACAGATGATCGAATTGGCTTCCGAAACCTATTGCATAGTGTCCGGAACACAGGTTAAACCCTAGAGACGCCGGTTACCGCGTGTAAATCAGAGTCCGGAAAATCCGGAATGAATAGTGTTTGAGAAAATTTCTATATAAGGACTTAATTCACAAAAATAAAAAAAGGTGTAGGGTTTCTTCTATAGCCGGCTGCCATTTTAAACTTCAATGGCCAGAAAATCACCATGCTCTTCCTCCAATATTTTCAAATCCGTTCATCAATTCAAAGAATGTTCAACACGAAAGTTGTAGAGCGGAGCAAGATCTTTGCATCCAACGGTGATGATGAAGTTTCGAGCAACCGATCGACGGCAAATAGCAAGCAAAGTGCTGCCGAACGCGCACGTTTTCCCAGGCATAGACGGGGCCAAGCTCATCGTGGCGGCGGCCGAAGATACATCTCGTAGAGGGCTACGCAATGGCATCGCCTGATCGTCTTCAAACTGCTCGAGGTTGTCGCGTTAATTAGGGTTTCAAATGGCCTTGATGGGTTCTTGTTCGTATTCTTCACTGGGAAGAAGAGGAAGATGCACGCACGGGCTTGATGATGGTAGGATGGGATCAACGGCCTGGATTGCATCTAGGGTTAGAAAAGAATTAAAATGTAAATTAATTTATATTAAAATCGTTCAAACTTTGTAATGCTATATCTTATTCATACGAGGTCGAAAAATTACGAAACTTAAATAATTCAATTATTATTACTAATTAAAGTGTTATTGGTTAATATAAGTAATTTAATTAAGGTAATGATTTTCTTAATTAAGGATCTTTATAATATAAGAAGTTAAAGAATTATTTAATTAAACTTAAATGATTAGTTAAATAATTAATTAAGTAATTTATTAGTGATTAATTAAAGATAATCACTTTTGATTTAATTTGGTTAAATTACTTGGTGAAGTAATTAAGTGATTAATTACTGGAGGTAGTTAAGTAAGGAGTAATTATTTAACAAAGTAATTAGAGGTTAATTACTTTATGAAAATAATTAGGAGGAAGTGATTAAGGGTTAATCACTTGTGTTATTAATTAAAGAATTAATTAATATAATTAATTGAAGGTTTAAATTTATTTATTAATTGAAGACTAATTAATTAATAAAAGGATTAAGAGAATTTAATAATGTGATTAATTACTTGTTAAAGTAATTAATTAAGAAGAAATTTAATTAATGAAAGTAAACATTAATTAATGGAAATAAATAAATAATTATTAATTAATAATTAAAGGATAATTAATCTATAATTTAGTTTTAATTACGAAATTTAATTAAAAAGTAATTAAAACAGATGATCCGTAGGAAACCAACCTTGTCCATCCTCCTGCGCCCCCACCCCCCTCCCCCCGTCCATCCTCCTTCTCCCCCCGTCCCTCCTCAGCCAACACCTGTCCATCCGCCTGTCATCCCTTACCCACATTTCTCATCTGCTGGTTGCCTTCCCGTTAACCCTTTGTCTCCTCAGGGTGAACGAGAATGGACTTCTCTTTTTAAGCGTAAGCCTAGGAACGCTGGGAAGTACATCCCCGTTGATCTTGTTCCAGTATATGAAAATGGTGCCTTAGTTCCTTCCTGTGATATTATTGACGCAGGTGCCAAAATTTGGAATGACATGATTGTAGGTTCTTCCTGGATCAACCTTTATCTTATACTGCTGTTATCAACGGACTCAAGAAGATTTGGAAGCTGAAAGGGTCTGTTTCAGCGAAATCTGATGGTACTATATTTTTATTCTCCTTCTCATGTGTTGAAGATAGAAATATAATCCTTCAAAGTGATCCAATTATCATGAATAATAAACTATTTATAATAAAACCTTATGATGCTGCTATTTGTAATGTCAGTGGATCTATGACAGCTGTCCCCATTTGGGTGCATCTGGACAATCTTCCCATTTATGCTTGGTCCTGTTGGGAATTAATTGGGTGAGTTGTCACTTGGGAAAATTGCTGTGTATGGATGAAATGACTGAGAGGCAGGAAAGATTGGGTTATGCTAAATGTTTGATTGAGGTAAGACCAGATAGGGAATTAGTTAACGGTTTTATGGTTAAGTTGGTTGAAGGAGGGTATCAAAAAATATATGTTGAATATTTGTGGAAGCTGGATATATGTGTCGGATGCAAAAAAATTGGCCATACCACGGACAAATGTGATAAAATGGTTCCTGATGTGGTGAAAACTGATGATGTTAATAAAGAGATAACAATTCAGAACAGAGAGAATGGTAAACAACATGAACATGTTCACAAAGTCCAAGGTAAAACTGGTAATTCATGGTTGAAAGTTAGAAGAAATAACAAGTTTTATGCGATCAAGACAAGGAAAACTCCCATAGAAAGTAACCAGAGGGAGCAGGATGAGTACACGATGCAAAAAGACAGTGCTGTGGAAGAGCATAACTCAGATGATAAAAATAATGACCATGGTAATATCCATCTTGAAGAGGGTGAGATTGAAGAGCATGGTGTTAAAGAACAAACAGTGGAGGAAAAGATGACCAAAAATGATGTAGCAGCTGGTCTGTGTGTAGAAAGTGGGTTAAAAAAGAGTGGCAACTCACGTCAAACTGTAGTCACTCACCTGGGAAACAAGAGTGCAAGTGAAAAGAATAAAGTGGTAGTGAATGAGCAAGTCATCTTCAATTCGTTTGTTAGCAATAAATATGATGCTCTTTTGACGGTCAATGAAGACAATGAAACTTTTCTTGTAAATGATGAGACGGTTTTGTGTAACAGAGCAGCTGGAGTCATTACTGCTACTACTCTTAGATGTAGTAATAAGGAGAATTGCATGAATGGTACGGAAGTCGAGAATAATACTCAATATGCTGTTTGTTATGGCCAGCAAATTACGGACGCAGATGATGTAAATGTAGCTGTTGAAATAAAGGCATCTGGCAACAGTAAGCAAGAGAAATGTACTGTCATTAGTAATAACTCTTCAAACAAGAAGAACGGAAAAAAAAGCAAGAAGGATTTTTCAATTAATACAAGTCAAGTAGTTGTGCAAATATCTGAGCCAATGCATGCTAATGCATGCTCGCCCCATGCACACTCTATCCCCTCACGTGAATCAGCCTCAGGAATTATCGTCACCACTCAGTCACACCCATACTCTAAAATCTTTCCTCCCCTTGCATACAAACCTCCCCCTCCTGCTACTACTTCGCCCTCTAAACCAGCTACCCCCCTGTCAAGATGCTAGCATCCCCAACGAAATAGCTCAATGAAAAATGCTGTCACACCTCTGTCCGCATCGATTCCTAACTACTTGTCCTCCAAACAAGCGGTGACTAGGAAAATGAAATCTGAAATGCTTAATGCCCTTGAGTATCCTCAATGATGCCATCCATTGGTTCCTGGAACATTAGAGGAGGTCACCATGTTATTAAACTCGATCAATGTAAAAAGCTTATCTCTATTCACAAGCTGTACATTCTGGCCATTCTTGAAACCAAATTGAACCATGAGTTAACTATAAAAGCAGCTAACTATATCAACCCTGCTTAGAAACTGCTCCATAACCTTGCCGAGGCTTCGTACGGTAGAATAATGATCTTATTTAACTCTGATCATGTCCTTCTCTCCCCCATCCTTTCCACTCCTCAGTTGTTACATTGTCATGCCATCTCCCTATCTGACCATTCCTCCTTTTATCTTTCATATGTCTATGGCCATAATTCTGCTTCCTCCAGACTGTCCCTCCATAATGACATCCCCTTCCTAAGGCAATCATCTCATCCGTGGATTATTCTGGGTGATTTTAATTGTTGTTTCTCCCTTTCTGACAGAATCGGAGGGAACCCTCTTTCTCTTAATGAAATAAAGCCCCTTGCCACCACTCTGAATAATGCTAATCTTATTCCTATCAAATCGACAGGCATGCAGTTTTCTTGGAACAACAAAAGGAAACGGGGATGTAGAACCTTTTCCCTAATTGATCACGCTTTTTGTAACCAAGTCTCCTACAATAAATGGCCCCTCCTTTATAATCTCCTTCCCCCTCCCCTTCTATTCGATCATTCACCTCAAATAATCCTTTTCCGTGAAGCAGACAGGAGAGGAAAAATAAGTTTTAATTTTTTTAATATATGGGCACTTGAACCCGAATTCAAAACTATTGCTATTAATGCCTGGAGTTCTCCTAAGTACGGTAATCATATGTTTGTTTTGCAGGAAAAAATAAAGGAGATCAAGGGTGCTTTGAGAGAATGGTCTGTCATTAAATTCGGTCAGGGGAGAAAACAAAGTTCAGATATTAAAACCAAACTTGAGGAAGTTCAAAGAGCTATGATGCTAGATGTCAACAACGCTGCCCTCTCTCAGCTCGAAAGTGACTTTTCTCTGCAGTTCTTCGACGCTCTTGATAAAGAAAATGATATGATAAGGCAGAAGGCTAGAATTTAGTGGCAGGAAAAAGGAGATAAAAATAGTGCTTTCTTTCATGCTTCCTTGAGGAAGAAACATAATAACGATACTTTCATGTCGGTAATGGATTCGAATGGCAATAAGCAAACTACGCCTGATGGAATTGAAGAGGCTTTTATTCATCACTTCTCTGGTCTGTATGGCAATAAGAACAATTTCTTCCCAGCATTGATTCTATTCCTTCTGATATTCTTCCTAGAATTAGTGAAGCTGATTTTCATTTTCTGTGCGAAGAGGTGACTGATGATGAAATTCGTCATGCCATGTTTTCTTTGAATAAAAACTCATGCAGTGGCCCTGATGGTTTGAACGCTTTCTTTTTTACAACTTGCTGGTCCTTTGTGTCTACTGACGTTTGCAATGCAATCAAGCTATTTTTTAGAAAGGCAAAAATCATCAAATCCTTTAATTACACGAATATAGCACTTATCCCGAAGGTGCAGAATGCTCGTAATGTTAATTCCTTCCGTCAAATATCATGCTGCAATACTGTATACAAATGCATCTCGAAGATTATAGCTGCTAGGCTCAAAAAATGCTCCCCTCTATTATTTCTAGCAATCAGGCAGCTTTCCTACCGGGCAGAAATATTCTTGATAATATCTTGTTGTCTCACAAACTGCTTAATGGTTATACACATAAGAATTCTCCCCCTAAGGCTATGTTGAAGTTAGATGTTATGAAAGCATGTGATATGCTTCAATGGGATAGTGTTGTTCGAATCTTGGGTTATATGAATTTTCCCCCTCATTTTATTGCCTGGCTTTATGAATGTATGTCTACCCCAAAATTTTCTATCATCATCAATGGATCTTGTGCGGGTTTTTTGGTAGCAAGCAAGGGATTAGGCAAGGAGATTAGGTCTCTAGATATATTTCATCGCTGTTATGGAGCTTCTTACTCAGCTGCTGATCAGTCAGATGGGCCAAGGCAACTTTAAATTACATCACAAATGCAAAGATCCCCTGATTGCATCTCTGATGTTTGCTGATGATTTGGTTATCTTTTGCAATCCTGATATGGATACTATAAGGTCATTATTCCACACTCTAGAGCAATTCTACAACATGACAGGTTTAAAAATTAATTTGTCTAAATCAGACATCAAATTGGCGGGAGTTAGTCCGGAAGCCGTTTTGCAAATTGAAAGAATTTATGGGCTGTCGAGCAATTCAAATACCATTTCTTATTTGGGACTCCCTCTCGCTACCTCTAAAATAAAAATGAATCAGTGCCTTCCGTTATATGATAGAATAATCTCCAAATTGGATTGTTGGTCCTCAAGAAAACTCAGTCAAGCGGGTAGAGTTACTCTAATAAAGTCTATCATCTGTGCTATGCATGTGTATTGGGCGAGAACGCTTGTGTTGCCGGCCAAGTTAATTAAGATGATATGATCAGCATTCATGAAATTTATATGGAGTGGTTCTACGGGTGGCAGGTATGTCGCTCCTATTCGGTTTTCCAAAACTGAACAACTGATTAGAAATGGGGGGCTCGGCATTCTGAATATGTCGATATGGAATAGCGCAGCCTACGCCAAGCATGTGGATACGTTCTTTAACTCTGATGTTAGCCTGTGGGCGGCTTGGTCCAGAAAGCATGTCACTAAATGTAAATGTTTGTGGTCCTTGAAAAGACCGCAAAGATTGAGCTGGACATGGCAATACATTTTTAAACTTAAGGAATCTTTCTTACCTATGATTCAATTCAGCAGCTCTTCGCAGTTTGATACATCCTTTTGGGATGACCCGTGGCTGGATCAAGGGTTTATTCTTTGCAGGCAGCTGACGCATAATGAGATCCTTCAATCTGGTGTTGCTTTTCAAGCTAAAGTTAAAGATGTTATAAATTTCCCTAATACTTCTAATCAGAGAATACACTGTTTATGGAGCAAAATACGTCAGTTCAATACTTCCTTATCTTCTGATGTGATGGTGACATGGAATTGTAAAAGGAAGGGGTGCAAAATTGCTGATATATATCATTATTTATCTCATATTGATGACAGGCCCAGGTGTACTTGGTATAGAAAGATTTGGCATTATGATAATAAGGCAAGGCAAAACATGTTGCTATGGAAAGTGTTGAATCGCGGAATTCTTACGCGTGCGAAACTGAATAGCATGGGATTTGCGGTTCCTATTCAGTGCTTGTTCTGTGTTGACCTCCCAGAAATGGTGGAGCATCTATATTTCGAATGTGACATGATTAAAGCAATTTGGATTGAAGTCATGAACAAGATTGGGCATACTGACGTGAGAGAAACTAATCATGTAGAATGGAATGCTATATTCGCAGCTACTGGTATCAATAGGTCTAGGAAGAGAGTCTTCGCCTGTATTCTCAAATGTTTCATTCATGCTGTCTGGACTGAAAGAAATGCTCGTGTCTTCAATCCTGGAAAAGCAAAGAATGATCATGTGCTGCATGCATGGATAATGAATGTAATCAGAGATGGCATCAAGATGCTTCGATTCACCTTTGATCATGGAATCTTGCATGCCTTCTCGTGTTCTTTTTAGTTTTCGCCTTTTCTATTTTCCTTTTCATTTTTCCGGTGTTTGTTGCACTATGTTTCCTCGTTGTTTTTCTTATAAGCATTTGCTTATGTCTGTATTTGTTTCCCTAGTGCTTCAATAAAATGGTAGGGGTCCATTCAACCCCGTCGGCCTTGCCAAAAAAAGTAATTAATCAGATGTGATTAATTAAAAAGTAATTAATCAAGTATGATTAATTAAAAAGTAATTAATCAAATGCGATTAATTAAAAAGTAATTAATCAAATGTGAATAATTAAAAGTAATTAATCAAGTGTGATTAATTAAAAAGTGATTAATTAGGTGTGATTAATTAAAAAGATAATTAAGAAATAATTATCAGGGTAATTAAATAATCAATCAAGTATTACTAATTTAAAAGGGCAATTAAGAGATAATTACTTGGTAATTAAGAAGTAATTAATCAAGATGATTAATTAAAATTGTAATTAAGGAATAATAACTTAAAGTATTTAAGAAATAATTAATCAAGGGGGATTAATTTGAGTGGATAATTAAGTGATGTTTAATTAATTAATTGGTAATCAATAAATGAATAAGTAAGTTGGATTGATGATAATCAAAGTGATTAAGTAAGGAATTAATTTAATTAAGAATTAATTAAATTAATTAAGAGTAGTCCAAACTTGTTTATGGATGATTAATGATTGGATGATAAATATCATTGGATGAGTTAATGATATTGGATGATATTGTATGTTATTAGTTGATATGTAATGATTTGTGTGAGATATATCCGAGATGTGATATATATATATATATATATATATATATATATATATATATATATATGCTGCTTGGTGATATGTGTGGATGAATTAGATAATAATGGATTATCTATCTGTGTGTTATGAATCATTCATTTGTGTATGTGATATTCTTAATATCTACTGTTTAAACCCTTAAGTACAACATGGACATTAAAATGGCATTTTGGATTTGGTGAGACCGGGATCGGATTTTATATCCGAAAACCACATCGATCCAAATTAACGTTAGGCCATAAATCCAAGTGAAGTGAAGTGAAGACTCGAAGTGTAAGAAATATGTATCGTTATAACTCCAAGGGTGATTCCAGAATGAGTTTAACAAAGGTAGTACTTCTAGTTTCAAGATGAAGATTCTGAGTGTAAGGGCTATTGTCGTTAACTCTGAGGGTGATTCCAAAATGAGTGTAACGAGATAGTGCCTTCGGTTCCGTTCGAACCCGGAACGGACTTGTATGGATTGAATGCTTTCAGAACATCGTCAGGTGGACGATGAGCATTCTAAGATAGATGTGTCCTATAAAGGTAATCGCAACCTCAAGCCTCATCAACCGGGAATGGCTAAAACAAGGGAGGTGCAGCAAGGTTAAGTGGGTCATGCCCAAGTATGACGAGATTTACCCCTGTCTAGATGTCCCTTTTATTTCGGCTGTGTGAGCAGTTGGATCTGCAGCCAACTGCAGGGTTGTCTTGTTCGGGACTATTCAGTAAGGAATGGTCCCAGCCTTGTGTTGCAGGGGAGTTAGTGTGGCTCCTCGCTACGGTGATCTAGGCTACGTACTATGACGGGCGGTACCCCAGTAGCCCTGCCTTTGATGGAAACCCATTCTTCCTATGTGCCCTTACGGTTTTGATTGTATTACCCACTTTTGTGGCTAGTAGCTGGAATTTAATAAATGTAACAATTTCGGCTATTTCATATTTACTTGAAAACCCTAGACACTATTATAATATCACTGGATTTCTAATCAAATGTTTTGTTTAGCGTAAGGTAAAAACTTTTCCATATTTATGTGTGGGAAGTCTTACGTGATACCTTTCTTTTCGAAGGATTTTCTAAAGTTAAGCAATCCTAAACCGTTTACTCACACCAGACCCCTGTCTGACCCAAGTGTTTATTTTCTGTTTTATTAAACTCTAGGGTACTCATATTATGTATGAGTGGTCATGTGATTCAGGTATCTTTGACGAATTCAGGAGGAGCTTTGGAGCAGGAGGCTTCAGCGTGTTGACATATAGATAGAGTTTCCGCTGTGATGTTATTCTGTATGGATGTTCTTATATTGTACATTAGACAGAAATTTAATAACTGTCTAAATTGAGATGTATAGCTGTGTACTCTGATGTATATGATATTATATATATATATATATATATATATATTATATATTATATTTCATTCTTTCCGTTGCGAGATTCTGATGTGTTGTTGTTCTTTCTTCTCTTTCTTTTCTTCTTCTATCCCTTTCTTTCTTAAGTAATGATGCATCTTTCTGGTGATAGAAAGGCGGTTCGTCACAGTTTGTATCAGAGCACTAGGTTGAGTGAATATCTAGGATTTGGAGTGACTTGAGAGAGCGTACTTGTAATGTATATATATATATATATATATATATATATATCTACCTAATCTGTCGGGTTATCCGTTTGGATTTTCCAACATAAGTTATAAAGGTAGATAAGGTAGGAGTGTGTGTAACACGACTACCGCTAATGGAAGAGGCTCATATGTTGTGGTTGGAGGTATATCTGTCGAGATTGTAGACCTAATACCGTCTCGAATAAGCTTTGTAGATTGGTGGAAGGATTTCATTGACTCCAGAGAAAGTCTTTTCAAGGATTGGAGTATATTCTTGAAGTGTGAGGTTGATTTGCTCTCGAGTGAGCGGGAATTCCAGGAGCTGAATCTGTTAGCTGAGCAGAAGCAGGTGATGGTATCTTGGTGACTTCAGAAAGGAATAGCTGTGTAGTGAGATGAAGTATCCATAGATGTTTCTGAAGATGTTCCTTTTGGAACTAGATTTAGATGGTATTGAAGGAACAGTGATGCCTACTTCAAGGAAGATTCGGATATTTAGGGATCTTATAGATCTTAAGTAAGGATGTCTTATCTGTATTGAAGTATGAGACTAAGATCAATGAGTTACCTCATTTCGGACGTGGTCTCATTGTTTTCCTTAATAAGATCAAGTAGTTGGTGTTTGGTTTGGAGCCGAGTTTCTTGAGAAGATGTCTACCCGTCTCAAGGATCTTTTAGTAGAATTGGGTGATAGTTTTGTGTTTCAAGAAGCTTTTGGTTAAGGAAGATCTTTTGGCTTAGCAGTATCATTAAAGTGAAGCTTGGAAGCAGCATTGTGGACCCGTTTCTTCGATGGTTCAGAAATCTTTGGGATTCTACTATTAACAGGCCAGGCAGATGGTGAAGGCTTATCCATTTCTTCGGGAGGCACAGCAGAGAGGGATATTAGTTGGAGGTAATCTATCAGTTTTTCTGATAAATAAGCCATTCTGGAAAGATTGACCTTGATTAGGAAAGCCGTTCTAGTTGGTGAAGATAGTTCTTTGGAATCTGAACTGGGTAAGATCGCAAAAGTGACTTGCGATTAGTTTGGGAATTCATGGAGTATTATTTAGCTTGGGAATTGAGGCATCTCATATGGAGGTAAAAGCTATTAAGTAAACAGAGATTTTCCATAGGTTTTTGAGGAAATCAAAAGTCTCCCGCATCAGAGTTTGAGTTTCTTATCGACTTGGATTTCCAGGAGCAATATCGATGGTTCAACCATGTAAAGGGGTGACTTTTAGAATAAGAAGAGGTTGGTGAAGCAGCTCAGGATTCTTGAAGAGGAATTGATTAGACCTAATTTTCTAGTTGAGATTCTGCTGAGGTGTTTTGACCAAGTGGAATGGTCACTAAGATTTTATGGGTCGGATGAACAGTGTATGGAGAAAGTTTGTGCTCGAGTTCTTCGATAGCATTCCCATCTACTCCAGATCAGAGTTGTGCAGCGGAAGCGAGATAGCAGTTGTTCTAGAATGGGAGCAACTGAGAGTTGCAGTTTTCTTGGATTAGAGGATTTCTACAGCAAATTCAAGTATGAAGAAATTTTCAGGATTTGAAGGCAAGATTGTCAAGTGCAACCGTTTGGCTATTCCAGATAAGAGATGTAGGTTTGGAGTCCACTAATGCTTGTGGAGTAGAGTTGTGTTTTGGATTTCGGCAAATTTTTGAGAGAACCATTGTGTTGAGTAAGACCTGGAGATTTGGTTTGATTTTGGTCCAGTTTTTTCGTGAAGCAATCAGTAAGGGTTAAGCTGATCAGGAAAGATGGAGGTGACTCAGGAACATCAGAAGAGTTATGCAGTTAAGAATTGAGGAGATTTGGAATGAGAAGTTGGAATTTGGATATTGCTTTAGTTTTTATCCGATCAAAGGAGATTTAAGATTGGGTAAAACTGGAGAGCTGGCTCCGGAAGTATTTTGAGGTTTTCCCGTGTTCTCTAGAGATTAGATTTTGATCTACAGGATTTAATTGCCAGTTCGGATAGCTGGAATTCATTGTATTTCACGTATCTCTGAGGAAATACGTGTATAATTCATCGAGTGATAGAATCAGCAGTTCAAGGATCTGGTAGTTGAGCTGGTCTTGAGTTTAGTCTGATATCTTGATCAGATTTGTAGATCCAGATGAGAGGAGTTCTGGGTTATAGTAGTATAGTTACTTAAGGTTCTGTAGAGCGAGTATTCCAGTATAGGTTCTTGGAAAACTCTAAATAATATCAGGAAGTTCTATCCAGAATTTTGTCTGGATAGTTAAAATTGTTTGTTTGAATTGGTTGCTATGGTTGCTATGATTGATAGAGTGTGATCTAGTTGTATGATTGCTGTTTCAAGTTTAAAACTTTTGCTGGGTTATTAAATTATCTTTGCTTTTAAATTTCGGGGACGAAATTCTTTAAAGGGGGGAGGAATGTGACGACTCGGAATTTTGAGCAATATCAATTTAATAATCTTTGTTAATAATTAAATTGATTTGATCATTTTACATTATAAATTGACAAGTTAAAATTCTTTTAAAGGCTAATAATAATAATTTGATAATATCTATTAATATTTTTCCTAACAATATAAAATTGGCAAGTTAAATTCTTTTAAAAACTAATAATGTTTTAATTTGGAAATTATATTTAAAATAATGTTTTTCCAAAGGATATTTGAGATTTAAAATTTTAATAACAAGAATAATTTCTTATTTATTATAAACATATATTTTAGCTTGAGTTTTAAATAAGAATTAAATTGAAAGTTCATTTTTCTTTTGTTTTCAATATTCTTTCATTTTAAAATTCAAACATAAGGCAAAATTGGTTTGTGAAAATAAATATAGAGTTAAACTAAAATTATCAAGCATATAAACATATGTTATAATTATTGGATCAAAAGCATAAGTTATTTATAAATAAATGTTTACATGAATTCACTTTTGAATATTATTAAAATCTAAAAGCTTATTTATATAAGATAAAAACATTTTATAATCATGTAAATATTACATAATTACATACATAGCTTAAATAAATTATTACAAAGAAGATTAACACTTGTAAACATTTTGATGTATATTAGAGACATTTGTAAGAATATAAGAATATGTGTAAGATAATTAGAACATAAAGGGGACAAGTGTCAATGCTCTTTGATAATTTAAAATCTAAAAAAAAATAAGAAGAAGAAATTTACTTTTAATCTTCAGCTAATTTTTTTTCTTCATTTCAACAAAATTGAATACAAATCAAAGAAATAAAAGAAAGAAGTAAAATACTAGAAATCTGAAAAATAAGAAGAGGAAGTAAAATTTGAAAACAAAAAGAAGATAAGCTGGTAAATTTAAATCAGAGGCAAGATCTTCAAATGCAATCAAGCAACAAGATGTAAAATTTCAACAAGCAATTCAGGAAACTCAACATGCAAAATAAAATTCAAGAGCAATTGAATAAGCCTAGAAGTCAAGAACAGGTTTTCTATTCTCTGCTATGTCTAGTGAGTAAACTAAGTTTTGAAAAACAGTTTTAAACCTTCATTTCCTCTTTGTCATATGTGTGAAAACCATATGTTTTCCTGAATTCTTGGATTTAAATGAGTGTATGTATGTGTGTAAGTGATGAATGACTGTATAAACATAATATAGACTCTGCTGTGTTTTTTTACATGCTTGATTTCTTAAAAAATTCAATACCTTAGTATTGAATCATCATTAGTTTTTGATTTGTAAACAAAAGTTTTTTGTAATCATGTAATATTTCATCCAAAAATAATTATAGGTTTTAAAATGAATAATTAGCTCAAATTTTTGAATTTACAGTAAAAATGAAATTTGGGTCAAAAATTTATGATTTCAATTTTAAGTTTTGATTTCATAATTGAATTACAAATAGTAAATCATGATTTTTGAGGTATGAATCATGATTTTTAGTTTGGTATTTGGAGGGAATTCTTGGATTGTCTGTTTTGGATGATTTTACCAATTTACGGCAATCAAAGGCGAACTTGATGACGCGGTTGAGCATGAAGGTTGAGGGGAAGTAGGAGTTCTTCGGAAAAATGCTATAGTGATTTATTGTTGTTCGAGTTGGCTGATAATTGATGGAGTAGGGTTTACACTCTGTGTTTTGACGTCGAAGTTCTATTGGAATTCGCGGCAACGAGAAGCAATCGGAGGCGATCGCATGTTGTGCCGTGGTTGCTGGAGGTCGTGATGTAGCTTCGGGGAGAATGGCATAGCGTCTCGAGTGAGGGATCGTCGGCGGCGAACTGTTTTCGATGGTAGGTGGTTCAGGCAGTTTGGGTTTAGGGTCGATTTTGATTCTCGGCTTGTATCGTGATTTCTGGGTGTCACGAGTGGTTGCCGTGGTCGAGAGTGAAGTGTCGGAGGCAAGAGCGGGGTTCGTCGACGTTTGGCAGCGCTGTGCACGTTGATATGCACGGTTTCGTGCATCTGAGTTTGGTTTTGGGTATGGGTCGTGTTTGCTTCGGGCAAATTCGAGTTTTACTCGAAGCAGAAGAAGGTGGGATGGTCTCGTATTAGCATCGGGGAGGTCTGGGGGATTGCTCGAGTTTCATATGAGCGGTTGGATGTTTTGCTCAAGTTTGCTGGGTTGAGTAGTTTTGTGTTGTTCAGGTTTTAAAAATTTAACAGCAAATGTTTAAAAGAAAATTTTAACAAAGAAATTTGATTTTGGAATGTTTATAAAGTTTTAAAACAAAAGTAAAACAAGTTTTTACTTATAAAACTAATTTGTTTCAAGGTTAAGTTTTAAATAAGTTTTATATGTTCTAAAATATAAGGGTTCTTAAAAATAAAATAAGTGGATTTTCAATAATAAGGTTTGTATGAAATTTTATTAAATAACTTTGGAAAGTTTAAAGATTTAATAGTTTAATTTGAATGTTTAAATTGTTTTAATTATAATTGATTTCTAATATATTTTATTTTAAATAAGGTTTAATGATAACGATTTAGTAATCAATTATAACAAAGATTTATCTTGAGTAATTAAGAGTTTGGTTATTTTAAAGATAAACAAATGTATGAAGATAATTAAAATAATTCAATTATTATTAATAATCAAAGAGTTATTTGTTAACAAAAGTAATTTAATTAAGGTAATGATTTTCTTAATTAAGGATCTTTATAATATAAGAAGTTAAAGAATTATTTAATTAAACTTAAATGATTAGTTAAATAATTAACTAAGTAATTAATTGGTGATTAATTAAAGATAATCACTTGTAATTTAATTTGGTTCAATTACTTGGTGAAGTGATTAAGTGATTAATTACTGGACGTAATTAAGTAAGGAGTAATTATTTAACAAAGTAATTAGAGGTTAATTACTTTATGAAAATAATTAGGAGGAAGTGATTAAGGGTTAATCACTTGTGTTATTAATTAAAGAATTAATTAATATAATTAATTAAAGGTTTAAATTTATTTATTAATTGAAGACTTATCAACTAATAAAAGGATTAAGAAAATTTAATAATGTGATTAATTACTTGTTAAAGTAATTAATTAAGAAGAAATTTAATTAATGGAAGTAATCATTAATTAATGGAAATAAATAATTAATTGTTAATTAATAATTAAAGGATAATTAATCTATAATTTAGTTTTAATTACTAAATGTAATTAAAAAGTAATTAATCAAATGTGATTAATTAAAAAGTAATTAATCAAGTATGATTAATTAAAACGTAATTAATAAAATGTGGTTAATTAAAAAGTAATTAATCAAATGTGAATAATTAAAAGTAATTAATCAAGTGTGATTAATTAAAAAGTGATTAATCAGGTGCGATTAATTAAAAAGATAATTAAGAAATAATTATCAGGGTAATTAAATAATTAATCAAGTATTATTAATTTAAAAGGGTAATTAAGAGATAATTACTTGGTAATTAAGGATTAATTAATCAAGATGATTAATTAAAATTGTAATTAAGGAATAATTACTTAAAGTAATTAAGAAATAATTAATCAAGGGGGATTAATTTAAGTGGATAATTAAGTGATGTTTAATTAATTAATTGGTAATCAACTAATGAATAAGTAAGTTGGATTGATGATAATCAAAGTGATTAAGTAAGGAATTAATTTAATTAAGAATTAATTTAATCAGAGTAGTCCAAACTTGTTAATGGATGATTAATGATTGGATGATAAATATCATTGGATGAGTTAATGATATTGGATGATATTGTATGTCATTGGTTGATATGTAATGATTTGTGTGAGATATATCTGAGATGTGATATATATGTTGCTTTGTGATATGTGTGGATGAATTAGATAATAATGGATTATCTATCTGTGTGTTATGAATCATTCATTTATGTATGTGACATTCTTTATATCTACTATTTAAACCCTTAAGTACAACTTGGACATTAAAATGGCGTTTTGGATTCGGTGAGACCGGGATCGGGTTTTATATCCGAAAACCACATCGATCCAAATTAACGTTAGGTCGTAAATCCAAGTAAAGTGAAGTGAAGTGAAGACTCGAAGTGTAAGAACTATGTATCATTATAACTCCGAGGGTGATTCCAGAATGAGTTTAACGAAGGTAGTACTTCCAGTTTCGAGATGAAGATTCAGAGTGCAAGGGATATTGCGTTAATTCTAAGGGTGATTCCAAAATGAGTGTAACGAGATAGTGCCTTCGGTTCCGTTCGAACCCGGAACGGGCTTGTATGGATTGAATGCTTTCAGAACATCGTCAGGTGGACGATGAGCATTCTAAGATAGATGTGTCCTATAAAGGTAATCGCAGCCTCAAGCCTCATCAACCGGTAATGGCTAAAATAGGGGAGGTGCAGCAAGGTTAAGTGGGTCATGCCCAAGTAGGACGAGATTTACCCCTGTCTAAATGTCCCTTTTATTTCGGCTATGTGGGCAGTTGGATCTGCAGCCGACTACGGGGTTGTCTTGTTCGGGACTACTCAGTAAGGAATGGTCCTGGCCTTGTGTTGTAGGGGAGTTAGGGTGGCTCCTCGGTACGGTGATCTAGGCCACGTACCGTGACGGGCGGTACCCCAGTAGCCCTGCCATTGATGGAAACCCATTCTTCCTACGTGCCTTAACGGTTTTGATTGTATTACCCACTTTTGTGGCTAGTAGCTGGAATTTAATAAATGTAACAATTTCGGCTATTTCATATTTACTTGAAAACCCTAGACACTATTGTATATCACTGGATTTCCTATCAAATGTTTTGGTTGGCGTAAGATAAAAACTTTTCCCTGTTTATGTATGGGAAGTCTTACGTAATACCTTTCTTTTCAAAGGATTTTCTAAAGTTAAGCAATCCTAAACCGTTTACTCACACCAGACCCCTGTCTGACCCAAGTGTTTATTTTCTGTTTTATTAAACTCTTGGGTACTCATATTATGTATGAGTAGTCAAGTGATTCAGGTATCTTTGACGAATTCAGGAGGAGCTTTGGAGCAGGAGGCTTCAGCGTGTAGATATATAGGTAGAGTTTCCGCTGTGATGTTATTCTGTATGGATGTTCTTGTATTGTACATCATACAGAAATGTTATAACCGTCTAAATTGAGATGTATATTTGTGTACTCTGATGTATATGATATTATATATATGTTATATATTATATTTCATTCGTTCCGCTGTGAGATTCTGATGTGTTGTTGTGCTTTCTTCTCTTTCTTTTCTTCTTCTATCCCTTTCTTTCTTAAGTAATGATGCGTCTTTCTGGTGATAGAAAGGCGGGTCGTCACAAAACTCATCTAAAATATGTAAAAGGAATATTAAGATACATATATAACACATTAGATTATGGACTCTTTTATTCAAAAGAGGATTCCTTTGAATTAATTTCATATAGTAGCTGATTATGTTGGTGGTAAATCAGACCAAAAAGTATAAGTGGAACATGTCACCTTTTAGGACACTCTCTACTTTCCTTGTTTATCAAAAAGAAAAATTATCTATCTCTGTCCGCAACAAAAGCAGAATATATTTCAGTGGCATTAGCATGTTCACAAGTTATTTATATGCAACAAACGTTAAAAGATTTTGGTTTAATCTTTACAAAATCACCAATATACTACGATAATACTAGCACGATCAATTTGTCTAGAAATCCAGCTCATCATGCTAGAACTAACCATATAAATATACGACATAACTTTCAAAGAGATAACATAAACAAAGAGATAATCTCACTAGAAGTTACAAATACTGAAAATCAAATAGCTGATATATTAACAAAACCATTAAACCAACATCATTTACTAAGCTAAGAAGAGAGTTAGGAAATTGTTCACTATTAGAAATGTAAAAATGATAACATATAAATCAGAAACTAAAAATAAAAACAAACCATCAAATTAACACTAGGTATATCGACATATATGGATTGGATATGCCGACATATGCAGTTAAATTCTGAATTAAAATTTCCCTCCTAAATTCAAAATTCGAATTGGAGTTATACAACTACCACATTTCAACTTCTTCTTTATTTTTATATCTTTACACTGTTTTATCTTCTGAAATAAAATAATCTCATGGTATCTTCTAATATTAAGCGTCTAAGATAGGAAAATTCATCCTTTTTCTTCCCATCTCTTACACAAGGGCCTCTCCAAAGCATCACCATGGCCAAAGTTACTAGATTGGAGGAAGAAGTAAAGAGTGTTCTGCAAATGCTCATTGAAATACAAGTGGTTCGACTTAGAATCTCCAAGGAACAAGAAAACAAGGCAGCAACCTATGAAATCTGCAGAAATATCTATTGGATAATCCAGCAAATCCAATAGGGATTGAAGAGGATAATTCTAATCCTACAAATGCAGAAGAGGAAGAGGAAGAAGAAGAGGAAGAAAAGGAAGAAGTAGAGGAAGAACAAATGGATGAAGATGAAATCCATTGTGTTGGAGATGTTTATTTCGATCGAAATGGAAATCTCATCGAACAAAAAAGAAACTTTTGCCTTCATTACCCCTTTTTCCCTATCCACATGTCTAACATAATCAAGAAAAAACCTCAGTACTTAGGATTATCACATTTTAGTATGATATGTGAGGATTCGAATTTCGTTTGTTTTGTGTGATTTGGATCTACTTTTGATTGGTGTGTATAAACTTATTGATTAGATTGGATTGACTTGTGTGAATTAAATTGATTGCATGAATTTTGTTTGACGTTATTTTAAATATATGTATTGGATTAGTGTGATTAATATGAACAGTTTATGTTATAACTTATCATTCTTATCGCTCTTGTAATTTAATGTTGTTGCATTTTCTAAATTGCTTTTGTATCTCAGTATTATATATATATATATATATTATGTTGTACCTTAGTTACGACAATTTTTTAGTTAGATTTTTGTTGATGACAAAGGGTGAAATATATAAAATCTCAGAATCTAGCCATAGAATAAGGGGAAGTTTTCCTATTTAGGGGGATTTATAACATATTTATATACATAGTTGTCGTTATCAAAAAAGGGTGATTGTTAGTATCTTAAGCATTGGTTTTGATGATAACAAACATATGACATTATATAAAATATAGATACAAATATTTTTATCAAGTTCTATTAGTATGTAATGCAGGATATCAAACAGGTATTGTTTAAGAAAACAGTACATTATTAATGGAAGATTAGAGAGGCAGATATAGAGATTCAAGAGTTATAGATTGAAGACTCATGAGTATTAAAGAACTCAAGATATCCCAGATAAGTTATAGAGTCTTAGGATATTTGTTAAAACCCTGATAACACTTCTTTGTTCTCTCTTTCTATTTCTCTTTTTCAAATGATTTTCAAACATCTTAAAAATGATTTTAAAAGAATTCTTGATTTCAAAACAATTTTTCAAAACAGCCTTCAAATTATTTCCATCTTTTGATTTTATTATATTTTAAGTTTTTATGTATTTTTAATATACTTTGAATTTTATACCATGTTATAACTTTATTTTCAAAGATTTCTTAATATTTATAAGTTTATCATAATATTTATTATTACTTTGATTTCAAAAACATTCACTTTTACTTTATATTTATTATTTTCAAAATAAAATTCATATTTAAATCCTTTATATATTTAAAATATTTCCATAAAGTTTTCTTAAGTTTTGATCTGATTAAAATATGCGCAAACTATGTTTAGATGATTTTACAAAGTATCTAAATATTTTCAAACCAAAACATTCTCAAAATAATTTTTATAAAGTATTTTTCAATTTTGTGAAAGATATGTCGACATATCCAATTCCTGTATGTCGATATAGTGATTGTACCTGTAACATTCCCTATCTAGAGGCCAAAAGCTATGCAGTACAGATACGGCAATCATCTATAGTATAACTTCTGGTAGCTAAATATGGCTATGTTAATGGTATATATAATATTAGAAGCACTTGAATATGAAATAAAGCACAAATTTCAAAACAACATTTTACGATTACATTTCAAAACAGGTGTTCCATATTCATATTACATAATCCCAAACGTTTCCCAAGCAATGAACAAAATATACTTATTACAAAATATGCCAAGAGTGACAAATGAAGATGCCCTACTAGATGATCAGAGTTATATAGTTATAATTGACCTTATACATACACCGTGAAAATAAACACAAAACAAAGAGCTACAACTCTTAAATAGCTATCCGTTAGCCTCCTACTTGCCGCCGGTAGCTTTATTGTCATCTTACTAAAACCTGAAAGAATCTCAACCATTGGCCTACTCAAATGAATTTTGAGCACCCAACAGTTTAAAGGGAAAACATAAACTTCGAGTCAGACATAAAGCCTCGTATAAATAATACTATACATCTCGGTTATTAATGTTAAGTGAGACCACGTCGCTTAGCGGAATGAGTTTTCCCTCACTAACATCCTTTTAAAACATATCTTTTGCAAACCTTTATCCTGCAACCAAAACTGGTTAAGACTATAAAGCATCATTATGTAAACATACATATCAGGTAACAAATGAACTACCTGTACGTACATTACAGTTTTGTTGGGCTTACTATTAACCTTTGGCTGACTCAGACCTACTAGACAGAATAACAAAATTTATCTAACATCTGTTAGACACATCTCTTCTGGATGGTCTGTCCTTGACTATCTGTTAAATACTTCTTTTGTGGATGACATGTCCCTAACTTAACATCTCCCAGGGTCACCTAATCCTAATGGTTATGCAGGCTCGCCAATAACCTATATGTATACAAGCATATATTCCCTTCTATGTGTACTCATAATTTTAGTCTTACTTGTGACAAAACCCTACACACTGGAACTTTAGACTAAATTAGCTAGGGATAGATAATGTATAGGGCGTGACCCTATACCAGTCTCATCTGGTATTCTAATATCCGAGTCATTTTACTTAGGGATAGCCTCCCTTGAATTTTCCTTGAAAAACTCTTTTAAATTGATTTAAATCTTTAAATCATACTTACATATGGAAAATACATGTTCTCTATGCTTTACTCAAAATCATCTTGCCCAGTTATATATATATATATATATATATATATATATGCATATATTTTACTCAACCCTTTGTGGATGAAAACACGTACCCCTTTGGAAACCATTAAACCTTGCCTTTCGAAAACATTGCAAAATCCTTTCCTTTCTTTTCTCTGAAAGCTTCAAAATAATAGACATCCCTCTTTAAAACCTTTAAACATTACCTTTTTAAAACATTGGAATAACCCTTCTTTTCTTTTGATCAAAAGCTTCGAAAACAAAGGAAAACCTTCCATTTC
The DNA here is from genome assembly GCA_030765085.1 of Allium cepa. Taxonomy (NCBI): domain Eukaryota; kingdom Viridiplantae; phylum Streptophyta; class Magnoliopsida; order Asparagales; family Amaryllidaceae; genus Allium; species Allium cepa. Next base: position 820,362,792 of record CM060929.1, read on the forward strand.
GACCCCTTATCAAAACCCTAGGGAACCACCCCTTTAAAACCCTTCATTAAATCTCTTTCGAAAGCATTAAAATACTCAACCCTTTTAAAGCATTTGGGTTCAATTTAAAACATGTGGAAACTTTTTGAAACCATTCAAAGTTTACTTCTTCGAAACCTTTAAAAACTGTCTCGGCCGAAACCTTTTGAATTATACCTCCAAGTAGAGCAAAAGGATAAGAATCCTATTGAAGTACAAAGCACTTCTTTCGAAACCATTAAAACTATTTCTTTCAAAACCATTTCGGTTATACTTCAATTATAGAAAAAAAGTCTTTAAATTATTTAAGTCGAAAAGCTTCTATTTCGAAACCATTTCCTAACTAAAGAAGTGATGACATCGAAACCATCCCTTCGAAAGTATCGGAGAAGTGGCTAACTTTTAAAAACTAAGTATACCTTTCGAAACCATTGACTTCGAAAGGTAGAAAGGCAGCAACTAGGATTTCTGTAACGACCTGAAAAATTTCGAACCCGAAAATTCCAGATAGTTAGAAAGAAGAAAGAGATAGAAGAAGAAGAAGAAGAAAATAACATAGATTCTCACATTCGCAGCGGATCAAATTATAATATCAAATAATAACAGCTTACAGAAGAATTCCGTATCTGTCAAATATATTTATAATGCATCAGATTTACTCTCAACACAAACAATGGACATATACAAATCAAATATGTCTCGGATAAACAGAAATAATAGTCACAGCGGAAACACCCCATACGTTCCTGCCATCCAGGTCGCCTCCTGAGCTCCAGAACGTCCTTACCTGAAAAATCTGTAATACTCGGTCTGACCCGAGCATTACATCAAAGTAACACCCGGGTCAGGCTGGAAACCAGCATGAGTAAACCAATCTAACATGGAATACAAAAGTATACAACTTATATAAATCCCGGGTAACTCGAATCAATTTACAAATCAACAATTTGTTACAGACATATCTTATTTCAAACATTAATTTTCTAAGTACCGAAATTTAGATTAAATAATCCAATTCACTTAAATCATTTCATTCCAGTCTATTGATTTCACATATTAATCTATAAAAATTCGAAGTTGTTTCGAGAATTTTCTAATACCCGACCCCGGTCTCTTCGAGTCTCATGTCATCCTAACCCAAGTTATCCAAACGAAATACACAACATTTCATATCAGAGATATCAACTCATTCAAAGCACTTATCATCATTAAATCATTAACAAGCAAGATTGATCACTTTCATTAATTACATTAATAATGATCCTCTAATTATTAGTTAATTATTCTTAAATTTCATTAAATAATTAACCTTAAACTTAATTACATTCATTAATCAACCTTGATTTATCACAATCAGTTATTAACTTTCCTTAATTACTTCATCAATTGAACCAACTCCTTGATTAATTATATTAATTAATCCTTTAATTACACTGAGTAATCATCACTTTATTATCCACCTTATTTAATCTCCCTTGATTAATTATTCCTTAATTACCATTTTAATTAATCACCTTGATTAATTATTCTTAATTACACCAAGTAATTATCTCTTAATTATCCTTTTAATTAATCACACTTGATTAACTACTCTTTAATTTATCGTACTTGATTAGTTACTCCTTTATTACATTTAGTAATTTAAACCTTAATTATAGATTAATCATTCTTTAATTATTAATTACAATTAAATTATTTATTTCCATTATTTAATGATTACTTCATTAATTAAATTTCTTTTTAATTTACTACCTTAACAAATGATTAATCTCATTATTAAATTCTCTTAATCCTTTAATTGATTAACCATTAACTAAATAATTTAAACCTTTAATTAATTATATAAATAAATTCTTAATTTAATAACCCTAAGTGATTAACCCTTAATCACTTTCACTTAATCACTTTCATAAAGTAATTAACCTTTAATTACTTACAAAAAAAATTACTTTCACTTGTTTTCACCCAGCAATTAATCATTTAATTGCCTCACCAAGTAATTACACTTAATTACTTCATAAGTACATATCTTAAATTAATCACTAATTAACTACTTAGTTAATTATTTAACTAATCATATTAAATAATTCCTTAACTTCTTATATTTAAAAGATCCTTAAAAAAATTATTATCTTAATTAAATTATTTATATTAACCAACACTCTTCAATTATTAATAAAAATTGAATTGGTTTAATTATCTTCACACATTTATTTATCTTTAATTAATCAAAATTCTTAATTACTTAAGATAAATATTTATCGTAATTTATTACTAAATCTTAATCATTAAACTTTATTTTAAATAAAATACTTTAGAAATCAATTATAATTGATTAAACATTCAAATTTAACTTTTAACTCTTTAAAACTTTCCTAAGTTAATAAATGAACTTTTAGTACAAACGTCATTTTGAAAATCTACTTTTTATCCTTTTTTAAAAAACTTATCTTTTACATATTTAAAAACTTGTTTATCTTTGTTTTAAAACTTGAATTATTTACAAAATCAAACTTCTTTGTTTTTAAAACTTAAACACTATGTTAAAAACAATTGTTCTTGAAAACCATTTACTTCCATAAGTAAGACTTGGTTTACTTTTGTTTAAAACTTAGAAACCTTTAAACAATCAAATTCTTTTGTTTAAAACCTTTTAAACTTCCTGTAACAAATTTCTTAAAGCCTACTCAACAAAAACTCGAGCAAACACTCTCGTTCTCCCCGAAGCGACACGCTACCACCCACGAGTTTCACGAAGAAAATGCGAGCAAACCTACCTTTCCCAATCCCAAAATTCCAGTTGCACGAAAACGTGCACGTCCACGTGCACAACGCCGCCCATCGTTGGCGAACCACAATCAGGCCTTGGACTAGTCGACTACATCCATGGCAACTCTACGCGAACACCCGGACAACACGATTCGATCGAGAATCATGTTCGACCTAAAACCCAATCTGGAAACGTAGCATTATCAAAAAAACCAACCACCTCTGACGAACTATGCCTCGAGGCACCACGCCACCCTCACCGAAGCTCCGTCGCACCATCCAGCACCCACAACACCATTCGCGATCGACTCCGATCGCCACTAGGCATCGCGAAAATCCATCTGAACACAGACGATAAATCCTGGTGCTAAAACCCTATACCGATCCTTACCCGCCATATCGATCAACAATAAATCGCCGTAGAAATTTTCTGATGATCCTCTGCACCCACTCGACCTTCAGATCCAATCACGATGGCTAGTTCGACGTTGATCAACTGGAATCGACTAAAATAGTCGATCTGTTCAACTCAAGAAACCCAATGAATTACCCCACTAAAAGTCAAGATATATATATTAAAATTCATGATTTTCCATCCTGATTACCATAATGAAATCAAATCTTAAAATTGAACCAATAAAGTTTTGACCAATTTTTAGTTTACTGTCCTTTAAAAAATTTGAGATACATATCCATTTTAAGTTTCTGGGAATATTTTGGTTGTGATGTTATATGATTTCTAACATCTTCCATTTACAAATCATAAGCCGATTTGAATACAAGAATGAGGTATTGGATTATAAAGGAAAATCAAACCCTTATAATACAACAGAACTTATAGCTGTATACTTACAGGCATTACACAACATTCAACACTTATTACACATACATGCATTCATCTAATCCAAGCATTTCAGGTCAACATCATGGTTTTCATTCACATATCAAAAAAATTCCAGATTTAAACTATTTTTAAAAATTTGTTTACTCACAGGCATTTTAGAACATAGAAGAAACAAGATCTGTTTACTCACCTTATAAATTTGAACAGAGCACTGTTAATAAATTTGCTGCTAGCTTTATTTTTATCTTTTTGATCTTCCTTCTAGCTTTGAGCAGATCCTTTTCATTTTGATATTAATGTATATTTGAGTTTCTAACGGTATTGAACTGGAAGGCCACAAAGTAGTGGTTTGTATACGTGTATATATATAGGGTGGGAGTAGTGTACAGAGCAAGCTTCACGCTGAGATTTTTTTGTGTTTACAAGCTTTGTTTTTTTTTCTTCTACTTACTTTATAATCCTGACTTGATGTGATTTCCTGATTTTTTTCTTTTTGACCATGATAATATGGTTTGTGTGCTTGCATTAAAGACTTGTCTCCTCTCTTGTTTACATATATATCTCCACTCTTGTGTACATATATATATCATACATATGTATGCAAACTATTTTGTCTTGTTTGCCTTATACAAATATATATATTTATTTATTTTTTTAAGTTACATACAACAATATAAACCTCTTATATACATTTATTCCTATTTGTTAAACATTTATTTTCATTTTAAATTTTTAGCAAAAGCTCAAGTATCTAAATAATATTCCTACATATATATTATATTTAGTATTATAAAGGTAGAGTTTTTATCTTAATTTTTTTTTTGAATTTCCAAACCATAGTTTCTTTCCCAAATATACATATATATAAATAAATAGTCAATAGCCGAAATATATTATTTATTTCCTATAAGATTTATCAAATCCGGAGATTTTATAATCCAATATTTAATATATCTTTTAAATGAATTTAAATATATCCCGATATTTTAATTATCAGAAATTTTATTTGTTCACTTATAAAATCAACATTTCAATAATTAAGATCAGTTAATTTCCCGATTAACACACGTCAAAATCCAGGTCGTCACATCCTTCCCACCTCTGAATCTTTTCGTCCTCGAAAAGGAACGAAGCCAGAGTTATTAAAATGCTTAAAATTAGATAAATTATCTTTGATCATTTTTAAAATACTTTAAAAATCTATATAATTACTAAAATAGATTTTATAAAAATACTTTTATAACTCGATGTTTCGACAAGTCCATCCTTGTTCTCACAGAAATTCGGTCATACGTTGATCAGGCTTAGGACCAAAAATCTATAAGTACTTGGTAAACCCGTTTCAACACCCAGTGAAAATACTTGAGAAAATAATTTTATTGAAAATATAGAAAACTGTTTTTGAAAATACAGGATATATCTTTGGTGAGAATGCTCTGGAAATCATCACCCCCATCCATGGTCGCAGTTACATCCTGGGTTACGTTGCCATCGCAGCAAAAGTCCATGTAACTGTAGGCACTTCGCGCCGTCGATTACGCCATGGAACCCACAACAGATCGCAGTTACATTCCAGGGTTACGTTGCCATCGCCGTAAAAGTCCATGTAACTGTAGGCATCAGCGCCCTCGATTTTTGCTGTCTAAATGAAACTTCACTCCAACATAGGTCGTAGTCTACCGATGTAAAATCAAATGTAGACTGTTGGCTCTCAGCGGCACACACGACTTTCGCTATGTTACCACAGGTTGCAGTCTACCGATATAAAATCAAACATAGACTGTTGGCTCTCAGCGGCACACACGACTTTCGCTATGGTCTGCAGTAGATCGCAGTGACATCGAGTTACCCTGTCGTCACAGCATAACCTAAATGCCTCTGTAGGCATCAGAGCCCTCGACTTTCGCTACACACTACTCATAATCCTCAGGAACTAGTTTTGTCCGGACTCCTCACATGTTCAACTTTAGAACCCCCTTAGGGTTCAAGGCAGTACCACCCTGTGGTACTCTGAGAAGTTTATTTCAAGGGAGCGCCTTTTTCCCCAGAGCCATTATCAAAACACTTTATACTATACACATATAGTATCTTCCAAATCATACACCTAGTATGATCTTATACAAAAGCTCCTTTACACAAAATCAATTATCCCAAAATAGATAATTCTCAAACCAGGCTTTCCAAATTCCAATATTGATTTTACCCAAAAATCAAAAGCCTTTCCAAATCCAAAGGTTCCCAAAACCTTTTTCCAAAATCCTCATAAGATCCTTTATATATTTAGATATATATAATCTTCGATAAAAATGTTTGGATCATTTCAAACTTCACAAGTACAAAAAGTGCATATTGCTTCGCCTCATTTGCATCAGTTGAAGTAAAAACTGATGCAAATAGAACTATTTGCATCAGTTCTATCTTAATAACCGATGCAATTGGTACGTGAAAAGCAATAGGTAATAAAAAAATCAAATTTGCATCAGTTGTCACCAACAATCGATGCAATTGGTACGTGCAAATAGTTTTAGTCGTATCGGTTTTAAATTCAACCGATGCAAGTACATTAGTTTGCATTCATTTTCCATGGTTTGCTACTTCACTTTCATTTTTCCCTCCCCTTAACTTTTCGTTTCCCGCCTTTCATTTATCCCTCCACTTCCCCCGTTAAGAAAAAAACAAAAGCAAATTATGTTCGTTCAATTGAACGACTTCAAATCAAATTCGACTGTGAATTTTAACTTCAAACCAAATTAGCAGTTCCTCCCAAATCGAATCCTTAAAAAAAAATTGATAAAAATTGCTGCGTTTGTTTATGAAGGCAGGATGATGTGATGGAAAGTGTTTGCGCTTCCCAAAACCCACCACTTAATTCTTCAATTCAGGTTTTCTGCTGCTGCCTCTTCCTGCTATTCCTTTATTTATTTATTTTTATGTTTTTTTATTGCTGCTGAATAGAGATAGCGTCGCTGAACGAAATCTCGTTTGATTTTGTGTCAATTCGATGTTTGAATTGAAATCGCGATTCAGTATTGAACTTCAAAAATCATTGCCTCTAGAAAGTAAAATGATTCAAAAGTAGGTGTAGAAGGACTGACAAATAAAATGAGCACTATCAAAGTCAATGGCACAAAAGAAGAACCATCTGCTGCTTCTGTGGATGGAACTTTTCTCCAAAATCTGACTTCTTCAGATCTTTACAAAAATACCAAGGTTTAATTAACTGCATTCTTTGATTACTCAATATTAAGCCATTGAATCCTGTTATTTCAATATATATCTGCATGTACATGTTTTCAGGTTAGAGATATATCAGGGTCATTTAGATGGGCGCCGTTTCTCGCCTTGCAGAGTTCGGACTCGTGTCTAACAATGCTTTTGTTGCTTTCAAATTACAGAATGAAAAGCCTTCCTGTGGTTGATCTTGGTGAGGGCAAAATAGAGAATATAATTACACAGTCTGTTGTTGTTCATATGCTTGAAGAGTGTGTTGGGTTGCATTGGTTTGAAGATTGGGGCACCAAAAAGCTATTTGAACTTGGACTTCCTATTAATAATAAACTTGTCAAGGTCAGCCTTCCGTTACGCTTTTTCTTTCCTTCAATAATTTTACTTTAAACCTCAAAAGTTAGCTGACATTGAGATACCATCTTTTTGACCTCAGATTCCCTTGTCACTTTCTTTGTAGTCTATGTTTATACTTTCGTTTTTGCTGTCTTTGTTCCCAATAAAGCACAAATTTTGGTAAATATCGTAACATCTTCCTTAAAATGAAGATTAACAACTATTGCCTTCAACAAAACAAATATTATCATACTGAGCTTGCAAAATACACTTTAACTTTGGTCCTAAAGTACGTACTATAATTTATATTGATACTAGAATAAATGCTAAACCATAAACTATGTACAGGTGAGGGATGATGAATCAGTTCTAAAAGCCTTTCAGCTGATGCGCAAAAGAAGGGGATTAGAATTGGTATAGTGTGCGCGATGGTTGCTTTAACGGTACATTTGCGTAGTAGTTCTTTTTTACCTTTTGTGTCATGACTGTTTTTCCTAAACCACATCGAGTTTACATTATGAATCATCTTTTGATATATAGACTTTAGGTTGACATTACATCTCAATGCTCTAAAATAACCTTGTTGTTTCATACAATTACAAGCAAAATGACACAACGTAACATTCACCATCCATTTACATGGACATGTCTAAATTATGTAACCTGGTATATATTCGTTACTTACAACTTATAAGTCATAGCAGTCATTAGTCAAACAAAAAAAAACTTATTTGAACTTAAAAGTGAACTTACATCGAAATCCTTGTGCTTATAACCATGTAATCAGATCTACTTAAAAATTGCTATTTAGATCTCCTTTTAAGAAGATTTAAAATAAGTGTTACGAAGCACTCTTATACTAATAATAATGATCTAAATTTGAATTACAAATTGGATTATAGTGACTTTTGTATGAAAATGCTGTTCCTACCTGGAAAATGACTTTTTTGACTTGAAGTAAGAGTTAAAGGTAGAGGTAGTTGGTTGGATAATTTACAATTTTGATAAAGCTTAGTTATAACAAATGAAATAAGTCTATGACTAATCAACTAGGTATCTTATTTCACCTTCTTATAAACTGTTTCCAAACGTTCAATTCCAAACAAGTAATTTAAAAATTACTTGTGTACCTACAAGCAGCTGCCAAACATACAGTTATGAGTTACGCCTTATCAATTTCTAAGCAACTTGTTTCTCCTTATAAACTGTTACAAACATTCAACAAATAAATAATTTATAAGCTGTTTCCACTACTTGTAACCAGTGTTGAACATGCTCGCGATGTAAAATATCTGATTTCTTCTTCTTCTTTGGAATACTAAAACAACTTCATTTGGGTTAATTTCCCCCTTTTCTAGGTATTGTGCTAAATTCAACAACTTGCATATCTTGTAAAAGAAGAAAAAACCACAAATTGTTTACCGTAACAATTCATAATCTTTGTTTTAAAGTTTTTTATTTACTTAATCATGGCATTTGTAACTAGAACAAGGTATGCCTCTCTTCATAAGTTAATAATTCTGTAATTTAATTCCAATTTGTGCAGAATTTTGACATGATGTCAATTATTGAAACTTTAAATGGATATGCATCCAAAGAGATCAGTAAGTTGTTAAAAGATTCTGATAATTTCACCATTCAGTTGACTACTCAAGGTGGGTCTCTAAGGAAGGTAAGGAATTGTTTTTGAAAAAGTCATCATTCTGCAATAGTTCATAACTCTGTAACCAAAGTGCTTATTCAGATATTAACATTCGTGCTTATTGATGATACATATATAGGTTGTTTTAGCAGCACAATCATTTTGCTTCAGTGGACAAGTTATTGGGCATAAACATTTCGAGGTAATAACAATCATATCCATATTTTTCTACCTGTATAACATGTTAGTTTGTTGTATGTGATAATAAATTCATTAGAGAGAGAGAGCTAGTAATAACAGTCATTTTGCTTACAGTGAAGGCAAGGTGGCGGTGTTTGTATAGAGAGAGGAAGAGGTGAAGCACTGATGATGGTCACAGTATGGTGAACTGAAGTGGTGGTTGAAGTGGTGACTGGTGTGGACTGTTTGATGTCTGTAGATACATTTTATGAGCAGTGATGAAGCAGGGGGATGCCTGTGCAGTGATGAAGGTAGTATGATTGAAGTGGAGAGTTGTGTGACAGTAAGGAGGAACTGTGATGAAGGTATATATAATTTTGTCTTTATGTCTAATCTTCCAGTAAATATAATATGCATTCGATTTTTTCATCCTAACTGGAGGTTTTGGTTAACAAAAGATTTTGAAGTACCAACAAATTTCCAAGTTTCTGTGGTTATTGTAAGAAGAAGAAAAATCCGTTCTTCTTATCTGTTGGAAAGGAGAATATCATAACTTGCTGATTAATTACATCTCATATCAACAAATCATATTATATGGTCACGTATTCAATTTTCACTCCTAGTGGGTGTTTAATTCGATAGCTAATTCCAGTAAATTCTGTTTAATTTATATAATTAACTTTTCATTTTAACTATATTTCATGTGTACTAGTGTATAAATCAAACAAGCATCATTTTGGATTTGAATTATGCAGTTTCTTCTGCTCTTCCAATAATGGTGGGAGATAAGTTGGTACATCCTGAGATTCTGCAGCATATATGCTAGGCATTTCTACTGCTGTTATTGTTTGAATCAGAACCAATATACACCTCAAATAAAAAAGTTGAGGATCCATTGCTAAGCTTCACATTAATGCTGGAAGGAGATAACAAGTACTTAAATTTGATTTTGCTTTGACCCATTTGACCTTACAGATTTTGACCCAACTGCCGATTTTCTGAACACCAATCTGCCTGGAACAGGCCTTCATGCTCATGATTCCTTGGTTCTTAAAACAAGTTCTGATTTCGTTGTTCTAGATGCCAATGCAAATGGTACTGTGCTACTTGCTTGATATTAGTTCTTTTACCCAGTTCTTTTACTGGTACAATATAATGAGTGTTTATTATAGAAATTTGAAGTTTTTATCATTTTCTGATTATTACCATGTTGCTAGGTGCCCTGCACAAACAAGGGCGAAATTAAAGGCAGCCTGCCCATTTTGTCTTGGCAACTGCAACTGCACAAAATAACAGATAAGAAGGAATTATTCATTTTGAAGTAAGTCGATGTGCAAAATTATACTTAAATTCATTGAAGTTTTTTCTAATATTCATTATAAATTAGTTAAGGCGCAGTTCGTAGTTATGCCCAGATTAAACGATGTTAGAAATATTTATAAATAAAAAAAGACCATTTACAAAATGATTCCCATAAATGATGACAAGATTCGAGTTAAAGGTAAGACTTTATTAATGTGTTTCAATTTCAAATCAAATCATATTAATGTTCTTTTAAATACTTTGTTGATTGATTCTGTTTATGTGTAATGTTTCTAATTAGGATAGAATGTTGAATTTAAAAATAAATAAATTCTTTTTGTTAAAATTGCAAGAGATTATTTGTTTACTGTTGATAAATATTGTTCCACTGGTCATTGTTAAGCAATGCTTCTTGCGTGAATATTGAAGATTCAAGTTGATACTGTTTATTTTATCAATAATGCAAGATAACGTCCCCATCATCATATAATTAAACATCTCTGTTAAAGCCAAAATGACCTGCTTACCAAATTTAACAAACAAAAATGAGAGATTAGTTAGCGTACACAGGAGTTCGCAAATGTTTCAGGCAAAAGAGAACGCAGTAGTTCAGTGAAATTCATCAAAGGAAGAGCTAATGGTCTATATTTGTTGTGTTTCATCCCGTGCTTGTATTTTGGGTTTAAATAGATTTTCCATTTATATTACCACTGTTTTTAATAAATATTCTAAATTCCCTAGTCAGTTTTTGCTTGTTGCATTGTTGTTTGAAAATTTGAAGTTTTAAACAAAATATTAATTCAGTTGTTGCTTCTTCAGTAGACCGAATATTTGATAGTTATAATACATCTGGTTATCACACTCTTTTAAGTTCTGACTGATAAAGAAATGGATATTTTAATATTGGAGCAGGAAGTTTGAGAAGAATGTGAAGAAGAACAGGCCCAGATAGAGCTAGAGCTGCTGCATATATTGATAAAGTTTAATGGGCGATAAAAGTGGAGTCAGTAACATGATTGTTTGAAAGTGGCAAGTGAAGGAGAATTGTTTGTGACGAGTGGATGTTGAGGTGAATAAGTAATGGAGTGTAGAAGTGTACATGCAGGTCGGAGGAAATGTACGATAGTAGTGGTAGTGATGACTGGTGATGTAGTGGGTAGTGTTGATGAACTGGTGACTGGTTTGTGGAGTTTGTGTGGTTGCAAAAGTGGGCAGAAAGGAGGATGATGGATGTATGGACCAAGGATGTAGATGGAGTTTGAGTATGCATTGGGAAGAAGTTTGTTACGGGAAGTTGTTGATGACTGTTGAACTGTTGTGGGCAGTGTAGTGCAGTGAAGATAGTGGCAAGGGAATTATGAGCAGTAGTGGATGAATGCAAATGGTTTCGTGGTTATTATGGACAGTGAGTGTATCTGTTGATGGGTTGTTGATTCTTGCAGCAGAAGTATGTTGTAGCAGTAATGTATGGTAAGGGATGGAAGGGGTGTAAGGACTGGGTTTGTTTGTGAGAATGGTGGTGGGTTATGGTTATGTGGAGTACGTTCGCAGTGGCAATGTAATAGTGATTATGTGTAGCACTGTGGTATGTTTGTTGTTGATGGAGGACGTGGTTGGCATGTGCAGTTCAGTTGGTATGTTGCAGTAAGTTGATTTTTGTTGTTGTGGTTTATGTTGAGAAGGAAGTGACAGAGAGTAGTGAAGCGAAGGTTGCAGATGGCTTGGCGATGCTTAGTTGATGTAAGTGGACTTATGCTATTAAATCTAAGAGTACTGTATTTATTAAATCTAACAGTACTGTATTTATTAAATCCGATTATGTATTAACTCGTGCACTTATGCTATTTATTAAATCTGATTATGTATTTGCCATCAAATTTTATTTTGAATGATTGTAATATTGCATGCAATAATTGTTTGTTATAATCAATAATATATATATAGTCTATTTGAGTACTGTAATAATGGTTTCTGAGAATGGCTTTTTTGCATCTGGTATAAATAGCTGATGCAATAGAGGGATTAGTTTGCATCGGTTGTTATAAAAAACCGATCCAATAGAGGGATTAGTTTGCATCGGTTTTCAACAACAACCTATGCAACAAGTTCCTTTGTTGCATCGGTTTTCATTACAACCGATGCAACATGGGGGCTGTGTTCAAGCAACCAACCATGATATTTTGCATCAGTTGTTAATAACAACCGATGCAAAAAGGACCTTTTTGCATCGGTTGCATATGCATCGGTTGCTGAACTGATGCAAAAAGGGGGTAAACAACCGATGCAAATGGTCTGTTTTGTAGTAGTTCTTGTATAAAACCCTTTTTTATACTTCAAACACTTCCAAAATCCTTTTCTTCTGGTAATAGATTCAACAAGGGGAGATTTATCATATATAACAAAGATATATAACTTTATTTATTCCAAATCAAATATTCAAATTTGATTACTCTTTTATAAAGTCACTTACCAAATTACTTACTTCCATAAAGTAAATTTTTACCATAGAAATATCCAATTTCCACTTTTATTCATTGTATATTTCACAAAGTATTCCTCTCATTTCAAACCCTTTCACATTTCTTATTCACAAATTCCCAGTATCAATATCATTTAAACCCGTACGATGTACACATATCATCCATATGCTATACTAATCTGATCGCTCACTCGATCACACAATTTCGCTTCCGAACTAGTATCGTTCACCCGACTTCCTAGTGCGGACTCAGATCTGGTTTCTTGATCAGAAACCGTCATTCTCCTTGCATAGCCATAACTATGATAGAGAATATCTAGAACCAATCAACAATCCATATCCAGGTTCGCCGTTGAAAATCGAGTGAAAAATCCCAACTTGGATGGATATACTATCTCGAAATTTTATGCTCGAATCCGGATCAAATCACTATGCGAATAGAATAATATATGTATATCCTACGTATTTATCCTCATTGATCATCAACTAAATCAATTCCTCTTTCTATTCACATTTCCTTTAATTTCTATCCACATAACCACAATTGTTTTCAATTTCATTAGATTATCACTTTAATCCTTATCCCAAATGGATATTCAACCATAAACAGTTTGAACTCTGTCCAGCTTAAATTTAGAAAATAATTTGAAAATTTTAAAATAGACAAGTAGTTGAAAAATAATTATTAGTTTGTAAAATAGCTATAAAATAGTTAAGTAATTGTAAAATATTTGGAAAATAGTTAAATAGTTCCAAAAATAATTGTAAAACAAGTATATGATAGTTTTAGGTTTTTAAAAGAAAAGTTGTGTAGTAAATAGTTTGGAGAATAGATTTACATTAAAACAATTTATTTTGAAAATAGTCCAGAGTAAAAACTGTTCACTTCCCTATCAATTCAATTTAAATTACCACTTCCATTTAAATTGACCCAATTCCAATTTGAATAACTTCAATTTCCATTGAAATTGATTTAACCCCAATTCAAGTTGAATCAATCTTGATTTCTTTCCAAATTCAAATCAAACTCCATTTGATTTTAAACCTATTCAACTTTAGTTACAATTCCAAATTATTCCAATCAATTTGGACGAATATCCATTGAACCCACTTCAATTTCAAATCATTTCAATTCAATCCAATTCAAATTTTCCATTTAAATTTTTAAACTTATACATCTTCAATCACAAATCCAATTAATTCAAATCAGATTCAATTTGAACGAATTCAATTCAAATTTCAAATTTAAACCATTCTGAATTATATAAATTCGATCTAAATTTTAAATGTTGATCTAATCCGTTAAATTAAATTAACTTATATCTTTAACCCATTTAATTCCGATTTCAAACTCCATTTTTAACTTATTCCAAAGTTCAAATAATAATTCAATCCTTTTTAAACAACTAGATCTTTGAAATTCAATTTATCATCAAATTTCAATTTTGAAACCAAACCTTTGAAATTTTATCTTAAACATTTAATTTTTAAGTCCAAAATGATTCCATTTTATCTTAATGATGGATATATTACCACACCCCATATCCTTATTTATTTATTTAAACAAATCCAATTTCAGCTTTAAAGATTATTAATAACTATAGGATGGTATCATTCAAATTATTTTACAACAACCATCCATTTCCAATTCCTAGGTCTCAAACCTATTTTGTGATCACACAAATTCCCAATTCAAATTAACCATTTAACTTTCCATGTTAAATCCCAATTTCATCTTAAAATTTCCAAATCAGGTTGTTCATTAACTTATTTAACTTCTCCCAAGTTAAATTCAATTTACTTAATCAAGTCAACCTTACTCAATTTGAATTCCCAATTCAAATTTCAAATTTCTAATAATATTCTTTCTTACTTACAAGTTAAAAACTTATATCACTTTGGTTATCACATCTCATTTCCAAATTTAAAACTTAACATTTAGAGATTATCTCAAACTATTTTTGATATTATATATATTCCTCGTATATACATATTATTTCCTTTATCACTTTGAAACAATTTTCAAATTCTGGACCTAAATTTAAAACTTCATAATTTAAAATCCCACTTCAATTTACAAGTCATACTTATCTAAAAGTTTACTTCCTTAACACATTTCCTTTTGCTTTATCATTATTAGAAACAAACATTCCAATATTGGGTACAGTAACCACTTTATTTAATTTTGATTTGAAACCAAATTTAATTCTAATCTTCCTTATATGAATGGTACATTCTATTCAATTCCTACTTGGATATATATATATACACACACACACTACTTAAATTCTTATTTAATTTCAATAATTTAACATCCCATTACCTTAATATTTATTAGAAAGAAATATTGCCTCATATCTCAAAATATACTCTTATATAAAATCATTTAAAATCTTTTTATAAGAAAATAACAAGTATGCTATATACACACACACACTCAACTCATTCTAGGGTACCATTGACCCTATCCTTAATGAGTAATCCCAATAGAGCCAAGATTCTCGCTTAACCTTTCTCTGATACCAACTGTAACGACCTGAAAATTTTCGAACCCGAAAATTCCAGATAGTTAGGGGAAGAAGAAAGAGATAGAAGAAGAAGAAGAAACACAACATAGATTCTCACATTCGCAGCGGATCAAAATATAAAATCAAATAATAACAGTTTACCAAAGAATTCTGTATCTGTCAAATACATTTATAATGCATCAGAGTTACTCTCAACACAAACACTGGACATATACAAATCAAATATGTCTCAGATAAACAGAAATAATAGTTACAGCGGAAACACTCCATACGTTCCTACCATCCAGCTCGCCTCCTGAGCTCTAGAACGTCCTTACTTGAAAAATATGGAATACTCGGCCTGACCCGAGCATTACATCAAAGTAACACCCAGGTCAGGCTGGAAACCAGCGTGAGTAAACCCATCTAACATGGAATACAAAGTGTACAGCTTATGTAAAACCCGGGTAACTCGAATCAATTTACAAATCCAAAATTTGTTATAGACATAACTTATTTCAAACATCAATTTTCTAAGTACCGAAATTTAGATTAAATAATCCAATTCACTTAAATCATTTCATTCCAGTCTATTGATTTCACATATTAATCTATAAAAATTCGAAGTAGTTTCGGGTATTTTCTAATACCCGACCCCGGTCTCTTCGAGTCTCATGTCATCCTAACCCAAGTTATCCAAATGAAATACACAACATTTCATATTAGAGATATCAACTCATTCAAAGCACTTATCATCATTAAATCATTAATAAGCAAGATTGATCACTTTCATTAATTACATTAATAATGATCCTCTAATTATTAGTTAATTATTCTTAAATTTCATTAAATAATTAACCTTAAACTTAATTACATTCATTGACCAACCTTGATTTATCACAATCAGTTATTAACTTTCCTTAATTACTTCATCAATTGAACCAACTCCTTGATTAATTAATCATTCAATTACATTGAGTAATCATCACTTTATTATCCACCTTAATTAATATCCCTTGATTAATTATTCCTTAATTACCATTTTAATTAATCACCTTGATTAATTATTCTTAATTACACTAAGTAATTATCTCTTAATTATCCTTTTAATTAATCACACTTGATTAACTACTCTTTAATTAATCGTACTTGATTAATTACTCCTTTATTACATTTAGTAATTTAAACCTTAATTATAGTATAATTATTCTTTAATTAATAATTACCAATTAAATTATTTATTTCCATTATTTAATAATTACTTCATTAATTAAATTTCTTTTTAATTAACTACCTTAACAAGTAATTAATCTCATTATTAAATTCTCTTAATCCTTTAATTGATTAACCATTAACTAAATAATTAAACCTTTAACTAATTATATAAATAAATTCTTAATTTAATAACCCTAAGTGATTAACCCTTAATCACTTTCACTTAATCACTTTCATAAAGTAATTAACCTCTAATTACTTACTAAAAAATTACTTTTACTTAATTTCACCTAGTAATTAATCACTTAATTACATCACCAAGTAATTACACTTAATTACTTCATAAGTGCTTATCTTAAATTAATCACTAATTAACTACTTGGTTAATTATTAAACTAATCATATTAAATCAATTAAATAATTCCTTAACTTCTTATATTTAAAAGATCCTTAAAAAATATTATCTTAATTAAATTATTTATATTAACCCACACTCTTCAATTATTAATAAAAATTGAATGGTTTAGTTATCTTCACACATTTATTTATCTTTAATTAATCACAATTCTTAATTACTTAAGATAAATCTTTATCGTAATTTATTACTAAATCTTAATCATTAAACTTTATTTTAAATAAAATACTTTAGAAATCAATTATAATTGATTAAACGTTCAAATTTAACTTTTAACTCTTTAAAACTTTACTAAGTTACTAAATGAACTTTTAGTACAAACGTCATTTTGAAAATCTACTTTTTATCCTTTTTTAAAAAACTTATCTTTTACATATTTAAAAACTTGTTTATCTTTGTTTTAAAACTTGAATTATTTACAAAATCAAACTTCTTTGTTTTTAAAAATTAAACACCCTGTTAAAAACAATTGTTCTTGAAAACCACTTACTTCCATAAGTAAGACTTGGTTTACTTTTATTTAAAACTTAGAAACCTTTTAACAATCAAATTCTTTTGTTTAAAACTTTTTAAACTTCCTGTAACAACTTTCTTAAAGACTGCTCAACAAAAAATCGAGCAAACACTCTCGTTCTCCCCAAGCGACACGCTACCACCCACGAGTCTCCCTGAAGAAAACGCGAGCAAACCCTCCTTTCCCGATCCCAAAATTCCAGTTGCATGAAAACGTGCACGTCCACGTGCACAACGCCGCCCATCGTTGGCGAACCACGATCAGGCCTCCGACCAGTCGACTACACCCACGCAACTCTACACGAACACCCAGACAACACGATTCAAGCGAGAATCATATTCGACCCAAAACCCAATCTGGAAACGTAGCATCATCAGAAAAACCAACCACCTCTGACGAACTACGCCTCGAGACACCATGCCACCCTCACAGAAGCTCCGCCGCACCTTCCAGCACCCACAGCACCATTTGCGATCGACTCCGATCGCCACTAGGCATCGCGAAAATCCATCTTAACACAAACGACAAATCTAGGTGATAAAACCCTATACCGATCCTTACCCGCCATCTCGATCAACAATAAATCACAGTAGAAATTTTCTAATGATCCTCTGCACCCACTCGACCTTCAGATCCAATCACGATGGCTGGTTCGACGTTGATCAACTGGAATCGACTAAAATAGTCGATCTGTTCAACTCAAGATACCCAATGAATTACCCCACTAAAAATCAAGATATATATATTAAAATTCATGATTTTCCATCCTGATTACCATTAAAATCAAATCTTAAAATTGAACCAATAAAGTTTTGACCAATTTTTAGTTTTACTGTCCTTTTAAAAATTTTGAGATAAATATCCATTTTAAGTTTCTGGGATTATTTTCGTAGTGATGTTATATGATTTCAAACATCTTCCATTTACAAATAATAAGCTGAATTTGAATTCAGGAATGAGGTATTGGATTATAAAGGAAAATTAGACCCCGATAATACAACAAAACTTATAACTGTATACTTACAGGCATTACACAGCGTTCAACACTTATTACACATACACACATTCATCTAATCCAAGCATTTCAGGTCAACGTCATGGTTTTCATTCACATATAAAAAAATCCAGATTTTAAACTGTTTTTAAAAATTTGTTTACTCACAGGCATTTTAGAACATAGAAGAAACAAGATCTGTTTACTCACCTTATAAACTTGAACAGAGCACTGCTAATAAATTTGCTGCTAGCTTTATTTTTATCTTTTTGATCTTCCTTCTAGCTTTAAGCAGATCCTTTTCTTTTTGATATTAATGTATATTTGTGTTTTTGGGGGTGTTGAACTAGAAGGCCACAAAGTAGTGGTTTGTATACGTATATATATAGGGTGGGAGTAGTGTGCAGAGCAAGCTTCATGCTGAGATTTTTTTAGGTTTACAGGCTTTGTTTTTTTTCTTCTACTTACTTTATAATCCTGACTTGATGTGATTTCTTGATTTTTTTTCTTTTTGGCCTTGATAATATGGTTTGTGTGCTTGCATTAAATACTTGTCTCCTCTCTTGTTTACATATATATCTCCACTCTTGTGTACATATACATATATATCATACATATGTATGCAAACTATTTTGCCTTGTTTGCCTTATACAAATATATATATATATATATATATATATATTTAAGTTACATACAACAATATAAACCTCTTATATACATTTATTCCTGTTTGTTAAACATTTATTTTCATTTTAAATTTTTAGCCAAATCTCAAGTATCTAAATTATATTCCTACATATATATTATATTTAGTATTATAAAAGTAGAGTTTTTATCTTAAATATTTTTTTATTCTTTTTTGTTTTTTTGAATTTCCAAACCATTGTTTCTTTCCCAAATATACATATATATAAGTAAATAGTCAAATAGTCGAAATATATTATTTATTTCCTATAAGATTTATCACATCCGGAGATTTTATAATCCAATATTTAATATATCTTTTAAATCAATTTACATATATCCCGATATTTTAATTATCAGAAACTTTATTTGTTTGACTTATAAAATCAACATTACAATAATTAAGATCAGTTAATTTCCCGATTAACACACGTCAAAATCCGGGTCTTCACAATTTCAGCTTAGTCAAAAGCAAACATTTAAAACTAAAGTGCAACCCATTCGAAACCATCTCTTTTAAATCCATTGACCCAGTCGAAAGATAACCGAGTCGAAGGCCATTTAGTTGAAAGCAAGCAGGCGCATTTTAATTTAAAACAAAGTGACGCTTCGACTCCTTCGAAACCTATGGTTTCGACCTCGTACCTATCGCCTCTATCCAATTTACTACATACCAATTTCTTGATATCAGGCCATTGGTTTCGATGGAGTTGAGGGCGAATGGACTTAAACGAAAGCCAACCAAGGCGGAAGTAGGTGCCGAAAGCAATAAAACAGTTAAAAAGCCTGAAATAAACAGTTTTATTCACCTAACCTACTTTACGTGTAAAATTTTGATTGGTTGCCTCTTTATTTACCACTAAAAAGTGCTGCACATTTCAGAACCAATTAATTAATTTAAATCTTTTGCAAAACACCCCACCTACTTAATGAAATATATAAAATATATAAGTCCCATACCTTAAATAATTTTCTGTATTCATCAAAACACTAATGAAAATCCTCTAAAAATTCCAGAAAATCCTTTTCATTATATAAATTTCGGACCCAAATAATTATTTATTTTGCCACAAATAATTTTAGCCCAATAAATCACTTTCTTCACTAGAAAATTAGTTCGAAATCCACCATAATTAAGAAAATTATGAAAATTGAAGCCCATCTCTAAAATATCATTTTCAATCTACATTAAAATTTGCATGGCATTTGGATGTCATTTAATAGGGTTTTCATATCAAACATATGATAAAAACTAATATGAACATGTATAAATCATCAAAAAGTATATATATATTTCCGATCATTGAAAACACGACATTATCATGCAAAATCATTTTAACTTATCCTTAAATCCAAAATTATAAGAAAAATGGAATGTAGTAATCATTCACCTTAGCTTTGTAATTAAGGATATGTGACTTGATGTTGAACAAGTTGATTTCCTTCTTCTTCTTGAAATCCTAGCTTCATCTTCTCTTGATATTGAAAAAGGTGGCCGGCCTTAGAATATTTTTTGCTTGAGAAAAATGAAATGAATGTGTGTTTGAATTCCTAAGGGTTTAGAATATAAGTTCTATCATTTTTCTATTTTGCCCTTCCTTATTTCCTAACACTTTTATTCATGTCATCTTGTATTGATTTACATTTAACATGGCACGGCTACCCTTGGTTAAACCAAATCTCAATCTACTAATCATCTTATATTATTTTATTTAATTTGGCTATTTAAATATTTTGAACAGTGTTACTAAAAATATGGGATATTACAATCTCACCTCTTTAAGGAATTTCGTCCTCGAATTTAGGAACACATCAAACAATCAAAGTTAAAACATACCATCAAAACAAATCGGGATAAGTATCTCTAGTCCCGCTCTCAATCTCCTAAGTACAGTCTCTAGCATTGTCGCTCCACTGGACTTTCACTAATCTGACTATCTTGTTCCTCAACTTCTTCTCATCTCTTATGACCATCCGGATAGGCTTCCTAACTATAGTCATATCTGGTTCCACTACTAAGTCCTCTAACACAGTCGGTGCTATAGTAGTGTGTGGATCACTAACATATTTCCTCAGATGAGATACATGAAAACCATTGTGGACTCCTGTTAAACTACTCCGTAACTCTAATCTATGCGTGAGTTTTCTGATCCCCTCTAAAATGGGGAACGGTCCTACGAACCATGGTGCTAACTTCCCTGTCTTTTCGAACCTGATAACACTTTTCATCGGCGATACTTTGACGAAAACATGATCTCCAACAGAGAAATCCAAATATTTTCGCCTTCTATCTGCATAGCTTTTCTGCCTAGACCGAGGTTCCTTCATTCTCTCTCTTATCAGCTCAATCTTTCTACTGCTTCTTTTACCAAATCAGGACCAAGAATCAATCTATCACCGGTCTCAAACTAACATGAATGGGATTTGCATGGTCTTCCATACAAAGCCTCAAACGGTGCCATTCTTATACTAGTCTGATAACTATTGTTATACAAAAACTCGGCTTGATTTGGGTAGTCTTCCCATGATCCCCTAAAGTCCAGTACACAAGCTCGCAATAAGTCCTTCAAGATCTTATTAAACCTTTCCGTCTACCCATCAGTCTTTCGATGGTAAGCGATACTCATCCCGAGCTTGGTTCCTAAGCCCTCCTAAAGACTTTTGCAGAATTCGCTAGTAAACAAAGAATCTCTATCATTAACATTACTACTAGGAATTCCATGCATACTAACCATATTCTTCATGAATAACTTAGCCAATACTGGTGCCGTCCTGTTTTCCTCAACCAGAATGAAATGGGCGCTCTTGGTCAGCCTGTCTACTATGACCCATATACTTTCATTCTATCTATTAGATCTCGGCAATCCATCAATAAAATCCAAAGAGATGGAATCCCACTTCCATACTGGAATGTCCAATAGCTGAAATAATCCGGCTTTTGAAATTCGGATTTTACTACTAACAGTTCAGATATCCGGATTTAACCTACTAACAGTTCAAACACTGTTTCACCCATAAGCCAACATCCCTTTTTATGCCTTCCTAGAAGAAACTTCTCTTCATATCTTGATACATCTTCGTTCCTCCTGGATGTATAGTGAACTTTGAACAATGGCATTTCTCCAAAATCTCTTTCCATATGTCTCCCGCATTTGGAACACATAATCTGCCCTTCTTTCTTAACCATCCATTTTGTTCAAGAAAGAAATCCTTTAAGTCATCGCTCTCCGTTTCTTCCCTTAACTTTCTGATCTGTTCAACCAAGGCTGGATCCAACTCTTATTTAGAAGCTATCTTCTCAATTATAACCAATCAGACCTCCAAACAAGAAAACCTAGCAGGTTCTCCACCAGACTTAGCTTCGAATCTCCACAGTATTCTACAGGCTGACAATGATTCCAAGTCTTTCCATTCTGCTATCATAGCCAACACTACATTTTGATGTTTCCTACTGAGCGCATCTGCAAACTTTTTTCCTTTTTCGGATGTGTACACTATTCCAAAATTGTATGTTCAGCCCCTTCTGAGAGAACAAGTACTTCAACGACTTATGATCTGTATAAAGCCCAAACCTCTCTCCCAAAAGGTAATGCCTCACCTTCAACGCAAATACAACTACAACCAACTCCAAGTCATGCGTTGGACACGTAACCTCATGCAGTCTAAGCTGATACGTAAGCAAACACGTTACCCCTTTGCATTAGTACAACCCCCAACCCAGCACCACATGCTTCAGTATAAACAACTAAATCTTGATTCGCCTCCGAAACCACTAACACAGGTGCATGGGTTAACAAGTGCTTCAAGCTTTGAAATGCTTCCTCACACTTATCGGTCCATACAAACTTTACATCATTTCGTGTTAGCTTATTCATCGGCGCAGCAATCCACGATAAATCCTTTATAAACCTCTGATAATATCACACTAATCCAAGGAAACTTATTATCTTAGTTAATGTTTCTGGTCTTTCCCAATTAGTAACGACTTTGATCTTTTCTAGATAAATTAATAACCCTTTCTCCTAAAGCACATGACCAAGAAACTTCACTTCTTTCCTTCAAAAATGGCACTTCGAAAACTTTGCCTTTAGCTGATGATGCCTCAGAGTTTCCAACACAACTCTAAGATGAACTTCATGCTCCTTCTCATTCTTAGAGTATATCAAAATATCATCTATAAAAACCAACAAAAATTTATCCAAGTGTTCCGGAAGATTCGATTCATCAAATCTACAAAGAATGCTGGGGCATTATTGAATCTGAACGGCATTATTAACCACCCGTATGACCCATATCTCGTCCTAAATGTCGTTAAAGGTATACTATCATCCACTACTCTAAGCTGATGAAATCCGGTTTCCAAATCCAACCAAGAGAATATCTTGGCCCCGCTCAACTGATCGAAAAAATCATCAATCCTTAGTAGTGGATATCGGTTCTTTATCGTCTTCCCATTCAACTTACGATAATCGATATAGCCTTAACAATCCATTCGGCTTCTTAGCAAATACAGCGGCTGCTTTCCAAGGCGAACTACCTGGTCTAATAAAACTCTTTCCTTCCAAATCTACCAACTGAGCTTTAAACTCCCACATCTCTATTGGTGTCATCCTGCTTGGCGGCCAACTCACCGGTTTTGCACCAAGCACTAAATCAATCTGAAACTCAATGGCTTGTTTCAATGGCAATCCAACTATTTTCTCAAACGCATCTGCGAATTCTCTAACTACGAAAATGCGATTCAACTCCTCTTCCAACTCCATAACACCCAACAAAGCATTCATCTCACAACTGGGGTTTTCTATGGTATAAACTATCCGCTCACTACAATCCTGATGTCTAAGTGATATTTTCCTATCTAGGCAAAATATCCTAGCATCATAATTACTTAACCAATCCGTACCCAATATAATTCCGAACCCATAGAAATCAAATACATGCAATCTGCAAACAAAAGTGTAACCTAGTAGGTCAAACTCTAAGTGGTCACACTTCATCCCAAGCATCACATACCCTCTTATTGGATTTGTAACTCTTAAGGAAGTAACTAAATATGTAGGTTCTAGGTTAAGTTTATCTACCAAACATCGAGATATAAAAGAATGAGATGCATTAGTATCAAATAAAACGTTAACAGATGTATCATGGATATGGAGTGTATCTTCTAACACAGCCTTTCCCTTCTTTTGCACTGTCATCTTTGACGTAGTAGGCTATAATGCAAACACTTGGCCTTTAACCCCTTTTGCAGGCTCTTTACACTGGTTCTTGTAGTGCCCAATTTGATCACAATTAAAACATCTAATCCCTTTCTTCTCAGTAGCCTTCTTTCTTTTGCCTATTCGGCACTCATTAGCGCAATGGCCTTTCTTAACATACTCATAGCAGACCACCTCAGACTTTCCTTCCTTTGTCGCACCTCCTTTTTGAGCGTTCTTTTTGCGGAAAAACTTTCTCTTTTGGCCATGTCCGACCTAGACCTCCTTCTCCTTCTTCTTCTCCAAACAAGCTAAATCTCCTCATGTCTTAATGCCATTTCCACCACCACATCACACGAATCTCTATGTGCGTTAAAGTAGCCCTAGCCAATTCTGGCTTTAAACCTCTAATAAACTATTCATTTTTTTCAATACTATGTCAACAATGGCATACCCATACTGAGCTAACTCTTAGAATCTACTAGCATATTCCAAAACTGATATTTCTCCTTGTTCCTTGTTCCAGCTCAGCAAACCTCCTGACCAAGACAGACTGCACCATTACTGACATGAACCTTTCTTGAAACCTCCTCTTGAACTTTTCCCACATCATAGTCGCTTCATCCACGCTAGTAGTTACAGTATTCCACCAAAATAAAGCAACTCCTTGAAGCTGTCTTGAAGCAAGTCTTCTTTTTTGTCCGTCATTGAGCCTAGGTCAGCAAAAATCCTCTCTCAATGTAGCAGCCAATTTTCTACTTCGATAGCATCCTCCATTCTTATAAACGGTTTTCCTCCAAGCCTAGTACAGTCTCTGCTCAAGTTAGCATACTGATTGACCATCGGAGCTTCTTGAACTCCTCCTTTAGCAGCATTACCTCCAACAACTCCAACTGTGATTCTAGCTTGCATCATGTTTATGAAAAACTGATATATTGCTCCCATGTCTACTTGGGGAATCCCAGCACCAACGTTCTTAGCTTGAGCCTGACCTTGACTTCTTTTAGCATTTGGTCGGTCATTTCCATTTGTAGTAGTGCTTTCTCCTACTAGGTTAACTTTGCCTCTTCTTCCGTCTATATCTATATCCAAGCCTTGTGAGATACAGAAGAATATCTTAATAAAGATAGGAGTTTGGATATAAAGCATATACTTATATATAGCAAATACAAGTACGTTACTATAGTGTTATCCCCTACCCCAATCCTATCTCTAATTACTAAGGATTATGTTATAAAAAACCTTTTTTGTTAAAGTTTTTTATAAACCTATGCTCTAATACCAAGTTGTAACATCCCTTATCTAGAGGCCCAAAGCTAAGTGCTACAGATACTGCAGTCATCTATAGAATTAACTTCCAACGACTAAATACAGCTATGTTAATGGTATCTATAATATCAGAAGCACTTGAATATAAAACAAAGCACATATTTCAAAACAACAATTTTCGATTACATTTTAAACAGGTGTTCCATATTCAGATTACATAATCCCAAATGTTTCCCAGGAAATGATAAAATATACTTATTACAAAGTATGCCAAGAGTGACATATGAAGATGCCCCTTTGGATGATCAGAGTTATATAGTTATAATTGACCTTATACATACACAACGGAAATAAACACAAAATAAAGAACTGCAACTCCTAAATAGCTATCCATTAGCCTCCTGCTTGCCTCCGGTAGTTTTATTCATCATCTTACTTAAACCTGAAAGAACCTCAACCCCTCGGGCTACTCAAATCAATTTGGAGCATCCGAGAGTTCAAAGGGAAAACATAAACTTCGAGTCAGACATAAAGCCTGGTATAAATAATACTATACATCTCGGTTATTAATGTTAAGTGAGACTACGTCGCTTAGCGGAATAGGTTCGCCCCACTAACATCCTTTTAAAACATATCTTTTGCAAAGATTTATTCTGCAACCAAAACCGGTGAAGAACGTAAAGCATTATTATGTAAACATACATATTAGGTAACAAATGGACTATCTATCCGTACACTATAGTTTTGTTTGGCTTACTATTAACCTTTGTCTGACTCGGGCTAACCAGACAGAATAACAAAATTTATCTAACATCCATTAGACACACCTCTTCTGGATGTTTTGTCCTTAACTATCTGTTAAATACTTCTCTTCTGGACGATCAGTCCCTAACTTAACATCTCCCAGGGTCACCTGATCCTAATGGTTTTGCAGGCTCACCAATAACCTATCTGTATACAAACATATATTCCCTTCTATGTGTAATCATAATTTTAGTCTTACATGTAACAAAGCTCTACACACCGAAATTTTGCACTAAACTAGCCGAGGCCAATAGCTAACGTATAGGGCACGACCCTATACCAGTCCCACCTAGTATTCTAATATCTGAGTCATTTTACTTATTGATGCCTCCCTTAAATTTTCCTTGAAAAACTCTTTCAAAGTGATTTAAATCTTAAATCATACCTACAACAGGATAATACATATTCTCTATGCTTTAGGTAAAATCACCTTTCCATGTTATATATAAATATATATCCGTGTGTGTGTATTCAACCCTTGTTGATGAAAACATTTACCCCTTTCAAACCCATTTTACCTTGTCTTTTGAAAACATTGGAAAATCTTTTCCTTTCTTTTCTCCGAATGCTTCAAAATAATAGACATCCCTCTTTAAAACCTTTAAACATTGCCTTTTGAAAACATCGGAATAACGCTTCCTTTCTTTTCGTCGAAACTTCGAAAACAAAGGAAAACCTTCCTATTCGATCCCTTCGAAACCCTGGGGAACCTCCCCTTCGAAACCCTTCATTAAAGCTCTTTCTAAAGCATTAAAATACTAAACCTTTCGGAATCCTGGGTTCAATTTAAAACATGTGGAAATTTTTTGAAACCATTTAAAGTTTACTTCTTCGAAACCTTTAGAAACCGCCTCGGTCAAAATCTTTTGAATTATGCCTTTAAGTAGAGCAAAAGGATAAGAAGCCCATTGAATCCGAAAGCACTTCTTTCGAAACCATTAAAACTATTTCTTTTGAAACCATTTGGGTTATACTTCAATTACAGAAAAAGGTCTTTAAAATATTTAAGTCGAAAGCTTCTATTTCGAAACCATTTCCTAAGAAGTGATGGTGTCGAAACAATCCCTTCGAATGCATTAGAGAAGCAGCTGACTTTTAAAAACTCAGTATACCTTTCGAAACCATGGACTTCGAAAGGTAGAATGCGGCAGTTGGGGTTTCGGTTTAGTCAAAAGCAAACATTTAAAACTAATGTACAACCCATTCGAAACCATCTCTTTAAATCCATTGACCTAGTCGAAAGCTAACCGAGTCGAAAGCTATTTAGTTGAAAGCAAGCAGGTGCATTTTATTTTAAAACAAAGTGACGCTTCGACGGAACCTATGGTTTCGACCTCATACCATTCCAATTCGCTATGTACCAATTTATTGATACCAGGCACTTTTGTTTCGATGGAGTTGAGGACAGCGGGACTTGTCAAAAGCCAACCAAGGGGGAAGCAGGTGCCGAAAGCAATAAAATTGTTAAAAAGCCTGAAATTAACAGTTCTTTTCACCTAACCTGGTTTACGTGTAAAATTTGATTGGTTGCCTCTTTTGTTTAGCACTAAAAAGTGCTGCACATTTTAGAACCAATTAATTAATTTAAATCATTTACAAAACCCCTTCTCTTTAATTAAATATATAAAACATTTAAGTCCCGTACCTTAAATAATTTTATATATACATTAAAACACTTAGGAAAATTCTCTAAAAATTCCAAAAAATCCTTTTCATTATGTTTTCTAACATACATAAATTTTGGACCCAAGTAATTATTAACTTTGTCGTAAATAATTTATAGCCCAATAAATCATTATCTTCACTAGAAAATTAATATAAAATCCACTATGATTCAAAAAATTATGAAATTTGAAACCCCTCTCTAAAATATCATTATCGATCTACATTAAAATTTGCAAGGCATTTGGATGTCATTTAATGGGTTTTCATATCAAACATCTCATAAATACTAATATGAACATGTATAAACCATCAACGAGTATATATAAACTTCTAGTTATCCAATACATGGCATTATCATGCAAAATCATTTCGGTTTACCCTTAAATCCGAAATCTATAAGAAAAATGGGATTTTATAATCACTCACCTTAGCTTTATGATTAAAGATATTCGATTTGATGTTGAACAAGTTGATTTACTTCTTCTTCTTCTTGAAATCCCAGCTTTATCTTCTCTTGAGATTGAAAATGGTGACCGACCTTAGAATATTTTTTCTTGAGAAAAATAAAATGAACGTGTGTTTGAATTCCTAATGATTTAGGGTATAAGTACTATCATTTTCCTATTTTGTCCTTCCATATTTCCTAACACTTTTATTCATGTTATCTTATTTTGGTTTACATTTAACATGGCACGACTACCCTTGGTTAAACCAAAGCTCAATTTGTTAATCATCTTACATTATATTATTTTATTTAGCTAATTAAATATTCTAAATAATGTTACTAAAAATATGGGGTTTTATAGTAACTTTCAAAATTCAAATTTTAAATGGAAGCGTCTTTTCGTCGTATCTCTTCGGGAGTAGGCATGACTGTTGTTTCTTTGTAAATAAGGGTTAAACCAACGACTTTTTGTTAACTACTTTCTCATATTTTTCTTTACTTTATTGAATTCTAAAAGAAAATTTACTTAAAATATTCTCAAATTCAATCAGAATCAAATTCAAACTCCATTGATTTGATTCTCTATTGATTACTCTTTGATCTCTGTAAATACTCTGACTTAAACAAGATCAAAGTGCTATTCAATAGGTTACAGGATCATTTATAATTAAGACCAACGATCTGAGTTTGTAAAACTCTATCAAATCATACTCGTATATTGGTGGGAAAGACTGTAGCCTGTGTCAATCAATTGGAAGTGCTTAGTAATCTGGAAATCTAGTGGGAGTGCTTGTTACCCATATAAATCAAGTGACTCTAACCAGAGGTCAGAAAGTCTAGAGGGTGTGTCTAGTTGCCTTGAAATCGAGATTGTATTTGCTTTGCCATTTGGAAAGAAATCTGTATAGGGTATTATACAGGACTGGATGTAAGGTAACTCTGAACCAATATAAAATTTTGGTGTGTTCTTTCCCTTTTACCTTAACTACATTTATATTTATCTATGTTTGAATCTATGATTGTTAATTGCACTGTTTAAACTATAATCTTAAAATAACTCAAAAGGATTCATTAAAATCATAAAACACTATTCACCCTACCTTTAGTGTTAAGCTAGCCTTAAGATCCATCTTCTGCCAAAATAACTAGAAGAAGAGAGGAGAGATAAAGACTATGAGCACCGTGATGATCATTATGGAGGATTTAGTAGGACGTCACCTTCCCAGTACAATGCTCATTCTCTATTGCCAAAAATCCAAGATAAATGTTCAATGAGGCTTGATCATGTCCCCTCAATTCAACTTCCTACCGCACCTTCTTTGATACCACCTGCAATGCATCCGATATTATTCACTTACCAGCCCAAACAGTCTACTCAGTCATCCGGGCCTGCATCTTCCGACCCTTCTAAATGAAGTCGTGGTAAATACCGATTTTATGTTTCTGTTCATCTACAGTGACCAAACTATCTTATCCACACCTTGTTACCATGAAAAAGGCCTTTATAAAGATTTATTTTGATGGGATGAAATTTGCTTATAATTTGAAAGACGTTCCTCGCCGTATGGGCCCAAAAGTTTTGTCTTACATGAGTGGCCTATATGATAAATATTATTCATGGAAAAGGCTTGCAAAGGTTCTCTCCAAAGCTAATGAAGAAAAAAATAGTGGCACTCCAAGGAGTTGATAAAAACAACAATATGTATTTTATTGAGGCCTTAGATAAATAAATTGTGGAGCTTAAGACATCTTTAGCGAACATTGAAAAGGAGTTAGATGAAACGACAAAGTATTTTGAAGAACTATCCAAAAGGCAACAAATTAGGTCGAGGTTGCACACTATAAGGATCACACTCTAATAATGGAAAATGAAAGCTTAAAAAGACCATTGATGAGAAGGCCTTAGAGATTCAAAAATTGAAAGTCACGTTAGAAGCTAAGAAGAAGGAAAAGGATGAAGCCTTCACTCAAGCCCAAAAGTACTGCAATGAACAATTGGATGCACAACTAGAGAAAAGGAAGCCAAGACCAAGTGAAGACAGTCAAAGATAGTATTAAGTCTAATTAGAACCCACTCTAGTCCAATTCTACACGAATGTCGTCAAGTCTGGGAACTTAAGGTGGCTTAACAAAGGGTATCCTAGGTTTTAGCTATGGCTAAGGAGGAAATACTTAGACACGAATAGGAGCACGCCGATGATGCTAAGATGACGAGAAGTTGAAGTTCAACCTCCTAGAAGATGAAGATTTAGAGGCACTTGAGATTGTTATGGTTATGCTAGTGTGCCTAATGTAGTCCAGCCCAAACCTAGCTCTAAAGATTTGGGTGAGAGTTCCACTTCTGTTTCTAAGGGACCCACGGTAGAAATTTCAATGCTAATGATAGGTAAATCTGGCACCGCCACATTTTCCACATCAGAGACCCTCAACACTTAGCATGTTAGCCCTTCTTCTAGTAGTACTACAACTTATGCTGATGAGATGAATCTGAGTATTTCATTTTCTTTGAAGTTCTTAGTTGATGTACATTATATTCTTGAGGAGCTCGGCTATACAGAATATGAATCATTTCCAAAGCTTCTTATCTTATCTCCTATCATGGAAGGAGGTTCTATGGAGACTCCATCACATATGACCTCCACCACTCCTGGACGTATGAAATTAACTTCCCATATGTTCGAGATAGCTCACATGACTCTGATTGATGTCTCTAATCTCTATTTTTTTATTTTCAAGTTTCAATTCCACCTACTCTTGCCCTCTTGCATGAAGGAGACCTATCTTTGGGCACTCAAGCTACAATGCTTGAATCAATCATTGTGTCCATCCCCACTCTAATTCCAATCTCTTTAGCAAGTCCGACTCTTGATCTTGATATTGAAATGATACATGCTTTGAATGAAAAGGTCACAGATATTCCTAACATAGCACAAAGGGACGAAGATATAGTCATCACTGAAGTCACCGAGCACAAATTTGGACTTTCTATGCAAGAGATGAAAGGGTTTGCAGGTCAAGAAATTTAGGGAAATCAAGAAGGAAAAGATGGATGACATTCCCCTCCCCTTTCGGGCTTATTAATTATGCCACCCCTTGTCATTCCCACTTCTTCTCTTGCCCCCGAAAGCATTCAGACTAATGTTCCCGAGTCTCCAAGGAATGATAATTATCGAAAAACTGAACTTAAGGGTTACTTGTCCGGGGAAAGAAGAGGTGGTAGGAGTAGCAGGCATTGTAAGAGGCATATAAAGATTTCTTCTAAGGAGGAGGATAAGAAGAAGAACAAGATGAACGTCGGGTTGTACTATTTTTTTTGTCGTAACTTTCTTACTTGTTATGCGAGTGCAGTCTCTGTTGTTTCTTTGTTGTGAATGAAATAGCCTTTTACTTTCATATTTCTTTTTGGGTTGCCTGTGTACTTAGATTATTTATGTTAATTGTGATTATGTTTTAATTAAAGCAATGTTATCATCCATCATAACTACGTATGCATGAGTGACCTTTCTCCACCACTTGGCCGCGTGTCACTAGTCTAGTTTATAGTCGCCAAACCATCTCTATGTTGGAGAATAGAAATATATCGTACGGCTAACTTTGCAGCCTACTTAATTTACCCCTAATCGATTTCCATTTGACCATGGATAAGGTTGAATTCCCTGATGCTTCCTATTTTCAAGAAGTGATGTTTTGGACTCCAATATTTGGACATTCACACTCGATCTTGCCTATCATTGAGTATTGATTGCAAGTATTTATCAAATGTGAGGCCTTTAACATCTATCTTTGGGTGCCTGAATTCTATCTCGCATAACTCTGGGAGTTGATCATTTTTGGATTAGGAGGTCGATCTTCCTGTTGTGTCCTATCTCTAGGACCAGATGGGTAAGATGCCTATCTTTGGGCATCACAATTAGGCCTTACTGATCTTCGAGCTACGGTCTTAGACATTGCCTATCTCAGGGCAATGATCAAAGAAAATAAGCACATGCGCACTATCTTAATCGACCCTATTGTATTTATACTCTTGCACTTCGATTATGGTTTGAAGGAGTTCGTTGGTCTCTATCTCTGGATACCTGAAATGAATATACTCCTATGATCTAATCATGGATCGAAAGAATTTAATGGTACCTGCCATTGGGTACCTATATACCTGCATTTCAACGTAGATAATTCGATTTTGACGTTGTTTACAGCATAAGGTTAGGCTATTGAAAATATAGTTCCTAAGATCGTTAAAGATAATTCATTATATATATATATATACACATGAATGGTAGACTCTACCTTATTACATCAGAGCCAAGTTAGGTATTTACAAAAGTATAGTTAACCAAAATAACGTCATAAGTGCTCATTATTTCACGCCTTCAGAAGTGAGATTTTTTCTACAGTTGCTAGCTTGAATGTTCCATCTCTAAGCTTGTGTTTATGGCACACAGACTATCCAAATTAAGGCCTGGATATACTAGACCAGGAAAGAATCATTTTAGGATGAGATTGACGATCTCAATGGTTCAATTCTTGAGCTTGGCATCAAATTGTCATGCTACTCTTTCCTAGTGAGCACCGACCCATAAGTCAGCTTCTTCACGCTTCTTATAGATCATATCAAGGAAATTGGGGAAGTGTTCCTCATTCATCTGGGGATCATAATGAATCTTCCAATGAGAAGACACTTCTAATTCAATTGGAATCGTAGCCTCTAACCTGTAGGCTGGAGTGAATGGCGTATGGCCAATCGTGGACTTGTGAGTCATTCGGTAAGGTCATTATGCTAGAGGTAATTCATCAGCCCACTTGTCTTTCGCCTTTGTCAATCGTTTCTTTAAAATGGACTTGATGATCTTATTCACCGCGTCTACCTATCGATTCATCTACGGATGTGCTACAGCCATGAACTTTTTGAAAATTTGGCTCTTATTGTAGAAATCGTTGAATTCAACACTTTCGAACTACGTTCCGTTAAAAAAATTATTTGTTTGTGGAATCTTAAATTAACATATAATGTTTTTCACCACAAAGTTGATCGCTTTCTTCAACGTGGTTATAGGTAGCAGTTCCGCTTTAGCCCATTTCATAAAATAATATATATTAAAAATGACATATTTCGCTCTAACTTTTGACATTGGTAACATACTAATGATGTCAATTCTCCAAACTGCAAATGGTCATGGACTGACCATTAGTGTAATTCCAATGGATGAGGCTCTATAAATCTTTTCAAATCTTCGGCTCTTATCGCATTCCCTGTCTAATCAACCACATCCCAGTTGATCATTCGGCAAAAATATTTGTAGAAGTGAATCTTCCTTGTCAAAGTTTGTCCTCCGGTATGATCGTCAAATGCTCCTTCATGCACGTATGCAAGGATCTTTTTAGCTTCTTCATTGGCGACATACCACAGTAAAGGAGTAGAGAATCCTCTCCTGCATAGCCCTACTTCTTGAACAATAAATCGTGGAACTTTACATAGGAGTTTCCTTTGCATATTCCTCCCATTTGAGAGAGTTACTTCAGCATGTACTCTTTGATCAGAGTTATCCATGATTCCTTTTCCACTTTGGCTTGCAAAATCCAGTTGACGTCCATGTGGTCAATGCACGAAGCTGATAACACCTCCATTGGAACCAATCCCATGTGTTGTGCATCCCTAAAGTTAGCTAGCTTGGCTAATAAATCAATCTTGGTGTTTTCCCCGCTAGTGATGTGCATTATCATGCAATATTCGATGTCGTTTAGCAGTTCCAAAACCTTTGTCAAGTAAGGGGTTAGCCTTGCTCCCTTAGGTTGAAATTCTTTCTTCACCTTACATACCGCTAATTGAGAGTTTCTAAATATATGTAATGTTTTGATGCCTAATTCCTTCGCTGTCTCAATTCTCATGATTATTGTTTCGTACTTGGCTTCGTTGTTAATTGTGGGGAAATCATGTTTCAAGGCATAGCAAATTGCTTATTACTTAGGGGTTATCAAGATCACTCTTATCCCATATCAATGTTGTTGGAGTCTTTTTCCGTGTATACTTTCCATTGAGCAAGTTGCTACACATCTTCCTCTGTCTCTTCATTCAAGGTGATAAATTCGGCAATGAAATCAACCAATGCCTATTCCCAGATCTCCCTTCTAGGATGATAGGTTGTGTTGTACTGGCTTAACTCGATGTTCCATTTTAGTAGTCTTCCCAATGTCTTGGGTCAGTGTAACGCTTGTCTTAAAGGTTGATCAATTGATACTTTAATTGGATGAGCTTGGAAATAAGGACTTAACTTCCATCATGAAATCAACAAGCAGTAAGTTAGCTTCTCTAACTTTATATAACTTTTCTTTGCTCCAATATATCGCTTACTGATGTAATATACTGGCCTTTGAACTTGGGATTCTTCATGTACTAGGGCAGCACTTAGTGCATGAACTGATATTGCCAAATAACAAATTATCCACCCCTTCTAAAGGCTTTATGTAACGACCCATATTTTACGTATCGGATGATCGTAAAATATTACTTTTAAATTCATATAAGGTCATATGACTGTATAACTTTGGAAAATTCCTACCAGTGACATATTCTATATTTTGAATTTTTCCAAATGATTTTACACTTAAAAACTTGTCACGACTGTAACTTTTGTATAAGCCGAATTAGCGTCTGAGACTACTTCCATTAAAAAAATATGATAGTTTCTCTTTTCATAGAGTGGTCACAACAGCGATTAGGACTTTTTGGCTATGAGATTTATTTGTTTGTAGATTGACAGTTTTTGGAGTAGCTTAGTGGATAATGAGTTTGGGGATGGGCTCATTAACCCATTTTAGGTTTTACATATATATTGGCTATAAGAGACATCACCAAATCATTTCTACCATTTTTCAAATAGATCTGAGCCTCCATTAACCCATTCTCCACCTAAAACCTTCTCTATTCTCCACCAAATCAAGTTGAAATAGCGACAGAGCATAGCGACGACTTCCGACGGCTCATTTCCGACAGCTTCCGACGGGCCGTCGGAAATTGGCGATGTATAGGCTTCAACCGAGCCTCTTTTCCCATTTTGTGGCACGAAAACCTTAATAAAAAACCCCCGAATCCCTAGTTCAAGCTTCTAGTCACCAATTTCAAGCTTTCGGATACTCCATGGCTACCTAATCACACTCTATTGCTTAAAAATCTCAAGTATAATATCTTATTTTCATGAAAAAACTTATTTTTACCCTAAATCTAGATTTGCATAACTTAATTAGGGCCAATTAGTGATTGCAATTGTTTACAATAGCGTAATAATGGTTTATAGTGTACCATGGTATACCTATTTCATATGTTGTCATGAAATATTAAAGAGTACGTATAATTTGTGATTTTGTGTGTACGTGTAAACCATTGTAAATGTGTTGTTTCTACCATTGTACCGTGATAATTGGATTAAGACATGAGTTGTATAAAATCTTGACTTGTATAACAATAACGAATGCACGAGTCTAATTTTATTGATTGTATTGGAAAATGATAACAATGTTAAAGCAGCTATATTCAACAAAATACGTGGAACAAATGTGGTAAATTAATAATTTTTTAAAACGTATAATTAGTAAATATTCTTTTTTATAAACTACTTTTTTATGTCCCTTAGAAGTTTCTGGCCCTGTCCGACGGGTGCTGTATATGATCATTATATAAATAGCCGTTTTTGTCATAAAACAGTCATTTATATTCATTTGGTACGATATTTGTTAGATTTGCGCTGTCTTGGGCATGTTCATTATTTCGTTTCAAACGGTTCACAAATTTAGCCGTCACTTTTCTTTTTTGTTTCCTGCGTACACGCATTTGTGTACAATGAAGGAAACAAAAGGGAAGTGCTACCGAGTTTTTTTTGCATTGTGTAAAACGAAATAATATACGAAATGTAAGTGTTTACTGTGTTTGTAATGGGAAATAGGATGACTAACTAGAAAAAAAAGATAACCATAAACCAACATTTCTATATTGTATTCTCAAGAGGGGTAAAATTGATGCGTATAAGTTTTTGTATCGATACATTGAAAAATATAATGTTAATTCGTAATATGTCCAATATTTATTTTTAACTTTATGACAGAATTTTCCAAATAGTAAAAATGGTCGATTATTTTATTGATCAGTGGGGATGGATGTATCAAAGAAGGGAATTGAGAGGCTCAATAAAAGAAGATTTTATAATGGTATAAACATATTTGTTGAATTTACTTTGAGTAATAACGAAAATGTTGTAGAAATTCATTGAAGTGCCATAGGTGTAAACATTTGAAGTATTTGTTATCCGATATTGTGAAAGTCCATTTGTGCATAAACGATTTCATGCTGGAGTATTTTGTTTGGGATTGTCATGAAGAAGCTATAGCAAATACTTCTGCAGAGTTTGAATTAGACATTGCTGGTAATGAAATTGTTATGACGAACCATATAGAAAATATGGTTGAAGATGCAGCACGATCAATGTTCCCTATTGTTGAAATTGACGACGACGATCAAAATGTTGAAGAACCAAATATTGAAGCAATTTTTTTTATGATTTACTAGATGCTGCTAATAAACATCTTTAGGATGGTTGTAAAAGTGGCACCCAACTATCAGTAATGGAAGAATACATTGCGATGAAGTCAAAATACAACAACACCGAAGCCAGATTTACACCCATTGTACAAGTTTCAAAAAGACATATGCCGCCCTATAATTTAACGTGCGAAAATCATTACGAAGTTAAAAAACTTATGTTGAATTTTGGTTTACCTTATTAGAAAATAGATACATGTTTAAATGGTTGCATGTTGTTTTGGAAAGTGGACATCACTCTTGGGAAGCATAGAATGTGTAAGGAGGAAAGATACAAACCAAGAAAAAAGAAAGGAAAGGAAGTTCCATACAAACGTATGCATTATTTTCCTACCACTCCCAGGCGTTAAGGATTATACACATCTTCTATAACTACATCGCATATGAGATGACATAGTGTGAGAATAGAGAAAGAGGGTATGTTGACACATCAGTCGATGGAGAAGCATGGAAGCATTTCGACAAAACTTATCCTAATGTTACAACGAAGAGTCGTAATGTTATACTTGGATTATGTACGGACAGTTTTTCACCATTTTCTCAATTTGGTGCTAATATTCATCTTGGCCCATTATCATCACACCTTATAATTTACCTCCATGGATGTGTATGGAAACACAATATATGTTTCTCACTATTGTCGTTCCTTACCCCGACGACCCGACATAAGAAATCGATGTTTATTTACAACCGTTGATTGAGGAGTTAAAAACACCGTGGAACGAAGGAGTAGAAACATATAACGTTTCAAAGAATTTTTTGTATGTTTGCTTCTTTGTTGTAGACTATAAGTGATTTTCCTGCCTATGCAATACTTTCATGATGTAGTACATCCGGTCGTATAGCATGTCCATATTGCATGGAAGAAACACAGGCGTTTTCTTTACTGAATGGTAAGAAAATTTCATTGTTTGACTGTCATCGATGTTTTCTCCGTGTCAATCATCCCCTCATAGGAGACAGGAAAAACTTATTAGCTAATAGAGTAGAAACCAGACGTCCACCAATGATATGGTCAAGCGAAGACATATGCGAACTTATAAGGGACTATCCAAAGATATATGAAATTGGAATGCAAACAGAAATTGCAGGCAAATCGACTATTCATAATTGGTGCAAAAAAAGCATTTTTGGGAGTTGCCTTATTGGAAAGATCTCTGCTTTGTCATAATATTGATGTGATGCACAACGAGAAAAATGTCTTTGATAGTGTTTTTAACATAATTTTGAATGTCAAGGGGAAGACTAAGGACGATTTGAAATCAAGATACGATATACAAGAAATATGCAAACGCCTTGAGCTTCATATGAAACCAAATGACAGTAAAAAACTCAAAGCATGTTACGAGTTAGATAATAATCAAGCTAAAGTTGTGTTAAAATGGGTGGAAGGATTATGAAACCGAATCTACTTATCATCATTTACATCATTTATGTCATTACCATTTCTGTCATTTATTTAGCAATTTATGTTAAAAATGCAATATTTCTGTTTATCGTCAGAATATGAGACACAATCTAAATCAGGTATACTTTGCACTTTGTGCACTTTATATCATTTATGTCATTTAACTATAAAATATACTTCATTATCATGTTATTGTTCTCTTTTAAAATGATGTGTCTGTGACACGTATCATGTCATCCAGAAGGAGGAGTTCTTCCTATTCTTCAAGAGGCGATGGCAGTAGGCCATCGCAACCGCCACAACAAACGGTTGTGTCTCTAGTACCTGGAGCAGAGGGGTAAGTGTTAAACTTTTTTAAGCATCTTAAATATTTCGTGTAGGATATATTAATATGTATCATATTTAAGACAGAGGTATGACCTACAGCCATCAGCTTTAGTTCTATCAGTTTCGAAAGATTTGTACAGGAGTAGGATGTTGGCTTGTTGGCCGAAGTGGGATAATGTCCTTCCCACATCCTGGAGTATATTTGTCAAGATTTCATTGTAAGTATAATATTCTGTTTTCCATTCTTAATATTTTTCTCGCTTATTTGTTATTCACCTTTTATTGTTTAATTTTTGGTTGCTTGTTTATCATGAAATGCAGGCCACAATGGACATACTGTTAGTCCATGAGACGATGGTTTTGATGACAACAACCTTAGAATAGATTATAAAATATAAATACTGACATTATAAGTTTAGATATATATGTATATGCAGGATTTAACCATGCAAGTACCAAGAATGAAGACTGTACAGTATAGAGATTCAAGATATCGAGATAGAAGACCCATGAGTATCAAGATTATCAAGAGTTCAAGATTTCAAGTATAAGTATTTTTATTAGGAATTTTTGTTTAAACTCATAGAAAAGCACATGCATCTTAGAATCCAATTTATTCGTGGAATGGAATCCACTTCGAGCCTGTTAAAGGGATGGAACACTAAGTAGGATGGAACCTACGAAAAATCTAGTGGGACATTGTTTTGTATCCGCTAACCTTTTATTCAAAACGATTTTTCAAAATTATCTTGTTTTCAAAATGATTTCAAAACTTCCCTTAAAAACATCAAAACCCTCTATCCTGATTTTAAATAATTTTAGCCTCAAAATTATCTTTAATTTCAAAAGTTAAATTTACTAGTTATTTCAAACTATCTTTTTGAATTATATATTTAAAACTATCTTTTTGAATTATATATTTAACTTTTATACTTAGATTTAAATATAAAATTATAGTTAAATCTATATATATATTATTCTCTATATTTACTTATGAATTTTAACTATAGTCAAGTATATTTGTAAAGTTTAAAATAGTTTTAATATAAGATAAAGGTTATTTTCAAAGAAAATCAAATCACCAAAAATTGCTTTGGGATGTCGACATGCCTAGGGTAACCATGTCGACATGGTGTCAGTTGAATTCAAAATTTAAATTTCGAAAGAAGTGTCCATTCTCCATAACTCTTCATGAATGGACATGACTGTTGTTCTACTATAAATAGGGGTCAGTTTCAACGAATTTTAGATCTGATTTTCTTGTTTTTCACTCCTCTTCTTCTTCCACATTTCTTAATACATATTCTTACCATTACTCTGCCGAAATCAACATTGAATCGAACTTAATTACTTCTAGTTTGATTCTCTATCACTATCTCTACTTGGTTCTCAGTGTTATTCAGAGTTATAGACTTCTTTATAATCTATGAAGCGAGAAAAGGTGTGATTGTAGCCTTGGAAATCAATCAAGAGAGAAAAGGTGTGATTGTAGCCTTGGTAAATCAATTGGGTAAACTTGTGTCCTGAAAATCAAGTATCTCTACCCAGAGGATAGGGATTCTGGAGGGTATACCTCGTAGCCTTGAAACCGAGGGTGTAATTGTAAAATTGTTTTTGAAAGGAAATCCGTACTTGTGTTGCAGGACTGGATGTAGGGTAACTCCGAACCAATATAAAATCCGGCGTGTTCTTTCCTTTACTGCTTTTATTTTATATCTGCATCTGTGTTTGTTTCTGTAATCATATCTGTGTCTATATATTGCATACATCGCTGTCTAAATTAACATAAAAAGAAAAAGATTTAGTAATTCTTTATTAACACTATTCACCCATCTCTAGTGTTAATCCTAGCCTTAAGATCCGTAATCCGCATTTCTCACAATTGGTATCAGAGAAGGTTTTCAAAGTTTCATAATCTGATTTTTTTGAAAAGTTTTAAAAATGGCTACGAACACTGGTACTGTTACTAACACTAGTATCCCTGTCATTAGTTCATTTGTAGAGGGTCAGTCTACTGTCAGACCACCACTTTTTAATGGCAATAACTATGCATATTGGGCATGTAGGATGAAAATATATTTACAATCTATAGGATTAGACACGTGGAATATCACACAAACTGAATATTATGAACCCACAACTAATTTTGCACAGTGGGATGCTGAGCAAAAGACTGTTGCACAAAAAAAATCTAAGGCTATGAATATTTTGTTTTGTTCACTAGATAGAAATGGTCTCAATAGAGTGTCAATTTGTAAGTCTGCATATGAAATCTGGAAAACTTTGCAAGTTACTCATGAAGGAACAAGCAAAGTTAAACCGACCAAAATTTCCATGCTCATAAATCAGTTTCAATTATTTAAAATGAATCCTAATGTGTCTATTTCGGATATGTATAGTAGATTTCAGGATATTGTGCATTCTCTTATATCTTTGGGAAAGGAATTTTCTGAAGAAGATCAAATCAAAAAGATTTTAAATTCTCCAACTCTAGAATGGGATCAAAAGACACTTGCGATCGAAGAGGCAAATGACATCAATCTTCAAAGATAGAAGAATTAATTGGAAATCTAATGTCGTATGAAGTTCAAATAATAGAGAAAAGAGAAAGTAAAGCATATGAAAAGAAATCAATGGCATTCAATGCATTGACCGATGGATCAGACTCAAATAGCGATAATGATGAAGAGATAGCCTTTATGACCAAAAATTTTAGGAAATTCCTAAAATACAGAAAGATGAATAATCTCAGGAGAAACAACTATAAGAATTCTGGAAATTAGAATGTAGTGCCAAATAATGACAAATGTTACAACTGTGATAAACCAGGCCATTTCAAAAGAGACTGTCCGTATCCAGATAGGCAAAATTCTCCTATGAACAATGATTCAGCAAAGAAACGGAAGCGTGCATTTACTGCTACTCTAGATGACTCAAACTCGTCCTCAAGTGATGATGATCAGAAGACTGATAATTCGAATTTGTGTTTCATAGCTATTCATGACTCCGACGAATTTTAAGAAACGGACTCAGAAAAAGGTACACGTTTACAATACAATTGGTTGAAATTGCTTTCTTAGAATTAGTTGCTTGATGGTTTGATTGATTGATTTTGAATTGATGTGTTGTTTGAATTTTAAAATTTGTTTTCTATTTTTTATTATTATTTCATTATTTTAATATTATTTTTATTATTTTTAATAGTATAATAATATTTTCTGAAATATACTTGAATTTTAATAATATTTCAGATATATAGGCATTAAAAATAATAGTAATATTTATATATTAGAGAACTTAGGAAAAAATCAATTCATGAAAATTCAAAGGTACATGTCGCCATGGTCCCTACCATGATGTCGAAAGGGTACCTAAATTTGAATTTCAAAATTTGAATTCAAATGTTTGAATTTCCCTCCACTTTTTCACTTCATTCAACTCTCCGAAAAGCTACCTTTTGACCAAAGAATATGTCCATTAAGAATCTATTTATTCACTATCTTTTATCATATCTTTTCACTCTCATTTTCAAATTCAAACTCTCTCTTCATAACTTCAAGCTCTCTACTCTCTACTTCAATGGTTTCTTCAAGCAACCCCTCCACCATGAGAATTTCCAGAAAAATAAAAGAGCAATTATTCAATGATCCGGAAGCAATAAAATCATATATCAATTATGCTAACTATGCCAAAGTCCATCCCAGAAAATTTGCTATTTTTCAAGATTTTTCTTCTTATGAACTTGATTCTCTTTTTGCAAACAATGGAGTTCTTAGTCTTATTGATGCTTCTCAAAATGATTTTGTTTGCTATCCAAATCTTGTCAAAATTTTCTATGCTAATTTAAACCGTGGATTTTATCATGGAAACGAGGATGAAATTTGGAGTAGTGTCAAAGGCACTAGAATTATTTTGAATTGTGATCTTTTATGTACCATCCTCAATTGCAAGTGTACGGGAATGGATCTTTCTAATTTTAAAATTGATGAAAATGATCGTGAGACATTTCATCGCATTTTCGAAGGAATTGATAATTTTGAATTCAAAAATCGAAATTTTTTTCCAAAGGCAAGAATTGTCAATCTTCTTTTGCAAAATACTTTGATCCCAAGATCGGGGAATTTTAACAATCCTACTTCGAAAGTTTGCAAAGCTCTTTTTGCTATTTTTGGAAATTATGACATAAATTGGACGCATAT
Source organism: Allium cepa (assembly GCA_030765085.1). Lineage (NCBI taxonomy): Eukaryota > Viridiplantae > Streptophyta > Magnoliopsida > Asparagales > Amaryllidaceae > Allium > Allium cepa. The sequence continues at coordinate 820,405,821 of CM060929.1, forward strand.
TATTTTGGATGAACTTCGTCTTAAAAATCTTGAAATGGGTGAGAATACTTTATACCATGGAATTTATCTTACTCGAATTTTTAACTATTTTGGAGTGGATTTCAAAGGCGAAGAATTTGTTTCTAGAAATGTTTTTAATCATTCCAACATTTCGCTTATGAAATTCTCTTTGTTTTTCAACCTTATGAGACCCTTGCCGAAAAAGAAGAGCGATTGGCTTATGAGGAAATGGAAGAAGAGGAAGAGGAAGAAGAAGGGGATGAAATGGAAATTGAAGAAGAAGAAGAAGGTGAAACCTCTTTGGAAAGCATTGACTATCCTCCTAATCCATCCACCAAAACCCTTCTCAAAAACCAAAAGACGATTGTTGAGAACCAACGGATTCTTAAAAGATCCGTTAGTAAGAAGTTGGACAAAATTTCACCCAAGATGAACAAGTTCATTTCCAAAGTCAGCAAGAAACTTGGACAATCTTCATCATCGTCATCCTCTAACTAGTTTTATCTTTTCGTATCTTGTTGTATTTGTTTTAGTTTGCTTTATTTCGAATGTTCATGTAGTTTGTTATGTGCTTAATCATTGTATTATCGTAGCATGCAATGAAATGAAATTTCCTTTCTGTTATCTACCTTATCTTATCTCTAGAATAAATGTTAGTATATTATATATATATACACAATTATTCACAAAATCAAATTAGTCATAATTTTACACTAACCCATGTCGACATCCCCTATATGACCATGTCGACATGTACTGGTCAGAAATGACAATTGATTTTGAATTTGAAATTTGAATAACTTTCAAACGTCTATTCATTTCAAACGAATTTCTACACCTATAAATACATGTTTCTTCCATAATTCTTCACTGAAATTTATTTCTTATCATCTATATCCTTTATTTCTTTCACTAATTCAACTGTGGCTAATCCTATTCACAATCTATCCGAAAATCTTGAAGAAACCCTTAATTCGTTCAAGAATATTCTCTCGTTTATTCTACGTAACCAGCGTCACTTAGAATTGAGTCAAATGCAGATGATCAAGGAACAAGAAAGGCACTTCGATGCGATACGATGGATGATCTCCTCTCTGCACAAGGATGATAACGAAGCACATCCTCCTGTCTCTCTCACCAACGACAATGATAATTGGGATGCTACTAAGGCAAACCCAATCTTTGGAGAAGAAAGATGGGTGGAAGTTCCACGTAACGTTTGATTTTTATTTGTTTGCTTTGATTGATTTGGTCTGGATTGATACTCTGTGTGAATTGATTTCTTGATATTGGTTTGAAGTTTGTTGTATAAAACATATATGTATATATATAGTGAAATGTATATAGTCTTTGATTAGTTATCATGATCATAAGTATAATTATTTCTTAATCTATATATTATATATTCCGTCGTATAGTTTATCAATGCAGGTACTGAAATCCAAGAATGAGGGGGAGTGAATTTTTGTTGATGACAAAGTGGGAGAAATATAAAATTGGGTAGTTAGGAATAAATTAAAGGGGAGTTATTAGTTTTAGAGGGAGTTATTAGGATAGAAATAATATTTTATAAACAAAGGTTGTCATCATCAAAAAGGGAGAGATTGTTAGCCCGTGAGATGATGGTTTTGATGACAACAACCTTAGAATATATTATAAAATTTAAATACTGACATTATAAGTTTAGATATATATGTATATGCAAGATTTAACCATGCAGGTACCAAGAATGAAGACTGTACAGTATAGAGATTCAAGATATCGAGATAGAGGACTCATGAGTGTCAAGATTATCAAGAGTTCAAGATTTCAAGCATAAGTAGTTTTATTAGGAATTTTTGTTAAAACTCGTAGAAAAGCACTGGCATCTTAAAATCCAATTTATTCATGGAATGGAATCCACGTAGAGTCTGTTAAAGGGATGGAACCCTATGTAGGATGGAACCTGCGAAAAATCTAGTGGACCATTGTTTTGTATCCGCTAACCTTTTATTCAAAATGATTTTTCAAAATTATCTTATTTTCAAAATGATTTCAAAACTTCCCTTTTAAAAACATCAAAACCCTCTATCCTGATTTTAAATAATTTTAGCCTCAAAATTATCTTTAATTTCGAAAGTCAAAATTACTCCTGATTTTAAACTATCGTTTTGAATTATATATTTAACTTTTATACTTAGATTCAAGTATAAAATTATAATTAAAATATATATATATATATATATATATATATATTATTCTCTATATTTACTTATGAATTTTAACTATAGTTAAGTATATTTGTAAACTTTAAAATAGTTTTAATATAAGATAAAGGTTATTTTCAAAGAAAATCAAATCAGCAAAAATTGCATTGGGATGTCGACATGCCTAGGGTAACCATGTCGACCTGCGGTCAGTTGAATTCAAAATTTAAATTTCGAAAGAAGTGTCCATTCGCCATAACTCTTTATGAATGGACATGACTGTTGTTCTACTATAAATAGGGGTCAGTTTCAATGAATTTTAGATCTGATTTTCTTGTTTTTCACTCGTCTTCTTCTTCCACATTTCTTAATACATATTCTTACCATTATTCTACCGAAATCAACATTGAATCGAACTCGATTACTTCTAGTTTGATTCTCTATCACTATCTCTACAAGGTTCTCAGTGCTATTCAGAGTTATAGACTTCTTTGTAATCTATTAAGCGATAAAAGGTGTGATTGTAGCCTTGAAAATCAATCAAAAGTAAAAAGGTGTGATTGTAGCCTTGGTAAATCAATTGGGTAAACTTGTGGCCCGAAAATCAAGTATCTCTACCCAGAGGATAGAAATTCTGGAGGGTGTACCTCGTAGCTTTGAAACCGAGGGTGTAATTGTACAATTTCTTTTGAAAAGAAATCCGTACTTGTGTTGTGGGACTGGATGTAGGGTAACTCTGAATCAGTATAAAATCCGGTATGTTCTTTCCTTTACTGCTTTTATTTTATTTCTGCATCTGTGTTTGTTTCTGTGATCATATCTGTGTCTGTATATTGCATACATCAGTGTCTAAATTAACATAAAAAGAAAAAGATTTAGTAATTCTTTATTAACACTATTCACCCTCCCCCTCTAGTGTTAATCCTAGCCTTAAGATCCGTAATCCGCATTTCTCACACATACAACCAGATGACATGCAGGTGGTACGACATTACTGGTTGTAGAAGATGAGGAAGAACTATAAGGATTCCATGTCAGCAGTGAAGCATAAAGAGTAAAAGCCGAATTGGATAGGGACAATTGTATGGGAAGGGTGGCTGACACATTGGGATAATGACGAGGTGAAGGAAAGTGTACCAAACTTGTATTAATTATTTGATTTATATGGAAATATCAAAAAATATTTCTAAGTAAATAATGTATTAAATTTAAATGTACAGGTGGAGTTCGAAAGAAACTCTACAAATAGGAACAAAAATCCCGTCACTCTTCGAGGAGGGTCAAAGTCGTTCCTGCAATATCGTCAGGAGTTGGTAAATTTATTTAATGTGAATTGTAAATAATTATTGTGCCATTTATTTTTGAATATACAATAACAGTATATAATAATCAATTTCAAGAAGCTGAGGCAGAGGGTCTAGTGTCGTATATGGATTTTTTATCAATACTTATGCCGTCAAGCATGTAAATCTGTACGGGACAGTTTCATATACATGGCACGGCGATAAATTGAGAAAGAGCCATGTGAGCATATTTTAGTTCATGTACTCTTAGTAATTGTTTTAATTATTAAAGTATATTGAATTAAGATATCATGCTACTAATTTTAATGCATTTTTATTTGTTCATGCAGGCAAGGTTTATGGAACAACGTGATAAACTTCTGGAGGATAACGGTTGAGAGCAGCTGACGATGGATGAGGAGGACGTTATTTTAGAGTCAGTTATGGATCCACCATCACGGAATAGAAGCTATACCTTTAGCAATCAAGTGGTAATGAATAATATATTAATATATATCAATTTAATAATCTTTTAATTCTAAAGAACTTCATATCGCGTTAGTTTTAGTAATAAGTTTATGGATATAACAATTAACACATTATATTGTAGCATTGATAGCAAGAGTACGGACTAAATTAAATAAGTGTTGCAGGCCAGCAGATAGAGGAGAGCCAACCAAATGGCCAGAGCTGATATTGATTTAGCAGAGATCGAAGAGTTGAGAGCTAGGGTGGCGCATCTGCAAGAGCAGAACCATCGCCAGGCCATCAAGATGACACAGCTGTTGGATCGGCATATTTCTAAGTACATGCAGCAGTATGGTGGCCACTTTCCATCCTTAACTGGTTTGGGAGGTTCTGGAGCTAACTGACCGGAGTGATAGGTATGTTTTTTTTTGTTTTATGTCATTTTTTAGTAAGTTTTGATGATACATTGAGTTGGTGGAGTTGGATTTCAAATGTTGTGTATATTGTTTAATGATACATTGAGTTGGTAGATTTGGATTTGAAATGTTATGTGTATTATTTGATGATTCATTTGGTGGTAATAATTTTTACATTTGAGAGTTGATGGTGAGGAGTTGGTGAAGGATTGATGTCTATATTGTACAATTAGATGTATGTAAATTATGGTAGGGAAGTTTGGTTTGATTTTATATGAATTATGCTTGATTTATTTCTTTATGATATTTGATTATGTTTATACGGCTTGATTTAATATTGAATATCTGAGTTGGATATATGCTTGTTAGGTGGAATATATTGTGTTTATGGATTGCAGATGGAAGGCAAAAATACTGCAGAAATAATGAAAAACACAAGCAGAATTTTCAACAGCTCTCGATGGCCTACAGGGCAAAAAATCCCAACGGCTTGGGACGACAAATTTTCGACGGCTGTTGAAGGCTCCCAATGGATTTCGACATACACCGTGATCGCCCACGTGTCTTTCAATGGTCGTCTTAAGCCGTTGGACGGCTGTTTGCAGCTGTCAGAAAATCGACGACGGCCTGTGCTGGTAACCGTCAGAAATTCTGTTCAGCGACGGATTTTTTTGCAGTGGAATTTTCCAACGGCTTCCCATAACCGCCGATGATCATGAGCGGTCGAGAATTGCTCTGATTTCTATAGTGAATCATATATTATTTGTAGATTAGCACGAGGATTCTTTAAAGATTTTCAAATCTACATTTTTTAGGAAGAAAACGTAGGGATTGACGGTTTTCGGATTTGCGTGCAAAGCTTGGATTTTGGAGGATTTTGTGAGTGATTTATTATCGCTCACCTTATTATATATATATGTGTGTGTGTGTGTGTGTGTGTGTGTGTGTGTATACATGTTTTAGATCCATTTATAAAGTTAAAATTATGTTTTATGGCTGATTTAATACCATACCTATAGTAAAAACGTGAATAAACAGATTTTGGTTTTCAAGGCATGTTATTTGGATATATATTTGACTTGATATATGTTTGCATGTATTGTAGACACCTTGTATGATGATTGTTATGATTGATTATATGATTTACATGTTTGAATGTTATTTGTGTATGTATTGTGTTTATTTGTATGTTTATATGGTTGAAAAGGCTCATCGAAGCAAACAAGAGGTAGGAATCGTGAAATCAGAATTTGACGGATAAGCTCAAGGATGCTAGAAGTTGTATTGATGCATATGGAAGGCACATGGGTTGAAGAATGGAGCATAGCTATGAAATCAATGGAAAAATTAGAGTTTGGAGAAATCACAACATTTCTGTTTGGTGCTTGGTGTTTGGTGGTGGTCTGATTGGAGTCATGCTCGGTATTTTTATGGGTCAGACCCAGGAAAGAAAATTAGTTTAGTGCTTAAGGAAACTTGGTGTCCAAGAGGGGTTTACTGTAGGTCAAACCTAAGAAAGATTTTCTTTTTGATTCTCTTATGCCGATTGGAGTTGCGCTCTATATTTTCGAGGGTAAGACTCGAGCAAAATTTTCTGTTTGGTGCTCTTATGCTACTTAAAGTCATGCTCGGCATTTTTGTGGTTCAAATCAGAACACGATTTCTGTTCCCTTTTTTGTGCTTCTTGGAGTCATGGGATGGCTTGCTTGGGGTTGGCTCGGGTATAACCAAACAGAAAATGAAAGTTGGGGATTTTCGTCGTGACGCAGCGATACTTCGAGGATTTCTTTATGTCATGTTTTGGGGTTTCTAGGGGTGTTGTGGAAGGAAACTCTAAATGACTCAAAATGACCTTAGAACAAATGCGGTGATTAGTGAAGTGGGTAATGCTTCGACATGACGATGTCGATGACGATGATGGCTTTAGAACTTTGATACGATGGCTCTACAACTTACGATAAGTGTCTGGAGGAATTCTGAAGATGATGACTAACAATGCGAGTCATGACGGTGATCTACAAGGACAAATTAAATGATCGAGGCTTATGAGTAGGATTATTGTGTTCTGCTGCAGAGACAGCCATGATGGAATAATGATTGAGTACCATTATGGAGATGCATAGGATCATTGATAACTCAGAGGTTTCTAGTGTGCTTGTAAAGAAGAGGTATATGGGTAGCACCCATTTGGATTTGCAATCATGTCCAAATATTACGATAGAAGATTACCAAGGGTTTAATGGCTGTGAGCCTGGTTCCGACCATTTAGAATGGCATGGATTCGAGCACCAAGGAAGTTGGGATTTCGATTAAGTCCCTAGTCTATGATTGTGCCATACGAGTTATCATATATCCAACGCACGTGAGTGATAGTGAGGGTTGTTTGATGGATGTTATATTTGCTATGGTTGATTATCACTCTAAGGTGTCACACGATGTAAGTATTTTCTACCATATACCTAGACATTGGGCATTATAATTTGACTGTAATACAATTATATGGCTATAATAGTAGATTATCATATATCGACTGTTATGTGCTAACTCTTTGGATGCAGGGATATGTCGGATATGGTTGTACATACCATATGCCCTTATTTACTATATATGATTTTTATAGTATTTTTGAGATGATGTATCGCACACACCGGACCATTGTCTGATCCGAGATTTTATGCTTTGCTCTTATTATCTTGCATACTCTTAAATGAGTAGATTAAGGACTACGAGTCTGAATAGTGCACAGAGCTGTACGGAGTGATAGAGCTAGGGGTATGCCTTAGGGACAATTATGTAATTTGTTATATATATCTAACTCTTTGACTGATCTTTTTCAAATAAAATATATTTTGTTTCTATAACATACTTGATATAATGTGTTATATTAATTTAACTAAAATTATATTTAATAGAAAATCCATAAATAGTATATTTCGTGATAGTACTTACAAAGTGTTTTAACTGTGAGTAATCTATCACAATAAATGTGAATATACCATTTTAAATGTTCCTAATCAAGACGCATCAAGCCTAGATATCGATGTGTTTGTTGAGACTGGATATACAATTAAAGTATATTGACGTATCTGCATCGAGATGATGTATCGCTCACACCTAGTTTGGATTTGTTACCCATCTGAGTATAAGGTGTCGCGGATGAAGCCGTTATCTTTTAGCCTCTCCTCTTCTTCTTTGAGTGCGGCGGATCTCTCCGAACCCAGGCTGTGACATATCTGTTTTACAGGAATGCATATAGGATTTATATTTAATGCATGGCTCTCTATCTTCGGTGATATTCTACACATGTATGAGTGAGAAGCAAACACATCTAGATTTGTTGGGATAAAACCAACTAACTCTTAGAAACTCGAAAATGAACGTCGATGATGTTGTAGTCATCACCGAAATTATTTTCCAGCGATCGAAGAGCGTTCAGTGCTTTTATTCCTTTAAAATTCCTTTTAAATATTTCTAACTCAAAAATATTCTCCAAATAATATCACTATTATTTTCCAGACTTTTGAAAAATATTTCAAGACCAACGGGAATTAAATTCCCAAATTCCCAACCTTCAAACCCTTTTATCGAATTATATTTAAATATACTTCTAGAGTTTCAACTCATTTCAATTTATAAATCACATTTACAAATTCAAATTTTCATAATTTCATTTGGTTATATGAAATTCTTCCTTAACTGTTGACTATAATATCAACTTTAATCACCACAACAACAAATGATAATGGTTTAATATTATCATTTCCTAACAACCAAGCACACCATATATATAACTATAATAATTTATGAAAATTATTTCTTTACATATAAAAATAATATGGATAAAATTATTTCAGTTACTCCATTTCAAAACAATACCATGTCGAGTTGCTTTGTTCAAGTGTTTAGAGATCCCTATCAATAACGTTAATTGCTCGTATTGACCAGAATCCATAAGCCACTCAATAGATCAATCAACACAATATAAAACAATTTCATATTCGCTAACAATACACGCTCATATCTATTAATACACTCAAACTCATTCTAAGGTGCTGCTGACCCTGTCTCTAATGATTAACCTATCAAAGCCAGGGTTCTCGCTTAACCTTCAGCTCCGATACCACATGTCACAAATTGGATTTTTTGACGCTCGAAAGTTGACATCAATACGTCCACTGTATAGCATACCGAGTGATTGAGTGTCGAAAATGCCAGATCGTTGGAGGAAAAGAAAAAAGAGGTAGAAGAAGAACAAAAACAACAACACAGAATCTCACAATCACATTAGAACAATATATAATAGATAGTAACATGTCTTAATACAAAAAGAACTATAACTGTTATTTACACATTACATAATCAGAGTACAACACATCATTAACTCAATACTGGATAGTTATAATAACTTTCCCTCACAAGTGCTGAATATACAACCTACAATACACAGCGAAATAAAATCAAATACGTGTAATACATCTTTATCATCTAGCTCGTCTCCTGAGCTCCATAGCATCCTATCCTGTATCTGCAATACTCGGTCTGACCTGAGCATTGTAATAAAATAACACCCGAGTCAGTATGAAAAACCAATGTGAGAAAACACACTCAATTTGAATTACTAAAGTTATCAAAATCCTTTGAAGACAAAGGTATCTCGTAAGACCACACCATACATAAACACGACGGGTATTTACCTTACGATAACCAAAACATTTTATATCAAAACCATCTGATGTTATAATATTGTCTAGGTACAAATATTTATTCAAATAGCCAAAATTGTTACATTAGTTAAATTCCAGCATACTAGGCTCCACGATCAAAACCGTAAAGGCACGTATTGGAGAATGGATTCCATACAAATGACTAGGCACTAGGCTACCACCTATCACAGTACACATCTAGACAAATGTACCGAAGACCACACCGGGATCCCTTGCAACACAAGACCAGATACCCCTAACCTGGATAGTATCGAATATGTTATCACTTCGGGTGTTCCCAACTATGCTGAGTTCTTCCGTGCACCGAAATAATAGTATCCGAGGGTATTTTGAAAGGTAATAAACATACCCTAATTGAGTACGACCCACTTAGCCTTGCTGCATCTCCCCTGATTTTAAACCATTCCCAATTGATGAGGCTTCAGGCTACGATTACCTTTTAAGGAATTTATACTTGGAATACTCATTGTCCTCCCATGACAATGTACTGATAGCATTCATCCATACAAGTCCGTTCTGGGTCTGAACGAAACCAAATGCACTATTCCTACTATATCCATTTTAGGATCATCCTCAAGATTAATAGCTATTAGCCCTTGCACATTACTGCTCCATCTTCGATTTCGTGCTCTTGTCTTCACTTCGAAAATGTACTCGTTGGATCGAATTGGTTTTTGGATAAATTATCTGATTTTGTCTCTTCGAAACAACGTTCGATATTTCCGGTAAACTCAACCGTGGTTCTTTAAGAAGTAAACAGACAAAAATAAGATCGAAGATCACCTCCTAAGCGTTAGTGGATGGATTTCTTTATCATCTTCCTAGGAGAATAAAACGAGTTTGTACGTACAGTATAGCACCTCCGACAGCAACTGTACCATATAATTTCCGTGTTTCTCCTAGATATTTCCAAAGTTATGTTTCGGGTCTAGATTTGATAATCTGTTATTTAACTATCAAATAAACAATCATTCAGCAAAATATTTCATTTCTCACTGAAAAACACTAAGTCGCATTTAATTTAAATTTTAAATAAATTAAATCTCTTTACCAAACATGTATATATACTTATCTCGCCGGAATGGGTATATTCACAAATCATTTCTTTCAAAATACTTGAACTTTTAAAAATAAGTACGGAAAGCACCATGCGGTATCGACCATGGATTCGCAGCTTAATGATTATGTCTCTGTCCCAGAGAAATCCAAAGTTAACTGCAGGCAATCTCTGCCTTCGATTTAGCATGAAAGTATACCATTACTTTCTGAAAACATTATTTAATAATTTTCTCAAAATAATACTCATAAAATTTGTATATGAATTCCCTAATTAAACTTAGGCAAATACTCTTTCATAAAAGTTACTATATAAACAATATTAACATTGAATAATTTATCCTTTGAAAATAATAATACTGACTATTTTTTTAATAATAATAAATCTTTAACAAATCATTATAAGGTAACGTAATTAATAATTAAATATAATTTGAAAATTTTGAAACAACTAATAATTAATTTTATGGAATATTTTAAACATTTTTTAAATTACCTAGTTAATATTTTAAAATCCTCCTTTCAAATAACCCTAGTTCTCGATAAAAATATAGTTTTTTCGATTCCAATATAACCAATCTAATACTTATAAATCTCTCTCGATTTATCACCAAATAATTTATGTTTTCAATTTCATAAATTCCTTTTCCACATTTTCGAAAAAAAAACCTATCTTTTCTTTTTAAACCAATTTACTCACCCCACAACAAATTCTCGCCGTGAATTTATAACTTTAATTTATCAAGTGGTTATTCATTTTACTTTAAAAAACCTTGTTTATAAACCCCATAATCTCATCATCCGTTTACAACTGTTCACTTCTCTTAAATCCATCGTAAATTGATTTCTAAATTAATTTCCATTTATAAATCAATTTCTTAAATAACCCAAACAAAATGCTGAAACAAAGCCAAATCTCGATTTACTTTATTTTGTATTTAGAATCTTAATTAAGATTCAGTATGACCAATCTGATATTTATTTCCAATTTCATTTTTTCCCAATCTATTGAAAACTTGATTTTAAAACTTTTTTAATCTTAAACAAGAATCAATTAAGGATTATTTTTTAAAATCCTTTATATACAATATTTTCAAAATCTCTATTACAGTATCCTACAATAGTAAGAACAATCTAAAGTCAAACTATTTATTTTATCCAAATTCATTTCTTTTAATTAATCCAAAAATTCACTTTAAATATTTCACTTCCAAATTTCTTTTTATTTTCTTTCCTAATTCAAAACATATATTTTAGGTATTTAAAAATACTAAAATCGAGGCCAAAACTACCATGGCATCCAATAAATTCAAATCACATCATAATCTCCCACAGATTATTCAAACAGATCATATATCAATATATATGAAATTTAATACAACATTCTGAGGAATCTAGTTGGATCCCTCCAACTAGTTTCCCTTCATCCACAGATGTTAATACAAGATAAAAAATACCAATCCCACTTCGAGGGGGATATCACGGTATATAGGGTCATCCGCTATTATGCGGGACACGTAAGGTCTTATCTGCTAAAATATGCGGGAACAATCAATCCAACTATATATATATATATTACTATATATAATATCACATTCAACTAATAATAATTTATCAATTCAATTAATCAATCAATAATTAGTTTTAACTATTTAAAAATAATGCCAGTCATCCAAATGAGTGAGATTTACTCACTTTGATTTTTTGTTGTCGCTAGGACATTTCGGTTTGGAACTTCCAATTTTAGCCCAATTTTCGACCGTCTCCAAATTCATCCAAACTAGTTTCATTTCAAAGCTCTCATCATCATGATCGCAACGCAAAAAGTCTCGTCCTAAACGGACCTCGCATAAAAAAAATTAAATTCGTCGATAGTATAATTAAATTAAACACACATTATTATTATTATTATTTAAATAAAACCCGTACCATTGTAAATTGGCCCTACCCACTCTAACCCTGCTTCCCCAAATCCTTCATTCGCCTTTACACCGTGCACGTTTTAAACTGATAGAAGCAATTTCTATTGATACACGAAGATTTTGATCAATGACAATGTGCTTCAAAAGGAAGAGATATGTGCAAAGTTAAAGAAAGATCGATGAAGACCAAACAAACTTAAGTATTATTTTTTATATAGGTCTTAGTCCAGATTTATTGTTAAAATCTATCCTCAAGAGGCTTGCACGAACACTAGAAATTTTTTTTCATTTTTATTTATGCTTTCACTGTGCATATTTTATAAGTTCAGTCGACTGAACAGGAATATCCAGTCGACTGAAACTAGTACAAATATATAAACATGCACAGTTTCAGTCGACTGAATTTCCTGTACAGTCGACTGAATTTGTTCCCGAAAATTTTACTTCATATTTTCAGTTGACTGAATTCCCTACTCAGTCGACTGAATTTGAACCTGCGAATTTTCTCTGAAAAGACTCCTTCTTCCTCCCAAGAGTTGCAACCATTCTCCAATGGAAATGGAAGCATCTCTTGTTTGCAACCTTTGACAACAAATGCACCTCTTCTACAAGTATATATACATGATTCTAACATCATTTAATTCACCGAATTCTCTTGCTTTAATCTTACTATTTTCTTGATCACATTCTCTAAATATTCTCAAAGCAATCACCAATCTATTGCTTGAATCACAGTTTTGTTTATAACATTCTTTTGATTCATAGCCATTCACATTTCCTAAATCTTCACAAACACATTGCATACTCTCGAGGATAAGATTATAGGAATATTGTACTATATTAGACTCATTAGTGTTGACAAGAACACAACAAGTCGAATATTGTTTTTTAGTAATTGGGTTGAAGTCCTCTTCGGTAGTTGAGGCAAGAAATCCCGTTCGGTTGTTCGGGTAAGTTGTAAACCTATTCCTCTGGGTAAAGTGAGGGTGTTAGTTAGTGAAATTCCTATGTGAGGCTTAGGGACTGGACGTAGGACTAGAGGTCCGAACCAATATAAAGTCTTGGTATCTACTTTACTTATTGCTTATCGTTATTTATCTATATCATTCCGCTATTCCATATTATACGATCCTACCGCCTAGCTCCCTCTTTCAATTGGTATTAGAGCAAGGCCATCCTATTACCATAACACCGTTATTAGACATATTGATAATATGGAAAATAATGCAAGTACAAGCACAACATCTGCCTATAGTTCTACATTTGCGGAAGGACAATCTACCCAAAGACCTCCTCTATTCAATGGACTAAACTATAACTATTGGGCTACAAGGATGAGAATTTATTTGCAAGCAACAAGTTTCGAAGCCTGGAATGCTACTCAAGCAGAGTTTGTTGTACCCACGACCGATTATCCTACATGGACACAAACTCAGAAGAATGAAGCTAGTGCAAATGCCAAAGCTATGAATATGCTATTTTGCGCCCTGGATAGAAATGAATTCAACCGTGTTAACATATGTACTACTGCATATCAGATATGGGAAACACTTAAAGTCATACATGAAGGCACAAACAAGGTTAAACAAACAAAGATATCCATGCTGAAGAATCAATTCCAAAACTTTAGAATGCGACAAAATGAATCCATCAATGACATGTACTCAAGATTTCAAGACATTCATCATGCTCTAATCGGCTAGGAGAAAGATACACGGATTTTGACATTGTGTCTAAAGTTCTAAATTCACTCACTGATGAATGGGAGAGAAAAGTACTAGCAATCGAGGAAGCAAATGATCTATCTACAATGAAACCAGAAGAATTGACTGGAAATCTTAAGTCGTATGAAGTAAATATGCAAGCTAAGATAGATCAAGCTCAAGAAAGAAAGAATGTTGCTTTTCATGTGGAAAAGGAAGAATTAGAGTCTGAAGATGAGGATCTAGCATTTATAGCCAAAAATTTCAAGAAATTCTTAAAGTATAGAAAAGGAAACAAAAACGGATTCAAAAAGAATTTCTCGAACAAACCTTCATCCTCAAATATAGAATGCTTCAATTGTCACAAGAAAGGACACATGCAAAAAGATTGTCAAGAACAAATGAAGGAAAATCAGAAAAGCTTCAACAACAAAAACAAGAAGGATAAATTCGAAAAGAAGGCATTTTCTATAACATGGGACGATTCAGATTCATCTTCATCCGAAAATGATAGAGATAGCGACAATGAATAGGCAAATGTATGCTTCATGGCTCAAGATTCTGAGGTAAGTAATTTAACTTTCGATGATTTAATTGAAGTAAACACTGAACTTTTAAGCAAAATAAAAATTCTTAAAAAGAAAATTAAGGAAATTCGTGAAAATCAAAACAAAGCTGAGTTTGAGAGAGATATGTTAAATGATGAAAAGAAAATTCTTGAAGAAGAACTTGAAAAAGTTCAAGAATCTTATTCAAATTTGGAAACTCAATTATCACTTTTAAGTCAAGACATTGAAACTCAAAAGAAAAAGAATGATGTACTTGTTTTTGAAAATAACGAGTTAAAAATTAAGATTAAACATGTTGAATTAGAAAATAATAGTCTACAAGATAAATTAGATGATATCACTAAAAATGTTTCTAATTTTAACAAAGGAAGAGAAAATTTATCTAAGATATTAGAAAATTCTCCAACATCTTCAAACAAACAAGGTTTAGGTTATAAAAAAGAGTCAAAAATTCCTAATAAGAAAAATATAAAACTTAACAGGAATGTTGATTCAAAACAACAAATATTGCTAAAGAAACCTATTAAAACAAAAGTAGAAAACAATGTAGTTAAAATTTGGGTACCAAAGACTAACAACGTATTAATAAGAAATAAATATATTAAAACATTTATGGATAATGTTCATCATAATGAAAACTATATTTATAAAAAGGATACCAAACCAAATTGAGTTTGGTTTCCTAAACTCTAACTTTTTAGGACCCTACTAAAAGGTGGGTACCAATAATTTCATATTATTTTCAGGTCCCACTCAAAAAGAAGAAGTGGATATTAGATAGTGGTTGTTCAAAACACATGACCGGAGACAAAGATATGCTTACAAACATCACATACTTTGATTCTAGCTCGGTTACATTCGGAGACAATTCAAAAGGCTATATCATTGGCAAAGGAGATGTGAACAATTACGGTACATCAAATTTACCTTTTATAACAAATGTTTCATTAGTTGAAAATTTAAAACATAATCTACTTAGCATAAGTCAACTGTGTGACAAAGATTTTAAAATAACTTTCTCGGATAATAAATGTAGTATTTTTGATCAAAACCAAAATCTTGTTTTTGAAGGAAATTGAGATAGAAATATATATGTTCTAAATATGAATATTAATCATAATACAAGTATGTGTTTACTAGCCAAAGAAAATGATCCTTGGTTATGGCACAAAAGATTTTGTCATATAAATTTTAAACTATTAGAAAACTTTCTAAAAATGAATTAGTAAGAGGTTTATACAAAATAAACTTTAAAATAAATAATCTTTGTGATGATTGTCAAAAAGGAAAATTAACGAAATCATCTTTCAAATCTAAGAAAAATATTTCGACTTTACAACCATTAGAATTATTACATATGGATTTATTTGGACCAACACAAGTTCAATCCATTAATCATAATCGATACGTATTTGTAACAGTTGATGATTTTTCAAGATATACATGGACTATTTTTGTGAAAAATAAAAGTGACACTTTTGAGCGTTTTAAAACATTTGTCAAAAGAATTCAAAACACTAAAGATTTGAAAATTAAAATTATTCGAAGCGATCATGGAGGCGAATTCGAAAATGAAGATTTTGAAACTTTTTGAAAAAAGAAAGGAATAAATCATAACTTTTCATTTCTTAGAACTCCTCAACAAAATGGAGTTGTAGAAAGAAAGAATAGAACATTACAAGAATGCGCAAGAACATTATTAAATGGATGTTCTCTACCAAAACATTTTTGGGCAGAAGCCGTTGCTACTGCATGATATGTATTAAATAGAATATCAATTAGACCATTAACTAAAAATACTTCTTATGAACTATTTAATAATAAAAAGACAAATATATCTTATTTTAAAATATTTGGATCAAAATGTTTCATTTTAAATACAATAGATCAACTAGGAAAATTCGATCCAAAAGCTGACGAAGGAATTTTCGTAGGATACTCAGAACGAAGTAAAGCATATCGTGTATTTAATAAATGAACAAACATAATTGAAGAAACTTTGCATATATCTTTTGATGAAAATTTTAATAAAAATTTTAATATAAAAGATGATGAAGAATTGATAAATATAGAAGAAACAAATCTTGAAAATAATAATAATGAACTAAGATCTCCTCCTAGAATATTACGAGATCATCCAACTCAAAATATAATAGGAGAAATAAATTCTCAAGTTAAAACTAGAAATCAACTAAATAAATGGGTCATGTAGCCTTCATTTCATCAATAGAACCTAAAAATCCTAAAGAAGATTCAACAGATGATTATTGGATTATTGCAATGCAAGAAGAATTAAATCAATTTGAACGTAACAATGTTTGGGAATTAGTTCCCCGTCCTAAAAATCAATCAGTAATTGGAACAAAATGGATTTACAAAAATAAAGTAGACGAACAAGGTAATATAACAAGGAATAAAGCAAGACTAATAGCACAAGGGTACAATCAAGAAGAAGGTATTGATTTTGAAGAAATTTTTGCTCTCGTTGCAAGACTTGAAGCAATACGTATACTATTAGCCTTTGCATGTTTTCACAATTTTAAACTTTATCAAATGGATGTTAAAAGTGCATTTTTAAATGGTTTTATTAAAGAAAATGTATATGTAGAACAACCTCCTTTATTTATACATGAAAAATATCCGGATCATGTATTTAAATTAAAGAAAGCACTATATGGTCTTAAAAAAGCACCTCGTGCTTGGTATAAAAGACTTAAAAGTTATTTATTAAATTCGGGATTTAAAATTGGAAAAGTAGATCAAACGCTTTTTATTAAAAATACTACCAAAGATATTTTAATAATTCAAATATACGTAGACGATATTATTTTTGGTTCAACAAATGAAAATTTATGTAAAGAATTTTCAAATATAATGACTAAAAAGTTCGAAATGTCTCATATGGGAGAACTATTATATTTTCTTGGACTTCAAATCAAACAATTAAAAAATGGAATTTTTATAAACCAAGAAAAGTATTGTGCTAATTTAATTAAACGATTCGGAATGGAAAACACTTCCGCTAAACCTACTCCTATGAGTACCACTACACATCTTGATCAAGACGAAAATGGCAAAAGTGTAGATCAAAAATTGTTTAGAAGTATGATAGGTTCCTTACTTTACTTAACCGCTAGTAGACCTGACATATTGATGAGTGTTTGTTTATGTGCACGTTTTCAATCCGATCCTAAAGAATCACACTTAAGAGCGGTAAAACGAATTATGCGATATCTTAACAACACTAAAGATTTCGGTCTTTTCTATCCAAAGGAGTGTTCATTTGAGTTAGTATCATTCAGTGATGCTGATTTTGGTGGATCTCGAATAGATAGAAAAAGTACAAGTGCTACTTGCCATTTCATTGGAAAATCACTTGTATCTTGGTTTAGTAAGAAACAAAATTGTGTCTCGCTTTCCACCTGCGAAGCAGAGTATATATCAGCTGCTTTAGCTTGCACTCAAGTTATATACATGCAACAAACATTTAAAGATTTTAATATAAATTTAACAAATTCTACAATATACTGTGATAATACAAGTACAATAAACTTATCTAAAAATCCGGTTCATCAATCTCATACAAAACATATAGATATTCGTCACCATTTTCTACGTGGCAATATCGAAAAAAGGAATAATTAATTTAGAACATATTTCTACCGAAAATCAAATTGCCGATATATTTAGTAAACCTCTATTAGAAAACTCCTTCATAAAATTACGACGAGAGTTAGGAATAATGTCTTTTAAAGATATCATATAGAGAAAATTAGAAAAATCTACAAAATTCAGTCGACTAACACTACATGCTCAATCGACTGAATAAAGAAAAAAAAAATGAGATTTTCAATTTTTTTTTTGAATATGTTACATAATATATTATAAAATAACAGTTATTTGTACACCATACATTTTTAACTAAATTATGGTAACCATTAAATCATTAAGTGGATGAAAAACTTTAAAGAATTATAACCACTATATATTTAGAAAATTCCTACTATAAATATATCTTAAAAATATTACTTTTTCACAACTCATTCTCATAAATAAAAGCTTGAAAAATTCATTATAAAAATGTCGTCCAACAACTCTCTTTCCCCGATCAACATCACCTCTCCAGTCGATAACACTCCAACATCTCCAAAACTTCCCACTCCAACACCGACACATGAGCCAGTTTACAAATGGAACAATTATCATACTGGCTACACACCAGAATCCAAGAAAGCGAAACGCAGACTCTTTATTTCTCCAGACACAAAAAGAAAGATTGACGAAATTCATCACTTTCAACAACAACAAATAGATCTTCAACGAGAATTATACTTCGAACAAAAGTTACGGCTAGACGATCAAGCTTCCTAGAGAAAATCGGTTTACGCTTTTGTGGATCAAAAAAGAACGAAGTGGTACCTCGCCCCGTTAGTTCACATGATCCGTCTTCATCTTACCGTACACCAGTCGATCCTGTGAATCCTTGGATGTCTCCTAAGACTCCTCAATATAGTCCAAATTCATGGGATATAAATTATATGAAGAATGAAGGGAAAAAGAATCCAACTCCATCCCCTAAGAAATAGTTAGTTTTGAAATCTATTCATAGTATTACATCTATATAATTGTAATTATTTCCTTGAATAAAGAGTTTACCTTCAAAATTAACAAACAACAACAAAATACACGAACCAATCGACTGAAACCCCCTGTTCAGTCGACTGGACTTAAGGCAGAAAGCAAAAATTTTTATACTTCAGTCGACTGAATCCTCTACACAGTCGACTGAAATACTAATAGAAACTTTCAGGCAAACATTCAGTCGACTAAAAACCCTGTTCAGTTGACTGAATTCAACGCAGAAAATTTTCGCCCTTCAATTCAATCGACTGAACAGTGTATTCAGTCGACTGAACGCTAATTCCCAGGCAACTTTCCCCTTTTAACCACCAATTTTTACCCTATCCATTCAATTTTTACTTCCCAAAACAGTTTTCTTCCCCAATTATTTTCGAAACCCTAGCCCCTAATTCCTCAAAATCCACTCAAATCTCACCCAAATGGCACCAAAGAGATCAAGAGCTTCCTCTTCTTCATCCTCCGAGCCAATTGATGCTCAAATAGCACAATAGCTTTACGATGGAGTCGCTGTCACTAGATGGAATAAGATGAAGAATTCCCGTATTTTCGAGCATTCCTTCGTTGATTTCCAAAGCTTTCAAACCTACAACATCCAAGCATTAACCGATCAAGCAGGTTTAACTTCTCTTTTGGATTTGAAAAGAAAGCACCATTACTGCTTCGACATCTCGCGGCAAACGTCTGGCACCTACGTTTACATGGACGACATTCGAAGAGCAAACAAGTAGCAGCGCAAGCGGAGCTAGTTTTGGCCAAGGAGGAAGAGCGTACAGACCACCAACAGGAGAACCCGTCATACGTGAACCAACAGGAGGAAGAGAAGGTTCATATGACTGGGATAAAGATGAGTAATTTTAGTATGGTTTGATGTTTATTTATAACTTTCTTATGGCTTGTATAAATAGCCATTTTGTTCTTGTTCGACGCAACATTTTTAACCTTTTTAAACCATGTTTATGCAAATTTTCTATTCTTTATGCTTCAATGATTGTTTTGATTAAATATTTCTATTGTTAGTTCTTCCTTTTTGTCGATGACAAAGGGGGAGAAAATCTATGGTACTAACTTTGTTTTGTAGGAAAGATAGTGCATACATTCAGAGGGAGAAAATTAGTAAATACATCTCTAGAATAAATCAGTATTGTCATCAATCAAAAAGGGGGAGAATGTTGATACGCGAAGATTTTGATCAATGATAATGTGCTTCAAAAGGAAGAGATACGTGCAAAGCTAAAGAAAGATCGATGAAGACCAAACAAACTTAAGTATAATTTTTTATATAGGTCTTAATCTAGATTTATTGTTAAAATCTATCCTCAAGAGGCTTGCACGAACACTAGAAAACATTTTTCATTTTTATTTAAGCTTTCACTGTGCATATTTTATAAGTTCAGTTGACTGAACAGGAATATCCAGTCGACTGAAACTAGTACAAATATATAAACATGCACAGTTTCAGTCGACTGAATTTCCTGTATAGTCGACTGAATTTGTTCCCGAAAATTTTACTTCATATTTTCAGTTGACTGAATTCCCTGCTCAGTCGACTGAATTTGAACCTGCGAATTTTCTCTGAAAAGACACCTTCTTCCTCCCAAGAGTTGCAACCATTCTCCAATGGAAATGGAAGCATCTCTTGTTTGCAACCTTTGACAACAAATGCACCTCTTCTACAAGTATATATA
Source organism: Allium cepa (assembly GCA_030765085.1). Taxonomy (NCBI): domain Eukaryota; kingdom Viridiplantae; phylum Streptophyta; class Magnoliopsida; order Asparagales; family Amaryllidaceae; genus Allium; species Allium cepa. The sequence continues at coordinate 820,426,474 of CM060929.1, forward strand.
CATGATTCTAACATCATTTAATTCACCGAATTCTCTTGCTTTAATCTTACTATTTTCTTGATCATATTCTCTAAATATTCTCAAAGCAATCACCAATCTATTGCTTGAATCACCGTTTTGTTTATAACATTCTTTTGATTCATAGCAATTCACATTTCCTAAATTCTCACAAACACATTGCATACTCTCGAGGATAAGATTATATGAATATTATACTACATTAACTCATTAGTGTTGACAAGAACACAACAAGTCGAATATTGTTTTTTAGTAATTGGGTTGAAGTCCTCTTCGGTAGTTGAGGCAAGAAATCCCGTTCGGTTGTTCGGGTAAGTTGTAAACCTATTCCTCCGGGTAAAGTGGGTGTTAGTTAGTGAAATTCCTAAGTGAAGCTTAGGGACTAGACGTAGGACTAGAGGACCGAACCAGTATAAAGTCTTGGTGTCTACTTTACTTATTGCTTATCGTTATTTATCTATATCATTCCGCTATTCCATATTATACGATCCTACCGCATAGCTCCCTCTTTCTATTTCTCCATGAAAACAACCATCGACTTCGCCATTCAAGTCGCCATCACCCTCTCCACCATCTAGTCCCTTTAGCTTGAAACCTAGACTCCCCAAGTGAAACGCGATGTGCAGGAACCTCCTCCCTATAGCATAAAGACTTGGCGATCAAGACATCATCGCGCAACGCCAATTCATGGCCGTAGGTGTGCCTCAACTTGGCGAACTCAAATACACCGTCCCTACTCGATCAAAGCTTGCATCGTAAACCATCGCCAACTCTAGCCTTGCCAAACGTAAATCCCAAACTGTTGATCACCATAAAATGATGCCGCAACCCACTCGAGCATACCAGAATGAAGCTCGAGCCAAAGTATGATTTTTAAAACAAGTCTGGAGAATTTTAAATTAGTATTTTGTGAGGAAAAATATTTTTGAAGCAATCAACCATTTTTTTCTTCCTTTCACTATTCGGCTGTGTGTTTTAAAGAGGGAGAGAGGGAAATGTAATTTTAAAATGGAGGTAGCGTGTAGGATGTTGTGTACAATGGTTTGAAAAGAAGGAAAAGAAGCCGATGTGAACAAAAGTCAAGTCAACATATAAATATATTATTTAAAATTTCAAATTATCTCGATTACGCAACTTAAAATCTCAAACCCCTATCGAGGTGTGCTGCTAGGCATTTATAATGTTATACCCCTATTTCGAATGTAATGGAAAAGGTTTTGAGTCCTAATTCGATCGTATGTAGAAGATAGCTTTTTGAACCAAATTATTGTATTGAATTTTCGATATTAATTTCAACGCGTTTATATCCCCGACGACTAAATGATAACTCCAAATGCTATGAAATTAGAAATCTGATAATAATACACTATTACGGATCCAATAGAAGTAGTTTCGTCAAATTCCGAGACTGTACCTCGAAAGGCTATTTTTACTTGTCAATTTATACAAGTTATTTTCAAAATTGAGTAAATCGCTTTTATATCCAATATAAAAGTTCTATTACCTTCATTCTTATTAATATAAATTAAAAAACCTTCAAATTATTTTTATTAAGCCAAAAACTCAAGATTCATTGTTTAACTAATTTTCAATTTTTAAATTCTGTAATTAATTTATCCAATAAATCGTTATATTTGAAATCCAAGTTAAAAAAATTAACATTTGAATATTTAAAATCAATTAAATATTCCGATTTCAAATATTCAAAATTCTGGGTTATTACATTTACTAACTCGGAATTAGGCAAAACTTCGACCGATGAACTCCCACTAAATTACGGACAATATGATACACTCGGATACTTCATCTTGTGAACGCATACTATAGTTCTCCATGGTGATTAACAGTTGCACTTAGAAAATAACAAGCTATATCCCCATATGTTTGAATAGTATTTCTCTGTGAGATGTGAAAGGGTATATTTGGAATTTCAAAAAGGCATCGATTAAATCTATTCAATGAATTCTCTTTATTATTAGTAAAGATATACATATTTAAATATAATAATTACAATTTTGCTACTATAATTTATACATATATATGTATATGTGTAAAATGATTTAAAAAAATTATATTATATATATAAATATATACATATATATAAAATATTTAATGCAATAGTATATAGATATAAGTCATTAATATTTTTACATATAAGTTATACATACACACACATATATATTTACATAGTTTTTAATATTTATATAAATAATAAGTTTACATGCATACATATATTTGGACAACATTTAATATATATAGGGTGAGCTAACATGTCCGTTGCGTTGTAAATCGCAACATTTATATATGGGCATGTTATATGCATGGATTATTATGTTACATATGTACATACATACATTTATGTGTACGATACATATATTTACTTTTATATTTAATTGAATATACATTAAATAAAATTATATATAATTTATAAACCTAAATAAAATAAAAAAATTTATTTAAATAAAGTTTTGAAATATTCTAAATAAATCTGACTTCATAGACCCAATATAGAACCAATATGGTAAATTTTTTGAAATTCACTCGTAATTTCCGCTGCGAGCTGGCCCGATTCCTGCATAGAGTACGAGTTGGAGGCTACGCTTTCATGTATCTATAATTGGAGCTTATATTCCATTGTGCAGTGCTGTGGAGCTATACCGGTACTCGTATTACTTTAGAGATGGTTTGGTGTTTATTTTGGAGATTTTGGATGCGTAACTCTATTATTTTGTTTTTTTGTATACTTTGTGAACCCGTTGCACTTTAATGTCCTTATTTATGGTTCATTTGATTATATCACAGTCTTGCCTATTTTATATCTATGTTATTATATTATGTTTTAACTATGTGCCGTCAGTGCTCTATTGGTTCCATGTTTGGATTTTCTTTACTTGTCGCCCTTGGCCATCGCTTTACATCGGCCAGGTACCTCCACGACGCACTCTACATGTACATTGGGTACTAGAGGAGTTGTCGTCACATTTAGTATTAGAGCTTCGGTTGCATAAACGACCTAAGTTGTTACATGGATTCGTTAGAGATAACGAAGGAGCTATCACCTTAGAATGGATCGAGCGATATATGAGAGAGCATACTTGTTATATTTTGATTTTAAAAAACATGTAGTATTATATGATAGTAAGTCGCATTGCATATATGAGTACCATTGATACTATTTTTCTCTATGAGAGACTGGTCATTCTTATTATAGTTTGTAAGAATGGACAAGCATACTAGGAATTATGCGTCGGAAGCTAAGGGTGGTAGGGTCATCGGGACAGTTAATGACCCCGAAGTGCATGCCGCGTTCATCCGTATGATGGCGAGCGTAATGCAAGCAACACAAATAGGAGCTAGTGGATAGTGGTGCTTAAATGAAAGCGCAATAGGTTGTTCCTCAAGAAGAAGCTAAACCGCAAGTAAGCGGAAGTAGCAAGAGAATAAGGGACAACAAAGGTGGGAAACAGTCCTAGAGGAAAGGTGACCAAAAGAAAGTCTAGTGGGTGCCAGGTGCTTTAATTGCAATAAGAGGGGTCATATTAGTGAGGACCGTAAGGACCTAAGAGGTGGTGAAAGGAAGTGCTTCAACTATGGTAGGATTGGGCACATTAAGATAGATTGCCAAGAGTCGGTTAAGGAGGCATAGCCCCAAATAAAGAATGGTCCGAGGAAGGGCAACTGGAAGTTTATTTGCTATGATTGTGGAGAGAAGGGCCATATTGCTAAAGATTACAAGGCAAATGGAAAGAAGTGCTACAATTGCAGCAATCTTGGGCATATCAAGAAGGATTGTCAAGAACTGCCAAGAAACAAACAGGTTGAGTCTACTTAAACTTTAAGCGCTGTCCCAGCTTCATCGACTTCTCTATAGATGAAGGAGAAGGAGAAGAGTGTCATTATACATGGTATGTAATCTATTTTTCGATGTACATGCATGTGTTTTATTCGATATCGGGTGTTCACATTCGTACATATCTAGTGATTTGGTATACAAACTGAGATTAAGACCCGAGATAGTTGACCGACATTTAATTAGCAGCAAACCCTGCTAGGGGATCAGCCAGGCTGTGCATGGTTTGTTGAGACTTAGCCTTATCGAGTCATGGATGTTTACTTGTTTGTGATTGCCTTGTTTTGGGTTTCATAGGTTCAATATTATTCTGGAGATAGACTGGCTGAGGAGGTACAAAATAATGGGGGATTATGAGAGGTTGTAAGTGACATTGAGGATGGACGATGGGCATAGATTGGAGATAGACTGCCTACCTGATGATTAAGTGATGGTTATTTTTTTTTATTTGCTCGAGATCCCTCACAGCGAGTTGTCATCTGTGCCTATAGCAAGAGAGTATCTGGACCTATTCGAGGAGGTGACCAGATTACCACCACTTAAAGAGATCAAGTTCCATATTGATTTGGTGAAGGATGCCGAACTAATTATTATGCCATTGAGGACTATGACACCAAAGCAGTAAAAGGAATTGGAGGTGTAAGTGAATGACCTATTGTAATTAGGGTTCATTCGGTGGGAAATATTTGAGTGGGGAGCACCTGTAGTATTTGCCTCTAAGTTAGACGACTCTTTAAGATTTTGTGTAGATTACCATAAGCTAAATAAGATAACAAAGTGGTACAAGCTTTCGCTCTTGCATATTGATGGCTTGTTCAATCAACTTTATGGTGCTAGGGTATTCTGTTAGTTGGACCTTACGAAAGGATTTCATCAACTGAGAGTAGTGAAGAACAATGTGTCGATCATAGCATTCTATACGATCTTTGGATTTTATGAGTGGTTGGTTATACCATCTGGGCAAACCAACACATTGGCATACTTTGTTGATCTAATTAACTATGTTTTTAAGGATCTTCTAAGTATGTTTGTACTTGTGTTCATGGATGATATCATTGTTTATTTGAGGATGAAGGAAGAACACAAGGAGCGTTTGAGGATTGTGCTCAAGTATTGAGGTTGCACCGACCGAAGGGGAAGCTTTAGAAGTGTCACTTTTAGAGGAGTGAAGTGCGATTTTTGGGTCAAAGTAGGGTATTGCTATAAATCCCATAAAGGTAGCAGCCCATATAGGACTGGAATTGACCCAAGATTGCTACAAATGTGATAAGTTTCCTTGCTTAGCAGGATACTATATACGTTTTATCAAGGACTTCTCTAAGGTAGTAGACTTGTTACTAGAGTGGGAAGGAAGAGCAGACAGTACACATAAATGCCTATGGTACTAGACTTGGTGCGGTGTTGATGCAGAGGGGTATGGTTGTCGCCTACGCTAGCCGACAGCTGATACCGCACAAGATGAAGTATCTGATTCACCATTTGGAGTTGGTGGAGATAGTATTCATTTTGAAGATATGGGGAGATTATTTGCTTGGATAGAGGTTCGAGTTGTATATGGACCATAAGTCATTAAAATATTTATTCTCCCAGAAAGCTCTTAACCTTCGTCAGCGGCGACGATTAGAGTTCCAAGCCTCCTATGGCTTTGGCATTTCCTATACGCCTGGTAAGGGAAATGCAGTCGCCGATGCTTTGAGTAGAAGACATGCCAGCTAGGGAGGATGTTCCTAAAGTGGCACCAGTTGGAATTTATCATTGGCTATGACTTTAGACCTTGATGTGAGCTAAAGTCATAAGTGTTAGCTAGCCTGATGATCAGACCTACCTTGGTTGAGTGAATTGGTACTAGTCAGAGATAAGATGCTAGACTAGCCGAGATCATGGAGAAGATAGAGGAAGGGGTAGAGTCTGAGGAGATAAAGTAGTACGGGATCGACCATGAAGGTTGGCTCTGTAAGGATCGAAGATTTTTATTTCTAATCTTGATGAGTTAAGGGATGAGGTGTTATGCGAGTGCCATCATTCGAGATTAACTATACATCTCGAAGGCAATGAAAATGTACAGTGATATGATATAGAGATTTTATTGGGAAGGGGTGAAGAAGGACGTTGGCTCATTCATCTCGAAGTGCATGAATTATCAGTTGGTAAAAGCATAGTAGAAGAAGCTAAGTGGTTTACCGCAACTGCCCAAGATTCCTGAATGTAAATGAGAACAATTTTCGATGGATTTCATTGATGGATTACCAAGGAGCAAACGAAGTACGAGGGCATTTGGCTCATAGTCGATAGATTGACGAAGAGTGCTCTATTCATACCCTTCAATTCTAGTAGAACGACATCCAAATTTGTCGAGTTGTATGGATTATCTAATTCCATGGTGTATCGAAGAGCATTATGGACGATTGAGACCCTTTGTCCACTATCGGGTTTTGAAAGTGCTTAAAAGAGGCGTTGGGGATGAAGCTGCATCTTATTATAGCTTATCACCCATAAATTGATAGGAAGACCGAGATGGTGAATCGTACATTGGAGGATCTCCACCGCTTACATATATCTATACTTGGAGCTTACTATCGCTTATATTCCACCATGCAATACTATGAAGCTATACCCATACTTGTATTATTTTAAAGACAGTTTGGAGTTTATTTTGGAGATTTGGGATGTATAAACTCTATTATTTCAATTTTTGTACATTCTGTGAACCAGTTGCACTCTAACGTTATTATTTATGGTTCATTTGATTATATCACTGTCTCGTCTGTTTTACATCTACGTTATTATATTATATTTTATCTACATGCTGTGAGATGTTCTACGAGTTATGTGTTTGGATTTTCTTTACTTGTCATCCTTGGCTGTCGCTATACATTGGTCGAGTACCTCCACGGCGCACCCTACATGTAAATTGGTTACCGAAGGTGTAGAGCGGTCACCACACTTTGATTGAATCGATGGTATCTCTGTATGATCAATAAAGTATAGAAAGCTTTTTGACACTCCTATGTCAAGACAAACTTCCGTTTCTCCTTTTTGAGGGCATCAAAGAATGACACACACTTATATGTTGCCTTCTAGAAGGATTGGCTTAGTTGAGCGACCTTTCCATTCGATCTTTACATTTTCTTCATGTTTTGGGGGTAGTTACATGTTTCAAGGCGTTAGACTGCACTGGTTTATCCTCAATGCCCCTTGAGTTGACTATAAAACCAAAAAATTTACTTGATTTGACTCTAAAGGAGCATTTTAGTGGATGAAGCTTCATCCCACATCTTCGAAATACATCAAACATTTCTGAGAGGTCTCTCATATGGTTTGCCGATCATTGTGACTTTATGAGAATATCATCCACATAGACCTCCATTATTCGTCCAATCTAATTTTTGAACATTTAATTTTCCTATCTTTAGTAAATAGCACCTGCATTCTTTAGATCGGACGACTTGACATGGTAACAATACAGTTCCCATTCAGCAACGAAACTAGTATGTTATTGATCAAGACATGCATTGGTATCTGATTGTAGTTGGAATAAGCGTCCATAAAGGATAGAAACTCACGTCAGACAGTTGAGTCCACCAAATAGTCCATGCATGTCTGCCACTTCCACTAGGCTTCCTAACTAGCGCTGGATTTGATACCCATTCAAGGTATAGAGCATCACCGATGAAGCCATTAGCCTTCAGCTTATCCACTTCCACTTTCAATGTAGGGGATTGCTCCGGACCCAGACTGCGTCGTTTCTACTTCACATGAGGACATTTTTTATTCAAAGTTAGCGTATGCTATGCTATCTCTAGTGATATTCCACATAATCAGAATGCGTTCAGGCAAACACATGAAATTTTACTCGGAGTAACCCTACCAACTCCTCCATCATCCTCGCACTAAGCTGTGATATGATCTTTAGGACCCTGGTAGTATCATTCTGATCAATCAGGATTTTATTCATCGGCGCAGCTAGGACCGCCATCTCATCCTCTAGACCTTTCCTCGAATCCATTGATTTTTTTAATTTACTATGCCATCCGAACTAGGGCTTAGGTGGTGGTTGCCATGTGTAAATCGATTTGGTGCAGAGAGTCTTCTTTGCATCCCTTCCCTTTTCATGTCGCTTTTCCACTCTCAACTCCACAATGTAACACTCATGTCTCATACTCTTATCACCCTGGATGACTCTTATCCTATTCTCCATTTGAAACTTCATAATTAAGAACCACGGGGCTAAAGCCACCTTAAAACTGACAAGGGCCTGTCGGCTCAAGAATGCATTATATGAAAAATATGTGTCCATCATAATGAAGGTCAAAACCCGCACTCTATTGTGGTCGCCTTCACATGGATCTAACCAGTAAATCCACATATCCAACGGGATCTGCAGTCTCTTTGGTAAATCCTTGAATTCAAGACTCACATGGCTTCAAATCCTTGCCATCCATCATCATTTGATTATATGTCTTCTTAATTAAAATATTCACTAAGCTCCTACAATCGATGAGAACTCGATTCACAATTGTCTGCCTAATCATGGCCGTTATCACTTGGGAGTCAAGCGTCGGTGCTTCTACCCCATCAGCATGAGATTTTTAAATACTATGCCTTATGTCATCATCTTTAACTGCTTTGTTCGAGCTCCGTCTTCAACAGAAAAGCAGCTTTCTTGAAAAACATTCTTTAGAGAGTTTCAGCTTTTCTCGACTGGATGAGGTCCGCTAATGATTATGTTAATAATAAGTCTTTTTTCAGGCTTCTTAGGTCCACCTTTGCTATGCCCAACTGACCCGGTTGAAGCCCATGCCCCTAAATTTAAACATTTTCTTGCCCTTCATTATGAGGGGCTTTCACATATTATTGAAATTTCTTCTTTCAGATCAAATCCTCGATTACATCTCGTAAATGTCTACATTCATTTGTATTATGCCCATTGGTTTAATGAAAGCGAGGATACTTCCCAGACATTTTCTCTCATTCTATTGACTCCCTTCAAGCTAGCTTCTTGTAGTTTTCAGTTCCCTGCACCGCAAGTTATATATTCTCAATAGCATCATTAAGCGATGTGTAATCCTCGTGTTTCAGGTATCTTAGACGCATCTTAAAGTCCGCTTCCTACCTCTAGCGCCTTGATTGCCTCTTTCTAGTAGTTGTTTTGATTTCCAATATTAATAGCAACATTTCTCGTGCTCTCGCGGTTTTGTTTCACAGAAAAATTGCTTTGCACCATGTTAATATATAGCCTTTCACCAGCTTTTCCAATGGTCGTATCTGCCTCTTCCAAGCATAGAAATTGAATTGCTTTTCTATAATTTTCTTCCATGGTTGGTAGCGATTTCATCTTCAGCCACTTGTTGAAATCCATTTCTATATGAATTCCTCCAATTAATGCCATCAACACAATGTCTTCTTTGGCATTGCTCACCTCAGTTACAATGTATTGAATCTACTTATAAATTTTCTCAAAGACTTTGGAGGGCTCTGAAAAGTATTAGATAAAGACATTACATATTGGAATGAACAATATGCAATTTTAACCACTCCACAAACCTTCTAGCTAGCTGATGAAACAAGGATATGTACCATGGAGAGAGTTGAGTGAACTATATAGTCGCTACTCCTTCTACGAATATCAAAAAGCATCTACATCAAACAACATCGATAGCCTTGGCGCTATCACATGACATTCATACTTCAAAAGATGTTGTCTTGGATTAGTCGTTCCACTATAAGATGGCATCATAGGCAATATAAATTTCCTAGGGTACTCCTTCGGTAAAATAACCTTAGTAAATCGGTTCCTACCAGGGGAAGATTCCCAATTATCGTTATTTCTATGCTGATTGTCACTCACCAGCTTGCTTACCATATCAGTCAAAATTCTGGTTCAATCGAATTGACTAGACGACAATCATCATGGCCTTCCTCAATTGTTTTGCTTCGTAAATGGTCTCTGTTAGTTCCATGCTATCTGGGTTTTTCTGTCTTGGAGAGAACTATTTGTCTAGCTGTTCAGTTGCCACATACTCTGCGTGATGCATCAACAGTAGCTGTTTGAACTCTAAAACTTTGACCACCAACAACATGGCCATCAACAGCATTAACATCATCTTGTAAGTCAACATAAACGTCATCATTCATGATTCGAGTGGCAAGTCCATACCGAGTTGTAACGTTGGTTCGATTTTAAGTTCGCTCCTATCTACACATGTTTTTTCAATTCCAAACTTCAAAGTCCTAGTGTTTCCTTCCTCTTCATTTTATGCTTTCCCTTCCCATGATTTCTATATAATAAAGAGGAACTTTCCTCTTCCAAATCAAAAGGTGATATCTTCTTCTTGTTCCTTCTACGGCTTTGGGATTGCTGGGTCAACAAGTCCATACTCTCCTTCATTTTATTCATCATAGCATCTTGTCTCTCCATCAGCTTCTTATTTATCTCCATCACCATCCTTTCCAAATCAACTTTGGTAATCATTTCTGATGCACTCTGCATTTCTCCAAAACCAGATTGACTGATTTCCTCTTCATGTTGAGAGCCATCATTCTTTGCATTGTTAGTGGTGTTGAATATGCGCTTTGCGCTATATGATTTTTGTTTGATGATAATAAACATATATACATTCGCTTAAATGTATTTGTTAACGTACTATTTTAATCTTCACAGAATAAATAAATATTTGCTGAATAAAAATAAATAACACAGTTTTTGAATTCAAACGAATATTTTATTCAAACAAATATTTATTACAACTTTGATAGTACAATTTCAAGCTCTCACTATACATATACAATTTTGACTACAATACATGACATTTCACTATTTTACATCAGCACCTCACTACATATCACTCACACTCGTATTTATCGTCAACTGAATTCAAGTTTGAATCCAGCATTTGAGCGATCTGCAAAAATATAAACTAACGCAGTAAAATTGAAAATAAAATATTTTTGCGATATAAAATAAAACGTGAATTTTGAAAATGATATTTGCCTCAGTTATTTGGGTTGTTCGTCATCATTTAAATTTGAATTCATCATACACGAACAACTTGTGACATACACAGTATATTACTGTATATGCCACAAGGTCGTGCACGCCGATATATACACTTGATTGATTTACAGGGACAGGCAAGCACAGGTCAAACCCAAATGAAAAACCGGGTTTCAACTCACGTGCAATATATTTAAAATCACGACATGAGCACAAGGTCAAACCCGAGCTGTAAAACTGGATTCAACACAAGGCGACATGACATGAATGCTATGTTCAAACATGACACAGCCTCAAACCAGCAGTATACAAGTACAAGACCACCAAGCAAAATCAGTACAACATGTCATGAATGAACTAGAAAAGGTTAGCCATCAACATAACAGCAACACCAACCAGAAAGGAAGCAAACCAAACATGCAAATGCATCAACATGCCACAAGACATAGTAATGCAACAGTGGCTAACCAGAAGTGAAGATTGCAGCAACATCAAGTGACAATGCAAGCAAAAACTCAAGTGCAACAGTAAATTTCAGTATGGTAGTGAAACAGACAACTACTGAAGCTCAAGAGGTGGTGTAAATACAACTCGAAGAATGCAAGTTCATATGTACAGCAACCCAACTGCAATACTGCGACAACAAGGCATATCAACCACAAGATACTGCAACAAACACTCAAGTGAGTGAAATTCAAGTTATAATGCATCAGTGAGCCAAGAATACATGTACTCAAGCTCGACTAACAGTGAAGAACATGGACTGCAATATTCAAGTATATATTGAAAACAAGCTGCATGAATACATCATAAAGTACAGCAACACAAAGATGCAACAAAGACCAAGCTGCAGCATACCAGAAGATGGAGACAACTCAAATGAACACAATGTCACTGAAACATGTGCAGTCAAATGATCAGAGGCATCAATATGGTAACACACTACAACATGCTCAAAGTAAACGCTGAATACATATGGACACAACAAATGGCATGGCAATGCTCAAGACCAAAACAAAGCTACAGGAATGCAGACAGTGGCCGAAGCAAATTTACAAAATGTCGAAGCCGTGGAAGCATAACAAAGCCAAAAATCGTCACAGTCAATATTGAACGTGTCAACAAAGCCGTGGTTATCACGAAAGTAAATTCAAAACCGTGTCAACAAAGGAATGCAAAAGATACGAAGATGACAAAGTCAGTTCGATCATCAATCGTTCAAGCATAATCAAACGGCCAATCAAAAGAATGTGACAAATTCAAATTATTTTATATGAATGCAAGAATAGGATTTACAAACCCTATATAAATCAAATTCACATCATCGGCAAGATCATCGAATTCCAGAAAGCATAAAATCAGTAAAAGAAAAAGCATACAATTACATACCGAAGAAGGAATTCGATCAACGAAGCAGCTGCAAAGAGCATCGAAGTCGAACAATTATCAAAGGTCGGCGCTTCAATTTGAAAGCCCTAAATTGCATCAAAGGGACGAAGCCCCAATTTGATAAGGACGAAGCCCTAAAAAGGAATGGCCGCCATTACAGACAGAGAATTAAAAGAGACGGGTCAAATAGCAAAGGAGGCCGGCCTACTTTCAAAGGAAGTTTGTTTAAGGGGTTTTTAAATTTAATATTAGGGTTATTTCATTCTAATTGCTTTTAATTGTATTTTCCTTTTTTCTTTTTTAAACCGTTTTATTTTTTCTAGTCGTGCGACTAGGGGACAAGCTACGTGGCGTAGCTTGGGAATTTGCAACTCGGTGGTTGAGTTGTGGCAGGGTTTTGAGCGTAGAGTTAGATTAGTCAATAGCGGGTATAGCGAGTTTACGTGTGTAAGCGAGGGACTATCTAATTTCTAGTAGAAACCTTGGGGGCAGCACGTAGGCAGGGTTTTGCCGAAGCTGGGTAAATTCTGTGTTGTTCTGTTATTTATATTCTGCAATATCTGTGCTGCTATTCTGTGATCTGAATTGAATTTAATTGATAAGCTTCCGCGATTAATTTTTATAATTTACACTATCACCCTATTCACCCCCCCCCCTCTAGGGTGAAATCGATCCTACAAGTGGTATCAGAGCTAGGAATAGAAGTCAACATTTGTTTTAAAAATTCTATTTTTTTTGAATAAAAATCAGTTTTTGTTTAAAAATTCGAATTTTTAAAATGGCTTCTTTTAATAATGCTTTTGCAGAAGGTCAATCCATAGTTAGACCACCAATGTTCAATGGTGAATATGCTTTTTGGAAAAATAGGATGAAATTTTTTTTTGAAAACCATTGACGCTTGGGATATTGTTGAGACAGGTTATAGAATACCAACTATAACTGTAGATGATCAGGAAATAGAGAAACCAAAGGAACAATGGACAGAACTAGAAAATAAATTACAGAATACTAATGCCAAAGCTATGAATTCTATTATCTGTTCATTAGATCAATTTGAATTTAATCGTGTCTCACATTGTCTAACTGCGCAGGAAATATGGCACATATTAGAAGTAACTCACGAAGGAACATCTCAAGTCAAAGAATCTCGCCTTGCCATGCTAAGCAGCGAATACGAGAACTTTACAATGGCGAAAGAAGAAAATGTCAAAGAGATGTACGGACGACTTTCCAACATCGTATACAAATCAAAAGCTCTTGGAAAAACATACACCGAATTGGAAATAGTACGTAAAATCCTCAGAGTCCTTCCACGAAGCTTTGAAGCAAAAGTAACTGCCATTCAAGAATCGAAAGATTTAAAACAACTCAAAGTCGAAGAACTCATCGGAAATCTCACCACTTATGAGCTAGAAATGAAATTCAAGGAAGAGCGTGAAGGTGGAGATACTCGAAAGAAATCAATAGCTCTCAAAGGAACAACTGAAAGTGATGATGAGAATGATGACGATGATGATGGAGCAGCAGAGCTAGTGCTACTAATAAAGAAATTCAAAAAGTGGAATCGCAAATACGGAAATCCAGCTCGAAATCATGAATTGAAAAACAGAATAGGCAAAGCACTAGACAACCCAGAAGATCAGAAAATCATCTGTTACAAATGCAACAAACCCGGCCATATCAAGCCACAATGTCCTCAAAAACGATCAAATCAAGGAAAGAAACTAAAGAAGAAAAGCTTTGCGGCTACTTGGGATGAAACTGACGAAGATGAAAGTGATAACACCGAGAGTGAGAGTGAAAAAGCAAATATGTGTCTTCATGGTGAAGTTACAGACAGTGATGACGACGAGCCAAGCGAGGTATCAAAACTCACTCATTCTGAATTACTAATTTATTTCCATGAAGTAAATGGCTGTTATGAACGACTTAGGGAAAAATATGCTAAACTTGAATCTCAAAAGGATACTTTGATAGAATGCAATAAACAACTTGATCAATTAGTTAAGAACTATCAATGTAGAATTCCTAAGTGTGATAAGTGTCCAACATTTGAAGAAGAAATTAAAAAATCGGAAATTAATATAAAATCACTTGAAAATGAAATTTTGATTTTAAAAGAGAATGAAAATACTAGGAGAGAGAATTCTATTAAAAAGTGCACACAGTTGTTAAACGAAAATGAATCTCTCAAATCACAAGTCCAACAATTGTCAACGACTTTAGATAAATTTTCAAAAAGTGAAAAATCGTTGAATATGCTATTAGGAAAGCAAACTGTTAATACGGTTAGACAAGGACTTGGATATAATAATTCGAAAATTGTTGAAAACAAGATTAATCAAGTTAATTCTATGTGCACAATTTGTAGAAAATTTGGACACGGTCACAATAATTGTTGGTATAGACCCAAACATGTGAAAACTATACCGATTTGGGTTTCAAAGGGCACAAATATAAAATCTCTCAAAGTTAAACAAATTTGGGTGCCAAAGGGAACAATTATAAATAGTTTTGGGTCTACACAAAATCATTTTTCAAAATTTTCTGCCACTAACAACCATGGACCTATAAAAACAAATAGGTCACTAAACTCTTTTCTCGTGTAGGTATGCTGGCAGGCTAAGGAACAACAGCAATGGTACTTGGATTCTGGCTGTTCCAGGCACATGACAGGCGATAAATCGAAGTTCCTTAGCCTAGAAAAGTACAAAGGTGGCAGAGTCACAATGGGGAACAATGACAAGTGTAAAATTGTCGGTAAAGGTAAAGTAGGTAACAATACATTTACCTTGAATGACGTTTTATATGTTGAAAATCTGCACCACAATTTGATATCAATCAGCCAGCTATGTGATAAAGGTATGAATGTTATCTTTGATTCTGACATGTGCAAAATTGTTGACAAATCATCAAAAGAAATCTTATTTTCAGGAAAAAGGAAAGGTAATATATATTCTCTATCTTTTGATGATCTCATCCTCTCTAAATGTTTGGTAGCTAAGGATATAGAAGTGAATTTATGGCATAGACATTTAGGGCATGCTAGTATGAACTTATTAAACAAATTAAAAAGGAAAAGTTTGGTAAGAGGGTTGCCATCACATGAGTTTGAAACTGAAAACATCTGTAAAGCATTTACTTTGGGAAAACTTAGAAAATCATCGTTTCATGCCAAAAACAATGTAAGCACTTCTAGAGTTCTTGAACTAATTCATATGGATCTATTTGGACCTAATGACATTGCTAGCTTAGGAGGTAAGAAATATTGCTTTGTGTTAGTTGATGATTACTCAATATATACATGGGTATACTTCTTAGCTAAAAAATCAGAAACTTTTTCATACTTCACAAGATTCGCAAAATTTGTGCAAAATGAAAAGGAAGTCTCTATTGTTTCGTTAAGAAGTGATCATGGTGGAGAATTTGAAAATTATGAATTTGAAACTTTCTGTGATGAAAGCGGAATCAAACATGAGTTCTCTGCACCACGTACTCCACAACAAAATGGGGTAGTTGAGAGAAAGAATCGTACTTTACAAGAATTGGCTAGGTCTATGTTAAATGAATATGAACTACCTCTGCATCTCTGGGCAGAAGCTGTAAATACAGCATGTTATGTAATGAATAGAGTTATCATTAGACCGATTCTTAACAAAACCCCCTATGAGTTATGGTTCAACAAAAAACCAAACATCGCTTACTTCAAAGTGTTTGGATGTCCTTGCTATATTCTTAATACAGGTGATCAGTTAGGAAAATTTGAAGCAAAGGCTGATGATGGCATCTTCATGGGTTACTCTTCGAGAAGCAAAGCTTATAGAGTCTACAACAAAAAGACTAAAACAATCGTAGAGTCAATCAATGTGAAATTTGATGAAGGCATTGACGAACAGAATACATCCAAAAGCAACGTTGAAGAGGAGAAAGAAAAAGATGAATTTGAAAAACCAAAAGAAACTGCCGATGCTAGAGAAACTACCACAACTCAAGAAGTCAGAAGAAATTTGGATCCAGAAAAGCTGAAATACAAAACATACCATCCACCAGAATTGGTAATTGGAAACCCTATAGCAGGTATACAAACTCGTTCATCTTTTAAAAATCTATGTGATCTGTGCTTATATAGTGGATTTATTTCAGAAATAGAACCAAATAACATAGATTCAGCCCTTAATGATGAAAACTGGTTCATGGCCATGCAAGAAGAGCTAAATCAGTTTGAACGAAATAATGTTTGGAGTCTAGCACCTAGACCTAAGGATTATCCAGTTATAGGAACAAAATGGATTTTTAAAAATAAATATGATGAATCTGGAAATATAATTAGAAATAAAGCTAGACTAGTTGCTAAAGGATACAATCAAATTGAAGGAGTTGACTTTGATGAAACTTTTGCGCCTGTAGCTAGACTAGAATCAATTAGAATATTGTTAGCTTTTGCTTGTTACAAAGGATTTAAACTAAGACAAATGGACATTAAGAGTGCTTTTCTTAACGGAGTTTTAAAAGAAGATGTGTTTGTTGAACAACCAGAAGGTTTTGAAAGTCATGAATATCCAAACCATGTATACAAACTAAGGAAGGCATTATATGGATTAAAACAAGCTCCCAGAGCTTGGTATGAATGTCTTACTTCTTATCTCCTTGAAAATGGGTTCAAAAAGGGATGTGTAGATACCACACTATTTCTGTTGCATGAAAACAATGATATTTTGATTGTTCAAATATATGTTGATGACATCATTTATGGTGCTACTAACAAGTTATTGTATGAGAAATTTGAAAAAGTCATGCAGGAAAAGTTTGAAATGAGCTTGGTTGGAGAGTTAAAATTCTTTTTAGGATTTCAAATCCAACAAAGCAATAAAGGCACATTCATTTCTCAAACAAAATATATTAGGGAACTTGTCAACAAATTTGGATTGAAAGATGCTAAACCAGCAAGAACTCCCATGAGTACAACACTTAAACTTGACAAAGATGAAAAGGGTAAGACAGTTGATCAAAAGCTGTACAGAGGTATGATTGGATCACTCCTTTATCTTACCGCCTCTAGACCTGACATCATGTTTTCTGTCTACTTATGTGCGCGTTTTCAATCTAACCCAAAAGAATCTCATTTAAAAGCTGTTAAAAGAATTATAAGATATTTATTGCACACCCCACGGTTTGGTCTTTGGTATCCATCAAATGATAATTTTGAATTGAAAGGTTTTTCAGATGCTGATTATGCTGGAAATTTGGTTGGTAGAAAAAGTACTAGTGGAGCATGTTTTATGTTAGGACATTCATTAGTTGCATGGTCGAGTAGAAAACAAAACTGTATTGCATTATCCACAACAGAAGCAGAGTATATTGCTTTGAGCGGTTGCTCTGCTCAAATCTTATGGATGATACAAACTTTGCATGACTATGGCCTAAATTTTAAACGTGTACCACTAATGTGTGATAGCAAAAGCGCAATTGATCTCACAAATAATCCTGTACATCATTCGCGAACAAAACATATAGATGTAAGACATCATTTTATTAGAGATCATATTTCCAAAGAAAATATCTGCATAAATTTTATTTCAACTGATTCTCAATTGGCAGACATCTTTACAAAACCCCTACCAGAAAATAGTTCTTGTAAACTACGACTCAGTCCTGGTGTTTTAGAAATTTGCTGAATATTTAACATTTTTTTCTCCCTACAAATCATCGAAAAGAAAAATAGTGATTGAAAAAGTGATGAGTGTTGATATTGATTATATATTATAACTCGAGAAAGTATAATTAGAAAATTTCTTTAGAAATGTAAACAAGAGTTATAAAACTTTTTGTTGGTAAAAATTCCATGACCATCTCTATACCTATCATATTTCTATCAACCATCATTCATCAAAATTCTATATAGTTTGTCGATATGTGGTATTTTAAACAGGAATCGTTCGTTTTTCATTTTTTTTTAAAATAATAAAAAAAAAATATAAAAAAAAATAATAACAATAAATAAATACCAAAGTGTTCACTCTCATTTAAAAGTCCTCACGGTTATGCATGGGTGAATTACTTGGAATTTGTTATGTGCTTCCATGCTCATTTAAAAGTCCTCACGGTTATGCATGTATGGAACACATATCAAAAGTTGATTTTTTTTAAAAAAAAATAAACAAGTTGATTCTAATCCCATTTAAAAGTCCTCACGGTTATGAGTGGTTAGAAGATACTTGAATTCATTTTTCTAAAATAAATTTGGAATACTACTAATCTCATTTAAAAGTCCTAACGGTTATGCATGATTAGTAGATATTCAAATTCCTGATATAAAAATACCACAAATAGACACAATTGTATGGTTTTATATGATGACATCATCTCCATCATTCTAAAAGTGGAATATGCGCCTAACAATATTTTTATGATTTTTGTTTGATTTTCTATTGAAATTTAATATTTATATTCAATTGGGTTTTAATGTTGGATTAATATCGATCACTTTATCTCTATTTTCTCTAACTCTATTATTCTTTTGCTGATAACAAAAGGGGGAGAGAAAAGTTAAGATTTTGTCAAATAGAATCAATCAAAGGTCAAACAATTTTCCATTTGCATATAGGCTCATTCACACATTTTATTTGTATGCATATATGTAGGGGGGGTCATATATGTAGGGGGAGTATCATATAGAAAGGAAGCATTCAAATAGGGGGAGCAATTGAAATTATCAAATACATTTAATATATTCAAAATCTTAAATATATGTTTGTTATCATCAAAAGGGGGAGATTGTTGAATATGCGCTTTGCGCTATATGATTTTTGTTTGATGATAATAAACATATATACATTCGCTTAAATGTATTTGTTAACGTACTATTTTAATCTTCACAGAATAAATAAATATTTGCTGAATAAAAATAAATAACACAGTTTTTGAATTCAAACGAATATTTTATTCAAAAAAATATTTATTACAACTTTGATAGTACAATTTCAAGCTCTCACTATACATATACAATTTTGACTACAATACATGACATTTCACTATTTTACATCAGCACCTCACTACATATCACTCACACTCGTATTTATCGTCAACTGCATTCAAGTTTGAATCCAGCATCTGAGCGATCTGCAAAAATATAAACTAACGCAGTAAAATTGAAAATAAAATATTTTTGCGATATAAAATAAAACGTGAATTTTGAAAATGATATTTGCCTCAGTTATTTGGGTTGTTCGTCATCATTTAAATTTGAATTCATCATACACGAACAACTTGTGACATACACAGTATATTACTGTATATGCCACAAGGTCGTGCACGCCGATATATACACTTGATTGATTTACAGGGACAGGCAAGCACAGGTCAAACCCAAATGAAAAACCGGGTTTCAACTCACGTGCAATATATTTAAAATCACGACACGAGCACAAGGTCAAACCCGAGCTGTAAAACTGGATTCAACACAAGGCGACATGACATGAATGCTATGTTCAAACATGACACAACCTCAAACCAGCAGTATACAAGTACAAGACCACCAAGCAAAATCAGTACAACATGTCATGAATGAACTAGCAAAGGTTAGCCATCAACATAACAGCAACACCAACCAGAAAAGAAGCAAACCAAACATGCAAATGCATCAACATGCCACAAGACATAGTAATGCAACAGTGGCTAACCAGAAGTGAAGATTGCAGCAACATCAAGTGACAATGCAAGCAAAAACTCAAGTGCAACAGTAAATTTCAGTATGGTAGTGAAACAGACAACTACTGAAGCTCAAGAGGTGGTGTAAATACAACTCGAAGAATGCAAGTTCATATGTACAGCAACCCAACTGCAATACTGCGACAACAAGGCATAGCAACCACAAGATACCGCAACAAACACTCAAGTGAGTGAAATTCAAGTTATAATGCATCAGTGAGCCAAGAATACATGTACTCAAGCTCGACTAACAGTGAAGAACATGGACTGCAATATTCAAGTATATATTGAAAACAAGCTGCATGAATACATCATAAAGTACAGCAACACAAAGATGCAACAAAGACCAAGCTGCAGCATACCAGAAGATGGAGACAACTCAAATGAACACAATGTCACTGAAACATGTGCAGTCAAATGATCAGAGGCATCAATATGGTAACACACTACAACATGCTCAAAGTAAACGTTGAATACATATGGACACAACAAATGGCATGGCAATGCTCAAGACCAAAACAAAGCTACAGGAATGCAGACAGTGGCCGAAGCAAATTTACAAAATGTCGAAGCCGTGGAAGCATAACAAAGCCAAAAATCGTCACAGTCAATATTCAACGTGTCAACAAAGCCGTGGTTATCACGAAAGTAAATTCAAAACCATGTCAACAAAGGAATGCAAAAGATACGAAGATGACAAAGTCAGTTCGATCATCAATCGTTTAAGCATAATCAAACGGCCAATCAAAAGAATGTGACAAATTCAAATTATTTTATACGAACGCAAGAATAGGATTTACAAACCCTATATAAATCAAATTCACATCATCGGCAAGATCATCGAATTCCAGAAAGCATAAAATCAGTAAAAGAAAAAGCATACAATTACATACCGAAGAAGGAATTCGATCAACGAAGCAGCTGCAAAGAGCATCGAAGTCGAACAATTATCAAAGGTCGGCGCTTCAATTTGAAAGCCCTAAATTGCATCAAAGGGACGAAGCCCCAATTTGATAAGGACGAAGCCCTAAAAAGGAACGGCCGCCATTACAGACAGAGAATTAAAAGAGACGGGTCAAATAGCAAAGGAGGCCGGCCTACTTTCAAAGGAAGTTTGTTTAAGGGGTTTTTAAATTTAATATTAGGGTTATTTCATTCTAATTGCTTTTAATTGTATTTTCCTTTTTTCTTTTTTAAACCGTTTTATTTTTTCTAGTCGTGCGACTAGGGGACAAGCTACGTGGCGTAGCTTGGGAATTTGCAACTCGGTGGTTGAGTTGTGGCAGGGTTTTGAGCGTAGAGTTAGATTAGTCAATAGCGGGTATAGCGAGTTTACGTGTGTAAGCGAGGGACTATCTAATTTCTAGTAGAAACCTTGGGGGCAGCACGTAGGCAGGGTTTTGCCGAAGTTGGGTAAATTCTGTGTTGTTCTGTTATTTATATTCTGCAATATCTGTGCTGCTATTCTGTGATCTGAATTGAATTTAATTGATAAGCTTCCGCGATTAATTTTTATAATTTACACTATCACCCTATTCACCCCCCCTCTAGGGTGAAATCGATCCTACAAGTGGGTCAATTTGTAGTAGACTTTTCCTTAGCGTTTCTAGTTACCATAGATTTTGTGGGTCCTATGATAGATTTTAGAGAAATCTAAGTAATCATGGATCCTCCAACAAGAAGTTTTAGATCTACTTCATGGATTGTAGCAATCCAAAGGTTATAGATAGATTCAAACAATGTGAAATACGAGTTTTCTTTGTGGAAGCACTAAACTTTTTGCACCAAAATTTGGACAAACACCCTATTTGATTTATGTAGAGAATAAATGGAGAAATTAAATAAGAAATGAAGTAGATACATATAAGAATTTATAGTGCTTCGGTAAAGCTCTGACATATGTCCACTTAAACTATGTTAATGGTTTTTAAGAGATTTTACAAATTATGTTCTTACAACTCGGTGCTCACAACTCCGTGAGAATCCAATAGAATGTCAACATAAAATCCAATAATTTAGAAAGCAAAAAAAGGATCTCAATTTGGTGCCCCTCTCCTTCTATTTATAGACATAGAGTGACGAAATAGGCTCAGATATTTGCTACAGACATTTTTGATATTCATGAGGAGGTTTATGAACAATATTGTGGCCATGTTCTCAAAGTGGCGATCAACTCGGTACCGAGTAGTGCTCCATAACTCGGTGTCGAGTTGTGAGTTATTATATTTTTGAGCCTTTACTTACTTTGTATGGATTTAGCTCACTTCTCCCATTTCGTGCTTTTCTTGTCGTTAGATCTTGCTTTGGACCATTTATAGTGAATCTAAGGATTGTTGTTCATCTTTGTCATGCATTGGAACTTCGTATCTTAAAGCTGCTCCCTAGGATCGGTGATGACCCATGATTTTTGGGAAGTCTCCTTATTAGTTCTTATATTGAACTTTAGCTTTTTGAAGTGATTGTTTTGAGTTGCCTTCTTGGATTGGTACCGACTTGAGCCTCTCAACTCGATAGTGATCTAAGGACTTGAGTTGTCTGTTTCAAACTCTAACTCCTAGTACTTGGTATCTTTGAAGAGTAAGAGGTTTCCTTCAAGTGATAAGCTTGATTATATATCCATCATTGAATTTTGGTTGAATCCTAACTTTTGGAGTTGTAGCTCTAGATTTTCGGTTTGCTATCTAACCATTCAATGGTTCTGACTCATCCCAATATGGTTTGGTTCAAAGGATGGATAACATCTTCTATTAGACATCTTGGCATATAAAAATTTGTTTGCTTTATTACCATTTGTTAACAAATCAACGTTTTCTTTCTGTTTCATATTGATAGCTTGCACATGCAGAGCCTTAATCAGCATATTTCGTGATTGAATTATTTCAATAATTTGATAAATGCTTGAGCCATCGTTATCAACTATATTTTGCACTCTTTCACTGTCTACTCTAATTTGATTATTTTAGTTTTATTTCTATTTTTGTTACATGCTTTTAAATTTTCCTCGGATTTTTGTGGAAATTTACTAAATTTATATTGGCCAATGCTTTGTATTGTGTTAGAGAGGCTATTTTTGACTTTTTCTCCATAGTTATTTTCATAAGCTCACCGATTTACAAATCTAAAAGGAATCTTTCTTCATGTTTGAAAATTTTATGAAAAAGATTCATATTGGTATTATCACTTGATGCCTAAGGTAATGTATTACATTTTAAATCTAGAAAGCAATTTATAAATTCCTGTTCATTAGAATTCTACGTAATCTGTAATGAATATTCCACATTCTCTAGATATTTAAGTGTTTTCATTTTCAAAAATAGTGGGTTCTACTAACCTAGATTTTAAAATAATATCATTAATTAGTTCTAACTTTTTAAAGGAAATTGGAACTCCCCTTCCTTTTTCAAAAGCATGAAGAATAGTATTAAAATTCCAAAGTATTATCCAAGGATATTTAATACTCTTATTTGATTTATTCCAAGTGATTCCACGCTAAAATTCTTTCATTTTCACTATAAGAAGGATATATATATATATGTATGTATGTATGTATGTATGTATGTATATATATATGTTATTTATAATTAAAAACCCCTTTATTAAACATTTATTATGAATATACTATGTATTTATAAAGTCTTGCTTTATATCCCATATAGAACCATAATTTACCGTTACCCCCCCCCCCCACACACAAAGTTGTTATTTATTATATTCCAATTATTTAAGGCTCTTGTTTGATGATCTTCAATTTTACTGTTATCTAATTTATGTTATATTTATTCCTATTATGTTAGGTTTATTTAAAAATAGCTAATTGGCTAAATCAAGTTTTCTTTCAAGGTATTTAAACCCCTTACATTCAAGGCTATGATAGCCATAATAGAAAAAATGATAAATATTGCTTTAATAAAGGATACTACAGGATACAAAGTGCAGTCACATTGAATCACTGTATCTGCAATTGTTATCTCTCATAGCTTCCCTTTTCCTAATTTTTTACAAGATTTTTTATCTTGTACTTTCATCTGCTCCTCCTTCTTTGGGTTTTTCTTTATATATTTGTTCCTAAAATAATTATCTTCGGTTGCTTCTGGACTATTATTAGAAATGATATCATTGATTTTTAATATACTCTTTTTTCTTTTGCCGTTGTTTGCAAAAGAAGATGTACCAATAAATAGACCAACAACATTCTAGAATACATGTTTAGGATTAGCTCAACCATAAGTGGTGAGGCTATTCTTTCAGCAATAGTATTCCCTAAATTAGAGTTTAACTTCGCTTCAATACTTGTGCTAATGTTCATACTCATGCAATCTATGTCTATATTTATACTTGAATTTTCTAATAGGGGTGTAATACCCCCACAATTTTAACGATTGAATATTTAATTATTAATCGATGGGATGCCCATTATACCCTATTTTTCAGAGATGGACAAATTGGATCTCAAAACAACTATATAAGAGACCGCTTTTTCGAGATGAGAAAAATGAGTATGTTTGGAGTCAGTGAATTTTTAGAATGAATGGTGCTTTCGAGTGGATGAGATGAATTCGACTAAGCCCATTGCTTGCTTAAAAGTTTCCATCCTCTTCATATTTTCAGTTCACCTTCTCATTTATGTTACTTTTCTTCCTCTTCTCCTAATCGCTCTCTAATTGCTCTTTAATTCCCACTTAATCTCCAAACCCTAAATCCATTCAAATAAATTTATAAATTCAAATAAAAACCACCATGAATCCTCTCTTCTCATTATCTATAAAATCCATCAAGGAATTGGCATGAATTGGACTCTAGAGCACCATTTCAAAATTCAAGAGGAGGGAAAGCATGGGTTTTGGTGTTTTGGAGCATGTTTTGGGAAAAGGAGATGAGTGGGATGATGTTCCTATTTAATATACTTGTTAAACTTCATATATTTGTTTAGTAATAATTATGAAGTTATGTGATGTGATTTGGAGAACTCTATGTAATGATTTAGGCTTGTATTCATGTTATAAACATGTTTTCTTTAGCTAATTAATTATTCGACCCTTAGTCATCATGTTTGGAAAAGTTTGTAAGCTCTAGAATGGATTTTGAGTAATTGGATGATTGTGTATGATCTTTGGATTGATTAGTAATTAATTAAGTAATGTAATGATGTGCATGTCATTAGAAAACATTAATTAAACTATTTGAATTAATTTAACAAAAGTATGTATGCTTATTAAGTGAGTTAGGAGCTCTACACTTATTATTAAAGTGATTGAAGGACTATTAAAGCTTAATAATTATTAATAAATGTTATTTAAATGAAGAAGTGATTTTATAAAATAATGGAATATTTTACAAAATGAAGTAAGTATGCTAATTAAGCAGTTAGGAGCTCTATACTTATTATTGAAGTGATTAGAGGCTTAACGAAGCTTAATTAGTACTTACGAATATTATTGAAGTAAGAAAATAATTTTACAAGCGATAGGTATATTTTTTTTATAAATATTATGAGATTTTATTAAATAAGAATGAAGGTATATTTTATAAAATAGAATGAGATTTTAAAAAATAATAAAGATATTTCATAAAATGGAATGAGATTTTATAAATGGTATATTTTATAAAAGTATGAGATTTTATAAGATAATGAAGAAGTAGTATTTTATAAAAGCATGAGATTTTATAAAATAATACAAAAGAATAGTTTATGAAAATATGAGATTTCATAAAATAATACAAAAGAAATATTTTATAAAAGTATGAGATTTTATAAAATAGTAAGAAGGAATTATTTTATGAAGTCGTTACAAGGTTTTACAAAATAATTATAAGATGAACACTTAATTCTTGATAAGAGAATTAAGTATTCTAAGAGCTTAAAAATGATTTATAAGCTAGTTTTGTATTTTATAAATAATGGAATGATTTTATAAAATAGCAGAAAAGGACTTATATAGAAAAGATTTGATAAATAAAAGTAAGATTTGGTTATTAAATAATTAAATTGTTATTTAACTATATATGTATGTACATACATATAGATAAGTGTGCGTGTGTATACACGCGTATTTGAACTATATAGCATTGAATACAATTCTTGTATTGTAATTAGAATAGTTGAATAGTTTGGATGGTTGATTATGTTTGTTTATTTGTTTAAATAGTTGTATACACGTATGAGAATGTCTGTATGTGTATATAGGCACGTTATAAGCAATCTCATGTAGCTATAGCGACCATTGAGTGCGCTAAGATGCATGGGAGAGTACCAGATCGAGTAATTGCCTGGTGAAGCTTGACATGTGATTTGTGAAGTAAATGTGTGTTTGTGTGCACATGTGTGCATAAGTGGTCGTATTGATACACACGAACAACGTATAAGGGATGAGATCCATTTGGGTTCATTTTAGTGTGTTAGAAGAGGCCAGGTCGTTATAATCTCCTGTTGAGTTCTACATATGCAAAGGGTGGATTTTTTATCGAAATTGATTTTTGAATACTTAAGAAACCACTTCCAAAATGTCAACCAATTAACTCCGAAAGAGGTCCGATGTGGCGAAGATATGCTAGTAGTGCTATGTGATCTATTAAGCAAAGCATTGGGAGAACCGGTGTACGAATCGGCAAATGATAGCCGACCTTATTCCCAGGCCTGGGCTCAATGCCCAAAAGTAACACAGGCTCAGTCGAATAAGGTGGACATTAAGTAGGATGGCCTCATTTATAAAACGCTTCGGAAGGATAAAGCTAAAACAGAAGGCTGGGGGATGTGTCAGTTAATTGACATGAACATCCAGTCGATTGCCCTCAGTCGACTGAGATGAACCTTTAATCGACCGAAGGTGTAATGACCTGGGCAATAAGCCAAGGTCATGTGCTAATCGATAGAGGTTTTCCAATTTCAGGTGCGAGCTTGCGGAAGGCTTCAGCTTGACTTTGAGAAGGTTCTGGACTACTCGGGGAAGTGGAAAGCACAACGAAGTTCGATATTTAAAAATGATATCAATGTAGTGACTGATTACATAGTCATGTTTGATGAGTGTGTACAGTTGAATGGAGTTAGTCTATACCTCTTGGCTTTAACTTTGAGGTAGATATGTTTGTAGAAAGGTATCGACCTTATGATTGTGATTGTATCCTATATTGATCAAATACTAACGATCATACAACGTTGGTCTTATATTATTGGTCTTTCAATAGTGACCATCTGTATATACAAACGACGACGAGATGTCAGTCTTTATTTATAATAGACGTACTTGATTTCGTGATGTTATAATTTGACATATATATATATATATATATATATATATTTGTAAGGAATCGGTGTGCCTATATGCTCTTAATGGCGTATTATACGGGATAACTGTTATTCTCTTTTGTTGTTGAGACATTACGCGATTTTGCTAAGAAATCCTTGATGTCCTAGAGAGAGATGGTGAAAATCATCTATATGGGTATATGAACACTTATGGTCACTATAGGGGTATGGTGTAATCCGCAAAGGACTTAGGTATTTAGAATAGAATAAATAATACTTATGATCATTATAGGGGCACGGTGATTCTATTTAGTATTTGGACTAGATTTCAAGTATATAGAGTAGATCTGCTCATTATAAAGATATGTTGAGATCTATACGAGACCCATTTTTAAAGATGTGGATCGAGGTCTATATTATATTTAGACATTGACTCTATTTATCTTGAACTCTCAAAGGGAATCACCGGATGGCAATTGATGTTCATAATCGACCTCACCCACTTTTTATAGGATGGGTATTGATTTGTATTCTTTGGTTGTCTTCCATTGTTATGTTATGCTTGTTAGTAACTGGTTGTTGTTGCATTTATTATCATCGTGTACTTCGCGGTAGATATATATTATGATCACCCTATTTTGGATGTTGGGTTACATTTATCATAGTATGTTGTTACACTTCAGTCACATTATATTAGTTGTGTTGACTCATTGATTTTAGGAGAACAGCAGATTATTGTATGATTTCCTATCTCATGTGATGGGTTTACTTTACTTGTGTATAGGCTATCCAAATTACCCATGAGCTACGTTTGGAGAGAGAACTGAATGTGCCTCTTTAGTTCCTATTCTATATTGTATATAGTTTTGATATACAATTTTTGAGATAGCTTCTTTTACGCTGGGCTTTATGTCTAACGTATGTTTTATCTTTGTCTGTTTATGTCATGACAACTCTTGGGTACTCAATTGAGTAGTTTGAAAGTCAGTTGTTTTTAGGATATGCTATCAAAGTGGTGCAGCTGAAGCTTTGGAGGTGAAGATGACAGTTATACATACATACATACATACATACATACATACATACATACATACATACATATATATATGCTTGATATTGTTGTAGTACATGACAGATGTTATTTGTATATGAGACTTATTGTATTAGATGTTTTACTCTGATTCTCTATATTGATATTTATTTATCAGTTACTTTCACTATAGTAGTGTCTTATATATTGTTCATCAAATTCTACTTATCTATATTCAGTATATTCTATGTTATAATTTCGATGTGAGACTTTGTCTTTGTGCCTTGATATGGTGTTTTATTTCTTCTTCTTTCTTTCTTCTCTCGACAAGCCATCTTTTGTGGTATCTGAAAATTTGGCGCTGATGTGAGGTGCCATTTTTGGGCGTTATGAAGACGTTGATTCAACAACCACTTTTACACATATTTCAACAAATAAACCCAATCACTTTTCATTAATCATCATTTATTCATTAGAATCTAAGGTCTATTCCACTCTCATTTCTTCTTGATTTTCCTAAATGAAAATCGATCTATTACACACACATACTTGTATGCGTATGTGTGTGTGTATAATAAAGAGAATAAGTAACAATTTATATTATCCTTCCTTATTCATTCTCAATAGATATACTTAATCTCATTCAACCTGAGCTAAATTTTGTATTTACACCTCCTATCATTTTATTATATTTATTCTCTCAATTTTTTCCTTTTTCTTTAATAAATCCAATTAATTCTACTTAATTGGAATTCCTTTTGAAGACTCTTTAGTTTTCTTTTCACTTCCAAATTACTTACTACAGAAAATTTCAATGATAAAATACAACAAAAAAGTAGAGCTGTGATAATCTTTTGTAAGCTTTTCATTTTTGTTTCTCTTTTCCCTTGATAATTGCAAATTAATTCCACTTATACTTTGTATTACTTTGAAACCTCTTTAGTTTTCTTTTGGTAACTTTTATATCTACCCACAATTTCTGTCAGTCAATCCACATCTAAGTTATTCCATGAAATATTGTTTAGTTAATCCTTACATGGATTAACCGTTAATCCACTGAAATGTATTTTTTTAGTTTCTTGTCTCCTTTGGCGAAATAACTCTTTCTAGATCAAAATGAATGTTATAAATGTATAAATTACAAGTGAAAGGGATGAACCCAAAAAATAAACGATTTAAATATATGATTTGTGGGCTTTTATTATTGACTTGTAGTGATTGTCCGCAACATAAATAGAAAACAACATGAAATGTTCGCTCTCAACAAAATCCACATCAATTTTTTTTACTCCAAATCAAAATTTGCTCCTAACATTGTCTAAATTTAGTAAACCAATCTCATATAAAACCCTAAATAGTCCTTCACGCATAGAAACCACTTCTTTACTCCAAAATTCCTTAACCCCTTAGACTATACTATTGAACAATCTTTTATTTTGGGATGAAGGGTTTATTATGTATTAGAAGACAAGTCAAAGAAAAGGGTGACGTGGATTTTAATAGCGGAGCTTCATAATTCAGTAAAGATTAAGCTGGTTTTCAAAAGAAACACTTCATATCAAATATCAAAATTATTCACTGATTATTTATAAAGTTGTTAAGCAAAGTGATATTCTTCGAGGAATAACTTTGAGCACAATGCTATTATTGATAGCTTTAATATAATCAAAGACATGATGAATGCATAGCAGATACTGAAAATCTACTGAAAAAGAGGTTTTGTTGAGCATATTTATTGATGTTTGCTAACAAGCAGCATACAAAGGGCTCATAATCGAAGAAGAGGACTATTTCAAGAAAAAATAATAAAAATAGGTGAATAAACTAAATAAATTTATATTTAATGAAAAAATAAAATTATTCTTAAAAATAGGGTGGATGATCTCAATCATATTATGGATATAAATAAAACTTATCTTTGCTTTTTTACTTAAAATCTAGGGTAAATCCATGCTACGCACACAAAGGTTCCCTTATATTTTGGATGATAGAGTTGTATTGATATGCACTATTACGAAGAAACATTGATATTTTCTATCCATCACTGGATTGCATTTTGTCATAAAATCGCACAGAAATTTTAGAAAACAATGCAGAAAACACTAGAGACTGAAAAATTATTATAAAATATGCAATTTAAAGGTGATATTTTCATCTCATTCATAGCCTTCATAACTTCTTAAATATTACTTAAATTCAAATGAATCGCAACCACAAAGATAAATTATTTCAAATGAAAGCGTTATGGCAAAGGAGTACAAACTACTTTGTAGGAATAAGAATAGCACCAATGTCAAAGCAAAAGGGTAAAAAATAGCCAATATAGTAGGAGAAAGGTATAAGCCAAAGTTATTTGTCCAAAATGATGGGAAAATCATAGGATATGAGGTAAAGGACGAGAAACCTATAATTTCACCTTACAGTTCCAAATTTTTGTTGTTACTATACATGCAAGGAAAGCAATAAAAAACCTATAACCATCAAAACAAAATCATTAAGAAGGAAACCAATGTACTTTTTTTTGAAAACCCAGGATAACCCGGCGGTCGGTAAACTCCCGAGGAGGATATAGTAAAGCCGTCCATGATCCAAGCCTCCATACCCCCGGGTAAATTCATATAGGATAGGAAAGCGCATGGTAGGAATCAAACTTGGAGCTTTATTAGCCTTGACTGCACATTTTCAAAGTCGAATCAAAGGAAGGAAATTTTCAAAAAAGCCGTGGAAAAAAATTCAGTTAAAACAAAAAAGTCAAATAATTAAAATTCAAGCAGTAGTATGATTAATCTGATGCTACATATATTAAAAAAAGTTGATAATACATACCCAAGACCTATAGGTTAAATTAGCTATTTTCAAATCTACTTTTCTGCAATGATTGGGGAATGAAGCTACGTGGAATACAAGATCTGAGATGAAAGGTGGATATCGGTGGGAAGAGAAAATTCAATGGTGATAATGATTTTTGCAACTGCCAATTATTTTAACACCTTCAACACCATTGATTATTGTGACGCCCCACTCCGAGAGCCTCGTTAACAAAGAGTATTATATAGATAATACTGTCGGCTAACGCGGACAATAGAGTATAATGGAAGCGACCATGTGCAATCTTACCTTAACTATTCACTAAATATGTCGAAAAGTAGAACACATTAAAATTCGACCTATTCAATAAATATTTAAAGCAAAACTACAATGGCTATAGGATCTATCAGAAGAAAATATAACAACTCAAATGTAATATACATCACAGGACAGTCAATCATAATATACGCATACACCGATACACAACAGAGTATACAAAATAATACATGTCAGGTGGTACAGGAGACCACAATATACAGACGAGACGAAAGAGTATAAATCAAAGTTACAGCAGATAAGGACTACAAAAGACGCTATAACAAAATGAAGCTAGCGAATAGTCCATGCGGAAGCAAAATAGGCTAAGTCTCCAAAAGCACCTAACCTGAAACATCTCGGTCTGACCCGAGTATAAAATACCCGGATCAGTCTAGATAACAAATCAGTTAGATTAACTGAACAATACTAAACCTGTAAGGTCATACAGTATAACAAATATCTCTAGAGGAGATAACACAATCATCAACAAGAAATGAATCATATAGAGCAAGCCTCATATCATCGGCAACATATAGAAACAAAGGTTACAAATATCCCAAAACAAGCCAAAAGGTAATTAACAAATACCCATAAGGTATACAAGTTCCACAAGGTAACCGCTATACTCCATGCGGCTCACAAAGACCAACACCGAAGGGCGATACCAAGGGAATATACATATCAATGAAACATCATGAAATTTTTGCTCGAGCTCAGTACTGTACAAACAAGGATCCATGAGCCCGAAGACTCCAAACCCAAGTATCACCCATGCGGCACATAAGGCCAACATCAGAGCGAAACTATATAGGGCAACAAACCCGAAGGCACACACCCGAAGGCAACATACCCGAAGGCAACAAACCTAGGGAGACAGTCCGAAGACACTATCCCAGAGGCAACAAACCGTAGTGGTGAAGGTCGAAGACCCAGTACTGGACACCACTAACTGGCGGAATGTGTCACAACTCTTGAAAAGGAATCCGAAAAGTGTTAACGTATGTCCCATAACCACTCGTTCGCACTAAACGGTTTACTATCCGTCAGTCCCTTTCACACTCAAAGCAGTACAAAGTTTACCTCATATCATCGATAAACCAAACCCGAAGGTCAAAACAATCAATCGAATAGGTCAAGGATTAATCGGAAGGATAAACGCACAGATTCATGGTCCGTGTTTTGCCCAACCATTTAATCACCCTCCCACTTCGTTCGAAGTGCGAAAGTGTGTGTGTTTTAAATAGAATTTATAAATTAGAGAAACGAACTTTTAAATGCGATTCGAGAGATTATTTCATAAAAACCCGTGGATTAAATAAAAAGGAACCATCAAAGTCAAAACAATTGATAATCATACATAGGATCATCATGAATCAATTCAAATTGAAAATTCAATCCCAAAAGGCAAAGTGGGCTGAAACAGCAGGTTCAGTCGACTGAACAGAGTTTTTCAGTCGACTGACCCTGTACCTGGAAATTTTCTAGGTTCAGGAAACTTTCTGTTTCCAGGTTCAGTCGACTGTGCAGAGTTTTTCAGTCGACTGAATCATGCCTGGAAACTCTCGGGTTTCAGGTTCAGTCGACTGTGTAGAGTTTTCAGTCGACTGAATCTTGCCTGGGCTGTTTTCCAGCCTTATTCAAATGAAGAGCAAACTCTCCCAAAATGCAATCGGACGAACATTGGCTCTAAGGGCTTATGCCAATCGACAACCCGGCCCTATATGTTCCTCGATGCATCACCAAAACATGATTAAAACATCAAAGTTAGGATTTCAAAGATTTGAACCCAAAACACTAAAAATTGGTATACTCTCCAATTCAACCCAAACCAATTACAAGTGCATATGGACAAGGTGTTAGGAATTCATACATAACATCAATGAAATCAAGAGAAGTAGATGTGAGTTCAAAACTCACCTTTTTACACAAAACCAAGAAGATGAAGAAGCACAATTGCAAGGAATCAACCAACTATACTCCACTTCAACACTACAAGCTTCAATCTAGAATCAAAGAAAGTATTTCCTAGGTTAGGGTTAGGAAAATTACAGAAATTGAAGAGGAGAAGAGATGGAGATGATGGAGATGAACTTACCAATGGATTCTCTATGAATTTGGAGCAAGAAATCAAGATACAAGAAGAAACTAGGGCTTGCTAATTTCTATTTCCAATTCCTTTCCCCCATTTCAGTTTTTAGCTTAACAAAGAAATGAAATGAAGATGAAATGAAGAGAAGGGTTGAGCTAGGGGGTTAAGTGGGCTAGTGGGCTGAACCCAATCCCAAACCCAATAGGAAAAGTAGCCAAAATTTCACAAACTCCAAACATATCAAAGATTATACTCAAAAAGATCGCAAACGCCATTTTGGAACCAATGGAGGTGGTTTCGAGTTCCAATTCGGCCATTTGCAGAAAGTAACATTTCGGACCCTAAAATCCGAATAACGATGCTATATTTAAATCAAACATTTAAATATAAAATCGTTAAATATGCGGGTTGTTACAATTATTCAGTAGCATTTTGAAATTTAACCACTGCACTATGATTGAAATGAATAAGTAATTAATAAGAAACATTTTAAATTAACAAAAACCACTTCTAACAAATGAATTCGCCGTATGTGCAGTGCAGACCTAGCCAAAAGGGTAATAACTTTGGAAGTATGTGAATTGACTATTTGATGAATGTTCCAACATATATAAAATAAATAATCGGGTAAATGAAGTAAAAAATGCAGTTGTTGATATCTTAGCATGTGATTCAGGACAATGAAAGAAGAATACAAGGTGATTTATTTAACCAATCCATTAGAACTTTTCTACCTATTCGCATCTAAGCTTCAAGTAAATGTTTTTTCTTGCATCCTAAATTCTTTGTTTAACTCGTATTCTTTTATTAATCTATTTTCATCGCTTAAAATATGCATATCATAATGAACGAAGAAAAGAGATATGAAAATCACGTAGTAGACTAAAATTTGGGTTGAAAATAACTCAATTCGTTATATAAATAACTATCACACACACACACACACACACATATATATGCATAAATGTGTGGGTTTGTGTGTATAGAGTTAAAACAAACATTAGGTGGATTTTTGTAGAAAGGCTATTCTTTTCCAATTTTTATGGTTATAGTCCTTAAATATTCAATAACCATAAAAATTCAGGATAACATGCTTACATTTTTCGTTATAGGTAAACATAATATTAATGGTTTTGCATTATATATATACGATGCATATTACTTGATGAGCTAACAGTATCGTATAACTTATGTACTATGTGTTATCCAGCAAATTAGTCACCATCCTTGAAGAAGAAATTAAGGATTCACTTCCTGATTTCCTTACATTTATTACCTCAAATAATTAATAAAAAGCATCCATATCTACACCATAAATACCAACTCATTACTTAATAAAAACCAGCCATATCTCCACCATAAATACCAATTCATTATCCATCAAAGCTGGATTTAATGCCCAATAAATTCCATGATAACCTGCTTATTTATTACTAATTAATGCCAACCATTTCCATATCAAATATTCCTTAATTCCTTCAGCCTTACCTTAAATAAGAAGATTATGGTGCAATTAATATTAGCCTAGTCAGCGTCATACAATTCCGCACATCACCGGGTCATGTCTTACAACTATAAATACACCTAGTATTGCAAAAGAAAAAGGGAAGAAAAGGAAACAGAAAATATGACTTCTCCTCTCCCTTTCAAAATCTCTTGTAATATGAAACTACAAGTGATAAATAAATTATAAAGTGGATGTAGGCCTTAGATTTTGCTGAACAACTATAAAAATTTCATATCTATATCTTTTCTTCTTTTTATCTACTTATTTTTATGATTTGTGATGTTGTTTTTTGGATTGTCATTAAGGCTGGTGCTTTCAAACCTAAACCAGGGTGTTGATCCATTTTTTGGGTTAACAATATGTAACAATTTCTTGATAGTTGAATGAATATGTATGTTAACAACTTGCTTACATCACTGTTTGTTCATATAACATCTCCTTTGCATTAGTGAGTTCGATAAATGAAGTACCTGAGTACAGTATTTACATACTATTTTGAAACATGTATAAATTTTTGCACTTTAACTACAGTTCTGGTAAAAATGTAGCTGTGATGGTCAAATCAAACTCACAAGAAGAATGGAGAGTTGAGTATGTTGTGATATGTTAAAAACCTTTCTTTGTAGAATTTCATTTACTATAGTGCAAAGGCCATTAAATTGCCATAGGTGGAAGGCTATATCGTTGTGCAATAGGTCAATATCAAAAAAGTAAGTGTTGATAACGAATTTCTTGGTTTTTCTTCAGATATGATAATTCAACGAAAAGCATTAACAAACGACATATTTACAATGTATGGTACAGGCTGGTTAGGGGGGTGAGGTTTTAGGGGGTGGAGATAATTTGTACAATGCTAAGTATTTACCAATAAATTATCCTCCAACTCAATTTTAAACTTCAAAAAAATACTTGGTATCATACATATTTTTAACAAAAAAAATTAAATTTGTGGTTAAAACATCAGTGCATGTTAGTAAAGTTTGTCAGCGGTAATG
Source organism: Allium cepa (assembly GCA_030765085.1). NCBI lineage: Eukaryota > Viridiplantae > Streptophyta > Magnoliopsida > Asparagales > Amaryllidaceae > Allium > Allium cepa. The sequence goes on from CM060929.1 coordinate 820,462,422, forward strand.
TGTAAAACACAACAGCAAAGTGGTATAAAATCATCCATTTGACACATGGTAGTTAGGTTCAATGTTTCGAGTATGAACATTGATATTTTGTTAATTAATCAACCAAAAAAAGATAAAAAAATTATAGACTTAACAATAATTATACCTTTTGTCTAAATTTTTACTTGAGTTTACTATATAATTATCTAAATTACAATCCATGTCTGTTACTTCTCAATCCCGTGTTTTCTCTAGCCTTGAAAGGTGAGCAATCACTCATGATTAACATTTTATATTTAGTAAATTTAATTCACATGAAATGATGATTGAAATATGTTGTTAAATTTGAATTTATTAGTAATTAAATCGTTAAATATGAGATGTTATTATTTGTATTTATTCACCAGTTGACAGTATTGGCACCAATAACCTGTTATATATAAATATATTGTCAATTATGAGATATGCATGTTGTCGATATGCTATATTATTATCATATTGTTCTCACTCTACAAGTTCCCTACTAGTCAGAAATCCCTATGGGTTGAAATGATAAATACCCGAATGATATTATAGATTAGACGAAAATCGTTATGGGTTGAAATGATAAACCCAAGCAATTTTATTGATTTGGAATTTTGGGATTGCAGGTTGAAATGATATATATCCGTAAATATTAAATTCAAATTGCAGACTGAAATGAAAATTTTCTATATCACTTGACCATAGGATAGAAGACTATACATGAACGCCGTTGGTCTATTTTTGAAAAATGATTTCCAAGTTTTGAAAGGAAATATATGTATTTTAATAAATATTGATTTTCAAATATAATAAAAATATATTTTATTATATGTAAAAAAATTGATTTTTAGAATTACATGTTTTGGAAATTTTAAAATTATAAGTTAAGTTTTAAAACTGTAAATTATAAAATTTTAATTATGACTTTATTATTTTTAAAATATATAAAATAAAATTTAAAATATATTTTATAATAATAATATTTAGTTTAATAATAATTAATATAAAAAATTTGATAGGAATGTAATTTAACTAATATATATAATATGTTTTAAATATTTATTTAAAATTTATATTAATATTTTAGATAGATTTTTGTAATAACTTTAATAAATAAGAGGTTGTAAAGATAAATTAAAGTTGACTTGAAATTTGAATTAGTTAATAATTGAATTTAAATACGGATTGATTTGGAATTTATTAATTTTGATATTTAAAGATATATTTTATAACCTAATAACTTGATTTTGATTTAGGAGGATTGAATGAATATTTTAAATTTCAAAAAATAATTTGAATTTGAATATTTGATTTTGATTTAAATTGTAGTTTGAGATTTTATTTAAATGAATAACCAAAGGCAATTAAGTAAATATTTTAAGTTTAATTAAAATTTAAAATGTATATTTAATTTTGATTTCAATTGTAATCTGGAATTTTATTTAATGGTTATCAAAAATGAATAAGTGAATATTTTCGAATTTAAATAAAATTAAAGTTGAATTTTGAATATAAATGAAATATATCAAATTAAGTTATTGAAAATGTTTGAGTATTTAAACTTTGAAACCTACTGAATTTGGTTTAAATTTGTAGTTCAAACCTGCATTAAAATCGATATGAATTAAAAATGGTTTTAATGAGAATTTGAATTGAATCTTCAATTGAAATGGTTGAATTGAGATTTGATTTAAATTGAATTATGGAACTAAGGTTGATTTGAATTGATTTGTGAAATTGGAAGAAACGATTCAAATTTGAAATTATTTTTTGATATGGACTCTTTTAATATATATTATTTTAATTATAAACACTATTTTAATGTATAACTATTTTTAAATATAAGCTATTTTTAGTATATAACTATTTCAATGTATAAACTATTTCAATATTTAACTGTTTAAGTTGGAAATGTTATGATTTAAAGTGAATATGATTTTGACAATGATATGATTTCGAAAGTGAATATATTTTTGAAAGTGATATGATATTTCAATGAATATGATATTTTGATATGAAATATGAAGTGTTTTGAAATACAACGACCAAGGTGTGAAATAAGCATTTGGTTGTTAAAGAGTCCGGGATTGGATATTGTCATACTCTCTGCCAATACCAAAACCACTTTAAAAACCGTGTACGTGGTGGTAATTCTAGAACGAAGTAGGATGGTTTGCGACGATTCTGTATGAGGTATCAACGCAGCCCTGACTCCCGCGAGTCCCTTGATGTGGCTAAAACAAGAGCTATACCAGACCAAGTGAGGTCAGACCTCCGATCCAGATTGCTTCTTTGATACCATTTTGTTACTTTGTGATTTGATTAGGTGAACCTTTGATTTGGGAGTGTGTCTCGAGGTTGGAGTTAGTAGTTGCTATACGTTACCACCAGTCCGGGAGTGCAAATGGTATAATCCTACCCTAGCATTGCCTCGAGTGTCTTGTCACATGCCTTATCGGGCCTTTTACGAGTTTGGTTTGTACCGTACCTATGGAGTGCCCTCTGATAGCCTTCCATTTTACGAAGGAATTATGGTACTGTATAGACTACGGGAATATATATATATATATAAATGTTTTAAAGGGGATATGGGTAATGCCTTAATGCTATTTTAATCGTTTGCTTTACTATAGGCATTAAATATGTTGCGTATTGTATTATGTATGTAGATAGTTTAGCAGATCCTTAGAGGATGGGAATCCCAAACATCCTTTGAGTTACTATGTATTTCACTTGACATTTCACTTGAGTTGATTTACTAGTATAAGAATGTTAATCCTAACTCGAGTATTTTGTGTTTTGCTCTATGCTCAAGGCAGACTAAGTGGTTACAGCATTTGAGACTCACCTTTGGAGCTTGGAGCTTTGCTTGAAGATCTATCTTTATCTATTCATCTTTCAGTTATTTCTGTTCAATTTTGTCAGTTATTTTTGTATTTGAGACTACTTATACTTTGGATATATTGTTGTATTTGTTTCAGAATCTGATGTTCTATAGTAGCTTCATGAACTACTATTTGTCTATTTCCGCTGCTTACTGTTGTATTACTCTGTATTTGTGATTCCATGATTGATTTATTTACTGTATATGCTAAGATTTTCCAAATATAAATTAACAATATATTATTTTGAGCAATTTAAGTCTGACATGTGTAGATGATTGTCGATTTGAATGGTTCAAAATAGCAGGTCATTATAGTTGGCATCAGAGCTCTGGTTTAGGCAAAACTTAGAATATGGAGAAAAAACTCGTAAGAAATACGGTAGTGATACCCCAGAATGAGTAGATTAATCATAGAGTCATTTTCGTTCAAGCTTGAAATTCTTTGTTTGGATCTTCCTAGATCAGGATTTCTTTTGAATTTTGGCACTTTCCCTTTGTTCTGAAATCCATTCTTGTCTTTTTTTGTTCGTGTTTTCCTTGATACTGGAGCATCCCCTAGCTTAACCTCAATTGGCAAGTTCATGCTTATGTGTGACTAATTTCATCGACAGTCCGGCCAACGTTTGTATGATTTGTAAAGGGGTGAAATTCCTTTACAACAGCATCGATTCACCAGTGATTTCTACGTCCTTGGTTTTGATGCTGTTATCTTTTGCAAATCCTGAAACTTCTCAGTAGATGACCAGTGTAATCCTCTTATGATCGAATGTCGATTGCCTCAGGATTATGCAAGCAGTTTTATCCTTGCGATAGATGCTTAGCTTAATGATCTCGACTCCACCCCGATAGTGAGGGATTATCTTGATGTTTTGGTGAAGTCATTTCTCTTCCTCCCAAGCTGGAAATTGAATTCCACATCGATCTTATTCCTGGAGCCCAACCTTGCTACCGATTTCCACTAGCTTCGTGTAGCCGAGGAGAGCATTTCCCAAGACAGCTTTTTGAACAGAGAATGGTTTCTATGAGTGGTTAGTCATGCCCTTTGGATTAACCAATGCTCCTTCCTTCTCCATTGGTCTCATGAACCGTGTTTCCACGATGTACTCAACAAGTTTGTCCCCATATTCATTGATGATATTCTCTTTTTTCTAAGTCTTGGTTGACATGGTTAAGGTCGCCGCGATTAATAAGTCTATCTATCTTTCCTCTTTCGTAATTTAACTATCTTATATTTCTTTCGAGCATATCTTCTCACTTAGAATTCTCTTTGATTAGGGTTCCTCTAAATTTGAATCTCTATCCTTGACCTAGAATCCATTCTTGAATCATCTTATGAGAGAATTTTGAGTTTTTTTATATTGCAGTCGAATCATACTATCATTTTTGATTCGTATAAAAATGTTTTATATTGTGTTGTTTGGGTTGTTAAGTTTGAATTTTGGGTTTCGATCGATGCGTCTGGCCAACGTTATCGATAGGTTTTCCAAAAATAGTTGAGCAGAGCAAATCGACACAATATTATTTTTGGAATAGGTAAATGAAATAGTTTTATGTATGATTATATTTTATATATAAGGTATAATATTATGAAATTAGATAGTTAATTAAATCAATTGTGAGAAATTATAATACTAAATCATCATTTACTATTTTGTCAGCATTTCTAAACCATTAACTGCTGTTGTATGTTATAAGGAGATAAATTTCATAAGTATGGTTCATAAATCTGATTTGCAAATGAAATGGATTTAAATTAAGGATTTGAGAATTAAATTTCCAGTGCTTTTCAAAATTTGGTTTTCAATGTTTTGAAAAATATATTATTTGAAAGTATTTTCAAATGGAAATTGTTTCCAAAGAACTTTAAAAGGAGTAAGTTAGTACTCTCCTCTTTTTTCGTTGAAAAATAATTTCGACGATGACTACAGCATCATCGACATTCATTTTCAAGTCTCACGGTGGAGAGACCACTTACTAGCTTTGCTATACTTTTGTTTTGGAAAATGGATTTGATTTGAATTTCTTGAGTATGATTTGATGTACAAAAAATATATATATTTATTTCAAAAAGGTTTGAAGTGAAACCAAAAATTTTATTCTTAAGTTCTATGTTAAGTGATGGTTTTCAATTATTGAAATGAAGCAAAAAATTTGAATAATGTGAGAGTCTAAAATGAGAAATGGAATTTAAACAACTTGAAACGGTTGAACAAGGATAAAATTAATTTATATAATACTCAATTTATTCTAAAACGTATATAACTTACTTGAAATATTCAAATAGTTAAAATGTAATGTGAATATGTAACTGGAGGTTATATAAAAGAAAATTTATGTAATAAAATGTTCAAACTAAATTTTTTCTTAATACAAATGTTATAAACAAAAAGTAAATATGTATAGTGCTCAATTACGTTCAGAAACGTTCATAAAACTTACCTAGGAAAAATTTAAATGTAACGGGAACATGTAATTGAGCAGTATACGATACAAATGTAAGTAATAAGATTTCCAAGAATGAAATTTATATGGTTTTGAATTAATTGTTGTATTTGGTTCTATGTATTTCGAATCTATCTTTCCTTTCTGTTGCTTCTATTCTCCTATCTCGTTTCTTTTCGAAGACGAAAAGTTTTGAGTGGTGGAGAGTGTACCAACCCGAAAATTTTAACGATTTTAATAATGTAATTAACTAATTTTTTCTTGAAAATAAATAATTAAAATTTAACAATGAAAATTTGATATTTGGAGTACGTCTATTTAAACATAGCAAGTGTCAGAATTTCAAGGAAAATATGAAAGTTTATTTGGTTGCGAAATTTCAATTTTTAATTTAAAATCTATTAAAATTAGATGAAAGTAAAATATCTTTGAAACCTGAATATTTTTATATAATAAAATTGTAAATTATTTTCTGAGTGGTACGTTATATTTCGTTTCAAAAAAATTGGATTGTTCTACCTCTATTATTTTATTTTCGACATTTTAGCAGCATTTTTTGCAAAAATTAAGTTTTGATAGTTGGAACGTGTCATTCACATCTATATACCATTCTGTTCATCTTGTCGTCTGATCTCCGCAGTATATTCACCTGTGTATTTCATTATCCGGTATACGATGAAATCTGCGAAATGATTTGTCATATCGGTTTCGTATTTGAGCCTTCTGGGTTTCCCATGCCCTTTGACCTATCAACCAACTGAAAACTAATAGCCTTTTGCACTTATTTTCCCTGAATTCGTGCTTGACCTTTTCCATTCATATTGGACCAATTTATATTTCTGTGATCTTCCATTCTTTATCTTGTTTTCATATTCTTCTGTTTTTTAAAGAGAAAAAAAGAAAAGGCACATATATTTGCTGAAGTTTGCATTTGTTCATCATCTTCTTATGCTCGTCCCCTTCAAATCTCGTGCTCCTCCGTATCGAAGCCACAACCACCTGACCCAAACCAACCCCACTACCGATCTTCCCGAACCCCTGTCACTTTCCTCTAAAACAAGATCCAACCACCAAATGCCCTTCACACCTGACAACCGCCTCTCTCACCCCATCAACCTTCTCCAACCATGCAATTGGCCTCACCCTCTAACCCAAACGCAAGCACCTTTTTACTTGAGCTCGTGCCCAGACCCTTACCTGCCGATCCGCCTCCTTACCTCGAGTAGCCACCCATGCCCATATTAGCTTGCCACCCTGAACTTTGTGACAGCCTTGTAGCCGATAACCCCCTTCATTCGCTCCAGAAACCCACGTCATCCCTTCCAGCCCGCCGATTAGTGCCATCCCTTCACCTTTAACCGCACATCTCCCTCCACAGCCTTGCTTCAACCCAGTCAATATGGCCACAGCCTGGCCGAACTCACATGCAAGCAGCCTATTCCTCGAATAGCTTTACACCTTCCTTCACTCCTCGACAACCTTTCTCGTCATCATAACAGCCGGTAGCAACCTTCTTTTACTTCATATTAATAAATATAAAAACATATATATGATATATGCTTGCATATATTTGAAAAGTACAGTAGCCCTCTCTTATTTTAAAAAGGGATATGTGTCAGTTTGTATACATTGATTATATGCCAATATATATATATTATCTATTGATTATGCACTATATATTGATTATATGTCAGTATGTATATGTATGTATGTATATATATATTCATCGAATTTTCGAATTCTAGTTCATTGCTTCTCTATTATAGAAAAATATGTTCAAAAGCTTTTATATAAAAGTATACTTATATCTACTAATCCAATTAATCATAGCAGATGTCTTGTATTGGTCACTTTGTTCATATATAAGTGTATACATAAGTTTGCTTATATAAGTTGATCTATTGAATTAGGGCTAGCTTGTGCCATCTCTTCCTATATATATATATATGTGTATATATATATATATATTGTATATAGATTTGATCCACCGAATCTATATTCACTTTGCCTTGTTTCTCCGCTGTCAAGATTTTCAGCAGCAGTTCTAGCTTTGTCGCTGTGTCGCTTGTCGATCCATGTGTGTATCCACGTCCGTTACTTCTCAATCCTATGCTTTATCTAGCCTCGAATGGTGAGCGATCACTCACGATTAACATTCTTATATTTAGTAAATTTAATTCACATGAAATTACGATTGAAATATGTTGTTAAATTTGAATTTATTAGTAACTAAATCGTGAAATATAAGATGTTATTATTTGTATTTGTTCACCTATGCCAATTGACAGTATTGACACCAATACCTGTTATATATAAATATATTGTCAATTATGATATATGCATGTTGTTGATATGTTATATTATTGTAATATTGTTATGACTCTACAAGTTCCCTGTTAATTAAAATTCCCTATGGGTTGAAATGATACATACCCGAACGATATTATAGATTTGACAAAATCGTTATAGGCTGAAATGATAAACCTAAGCGATTTTATTGATTTTGATTTTTGGAATTAAGGGTTGAAATGATATATATCCGTAAATATTAAATTTAAATTACAGATTGAAAAGATAAATATCCATATCACTTGACCATAGGATAGAAAACTATATACGGATGTCGTTGATCTATTTTTGAAAAATGATTTTCAAAGTTTTGAAAGGAAATATATGGATTTTAATAAATATTGATTTTTAAATATAATAGAAGGATATTTTAATATATGTGAAAATTAGATTTTTAAAATTATATGTTATGGAAATTTTAAAATTATAAGTTAAGTTTTAAAAATGTAAATTATAAAATTTTATTTATGGCTTTATTATTTTTAAAATATATAAAATAAAATTTAAAATATATTTTATAACAATAAGATTTAATTTAATAATAATTAATATAGTAAATTTTAGTAATAATTTAATTTAACTAATATATATTCGTTTTAAATATTTGTTTAAAATTTATATTAATATTTTAAACATATTTTTGTAATAACTTTAATAAATAAGAGGTTGTAAGGATAAATTAAAGTTTACTTGAAATTTGAATTGGTTAATATTTGAATTTAAATATGGACTGATTTGGTACTTAATGATTTTGATGTTTAAAGATATGTTTTATAACCTGATAACTTGATTTTGATTTAAGAGGATTAGGTGAATATTTTAAATTTCAAAAAATAAATTGGTTTGAATATTTAATTTTGATTTAAATTTAAATTTGAGATTTTATTTAAATAATAAACTAAAGGTGATAAAATGAGTATTTTAAGTTTAAGTAAAATTGAAATTGTATATTTGATTTTGATTTAAATTATAATAGGGGATTTTATTTAATGGTTATTAAAAATGATTATGTGAATATTTTTGAATTTAAATAAAATTAAAGGAATTTTGAAATATAAATGAAATTTATCAAATTGAGTTATTGAAAATGTTTTAATATTTAAACTTTGAAACCTACTGAATTGGAAGTGGTTTAAATTTGTAGTTCAAACCTGGATTAAAACCGGTATAAATTAAAAGTGGATTTAATGAGAATTTGAGTTGAATCTTTAATTGAAATGGTTGAACTGAGATTTGATTTAAATTGAATTATGGAACTAAGGTTAATTTGAATTGATTTGTGAAATTGGAAGAAACAATTCGAATTCGACACTATTTTTCAATATAAACTCTTTTAGTATATATACTATGTTATTACATATATATATACTATTTAGTATATAACTATTTTTAATATAAGCTATTTTTAATTTACAACTATTTCAATATATAAACTATTTCAATATTTAACTGATTAAGTTGGAACTATTATGATTTAAAGTGAATATGATTTCGAAAGTGATATGATTTCGAAAGTGAATATAATTTCAAAAGTGATATGACTTTTGAAAGAATATGATATTTCGATATGAAGTATAAACTGTTTTGAGATAAAACAACCACGACGTGAAATAAGAGTTGGTTGTTAAAGAGACCAAGATCTGATATTGTCATACTCTCTGCCAATACCGAAACCACTTTAACAACTGTGTACGTGTTGGAGATTCCAGAATGAAGTAGGATGGATTGGGGACGATTTTGTATGAGGTATTAACGCAGCCCTGACTCTCGCGGGTCGGCTTGATGTGGCTAAAACAGGAGCTATACCGGGCCAAGTGAGGTCGCACCTCCGATCGAGCATGCTTCTTCAATACCATTCTATTACTTGTGATTTGATTGGGTGCACCTTTGATTTGGAAGTGTGTCTCGAGGTGGGCGGTAGTAGCTACTATGCGTTACCACGTGTCCGGGGGTGCACACGGTAGAATCCAACCCTGGCATTGCCTCGAGTGCCTTGTCACATGCCTTATCACGCCTTCCACGAGCTTGGTTTGTACAGTACCTATGGAGTGCCCTCTGATAGCCCTCTAGTTTATAGAGGAATTACGGTACTGTATAGACTATGAGAATATATATAAAAATGTGTTAAGGGGGATATATGTAACACCTTAACGCTATTTAAATAGTTTGCTTTACTATAGACATTATATATGTAGCATATTGTACTATGTATATAGATAGTTTAGCGGATCCCTAGAGGATGGAAATACCAAATGTCCTTTGAGTTACTTTTTATTTCACTTGAAATTTCATTTAAGTTGATTTACTGGTATAAGAATGTTGATCCTAACTCGGGTGTTTTGTGTTTTGCTTTATACTCGGGTCAGACTGAGTGTCACAGCATTTGAAACTCACCTTTGGAGCTTGGAGCTTTGCTTGAAGATCCGTCGTTATCTATTCAGCTTTCAGTTATTTCCAGTTATTTATGTTCAGTCTTGTCAGCTACTTTTGTATTTGAGACTACTTGTACATGGGATTTATTGTTGTATTTGTTTCAGACTCTGATGTTCTGTAGTAGCTTCATGAACTACTATTTATCTATTTCCGATGCTTATTATTTAATTACTCTGTGTCTGTGATTCTATGATTCATTTATTCACTGTATTTGCTAAGTGTTGCCAAATATAATTTAACAATCTATTGTTTTGAGTAATTCATGTCTGACATGTATGGATGATTGTCGATTTGAATGGTTCGAAATAACAAGTCATTACAGATAATAATAAAATGGATTTTCACCTTCAGATTACACATTGTAGCATTCTATTAGAATTTTTTTTAGAAGGCTTAAAAGTAAATGAAATGTGCTCATCTTTAATAGGATATTATAGATCACTTACTAATAAAGGTTTCAGTGATAAAAATGCAACAAAAGGCAGGGCATGATAAAATCTTCGGTTGGGTTTTTCTCAAACCATTCATAGAGGCTAGCGACAATCTGTTATTTTCCTCTAATATTTAAGGGAAATTTTATTTATTTCCACCATTTCTGTTAGTTGTCCACACTTGAGTTTATCCATAACTAATTTTTTTGTCTATCCATATGTGGATGAATTTACTAATTTATCAGTTTATCCACATGTGCATGAATTTATTATTTTATTATTATTCTGAATATTGAATAATTTTTGTACTTTATGAAATTCATCATGCACCATAACGCACATACACAATAACCATATTCATTCAACTAAAATCAATTGAATTATGCATACACAATAAGCATACACCATTACGCATGCATACACAAATAAATTCTTGAAAAATAAAATTAAAATAAAATAGAAGAATATATGTGAAACATCAATTTCTTAGAACAGACAAACGTTACCGGATTCCACTTTAGCTTCAGATGGGTACAAGAAATTTAGCTAGTATTGGACAACAAAATATCTAAAAGAGATGATGTAACACTATTAAGAACAACTCGGCGACCATTCATCTTCAGTTCTCTTTATTTCTGCAATCTCAAATAACACTATATGTCATAACTCAACTTAATAGATGTTCCTAGTAAAAAATATTGACTATGTTATCAAGTGTTCAAAAATTTCATATTATTACCGAATCAAACCATAAATTCTCTACAAGTTCAACATAAGCACAGATTGTAAATCTCCTGATACAAACTGAGAAACTTTCACCTACTACTTTAGTCGTGGTTCAACATATGAATCTCCTTCAAAATTTGTATTTTTTCTCCAATGGATGATAATGTTGTCCACATGTAACTTTATTTTTTGAGCATAGTAGTTCACTATCTTGGATAACAAAATATCCAGATTAAATGTAAGGAAAAAAATAAAAGTCTATGTAAAGCAATTACAAAAATTAAAATTTATCGTACTAAAAGTTGATTTCTCGAGATTATCTACACATTGCTTAACAACATCATTGTTGTATTTGTTCTTTTGTTCTTTTATAGTTGCATCTATCCACTCCCCTTCTATTTCATATCTTATAAATATCGAATACTCTAACTACCTTTCACTTTTGTTTGTACCAAAAAATTGGTTTTCTTAAGTATATTGAAAGAAGTACTCTTTTCAGGCATATTCTTGTTGTACAAAACGAATGGTTTGACATTTTTTAACTAGATTAGGTTTCTATATGATGGAAATTTGTACATGATGAATCTTCTACTAAGATAAATTGTCTAATCCTCTGCTGCAATGATCATCTTTAGTATTTATTACGTCATAGCGGTATTATATATTAAGTAGAAGATTAATCATTGTAATGGTATCGTTATAAATGTCATATCAAAAACAGTAGATGATCCATCTAAGAAGAAATTTTTTATTTGAAAATATGGTAACTTACCTCAACCTTCTACTTTTCTATTTCAAATATGCATTATGTCATTTTCATGCAGCATGATAATGAGAAGAAAAAGGGACTAGATTTGGCATCCTACACTTGTTTTTGTTTTTTATTTAACTGTAAGGTAATGTGTTTTTGACTTGATTAGGCATTGAAAGGAAGAGAAACTAGAGAAGAAGATGCAACTATACATTGAGTGAATTAACTAATAAATTTTTAAAAACTTAAAGAGAACATACAAGCAGGAAGTGATCCACAAAATTAGAATGGATCAACTAATAGAAATGGTGGATATGAATAAATTCCTAATCTTAATTATGACAATCTTCTCATATTATTCTTTTGTTTTAACTATTTTATCAGTGCATAAAAAAGGTTTAAAACAATGAATCCTTATCTTCTTATGTTAATAAATACTCATTTACTATTTAATTTTTTTAATTAATCTTTCAACTGAACAGTGATGCATGTTCTGTAGCTCCAATTATCTGAGTGTATTTATAACTCTCATCATAAATAACTTTCTAATCCAATTGATGTACTATAACATTATGGTGGTTTCATTTCACTTATGCTTAGATTTAGGCGTTTGCGCATTCAAAATGAAGAAAAATTCAACAATTTAGTTAGTGCATCTTTATTAGGTAATTATATTAAAAAAATCCACGTAGTTAAAGGTATGTTCTACAAATATTATTCTTTTTCTCCCTTTTATTTTTTTGGAAAAACAATGGCCTTAGGTTTGCTCCAATTATGTTTTTCACAATTTATTTTTTATGTGTTTTCTTGGATTTTTGTTGATATTTTTTTAATAAAGGCACAAGAGAGTAAATAAAGTATAAGATTTATTTTAGTTTTCCTTTTTATGCTTACTTTGGTTGATATTGCATTTATTTCTTGATTTGAATAAGTAGTTTACTTACCTTCTAAACCCCAGTTCGAGAAATAGAAATATCAACTTGGCATACTTAGCGATTTAGATACAGAAGAAAGTAAGAACTATAAATATCAACTCTAAGAAGACTAATGATACATATCACATTAAATTGATTTTCTATTTTATTGAGTGAAAGAGATATAATTTACTTTGGTGATGAAGTTATCATAAAAATCGAAGTCTATTTAAAATTTCAACTAATTATTGTTTTTTAAATATTCAAATTTACACATTTTTGAAATTATGTTAGGATGTTATATGTGAATATATTCTATTATATAATAAAATTTTCAATCGCCTTAATATATTTTTATTTTCATTTTATCTCAATGGTATTTAATTTCAATTATGAAATGGATAAAATCTCAAAAAACTACTATTATACACCTATTTCTTTTTTGATAAAATTATAATCATTAGTCCTTAATATTCTAACACTGGTTCTCTTTCACTTCTTCATGTTTACTATGTAATTATTTTATTTTCACAGTCATTTCTCATCTTTATTTTCTTTCCAAACAATTTTTAATTGATCTCTTTAATGACTTAGTCTACTAGAATTTAATTCATCAGTAGGTATTCACTTTATATTCAACCTAAAACTTTCTGCTTATGTTCTGTAGAGATTGTGTCTCTATATTTTAGTTGAAAATTGATAACGTGTTTATTTTATACCGTATGTGTAATTCAGTTGAAAAGCTGATAACATGTTTATTTTGTATTTTAGTTGCCCACATCATGGTAAATTAATTAATTTAATCAGAATTGAAGTGAACTAATACATAATAAATTCTAATTTAAAAACTAGAATCTAACCAAAGAGAAGTTAATTGAAATTATTAGAATTAATTCTCCATTTACAAGATACAAATTACAAATAGTTATATAATGTATTTCTAGGTTTAGCTGCATAATATAGTAAATATAGATTCATTCTCAAGTTTGCCCTAATTTTACATTTATTTGTATGTAAATTTTTTATATTAATAATTGTCTACAAATTGAAATCAATTTTGTTTCATCATTTGTTTCCTTTAGTTATAATTGTTTGGACTATATTTGATATACGATCGATAAATTTAAATTATACACTACCTTCATAAGCAAGAAGGTGTATTAGTGATCATCAATCATCTATAAATTTGGTTTTAAGATTATTTTTATGTTTGATTTGTTTATGCATCAATACTTTTTACTTTTTTTCCTATTTTAAAACTATTGAAGGGAATAAATAAATACATAGTATATTCTCTAATATTAAAATTGGAATCAAACCAAAGAGAAATAATTTAAACTACTGAATTCATTTTCTATTTATTTTGAATTCAAATTATGTATAGTAAATATGTAAGTATACTTTCAGTTTTAGTTGCATATAATAATAAATATATATTCATTCTCAAATTGACCTTAATTCTATATCGATTAGTATGTGAAATTGGTGTATTAATAATAACCTACATATTGAAATGAGTTATATATCATTATTTATTTCAAGTGAATTTGTTATATAATATTGGTTCAAGTGAATTTATTATATAATTTTTAAACTTAAATTGTATGTAAACTTCAAAAAAATATCATTTAGCGAAATCATAAATTACCTACAGTTTCAATTTTAAAAAATAACATTATGTTAAGTTCTTTTAATGCATCATGATTCTAAATTATTTCTTTTTACTTTCTGAAAATTCAAAACCATAAAAAAATTAAACATATTCAAATTTATTTGTGAATATGTGTAATTTAATTTGAAGCTTTTTTCTTAAAAGTAAACAAGGTTGATTAGGGATTTTATGTATTTACGTAGTTGAATGCTACAAGTCATAAATATAAGGCCTCAAGCACTTAAAAGTTAATTTGAAACTTTACATGTTCGTTTTTTAGTTGATTATTGATATTGACGATGACTTTAGGATAAGATTCAACAAGAATTGAATATTATTTCATCTTTGATACTCAATTAAGAATTCTCAAATTGATGGTAATTAATTCATTTAAATAACATTAAGGAGAATTTATTCAAGAATCCATTTATTGTATTCTTTAATTTCACTTGAAATAAAAAAATATTAATTTCATATTGTATATAATTCCCTAATTACTTAGTTTTTAGATTTAAATCAGTTGTTATCCTTATCTTAATCCACTTCTAGTCTCTCAAGTTCATATGAAGTTAAATACGAATTCATTCTCATGATATTTGTTCTTATATATATATATATATGTATGTATGTATGTATGTACGTACGTACGTACGTACGTATGTATATTGGAATCTTATAGATGTTGAAAAACTTTCAAGCAATTAAGTCATCATCAGTTTCAGCAATTGTTTATAAATATAAAAATCTATAATGTTAGATATGCTTTTTCTAAAAGGCACCATTGTCAATTATGATGATCTATCATATTTTCAAACAATTAGAAAATATGCTTAGTTTAGAAAAATTATAAAATTTATTAGAAAATATGCATAAATTAGTTAATTTGAAACTTTAACAATATTGCTTTTATTTAACTAGTTGATAGCAGATAATATAGTATAGTAACAATTTACAGTTACCATGTTTACGAAAATTGGGGTTCCGACCTAGTCGAAGCCCTGTTGCCGTTCTTTTGCTTTTCTAGTGTATTAAAGTCATCAATGCTTTTGAAGGGTAGCTTTTGTTTTAAAGATGTACTAAGCCTCTTCCTAAATTCTTTCGAAAGAAGTCTAAGGGTTTCGAAGGCAATGGCTTCGAAAGGGGGTTTCGTTGCTAACCTTCAATGTTTTACTTAATTGTTTTGAAGCTTTCGAAAGGGTGGTGCCGACGCCATCAAGTTTTACCAAATACTTTTATATGATAAAGAATGGTTTCGAAAGAGATACTTCTGTTTATATTCACTTTGACCTAAAATTATATTTTAAATATAAACCGAATGGTTTTGAAAGTGGTACTTTCAATGATTTCGGAAGGGATACTTCCAAAGGCTTCGAAAGGGGTACTTTTAATGGTTTCGGAAGAGATACTTCCAAAGGTTTTGAAAGAGGTACTTCCAAAGAAGGGATGCTTCCAAAGGTTTCAAAAGGGGTACTTTCAATGGTTTCGAAGCTATGCTTTTAAGAGTCAATAAGTAATATTTATTACATTCAAAAGGTTTTGAAAGAAAGGTTTTAAAGTGTTCCGAAAGGCAGAGGCCTAATATTTTGAAAAGATATTTATATGCTTTCGAAGGAGGTTATCCAGTGAAATCGAAAGCAAGGTTTTGAAGGTTTCGAAAGCCTTAGTTTTCAAAACGAATAACCCAATCTCATTTTAAAAGAAAACTATGGCATAAATAAGTAAAGTGTTTTGAAATGGAGTTTTGAAGAAGTTTTCCTTGATTAAAGGGTTAAAGAGATTAACCAAGTTTTAATATAAAATGAATTCAAGAATATTAAATCCACAGGAGTGGTATTGTTATGTTATTATGTTTGCTTCTTCATATATATATATATATATATATATATATTCAGATTGTAATGAACTCAAAATGGTAATTTGGGGAAGGGAAGAATTACCAGCTAGGTTGAACCAGTAGTAAATATAAATTAAACTAATTGAAGATATTGGTAGGGACCAATAGGTTCACAATAAACCTATGAAATCAGTGATAGGAAAGATATAGGTTCATAGTAAGCCCGTGATAACTATATATAAATGAAGATGTCGAAAGACAGGTTCATAGTTAGTCAATGGTGATTTGATATCAGTAGGGCCAATAGGTTTGCGGTTAGCCCATGAAAATTATATCCAGATTAAGATATTGATAGATGTAATAAGTTCCTAGCCAACTCATGTAAACTAGAATAAGAGAAAAGATAGTGGAGTTATTAATAGGTTCAGGGAGAACCCATGAAACAGTAAAGATATTGATAGGGGCCAATAGGTTAATAGTAAGCCCATGAAAACTATGTAGCTGGACAGGGAGTCCTTAAATATTTTACCGGTTATTAGTCAGCCCATGAAAACTATTAGGTTAATAGTAACCCTAGAAACTATAACTGAGACAGATAGACAAAATGAATGGGGATGGGTAATCCAGAATTGATACACTAGTTTTGCATATCATCCTGTCATATTATTTATGATATGTTTTAACCATTATGGATGAAGGAGCATGGTATATGGTTTTATAAATATTTTAGGATACTAGTGAAGGGAAAACCAATTCCGCTAAGTGGCATAGTCTCACTGGATATCTTAATGATTTGAAATGGTAGATTATTATTCATACCAGGCCTTACGTCCGACTCAAAGTTTATGCTTTCCCATTAAACTCTCGGGTATTCAATTGATTTTGAGCAGTTTGGGAGTTGAGGTTTTCAGGTACCTCCTTAGATGAATAAGCTTTCGGAGATGTACACGAGGCATGATAGCTACTTAGAGTTCTCTTTTATTTGATTCCGTGTGTTGTTTAGTAAAGCAAATTTGTCAAATTGTCTATATATAGTATGATCATCTAAGGGGGCATCTTCATATGTCGCTCTTGGCGTATGTTGTAATAAGTTTATTTTCTTTGAATGTAGTTAATGATTGTGGGATTATGTAATGAATTTGAAATTTTTTGAAATAGAATGTCGATCGTGTTTGATGTTTTAAATTTTTTCATATTCATGTATTTCTGTGTATCAATGTATCTAACATTGACGTATTTGGTCGTCGGGAATTAATAACCATGGATGACTATAACATACATAGCCATTAGTTTTGGGCCTTTAAGTAGGGGGATGTTACAGCTAATTACTTGAAAAAAGACAAGGTGATGAATTATTAAATACGAGTCGAATTTAAATGAAAGTTATGTTCAAATGTAGTTAGGTATTAAGCAATGTCGGTTTGTTGAAGGAGGTGAGGTTTACAGTATTTCCATTCATTAATTATTTGGACGATTTTGCAAAAAAAAAATGAAGATTGGTAATGTACAAGATAGTTACTGAAGTTTTGACTTTTTTTTTTATGGAAATCAACATAATTTATCTTTGAATAACACAGATTTTGGTTAATAATTAAACGATATTAACTTTGGGCCCTTCTTGCACTTTAAAAGCCATTATTTTACTATATACAAATACAATACCTACTTTCACTTCAAGATTTTTTCTTCTATCCAGTGTATAACGTGCATGCAATAACTCAAGAGATTTACGAGATTTTCCATCTCTTAAGAATCCATCAAAATATTTATATATAGTAGAATACACTACATATATGTGTTAGTCCTTAAGAGGATGGTTTTGATGACAACAACCTTAGAATAGGATTATAAAATATAAATACTAACATTATATTTTAGAAATATATGTATATGCAGGATTTAACTATGCCGGTACCAAGAATGAAGACTGTACAGTATAGAGATTCAAGATATCAAGATTGAAGACTCTTGAGATCAAGAATATCAAGATTATCCAGAGTTTAAGATTTCAAGAATAAGTAATTTAATTAGGAATTTTGTTAAAACTCCTAGAAAAGAACTGGAATCTTAAAATCCAATTTATTAGTGGAATGGAATCCACTTCGAGCCCGTTAAAGGGATGGAACACTAAGTTGGATGGAACCTACGAAAAATTTAGTGGGACATTGTTTTATATCCACTAACTTTTATTCAAAATGATTTTATAAAATTATATCTTGTTTTCAAAATGATTTCAAAATATTCCTTTTAAAAGAATCAAAATCATCTATCTTGGTTTTAAATACTTTTAGCCTCAAAATAATCTTTAATTTCAAAATCCAATTATCCTCAATTTTAAACTGTCTTTTAAAAATAATATATTTAACTTTTGATATTTATACTTAGATTTAAATATAAAATTATAGTAAAATTTTATATATACCAAAATATTATTCTCTATATTTATTTATGTATGTTAACTATAGTTACGTATATTTATAAAACTGTAAAACAGTTTTAATATAAGATAAAAGTTATTTTCAAAGAAAAAAAAAACCAAAAATTTCCTGTGGGATATCGACACACCCAAGTTACCCATGTCGACATAGTGTCAGTTGATTTCATAAATTTGAATTTCAAAAGAAGTGTCTATTCGTCATATCCCTTCACGAATGGACATGGCTGTTGTTCTTCTATAAATGGGGGCTAATTTCAACGAATTTCTAATCATATTTTTCTGGTTTTCACTCCTCTTCTTCTTCCACATTTCTTTATATATATTCTTATCATTACTCTGTCGAAATCAACATTGAATCTAACTAAATCATTTCTGGTTTGATTGTAACGACCCGGTATTTTCAACCATTCGCATCCATTATAAGTGTGTAGGTAGACACTCATGCCGGAATTGAATTGCTCAAAATACCGCGTTGTAAATAAAAATTTGGCAAATCTCAGGATATACAGTAAATAAAAATCACAGATCACAGACACAGAGTATATAAAAAATGCATCGGAAGAAAAAGAGATAGTAGTTCATGAAGCTACTATATAAATATGAGATACATCAGAGTTAAATAAGATACAACAGAAGAGTAACAGGATACATCAGGTACAAATCAGATACATCACTGAACCACTGGATACTGAAACAAAATAGATGGCTGGATCTTCAAGGAAAGCTCCAACGCCGAAGGTGAATCTGGAATGTTAACTCACACAATCTGACCCGAGCATAAAGCAAAACACAAAACCCTCGAGTCAGGACATAAATACTTATAAACTGTAAATCAACTCAAGTGAACAGTAACAAAAATGCATCAGTAACTTAAAGGATGCTTGGGACCGCCCATCCTCTAAGGATCCGTTAAACTATTTACTATGCAGTAATATACGCTATATACGGTAGTGTCTAATCAGTAAAGTATAATCATATAGAAAATAGCGTTAAGGGGATGATGAACCTTAACGCGGTCGGATCTTTAAAACCAAAATCGTAGTGGGCTCGATATAAGGATATGACACGGCACGCGAGGCAATACCAGGGTGGATACACCGTTTGCACTCCCGGACCGGTGGTGACGGCAAGCCAGCAGCTTCCGCCCACCTCGAACAATACCCCCGAATCAAAGTGGCGCCACCGAATCGAATCACAATAGTAATAGAATAGTTTCCGATGGAGCATGCTCGATGAAAGGGTGCGACCCTTTGTGTAGCCCGGTATAGCTCCTGTTTTAGTCATATATGCCAACTCACGGGAGTTGGGTCCACGTAACATACCTCGAGAACGTCGCTACCATCCTACTTCATTCTGGAATCTCCACCGCGTACACAGTTGTTAAAGTGGTTTTCGGTATTGTCCGGCTATAAGACAATATCCGATCCCGGTCTCTTTAACAACCAATCGTTATTATAACCCATGGATATTTATTTCAAATAATTTATACTTTCAAGACCAAAATATCATACTCATTTCAAAACAATATCACAATTGTATCATTTCCATTTCAAAAATAATTCAATATTATATCATTCAAATAAAACCCAAATTTTCAAATCGTTGAATATTTCTTTAAATTTATTAAACTTGAAATATTCCTTTAAATTATCATAGCATTTTGGAAATGTTACCTTAAGGAATCATAGCATTTTTGGAATGTACTACTTTCCACTTTACATTGTATATAATCAAAGTATTGATAAGCTTAAAATTTTAACATGTCAATTTATCATAGCCTTATAGTTAAATAAACTTTCTTACTGTAATATACAATTTAAACCGAAATTCTTATGTTAAGTTAAAAGCACCTTATTAACTTACATTATTATTACAATAAAGAAACTTTATTATTTTAATCATTTAAAGTATGCCATTCACATAAATTAAAACTTGCTTAACAAATGTACGTTATCAACTTATATTTTATTATTACAGTAAGTAACATTTATCATTTTAATCAATTTAAAATACACCATTACATTGATTAAAATCTACGCGTCAAATGTACGTTTTAAATTTTATATTCCTATTACAATGATGAACATTTATTAATTAAATCAATACCACACTACTTAAAACTTTACATGTTTCTTTCTTAATTAAAACTTTGCATGTTCTTGCATTAATTAAAACTTTCATGTTCTCTCATTAATTAGGACTTTACACGTTTCTTTCATTAATTAAAACTTATACGTTTCTTTCATTAATTAAAACTTATACCTTTCTTTCATTAATTAGGAATTTACATGTTCCTATCAATAATTAGAACACCATACGTTCTTTCATTAATTACAACCTATACGTTTCTTTCATAAATTAAAACATATACGTTTCTTTCATAGATTAAAACCTATATGTTTCTTTCATAAATTAAAACCTATACGTTTCTTTCATAAATTAAAACCTATACGTTTCTTTCATAAATTAAAACCTAACATTTGAAATTTATATTACCATTTCACAAATTTAACTAAACTTCCAGTTTATTTAATTAATTTAACATCTTTAGTTAAAACTCAAATTTCACATTTTCATGTCAAGTTATATTTTAAAATTTCATTTTCAACAGTCATTTATTCAACCACTTAAATTTACAGAAAATCAATAATTCTTTAATAAATCACTTAAATTCAAATATAAATCAATTTATCATATTTACCATTTTCCAAATAAAATTAAAGTCCATTTTATTCATGTAACTTAAATATAATTTTTAGTCAAAATTCCAAATTTCAAACATAAGTTATATTTCAAAATCCAGTTAATCCATTCATAAATTACATTTTTAACACATAGAAAAATCATAATTTATTTATTTTAAAACCTTCCAAAATCTATTTAAATCAAATTTCATAATTTTATATTTTTAAAATACTTAAAATATTCAAAGCACTTTATAGGTTAACCATGGGTCTGTATATAGTTTTCTAACCTAGGTCAAGTGATACAGATATGTATCATTTCAATCCGCAGTTTAAAAGGTAAAAATCCGGGTTCTATCATTTCAAACCCGCAATCCCAAGTTTAAATAAATAAATAAAATAACTCAGGCCTATCATTTCATCCCATAACATTTTTTTCTAACAGGGAACTTGCAGTGTGATCATATACAGAAATAATATAAACAAGGTCAATATCACAATATACAGTCATATATCAGATGTCAGGTGAAAATTAACAGTTTTAACATGGTAATAACACGGCATAGCATATCATATGATCATCATTAACTTGCATAAACATTTACATTACTAAACACTTGTCATCAATCCACTTTTCATAAGTATATATGTCAGAGTGAGAAAGACTCACTTTTTCAAAGCTAGAGACCAAAACAACATACAAGCACGACTCCAAAGGCACGAAAAGCACAATTTCACGACTTTTGATTTGAGTTGAAAGATAGCCAAGATATGATTTTGTATCATCAACCCAAAACAAAACAAACCAGACAATATATAAACATTCAACATAAAATAACATTGAAACAATTTTGAAATACAAAGCGAAATGAACAAGATAGATTGGACCTTGCTTCAACCACTTCAATGCTTGGCCTAAGGGACACTAATGCTTGGCTATGATGATGCTTTGGCTCAGGTATGACATCATATAGGTCAGGTTTAACATCATATAGGCAAGGCAACAAGTGTAGATGAAGGGAATGAGGCAACAATGCTCAAAAACATTGTTTTTAGGCGTGTAGGTTGCAATTTGAAGGGTTTGGCCACCATAGATGGCTCGGCCATGGTCATGGTTGGTGGAGTAGATGGTGTTGGAGGCATGGAAGAGATGTAGGAGTTTGTGGCTGCGGCTATGGAGAAGAGGCCGATCCAAACTTAGAAGAGAAACAAGGCAAAATTGCATAGAAAAGTAAGAAAAGTAGAAAGAAGAGAGGGATTTACCTATTTTTTTTTCTTCAAGGTGGAGGCCATGATTATTAGGGTTTTGGGGCTTCAAAATTTCGTGAATGACAAGAGGAAGTCGGCTGCAAAGGATGGGGAAAGGCATGGCTAAGATGAATTGATGTATTAATGATAGAAGAAACTGCAAAAGAAACGGATAAAACGTTTTTCCGTTTCTTAGCTCTTAACCCTTTCAAATTTCTCATATATATTTATATACATCCAAATAACTGAAAATAATTAAAATCTCAGTTAAAATTCGAAAATATAACAGATAAACAAAATATTAAAAATTAAATATTAATTAGATATGATTAAATAAGAAAAATAGCACAGAAAAATGAAAACTAGACTTAAGAATTAGAAATAACTTCAATACACTTTGGAACTTTAATTTAAATACATGTAAAATGAATAAAATAAAGTAAAACACAGCAAATAAAAGTGAGTGCATAAAATAAATAAATAAATTTTAATTATATATAATTAAAATAAGAAAATGGCTTAAAATTGTAGACTAGGCTTTAAAATTAGAAATAAATCCAAATGAACTTTAGAAAATCTTCATGGACTTGTAAAATATTTATAACAAATAAAATAACAAAAAAATAAAAGTGCATTCACAAAAAAAAATTTATTAAATATAATTTATATGAATAAAATGGCAGAAAATTAGAAAACAGCCTTTAAAATAGGAAATAAATACAGTAAATTTTGGAAAAATTCTATTATCATTTAAAAATATTTAAAAGTCAAAATATACATAATAAAAAATATTATCACATATTAAAATAAGGTATAATCAAGAAGAAGTAATTTATACAATTTAAAATAGTCATTGTTAAATGACCCTATATACGCACAATATTGTAAAGGGTATAACTTTCATAATTTACATCCAAATTCAACGAAACGAAAAGTGGTGTTCTTATAATTTTATGTACTTTCATAATAAAAGAAAAAATTTTAAATTTTTAGACTTTTAAAATTTTAAGTTGAAAGTCACAGTTTGACTATTTTGACCAAAATCAGCATTTCAGGCAAATATTCAACTTACAAAATTTTGGAATTATAACTCATATAAAAATCAAGATTATATTTAAATAATAAATTTAATCATTTCAAATAAGTAAAATAAGTTTTTAAATCAAAATCTTACATTAAAAATAATTAAAATATACAATAAAATAATTACAAAATACAGGGTTGTTACACTCTCCCCCACTCAAAACTTTTCGTCCTCGAAAAGGAATGAGGTATGGAAGGGCACAGAAAAGATAGAGTGAAATAGGATTAAGATAAGATGACAAGAAGATTGAAGTTATACCTGATAACTGTTGTTATAGGTAAGTTTTACAAGGTGGAGATTATAGAAAGATTTCTAAACAGAAAAATCATAGAAAGATGCATATACCAGTCTATAGCAAGATGAGGACGATAAGAACAACCAAAAGATAGTTTGAAAAACAAAATAAGAAAATGAATTTGAAAGCATGGAGATTTCAACTTAAATAGAAAATAAACTTTTACACAAGTTACATAAATCTTAACTATCTCAAATTTCATTATCTTATTATCCAACCATCTTAAATTAACAATTTTTTTTTTAAAACCATGGGTTAGAAAAATAATCATTTATTACACTCACAATGTATTTAATAAATTTTATTCTTCTTTATTCCTAATAAAATTAAATTTATTCCTCTCAATATATTTATCACTCATGTTCAATATACTTACACTTATTATAACTGCTTTCTTTTATTATTAGTTCTTTTAACATCATTTTATTGTAAGTTATTCAATTACCCTTTATTATATTTACCTCTATTAATCATTTTATAATTAAAATTTAAGTGTATAACATTTATTATAACCACTCAAATTTTATTTATAAAATCTTTTTATATTGTATATTACCCAATTACATTGTTAACTTCTGAAATTAAGGTAAGTTATATTGGAATGAAATTGTGTCATACAAATAAAACTTTCCAATTCAATTATCTCAAGTTTAATCATTTATCCAATTTTTTTTTTTGATTTTCTTTTTATAATTGAAATTATTGTTATAAATAAAATTTAAGAATTAAATTTCTGATTTCTTCAAACCATTTAGAGATAAGTAATAATATATATAATATGTCAAATCAAATTTCAATCATATATCTATATATATTATAAATTAAGTCATATTTTAGAAATTAAAATCAATTTAATTTCCCAAAACAAAGCTGTAGCAAGACTACAGAACAGTCTCTTCACTTCGAAACTTGAAAATGAACGTCGATGATGCTGCAGTCATCACCGAAGTTATTTTCCAGCGACAAAGAGAAGAGTACTAATTTTAAACTTAAAATTCTTTGGAAACAAATTTCTATTTGAAAATATTTTAAATATTATATCCCTTTAAACTTTTAAACAAAGGTTTGGAACCATCGGAAATTAAATTCTCAAATTTCTTTTTCTAAATTCATTTAAGTTCCCATATAAATTTATAAACAATTATTTATAAATTCATTTATAGAACAATAAATGATAAATCAAGTATTATCATTTCAAATTATCAATTTGAATCATTTTATTAAGTTCCATAAATATATATATCAAAATGTTATTTCATTAACCAAAACAAAATTTAAAATAATATCGTGTCAGTTTGTTATGTCAAAGTGTTTTAGAAATCCTATCGATAGCGTTGATCAGACGAATCGATCGGAAACCCAAATCAACATCAACAACTCCAACAACACAATATAAAAAAAAATAGATTGACAAATACAATTCAAAATGTTTGAAAATATGTTGGAAACAAAAGACAAGATGATTAAATACAGAGTAGGGAGGTGGATACGCTAAAATAAATCACGGGCAACCTTAATCGGGTCAACCGTGACTTAAAGTATAAGATCGAAGTGGATTTTCTGGGGTAAATCTACGTTTGATCTCAAGAGTTAGAGTTTGGGATAATAGGAGATACTAGCATCTAAACCGAGGATATAAAATCTTTGGTGAATCGATGCTGTTGTAATGGAGTTTCACCCCTCTTACAAGAAATATTTTGAGATTGGCGGGACCGCCAATTCACTATAAAGATCATTCGAAGTGGAGTTGTGGGATACTCCAGAATCAAATGAAGATGAATAGTGGGGAATAAGAATGGACTTTGGAATCGCAGGGAACGTTCCAAAATTCAAAGGAATCGAGTCAAAAGGGAAGAGATTCAAACTCGAATGAAAGTGATTCTGTAAATACATTCACTCTATATGCTAAGCTTTGCCTAGAGCTACCAAAGCTCTGATACCAACTGTAACGATCCGGTATTTTCAACCATTCGCATCCATTATAAGTGTATAGGTAGACACTCATGCCGGAATTGAATTGCTCAAAATACCGCGTTGTAAATAAAAATTTGGCAAATCTCAGGATATACAGTAAATAAAAATCACAGATCACAGACACAGAGTATATAAAAAATGCAGCGGAAGAAAAAGAGATAGTAGTTCATGAAGCTACTATATAAATATGAGATATATCAGAGTTAAATAAGATACAACAGAAGAGTAACAGGATACATCAGGTACAAATCAGGTACATCACTGAACCACTGGATACTGAAACAAAATAGATGGCTGGATCTTCAAGGAAAGCTCTAACGCCGAAGGTGAATCTGGACTGCTAACTCACTCAATCTGACCCGAGCGTAAAGCAAAACACAAAACCCTCGAGTCAGGATATAAATACTTATAAACTGTAAATCAACTCAAGTGAACAGTAACAAAAATGCATCAGTAACTTAAAGGATGCTTGGGACCGCCCATCCTCTAAGGATCCGTTAAACTATTTACTATATACTAATATACGCTATATACGGTAGTGTCTAATAAGTAAAGTATAATCATATAGAAAATAGCGTTAAGGGGATGGTGAACATTAACGCGGTCGGATCTTTAAAACCAAAATCGTAGTGGGCTCGATATAAGGATATGACACGGCACGCGAGGCAATGCCAGGGTGGATACACCGTTTGCACTCCTGGACCGGTGGCGACGGCAAGCCAGCAGCTTCCGCCCACCTCGAACAATACCCCCGAATCAAAGTGGCGCCACCGAATCGAATCACAACAGTAATAGAATAGTTTCCGATGGAGCATGCTCGATGAAAGGGTGCAACCCTTTGTGTAGCCCGGTATAGCTCCTGTTTTAGTCATATATGCCAACTCACGGGAGTTGGGTCCACGTAACATACCTCGAGAACGTCGCCACCATCCTACTTCATTCTGGAATCTCCACCGCGTACACAGTTGTTAAAGTGGTTTTCGGTATTGTCCGGCTATAAGACAATATCCGATCCCGGTCTCTTTAGCAACCAATCGTTATTATAACTCATGGATATTTATTTCAAATAATTTATACTTTCAAGACCAAAATATCATACTCATTTCAAAACAATATCACAATTGTATCATTCCCATTTCAAAAATAATTCAATATTATATCATTCAAATAAAACCCAAATTTTCAAATCGTTGAATATTTCTTTAAATTTATTAAACTTGAAATATTCCTTTAAATTATCATAGCATTTTGGAAATGTTACCTTAAGGAATCATAGCATTTTTGGAATGTACTACTTTCCACTTTACATTGTATATAATCAAAGTATTGATAAGCTTAAAATTTTAACATGTCAATTTATCATAGCCTTATAGTTAAATAAACTTTCTTACTGTAATATACAATTTAAACCGAAATTCTTATGTTAAGTTAAAAGCACCTTATTAACTTACATTATTATTACAATAAAGAAACTTTATTATTTTAATCATTTAAAGTATGCCATTCACATAAATTAAAATTTGCTTAACAAATGTACGTTATCAACTTACATTTTATTATTACAGTAAGTAACATTTATCATTTTAATCAATTTAAAATACACCATTACATTGATTAAAATCTACGCGTCAAATGTACGTTTTAAATTTTATATTCCTATTACAATGATGATCATTTATTAATTAAATCAATACCACACTACTTAAAACTTTACATGTTTCTTTCTTAATTAAAACTTTACATGTTCTTGCATTAATTAAAACTTTCATGTTCTCTCATTAATTAGGACTTTACACGTTTCTTTCATTAATTAAAAACTTATACGTTTCTTTCATTAATTAAAACTTATACCTTTCTTTCATTAATTAGGAATTTACATGTTCCTATCATTAATTAGAACACCATACGTTCTTTCATTAATTAAAACCTATACGTTTCTTTCATAAATTAAAACCTATACGTTTCTTTCATGGATTAAAACCTATACGTTTCTTTCATAAATTAAAACCTATACGTTTCTTTCATAAATTAAAACCTAACATTTCAAATTTATATTACCATTTCACAAATTTAACTAAATTTCCAGTTTATTTAATTAATTTAACATCTTTAGTTAAAACTCAAATTTCACATTTTCAAGTCAAATTATATTTTAAAATTTCATTTTCAACAGTCATTTATTCAACCACTTAAATTTATAGAAAATCAATAATTCTTTAATAAATCACTTAAATTCAAATATAAATCAATTTATCATATTTACCATTTTCCAAATAAAATTAAAGTCCATTTTATTCATGTAACTTAAATATAATTTTTAGTCAAAATTCCAAATTTCAAACATAAGTTATATTTCAAAATCCAGTTAATCCATTCATAAATTACATTTTTAACACATAGAAAAATCATAATTATTTATTTTAAAACCTTTCAAAATCTATTTAAATCAAATTTCATAATTTTATATTTTTAAAATACTTAAAATATTCAAAGCACTTTATAGAATAACCACGGGTCTATATATAGTTTTCTAACCTAGGTCAAGTGATATGGATATGTATCATTTCAATCCGCAGTTTAAAAGGTAAAAATCCGGGTTCTATCATTTCAAACCCGCAATCCCAAGTTTAAATAAATAAATAAAATAACTCAGGCCTATCATTTAAGCCCATAACATTTTTTTCTAACAGGGAACTTGCAGTGTGATCATATACAGAAATAATATAAACAAGGTCAATATCACAATATACAGTCATATATCAGATGTCGGGTGAAAATTAACAGTTTTAACATGGTAATAACACGGCATAGCATATCATATGATCATCATTAACTTGCATAAACATTTACATTACTAAACACTTGTCATCAATCCACTTTTCATAAGTATATATGTCAGAGTGAGAAAGGCTCACCTTTTTCAAAGCTAGAGACCAAAACAATATACAAGCACGACTCCAAAGGCACGACAAGCAAAATTTCACGACTTTTGATTTGAGTTAAAAGATAGCCAAGATATGATTTTGTATCATCAACCCAAAACAAAACAAACCAGACAATATATAAACATTCAACATAAAATAACAATGAAACAATTTTGAAATACAAAGCGAAATGAACAAGATAGATTGGACCTTGCTTCAACCACTTCAATGCTTGGCCTAAGGGACACTTATGCTTGGCTATGATGATGCTTTGGCTCAGGTATGACATCATATAGGTCAGGTTTAACATCATATAGGCAAGGCAACAAGTGGAGATGAAGGGAATGAGGCAACAATGCTCAAAAACATTGTTTTTAGGCATGTAGGTTGCAATTTGAAGGGTTTGGCCACCATAGATGGCTCGGCCATGGTCATGGTTGGTGGAGTAGATGGTGTTGGAGGCATGGAAGAGATGTAGGAGTTTGTGGCTGCGGCTATGGAGAAGAGGCCGATCCAAACTTAGAAGAGAAACAAGGCAAAATTGCATAAAAAAGTAAGAAAAGTGGAAAGAAGAGAGGGATTTACCTAATTTTTTTTCTTCAAGGTGGAGGCCATGATTTTTAGGGTTTTGGGGCTTCAAAAATTCGTGAATGACAAGAGGAAGTCGGCTGCAAAGGATGGGAAAAGGAATGGCTAAGATGAATTGATGTATTAATGACAGAAGAAACTGCAAAAGAAACGGATAAAACGTTTTTCCGTTTCTTAGCTCTTAACCTTTTCAAATTTCTCATATATATTTATATACATCCAAATAACTGAAAATAATTAAAATCTCAGTTAAAATTCGAAAATATAACAGATAAACAAAATATTAAAAATTAAATATTAATTAGATATGATTAAATAAGAAAAATAGCACAGAAAAATGAAAACTAGACTTAAGAATTAGAAATAACTTCAATACACTTTGGAACTTTAATTTAAATACATGTAAAATGAATAAAATAAAGTAAAACACAGCAAATAAAATTGAGTGCATAAAATAAATAAATAAATTTTAATTATATATAATTAAAATAAGAAAATGGCTTAAAATTGTAGACTAGGTTTTAAAATTAGAAATAAATCCAAATGAACTTTAGAAAATCTTCATGGACTTGTAAAATATTTATAACAAATAAAATAACAAAAAATAAAAGTGCATTCACAAAAAAAAAAATTATTAAATATAATTTATATGAAGAAAATGGCAGAAAATTAGAAAACAGCCTTTAAAATAGGAAATAAATACAGTAAATTTTGGAAAAATTCTATTATCATTTAAAAATATTTAAAAGTCAAAATATGCATAATAAAACATATTATCACATATTAAAATAAAATATAACCAAGAAGAAGTAATTTATACAATTTAAAATAGTCATTGTTAAATAACCCTATATACGCACAATATTGTAAACGGTATAACTTTCACAATTTACATCCAAATTCAACGAAACGAAAAGTGGTGTTCTTATAATTTTATGTACTTTCATAATAAAAGAAAAAAATTTAAAATTTTAAACTTTTAATATTTTAAGTTGACAGTCACAGTTTGACTATTTTGACCAAAATCAACATTTCAGGCAAATATTCAACTTACAAAATTTTGGAATTATAACTCATATAAAAATCAAGATTATATTTAAATAATAAATTTAATCATTTCAAATAAGTAAAATAAGTTTTTAAATCAAAATCTTATATTAAAAATAATTAAAATATACAATAAAATAATTACAAAATACAGGGTTGTTACATTGATTCTCTATCACTATCTCAATAAGATCCTCAGTGCTATTCAGAGTTATAGGCTTCTTTGTAATCATTTCTATGAGAAAAGGTGTGATTGTAGCCTTGGAATCAATCAAGTGAGAAAAGGTGTGGTTGTAGCCCTGGAAACCAATTGGGTGAACTTGTTGCCCGTGAAATCAAGTATCTCTGCCCAGAGGATTGTGAATCTGGAGGGTGTACCTCGTAGCCTTGAAATCGAGGGTGTAATTGTAAAGATTTCTTTTGAAAGGAAATTCCTACTTGTGTGCGGGACTGGATGTAGGTTACCTTTGAACTACTATAAAATCCGGTGTGTTCTTTCCTTTACTGCTTTTACTTTATTTTTGCATCTGTGCTTGTTTGTGTGATCGTATCTGTGTTTGAATATTACATACATTTGTGTTTAAATTAACAAAAACTCTAAAAGATTTAGTAATTTATTAAAACACTATTCACCCTCCCCTCTAATGTTTATCCTATCCTTAAGATCCGTAATCCGCATTACTAACATTTGGTATCAGAGCGAGGTTTTTAAAGTTTTCATAATCTGAATTTTGAAATTTTTTCAAAATAGCTACCAACAGTGGTACTGGTAACACTACCAACACTAGTTCTATCATCCCTATCACTAGTTCATTTGTAAAAGGTCAGTCTACTGTCACCACTTTTTAATGGCAGTAACTATGCATATTGGGCATGTAGGATGAAAATATATTTACAATCTATAGGATTAGACACTTGGAATATCACACAAACTGAATATTTTGAACCCACAATTGATTTTGCATAGTGGACTGCTGAGCAAAAGACGATTGCACAAAATAATTCTAAATCAATGAATATTCTATTTTGTTCACTTGATAGGAATGAATTCAATAGAGTGTTAGTTTGTAAGTCTGCATATGAAATCTGGAAAACTTTGCAAGTTACTCACGAAGGAACAAGCAAAGTTAAACAGATCAAAATTCTCATGCTCACAAATCAGTTTCAATTATTTAAAATGAATTCTAATGAGTCTATTTCAGATATGCATAGTAGATTTCAAGATATTGTGCATTCTCTAATATCCTTAGGAAAGAATTTTCGAAAGAAGATCAAGTCAGAAAAATCTTAAATTCTCTTACTCCAAAATGGGATCAAAAGATACTTGCGATTGAAGAGGAAAATGACATCAGTTGCTTAAAGATAGAAGAATTAATTGGAAATCTAATGTCGTTTGAAGTCCAAATGATTGGAAGAAGAGAAAGCAAAGCATCTAAAAAGAAATCAATGGCATTCAATGCATTGACCGATGGATCAGACCCAAACAGCGATAATGATGAAGAGATAGCCTTTATGACCAAAAAATTTCGGAAATTCTTGATATTCAGAAAGATAAACAATCTCAAGAGAAACAACTATAAGAACTCCAGAAATCAGAATGTAGTGCCAAACAATACCAAATGTTTCAACGGTGACGAACCAGACTCTATCAAAAAGACTGTCTGCATCCAGATAGGCAAAATCTTCATATAAACAATGATTCCGTGAAGAAAGGAAAACGTTCATTTACTGCTACTCTAGATGACTCAGACTCGTCCTCAAGCGATGATGACCAGAAGACAGATAATTCAAATATGTGTTTCACAGCACTTCATGACTTCGACGAATTCAGAGAAACGGACTCAGAAAAAGGTACACATTTACAATACAATTGGTTGAAATTGCATGATTAGAATTGGTTGCTTGATTGATTGATTTTGAATTGGTGTGTTGTTTGAATTTTAAAATTTTTATTTTTTACTATTATTTTATTATTATTTTTATTATTATTTTTATTATTATTTTTAATTTTAATAGTATTATAATATTTTATAGAACATACTATAATTTCAGAATTATTCCAGATATATATATATACATTAAAAATAATAAGTGTGTATATATATATATTAGAATACTTAAGAAAATTAAATCATAGAAATTCAAAGACACATGTCGACATGGTCCCCACCATGATGTCGACATGGGTACAAAATTTGAAATTCAAAATTTGAATTCAAATGGTTGAATTTACCTCCACCTTTTCACTTCATTCAATTCTCTGAAAAGGCATCTTTTGACCAAAGAACATGTCCTTTAAGAATCTATTTATTCACTATCTTTTATCACATCTTTTCGCTCCCATTTTCAAATTCAAACTCTCTCTTCAAAACTTCAAGCTCTCTACTCTCTACTCTGATGGCTTCTTCAAGCAACCCCTCCACCATGAGAATTCCCAAAAAGATAAAAGAGTGACTCTTCAATGATCCGAAGGCCATAAAAGCATACATCAATTATGCTAACTATGAAAAAGTCCATCCCGGAAAGTTTTCTATATTTCAAGATTTCTCTTCTTATGAAATTGATTCTCTTTTTGCAAACAATCAAATTCTTAGTCTCGTTGATGCTTCTCAAAATGATTTTGTTTGTTATCTAAATCTTGTTAAAAATTTCTATGCAAATTTAAACCATGGATTTTATATTGGAAATGATGATGAATTTTGGAGTAGTGTCAGAGGCACTAGAATTGTTTTAAATTGTGATCTTTTGGGTACCATTCTCAATTGCAAGAGTACGGGAATGGATCTTTCTAGTTTTAAAATCGATGAAAATGATCGTGAGACATTTCATCACATTTTCAAAGGAAATGATAATTTTGAATTCAAAAATCGAAACTTTTGACAAAAAGCTAGAATTGTCAATCTTCTTTTACAGCATACTTTGACCCCAAGATCAGAAAATTTTAAAAATCCTACTTCAAAAGTTTGCAAAGCGATTTTTTCTATTTTTGGAAACTATGATATTAATTGGGCGTAAGTTATTATGGATGAACTTCGTCCCAAAAATCTTGAAATGGGTGAGAATACTTTGTATCATGGAATCTATCTCACTCGAATTTTTAACTATTTTGGAGTGGATTTCAAAGGAGAAGAATTTGTTTCAAGAAAGTTTTTTAATCACTCAAACATTTCTTTTATGAAAATTCCATTTGTTTTTCAACCTTATGAGACTCTTGCCGAAAAGGAAGAGCGTTTGGCTCATGAGGAGATGGAAGAGGAGGAAGAGGAAGAATAAGAAGGGGATGAAATGGAAATTTAAGAAGAAGAAGAAGGTGAAGCATCTTTGGAAAGCATTGATTACCCTCTTAATCCATCCAACAAAACCCCTCTCAAAAACCAAAAGATCATTGTTGAGGATCAACGGATTTTTAAATGATCCGTTAGTAAGAAGTTGGACAAAATTTCATCCAAGATGAACAAATTTATTTCCAAAGTCAGCAAGAAGCTTGGATTATCTTCATCTTCGTCATCCTCTAACTAGTTCTACCTTTTCGTATCTCGTTGTATTTGTTTTAGTTTATTTGAATGTTCGTGTAGTTTTAATGTTAAATCATTGTATTGATCTATTATGCAATGAAATTGAATTTTCTTTCTGTTATCTAGCTTATCTTATCTCCAGAATAAATGTTAGTATATTATATAAATATATATATATATACACAATTATTTAAAAAATCAAAATAAGCCATCAAAATTCACTGCACCATATCGACATCCCCCCTATGACCATGTCGACATGTACTGGTCAGAAATGACACTTCATTTTAAATTTGAAATTTGAATAACTACCTTATGTCTATTCATTTCAAATGAATATCTACACCTATATACCTATTTCTTCCAGAATTCATCACTCAATATTATTTCTTATTCGCTTTGTCTCTCATTCTTCTCACACTCGAATATGGCCAATCCAATTCATAATTTATCCTAAAATCTTGAAGAGAATTTTAATTCATTCAAGAATACTCTTTCGTTCATTCTTCGAAACCAGCGACACTTAGAGTTGAGTCAAATGCGGATGATCAAGGAGCAAGAAAGGCATTTCGATGCAATACGATGGATGATTTCCTCCATGCACAAGGATGATAATGAAGCACATCCTCCAGTCTCTCTCGCTAATGATAATGAAAATTGGGATGCCATTAAAGTAGACCCTATATCTGGAGAAGAAGGATGGGTGGAAGTTCCTCGTAATGTTTGATTTGATTGGTTTGTTTGATTTGAATTGTTTGCTTTGCTTTGATTTGATTTGGGTTGGTATTTGGTGTGAAAAACATGTATAAATATGCATCGATATTTATAAGATCCTTAATTTATCATTATAATTATCTCTTTATCTATACTTCATTGTATAGTTTATAAACGCAGGTACTTTTGTCCAAGAATCAGGGGGAGTTATAAAGTTTGGAGTTAGTTTTTTTTTATGACAAAGGGGGAGAAATATGTAACGACCCAGAATTTTATTTAACTAAAAATTGAATATTTAATTAATTTTAAATATTAATAAGTGAATTTATAAGTCAAATAAATTTTTATTTGAATTATCGGATTTAATTGAATAATTAAATCGATAATTTAATACGTTAAATTATGGAAAATAATTGAAAATATAGTTAAATATGATTGAAAATGATTTGTAAAATTTTATTTTATCATGTTGAAGTTAGATTGATATTTTAGAACTTTTAAAATCGAATTAAAAGTTAATTTGTGAAAATTGAATATTTTAATATTTAAATCGACTGTAAAATAGTCAATTTTTGAACAGTCTCAGAATTGAACGAAACCAGTTTCATTGGATCCGTAATAGTTAGTTATTACTGGATTTCAATTTTCGTGTCAATCGGAGTTATCGTTTGATCGTGGCAGCTCGAAACGCATCGAATTGTTTTTAATTTAAAATTGGCGAGTCAAAATAGCCATTTTTCAAAAAGTCTCGGATTTCGACGAAACCAGTTTCATCGGATCTGTAATGTGATATTATTGTAAGGTTTTAAATTTCAAGTCAATTGGATTTACCGTTTGTCCGGTACGAATTAAAACGCCTAGAAATCGAGTTAAATCGGTTTAATTCAAATTGAACGTTTATAGCCATAGCTCGCACATACTTCCGAATTAGCTTCCGAAACCTGTTCCATTGTGTCCGGAATGCGGGATAAACCCTAGCTATGTCAGTTTCGGCGCGTAAATCGGAGTTCGGAATTTTCGGGTGAATAGTGTCGATCGATTTTCCTATAAATACACACCCACACCCTTCATAAATTAAAAAAAATAAAATATAACCCTAATATTAAAACCCTAGCTGCCTCCATCTAGATACACGGCCAGAATTGATCCACTTTCTCTCCTCCAAATCTCTCAATCCAAGCATCGATTCAAGAAACGCCCAACTGCAAAAACGTAGTTCTTCGCGAGCTCTTCGATGTGAACGGTGGAGATCGTGTTTGGCGTCGCGTAGGAGGAGAAATGGGGGGCCGACAGTGCTAGCTACGCACGCAAAACGAAGCATCAGATGAAGGCCGAGCTTCACTAGCTTATGGCCGAGTATAGCTCTTGGCAGGGCGCACGTCATGGAGCAAGTGGATCGAGTTCAAGTCGTTTGTGGATGAAGCAATAATTAACCCTAGTTTGCTATTATGGGTTCGAACGGCTTTGTTTGTTCCTGGAGGCAAGTCGCGTGAATTGGGAAGAAGATGCGCACGGTGGAGATGAGGGGTGTGCAGGATCTAACAGCCAGAAATAGTGTAGGGTTTTAATTAGTTAATTTATGTTGAAATTTTTATATATAAATTTGTGTAATGTTCAAAAATCAATATCTTTTTCATACGAGGTCGAAAACGCGCGAAACCAGTTGCGTTGGAATCGTATGGACGAGCACTACGCGATGGAGTTTGTTTGGAGTCGTTTGGAGTTAGTGAGAATTTTGGGTAAAATTAAACGTCCGTTTAATTTTATTCGAAATAAAAGCTGAAACGGAAATTAAAACCAAGGTGAGAACTTCTCACTCAATCGAAATAGTTTCGATTTTATTTTAAATAGTTAGATTTAAAATATTTGAATGCATGTTTGAATGATGATTGTTATCTATTGATTGTTAAAATAGACATTATACGCTGTTAGTAAGCGGATGTTATTTAATAAAAACATATACCGCGAATATTTCATAAACAGTGAAATTGGTATTATAAATAATATCAATATATATATTGGCATATGTATATATTGTAGTTGATTGATTTCTCGTATTTTTTAGCGGATGAGACCCTATTACGCCGTTATTAAGCGGATAATATTTAATAAGAACATATACCGCGATAATTTCGTACTGGAGCGAAATTGGTATTGTGCTAATGTTTGTGGATGCAGGAAAACAGGTTGGAGGGATCCAATTGGATTCCTCAACAGTTTTTATTTGATTTCAGATATTTTAATAAGTGATGGATTATCATATCGATATATGATGGATCGTTGTAGTCGTGATTGACTATTTGGTATGTAGCATCATTGGACCAAGTTTTGGAATTTTAAAATGATTTTTAAAGTGATTTTTGAAGTATAAAATATTTTTGGAATTGATCCATGTTAAATAAATAAACGTTATAATTTTCAAAGTTATAAAATTATGGTTTTTGTGAAATATAGTTAAAAGCTGATTTTTGAGAAATAAGGGTTAACGATTTTATAAAATAGTTTAAATTGGATTTTTGAATTATTATAAAAAATTAAAATATAGGATTTATAAAATTTGATTATTTTATAAATCGAAATGGTGAAATTATAAAGGAATTTGAAGACGTTTTAAATAATAATATAAATTGGTTTATATTAAGAGATTTATAAACGGATATTTATAAATTGAAATATTGACATTATAAAACGAGTTTTTATAAGTGTTTGAATGGAGTGAAAATGAATTAAATGAATGGAATTTATAAAATTATAAATGGAGCTATATTCACGTTTTTGAACTGTGAATAATCCTTTAAAATGAAATGAATAAAAGGATGAAATTTGTTAACGTAGTATATTCACGTTTTTGAATAGTGAATAATATGTTAAAGAAATTGTTTTGAATGTGATATTTGAAATAGAATTAAAACGATCTAACGATGATTTAAAATGTGTTGAGATTCAAAACCATAGATTTCAACATTTATTGTTGAAATAGACGTTTTCGAGAAATAAAAGGAAATGTGGACTATAACACTGTTGTTATAGTAAATGATTTCCGAAAGGAAATGTTTTGTATAGTATTGGGATTTATATATCTATTCTAATTTCGAATCCCTATACTAGTGATTTTGGGTTGTTGTAACGATGTTCTACGCAACATCCGTTTTGGCCCAAATAAATATGTTTAAGAGAATGATTTCCTTAATAGAATGAAATATATACTAAATTTCGATTCAAGTATATTGAATATTTTCCAAGGTTGAAAATAAAAAGATTTATGAATTACTTATTTATAAATAAGTATGGAAACGTTTTCCAATATGAAGTGAATATTTAGAATTTATCTTTTTGAAGATAAATTGAAAATGGATAGTTGAAATTGTATATGCATGGATATTTTGAAATATAAATTCATTATGGAATTTATAAATGAAAAGTGGAATTTGTTTAAAAATAAATATTGATTTATTTTGAAGTGTTGAAATTATATATCTTGTAAAGATATTTTGGAAAATAAATAATTTGGAAAATTATTTGGAACT
Source organism: Allium cepa (assembly GCA_030765085.1). Classification (NCBI taxonomy): domain Eukaryota; kingdom Viridiplantae; phylum Streptophyta; class Magnoliopsida; order Asparagales; family Amaryllidaceae; genus Allium; species Allium cepa. The sequence continues at coordinate 820,500,877 of CM060929.1, forward strand.
GGTGATGTTGTGCATATCCATTGATAGTTCAATAACCGACTATCAATATTTCCCTTTGAATGGGTATTTGATGTGAATTGTTTGAATTTGAATGCCACACTTATTTTTTTTTTGAATAAGCGCTCACTATTCAGGTTAACCGGGAAAGGACCATGGGGTCGTATAACCCATTCCGGATATGTGATACGTCGTTATGAATTGCATTTGAAGATCGGTGTTGAAGACCGAGTATTTGTGAAAGCGATAGGATGACCTATCGATTGTCTCTGCACTGGGTAGCTCCTGGTATAGAGATCTCCTAAGTGATGGGAAATTCGATCGGGATTGTGAATACCCGGATTGCAAGGGCTTCGTAAGAAGTGCCTTCGGTTTTGTTCGAGCCCAGAACAGACTTGTATGGATTGTATGTCTGACGTTACAAATTGAGATATAAAGCCGATTTCTTTCAAATATATTTCTGTTGGTGGCGGAGAATTTATTCTTTTAGCTTAACACCCTTCTCTGAGACGTACGAGCTCAGAGGTTATATAGTTGAAGTTATCAGCAATATATTCCCAATTTGGTAATGTGACATGCTGAGTGTTGCTGTAAATGATTATTGTGTTGATTATTTGTGATAGGATCGTTTATTTGATCGTCTATCCTTGTGATCATTGTGTTGATCATTTGTTGACCCAAAGCATTGCTTTTGTATAAAGTATGTTTTTGTGGACGTGACTTCGTCGAACCTCACACCCCGGAATGGTCAAAACAGGAAAGATGCGGCAAGGTTATGAGGGGTAGCTCCCTTTAGGGTATGTGCATTTCCTTCTGGAAAGGGTGGTATCATGGTATGGAGCCTAGATACTTACTCATGTTGAAACACTATATTTTATTACTGTGTGGTGTTGTTGGTGACGAGCGCTCGGTTAAAGGTCCAATGGGACCGGGGGATGCCATATTCGTGTAGTAGTTACCTAGTGATAAAGGTAACCCGGCCTTGTGTTGGCAGAGAGCTGGTTAAGTTCTCGGGGACGTCCAGCCAGAGGCGTTTCCATGTGGCAATGGGAAGTTCCTTGGCCTGACCATTTGTTGGAAATCCAAAGAAACAATACGAAACTTGTACGGTTTTAGTTGTATAACGTGCTATGGAATGTGGCGGTAACCTGCTATTGAACATAGTAGCTATAGTAGGCATAAGTGCGGAATGTCTATGCGGGCTAAGATTTATATTCTACTTTCGAAATATTTCCTATACTATGCACTAATAATAATATCAAATGTTATTTTAAATGCGTATCAAGCATCTTTGACTATCATAAGGAGAAATCTCCTCCGATTCTGCGTTTGCATTGTGTGTGTGTGCGGGAGGCCTTATGGTAGTCTCATTTCTAAAAGCATTGCGAATTGAATTAAAAATATTCCTCTATTTTGTTTTCAAAGATAAATAAACTGTTTTGAGTTCTCACACCTGTCACATGACTGACTTGGAGTTTATTGTTTTCCTTCCTAAACTCTGGGTGCCCACCAATTTCCACACGGGCAGTTAAGAGTTAGGTTTATCAGGATATTCTGGATATTCTGGATTTGCTGGAGGCAAGCTGGATGGCATGGCGTATTACTAGTTTATATAGTATTTCTTTTTCCGCTGCACTGTTTGATGTTGTATATTGTTGTATACTCTGATGATATGATGTGATGTAATGTATAAAATGTAATAACTGATATAGTTCTTTGTTTAAAGATTATTCATTTATTATTATATGTTGTTCCGCTGCGAATTGTGAGATTCTGTTATTCTGCTGTTCTGTTCCTTCTATTCTCTTTTTCTTCTATTTTAAAATTTTCTGTTCTCTTTTCTATTTTCTCTTCTTCCTATTTTCTGTTTTCTTCTCTATCTTTTCCCTCTATTTTCTCTCTTCTTTCTTCTTCCTTTTTCTTAAATTCTTTTTAAAACCCATAACATTTCGGTTTTTCGGCAACGAAAATCCGCAAACGTTACATTTGGTATCAGAGCATATGGTTAAGCGACAACCATGGTTCTCATGTTGTTTGTTGAGTGTTTAGTAGGTGCGGATCGCGTTTGCTTCGCATTTGGAGCTCGCTTTCGCGCTATATTAGCCGTATATGCTTGCTAATAAAATATAAGGTACATATCTCGGATTAAATATCGTACTTTTATACTTTTTCCCTTCGGGATGCCTCATTACTTGATGAGATGTATATTTGTGATATATATACTGTCATTTTTTTTCGGATCGAGCCGCGCAAAGGAGACTATGGCGAATTTTTCCGGAAATTTAAGGCGTTAGAAAAATTTTGAGAAAATTGGAAAATTTTGAAAACTTTAATTTTGTTTTGGAATTGAAAGTTAAACAATAGTAATTGTTTTTGAAAAGATAACTAAGTATGATTTGAAACTTAGTAAAGTATTATAAAAAGTTTAACTATGAATTTTGGGAAAATTAATAGATTTTATAACTTTTCTTACTTAATAATTTCGAGGACGAAATTCTTTTAAGGGGGGAAGATTGTAACGACCCAGAATTTTATTTAATTAAAAATTGAATATTTAATTAATTTTAAATATTAATAAGTGAATTTATAAGTCAAATAAATTTTTATTTGAATTATCGGATTTAATTGAATAATTAAATCGATAATTTAATACGTTAAATTATGGAAAATAATTGAAAATATAGTTAAATATGATTGAAAATGATTTGTAAAATTTTATTTTATCATGTTGAAGTTAGAATGATATTTTAGAACTTTTAAAATCGAATTAAAAGTTAATTTGTGAAAATTGAATATTTTAATATTTAAATCGACTGTAAAATAGTCAATTTTTGAACAGTCTCAGAATTGAACGAAACCAGTTTCATTGGATCCGTAATAGTTAGTTATTATCGGATTTCAATTTTCGTATCAATCGGAGTTATCGTTTGATCGTGGCAGCTCGAAACGCATCGAATTGTTTTTAATTTAAAATTGGCGAGTCAAAATAGCCATTTTTCAAAAAGTCTCGGATTTCGACGAAACCAGTTTCATCGGATCCGTAATGTGATATTATTGTAAGGTTTTAAATTTCAAGTCAATTAGATTTACCGTTTGTCCGGTACGAATTAAAACGCCTAGAAATCGAGTTAAATCGGTTTAATTCAAATTGAGCGTTTATAGCCATAACTCGCACATACTTCCGAATTAGCTTCCGAAACCTGTTCCATTGTGTCCGGAATGCGGGATAAACCCTAGGTATGTCAGTTTCGGCGCGTAAATCGAAGTTCGGAATTTCCGGGTGAATAGTGTCGATCGATTTTCCTATAAATGCACACCCACACCCTTCATAAATTAAAAAAAAAATATAACCCTAATATTAAAACCCTAGCCGCCTCCATCTAGATACACGGCCAGAATTGATCCACTTTCTCTCCTCCAAATCTCTCAATCCAAGCATCGATTCAAGAAACGCCCAACTGCAAAAACGTAGTTCTTCGCGAGCTCTTCTATGTGAACGGTGGAGATCGTGTTTGGCGTCGCGTAGGAGGAGAAATGGGGGGCCGACAGTGCTAGCTGCGCACGCAAAACGAAGCATCAGATGAAGGCCGAGCTTCACTAGCTTATGGCCGAGTATAGCTCTTGGCAGGGCGCACGTCATGGAGCAAGTGGATCGAGTTCAAGTCGTTTGTGGATGAAGCAATAATTAACCCTAGTTTGCTATTATGGGTTCGAAAGGCTTTGTTTGTTCCTGGAGGCAAGTCGCGTGAATTGGGAAGAAGATGCGCACGGTGGAGATGAGGGGTGTGCAGGATCTAACGGCCAGAAATAGTGTAGGGTTTTAATTAGTTAATTTATGTTGAAATTTTTATATATAAATTTGTGTAATGTTCAAAAATCAATATCTTTTTCATACGAGGTCGAAAACGCGCGAAACTAGTTGCGTTGGAATCGTATGGACGAGCACTACGCGATGGAGTTAGTTTGGAGTCGTTTGGAGTTAGTGAGAATTTTGGGTAAAATTAAACGTCCGTTTAATTTTATTCGAAATAAAAGCTGAAACGGAAATTAAAACCAAGGTGAGAACTTCTCACTCAATCGAAATAGTTTCGATTTTATTTTAAATAGTTAGATTTAAAATATTTAAATGCATGCTTGAATGATGATTGTTATCTATTGATTGTTAAAATAGACATTATACGCCGTTAGTAAGCGGATGTTATTTAATAAAAACATATACCACGAATATTTCATAAACAGTGAAATTGGTATTATAAATAATATCAATATATATATATTGACATATGTATATATTGCAGTTGATTGATTTCCCGTATTTTTTAGCGGATGAGACCCTATTACGCCGTTATTAAGCGGATAATATTTAATAAGAACATATACCGCGATAATTTCGTACTGGAGCGAAATTGGTATTGTGCTAATGTTTGTGGATGCAGGAAAACAGATTGGAGGGATCCAACTGGATTCCTCAACAGTTTTTATTTGATTTCAGATATTTTAATAAGTGATGGATTATCATATCGATATATGATGGATCGTTGTAGTCGTGATTGACTATTTGGTATGTAGCATCATTGGACCAAGTTTTGGAATTTTAAAATGATTTTTAAAGTGATTTTTGAAGTATAAAATATTTTTGGAATTGATCCATGTTAAATAAATAAACGTTATAATTTTCAAAGTTATAAAATTATGGTTTTTGTGAAATATAGTTAAAAGCTGATTTTTGAGAAATAAGGGTTAATGATTTTATAAAATAGTTTAAATTGGATTTTTGAATTATTATAAAAAATTAAAATATAGGATTTATAAAATTTGATTATTTTATAAATCGAAATGGTGAAATTATAAAGGAATTTGAAGACGTTTTAAATAATAATATAAATTGGTTTATATTAAGAGATTTATAAACGGATATTTATAAATTGAAATATTGACATTATAAAACGAGTTTTTATAAGTGTTTGAATGGAGTGAAAATGAATTAAATGAATGGAATTTATAAAATTATAAATGGAGCTATATTCACGTTTTTGAACTGTGAATAATCCTTTAAAATGAAATGAATAAAAGGATGAAATTTGTTAACGTAGTATATTCACGTTTTTGAATAGTGAATAATATGTTAAAGAAAGTGTTTTGAATGTGATATTTGAAATAGAATTAAAACGATCTAACGATGATTTAAAATGTGTTGAGATTCGAAACCATAGATTTCAACATTTATTGTTGAAATAGACGTTTTCGAGAAATAAAAGGAAATGTGGACTATAACACTGTTGTTATAGTAAATGATTTCCGAAAGGAAATGTTTTGTATAGTATTGGGATTTATATATATATTCTAATTTCGAATCCCTATACTAGTGATTTTGGGTTGTCGTAACGATGTTCTACGCAACATCCGTTTTGGCCCAAATAAATATGTTTAAGAGAATGATTTCCTTAATAGAATGAAATATATACTAAATTTCGATTTAAGTATATTGAATATTTTCCAAGGTTGAAAATAAAAAGATTTATGAATTACTTATTTATAAATAAGTATGGAAACGTTTTCCAATATGAAGTGAATATTTAGAATTTATCTTTTTGAAGATAAATTGAAAATGGATAGTTGAAATTGTATATGCATGGATATTTTGAAATATAAATTCATTATGGAATTTATAAATGAAAAGTGGAATTTGTTTAAAAATAAATATTGATTTATTTTTGAAGTGTTGAAATTATATATCTTGTAAAGATATTTTGGAAAATAAATAATTTGGAAAATTATTTGGAACTGGTGATGTTGTGCATATCCATTGATAGTTCAATAACCGACTATCAATATTTCCCTTTGAATGGGTATTTGATGTGAATTGTTTGAATTTGAATGCCACACTTATTTTTTTTTTGAATAAGCGCTCACTATTCGGGTTAACCGGGAAAGGACCATGGGGTCGTATAACCCATTCCGAATATGTGATACGTCGTTATGAATTGCATTTGAAGATCGGTGTTGAAGACCGAGTATTTGTGAAAGCGATAGGATGACCTATCGATTGTCTCTGCACTGGGTAGCTCCTGGTATAGAGATCTCCTAAGTGATGGGAAATTCGATCGGGATTGTGAATACCCGGATTGCAAGGGCTTCGTAAGAAGTGCCTTCGGTTTTGTTCGAGCCCGGAACAGACTTGTATGGATTGTATGTCTGACGTTACAAATTGAGATATAAAGCCGATTTCTTTCAAATATATTTCTGTTGGTGGCGGAGAATTTATTCTTTTAGCTTAACACCCTTCTCTGAGACGTACGAGCTCAGAGGTTATATAGTTGAAGTTATCAGCAATATATTCCCAATTTGGTAATGTGACATGCTGAGTGTTGCTGTAAATGATTATTGTGTTGATTATTTGTGATAGGATCGTTTATTTGATCGTCTATCCTTGTGATCATTGTGTTGATCATTTGTTGACCCAAAGCATTGCTTTTGTATAAAGTATGTTTTTGTGGACGTGACTTCGTCGAACCTCACACCCCGGAATGGTCAAAACAGGAAAGATGCGGCAAGGTTATGAGGGGTAGCTCCCTTTAGGGTATGTGCATTTCCTTCTAGAAAGGGTGGTATCATGGTATGGAGCCCAGATACTTACTCATGTTGAAACACTATATTTTATTACTGTGTGGTGTTGTTGGTGACGAGCGCTCGGTTAAAGGTCCAATGGGACCGGGGGATGCCATATTCGTGTAGTAGTTACCTAGTGATAAAGGTAACCCGGCCTTGTGTTGGCAGAGAGCTGGTTAAGTTCTCGGGGACGTCCAGCCAGAGGCGTTTCCATGTGGCAATGGGAAGTTCTTTGGCCTGACCATTTGTTGGAAATCCAAAGAAACAATACGAAACTTGTACGGTTTTAGTTGTATAACCTGCTATGGAATGTGGCGGTAACCTGCTATTGAACATAGTAGCTATAGTAGGCATAAGTGCGGAATGTCTATGCTGGCTAAGATTTATATTCTACTTTCGAAATATTTCCTATACTATGCACTAATAATAATATCAAATGTTATTTTAAATGCGTATCAAGCATCTTTGACTATCATAAGGAGAAATCTCCTCCGATTCTGCGTTTGCATTGTGTGTGTGTGCGGGAGGCCTTATGGTAGTCTCATTTCTAAAAGCATTGCGAATTGAATTAAAAATATTCCTCTATTTTGTTTTCAAAGATAAATAAACTGTTTTGAGTTCTCACACCAGTCACATGACTGACTTGGAGTTTATTGTTTTCCTTCCTAAACTCTGGGTGCCCACCAATTTCCACACGGGCAGTTAAGAGTTAGGTTTATCAGGATATTCTGGATTTGCTGGAGGCAAGCTGGATGGCATGGCGTATTACTAGTTTATATAGTATTTCTTTTTCCGCTGCACTGTTTGATGTTGTATATTGTTGTATACTCTGATGATATGATGTGATGTAATGTATAAAATGTAATAACTGATATAGTTCTTTGTTTAAAGATTATTCATTTATTATTATATGTTGTTCCGCTGCGAATTGTGAGATTCTGTTATTCTGCTGTTCTGTTCCGTTCTATTCTCTTTTTCTTCTATTTTAAAATTTTCTGTTCTCTTTTCTATTTTCTCTTCTTCCTATTTTCTGTTTTCTTCTCTATCTTTTCCCTCTATTTTCTCTCTTCTTTCTTCTTCCTTTTTCTTAAATTCTTCTTAAAACCCATAACATTTCGGTTTTTCGGCAACGAAAATCCGCAAACGTTACAAAATATAAAATAGGATAGTTAGGCATAGATTAAGGGGGAGTTAAAAGGATCAAAGTAATATTTTATAAACAAAGGTTGTCATCATCAAAAAGGGGGAGATTGTTAGTCCTTGAGATGATGGTTTTGATGACAAAAACCTTAGAATAGGATTATAAAATATAAATACTAACATTATAGTTTAGAAATATATGTATATGCAGGATTTCACCATGCAGGTACCAAGAATGAAGATTGTATAGTATAGAGATTCAAGATATCAAGATTGACGACTCTTGAGTATCAAGAATATCAAGATTATCAAGAGTTCAAGATTTCAAGAATAAGTAATTTAATTAGGAATTTTGTCAAAACTTCTAGAAAAGCACTGGTATCTTAAAATCCAATTTATTCGTGGAATGGAATCCACTTCGAACCCGTTAAAGGGATGGAACCCTAAGTAGGATGGAACCTACGAAAAATCTAGTGGGACATTGTTTTATATCCACTAACTTTTATTTAAAATGATTTTACAAAATTATATCTTGTTTTTAAAATGATTTCAAAATCTTCCTTTTAAAAGAATCAAAATCGTCTATCCTGGTTTTAAATACTTTTAGCCTCAAAATAATCTTTAATTTCAAAATCAAATTATCCTTAATTTTAAACTATCTTTTAATAATTATATATTTAATTTTGAATATTTATACTTAGATTTAAATATAAAATCATAGTAAAATTTTATATATACCAAAATATTATTCTCTATATTTATTTATGTATTTTAACTATAGTTAATTATATTTGTAAAACTTTAAAATAGTTTTAATATAAGATAAAAGTTATTTTCAAAGAAAAACAAAACACCAAAATTTCATTCATCATATCCCTCCACGAATGGACATGGCTGTTGTTCTTATATAAATAGGGGCTGTTTTCAACGAATTTCTAATCATATTTTTCTGGTTTTCACTCCTCTTCTTCTTCCACATTTCTTTATACATATTCTTACCATTACTCTGTCGAGATCAACATTGAATCTAACTTATCATTTCCGGTTTGATTCTCTATCACTATCTCAACAAGATTCTCAATGCTATTCAGAGTTATAGGCTTCTTTGTAATCATTTCTGTGAGAAAAGGTCATTCAACCATCCGCATTCATCCAAATAATTCAAGTAATTCTCAACTATGCGAGTTTACATTTCGAGTTTACATTATCCAATGTCAATATTTAATTATACACTTCATTTCTTATTAATATTCAAATTTTATCAACATTCAATCGGTTTGCTTCAAATTTATTTATATCTATTTCATTTACATTCAATTTAATTTGTTAAATTTCAATTGTTTCACTTTTTGTTTAACGTATTTCCATATAAACTCATTTATGAACCATTTTATAAAATTATCCCACTTAACCTTGTTGAGGTTAAATTTTATTTATTACCACTTAGTATATTCTCTTTAGTACTAATATTATTTATAAACCATTTCACAAACCATTTAAGTTTATTGTAAATATTTTATAAAATGCAACTCATGTTTATTAATTTTTCCTCATAACTTAAGTTCAATATTAATTCTTTGATTCACTTCATTGGTTTACTTCATTATTCATATCATTAACTTAAGTAAATTTTATTTTATAACTCAAATTCATATAAATAAATTTTCCTTTTTTACCACAATCAATTTGTTTAACTTCTCTTAAGTTAATTTCATCTTGTAATTCATTTTGTTAACTTATTCCATATTAAGTTAGTTAACATTCAATTTTAATTGAAACTCGTTTTATTTGCATTTAATTATTTATATACAATTTTAAATCGAATTCAATTACTCGTATTAATTTTTACTTACACCCATTTAATTTTATTCCACTTCTTTCACAATTCAAATTGCATTTCATTTTATAATTCAAGTTGTATTCATTTTATTAATTCATTTTATAGCCTAAGTGGAATTTATTCACTTTACTAATTCACCTGGTTCAATTCAAATCCAACTTACTCATTTATTCTTTATTAAGTGAAATTTATTTCGTTTAATTCATTACTCAGTTTATTTAACTATATTTTATTTTTTTTCTTATTGTCATTCACGTTGAACAAATTTAATTTTGTTTTACCTTAATATTTATAAAATATATAAGTTATATAAACTAATTTACTTAAAATTTCATTTCGTTATTTTATATAATCCATTTCAAATATAATTCACTTTTTATTTAACCTTTCTTGAGTTAAACTTCATTTTATTTACTTCATTTCACTAACTCAATTTATTTAACATTTCTTAGGTTATTTTTTTTTGATTTAGCGTCTCAATTTCAAAAAAATATTGTTTGCTTAACCAAAATATTTAACCATTTTAAAATTTGATTTTATTTTCCAGTTCAAATTCATATATTACAAATTTATATTTCTTTCATATCATTTCAGTTTATAAGTTCAAAACTATTTTCATATATTTATCAAACCATACTTGGAATAATTTTTCACAATCAAAACTTGTAACTGGAAATAAATTTCTTTTGGTAGCAATTCTCACTCAGAAACTCGAAAATTAATAATGGTGATGCGATAGTCATCCACATAATTATTTTCCTGTGAGTAAAGCGGTTCGATACTTTTATTTCTTCCAAAAATCTTTTCAAAATATATTTCTCGTCAAAACACTTTCAAATAATATTATTATTAATTTTGAAGGCTTCGAAAACATTTTTGAAAACAAAGGGATTTAAATTCTAAAATTTTCAATTTTTAAATCTTTCTATTTATAATATAGCTTATACGCTTCCATTTATTTATTATGAAAATATTTCATTAATTTGCATCTTTGTTATTTCAAACAATTTTTATTGCAATTAGATTCCAATTCAATTTAATTTGTCAATGCTTCATAAAATAAAATCAACAAACTAATCATTTTATTTTGATTAAACAAATAATCGATGATAACTAAATATTATCATCTCCTAACAACAACTTCATTAATAATTATTATATATATAATATAATTTAATTAAGATTATTTCATTTACCCTATTTTAAAACAATATTATGTCAACTTCCTCGTTTAAGTGTTTAGAAATCCCTATCGATAGCATTGCATCTCACTGACCAACCAGAATCCATAAATAACTCAACGGATAAGTAAACACAATATCAAACACTTTATAACACTAACAAGTATGCGCTCTCATATATACACTCAAACAACTCATTCTAGGGTATTACTACCCTATTTCTAATGCGTCAAACCCCATAAAGCTAAGGTTATCGCTAAACCAAAGCTCTAATACCAACTGTAATGATCCATATTTTGAAAGATTTAGATAGAAAATAATCCACACATGTCCAACTTAAACAATTTGAAACATAGATAATCAATGCGGTTAATTAAGAAAATAAGAAAAGAAGAAGAAAACAAATATAGAATCTCGCAACGGAATGACAAAATATACTAATCAAATAAACAGTTCATGAAGTCGTTCATATTGTACATTTGATTATAATTTATATGACATTTATCAGAGTTGTGTATACAACAAGCATAAATAAAATAATGCAGCAGACAATATGACACATGAATAATATGTTAGTCCTTGAGGAGATGGTTTTGATGACAACAACCTTAGAATAAGATTATAAAATAAATACTAACATTATAGTTTAGATATATATGTATATGCATGATTTAACCATGCAGGTGCTAAGTATGAAGACTGTACAGTATAGATATTCAAGATATCAAGATTGAAGACTCATGAGTATCAAGATTATCAAGAGTTCAAGATTTCAATAATAAGTAATTTATTAAGAATTTTGCTAAAACTCCTAGAAAAGCACTGGCATCTTAAAATCCAATTTATTCGTGGAATGGAATCCACTTCGAGCCTGTTAAAGGATGGAACCCTAAGTAGGATGGAACCTACGAAAAATCTAGTGGAACATTGTTTTGTATCCACTAACTTTTATTAAATTGTTTTTACAAAATTATATTTTGTTTACAAAATTATATTTTGTTTTCAAAACCTTCCTTTTAAAAGAATCAAAAACATCTATCCTGGTTTTAAATTACTTTTAGCCTCAAAATAATCTTTATTTTCAAAATCAAATTATCCTTGGTTTTAAACTATCTTTTAATTATAATATATTTAACTTTTAATATTTATACTTAGATTTAAATATAAAATTATAGTAAAATTTTATATATACCAAAATATTATTCTCTATACTTAATTATGTATTTTAACTATAGTTAAGTATATTTATAAAGTTTAAAATTAGTTTTAATACAAGATAGATGTTATTTTCAAAGAAAAATAAATTACCAAAAATTGCATAGGCCTATGACAATCCCTATATACCCTTGTCGACAAGGTGGCTGTTGATTTCAAAATTTTGAATTTCAAAAGAAGTGTATATTCGTCATATCCTTTCACGAATGGACATGGCTGTTGTTTTACTGTAAATAAGGGTAGTTTTAAACGAATTTATATACAATTTTTCTCTGATTTCACTCATCTTCTTCTTCTACATTTCTTTACATGTATTTTTACATTACTCTGCCGAAATCACCGTTGAATCTAGCTAGATCATCTCTGGTTTGATTCTCTATCACAATCTCAACAAGATCTCAGTGCTATTCAGAATTATAGGCTTCTTTGTAATTGAGTGAGAAAAGGTGTGATTATAGCCTGTGAAATCAATCAAGTGAGAAAAGGTGTGATTGTAGCCTGTGAAATCAATTGGGTGAACTTGTTGCCCATAAAATCAAGTATCTCTACCCAAAGAATTATGAATCTGAAGTGGTGTACCTCTGGCCTTGAAATCGAGGATGTAAGTATAAAAATTGCTTTTGAAAGGAAATCTGTACTTGTGTGCGAGATTGGATGTAGGGTAACTCCGAACCAGTATAAAATATGGTGTGTTCTTTCCTTTATTGCTTTTACTTTATTTCTGCATCTGTGTTTGATTCTGTGATCACTTCTGTGTCTGAATATTGCATACGTTTGTATTCAAATTAATATAAACTCAAAAAAAATCAGTAATTTCTTGGAACACTATTCACCCCCTTCTAGTGTTAATTCTAGCCTTAAGATCCATAATCCGCATTTCTCATATTTCGTATCAGAGCAAGGTTTTCAAAGTTTCATAATATGATTTTTTAAAAAGTTTTTAAAATGGCTATGTTTAAAAAACTTGTTAATACTAGTTTAGAAATTTTCAGATCATCATTGTCTCTTGAGTTTGCATATAATAAATATTCAAATTCAAGTTGTCTACCAAAATTTTATGATGTGTAGGAAACATGCTTTATGGGTGTTGAGGAATCAATCCACAATGGACAAATTATGCGGATCAAAAAGAATAAATGGATACTCGATAGTGGATGCTTTAGACACATGACTGGTAATCTGGATGTGCTGAATGATGTAATATACAAAGACGGAGGACTGGTTAATTTTGGAGACAACTCAAAAGATATGTGATTGGCATCGACAAAATCTGTAACTCTGAAACTCCTATTATTACTATTGTTTTGCTAGCTAAAAATCTGAAACAAAATCTGCTAAGTATTAGTCAACTTTGCGATAAAGGATATAAAAAAGATAAGTGTCACATTGAAGATTATAATTCAACCATAATATTTGAGGGAATTAGGAAAAAGAATATTTATATTCTTGGTATGAAAATTTCAAATGATAACCTGTGTCTTTTGGCAAATACAAGTGACCCTTGGATTTGGCATAAGAGATTTAGGCATTTGAATTTCAAACTCTTATCTAAACTGTCAAAACATGATCTAGTAAGAGGCCTCCCTAAAATGAACTTTAAAGTGGATAGTTTATGTGATGCATGTCAATTAGGAAAATTTAGAAAGAGTTCCTTTAAATCAAAGGATATGATTTCAACTTCAAAACCTCTTGAATTACTTCATCTAGATTTATTTGGTCCATCTCAAATTCTATCAATAAATCATAGTAAATATGTTTTTGTAACTGTAGATGATTATTCTAGATTAAGATGGACAATATTTTTGAAACATAAAAGTGGTACTTTTGAATGTCTTAAGAACTTTACAAAAAAGATTCAAAATCAACTTTCTCTAAAAATTATAACCATCCAAGTGATCACGGTGGTGAATTTGAAAATGAAAAGTTTGAGGAATTCTGCAATAAAAAGGGAATAACTCACAATTTTTCATTTCCAAGAACTCCGCAATAAAACGGAGTAGTAGAACGTAAAAATAGGATGATTCAAGAGTGTGCGAGAACTATGCTTTCAGAAAGTAAATTACCAAAGTATTTTTGGACAGAAGCAGCTGCTATTGCCTGTTATATTTTAAATAGAATTTTAATTAGACCTTTAACTAATAAGACATCTTATGAACTTCTTCACTCAAAGGAACCTAAGGTATCTTATTTTAGAATTTTTTGAAGTAAATGTTTTATTTTAAATACAAAAGATAAGTTAGATAAATTTGATTCTAAATCTGACAAAGGTATCTTTATCGGATATTCTAACAGAAGTAAAACGTACAGAGTGTTTAATTTAAGAATTGACACAATCGAAGAAACAATGCATGTTTCATTCGATGAAAGTTTCAAAAATTTTGAAGATACAAATGATGAAGAGGATTTAATCACTCAATATCAGGAGTCAACTGAAACTAATAATGAAATTAATCATCCTAATAAAAAGATTAAACTTTTAAAAGATCATCCTATAGAAAATATACTTGGAGATATGCAATCTGTTGTTACAACTAGAAATCAACTAAGTAAAATGAGCAATGTAGCCTTTACATCAACTATTGAACTCAAAAATCCAAGAGAAGCATCAACTGATGATTCATGGATTTTAGCTATGCAAGAAGAACTAAATCAACTCACTAGAAATGATGTTTGGGAACTTGTTCCTAGACCTTCAGGTAAAATTATAATTGGAACTAAATAGGTTTATAAAAATTAAATGAATGAACAAGGAGAGGTTGTTAGAAATAAAGCACGGTTAGTCACTCAAGGTTATTGTCAAGAAGAAGGAATAGATTTTTATGAAACCTTTGCTCCCGTAGCAAGATTAGAAGCCATTAGGATTCTGCTTGCTTTCGCAAATCATAATAATTTCAAATTATATCAAATCGATGTTAAAAGTGCATTTTTAAATGGATTTGTAAAAGAGGAAGTATATGTTGAACAACCATCATTTTTTGGAAATGAAAAATTACCAAACCATGTTTACAAACTTAAGAAAGCTCTATATGTTCTAAAACAAGCTCCTAAAGCCTGGTATGATAGACTAAGATCTTACTTTTTACAATCAAACATTGAAATTGGTAAAGTAGATAATACTCTTTTTATTAAATATTCAACTAGTACAAGTTTACGTAGATAATATCATTTTTAGATCAACAAATTTTGAAATGAATAAAGAATTTTCTGAAATAATGACAAAAGAGTTTGAGATGAGTCATATGGGTGGATTAAACTTCTTTCTAGGATTACAAGTAAAACAATTAGATAATGGTATCTTTATTAGTCAAGAAAAATATGCTAAAGACCTAGTTAGTAAATTTGGTTTGACTACTTCAAGTGGAAAACCCACCCCATGGAAGCCAATGAGTACCTAAGTAAAGAAGATCTCTCTAAAGATGTAAATCAAAAATTATATAGAGGAATGATTGGATCACTAATCTATATCACTGCTAGTAGACCTGATATCATGCATAGTGTTTATCTCTGTGCAAGATATCAATCCCAACCTAAAGAGACCCACTTAAAACTGTAAAACTTATCATAAGATATGTTAAACACACCTTTGATTATGGCTTATTATATCCTAAAAATGATACTTTTGAAGTAATATCTTATTGTGATGCTGATTATGCTGGTTGTAAATCAGACCGAAAAAGTACAAGTGGAACTTGTCACTTTTCGGGGCATTCTCTAATTTCCTGGTTTAGTAAAAAGCAAAACACTGTTTCTTTATCAACAACCGAAGCAGAGTATATTTCTGCTGCTTTGGCTTGTTCTCGAGTAATATATATGCAACAAACTTTAAAAGATTTTGGTTTAAATATCTCAAAATAACCAATTTATTGTGATAATACTAGTGCAATAAATTTATCCAAAAATACTACTCATCATGCTCAAACTAAACATATTGATATCAGACATCATTTTCTCAGAGATAATATAAGTAAGGAAGTAATTACTCTCGATTATATCAATTCCAAGAACCGAATTGCTAATATCTTAACAAAACCCTTAAATGAATCTATATTTACTAAATTAAGAAGAGAATTAGGTATTTGTTCAATAACTGAAATAGAGAATATAAATAACAAAGTATGATTAAAAATTAAATTAAAAATAAATAAAATAGTAAAAATATAAGTATCATGTCGACAACCCCCTCCTACCTATGTTGACATGTAACGATTTTTTTATTTTTGAAATTTTCCCACCAAAATTCAAATAAGTGGTTATATATTCTTCTTATTTCGAAATTTTGTTCATTCTTTCTGTTCTCTCTCTGTTCTAACTTCTGAAAACAATAAAACAATGGCCTCCTCTTTCAAATCAAACAAAAATTCAACCTTTTCGTTCCCTTCTCCCTCTACTGGACCATTTCAACTAATTACGCTCACATGAGTAATGAAAATTGAGGATTCCTTAAAGGATGCACTACAACTAATGACTGAAATTCAAGTAGTGCAACTTAGAATGGCCAAAGAACAAGAACGACAAAGAAAAATCCGTAGAAATTTGCAAAAGTTTCTAATGGACAATCACGCTAATCCGATCTTGATTGATGAAGAATCTTTAGGAGATCAAGTGTAAGAGGACAGCGAAGAAGAAGAAGCCTTCATGGAAGAAGAGCACGCTGAAGATGATGACAAAGTCATTTGCATTGGCGAAGTGTGCTTTGACAAGGATGGAAATTTAGTCGAACAACGTGGAAATTTCTGTTTCCACTATCCAAATTGTCCGGTTCATAGATCTCCCATATTCAAGGACACACATTAGTTTCCCTTCTCTTTTTCTTATTAATATATGTTCTTCGTCTTCTACGCAAATGTAAATAAAACAATAAATAATTAATAAATGATTTATGTTCTTATATTTGAATTATCACTATTATAAGTATTATCATATATGGATTCTTAGTTAGGATAGTTAGTTATTAGGGACTAAGTTTTAGTTTTAGAATTTAAGTGATGATTATTTATAATAACACTATCATTATAGTCACATTTCATATAGTATTAGAATAAGGGGGAGTTATATAGTTTAGAGTTAGTTTTTTTATGACAAAGGGGGAGAAGTATAAAATAGGATAGTTAGGCATAGATTAAGGGGGGGTTATTAGTTTTAGGGGGAGTTATTAGGATAGAAGTAATATTTTATAAATAAAGGTTGTCATCATCAAAAAGGGGGAGATTGTTAGTCCTTGAGGAGATGGTTTTGATGACAACAACCTTAGAATAATATTATAAAATAAATACTAACATTATAGTTTAGATATATATGTATATGCAGGATTTAACCATGCAGGTACTAAGAATAAAGACTGTACAGTATAGAGATTCAAGATATCAAGATTGAAGACTCATGAGTATCAAGATTATCAAGAGTTCAAGATTTCAATAATAAGTAATTTAATTAGGAATTTTGTTAAAAATCCTAGAAAAGCACTGGCATCTTAAAATCTAATTTATTCGTGGAATGGAATCCACTTCGATCCTGTTAAAGGGATGGAACCCTAAGTAGGATGGTACCTATGAAAAATCTAGTGGAACATTGTTTTGTATCCACTAACTTTTATTAAAATGTTTTTACAAAATTATATCTTGTTTTCAAAATGATTTCAAAACCTTCCTTTTAAAAGAATCAAAAACATCTATCCTGGTTTTAAAATACTTTTGGCCTCAAAATAATCTTTATTTTCAAAATCAAATTATCCTTGGTTTTAAACTATCTTTTAATTATAAAATATTTATACTTAGATTTAAAAATAAAATTATAGTAAAATTTTATATATACCAAAATATTATTCTCTATACTTAATTATGTATTTTAACTATAGTTAAGTATACTTATAAAGTTTAAAAATAGTTTTAATACAAGAAAGAAGTTACAAAGAAAAATAAATTACCAAAAATTGCATAGGCCTGTCGACAACCCCTATATACCCTTGTTGATAAGGTGACAGTTGATTTTAAAATTTTGAATTTCAAAGGAAGTGTCTATTCGTCATATCCTTTCACGAATGGACATGGCTGTTGTTCTACTATAAATAGGGGCAGTTTTAAATGAATTTATATACAATTTTTCTCTGATTTCACTCCTCTTCTTCTTCCACATTTCTTTACATATATTTTTACCATTACTCTGCCGAAATCACCATTGAATCTAACTAGTTCATCTTTGGTTTGATTCTCTATCACCATCTCAACAAGATCTCAGTGCTATTCAGAGTTATAGGCTTCTTTGTAATTAATTGAGTGAGAAAAAGTGTGATTGTAGCCTGTGAAATCAATCAAGCGAGTAAAGGTGTGATTGTAGCCTGTGAAATCAATTGGGTGAACTTGTCTCCCGTAAAATCAAGTATCTCTACCCAAAGGATTGTGAATCTAGAGTGATGTACCTCGTGGCCTTGAAATCAAGGGTGTAATTGTAAAAATTGCTTTTGAAAGGAAATCCGTACTTGTATGTGGGACTGGATGTAGGGTAACTCCAAACCAGTATAAAATCCGATGTGTTCTTTCCTATATTTCTTTTACTTTATTTCTGCATCTGTGTTTGATTCTATGATCGTATTTGTGTCTGAATATTGCATACATTTGTGTTCAGATTAATATAAACTCAAAAAGAATTAGTAATTTCTTATAACATTATTCACCCCCCCCTCTAGTGTTAATTCTAGCCTTAAGATCCGTAATCCGCATTTCTCACATAATAATAGTAACAGTACCAAATCTTCCTCTTCGTCCTCCAGAAAATAATATTCAATAAGCTGAAAACTCAAGACTGACCTGAGCATAATAAGTGTAATAGCATCAGAGTTGTTTACAGGATTTCACATCTTCTATCCAGTGTATGACGTGCTTGCAATAACTGAAGAGATGTAACGGGATTTTCCATCTCTTATGGATCTGTCAGAAATTTTAAAGAACACCCTACATATATGATGTCTAATCGGCAAAGTAAATATTGAAAATAGCGTTAAGTCGTTACCATTTTCCCCTTAACACATTTTTTTATAAGCATCGTAGTCTATATAGTACTGTAAACTCCACCATGAACTGGTGGGCTATCAAGGAGCACTCCGTAGGTACAATACAAACCAAAGTCGTAGTAGGCTCGATCAGGATAAATATGACAAGGAACACGAGGCAATACCCAGGGTAGGATTCTATCGTTTTGCCCTTCCGGACTGTGGTAACGCATAGCCGCAGCTACCGCCCACCTCGAAGCAACTCTCCCATAATCAAGGGTGACCACGAATCAATTACAAGTAAAAGATATGGTTTCGAAGAAGCATGTTGATCGGGGAAGCGACCCCACTTGGCCCGGTATAGCTTCTGTTTTAGTCATTTTTATTATGACTCAAAAGTCAAGGCTATCCATCATCGTTCTCTTAATTCATTCCAGCAAACTCCTTTCAACCTCTACATTCTGGATAGCATCCATCGCATACACAGTTGTTAAAATGGTTCCAATATTGACAGAGGGTATGCCAATAAGAGGCTCCGGCCTATTTAACAAGCAAACATCGTTTTACACACCGGTTGGTACTTTTATATTTCGAAATAATTCGTACTTGATATCAAAATTACATATTCTCTTCAAAATCAAATTCATTTCGAAATCATCATATTTACTCAAAATATAAAATTTCAATTCAAATCATCGCATTTACTAGCAGTTTAATTCTAATTTCCATTTAACTTTTAATTTAAAAATTTTAACATATATATATTTCTATATTGACTTCCAAGTTAGTTAAACTCACCAAATAATAATCAATAATTTAAATCACTTTAAAATTTCAATTTAACTAATATAGAAATATTCTAGTAATTCATGAGCCTATAAAACACTCACCTTTTATTCGAAGATGAAAATAATTTTAGCTTCCAATAAATACCACTTCGATTCCACGACGTAGACGACGCCGATACGAATCCACTGCGACTTGTTTTGTCTGAAACAGACCTCGTATGCAAAAGTCACGATTTTTATTAATATAACGATAATAATTAAAATTTAATTAACATAAAAAATAAAACAAAGTTTAAACAGTACATTACCTCTCCCTCTCGCTCAAGCAGAGGAACGCATGCACGACCCACCATCGTGACCAAAACCTCATAGGTGCACGCAACCTTCAATGACCGGACGACCATCAAGCTAGCTATCGCGAGTGCCAACGCCACGTCCACTAGCACCAAAGACGCGGCCACGACAGCTGCCGCCAAACGACCAAAAAGCACCAAAACACACCCGACCTTCCACATCAAATTCTTACAAAATCACTAGCTCTCGACAAGATTCCACCATTGGATATGTAGATATCTTCGAGATCTACGTTTTCCCTTTTGGAAGTTTTTGATTTCAATGCATGAATTCAAAGATAATGAGAAAAGAACAACAATCATTTTTGGCCACTAAAGGTTTCTGAACGTTGCCGAGAATTAGGGCTAGGGTTTGACATGAAAGAATGAAACAATACGATCTATTATATAAATATCCGACCTAAAACACATCTAAGTTTTTCGAACTCCAAATGAAGCGTTCCGCCTGACATTCATAATGTTTTATCCTCATTCCCAACATAATGGAACTAGTTTTGAGGCCTAATTCGATCGTATTAGAAGATGGCTTTTTAAAATCAATTAATTTGAATCGAACTCCTTAAATTAATTCTACGCGTTTCAAGCTCGCACGGCCAAACGACAAGTCCAATCTCTACGAAACTTGAAATCCTACAATAATTCACTATTACGGATCCAATGAAACTGGTTTCATCGAAATCCGAGGCCATGGCCAAAATGGCTATTTTTACATGTTAATTATAATATAAAATTTCCAATTTCCAATTATTCACTTTGAAATCCAACTTAATGTGTTAAAAATATTTATTCATATTTAAATAAAATTTAAATCAATTTTCAATACTATTTTCATTCACATTCAATTATTTGAATCATTGCCATAGTAAATTTAAACAGTTTTAATTATTCAACAAATTACATTAATAACCATTAATTTCAAATGAATTTTAGTTAACAACAAATATTTAATTTATATCTAAATAATAAAATATTTATTCGATTCCTGTTATTCATAACAAACACATTCAATAAATAGAATTCATTTCAATATTTGATATCGCCAAAATCTTCGGAATTTTTTTTCTTAGCAGAATAAGCGGGGTTAAACTGGACCCCTGCTAGGTTTATTAAAGATAGGAGAAACTACAAAGCAAGCCGGGACAACAAAAGGAATAGAAACCTAAAAAAAGAAAAACAACAAGCACACAAGGGAAACAAAGAAACAATGAAAAGGAAGAAACATGGAAAAGCAAAGAAGAATCTATGGAATCCATGGTCAAATTGGTGATCAAGAAAATTATGCACACTGGCCCTCATTCCCATCAAAATTTCATGCTTTAAGACAGACAATAATACTTCCTGGCTTCTCCTGATTCCATCAAAACACCTCTTGTTCCTTTCTTTCCATATGAACTGCATTAACTTTTTCAAAATGAAGAAAAAATAGTTTTTTCTCATCCCTCCACCTAGTTGCTCTCTCAATAATATTCCAATGTCTAGCAGGGTCAGGGGAAACATCCACCCTCACAATGGTACTAATCATTTTGCTCCAGGGATGTTGAACATAAGGACATTCAAAATACAAATGTTGAATACTCTCACTGTGAAAACAGCATAGCTCACAATAGGGTAGCGCAGACATTCCATGCCTAATCAACTTGTTCCTTGTCATTAATGCATTGTTCCTAACCTCCCAAAGCATCAGCTTATCACTGCTGCTTGAAATGGGAGATCAAGTAACCTTTATCCACCTACAGTTGGGCAAATACTCCAATCCCAGTAAGGCCTCATAAACACAAGAGATGGTATGAGCTTGACCATTCCATTGAACTGCGTCATGCTCTTTAAACTCATATGTACAAGTATCATATTGGTTCCAAAAAGCTCTGACTATCTGATTGCTAGAAAATGGCAGCACAAGCTTACCATTATCAATGTGGTCAATAGCCAGAGCATTAGATCCAATACCAGACTGAAAATTTTGCTGGGAAGTGAATAGCTATTCAAGAATAACACCCTTGCTTAACCATGGCTCATTCCAAAAATTACAGGTGCTTGCTTCAAAGAGATTGATCTGAACAAAAGGTTTGAAAAATGTTTCTTAACTTTAATATACTTCTCCATATTCAACTGCAAGATTGTGGAACCTCCATTAGCCAAAAGTTCTTTGCCCCGATATTATACCTGAGAGTCCAACTGACCCATAAAGTGTCCTCCTTTTCCAACAGGGCATTGAAATGATGACTGTAAGCAGCTTTGTCCCATACTTCTATGTTATGCAAGCCCCAACCCCCTTTGCTTTTTGGCTTCTCAAAAATAGAGAAAGAACATGGAAACATTTTCTTCGATTGAATAGAACCAAACCAAAAAAATCTAATCATGGCTCTTCTTATCATTTTCGATAGCTTCGTAGGAAGAATGTATGCTCTAGCCCAATAGACCATCATGGAAAAGCTAACAGATTTAATGAGAACCAATCTATCAGCTTGAGACAAGAACTTGTTTGCCCAACATCCCATGACATCAGTTATTTTTTGATAAAGAGATAGACAGTTGGCGTGAGTTACCCTAGAAGTACTGAGAGGCAGCCCAAGGTAAGTCATATCAGTATTCATAGTTTGCATTCCAGCAAAGGAGTCAAGATTCAGTTCTTGCAAGTTAGATAGCCCAGAGAACAAAATACTTGATTAATTGAGATTAAGCTTTAGGCCAGTCATTAGGTAGAAGTTATGAAGAGCACCTTTAATGCAGTCAATGGATTAAAGGTTCGGCTTGGAGAATATCATGATGTCATCAGCAAAAAGGAGGGAAGTAATCTGGAGCTCTTTGCATTTGGAATGATATTGTATTTGCTTGTTGTGATACAAGGGTCTTATCAAGCAAGTAAAAACGTCCATAACCACGATAAAGATATAGAAGGAGAGAGGTTCCCCCGCCTAATACCTTGCTTGGAAACAAAATAGCCAGAATTTGAACCATTAAATATCAAAGAGAAGGAGGGAGTAGAGATACACTCATAGATCCAGGCAACAAAATTTTACGAAAACCCTTGAGTGACATTATTCTAACGATAGACTTCCACAGGATGCTATCATATGCCTTCATTAAATCAAGCTTTAACATAGCTCCCTGAGTTGCATTTACACAGCGATATCCCTTTAGAAGCTCATGGGCTAGCATAATGTTGTCAAGAATATTTCTTTTAGGTAAGAAAGCAACCTAGTTGTTGGATATAATTCTTTGCAAAATAGCAACAAGCCTCGAAGCAATAATTTTCGAAATGCACTTGTAAACAACATTGCAGCAGGAAATGGGTCTGAAGGAGGATACTGAAGATGCAGGCTTGCACTTTGGGACTAAAACCAGATTCGTAGCATTCGCTGATTTAAGTAGCTTGAATTTATCAAAGAAATTATGAACAGCCTTGCAGAAATGCCCACCAACTAAGTCCCAGCTTGAAGTAAAAAAGACCACATTGAAGCCATCAGGACCACCACTAGAGCTCTTATTCATAGAAAATAGGGTGTTATTTATTTCTTCATTAGTCACCTTTTCCACCAGCAATATAGCTTCATCATGGTTTACTCTTAAGAGTAATGTTGGACAGTTGATCCAGCTCCGGTTCAAAATTATTTTCATTTCCAAAGAGGGCAGTATGATACAGGAGTAAAGCTTTGTCAACCGACTCAGCGGAAGAGTACAAGATTCCTGCTTCATCATATATGGAAGAGATGTTATTTTTAGATTGTTTAACCTTTAGGGAGGCATGAAAAAATTTAGTGTTCTTATCGCCATCAGCTGCCCATTTAATTCTAAGTTGCTGCTTCTTCATATCACATTCAGTTGCCTGAGCTAGGTTGAGGTCATTGAAAAGTGCAGCTTCCTTTTCTGCCAGCTCAGCATTGTCTGGTTATGCCATCATCATATCTTGAGCTTCCTTTAACTGGACCCTAAGACTGGTAGATTAAAGATTACCATTGCCAAACTTAGCTCTTTCCGAAACCCTTAAGGCTTCCTTTGTTGCTTTGCGCTTTCTGCAAAAAATATACATAGGATTTCCAAAATAATCATAAGACAAACCAGTTTTTATAATATTATTATACTCAGGATCAAGGACCCAAGTATCATAGAATTTAAAACCACTATTGACTCCAAGGGGCAGCTTCCCAGTGGCCAAGATGAGGGGAGAATGGTCAGAGAAGACAGGTTGGGGCATGAAGGTGGATATATTTGGCTATATGGTTAGGGCTTTGAAGTTTGAAAAAGAATGATCAATGTTGGAAAAGATTCTAACTCCACTCCTAGATCTATTATTCCAAGAGAAAAGAGCACCAGCTTTGTGAATTGGAATTAAAGATGAATCATTAATGACAGTATTCAAAGATAGGATATCCCTTGGCATGAGAGGCAGGCCCCCCATGCTTGTCAGATAAAGTTAAGCAACTGTTGAAATCTCCAAAAATAACCCAAGGGTGAGTTTCTTGCCTGAGAGCAGGAACAAGGTTGAAAAGGGATTGTCTAGAGGTTTGAGAGTTATAAGCATAGACAAAAGTAATGTAGAAGGAGGAGGAGGAATTGAGATGCTTGGCTTGAAAGTGAATTAATTGAGGAGTTGCAAGAAGGAGATCAAGGGAGAGTTCTACAGGATTATGAAGCACCATAATGCGACCATAGCTCGCTTCACGAAGATTGTGTGACAGGGACCAAGAAGGGTTTATGTACTTTGCAGTAGAAATTGATAGGGGAAGGTTCAACTTAGTTTTTAGGATTGAAAAAATGAAAAGATGATGAGTGGTGATTAAATGCTTGACCTTATCTAGCTTGAGGAAATTATGAGATCCTCTGATGTTCCATGCACCAATATTGGGTATCATAATTATACTAGTGAGTGAGGTCAACTTCTTTCATGCTCCTCGTAACGGGAGAATGTATTCTTATTAAGCCTAGGATTTGTATCTTGGATTTTTTATTCTTCTTGCATTTGTCACTTTTAGAAGAAACACAGTTGTAATTAGATGGATCTTTTGAAGAAGGAGGAGGAGATAACCATCCAGGAATTGTACCCGGAAAGGTATAAGGTTGACATGAGGGAGTTTTGTTAGGAGGAGGTGAAGATGAAATGGATGGAGTAAGTGGGGAGAGAGAAGAAGAATGCATGGAGTAGATTAAATCAAATATTTGTCTTTGCAATAAATTATAGAAAAGCTCATCTTGATTAGGATCTGAGGAGGATTTGGATTCTGTATGACATGTGGATAAGGGATTTTGAATGATGTGGGATGTTTCTAGACAATGGGCATGCAATTGCTTACTGTGTTCAGATAATTTTGCATGCATCTGGAAATTAGATGCATGCACAAACTGGTTCCCAATCTCTATTGCTTGATTCTGCATTAAATGTGCTTCATCAGTTGTGCATATCAAATGCTCAGGAATAAACTGCTTTTCAACCATAACTCCTGTGCTAGAAACAAGTACCTCAGCTAAATTTACTTCCTCCTCATCAAATTCCTCCCCATTAGTTACTTCAATCTCCACAATATTTGCATTTTTCATGTCATTTAAAACTTCAAATTTATTATTTGTCAAGACACATTCTTGGTCATTTTCAGCTGCACCTTCATCCGCATAATTTTAATTTCCACGTTTATCAACAATTTTATTATTCACCATCTGATGCTGCACTGATATATTACCATCAGCTTTCTCATCAATAACTTCATTCTCATTAAGTTCTAGCAATTTCTGGGAAATACTAACCCTGTTTTTAGCCTTTTTATTTACAACTTTCATCCAGATTTGTTTGCTTTTTTTAGCTGTTTACCATCCCTTTGCTCAGTATATTTACCTTCTTGCATTTTCATCTTTGTTACTATTTCTACCTCATTCTTGTCATTATCCCCACCTTCTCTCAAGCAAAAGTTATCCAAGTGGCCAAATTCATTGCAGTGAGTACATATTTCAGGTTTCTAGAGGTAGCTAATTTGCACCATTTGAGTTGATCCATCAAGAAGTTTCACAGGAAACTCATCAACCAATTCGTTATTAGGAGTGACATCCACCAAGCACTTGGCAAAACCAATCCTCTCCATTCTTTCTATGGAAGAATCCATACACAGAAGTCTTCCAATTCTTGAAGTAAGCCAGTTAATTCCTAAGTGAGACCAGACAAAAAGAGGAATATTCGATAATTTTAACCAAACAGGCACAGATTGTATGGTACTGCAACTGTTACCAATATTTGGATCCCAGGCCTTTATAATGAAAATCTTGTTCCTAAGAATTATAGGGTCAAATTCAATGATTTTCCTTCTGTCCTCAGCACAGGACAAATTGAAAAGGAACATGGTTCCATTATATTCAACTGAAATTTCCCCTTTAAGCTTCCAAAGCTTCTTTAAGTGGTTGATAACAGTCAAATAAGACAGGGGCTTATCAAGGAAGAAACCTACCAACTATTCACCCCAA
The DNA here is from genome assembly GCA_030765085.1 of Allium cepa. Classification (NCBI taxonomy): domain Eukaryota; kingdom Viridiplantae; phylum Streptophyta; class Magnoliopsida; order Asparagales; family Amaryllidaceae; genus Allium; species Allium cepa. Next base: position 820,527,432 of record CM060929.1, read on the forward strand.
ATATCATTACCAGCTTTTATCACATCACTCGGAGGAACTAAAGCAAGACCATCAAAAGTGAGAGGAATATCAACTAGGGAGTATAGGCTAGCATTGCGAGGCTTGGATTTGAAAAGAGAGGACCAGGCTGAAGAAGAGGAAGCAGAGTCTGATAAAGGTTTGGGTTTGAGGGAGGGAGGAACCGGCGGTGGCATGGTAAGAGGAGAGTTAGATAAGGGGGTCGATGGAGAAGCGGGAGGAAGAACAGTTGAAGTTATGGGGAGGTCAGTTTGAAAAGATGGGGTATGGGATAGGGGATGGGCGGGAGCAGCCATTGAAGTCAAAAAAAGATCTTTTCTTCAATAATATACTCTTACTTTTAAGTCAAAAAAATCTTCGGAATTGTTTATTTCAAAAATTTATTATATTCAATAAACTACGATAATAAATCATTAAATTTTTTTTCTAACCATTTTTATTCAATAATTATATTAAATTTAATAATTTAAAATAGTTAAAAAATATGGGTCGTTACATTGAAATATCGACCGAGATTTTTTTGGGGCTAAATTGTAAGCCCTTACCTAACCAAAAACAGTAATTAAATTTTTTAAGTCTGGCTGCTATAAGCTCCTACTATTTCAATAGTTAAACCCTCCTCTTTTAAGTGCTAAAATTAACCCTAAAAGGATTCCCTAAATCGAACAACCCTATGTGAGATATCTCAATCACATTTCTAGTCACATAAAAAACAGGCTTTTAAGATATATTCATAACTCTTTTTACTAGTTAGTTTGAATGGTAAAAGCCTAGTTTTATTTTGGTTTACCATTTTTCTCATTTTTTATATTTTGTATGTAAATAGAAGACTTTAAAAGATTCATTTTTAACCTTTAATGTTTTATGTACATTTTGCATGTTATGTGACTATATCGTATATTCATGTATGTTCTACGATGTTTTGCATTTTCATGTTCGTCGTTTTTTTACGTGCATGTTACTTACTAATGTATGTGATTTATGTTCTACTTGTGTGTTATTGTTTAATGTTTTGGATCTTTTTTATGTTCTCTGTCTAACAATAATTCATGTTCAATGATCATGAGTTGTAAGTTATAATCTATTTGTAATGTGTTATTCTTTTAGTTTAAACATATTTGGATTTATGAATATGAATGTTCGTTTGTATATTAATAACAATGGAGTGATTTTGGAAATCAAGTATAAGTTATTATTTTTATGGTAGCATTCATAAAAACGTTGTGTAAAAATATCAATTAACATATTATATACCCCGAGATGGTTCCGAGATGAGCTTTAAGACCCAAGATGGAACTCCGAGACAAACACCTGAGATTGACTCGTCTCTTCCAAGATTTCCCTTAATACGAGATCGAGTCTCTAAAATCTCCAAAACGAAATGTGATCGAAATCCAAGATTTAAAACATTACTCACTATGTTATATTTACTAGAAAATGTAATATTTCAAATCCACTACAATGTATTCTCTAATTTAACTATTATTGCATTACTTCATAAAGTGTAATGATGCAGACGACGGAATGCAATTTATTTAAACCTAATTATAACATTGTTTCACTTTGATCACAATTTCTCTATTCCATGTTTAGAATGAAACTATCAAACCAAATTGTATATATATTTAAATTTATATGTTAAATATATATCACTACACCAAACAGGTCCACTTGTAACATTTTTTTCGTTTCAATTTTTAACAGTTATAACTGTTACAAATTTCTAACGGATATTTCTGTAACAAGCATTTAAAACGGTTATTTCCATTACCAAATTTGGTAATTTCGAATATATTTAGAAGTACAATGGACATAATTTTCATTTTATCTATTATTATTCCTTGCCCATTTTGCAACGGTTATTTCCATTACCAAGTTAAGTGTTATCGAAGCTAAGTGTAGGTTTTGTATTCAGAGAACCATACGTCTCTAAGACAGTTTCAATTTTTTGTTTACGGTTTGTTCTCGTTTTATGGTAAAAAGTTTTGAGAATTCTTCTATATGGGAAGAAAAAGAATGAGGACAAAACCTAATATCATAAAGGTTGTTGAACCAATGCAAATACCTGTAGATAAAAGAAGTACAAATTCACGTTATTCTTAGTTTTAATTTGGTTAATTTACGGCATGTAAATAAAATCTGAACTCATAAATGATGAAAGATCTTACAACAGAGGAAACTTAAAGAAACTTGAGCTTTAAATTTGCAAAGGTTCAAAAATTCATACTTTGGTAGTATTTATCATGTCGTCCTTTTATGCTTTCAGGTACTTACTTAGGCCATTTCATTCATTCAAACACTCGTGCTAATTGATTTTAGTTAGCAAAACATTTTATTTGTCCAAGTAGTGTAAGTTGTATAGTGTTTTCTTATTTTTTTTTACTTATATTGGACTTTTTTCGTTGTAATATATCATTAATGTTGTTCTATAAAGAGTTGGCTCCTAAAAAGTTTTATTTTTTTATCCTACCAATGGAAAATGTTGATATCAATTAGTTAAGTGCTCCTTTCTATGGTAGCAGTCTACATGAATTAGTTGATATATATTGTGATAAATATAAGTGATTTCCTAGATTGTAGTGCAATGGCAGTTAACATATATTAGCCAACATATATTAGGAAAATTCCAGGAATTGGCAGTCAACATATGTTAATAGAAATGACTGTTCCAAAATTTAGCTCAATTGCTTGAGTTTTATACCTTCAGCTATGCAAACAAAGATGTGAATCTTTTACTGGGTAGAGTGAATGTACTCTAGTCCGATCCATAATAGTGTTCCCATAATTTGGTACTTCTTCTATCATAGAACTTTTTTCTCCATCTTTCATAAGCTGTGTTTTTAAGTATTGCCTATAACTAGATGTGTTAGTTGCTTTCCGTGGGATATAAAATGACTGTGTTTTCAAACAAATTTGCCACTTAATGCTTTTTGCATAATTTTGGGCTGTAAATTTATTTGTTTTATGTGTGTTAAATATTTTGTCATTAAAATGAAAGGGCAAGGAATGGTAAGTAAGTTTCTTGGCATTATACTTTGCGTAACCTTGGTTACATGCAGTGGCTCTACACTCGCTTGGGTTTTGACACCTTTATAGTATACCATTTCTTTCTAGCATTATGTTGAACTTTTAAACATCATGCATGCTAAGGAAAACATATTATTGGTTCAATAACTTATGTTATTTAGTAAAGAGATGTATGATTTGTTATCTATAACTTTTTTTCACGGCTTTTAGATATATACTTTACGTTTATGTTAATCTTGGAGACTTTCATAGAGGTGTGAACTCATAAAAGCACTTTGCAGTTGGCGTTTGGAATTGATATCACGAAAATATAAACAAACGAGCCAAAGTATGTATTGCATGGGATGCTAAAAATTGATGATTAAAAGGGCTTAAGTCGCATCTTAATACTTTTTAATGTTAGTACTGACAGCTTCATGCAAGTGGCGGAATAAAATTTAACCATACGAAATCTGTTATTTTCTTTTGTTTCTTATTTTGTACTCTGTTGCCAATTTGTTTAAATCTACCATAAACATTTTTTGTACAAAAGAGTTTCTTTTCTATTTTTTTCTTTGTATGATCAATTTTCTTGAATTTGTTCTTTATATTTAAAATATTCCTTTCTTGCTTTTCCTACAGAATCAAAAAAAGAAAAGTTAACACTAAGTCGAGTCAATCAAATCCCTAAACAAAACATTCTTTAATTAGGATTAGCAAACATATCAACAATAACTGAATCGTTAAATAAATAATAGTTCTTAAAATTGTTGACTACAATCAAACTGTATTCTTCTCTATTTTTCATGTTCACCAATACACACTTATCGCTAATATACCTAGGTATAAATTATAGTGGCATACCAATATTATAGAAGAAGACTTTATTGTATTTTTGAAACAATACATCCTAATTTTGGTGGTTATTGTATACATTAATTTACCATATAGTTTTGACATCCAAATATTTTGAAGCAAAATAGATCATGTCTAATCTTTTGAAGCAAAATTAATTCTATTTACCTATACATTAGGACTAATGAGGATATTTCCTTTGTAAGGTATCTTTAAAAGTTATCGTATAAATTTTAAACATATGTAATTCTTAAATATGTGCATTAACAAGATGTTTGTTGTTGCACTAAGTATAATTCATCCTTAAATATAATCAAGGAAGTCTAGACTAAACTTTTTAACCATTATTTTGATGGTGGATTTATTATTTACTGACATATATTCTTTGTTGCTTCAACCTTAATATACTGATCTTCCGAATATATAATTTTCCATAAGGTTATGTGATGTGTATTTCAAAATAAATATATTTTCCTAAGTAAGGTGATGTGTATAAATGCATGTGTATTGTAGTAAGATATTATATGAAATAAAATGTATAAAACAATCAATTTAATCTTCGCAAACAAGTTCCTATTTTCCTTGGAATTTCACACTAGAATAGTTTTTTCTTTCACATTGGATTCATATGCCACAATATTTTTGAATTTAGAGATAAGAGGACTGGGATTGAAGATGATGATAAAAAGATTTGCAGGATTGCAATTGATGTTGTTGAGATTGAGAGGAAAGCAATGTTATATCTATGGGGATTTCTTACATTTCACTATCATGCTGACGAGAGTTTACCAAGTCAATTTTTTCCCTTTAATTAGTCTCTTGTTTCTATCTTACAAGAGTATACGATGTCTTTTCAGATGTATTCATATTAGCTTCTTCTTGTTGTTTTTTTTTTCAAATGATACTGAAGGAGATTGAGCCAGATTTACCAGGGTTTGAATGTAGCCATGCTTATTTTTTTGTAAGCGAGACTTGCTCATTTACCACAAGTTCTTTTGTTAATTCGAATTGCAAACTTCCATCTTTTCTTTCAGTTGTTTGTTATGATAAATTCTACCATAAATGGATGTTCACTTTCAACATAAACTCAATTTTAAATAAAAAGGTAAAATAGTTCTTTTTTTGTTTAATTCTAATTTTTTATATAGACACACTGTTTAGCTTATCAGAATTTGATTTATTTGTTTGAACCTATTTTTTCTTTTGTAGCAAGTTGTAATTTATACAAGCCGAAAGATTCAAAATTGGACAAATTTTGTTTGAATTGATTTGGGTAATATATTGGTAAAAGTGGAAATTTAATACATGGTAATATTTTTATAGCATTTACTTAGTGATTTTTTTTGTATAAATGATGTGATTGGGATCGCTTGGGATTCCTATCATTTACTTCATTATGTTCCCACTTATTTTAAAGCAGTCTTTGTTTAACTATGAGATAGCTCCACTGAAAGAGATTGTCTTAACTTGAGTTCATAAGGGTTAAAAAAGACATACTAGGTAGGTTGGCATGAGAAAAAGGGTATGTATAACCTTATTAGGGAAATATCAAATGTTAAGGTAAATTTAGTTTACAGATATATCAAATTTATAGGAAAGTCAGATCTCCATCTAAATTGGCCAGCATAAAAAATGGTTGAATAATAAGTTGAGATGAAGTTGATGCATATTTGATGTCTTAACCAACCACAACCTTGCACGTTTGAATTTTATTAATGTTTGCAACTTGTGATTCTAAGTACTATATAGTCATCTGTGGTTGCCCATAGTTTGACGAAAACTCTTACAGCCGCCCATTGATATAGTTTGAAAATAAATCTAATATTTAAACAGAAAAAATATAATGGCATGTATGTTTTTGCTTGAATGAAATAGTTTGATGTGCTTGAATGAAACAGGTTAACTATAAGTTTATGAATAAGCATTTCATACAAATATTACGAAAGCATTCTAATATCCAATTACATCAAGAAGCAACATACATCTTATGTATTTACGTGGTATAGTTTCAACATTAAACTGATTGCTATGTATATTCCACCTTGGCCTAAACTTAGAACATAAATCATGCTTCAGTTATCTTTCCTGTTCAATATATTTATGTGGTATAGTTTTCAACATAAAAAATGATGCTCTTGAGTAATAAATGAAATCTTGAGTCCATTGTTTATTCAATGTTTTGTCTCATTAACATGCAGTTTATTTGTTTGGCATACGTTCAAGGTTTTCTCTGCTTGGCTTAAGGCAATGGCGTAAATGCTTATGCTACTTGGCTTCGTTTCAAGGCGTGGTAAGTTCCTATAATATTAGTCTTTATTTATGTTTCTCTTTTCTATTAGTGGCATATATTTTGGTACATTTGTATAATGTTATATTATACCAAAATATAAATACATCGAATAGTTTATAAGTTTAATTATACCTAAATATCTATGTAATTCATTATGCTACTGTTAAAGTATGTTTTTGTAGATTACATCTGTATATGTGTATTTTAGTAGAATCACATGTCTACAAATTTGCAATAGAATACCATATTACAAATGATTTCCTTTTTACATACAAGGTTTATCTTATTTTGAATTCATAATAAATGCTTTTATAACCACAATTATGGTTTTGATTATTCGTGATGTGGCAGTAATTCTAAATTATATTTCATTGAATCATCATAAAGAGTATAGTAGAGGAGAATTGTTCTGGTTAAGGGAATTGAAAGAAAAAAAATTCAATCAGGGAATTTTATTAAGGGGGTAATCAAATAGTGATTGGTCCGTGGTATAACAATAAAACAAAATTATTAATTTGAGCTTTCTACAATTAATTATTTTCCTATTATTTTTTATTGTGAAGGAGAGCAAGGTTGTCAGCTTGGGATTTAAATCATATAGTTGATATTTCTAATCGAATCGGGATTTAAATCGTAAATCATAGATTTAATATTTTTATATCTGAACGTTAAGTGCATATGTGTATGTTACTATATTATATTAGTTTATTATACACGTGCTAAATGTTATTTATAATTTATTTTTTTACAGGGTCAACAGTACAGGATTTTGGAAGCGTTTTAGGAGTTCAACTGGAATTTGGAGGTGTCGTTAAAGTTCAATTGAAGCTTGGAGAAAAGATCCATGTCACTTATTTAAAGAGAAGAAATAGTTCATTTATTAGATTAATTTGTGCACATAAATGATATGTAAAGGAAACATGATGAGATAATATATTACTTTTGGACATTGTGATTTCTTTTATAATAATAGTCTTAACTAAGCATTACTTCCCTTCAAAGAAAATTAGTTTAAAACATAACACGTCAAAACACAAGAAACAAATTTCAATTATTCATCGTCACTTCTATCGTTGTTCCCCTTCTTGATTTTTGATTTCCGTTTCTTCATTCTCATTATAAGTTGAGTAGCCATAATCATCCTCCTTTCCATCATCCCCTTCTTTAATTAAAATATTCTTTCCTTTTCCTTTCTATTGAGTGTTGTCTTGGGCCGATATAAATATATATAAGTAAATAATATTATTATTTTCATAAGACATATAATTTATATAGTACTTTTCATTAACTTACCACGCTTTCATTTTTTTGGAATCTTTCGGCTTGCTTCACCATCTTGAGTTTTGAAAAATTCATCCAGGCAGTGTCAATCGGTGAAGTAGGATCCTCTTGCTCACATATCCACTCATTGTCGCTATCCATGTCAGATAAACATATCGGATCTACTCCAACATTTGTCATTCCTTTTTCATGCCTAAGTTCAAGTTGAAGATTGTACTTTACAAATACCAATGCATTAAGTCTCTTTTGTTCCAATGATTTTTACGTTTTGTTTGAATCTGAAATATAAAATAATTAAAAACGATGAACTAATATTATAAAAGAATTATTATTTTTATACCTGACCAAAAGTGCTCCGATTACGTTCTCATCCAGTCGAACTACATGTCAAACTCAAAACTCTTATTGCAAACTTCTGTAATTTAGGACATTCACCGCCATAGCTCTCCTACCACAAAGCTGTAATTTCAAAAAAAAGTCATAATGTGTTACATATTTAGTTTTTATATATTATATAATAAGATGAATAATTTTGATAACAATACAAAAATCTCACTAGCTTGTTTAGTTTTACGACTTTCAACAGCCATAGTTCTTTTAAAATCTCCTTCAGCCAATGAATATATGTCAAGTTGCTTATCAATTTTAGCCCTTTCCTTTTTTGATGGAAACATTCTTTCTATAGTGTCATATATTCCTTTTTTTACCTCCAAATCCGTAGTAAAACTGTTGTCATAACGATATTTTGGATTTAAGAACATTCCAGTTGCACGTAAAAGCCTATGGATTCGTACATTCCATCGCTTATCAATTATTTCCCACACTTTCTTGTATCTAGACTCCACATTTTGAAAATTCAATGTTATCTTTTCTTTGGCTTGGTCCATGGCTTCCTAAATGTAACCCATTACGAGTTTTGCATCACCATCTACTAGTTTTAGAACATTGACCAATGGAATGGTACACTTCAAACAATACTTTATTCCATCCCAAAATTCCTTTTTAGTTAAAATAATATCTTGAACTTCTTTTTTTTGAAATGGTACTTTATATACAACAAATCATTGGGACAACATATCCCATGTCAATAAACATTCGAAAGCAAGTTTCAAACTTGTGACCTCTTGCACCAAAGCTGAATCAATTAACCACTTGGACAATGATGCTTGTCATCTTGAACTTCTTTTCCCTCCAACTTTTTAGAAAATTGACTTTCCTCCCATTCACTAGAAGTGAACATTTCCTTAGACCCACACGTTGTTCTAACACGCTTTTTAAAGTCAAATATTGGGTAGCAAATCTAGTTACCATAGGTCTAGTTAATTCCCTACCCTTTGTGTACTTCCTCATAAGATTTGAAAGCCAACTATGTTTATAAATATATAGCATCACCTTTTTTGCATGTCCGACAATCTCAACGTGGGTATGCAATTCACCAACATCTGTCAGTATTGAATTCAAACAATGGGTCGTACAAGGAAAACAAAATATTTATCTCTTTTCCCTCATTAACATTTCACCGGCCTTGACATAAGCTGCAGCATTATCAGTACTAACTTGGACTACATTTTCTTCTCCGACTTCATCAGCCATATTGATAAGCATTTCATAAATATTTTCAGCATTTTTATAATTGAAGAGGTGTCGTTAGACTTCAAAACCACGGTTCCTCTGGGACTATTCACCAAAAAAATTATGATGCTTCTATGCTTTATATCAGTCTATTCATCTGATATAATCATGCATCCCATTTTCTTCCACTCTGCTTTATATACCTCTGGTTTTCCTTTAACGTTTTCAACTTCTTTCATTAGAATAGTATTTCGGATTTCATAGTAGCTTGGAAGCTTTAAACCTTTTCCATGAAGAGCAACATGCTTCACCATAATTTTAAAAAGGACTCTTTACTAAATGAAAAGGCAAAGCATAGACATAGAAAAATCGACGGATTCTCAAACAAACATCTTCTCTATCTTCTTTCTTCCACATATCATTAAGATCTTCTGCTTTTTTGAACTTATAACATCAAGAGTTTTATTAACATCAGCATCAAAATAATCTGCCTCATCATCATTATCATTGAAACAATATTTACTTTCTTTTAATATGCTTTTGAATAACACAGCTATTTCTTCCGATACATTTGGACATGCTTTTACATTTGCAGAAGTTTGAGCAAGATGATGCTTCATTCTATAAATACCGCCAGTAATAACTTTTGAACAGTAGTTACAACGGTTAACTTTTGTTTATCTTTTTCATCTTTTTCATTCATTGATTGATAATGATCCCAAGCAATATTAGCTTCTTTAGTCATCTGCAAGTACAAAATAAAACAATTCAATTGCTACATTTATTGTCATCAACTAAATTTATTCAAATGCAGATTAACTAAATAAACCAGTACACTAATACACGACAATGGTCAAATTAATGCTAAATTCTCTTCTCAATTTGTAATATACAAAATATTAATACAAATGAACTAAATAAATATTCTGGTGGAATATATGTATATCACCAAACCATGCACTAACAAAAAAAAAGAATAAAATAATGACACAGAAAAGGTGCACATCTTGTAAAGGACACCCATATGCTTTAAAACTTGCTCAGTGTTCAATGTTCAGTCTACTTAACATGCACATCTTGTAAATGATAGCAATATTAACCTTTAGATAAAACAATTAATACTTTGACCACTGCTATGTCTTCATTTTTTATATAAATGCTCTACTTAGTGCTTACCTTTCCGTCACTTACATATTTCAGTCCTGTATGAAAATGTATTTATGCAGCAACAAAACAACACGGTGAAAATAAGCTATAGAATAAAAGAAAATGGAAAAGCTATTGTTAAATTCGATAAAGCCGCGAGTAGAGAGAGGTCTTGCTTACCTTTCGAACGGAGAAGAAGAACAAGCAAGCTGCGGAATTAAAAGAAACAACAAAGAATTTAGGGAAAAGGCTAAAAGCCAGTAGAAAAAATGACAAAAGTCTCTCTTACCTTTCAATCCGTGCAAGAGTAAATCGATTCCACCTTTCTTCTTTTCTCTCTCTGATATTTGGTTCTTTTCTTTTTTTCTTCTTTGTCTTTGATTTTTGTGGTTTGAGGTGGTTTCTGACGAGCGACGATTTAAATGACTGATTCATGTGTAGATTCAACCCTGAATGGTTTGCATCTTTTAATCTTTGAATTGAATATGTGTTGCTGCTTCAGTTTTGGATGCGATGATCAAAATTGAATTTGTATGGTTTAGCAGTTTTGATTCAATTTTTTTGATGATATTTCCCTCTAGTTTTAGATCGTATGATCTTTATCGACTTCGATTTATTTCGTTTTTCGAATCGTTGAAGTCGCGATTCGATTCGAATTGCGATTGAAATCATGCGATTTTACGATTTTGACAACCGTGAAGGAGAGTACATTTTAAGGAACTAAGCTTTAAACGCAAATGAACTGATGGAAAATTAAATTAAATCATTCTTTGAAAATACTTGAACATGTTTACGATCTTAGCCATTATATTTTACATTAATCATTTATATGTACAACATTATATGACTTTTAGGATAAGAAAACATGGTTTGTTAAAAAAATCAGGTGATAGATCCAGGCATACAGACAACATATTGGTAAGATATACGTGCAAAAGAATGATGGTAAGTTTTTCATAGAAAAATAAAACATTAGATAAGTTGAGGTAAGAAGGAGCATGGAAATAAATTCAAGCAATGAACATAGAATTTAATAAAGACAAGAAATAGAAGCAGCTTTGAAATTAAGGGAAGGAAAGGGAGCACAAATACAGACAATATAAAATGCATTGATGGATCAATAAATTAAATTAAGAAATGAATAGTGCTGAGTGAGGAATAAATATGTGAATGAATGCATGATACTAGTTTAACCAAAATATTTCACAGCCAAGTTTAAAAATTAAATAAATAAAAATGGATGACATCACATACGTACAATTAAAACATAGATGGATTTTAATTATCTCGCAACAGAGTGATAAAAGACTTTCAATAAATTGAAACATATAGCAGTTAAGAACAACCATAAGCATGAGAACTAGTTAAGCAAATTGAAGAGTGAACAAGCTAGCTTTGTATATATGGATGGACTTAGCAAGCATATGCATATATATGGCAGTTGTATCTTCTGCTAATAAAGTAATGGGCATCAATCAGCATGCAATAAAATTATATAGTAGTTAAGAATAATTCAAAGAAGACCAGGAATCAATTAAGGAAATTGAAGAGTGAACAAGATAGCTAGGTATATATAATGGATTTTAGATTCTTCTTTTACTTGTTCGACCGGGATATGTGAATAGAGCAGCTTTCAAGCTATTGGTGGTTAGCTCCAGGTTTATAATGAAGAATCTCGTTCATACAAGGCAGGCTGTTCACATATTGCACTAGCGGCTACCACGGGTCAAGCAAATATAAAGAACACACTGGACAGGCTGCTACAATTGAGATCATGTTATAATGTTTTATTAAATTCGAATTTGAACTAAGGCATAGTTCTAAAGTAAAAAACTTTCAGCGTTACGAAATATACTTAGATTTTTTGTTGTTTGAACACATAGGTGAATGGTTATATGATGAATTATGATATTTTGATATTTGTTGAAATTTAATTTTCTTCAAGAAATGAATTGTTATATTTTGCAATATATACTTCAGGAAATGAAATTGTTACATGTTGTTATATATACTATTGAAAATGAATTGTGATATGATGTTGAATTTGATTGCTATATGCTTCAAAAAATAGTCACGGCTATAAGTGTTACAAATTTTTATTTTATAACAGTTATAAGTGTCATAAACATTTTCACTTGCAATGTTAACAAGCGTGACCAATATTACATTCCTAACGGTTATAACCGTTGGAAACATGGAATTTCCCAACGATTATAACCGTTGGAAATACCAAAATTCTCAACGGTTATAACCTTTAAGAATCTCAAAATTTCCTTACGTTATGACCGTTACAAAATATAGGAAAAAAATTATAATGTACCTGCTACCAATGGTTATAACCATTAGAAATTTGATTATCAACGGTTATAACCGTTACAAAAAGATAATTTTGGTGTTGTCATAGGATAAAAATTATATATCGTTTACATTTGATAATTAACAAATAGGAAAGCTAAGTAAAGTAACGTTAACCAATTTCGAAACAACTGATATTTGATGTTATCTTTTATTGTGTAAAGCCATTGTGCTCTAAATATTAATTATACTTTATATCCTTCGAGATTAATTAAACTAATTTATCAAAAAAAAAATTGTTGTTGGTGTTACAGAAAAACCAACCAAAAGAATTACAATCCATCAACATCAACTTCATATAATTTTAAATTTGAAAACATGCGGTGTCAGAGCAATATCGTAAAACCCATGTGCATACCACGGGTTTCCACTAGTTCTATGTTATCATTCCAATGTAAAACTGCGTATTTGCGCCTTGATATGGTGTTTTGTTTCTTCTTCTTTATCTATTTTCTTGACAAGCCGTCTTTTAATGTATTTGAAAGTTTGGCACTGATGTGAGGCACTGATTTTTGGGTGTTACAAAAGAGGGGTTGTTACAGAGGGAATGCATAATGACCTGTTCATTATAATCCCAATTTATATGTGTTTGCTTGACTACTGATTGCTTATTCTTTCTGATTGCCTCTTCTATGTGCATAGTGGGTTCATGCATGTTCATGTTTTGGGCTGCTTTCCTACTCCTCATATTTTCATTTCTTGGATGATCATCGTTTGATCTACATCCCCCTCATCATGTTTTCACCAACTAAAACTATAGGATTACTATCTACCGGATTTTGAACCTTTTGAACTTGATATCATGCCTCAGTCATGTTCACTACGTTATCATAATTTTATTCTCTTGCTACACAAAATTCTATAACTTTAGAAGTGCCTGTAATTACATTATGTTCAACAAGTTGATAGTTGTAGCTGCATCCAATTTCTTTTTCTATACTTTTTTAGATAGACACTTTTCAATTTTATATCCAAAATATGCACATGTCATGCATCTAATGATATCCAATCATATTCAATTCCTTGCACAAAGTTTCCACCATCATGCATTAGTATCTAAGCTTCCTTTGGAAGTCTACTTGGGCTTTGATTTCGATAAGGATATTTGCATAGCTAAGTCAAATTTTTTTAGCGAGTGGTTTATTCAATTTTATGGGATTCCAACTACATTTGCAGTTGCACTAAAAGCTTCTTTTTCCCATAGTTTTAGGTTGATTCAAGAAGTCTAATCCACATTGGTACAGTCAAAAATAAATTGTCAATGCAAAATTTCGTCAACACCAACACCCGAAATCCAAAGGTATGTCTCCGGGGGCCGAATGGGTATTGGACCCGACGAAGAGATTTCCAAGACATGTCGTAGCTAAATCTTGAATTCGAGATGCCGAACCATAAAGTAATAATAGTGTGTATAAAGAAGGTGAAGTGTAGAAAGTAAATAATACCGAGACCTTTATAGTGGTTCGGGCCGAAAGTCCCCGCATCCACTATTCTTTCCTTATTTAGTCACTCTCATATAGCCGAGTGGCTATTTACATTAAGTTTTGACATTTTCGCCATTAATGAGTTTTTGAATAGAGCTATAATATAGGAGTGTACACTTATGATTTTAAGCCAATTTTCATTATGCTAGAAGATCCTTTGTGCCATGGGATTGCTGGCTATTTATAGCCAATATGCCATAATGCCATTGGTCTAAAGCCTTTTTCTTGGATCAATTATCCGGCTTGTCATATGTGGCTTTGATATAAACACTTGTCATTATCCGATTGAAAGTTCTTTAACACAAATTGCTGAAGTGGCACATTTATATATAGTTCCCTTGATTCCTTTATCTTCGTCGTCGATCTCAGTCTAGAACACATAGCTAAGTGAAGTCGTTAGAACACCGAAAGGCAAAATCTAAAATTTTCTTCAAAAACATGCAAGGATTAGAAATAATGAAACAAGAATAACTTGATAGTTACATATTTATTATCTATTATGCTTGATCATGGATGAGTTCTTCACCATTGCTCTATCGTTTCGAAGTATCATGAGGGTAAAAATTACAAATAACAACAGATGTATATGAATTTTGTGAAATTGCAGTCAAACCATAAAACCATTCTTGCATCAGCTTCAATTTTAATAGAGCAGTTTTTAACTGCATTTAAAAGATACAGTTCACACTGCATTTTAATATACCATTTAAATTCAGTTTTTAAATGCATTTTAGTAGTGTAATTGAAAATTGCATTTATTTGGTGTAGTTTTTAACTACATTACTAAAATGTAGTTAAAAACTGTTATTTAAAATTTTATTTTTCTATATTTTATTTTAGAGATCAGTAATGAATATCATTGGTAAATTTATTAAACTTGTTATTTAACGGTGAAAACGATTTTTAAATCTGATCAATCTATAAAACGTTATCACATTTTAAAAATTGAAAATAAACGAGTCGGTAAATGCTAATAATTGTCGGGTGTAACGTTAAAGAAGTAGATACTTAATTTACATAATTAGCGACTAAGGGATGCGCTTTACAATTCAGTTATAAAATAGGGACCCGATATTAATATTGTAATGCTCATTTTCATGATTCATTTTCTATCCCATTTTACTATGTTTGGATGTTCCAAAGCCCAATCGTATATCATTCCATCGGTATCATAATTATTTATTCATTTTTTGGATGAACAATACGACACTAAAAATTGAAATTAAATTGTAATTTAATATTTTCATAATCGCTTAGAAATGAATGCGCAAAATTCAAAATCAATATTAACACATCAATCCTACATGGTTTCTATTGTCATTTTAAGTGTATACATATGTAATGCAATTTTTATTCATACACAATCCATTGTACAAAACAATAATCACTCAAGAAATACAGCCTCCAAGTCGCTTTATTGAAAGTTTTATGGTTGCCAAGAGTGATCATAATATCCTTAAGGGGATTTCTTCTAAAAATCTCACTCCTCCGTTAAATTTCAACCCTCTTTGACTTTTAAACCCTAAAGAGAAGCCTCCTAATTTAGATGATAAGGACTATAAATAGTAAGGAACCCCTACCACCCTAACCAGCTCCTAGAAACCCAAGAAAGGCGAAGATATCAACTGAAATTCAACAACAATGGCATGAGCAATATAAGATAGAGAACAGTTTCTAATGCAAAAAATCAAATCACATACTTCTTTTGAAAATGCCCAAGTTCAAACTTAGGGTAAAAAAATAATAATCAGAAAAAACCATCTTCTTGGATGGAAATGATCAAGAATAGAGGTCTCAATTTGGATTTTGACTTAAACTATATTGCACTAATCACCATCAATAAGAAGAAGGTGGTGGTAGTGAAAGAAGTGGTCAACAAGAAGACTAAAATTAAATGGAGTTGTGCAGCTATTGTCGATGTCTTTGGCAATCGCTTTTTGTATCATCATTTCAAGACATTTGTTACAAGAACACAGAACCCAGCATGTAATTTGAAATCTATACAAGAAATAATAGGTCTTTTATCAGAAAGTTTGCAAATTCAGCCGATTGTGATAAATTAATTAATAGAAAGCCTTACTTCATCAATAGAAGGCTATTATTTTGAAAAAAATGTAGCAACAAAGTAAATTTTGAAAAAGATTTATGTTACACCATAATTCATACTAAGCACAAATTACGAATATTCAAAAGGAAAGCTCCTTGACCTGTAAATTCTGAGGCCCATTATTTGGTTTCCACCGAGAGCTTAGGCACCGGGCTCAATATCCAAGAGCGCGAGAATCGAAAGCTAGAGCAAAGCGTCGATAAAGATCAAGACCATTGTCCAATTAAGACAACAAGCTCAGCCATGAGCAACAACTATCGAGACCAAAGATATTTCAACAAGTATCAACAATCAACGGCTCAGACAACCCTAGACCATGATCGTTAGCTAAGATAAATGAAAGGAATCAAAGGGGCTATATATAAAAATTCCACATTAGTAATCCGCGTCAAAGCACTTTTAACCAGATGGTGACAAGTGTTTAAATCAAAGCTGCACATGACAAGCTAGGTCATCTATCTAAGAAGAAAGCTCTCCACCAATGGCGCTACGACATATTGGCTATAAATAGACTGCAATCCCAAGACATAAAGGATCTTTTGGCATAACAAAAATTGACATAAAATCATACGTATACCTTCTTATACTATAGCTCTATTCAAAAGCCCATTAATGACGAAAATGTCAAAACTCAATGTAAACAGCCTCTCGGTTATATAAGAGTGACTAAATAAGGAAAGGACAGTGGATGCAGGGACTTTTGGCCCAACCACTATAAAAGTTTTAGTGTTATATACTACCTACACTTTGCCTTCTTTACATATACTATTATTACTTTGCGGTTCAAAATTTCAATTTCAAGATTTAGCTACGACACATCTCAGCAATCTCTTCGCCGTGTCCAACCTCACATTTTACTCCAGAAGACATGCCTTCGAACGTTCGATGTTAGTGTTGACGAAATTCTAAACTGACATTTTTGGCGTTAGAAGAAGGGCCCTAACCTCCATCATTTGTTTGCCCTCGAAAAATCTAATAGCATCATCCCTCCAATCATGAGTAACTTTGGGAATGAGAAGCTAACCCCGAAGTTGCGCCTCAACCTCGGCATTCAACTCATTAAAGAAGGTAATAATGAGAGATTGGTTACCGTCATTTCGGAGAAAGAGAATGGTAAATAATACGATCTTGTTTATGAACTTCAAGCTCTCCAGATTAGGTAGCTTTTGAAATATCTCCAAGAATCACTCTATGATTCAGTGCAGCTCTGAAAAATTGTTCAGGCCATGAATAGTGAAGTGAAGGATCATTCCATCGAATTGTTGAAATATGAAGATCTAGGTCCTTCCAAAAGGAGAGCCCCACTGGTTACTATAGATGATGGGTTTCAAAAGAAGCTAAAGCATGATCAATACCTTACCCCACTCAATTAAAGCTTGTCATGGATATTAATGGAAACTCGTGATGACCTCTCTTACCCCGATTACCCCTCATTAAAGAAAGACAATTCGAACAGTGAGAGGTATTGTGCTTACCACTTGATGAATGGACATGAAACGGACAAATACCAAAAGCTCTCTTACGCAATTGAAAAATTCTTACAAAAAGGGAAGTTAACTATATTCATTAAGCATTAGATTAAATATCATGTTTTAGAATTATTCATTTCGTTTTGCTTTTATGATTCCAGAAGAACTCCATGTAACCCTTGTCAAATGAATGCATAAAGTGTTTCTTTCCACAAAGATGTAGTTGTAAGAAAAGTCAAATTTCAATTGACAAATAAAGGACCCCGGTTCCATTAAAGTGCTTATCTCGGTTATAACTTCAAAAGTTCTAACTCCAAAGGGGAAGGGCACCTCATAGTTTTGGATCTTTGGAATGGGTCCTGTTACATCCATCTTTGGCATAACCCCATCCTAGGTTCCAATTCTACGGGAATATTCAAGTCCTGATATTCACGGTCTTCCTTACGGTATATTTTTTTTCTCTTTAAGAACTTTTGCATATCATACTTGCATTTAGGATTTAAGAACTGAAATTTCATATTCATACTTGCATTTAGGATCAAAGAACTGAAATTCCTCATTCATGCTTGCATTTAGGATTCAAGGACCAAAGCTCCTCATTGATCTGACGAGATCAATGAATAATTTCATTTTTCTAAAATATACATATAAATAATAATAATATTCCCATCAACAAACTCTTTCTCAAATTCGAATCAACTTCCTATTAAACGATGTGATTTTAGAAAAAACTATGAGATTTCAAAAATCTTTACAAGATGGTTTGAAAGCAATCTTTTCAAAGGACCCATATTTCCAATCTTCAATGTTACAACTAGCTTTCTATAAAATGCCAAATTAAAATGGATTTAGATGGCCAACACCAGCCAAAAGTGTTTGTAGATGGCCAACATCAGCCAAAAGTGAGTGTAGATGGCTACAACAACATAAGTGGTTGTAGATTCGGACCCAACGATAAGTTGGTAGACCTTGCCATCAGAGCATTCCCATAGCAATGTGCAATGAAGTGTAAGGCCAATATCACACGGGTTTAAAAAGATGTCTAAAATTAGAATGCATGTTGATAGTGAGTCATGGTCAGTGGAATCATGCATTGGGTAGATCCCTAATTAGACAAGAATATTAGGTAGATTCCCAATAATAGTGAGCCATGGTCAAGTAGTACCATGCATTATGTAGATTCCCAATTAGATTAGAATGTGAGGTAAGTTTCCAATTAGATTAGAATGTTGGGTAGATTCCCAATTAGATTATAATGTTAGGTATATTACAAACTCAATTAGAGTGTGGGGTAGATTCCTAATAATAATAAGCCATGATCAAGTAGCATCATGCATTGGGTAGATTCTTAATTCGTTTAGAATATTGAGTAGATTTCCAATTAGCTTAGAAGGTTGGGTAGATCCCTAACTAAATTAGAGTGCAGGGTAGATTTCTAATGTTAGTGAGCCATGGTCAAGAAGTGTTGTGCGTTGAGTAGATTCTTAATTAGATAGGAAGTGGGTAGATTCCCGATGTTAGTGAGCCATGGACGAGAAGTGTCATTCATTGGGTAGATTCCTAGTTAGGTAGAAAGAGGGTAGATTCCCAATGTTCGTGAGCTATGGACGAGAAGGGCCATGTGTTGGGTAGATTCCTAGTTAGACAGGAAGTGAGTAGATTCCCGATACGGATATAATGTTAGGAGAGTTCCTAAGTTAAGACATCAAGTAGATTCTCGGTAAACTGAAAAGAAGTAAAGGTGAACATAGAATCAGAATATGATGAAACTCTTGATTGTGTTACTAGGTTAGGTCCGGACAAGAATCCAATCATAAATGTTAATTGGGTCCAAAACCTTATTTTAACAGAAATACGCCCAGGGGCAAAAGATACCCTATAGAAGGAAAGTCCTAAAAAGCACTCAGGAAAAGTGATGGCATAAGAAGTGAAGTTGAAAGGAATAAAGTTCCTTTGCATATAGTTTATCCAAGAAAATGTTGTAAGGGATAGGCCAAGATGAACACCTAAAGAAATAGCACTACAAAGACTGGATTACAAAATCAAGAGCATTAGATGATAAAGAATAAAAACGAAAGGAGGAAGTCCATCCAAAGGGGCAAGCCAAGGTGACAAAGTCTGAGCTCTTCGAAACAACTTCAGTTTTATAATCTCGGAAGGAATTCATTAGCAACACCATCCTTAGCCTTTTCTCCTCCCTTCATTTAAGAACATGATAATGTTATCTCCCAAAGTCAGATATCGGTTCAAGGCACACCCTTCTTCAAATAAAAGCATTTGTTAGGTTTTATACCCAACTTTGACTCAAGGAAATCGATAGTAATGTCAAAGGCCTTAAGGGTTACTTTTAGCTTTAGGACTTTCACTACCTTTTCCTTGTAAGATTGGTGAAGAGAAGCATAGTCTCGTTGAATCTTTAAGCAGTTCAAGTAGGATACTCCCTAAGAACATCTACTTTAGGTTAGTAGAGACAAAAAAAATTCATATCGGCTACTCTAATTTGAAACATCATGTGACAATCGCATCAAGTCGAATAAAAATTCAAATATAAGTAAGTCCTTAAGGAAGTTTCGTTCAAGAATTCATTCAAGTCAAAAGTTACAAAAGTCATATTATTACAAAGACAAGTCACGGTATGTTTCCTCCATCAAGAGTATTATCGGGAGTGTCTTCTTATACCTCCTCACCAGTAGAAGTGGTCCCTTCCTCTTCATCTACCAAGGTTTCGACTTCAGTGGCCTCGGTATCATTCTCCTTTTGACGCTTCTCATACCTTTTGATGAAGTTGATTTCTATGGTGGTTGCATAGTTTCCAAGATAAGCTAGAGAGGAAGGCATGTTTAGATCCCAATGGTGAGCATAAGCATCAAATAAAACTTGGAAGACTCACCTGCTGGCCTCCCTTTCATGGTCGTCTTTAGCGATGTAACGTTTTTGGTCAATCACCCTTGCCTTGGCTTTCTTCAGCCTTTCGTCCCTTTCCTTTAGGGTTTTCTCAAGGGTCTTGATCTTATGATTCTCCTTTCCCATAGTTCAATCAGATTCGTCAACTTGAGTATTCGCCTCTTGAACCTTAGCCTTGAATTTCGCGAACTTCTTTTTTGTCGCTTCAGCAACAACCACCGTCTCCTCCATTTTTAGCCACCCATGCCGAAGGAAAGAGATTTCCGCCATGGTCCAGGAAGAGGTAAACAGTGTAAAGACACATGTTGAAAAAATAATCTAACACAAGTGTTTTTACCTTGATACTCTCCCAAAGGTTGTACTCGATTGCTTTTCGAATTCCCGGGATGGAGGTCTAGAACATATTTCAGTAATAACATGAAGAAGGTCAACTTTAAAGGCATCTCTCGTAATTTCCTTCATATGCTTACTTTTCTTGACAAGCAAATCTAAATCTCTTCTCTTTGAACTCTTGGCTTTAGAGGATTTGAAAACCTTTTGCTTCTTTGAACCAAAGGTGCCTTTGTCAGAAAGCAGAGACTTGGATCTTTTCCTGCCCTCTTTCCTTTGTTTGGGAATTCGACTTTCTTAGGAGAAGAAGAAACTGCAAAAATAAAACAAAAAATAAAAGAAGGACACGATTAAAATCAAAGTTAAGACTAAGTTGCAATAATAGCCTCAAATAACTAATTCAATGGTTAAAGAGTAAAACCCTTAGTTTTGCTTTGTCCAGGATCGAACCCGGCTTCCCCACTATTATCAATAACTACGACTGAAGTTGTCTCATACTTCTTAAAGGACATGAGGCTGAAAAATATTACAGAAGAAGGTAGCAAACCCCGAGCTTTTAGTTTGTCTTCAGCAAGAACTAGATGTTGATATCGTTATAAGAAAGGAATCTTCATAACTTACTTATACCTCTCCTTATATTGATCGGTGACAATCGGATTGCTACTCTTCTTAGGTCTCACTATTTAAGATTTAACAAAATAAGGAGATACAACTTAGGATACGGTGAGACTAAAGGGAAGGAAAATATCTAAAAACATGCCAGCGTTATTAAAGGGGGTGACAATTCGATCAGACGAGGCCTTAATAAGGAACCACTTACATGGCATTATCTTGCTAAATGGATCTTGTAGACGAGATACCTTAGAAATTTGAGAAAATACATGGGAAATTTCCCAATGGATTTGGGTTCTAACAACTTGGCGTGTAAGTGATCTCGATAGCAAGTATGTCCTGATAGCCTCTTTCAGAATACAGGATTGCCAGGGCAGACAAAGTTATGTAGAAGGTATCCAAAAGTTAGAAGAGATTAATGCAATAAAATTCTAGAACATTAACAAATAAGAATTTTAAAGGTAGGAAAATATGATGTTCCAAATGCTCAACATACCACACAAAATGCCTTATATGAGATTGCTATAATGCATCATAGACTAGGGAGAAAGTGTCTCAACTCCAATGATCCTATACGAAGTCAAATATTGTCGAGTTCTTGCCGAGTCGGACAAGGAGTATCCATTTCTAATCTATGAAAATAAGGCAGATGTCGAAAGAGGAATCGAAGAAATTTGAAGATAACAATGGCGATTTTACAATTTGAACAAGTGAAAAGAGGAGAGAAAAGGAAGAGGATTGTTTATATTAAAACAATGGCATAGACTGAGAAGAGGAAAGCTTTCCACCATTGATTTAGTTTAACAGGTGTACATAAAGAGAATATCAAAGGGTCCCCCACTAGATGCCAAGTCATCAATACACAAAAAGGAAAACTCTTTTTGGAGATAACTAATCAATTGCCAACATGTGGACCTGCATTAAATGTGAAGTCAAAACCCATCTCTTTAAAGGTCTAGTCCAGAATGATCACTTACGAATTCATACTATAAACATAGTTTTGATCTCACGGTCTCAAATCAGATTTTATCTTTTGGCATAATAATTTTGCTCACCATTTAGCCTAGATGGTTTCAAGTGACAAGCATAGTTTTCAAAAGTTTTGACCTCACGGTCTCAGATCAGATTTTTTCTTCTTCTGGGTACCATAACAATTTTGCTTACCACTTAACCTAGATGGATTCAAGTGAGAAGCATTGTTTTTAAAAGTTTTGACCTTTTGGTCTCAAATCAGATTTTTCCTTTCGGCACCATAATTTTTTTTACCTAGTACGGCTTCAAGCGGTAAGCATGATTTTCAAAAGTTTTGACCATACGGTCTCAAATTAAAATTTTCCTTTGGGTATCATAACAATTTCACGTACCACTTAGCCTAGGTGGCTTTAAGTAGCAAGTATAGTTTTAAAAAAAAATTGACCTTACGATCTCAAATCAGATTTTTCTCTTAGCACCGTAACAAATTTTCTTGCCACTAAATGGCTTCAAATGAAAAGCATAGTTTTCAAAAGTTCTGACCTAGTAGTCTCGAATTGGATTTTTCCTTTCGGCACCGTAAAAATTTTGCATACCACTTAGCCTAGATGGCTTCAAGTAGTAAGCATTGTTTTCAAAAGTTTTGACCTCACGGTCTCAAATCGAATTTTTCCTTTCGGCACCGTAACAATTTCGTGTACCACTTAGCCTAGGTGGCTTTAAGTGGCAAGCATAATTTTCAAAAAGTATTAACCTCGCGATTTCAAATAAGATTTTTCCTTTCGGCATCATAACAATTTTGCTTACCACTTAGCCTAGATGGCTTCAAATGACATGCAAAGTTTTCAAAAGTTTTGATCTTGCGGTCTCAAATCATATTTTATCGTTCGATACCGTATCAATTTCGCATATAACTTAGCCTAAATAGCTTCAAGTGCAAGCATAACTTTCAAAAAATTTGACCTCAAGGTCTCAAAATCAGATTTTACCTTTCGGTACCGTAACAATTTCGCATACCACTTTGGCTAGACAGCTTCAAGTGACAAGCATAGTTCTCAAAAGTTTGACCTCACGGTCTTAAGTTAAAATTTTCCTTTCAGCATCCTAATAATTTTGCTTACGACTTAGCGTAGATGGCTTCAAGTGACAAGAATAGTTTCCAAAAGTTTTGATCTCACGGTCTCAAATCAGAATTTTGCCTTTCGGCACCTTAACAATTTTGCATACCACTTAACCTAGATGGCTTTAAGTGGCAAGCATAGTTTTCAAAAGTTTTGACCTCACAGTCTCAAATCAGATTTTTCCTTTCGACATCATAATAACTTTGCATACCACTTAGCCTAGATGACTTCAAGTGGTAAGCATAGTTTTCAAGAGTTTTGACCTCACAGTCTCAAATCAGATTTTGCCTTTCGGCATCGTAACAATTTCGTTTATCACTTAGCCTAGACGGCTTCAAGTGGCAAGCATAGTTTCCAAAAAGTTTTGACCTCACAGTCTCAAATTAGATTTTGCCTTTCGGAACCATAAAAATTTCGCTTACCACTTAGCCTAGATGGCTTCAAGTTGAAAACATGGTTTGAAAAATGTTAAACTCAGGGTCTCAAATTAGATTTTTCCTTACGGCACCATAACAGTCTCACTTATCACTTGCTTCTAAATGACTTCAAGTAGAAAGCACGATTGTGACCACCCACATTTCGAAAGGTTTAAATTGATAATAATCCATGCATGTCAAACTTAAAAAATCTGGAAAGTAAATAATCAATGGGTTCAATTAAGAAAAAATAAGAAAAGAAAAGAAAACAAACACAAATCTCACTGCGGAACAGTAAAATATAATAATCAAATAAACAGTTCTTGAAGCTATTTACTAAACATTTAATTATAATCTATAACAATTATCAGAGTTACATATATACATCAGGGATAAATAATCAATACAACAGAATAACATGATGCAAGGGATAATAATAATAGTAATATATCAAATCTTCATCTTCGTTCTCCAAAGAATAATCTTCAATACGTTAAAATTCAAGACTGAACCGAGCGTAATGAAAAGACAAAAACACTTGAGTCAGGACTAAAATACTCTTATGTAAGTCAAATAAATATAAAAAATATGAGTGTAACAGCATCAGAGATGTTTATGGGATTTTACATCTCCTATCCAGTGTATAATGTGCGTGCAATAACTTAGAAGATATTACAGGATTTTCCATCTCTTAAGGATTCGTTAAACTATTTATATATAATACTATACACTATAGTATATAATGTCTATCAGTAAAATAAATATCAAAATAACATTAAGTCTTTACATTGATCCACCATAACACATTTTTATAATCGTAATAGGCTCGCATGAGGATAAATATGACAAGATACGTGAGGCAATGCCCAAGGGAGGATTCTACCAGTTTACCCTTTTCGGCTGATCGTAACCCATCCGTGGCCGACGGCGACAATCAATCCGAACAAAATAGGTGCACCCATCGAGTATAAAATCACGATTGTAATACGAATGATCAAAGTTGCTAAACGTTGCTAACCTCATTGGCCAGACATAGGCTCTTATTTTAGTCATTTTAATTATAAAATAGGTGTCAAGGCTATCCATCATCGTTCTTTTACTTCATTCTAGTAAACGTTCGCCAATTCAACCACTATATTTTGGATATCATCCACCATGTACATAGTTGTCAAAGTGGTTCCAATATTGACAGAGAGTATGTCAATAAGAGGCCCCGGTCTCTTTAACAACCAAATACCAATTTACACACCGGTCGATACTTTCATATTTCGAAAACAATTCGTACTTGGTATCAAAATATCATATTCGCTTCATAATCAAATCCATTTCGAAATCATCATATGTACTCAAAAATCATATCCATTTCGAAATCATCATATTCGCTTCAAAAATCATATTTTACTTCAAAATGCCAATTAATTCGATAAGTCGATTTCAATTCAAAATTTGTTTCGAATTACAATTTAGGTTATAACTTCACTTGAACCCATTTCATATTTAAATATAAACATTTCACCCTTTTGATCCGTTTGAATTTTCGAAAATAGTTTAAATAGTTTTAAAATAATTAAATAGTTAAATTAGTTTGAGTAATAAAATGGTTTATATAGTAAAATAGTTTAGAGAATCAAAATAATTTGAATATTTAAAGAATATAGATTTTAAACCGTTTATACTAAAATAATTCATTTAAAAATAGTTTCAAAGTCAAACTAGTTCACTTTCCAAATTTTCCAATTCGAATCAGTTCCATTTTTAATTTCGATTTAGTCGATTCAATTTCGATTTCAAGTCAAATTTTACTTCGATTCCAAATTTATTTCAACTCCAATTCCAAATTAATTTAAATTCCAATTCAAAATTAATTTCAACTCTAATTCCAAATTAATTTAAATTCCAATTCCAAATTAATCTTAATTTCAAATTAATCTAAATTCCAAATCCAAATTAATTTAAGTTCCAGATTAATTTCAACTCTAATTCCAAATTAATTTAAGTTCCAAATTTAAACCCTTTCGATTTATATCAATTTTGAGTCCAATTTCAAAAATATCGATTCAAAACACTTTTACTTAGCAATATTCAAAGTTCGAATAAAAGTCCAATCCTTTAAAACAAATCAAATTTTGAAATTCAAATCGTATTTCGATTATAATTTAAAAATCTCAACTTTGATTATTTAAACAATTCCTGCTATCAATTTTAAATTCCAATATTTCAAGCTCAAGTTCGAAAATGATACGATTTCCATAAATTTGATTTTTATTTCTTAAAATCAAATCATTTAAATATATTTCAGAACAAAAATTTTAAAATAGTTTAATTTAACCAATCCGATATCCGTATATAATTCTCTATCCTATGGCCAAATGGAACAATTATTTCAATTTAATTCTAGGGATGGATATATATCATTTCAATCCAAAATAAATGTCGTAGGTATATATCATTTCAACCTATTTCTTAATTTATTCGAAATAATTCCATTACAGTTTTATATACTGTATATAATATATGGGATGATAACGTGATATATCAAAATAAATAAACATCCAAATATCAATCAATAACATCCATCCAAACAATCAATAAAATTCACAACAATTTCATAATTATCAGTGTTGGGTATGTTACGGCAATTAAATTCTAATTCATTTTAACTGTCACTTCAATTTTCATCAATTAATCCAGATGTCAATTTAAACATCAATTAAATTTATCAAACAGCAATACTAAATTTAAATCACTTCAAAATTTCAATTTAACTAGTATAAAAATATTTTAGTCAAACGTGAGCATATAAAACACTCACCTTTATTTGAAATTGAAAAAAAATTCATCTTTAAATAATTCCAGCTCGATCCTATATCGTAGATGACATCGATACGAAACCTTAGCAACTCATTTCATGTGAAATGGACCTCGTACGAGAGAGTTACCGTTTTATCAATATAACGACAATTAAATTTAATGTGATTATTGGATAAAAATGAGTAGAAATAAATGTAGGTTGTCACAATGATTTTCTTAAGTTTTGACCTTATAGCCTCGATGACCGTGAATATCATGTCATTTCATGGTAATTAAGTACTTAATTGTAATTCAATCATTAATACTTCGCAAAATATAAAGGCTGGCAAGCGAATAATGCTGTGAATAAAGGAGGAGGAGGTAAGTGTTCATAATTAGATTTGGAAAGATGAAATGCAAAAGGGAAAATCCATGTAACTCAATATCTAATCCTGTGCAACATCACAAGAATGAACGAGTCCATGTGGGTGAGAACAAAGTGGACTACGTTCATCTTTAATAATAGTTGTAATACCTTTGGTGTCACACTTTTTTGGTATTAGCATAAACTGCCTCTTTAATATCACTTAAAAATAAAATCTAATAATTATGCTTTCTTTACAAATTCAGACCGTCTTACAACAAATTTTAATCAATCTTAATATCACTTAAAATAGAATCTAAAAATTAAATTTCCATTATAAAATCATTCTTATTTAATTAATAATACAAATAAAAATTAAAACTAATACGAAATTAGGTATTACAACCTTAAAATAAAAATTCAAACTAACTAAACATGATTTCAACGTAAAAATATAACTAAATATTCGTGCAAATCATTTTCTCTTAAATATCTTAACTATGTACAATTTCTAGAAAAACAATTTTTGCACGAAGCACGTGCTATGATCACACGCGAAGCGCGTTCCATAACGCGCATTATAATAATACAATTTTGAACTGCATCATTAACACTTTACTAAAATACAATTAAAACTGCATTACTAGGTGCGGTTTTTATATTGTTTTACTAAAATAGCGTTTCAGTGCTGCAGTTTAATTGTATTATTATAATGCAGTTAAAAAGTGCAGCATTATTATACAATTTTTAACATATGTTGCAGGTTTTAACTGCAATTCTTAAATGCAGTTAAAAACTGCACCACTATGCTGTAATTTCAAACTATTGTGCAGCTTTTAACTGCATTTCAAAAATCCAGTGATAACTTTATTACTAAAATACAGTTAAAAATTACATGCTTTGCATGCAACTATAATTACATCAATAAGATACAGTTTTAACTACATTAATTGTTATAATTTTTTCAAGTGATATAATTAAGAAATGTAATTTTATTTTGAAATTTTCGAAAATTCGAATTCTCAAAATATTTAATTTTTTAAAAATGGTTTTGAAATTTTTATTTTTACATATCCATAATATATATCATTAGAAAGATAATCAAATTTATGATTTAACGGTGAATACAAATTTTTATTCCAATGTTTGTAGAAAAAGTTATCGTGCTTTAAAAATTGATAATTAATGGAGTGCGGATTTTATATATGGGTGTGAACAACAACAAGATATGAAAGAAATGCATACACATGGATTTAACTTACATAAATTATTACGTATGTGAGTTATGTTTGTTTTAATTAAAAGTAATGACTTGTCGCATAAATTTTTGTGGAACATTGGAATAATAACAAACTTTGGAAAAAAATTAGGCTGAAAGACAACAAGTTTTATTTTTTAGCCGAAAGAAAAACTTCGAAAAAATTAGACTGAAGGACAATGCTAATTATAGCTAGTATTTTGTACGGTGTAAAACTAAAAATAATGCTAGTTATAACTAGCATTATAGTGTAAAAACTTAATATAATGCTAGTTGTAACTAGCATTTTGTATAGTGTGAAAACTTAATATAATGTTAGTTATAACTAGCATTGTCCTTTAGCTTAATTTTTTTTTTAATATTTGTTCTTCAGCTCAAAAATGAAACTTGGTGTCCTTCCGTGCAATTTTTTTTCAAGGTTTGTCATTTTTCCCAATTCTCTAAATTTTAGTGTTATTTTTTGGCAGACACTACTTTGTGTGTATGGAGTTTTTTACTATTCATTAAATAGATCACAATTAATCAAAGTTTAATGTTGTTATTTTTTTGCAGAATTTGCCTAAAATCCAAGCAGTTCAAGAGTAAACGTATTTTTTATAAATTGATATTATTTAGTAAAGTAATAATTTCATATTGCGCATCAAACAAAAAATGACAAATATATCACATATTTCTGTCTCATTAAAATTTCTTTCATACACAACCTCCAACGATACATATGACAACATTATATGCTTACAACTACAAGATTTTGCCTAAAAGATTAAGATTTTTCAAATGTTAATGACAATGACCTAATAAGACATACAAATAATAAAATCGCACTCCTAATAATATGAAATCTAATGAATATAAGACACCACAAAGTCTTAAATGACAAGTTATAAATAATTTCAATCACATGATTCAAGATTACGAAAACAAACTTATAAATTACTTATAATTCAAGTATTTGAGAACTAAGAAATAAGAAAAGATATGACAGCTAAAGAAAATAGAACGTGATGGCCAAATTATTTTAATCAATAGAGCCAGGTTTCAGTACATATTTTTTCACTTGCAGAAATTTAAAAAAAACTGGCTCTTTTGCACAATGGAGTATTTTACGCATCATAAAAAATAGCGCTTTTTTATTATTATTTTGCACTTTCGATGTAAGCATGCTTTTGTAGGTTAAAAAGCACACAATCTACCCTTTAGCTTTTTTTTGCCTTTAGTGTGCACTTCGACTGCTTTCGACACCATCAACTAAACAGTACTACATACTAGATAAAAGTGACTTAGTTTTATTTGTAATGTTGTACTCTTATTTCATTTTGCGAAATTCTATTTCAACACAGGTAATTACTTGGTAGCCATTCTAAAATAAATAAAATTTTAAAGACTAAAATACCTTTAGAAAGCTGCGCACTTTCTTTCTCCTCAATTCCATTATCTTCTTATATCAGTTTCTTACTGTCTAAACCACCGCTTCTTCAAAACCATAATTCTCGAATCAGTGAAGAAAAAATTCAATTTTTTACTACTAAGTTTTTTTGGGTTTATAGATTTTATTGTAGTTCTGAAGAAAATATGAATTGGGTTTCTAAATCAGGAAAGAAAAAAAAAATTCACTACAAAATTATTTTTTGGCTTTACAGACTTTACTAAGAAAAAATTTAATTTTTCACTACTGAGTTTCTAAATCAGTGAAGAAACAATTCAATTTTTCACGTTTTACGTGATGCGAAGAGTAGTTTTGGAAATGGTAGGGGCTACTAAGTTATTTATTGGATTTACATAATTTTATAATTTTAGAGGGCTACCAAGTAAATAATCAGGTTGAAGTAGAATTTGCCTTTATTCTAATGTCCAAAATTAAAGAACAGTTTTCCCCTTCATCAGTTTTGTCCTACTTAATTACATAAGAGATTCTACATAAAATGCAGACAACCTACTTCAATCATTAACAATAACATGCGTAATTGAGCTAACATAAATTATGAAACATAGCTTATATTATCTCAATTGTCATCGTCGTCATTATGATAATTGTAGTTCATGGCTACGTCTGCCAAATTGATTATTTGGCCAAAAAGTATGCTTGAAAGTATTTACCTCCCCGAGAACTAATAATAATGTAAAAGTGTTGAATATTTATGTCATCAACATATAGGTTAGTAGCTTTAATATGCTAAAATTTTTATTTTTCGTATTTGTTCTTTTAGTTTGATACGATAGTAATAGGTCTTTCACATCTTCTTTTAGGCAGTAGCAACATCTTGTTTCGCTAATCCAACAAAGCAGTGGAACAATAGTAAATTTAGTTACATGTGTTAATAACTTCATAGCTCAAAACCTAACAAATAATAAAATAATTTTGTAAACCTATTCTATAAACTTATATCATCCAAGTCACATGGTGAAAATATTGGATGAAATAAGAATGCTTAAAGACAAACAATGATGAAGATGGTTCTAAAAGCAAAAATAAATTAAGTTTACCAACAAACAAGATTTCATGCAATAACAATTTATATAAATTCTCAAAAGCAATTTTTTACAATTAATCTACCAAATAAAAGTAAACAAAATAAAGTTGAATCGATAACCTAATTGAGAACGGAGTCATGATCTCTATGGTAATATCTTTTAGTATTTGGAGAAGAATAACAAAAATGGAAAAACAAGAAACATTAAATACTTTTCCACACTATTCCACTCTTACTTCTTGGCTCTAATTATAATAATCAATTACTTAATGCCTAAATTAATATGTATATGGCAAAAAAATAAATTGATCAACCGACTTAGATAGAAATAAACATAATCAAGCATGCTTGTTAATTAATTAGACAAAATTGAAATTAACTCTTTCCTTCTTTTGCATATTTATTTCATTCTAAATGTGATTTTGTATTAGTGAAATTTAACACTCCACGTTGATGCAAAATCACATATCTCCAACATACACTCGATCTCCACCTTAAACCAAAACGGCTCTTCAAAGCGAAAAATAAGAAAATGACTCCAACACAAAAGCCAACCATCTTCAGATCAATCACCCATCCCTTCTTCTAAATCACACCAAATCACAAACCGATACCACCGCCCACAAGTGATGCATCATCCCCGATAAGATACACTACACCATTTGACCTCAAAAGCATTTGTAATACCACAAAGTCCTACATAAAATTTCATGGATTTTCCAACTTGATATACATGATGCAATCACAGATAAAAATAAACACAATAAAGTAAAGTAGAGAGTTAGATAGATAACACCAAGGGTTTTGTACTGGTTCGGATTTCTCCTACATTAAGTCCCATACGATTGCTTATACATATTTCTTTTCAAATGGTAATATTTAACTGGACAGAAGGCAAAGCCAAATACAATCTTGATTTCGATGCTATAAGACACACCCTCTTAAATTTCCAAGCTCATGGTAGACTCGCTTGATTAGACCGGGCTACAAGCACACCCACTAGAATCGGGCTACTAAGCACACCCACTTGATTTAACCGAGCTATAAGCACACTCAAGTAAATAAAAATAAAATTGATGGTTCTTCCAAAGATAAATTCTTATATTTTAGATACGATGGATCATATAGTCTCTTGGACAACACTTTCACCTTTGAATTGAGAGAGAGATGTTTGCAAAAAAGTAAGAAAGTAGTATTAAATCAATACAATGAAGTATGAATTGATTGTATGTGATTTTGAAGAAAACAAAGTTTATTTTCCAATTGAATTTTCGAGATAATAAGAGGAGGGAAGAAAGTAAGTAGTTATCGAAAAATTCGTTTGCACTCCTCCTTATATAGTAAATCAACAGATGTGTCCGTTCGTGAAGAGTTATGAAGAACATATGTTTCCTTTTAAAAATTTGAAAAACCAACTAGCGGCATGTATGTCGAAAAATCAGAGGCACGTATGTCGATACATGCTTGTGTATTTTGAAAACTATTTTCTTTTAAATTGTTTTGCAAATCCTATACTTTATAAAATAATTTAATATTTTATAAAATAGTTTGAACATAATTTATACACATTTTGATCTTTGATAAACTTTTATAAAATATTTGTTAATATATTTTGGTTAAAAATATAAAATATTAGAAAATTTAAGATAGAGATCAAAGATTGCTATCAAGGACTTTAACAGTACATGTACTATGGCTCCATATACTAAATTATAATCTTGAGATCCTCTTGTCTTGGTCATTAAACTCATGAGACTTCATGTCTTCTCCTAAGTCTTTATACTGTACAGTCTTCGATTTAACATCTATGCTATAATCTGCACTATATACCATATGACTTGGTAAAACATTAATGTTTATATTTTATATGTTTGTACATGGTTGTATATAGTTATTGTCAGCAAAATCAATAATTGAGGTATTAACAATCTCTCATTTTTAGATGATGACAACCATTAAATATTCCTGTATAGTATATATAAATAACCCCTTGAGTTAGATAACTTCTCATGAATATATGCTTGTGTATGTTTTATATTTTTCTCACCTTTTGTCATCAACAAAAATAGATGAAAAATAAAACCCCCCTGGAATACTAAGAAACTATAGAGTCAACATCAATAATTTTGGACTAAAGTAGAATAATATGCAATAGATACGATGATTAATGCATTGAGACTTTAAATAAATAAGATAAACTTTTTTTTCAAACAAACTGTTCAATCTGAACACACATATATAAACAAAAAAAACTATCAATCTAAATCAAATCAGAACCTAATATTACTAACAATTTAAACATATACGATCCAAACTTGAACGTATGAATTAACGTGTCTTTTCTATAATAGGGGACTTATGGATGGGGCAAAAGAGATAATGGAGACAAAAATTTCCTTTTTGTTCCACAAGATTTCCATTAGGATCGAAGCAAACGTCTCCTACACATTTGACTCTGTCATCATCATCCGCAATATCCTCCTCCTCTTCTTCTTCTTCCTCTTCTTCATCACTCATGAGGTTGTGAATGACAAGATTAAGAGTTTCTTCTTCGATTATTATTGGATTGGCTACATCATCCAGTAGATGCTTCTTGAGATTTTGAAGGATGCACCCTTGCTTTTCTTCGCTTTAAGAGGCGTATTTGGACGACCCCTATTTTTGAAAGAATATTAAGGACATGCTTTAGATCATCTTCTACTTTGATGAGTTTAGCCATGGTAGTTGTTTTGAATGGGCCTAGAGTGGAGATTTCGAAGTTAAAGAAGGCCGCTCTTCACTTTGTCGCTTGGAACTTGAAAATCCATTATTTTTATTATTTGGAATTTACAAAAAGAAGAAGACTGGGAAATGAGAACAGTTTTGAAATTTTGTGGTTATATAGTTATATTTTGAATTTAAAAGGGGAAACAATTTTCATAAATCTGCTGTATATGTCGACATATAGATAGATAGTATGTCGACATATGTAGGTTAATTCTATCATTTTTTTAATTTATAATTTGTATGTTACTATATTTATATTTCAAAGAAGGAACAAATTTCTAATTCTCTTCTAAATTTGATAAAACATGTTTGAGTTAACGGTTTTGTTAATATATCGATATTTGATTTTTAGTATATATAATAAATTCGAGTGAAATAACTCATTTATTTACGTTATCTCTCAAAACATGATGTCTTATATCTTTATGTTTGATCCTATCATGATGTGTTGGGTTTTTAGATAGATTTATTACACTAGTGTTATCACGGTATATTGGTGACTTATTAAAATTTGAACCAAAATCTTTTAAAGTTTGTTGTATATAGATAACCTGTGAACATGCTAATGTAGTTAAAATATATTCTGCCTATGCTACAGATAGAGACACTGAATTTTGTTTTTTGCTAAACCAGAAAACAAGAGATTGACCTAAAAAGTGATCGGTTCCACTTTTACCTTTTGGGTCCGATTTACATCCAGCATAGTCAGCATAGCTATATGAAATTAAATTGAAGGAATCTTCATTTGGATAAAAGAGTTCATAGTCTAGTGTGTTCTTATATATCTTAGTATTCGTTTTACAGATTTTATGTGAGTTTTCTCAGGTTGAGATTGATATAATGCATAGTAACAAACACTATACATTATATCAAGTCTGCTAACAGTTATATAGAATAAGGAACCTATCATACATCTATATAGTTTTTGATCTACATCTTTAAAGTTTTCTTTCTTATTTAATTTCTAATTAATAGTCATGGGAATTGGCTTACTGCTAGTATTTGACATATCAAATTTCTTAACTAGATCCTTATCATATTTTTTCTGGCTTATAAAAAACACGGTTACTTTTTTTTGAAATGGTACTTCGATACAACATATCACAAATCGCACTTTGTCAATAAATGTTTCGCATACAAAAGTCGAAGCACTTAACTGCTGGAACAATGGTGCTTAAAAACACCGTTACTTGATTGTTTTTTTTTTGAAAAGGGTACTTTATTCACAAAGTAGGGCATATATTTCCATGATATGCCTTATTAAAACCTTGCAATCCCCCTAACCTAGTCGGGTACCTTACAAGGAAAAAGAGTACATATCACTTCCATATATTAACGGTACAAATAGAGAGAACGGATCCAAGTTGTTGAATAGATGGAGGAGTGGGAACAACGTTTAAAATGCACTCAAAAACACCCGTAATAACAACTTGGACCGTAAAAACTAAAAGTAAAATATAACAAAAAAATCAAAGAAAAAGACATCCTTCACAAGGATGAATTCCAGAAACTTCTTAAAAGGAGTGTGATACCACTTCTGTCTCGAACGGGGAGCAAAAGACATGGCTAGAGAGTTAGAGGTACCTATGTCAAGCAAATGGATCCATCGGTTCTGGAGACACAAGAGGACGTAAATTTCTTCGACGGGGAGGTGCCAGAAGTATCCCTATAGAGTGGAGAACAGGTCAGGGGGATGCAGCAGAACCGAGGTTCTGCTGACGATGTTCCAGTTATCGCAGATAAGATTCGCTTCTCTAGTAATTTCTCTATCTTGGATTAAATATTGCGTAAGCGTTTTAACATCATGATTTATCAGGATATTTCTGATTGATGTTGGCATTTCAATACCTTTGAAGATCCTGTTGTTTCTTTCGCACCAAATGTACCAAATCAGGGAAGTAAACGCTATGTTTATGATATGATTAACTAAAGTTTGATTCTTGTTACTGTTACTTATGCATTCCATAATCTGAATAATGTTGAAGTTGAGATTTATGTCTAATTTCAATTTTTGCATGGTATTTTCCAACAATTTTTTGGAGTACGGGAAGTTGAAGAATAGATGATCTCTGTCTTCTATATGACTTGCGCATAAGTTGCATTGTTGGTCAATGTCTGTGTTCCATTTGCTAATATGTACCTTGGTTTTCAATTTGTTTTGGATGGCCAGAAGAGCACATGTTGACATTTTGGGGGCGCATCCCTTACCCCATATGATTTTTGACCAGAAATATTCTGAATGCTTATTTCTTAGTTGATTCCATGCTGACTTTATTGTAAATTGTCCATTATTACTTGGTAGCCAATTCCAGTAATCTGATTCAAATTGTGGTTGAATGCTAATATTATATATGGTTTGATGATACCGAGTTGGGATATAATTGATGTTTTGTTTCCATTTATTGTTGGAGATCAATTCAGACACTTTTTTGTTATGTCCCCTAATCACTGTCGTGTTATTCCATCCTATGTCATCTAATAGAGAGGTTCCATTGATCCAAGGGTCGAACCATAGGCTTGTGTCAGCCCCATTGACTATGTTTTTGTTAATGAGGCCCTTGCACCACTATCTTGCTCGAAGTAATGTTTTCTAGGTATTTGATGCAGTAGGGTCAATGTTAGAATTCCAGAAGTTTGCATTTTTGCAATATTTATTTTGCATCCATTTAGCCCATGTGGATTTACAGTTGATAAAATTCCATAAAAGTTTGGAAGCCACTGCTTTAGAAATATCTTCAATTTTCCTAATGCCAAAACCACCTTCAGTTTTAGTTCTGCACAATTCTTCCCATTTCATTTGGTGAGCTTTAGAATTCCATAAAAAATTTGCACACAAACTATCAATTCTTTGCATAACTGTTAGTGGAAATTGAGAAAATTGGAGCCAGAACTGCAGAATTGGGTGGATTACAGTTTTAATTAGTTCGGCTCTGCCACTAATGTTTAGCATCTTGTTGTGCCAATGATTAAACTTCTTGTTAATTTGATCTATTAACCGTCCAAAATCCCTTTTTCTCAGTTTGTTATTTGATAGTGGTATGCCTAGATAAATAATTGGCAATTTATCAATATGAACATTAAGGATGTTAGCTATCTGATTTTTATTTGTGGCCCCTTTGCTAAAGAATAGAGTGGATTTGTTGGGGTTTAACTCCAAACCTGTAATGTTGCTCAGATTTTGAAAAATTTGTTTGATGCAGGTGGCATTTTGAGTTGTGGCTTTAGTTAGGATCAAAATGTCATCTGCATAAATTAGATGTGTAATCACTGGTTCATTTTGAATAATGGGGGTTAAAATGACTTTGTGAAATTCCATGTCCAGATTAATAGTCAAGTATTCCATAGCTATGGCAAATAGGTAAGGTGAGAGGGGGTCACCTTGTCGTAATCCTCTTGAACTATTTATGAAGCCATGTGGTGACCCTTCTACTAACACCGAGAAAGTGGGAGTAGTAATACATTCATATATGAGATCCACAAAACTGAGGGGAAAGTTCATTGAAATCAGCATATGATGAATGAAATCTCTATTAATTTTATCATACGCCTTATGCAGGTCAATTTTCAGACATAATTCATTGGAGTTTTTCTGTTGAAACCTCTTATCATTTCATAAGCGAGGAGTGAGTTATCTGTAATAGCTCTTCCAGAGATGAAAGCATTTTGGTTATAGGAGATAAGATCATTCATAAGAACTTTCATTCTATTGCATAAAAGGTTTGCAAGTATTTTATAAGATACATTACACAGGGAGATTGGTCTGAAGTCAGTCATTTCTACTGCATTCGGTTTTTTTGGGATAAGACAGATGAATGTATGATTGATTTCTTTAATAATTTTCCTTGCTTGTAGAATACTGTTCATAGCATTCCATATATCGTACTTGATTTGTTCCCAATGAATTTTACAGAATTTAGAGTTAATTCCATCCGGTCCTGGGGAACTATTGTCACTAATTTGAAAAACTGCTTCTTTAACTTCTTCGAGGTTAAAAGGTTTGCAGAGGTTTTCTTTTGCATTTTCCGAAAGGATTTTTTTGCATATTATGTCTGGAAATTGATTTATGTCTGTAGGCGATGAAAAGAGATTTGAGAAATATGTTATGGATGCTACACCAATAGTTTCTGATGCTGAATACCAAGTACCATTCTCTCGTAGAATGAATTTATTTCCCCTTGGTGGTTTAATATTATTGATTTTTGAGAAGAAAAATTCAGTGGGTTTATCTCCTTTTGTCAACCAGTTTATTTTCATCCTTTGTTCATTGTCTGTCGCAATATTCCTCACTATATCATGAATCTGTGCATTTTTCGAGCTGTATTCTTCAATTAGATAGTTGTTTAGAGGTTCTCGAACTAATTGCTTGTAGATGTCGTTTGTTTCCTCTTTTAACTTGTCTAATTCTGAGTATATATTGCTTTTACTTGATATCCAGTTTTTCAGTTTAGCTTTCACAGTTTTTAATTTACACAAGAGATTGAAAAGAGCGTTCCCTGAGAGTTGCTGCTCCAGAATTGGTTGGATGATGCTCTGGTATCCACTCTGTCGATGCCACGAGTTATTATATTTGAAAGGTATGGGCTTTCTTCTCATGTTCTGGATACTTAGTTTAATCATGATAGGAGTGTGATCACTAATGGAGTGATTTCCAAAGTGTATGCCATATTGTTTGAACTTGTCAGTCCATAGAGAGTTAACAAACACTCTATCTATTTTGCTATGTATTGAAAATTGCAGATCTCCTCTCCAAGTATAAAAATTACCTGAATACACTGGCTCAATTAGCCTTGAATTGTTTATACAGTTCATAAATTCATGATTTCCCATATCAGTATATGTACCATTATTTATTCTTTCTGTAGATGATAGAATTGAGTTAAAATCTCCTGCTAGTATCCAAGGCAGTTTGATATTCATAGCTTGTTCAGTGATATATTTCCATAGGTCCTTCCTCTTCATTTCATCATTATGACCATACACAGATGTACATATCACACTGAGTCCACTATAATTGTGTAGGATACCAGTGATGTATTGTTCATTCGTGTGGAGAATAATGTTTGACCATTGACTGGAATCCCAAATAATTAGAATACGACTTTTCTGACCATCTAAAATATTATGCGCAAATTTCCATTTATTGTGGATTTTATTCATGAAGCTATCAGTATTATTTGTCGAGAGTTTATTTTCCAGAATGCAAATAAACGAGAACTTATTACTGTTTACTAATCTCACCATTTCCATTTGTTTGGCTGGGGATTTCATACCCCTTATGTTCCAAAAGAGGAACCCCATCTATAAATTGTTTTCGGGATTGCTACTGTTTTCTAGGGGAGTAGCAATCCCCAATAACTTCGCTTTTTTTGAATTTTGTTTTTTCCTTTTAATTGATTTACCATGGTATGCCAAGCAGGGTTATCGACAACATTAGAGTTTGCTAAAGCTTTAAATTCGAAGGGGGATTCATCTGATCTTACCTTTCGCGTGTTGCTGGATTTGGTAATATGGGAAAAGCTAGTGATTTGTTCTGTGGACTCAGCCAGACTGTGTACTTCAGATTGGATTATGCTTTCTTCTCTGGGATCACGAAGGAGAGTATATGTGTCGGCATTTGTAATTTGTATACCTGAGAGAGATTTTGATTCATTGATATTTGAACTTGAATTTGTAATTTTTTCCAGAACGGCAACATTTTGATATGGCAACTGTGTTTGGTTTAATAGATTCTGTGTTGTGTCTATAACAACGGTGTGTTGTGGATTAAGGTTTAATGGTATTGTCTGGTCTAATGTTTCAGAAAGATTCTGAGGGATAGACATTGTTTCATCGATATTATGGCTGTTGTTTACTTCTTCCTGCACGGTATTCTCATTGTTATCTATCATCATATCTGCATTGTTCTCTTTAGATGGTACAATACCTGTTTTTGGTTGCCACACTTTGTTAAATTGACAGTTGATTTCAGCATGTCCAAAACTTGAACAATTCGTACATAACGATGGTTTCCATTCGCAACTCACTTCTTGCCATATTATTTTATTATCTTCAGTTATTATGGGAATTTTATTAGGGAATTTGAACGAGTTTTTTATTTCAACTAATACTCTTGCATATGCTATTTTGATGATTCCTTCAGTAGCCTTATCCAGTTTGATTGGGGAGCCAAGCACTGAGGCAATCCGACTAATTCTTTCTTCTGTCCAATAATCCAGGGGAAGGTTAGGGAGTCGTATCCAGATTGGGATTGTGTGCAGAAGTTCTTTACTGAGTTGCATTCCCAGAGACCATCTTTTCATCATCATTAATTTTTTGTTGTAGAAGTAAGGACCCCCTTCCAGGATTTTGTCACAGTCTTGTTTTTTGTTGAATTTTATCACATAGAATCCGTTTTCCTTGGAATAAATTGAGAATTCATCTTCTGGATTCCATATTCTAATAATATACTCTTTGAAATACGGATAATACGGTTTCGGACCAACTACATATACCACTATAGCGTTATCCCATTGCTTTTTAGCCTTTAGAACCACTTCTTCTGACATTTTGGCACATTGGAGTGAATTTAATTCACGAGGATTGGTAGAACTTCAATGGGATAGTGACAGGGATATTGTTTCCTTTAACTACTTCGTTCCAAGCTCGACTGGCTGTGGTGGAAAAGTTCCATCTATTCGGGGCAGAATTGTTTGCGGATTGGGGAGGTTGGGAAACATTATGGCGTGATGAACCTTGACTAGGGTTATTAACACCGATGATAGTGGGTGGTCGAGATGGATAAGTAATTTTCTGATTCAAGTCTTTATCAGTAGGGTTACCTGTTCGCGAATTAAGCGGATTCGGAGGAGTACGTTTCCATTTACGTCGACTCACCATGGTGAAGCCATCATTGTCAGTAGGGTTACGTTCCTTGGAAGCTAGCGGCAGGAATCCTGGAGGGGGGGGGGGGTTCTACGGCTGATGGAGGTGGATCTGGGGGGTGAATGGCTTGAAGGTCCGTTGCCATGGGTAGGCGCAGCACCGATGAGGGGAGAGGGATCGAGCAGAGGAAACACGAATCTCGGGGGCGGCTAGGATTTCAATTATCTAGGATTGCTATCTTTCTTTTGTATACTTGATTGTTTTATTTAGTATAAAGACATAAACTAGTATTAAACTCTTTAATAATAGTTGTAATACTTTTGGTGTCACACTTTTTTAGTATTAGCATAAACTACCAAAACTGCCCCTTTAATATCACTTAAAAATAAGATCTGATAATTATGCTTTCTCTACAAATTCAAAACCGTCTTTCAACAAATATTAATCAATCTTAATATCACTTAAATTAGGATCTAAAAATCAAACTTCAATTATAAAATCGTTCTTTATTAATTAATAATACAAATAAAAATTAAAACTAATAAAAGTTAGGTATTACAACATTAAAATAAAAATTCAAACTAACTAAACATCATTCCAATGTAAAAATATAACTAAATATTCGTGCAAATCATTTTCTCTTGAATATATTAACTATATGTTATTTCTGTTTATGCCAAAATTGGTCACAAACCCCAAATATCACGAAAGCACCAGCGTATGAACACAGATCAGCGATGTATAATCACAGATCTCAGACCTAGGTAGTGTAGAGAATAAAATGAAGAATAAAACTTAAAATGGAAAGAAATAGACGGAGACATGAAGTTTATAGTGGTTCGGCTATCTTCGGTCCACGTCCGCTTCAAAAGATAATCTTTTATAGACTTTACTCGTTGGTTACAGCGAATTACAACAATAATTTTCGAGTACAACAGTGAAGTTTGAGTACAACAGTGAAGTTTGGGATGCTATTTATAGGCGTAGGCTGCAACTATCTCACTCAGATCTTGGGAGACCTCTTCTGGCACGTGAGTGGGCCCACGTGATCGATCCCAAGTGATTCTGACTCGATCCATGATCGATACGAACGAATTTTGTATCGATCAAGATCTTGTCCAATCGAGTTGAGATCAATCATGGACATTCTTCAGGTTGTGCATAAGCTCCTCTAAAAATTTGGTAGCATTTGGACTTGTGGATTGTGACATATGACCGATAAGAGTTGTAGTTTGCATGGACGCTGAAGCGTTTGTCTCCATCTGTTCGCCTCCATCCCTTTATATTAATCGCATCGACGACGTGGCTTGAAAACCTAGAGGAGATCCACTTTTGATGTCGAGTTGATCGTTTCTCCATTTGAATACGTCCCTTTTGCATCGATCCCCGTTTGTCCTCTTCGTATCGGTCAATATACGTGCTCCCTTGCTCGTATCGATGAAGACCCTTCTCTTTGTATCGATCCTAAGTGTTGCATTTCGTATCAATCAGGAATGCGATTGATACGCATTATGAGTTCCAATTGAATTTCCCTTATTCAAGCTTGTGTTGAT
The DNA here is from genome assembly GCA_030765085.1 of Allium cepa. Classification (NCBI taxonomy): domain Eukaryota; kingdom Viridiplantae; phylum Streptophyta; class Magnoliopsida; order Asparagales; family Amaryllidaceae; genus Allium; species Allium cepa. Next base: position 820,569,433 of record CM060929.1, read on the forward strand.
CAATACGAACAATATCGATTAGAAGTAATCCACATGGATCGATACGAACAGTACTGAATCGAAGTATACAACCGAAACCATTTCCATTGATACGAAATGTACGGATACGAATAGTATCGATATCAAACCAATTTTCACGAATCTTGACCCATCCATATCTCGAGCATATGAACTTTGGTTGACCTAAAATTTGAAATGTAGTCTCTCCTAGCCTTGATCATCATTCCCAATCGATCCCGCCTTAATTGGACCTCGGCCAAATTTTGACAACATCAATCATAGCCTTGTTTCAAACCGATCTCCAATCCTGATATCCATCCATTCCAATCAATTTTTTGATATCCCGGCCTTGACCAAAAGCTGGGATAACAGTTTCTAGAAAAAAATTGCACACGAAGCAGCGCTATATTCACGCGCGAAGCGCGTGCCATAACGCTCGTTATAAGAATATAGTTTTGAACTGCATCATTAACGCTTTATTAAAATACAACTAAAAACTGCATTGCTAGGTGCAGTTTTTATAATGTTTTACTAAAATATCATTTCAGCGCTGTAGTTTTTAATTGTATTATTATATGTAGTTAAAAAATGCAACATTATTTTACAATTTTTAACACTATGTTGCAGGTTTTAACAACAATTCTTAAATGCACTTAAAAACTGCACCATTATGCTATAATTTTAAACTATTTTGCAGCTTTTAACTACATTTCAAAAATCCAGCGATAACTTTATTACTAAAACACAGTTAAAAATTGCATGCTTTGTATGCAACTATAATTGCATCAATAAGATACAGTTTTAACTACATTAATTGTTAGAATTTTTTCAAGTGATATAATTCAAAAATAATTTTATTTTGGAATTTTCAAAAAAAATGAATTCTCAAAAAACTGAATTTTCAAAAAATGAGTTTTGAAAATTTTTATTTTTACATGTCCATAATATATATCATTAGAAAGATAATAAAATTTATGATTTAACGGTAAATACAGATTTTTATTCCAATGTTTGTAGAAAAACTTATCGTGCTTTAAAAAATTGATAATTAATGGAGTGTGGATTTTATATATGGGTGTGAATAACAACAAGACAAGAAAGAAATACATACACATGGATTTAACTTACGTAAATTATTACGTATGTGTGTTATGTTCGTTTTAATTAAAAATAATAACTTGTCGCATAAATTTTTCTGGATAATAGACATAATAACAAACTTTGAAAAAAGTTTAGGCTGAATGACAACAAATTTCATTTTTTGGCCGAAAGACAAACTTTGTAAAAAATTAGGGTGAAGGACAATGCTAATTATAGCTAGTATTTTGTACGGTGTAAAACTAAAAATAATGCTGGTTATACTAGCATTATAGTGTAAAAACTTAATATAATGCTAGTTCTAACTAGCATTTTGTATGGTGTAAAAACCTAATATAATGTTAACTATAAGTAGCACTGTACTTCAGTTTATTTTTTTAATTGTTTGTTTTTCAGCTCAAAAATGAAACTTGGTGTTCTTCCATCTATTTTTTTTTAAAATTTGTCATTCCCCAATTCTCTAAATTTTAGTGATATTTTTTGGCAGATGCTACTTTGTGTGGTTGGATTTTTTTTACTATCTATTACAACTAATCAAAGTTTATTTTTTTTTTTTGCAGAATTTGCCTAACATTCAAGTAGTTCAAGAGTAAACGTAGTTAGTATAAATTATTATTATTTAGAAAACTAATAATTTCATATTGCGCATTAAACAAAAAATGACAAATATATCACATATTTCTGTCTCATTAAAATTTCTTTTCATATGCAACCTCCAACGATACACATGACAACATTATAAGCTTACACCTGCAAGATTTTTCCCAAAAGATTAAGATTTTTCATATGTTAATGACAATGATATAATAAGACATACAAATAACAAAATCGCACACCCAATAATATGAAATCTAATGAAAATAAGACACCATAAAGTCTCAAATGACAAGTTACAAATAATTTCAATCACATGATTCAAGATTACGAAACCAAAACTTATGAATTACTTATAATTCAAGTATTTGAGAACTGAGAAATAAGATAAGATATGATAGCTAAAGAAAATAAAACGTGATGGCCAAAATATTTTAATCAACTGAGCCAGGTTTCGGTCTATTTTGTTTCACTTGCAGAAATTTAAAAAAAAAACTAGCTCTTTTGCACTATGGAGTATTTTGCGTATTATGGAAAAACACTTTATTATTATTATTATTATTATTGCACTTTCGGTGTAAGCATGCTTTTGTAGGTTAAAAAGCACATAATCTGCCCTTTAGGTTTTTTTGCCTTTAGTTTGCACTTCGACTGCGTTCAATACCATCACCTAAATAGTATTGCATACTAGATAAAAGTGACTTAGTTTTATTTGTAATGTTACGTACTCTTATTTCATTTTGCCAAATTCTATTTCAACACGGATAATTACTTAGTAGCCCCTATAAAATAAATAAAATTTTAAAGACTAAGATACTCTTAGAAAGCTGCATACTTTCTTTCTTCTCAATTTCATTGTCTTCTTATGTCGGTTTCTTACTATCTTAACCACCGCTTCTTCAAAACCATAGTTTCTGAATTAGTGAAGGAAAAATTTAATTTTTTACTATTAAGTTTTTTGGGTTTATATATTTTATTGTAGTTTTGAAGAAAATATGTATTGAGTTTCTAAATCAAGGAAGAAAAAATTTAATTTTTCACCACTAAATTATATTTTGGGTATACAGACTATACTAAGAAAAAATTAAATTTTTCACTACTAAATTTCTAAATTAGTGAAGAAAAATTATAACCCTAGTTTCTAAATCAAGGAAGAAAAAAATTCAATTTTTCACGTTTTACGTGATGCGAAGAGTGTTGAAAATTAAACTTGACTTTGGGCTAGATTATTGGACTTAATTTGGGCCACAAAAAAAGAAGTAAAGCTAAAAGAGAATTCTAGAGAAAGTTAGAAAGAAACATCTAGGTAGAATTATCTAGATATATGTTGTCATGGTAGAAGAGTTTCTAGAATTTTCCATTCTCAAATTATAATAAAATAACTAGAATCTAGAGTTTTCTTATCTAAAGATATTTTGTATGAAAGTCATAGAAAACTCTAGAGAATAGTTGTATACTGTGACGACCCATCCTTCTACTACCAGAAAGACGTATCATCATTAAGAAAGAAAGGGATAGAAATAGAAAAGAAGAGAAAGAAAGAACAACAACATCAGAATCTCACAGCGGAACGGAACAAAATATAATATATCACATAAATATATCATTGTTATACATATATCAGAGTTATACAATATCAATACACATGACATACATATACATACTCTGTCACTACATACATCAGAGGTACATCATATATCAACTACTGACACAACGGAACTAGATAGATAACTACATACGTCTGGAAACTCCTGCTCCAAGCTCCTCCAGAAATCAAGGTCCAAAACCTATCACTTGGCTACTCATAAAAATTTGAGTACCCAAGAGTTTATGAAAAACAAAATATAAACTCCGGGTCAGACATGGGTCTGGTATGAGTAAACGGTTTAAAGTTGTTTAACTTTGAAAAACATTTGAAAATAAAGGTATCACGTAAGATTCCCCACAAATAAATACGGGTAAGTTTTTACCTTACGCTAACCAAAACATTTCATAGGAAATCCAGTGATATTATAATAGTGTCTAGGGTTTTCAAGTAAATATAAAATAGCCGAAACTGTTACATTCATTAAATTCCATCTACTAGCCACCAAAGTGGGTAATACAAATCAAAACCGTAGGGTCTCGTAGGGAAAATGGATTTCCAACAATGGCAGGGCTACTGGGGTACCGTCCGTCACAGTACGGGGCCTAGATCACCGTACCGAGGATCACTCCCGACTGCCTGCAACACAAGGCCGAAACCATTCCTTACTGAACAGTCCCGAACAAGATAAACCCCGTGGTTGTAGCTAGCAACCGCCCACACAGTCGAAATAAAAAGGGACATCTAGACAAGGGAAATATCTTGTCCTGCTTGGGCATGACCCACCTAACCTTGCTGCATCTCCCATGTTTTAGCCATTCCCGGTTGATGAGGCTTGAGGCTGCGATTACCTTTATAGAACATATCACTTAGAATGCTCATCGTCCGCCTGACGATGTGCTGAAAGCATTCAATCCATACAAGTTCGTTCCGGCTTCGAACGAAACCGAAGGCATTATATCGTTACACTCGTTTTGGAATCACCCTCAGAGTCAACGACGATAACTCTTGCATTCTGAAAACACTATCTCGATCTTCATTTCAGGATTCACGACCTAACGTTTAAATTGGATCGATGCGGTTTTTGGAGAATCAAAACCGATTCTTCCGATCCTGGTCTCAACGAATCCAACAGCCATTTAAGGGCCAAGTTGTCTAATTAACTTAACAGTTTAAATAATTTAAATTCAACAATTGAATTATCATAGCATTTGTTACAGATAAAACATATACAAGCATCATAGATATAACACAGCATATCACAGAGTAACATAGGATATCATCACATAAATATCCAAATCAGATATTCAATCACAACAGTCCATATGCAGTCATCTTCAAGTCTTATTTGTAATTAATTCAATTTAGAATTAATTGCTTGAGAGTTAATCACTTAACTCTTTTTAATTAATCATTTATTTAACAATTAGTTACTTATTTCTTTTCAAATTGTTTAATTAATGATTTCATACATAATTGCTTTATTTCACAACATTAATCAGTTACTTCCTTAATTAAGTGATTTAACTTTAATTACATAATTAACTATTACCTGATCATTAATTAATAACTTTAATTATTTATTTATAAAACTTAATTACCCTTTTATTTACTGCTAATTACTTAATCAATCAACAAATAAATTCTTAATCAAGCTACTTAATTTATAACTATCGATTCATAATTAAATTATTTGATTAACCAACTATTTATTCATTTATTATTACTTAATTACTCAGTTAATTAGTTGATTCCTAATTATTAATTATTAATTGTTAATTCATAACTTACTTATTATAGATTAATTAGTTACTCAAATATCACAAATTATTTAAACTAACCATCTATCATCAATTTTATTAACTATATAATCTTCAACTAACCTCTTAAATTAATTATGAATTAACTTCTAAGTAATTAGCTACGATTTAAAATTGTTTTAACATATGATTTATTTCTAATTACAAAATCAATTTAAATTTCAAGTATAAATTTATTAACATTCTAATTACTTGTTTAATCACCTATCTTTACATACTTATCCTATTAAACCTTTAAAACAAAGATTAGCCTAACAAATTAATTATTAAGTTAGTTCAATTATAACAAAAATATTTAAACCAAATCTATGCTCGAGCATAAGAAGGGTACCCGAGACCGCACCTTCATTTACTCGAGAAACTCTCGAGTTATCCCCCGTGCTTCCCGCGTCTCTCTCTCCCATTCCCCTTCTTCTCCCTTCCCTGTTTCTTACCTTCTTCGTATTTTTTTTAGAGTAACAGTTATTTATGAACTGCAGAAGCTACACTCTAAAACGCCCCGAAGTCACGTTCGAAGCAACCACCAAAAATCACATGTACGAGCACGCGACGACTCACAGCCACTCAACAGACACCACTCCACCACCGTGCACGTGCACGATGGTGCGCTTCGCCTCCGGCGACGTGCGACAGCCCCCACAAACCACAAATCGTTCACTCATACGATTACATCACTCAAACCAATATGATTCGGTCGAAGGCAAAAATTTGCCTGTAGCCCGAACATACGACGCAAACACCCACCGACACTTCCTTCTGCGGCCACCATCCATCACCGGAGGTGATGAAACTCCACCAGAATTTCGCTCACATCTCCCTCTAACTCCACCTAAAATCACGATCAACTCGGTTACCCTATGATGCCAAAAACAAATTTTTACAGAGCATAAAAAAATAGGCACTAAAACCCTACTTTCGGACCAACCCCAAAACTCTTGCATTAGAAAAATTCTTTGACATTTTTCCTATGCTAATTCATCTACAAGCTTGCTTCGACATAAGTTTCAGCTATTAAAATTCATTGGATCAACCGAAATTGACAAAGATTGATTTTTGTTCACTTTCGAACTACACTTTAATTTTTAAACTGAAATCATTGTTTTCATTCTAAAAATCCTAACTAAGTGTATGAATTTGAAATATGTTATTGGATTCCTAAATTTAAATATTCAAATTTTTGGCTTTGAATTCCTTTTTCCTGAACTTGAATAAACCGTGTTTATAAAAATACTGTAAAACTTCAAAACAAGATTGCAGGCCTTGATTTGGATGCAACTTAAATTTGCATCAATATCCAAGTTTAAAATTTCTACATGAAGAAGTATTTGCAAATTTCTTTGCTTTACTGGTTTAGAAACTTGGAAACAAAAATTGAAAACAGCCATATCAACTTCCCAGAGCAACACAGAGTACTTAGTACTACTTGTTTAACAGAGCACATACATTGTGAGTTAAAAACACAAGTTTAAATTTGAAAATAGTAAGTTTACTCACCAAAAATAAATCACTGTTGAAACTTGAAACAAAGGCTAGTTGGATGATGCAAGAATACTGCTGTTTGAAGAATTGAGTTCCTGTAACTTCCCCTTTTTCTTTTTTGTTTTCTTTTTGTTTTCTTTTGCTTTAACAGGTTTTGTTAAGTTATTGAACGCACTAAGTGATATATATACAAATAATAGGCTGTGGATTTATAGCTAAGAACAGTTTGTATAGGATATTATCTTCTCACATAAGCCTTCCTTAGATATAATAACAATTGTTTTATCCTGTTGTACTAAGACCTGAGGTAAATCAAATATTTCAGCTGGGAGATATTTTGTTTCAGATATAAAGGTGGCTAATTAAATGTTCATGTTTTCACTTATGCTAACATAATCTATGTTTGCTGACACATATATTTGTACAAAGATATTGCAGGTTTTTGTTTGTACTAAATGTATTCATAAAGGTTTACACTTATTATGTTTTGCTGGCAAACTTTGTTTTGTTTAAAGATATATGATCTTTGCATTTGTACAAAAATATTTGTCTTATTATATATATTTTTCTTCTGAATTGAACACCTATCTTTCTTATACATATAAAGTTTTGTTCTTATGTTTGTATTATGGTTTTTCTTATGTTCACATATAAGTAATGTTTGCAGACAAGTTAAATTTGTTTAAAGATATTTGCGGATTTGTTTGTCTAGTGTAATTATACAATGGTTTTGCTTTATCATCCTTTAACTTAAACACAAAGTTTTATACACTGGTTTTGACTAATTATGTATGTTTGCTTGCAGATTTTTATATTGCCTTTATTGCATGAATAACCCCTATACGTCATGTATTCTTAAGTACAAAACTTTACATAGTTAACACTTCCATTTAGATCTTATTAATATCCATATTTTTATGTTATACTTATTTTAAATATTTATAAGCTTATTTTATTTTAATTATAAAAATTGTTGTTCAAAAACACTACTTGATCTTATTTTTATTCAAAGTTAAATTTTCCAATATTTAATTTGTAACGTATTTGCATTAATGTATTTTATATTTATATTTAATATGAATAAAATTGTATTATTGTACTTATTATTATTAACTACTTTGATACTTATGATATTAAATGTCATTAATATATAATTTTTAATTTAATAGAATAAAACATATTTAATTTTAAATATTGTTAAAAGAGTCTATTTTATATTTTGAAATTATAAATTCCTTTATAACACATATACAACTAAAAATGTCCAACATTTTATATTTTTATAAATGAAAATCTTGTATTTTATTTTAAATTTGATCAAAAACTTATTATAATAATAGGGTCAAAATTCCGGGATGTCACATTCCTTCCCCCTTAAAAGAATTTCGTCCCCGAAATTTAAAACAAAGATAATTGAAAAGCTGTTATACCAACCATTCAACATAGATACCATTCATACATTAGCAAACAACCAAATAGTCAATCCTAACAAACAACACTAATTATTCGAACACAAATCCAGATAAGCTTCCCTAAAATTATCGAGAATTTGTCTCTCGATGATCAACAATCCAAACTGGATTCCTGACCACAGTTATATTCGACTCAACTCCCAAATTCCTAAACTACTGGTTCAACAACTAATGATGAATCATGAACAAATTCCTAAGATGGGATATACGGAATACACAATAAATTCCAGATATCCACTCTGGCAATTCAATTCTGAAATCTACAATATTAATTCTTTCCAAATTTTATTGACCTCATTTCAGAATTTCAATTCCTATTCAATCATGCCCGTACGATGTACATATATCATTCGTACGCCATATCAAATCCGATCGCTCGCTCGATCACACAATTTCATTTCCGAACTAGTATCGTCCACCCGACTTCCTAGTGCGGACTCAGAACTGGTTTCTTGATCAGAAACTGTCATTCTCCTTGCATAGTCATAACTATGATAGAGAATTTCCAGAATTAATCAAAATCCAAATCCATGATTCGTCGTCGAAAATCGAGTGAAAAATCCTAACTCGGATCGATATAACTATCTCGAAATTCTATGCTCGAATTTGGATCTAATTTGTTATGCGAATAAAATAATATACGTTCATCCTACGTATTTATATTCATTGATTATTATCTGTATTAATTTCTTTTATTCACATTATTCTGATTTCTATCCACTTGAAATAAATTTTTCCCAATATCAAATTTTACTTAAGAATTTCACCCTTCATTTCTTAAGTTTATTATAAGCATTATATATATTCTTGTATTATTACTCTACCACTTTAGCCTTTATATCTTCTTATTTAAATCTGAATTTCCAATTTCTTGTGAATTCAATTTATCTTCAACTCTGAATATTGAATTTTATTGACTATCTTTCATTTATAACCGATTCCTATTATTATTTTAAATTAATTTCATCTACTAATTTACTTTCAATTTTCAATTTGAAATTGTTCTGTTGCTAAAGTTTTTTTTTTTTTATAGTTTTCAAGTTTTGAAATTTTTTGACATAGTCTCCATTTGTTTAGCATTACATATTTCCATAAGCACATATGTAAGGTTTCAATCCTCATCACAATTAATTTCAATCAATTCTCAAACCATTCCCTTTCAGTTAAAAGGAATTTACAACTTACTTGCTTATATAATCCATTTAAGCAAAACAAACTCATATTCAAAATCATCCTATTGCTTCCAATAATTCATAAAATTTTATTCAATCTCATTTACTTCAAACATCCCATTTTCTTATGCAATTTGACAATACTATTGTGAATAAATAATCACTTAAGCTTTATAACAATTCTTAAATAGAGTCCAACTCAATTTACACTTGACTCCACCACAATTAACTTATTCACAATCTTTTCATTGCATTTCCTTTCATTTCAATCAGGTTTGATTTCAAACCATTTTATTAAATTTGACACCCAATGTTTTAAATAATCATCTCACAATTTTCTTAGGTCATTTTTTTTTCAAACTGTTCTACCTAACAACTTAGGTTTATTCTATTTCACCAATTTTTCATTTAAATCTTTGATTTGATTTTCCTTTAATCAAATCCCAACTATTTTCTAATTAATTTATTCTTTTATCCATTCTTGAATTTACATGAACAATTTATTATTGAGTTTATTCATAATAAGGTTATTCAATTTATGCTTGAATTAGATTTGTTTACGACTTACTCCAATTCTTTTTAATTCAATTCAATGTTTACTTATTTACATAAGAATTTTATTCTATTCAATATTATCTATAACTCGATTGAATTCATTTAAATACAATCTTATTTCAACTCAACTTCAGCTAAATTTAGCTACTTACCATTCCTTTACATTCATTTCTCAATATATGAGTTCAAAACTTATTTATCTACTTAACAACTTATATTACTCATTTGGGTTATTTCATCTTATAATCACAATTTCAAATTATATATATATAACACTTACTATCTTAAAGTATAAATTTCCACCTCACAATTTCAATCATTTTACCTTCAAATTTTATATCAAATTAAGTTCGTTTTGAACTTCAATTCCATTTAACTTATCTCAGGTTAAGCTCCAATATGTTTCCTTATTTTCATTTACTTAAGTTAAATTTTAATTCCGGGATTACAATTCCCGATTTTTTCTTATTAATATCAACTTTACTTTCTAAGTTCCATAATTGATTCATTCAAACCTTTCACATTATTTAAATAGAATTTCTTAGAATTCAATTGCCCGGTTTCCATTTACGAAACCATTTTGAATTGATAACTACATATACCCACTTGGTATATCAAATTTCCAAATTCCAAACACTTGTTTTCACCAAAACAAAATTTTCCCTTTGAAATTTCTGAAACAACTTGTATACCCAACAAGTCCGAACAATATCCTGATAGCAATACATCACTTTAGAAACTCGAAAATGAATACTGATGATGTGGCCATCATCATCAGGATTATTTTCCAGCGACTGAAGTAAGTTTAGTGCTTCCTTATTTCCACAAATTCTTTCCAAAATAATTTCCTTCAACAATATTTTCCAAAACAATATTCTAATATTACCTTCAAATCTTTTGGAAAAACATTTCAAACATTCTCAAGATTTAAAATTCCCAAATCCTTTTGTTTAAATTCATTTTAAACACCTTCAAATTTCCGGGACTTAAATTCTAGTTTAGTCAAGTTTTAGTTATATTCCTCTTTTACTTAAATCATACTTAGACAATTTTATTTGGTTATAAACCACTCGAATTTTAAATTTTTATGCAATTATAGTATTAACAACCAATCATCCAAACATATATAATAATTTCAGAAAAATATTTCTTTTATATCAAAATATAATTTTGGATGAAATTATTTCATTCACCCACTTTGAAAATCAATATTGTGTCGAATTGCTCTATTTAAGTGTTTAGAAACCCCTTCGATACAGTTTTCGAGGCTGTGCCGACGAAAGTTCATATACCACTCAATAAATCAATCAACACCATTTTATATTCACTAACAAATACGCACTCATATCTATTAATACGCTCAAACTCATTCTAGAGTTCTACAAACTCTATTTTATGAGTAATCATTACCAGAGCCAAGGTTATCACCAACCTACGCTCTGATACCAACTGTGACGACCCGTCCTTCTACTACCAGAAAGACGTATCATCATTAAGAAAGAAAGGGATAGAAATAGAAAAGAAGAGAAAGAAAGAACAACAACATCAGAATCTCACAGCGGAACGGAACAAAATATAATATATCACATAAATATTTCATTGTTGTACATATATCAGAGTTATACAATATCAATACACATGACATACATATACATACATCTGTCACTACATACATCAGAGGTACATCATATATCAACTACTGACACAACGGAACTAGATAGATAACTACATACATCTGGAAACTCCTGCTCCAAGCTCCTCCAGAAATCAAGGTCCAAAACCTATCACTTGGCTACTCATAAAAATTTGAGTACCCAAGAGTTTGTGAAAAACAAAATATAAACTCCGGGTCGGACATGGGTCTGATATGAGTAAACGGTTTAAAGTTGTTTAACTTTGAAAAACATTTGAAAATAAAGGTATCACGTAAGACTCCCCACAAATAAATACGGGTAAGTTTTTACCTTACGCTAACCAAAACATTTAATAGGAAATCCAGTGATATTATAATAGTGTCTAGGGTTTTCAAGTAAATATAAAATAGCCGAAATTGTTACATTCATTAAATTCCAGCTACTAGCCACCAAAGTGGGTAATACAAATCAAAACCGTAGGGTCTCGTAGGAAAAATGGATTTCCAACAATGGCAGGGCTACTGGGGTACCGCCCGTCACAGTACGAGGCCTAGATCACCGTACCGAGGATCACTCCCGACCCCCTGCAACACAAGGCCAGAACCATTCCTTACTGAACAGTCCCGAACAAGATAAACCCCGCGGTTGTAGCTAGCAACCGTCCACACAGCCGAAATAAAAAGGGACATCTAGACAAGGGAAATATCTTGTCCTGCTGGGGCATGACCCACCTAACGTTGCTGCATCTCCCCTGTTTTAGCCATTCCCGGTTGATGAGGCTTGAGGCTGCGATTACCTTTATAGAACATATCACTTAGAATGCTCATCGTCCGCCTGACGATGTGCTTAAAGCATTCAATCCATAAAAGTTCGTTTCGGGTTCGAACGAAACCGAAGGCATTATCTCATTACACTCGTTTTGGAATCACCCTCAGAGTCAACGACGATAACCCTTGCATTCTGAAAACACCATCTCGATCTTCATTTCAGGATTCACGACCTAACGTTTAAATTGGATCGATGTGGTTTTCGGAGAATCAAAACCGATTCTTCCGATCTCGGTCTCATCGAATCCAATCGCCATTTAAGGGCCAAGTTGTCTAATTAACTTAACAGTTTAAATAATATAAATTCAACAATTGAATTAACATAGCATTTGTTACAGATAAAACATATACAAGCATCATAGATATAACACAGCATATCACAGAGTAACATAGGATATCATCACATAAATATCCAAATCAGATATTCAATCACAACAGTCCATAAGCAGTCATCTTCAAGTATTATTTGTAATTAATTCAATTTAGAATTAATTGCTTGAGAGTTAATCACTTAACTCTTTTTAATTAATCATTTATTTAACAATTAGTTACTTATTTCTTTTCAAATTGTTTAATTAATGATTTCATACATAATTGCTTTATTTCATACCATTAATCAATTACTTCCTTAATTAAGTGATTTAACTTTAATTACATAATTAACTATTACCTGATCATTAATTAATAACTTTAATTATTTATTTATGAAACTTAATTACCCTTTTATTTATTGCTAATTACTTAATCAATCAACAAATAAAATCTTAATCAAGCTACTTAATTTATAACTATCGATTCATAATTAAATTATTTGATTAACCAACTATTTATTCATTTATTATTACTTAATTACTCAGTTAATTAGTTGATTCCTAATTATTAATTATTAATCATTAATTCATAACTTACTTATTATAGATTAATTAGTTACTCAGATATCACAAATTATTTAAACTAACCATCTATCATCAATTTTATTAACTATATAATCTTTAACTAACCTCTTAAATTAATTATGAATTAACTTCTAAGTAATTAGCTACGATTTAAAATTGTTTTAACATATGATTTATTTCTAATTACAAAATCAATTTAAATTTCAAGTATAAATTTATTAACATTCTAATTACTTGTTTAATCACCTATCTTTACATACTTATCCTATTAAACCTTTAAAACAAAGATTAGCCTAACAAATTAATTATTAAGTTAGTTCAATTATAACAAAAATATTTAAACCTATGCTCGACCATAAGAAGGGTACCTGAGACCGCACCTTCATTTACTCGAGAAACTCTCGAGTTATCCCTCGTGCTTCCCGCGTCTCTCTCTCTCTCTCCCATTCCCCTGCTTCTCCCTTCCCTGTTTCTTACCTTCTTCCTATTATTTTTTTAGAGTAACAGTTATTTACGAACTGCAGAAGCTACACTCTAAAATGCCCCGAAGTCACGTTCGAAGCAACCACCAAAAATCACAGGTACGAGCACACGATGACTCACAGCCACTCAACAGACACCTCTCCACCACCGTGCACGTGCACGGTGGTGCGCTTCGCCTCCGGCGACGCGCGACAGCCCCCACAAACCACAAATCGTTCACTCATACGATTACATCACTCAAACCAACATGATTCGATCGAAGGCAAAAATTTGCCTGTAGCCCGAACATACGACGCAAACACCCATCGACACTTCCTTCGTGCGGCCACCATCCATCACCGGAGGTGATGAAACTCCACCAGAATTTCGCTCACATCTCCCCCTAACTCCACCTAAAATCACGATCAACTCGGTTACACTATGATGCCAAAAACAAATTTTTACAGAGCATAAAAAAAATAGGCACTAAAACCCTACTTTCAGACCAACCCCAAAACTCTTGCATTAGAAAAATTCTTTGACATTTTTCCTATGCTAATTCATCTACAAGCTTTCTTCGACATAAGTTTCAGCAATTAAAATTCATTGGATCAACCGAAATTGACAAAGATTGATTTTTGTTCACTTTCGAACTACACTTTAATTTTAAAACTAAAAATCATCGTTTTCATTCTAAAAATCCTAACTAAATGTATGAATTTGAAATATGTTATTGGATTCCTAAATTTAAATATTCAAATTTTTGGCTTTGAATTCCTTTTTCCTGAACTTGAATAAACAGTGTTTATAAAAATACTGTAAAACTTCAAAACAAGATTGCAGGCCTTGATTTGGATGCAACTTAAATTTGCATCACTATCCAAGTTTAAAACATCTACATGAAGAAGTATTTGCAAATTTCTTTGCTTTACTGGTTTAGAAACTTGGAAACAAAAATTGAAAACAGCCATATCAACTTCCCAGAGCAACACAGAGTACTTAGTACTACTTGTTTAACAGAGCATATACATTTGTGAGTTAAAAACACAAGTTTAAATTTGAAAATAGTAAGTTTACTTACCAAAAATAAATCATTGTTGAAACATGAAACAAAGGCTAGTTGGATGATGCAAGAATACTGCTGTTTGAAGAATTGAGTTCCTGTAACTTCCCCTTTTTCTTTTTCTTTTCTTTTGCTTAAACAGGTTTTGTTAAGTTATTGAATGCACTAAGTGATATATATACAAATAATAGGCTGTGGATTTATAGCTAAGAACAGTTTGTATAGGATATTATCTTCTCACATAAGCCTTCCTTAGATATAATGACAATTGTTTTATCCTGTTGTACTAAGACCTGAGATAAATCAAATATTTCGGCTGGGAGATATTTTGTTTCAGATATAAAGGTGGCTAATTAAATGTTCATGTTTTCACTTATGCTAACATAATCTATGTTTGCTGACACATATTTTGTACAAAGATATTGCAGGTTTTTGTTTGTACTAAATGTATTCATAAAGGTTTACACTTATTATGTTTTGCTGGCAAACTTTGTTTTGTTTAAAGATGTATGATCTTTGCATTTGTACAAAAATGTTTGTCTTATTATATATTTTTTTCTTCTGAATTGAACACCTATCTTTCTTATACATATAAAGTTTTGTTCTTATGTTTGTATTATGGTTTTTCTTATGTTCACATATAAGTAATGTTTGCAGACAAGTTAAATTTGTTTAAAGATATTTGCGGATTTGTTTGTCTAGTGTAATTATACAATGGTTTTGCTTTATCATCCTTTAACTTAAACACAAAGTTTTATACACTGGTTTTGACTAATTATGTATGTTTGCTTGCAGATTTTTATATTGCCTTTATTGCATGAATAACCTCTATACGTCATGTATTCTTAAGTACAAAACTTTACATAGTTAATACTTCTATTTAGATCTTATTAATATCCATATTTTTATGTTATACTTATTTTAAATATTTATAAGCTTATTTTATTTTAATTATAAAAATTGTTGTTTAAAAACACTACTTGATCTTATTTTTATTCAAAGTTAAATTTTCCAATATTTAATTTGTAACGTATTTGCATTAATGTATTTTATATTTATATTTAATATGAATAAAATTGTATTATTGTACTTATTATTATTAACTACTTTGATACTTATGATATTAAATGTCATTAATATATAATTTTTAATTTAATCGAATAAACAGATTTTATTTTAAATATTGTTAAAAGAGTCTATTTTATATTTTGAAATTATAAATTCCTTTATAACACATATACAACTAAAAATGTCCAACATCTTATATTTTTATAAATGAAAATCTCGTATTTTATTTTAAATTTGATCAAAAACTTATTATAATAATAGGGTCAAAATTCCGGGATGTCACATATACCGTAGGATCAAACACATCTCCACCGTTCATTTGAGATGTTAATTACTATAAATAGGAGTGGTGTATCTCAATTGCAAGAAAGCAAAAAAAATTGTAAGCAAAAGTTTGTAATAAAGTAAAACTTTCTCCTTTAAAATCAATCTCTCATTTCACACTTGCTATCCAATTAATCTTCAACCTGGAAAATTTCTAACATTGGTATCAGAGCGAGGTTCTTAGTCAAGAAAATATGGCAAGCGGCATGACACCATTTCAAGTTCCATTGCTAAAGAAGGAGTACTATGATAATCGGAGTATTCGAATGAAGGCGTTGCTTGGTTCACAAGATGTGTGGGATATCGTTGAAAATGGGTATATTGAACCCATCGATATCACCACTTTATCCTAAACACAAAAGGATAATTTGAAGGATTCAAGAAAGAAGGATCGTAAGGTTCTTACTCTCATTCATCAAGGCTTGGATGAATCTATGTCTGAGAAGGTAGCAAGTGCGCAAAGTAGTAAGGAAGCATGGGAGATTTTGGAGAATGCATTCAAAGGCATCGATAAAGTTAAGAAGATAAGACTACGAACTATGCGAGGTGAGTTTGAAGCTTTACATATGAAATCAACCGATTCGATTGATGATTATTTTTCTTGAGTTTTGGCATTAGTAATCAAATGAAAAGATATGGTGAAAAATTAGAGGACCCTAGAGTGGTCGAGAAAATTCTACGATCTTTAGATTCAAAATTCGATTACATAGTTGTAGCTATTGAAGAATCTAAAGATCTAGAATCCATGACCCTTGATCAACTCATGGGATCACTTCAAGCCCATGAAGAAAAATTAAAGAAAAGGGTTAAAGAAGAGTCATTGGAGTAAGCTCTTCAAACCAAACTCACCTTAAACAAGAATGAAACATTTAGAAATATAAGACGTCATAGCCAAAGAGGAAGAGGACGAGGTCAAAGATGTCGAAGAGGTGGTTACAAATTTTTCAATAAAGAGGATAGAAGCCAAAACGCATATGCTACAAGAGGTCGAGGAAGAGGAGGAAACATGAAACAAAATGGAAGACCAAGGTATGATAAAACACAAATTAAGTGTTACAATTGTGATAAATTTGGGCATTTTGCTTCCGAATGTAGATCTACTTCTAGTAAAGTTCTAGGGAGATCTAACTTTGCTAAAGAAGAGAAAGAATATTCTACACTACTTTTGGCACAAAAGGAAGATGCATGTGGTGATAACAATACATGGTATTTGGATACGGGGGCTAGCAATCATATGTGTGGAAAAAGGAACATGTTCACGGAGCTTGACGAATCAGTAAGTGGAAACATTTATTTTGGTGATGAATTTAAAATTTCAGTTAAGGGAAAAGGAAAAATATCAATTCGCTTAAAAAATGGAAAATGTGATATTATCTCTAACGTATATTATGTGCCTAATATGAAAAGTAACATTCTAAGCTTGGGGCAACTTTTAGAAAAGGGATACGACATTCATATGAAAGATCGTAGCCTTCTCATGAAAGATGCTAAAGGAAATCTGGTTGCTAAAGTAGAAATGTCAAAAAATAGAATGTTTCCACTCCATATTTCAAATAATATTGCCAAATGTTTAAAAGCATTCCATAAAGATTCATCATGGCTTTGGCACTCGAGATTTGGACATCTTAATTTTGGGGGTTTAAAGTTGTTAAAGAATAAAAACATGATGAAAGGTTTACCACGAATCGATCATATGAATCAACTATGTGAAGGATGCTTATTTGGAAAACAACCAAGGAAAAGTTTTCCAAAAGAATCCAACATGAAGGCTAAAGAACCACTAGAGTTAATTCACACCGATATTTGTGGTCCAATAAAACCGTGCTCACTTGGAAAAAGTAATTACTTTGTTTTGTTTATTAATGATTATAGTAGAAAAACTTGGGCCTATTTCCTTAAACAAAAGTCCGATGTATTTGATGCCTTTAAGAAATTTAAAGCTTTTGTAGAAAATGAAAGTGGTTATAAGATAAAAACCATGAGGTCCGACCGAGGTGGAGAATTTATTTCTAAAGAATTTGAGAAATTTTGTGAAGAAAATGGAATTCACCGTCCCTTAACCGTCCCGTATACTCCATAACAAAACGGGGTCGTAGAAAGGAAGAATAGATCTCTACTTAGTATGGCACGGAGTATGTTGAAAAGTAAGAGAATTCCAAAAGAATTTTGGGCCGAAGGTGTTGAATGTGCAGTGTACATAGCTAATCGCTCTCCAACTCGAAGTGTGTGGAACAAAACTCCCGAAGAAGCTTGGTGTGGAAGAAAACCATGTATAACACATTTGAGAGTATTTGGAAGCCTAGCATATGCCCATATGCCGGATCAAAAGCGTTCCAAATTGGATGATAAAAGTGAAAAATATATATTCATTGGCTATGACTCAAGGTCAAAAGGGTATAAGTTATATAATTGTGACGCCCCACCTCTATGCTCACAATAACAAAGAGTATTAAAGAAAATACTATCTGTTATCACGAAGAATAAGGCTGGACAGGAGCGGCCATCCGTAGTTAGGCCTTACACTAGTATTGATTATTTCGATAGGAGTGGTATATATTTTTATTTTTCATCTCTTATTTATTTACTCCCATCGACATACCCAATTCCAGTATAAAACGAACTACGATGGTTCATAATAGTTTAGGACAATAAATATAATAATAACACAGATAATATAAATGCGGAACATAGATAATAAAAAGTCTCATATATATATAACTGAAATCAGTTACAATACATGTGATACAGTACATATGATACAACTACAACTGTCGACTCAGGAAGTTATATACACAAGTACATTAACGTGATTAATATACATGAATACATAACAACCTATATAAATATACTGACTACTAAAAACGACAGCAACTACTCCAAAAGATAAGAAAAGACTTCATAGCTCTAGCAGCAATCCAAAGCAGGGTATCTACAACCTGTAATAACTCGGTCTGACCCGAGTATTAAATTCAAAGAAAATAATACATGGGTCAGTCCAATTCAAACTCAGTTATTAGTGCACAGAAGCAATAATAATTAAGTAACAAATAGACGACAGTCACAATAAATCTCGTCTATCCGATCCTTAAATAAAAAAATTGGATAATGATATTTATAACACGTAACAGTGTTAAACAACAAATCAGCAAATCCAAAATTATCAACGAAGATAAATTAAAAAGATTATCAATGAAGATAATTTAGAAAACAACAGAATTGCCTAAACGGCAATTAACGACAAAATCTAATTATTGAGTAAATAATTAGAAACTCATAATCTAATTATAAAATTGATAATTAGACAACAACAAAATCATCAAATTAAACCAAATCAGAATACGACACAAAATATTGAAATATCAATTAAAATGACAATTCGGGTAGGGCTGCAGTACACGCACGCGTGTACTGCCTCGCCACTACAGCATATGGAATATGCAAAAGATCAATAAATCAAAACAAAATAGAATATCATAAAAGCCATACCGTGTGGCTGCAGTTCACGCTTGCGTGCACTGCCTTGCCACTACAGTGATGATGTACACAACGGGCACAAGGTCAAACCCGAGCGTTTAAGCTGGGTTCAACACAGGTGAAATTCCAAAATCAATATGAAACTCAGGTGCAATCAAATTGAATAGTGACATGCACAAACACTAGAACACGTTAGAGAAGCAAGTTGTAACTACAAAGCCAAATCACTTACAAAATGCAGAGGTCAAGTCAGTGACACAACTCAACTGCAGCTACAAAACAGTACAGTGGTATAAACTTCGAGATAATACCCCATATTCAACTGAAAACAGTGACCTGATGAAGCAGTGTAAACTAATGAATAAGGGCAGAACAAGGTCAAACCCGACTTCAACAAAGGACCAGATCCAAAAGCACAAGTGCACAATATAGTGCATGAAGGCTTGAACAAAATATCAAATGCGCCAGTATAAAACAGTGATACCGGGGATTGCAAATATAAGCAGGTAGGTACAAAGTCAATGTAACAGTCCATACCGGTGCACGAACCAAATAAATACTTAAGGGGTGCAACACTGCTTCATATACGTGTAGTCAAGCTACTGAATCCCCACGCAAAAATTCAAAGGCAAGTATACACATACGGTTGCTGTGACGACCCGAACTCGATGTCCGATAACAACATCAAATTCGTATCGCCGGAGCTTGCAACACCCATTAGATGATAAATAACACAGCGAAAAATAAAAGATGATATCACTGATATAAAATGAATACAATATCTGATACATCAATATGATACAATGATAATCATCAACATCAGAGAATATACAACAGAATCCAATACTGCACTTCTGATCCAAAAGCTCCAAAGACAAAGCTCCAAAGCTCCAAAACTCCTAGCTCGATCCATCATCACGATTTCACCAAGATAAGCAAGTCTCATCTGAATCCAAAGAGTGAACTACCTCCAGATAATCTACCCAAGCTAACTATCTGAAAAACCAAACTCTAGACTGCCCGTGTGGAAAATTTTGGGCACCCAGAGTTTAGGAAAGGAACAATAAACTCCGGGTCAGTCATGGGACTGGTGTGAGCAAACAAAAATAGTTTGTCTTTTTTTAAAAACAATAAAAGATTTAAATTTCAAAATCGCAATGCTTTTGGAAAATGAAACTACCATAAGGCCTCCCGCTACACACACACTGCAAACGCAAAATCGGAGGAGATTTCTCCTTATGATAGTCAAATATGCTTGATACGCAGAAAACTTTCTTTGATATTATTATTATAAGTGCACAGTGTAGAAAAGCATATCGAAAGTAGAATATAAATCTTAGCCGGCATAGACATTTCGAACTATGCCTACTATAGCTACCATCCAAACAGTGGGGCGCCACCATAAGTGAATGGAAGGTAATACAACTAAAACCGTACAAGGCTCGTATTGGATGAATGGATTTTCCAACAAATGGTCAGGCTAAGGAACTTCCTATTGCCACATGGGAATGCCTCTGGCGGGACGCCCCGAGAACCTAACCGGATCTCTGCCAACAAGGCCGGCTACCCCCCTTCCCGGGGAATATACAGAACCTCAGATATGCCACCCCCGGTCCTTTGGGACCTTTATACGAGAGCTCTCTAACCAACAACATCACACAGTAATAAATAAAGTGTGTCCATATGAGTAAGTATCTGGGCTCCATACAATGATACTACCTTTTTCCAGAAGGAATGGTCATACCCTAGGGGAGCTACCCCTGAAACCTTGCCGCACAATTCCTGTTTCGACCATTACCGGGTTGTGAGGCTCGACGAAGTCTCGTCCACAAAGCTACGCTTTTTACAAAGCCATGCTTCGATCAACAAATGATCAGCAGCACTCAGCATGCCACATTACCAAGTTGGGAATATATCGCCGATAACCTTCAACTACATAACCTCTGAGCTCGTACGTCTCAGAGAAGGGTGTTAAGCTAAGAGAATAAATTCTCCGCCACCAACAGAAATGTATTTGAAAGAAATCTGCTTTATATCTCAAAATGTAATGTCAAACATACAATCCATACAAGTCTGTTCCGGGTTCGAACAGAACCGAAGGCACTTCCGAAGAAGCCCTTGCAAATCCGGGTATTCACAATCCCGATCGGACTTCCCATCACTTAGGAAATCTCTATACCGGCGCGACTCAGTGCAGAGACAATCAATAGGTCATCCTATCGTTCTCGCAAATACCCGGTCTTCACCACCGGTCTTCAAATGCTATCCATAACGACGTATCACATATTTGAAATGGGTTATACGACATAAAGGTCCTCTCCCGGCTAAACCGAATAGTGAGCGCAACATTTAAAAACATATGGATATGGGATTTCAATTAAGTCACAACTTAATGATTCAAAACTTTCTTTCAAATGGTTTAAACCAATTACCATTTCAAATCTTTTAAACAAAAAGATTTATTTCACAAAGTTCACTCAGTTTTCACAAAGATTCATTCCCGGATTTCAAAACAATTTCCGTTTCAATTAGATTAACTCAATTAAATCTTAAAATCAAGATTTAACTTATAGCTTTCAAAACTCGTTTCCAAAGCTTCGTCCATAACTTGGAAAATCATTTTCAATTCAAACTTGAAATCCCTTTAATATAAATTGGAAATTCATTACTCATATGAAAGCTTTTTATCACTTAGAAACAATAGTTTTATTTTGGAAAAACCCGATTCCATTTATACAAGTTACAATCTTTGGTTTAATTCAAATTTTCAAATCAACTCTTAAAAATAGTTTAAACCCATATAACTTGTAAAGTCCTTTTTAAATCATAAGTATTGAATAAAAAATTCAATTTTAGATTTTTGAATTTAATTTAAATCCGATTATTCAAATTCCAGATCTTTATTAAGTTATTCAAAAATAACTTTTATTCTTAAAATAGCTTTTTCAAAAGCTTTTCATATTAGACTTGATTTATTACCAAAACTATTTGAATTTAAAATTCAAATTCAAAACTGATTTAAAAATCTGTGGCTTAACCAATTTCCACGTGAAATCCATATTTGTGTGTGTATGAGTGTGGTCCAGGGGTTTTACACAATAGTGCACAACATCAATCATCACAGATTTAATCAATATCGATAAGCGATATAATCAATAACGCTTATCTTCATTCACAGATTCATAGATAAATAAATTTATCAATCACAAAGGTTCATAATTACGATTCGATGTGGGTTTCGGATAACTAACTGGAATCCGACTCCCTGTCGCATCGAAATTTAAATGCCGTTTTACAGGCAAAGGGGTTTTCACACATATACAGAAACAATTCACAAATCACAGTATAGCATCAGGCAAATTCACATCGCATAGTATCATAATCTCAAACAGAAATATCAATCCAGTATATAACACTTGATGATAGTTAATCATCTTCAAATTTAAGGAGAAGGTGATTTAAAAGAATTAACCACGTAACTATTTTTAATGATAAATTAATTAGATTTTTAATTAATTATTCCTTGGTCAATTATCTTAATTGACTATAAATTTATAAATTAATTAACTTAAATTTATCTAAATAACAATTTTAATTGCAAATAAATTAAACACTTAATTGTGAATAATTAAAAATCAATCAATCTCTAATCACTTAGTTAATTACAATTTTAAAATTTATTAACTATTCTTAACTACTCTTTTTAAATAATTAATAATAATTATCTTAATTAACACATTTTTTTTCTTCTCTAAACTTTGAAATCAAATTTTCACTAAACTTAAACTTTAATGTTAATTAAATTTCAACACTTAGTTTACATTAATTACTAAATTTAAAGTATTAATTGAATTCCAAAACTTAGTGAAGTAATTTATTTGAAAATTTGAACATCTTCTTTTGTTTAAAAAGAAACTTTAAAACCTATTAGCTAACATATCCAAGACCAACCTGAGGCACCCTTCCTTTTAAAACTTTACCATGTTTAAAAGTTAAAAAGTGTTACCCAGATAACCCAGGCTAACAAACCCGAGACTCTCCACGTTTAACTCGAGAAACACTTCGAGTACTTCACCTAATTTCTCGCGTCACTCCCTCTTCTTCTTCCCCCTTTTTCCTTCTCTCCAGTAAGTTACATTTTAGTTCAAGTAAAATCAACTGGCACGAGCCTACGTTCTCGAGTACGAACCAGAGGCTTTCACCATTTTTTCTCGAGTCAACTCGAGTGGCCACCAACAAAAACTCCTGATACCCAAACCAACGCCGACACCAAACGGTACGTGCTCGTGCACGTGCACATACAATCGGAGTTTCTCTGATCATCACCGAGCCCCTCCACAAGTCATCCACGACTTCATCGATTATCCCAAACGCCCAGCTTCGATGATTTCATCAGAAATCGAAATTGGGTAACTCGATCGCCTCCTGAACTTAACGCATCACCATAAAGTCGCCTCGCTACGCCACCACCCAGTGCCAGAACCCACGCAACTTCATCCACAACCGTGCCACGTCATGCTACGACGATCCCCCCAAGAGCGATGAAGTCCGATGCCATTCTGGTGACGTGGCGGTCACTTTCCTGACGTTAACTTGAAACATGGCTTAAACCCTAGTTTAATCTCGTCCCCTTAATCCACACAATCGAAAAAATTTCTAATATTTTTCCTGACTTCGTAATCGATTAAGCTAGCTTCAAGCAGAATTTCATTATCAACTATTAGTTCGATCATCAGGAAATTAAAAAAAACAAAATTTGTTCGAATGTGAACTGCACTTGGAATACCTCAATAAAAATCATCATATTAATTTCAAAAATCCTATCTTTAGCTGCTTATCCAAGTTATATAGTCAAATCTAAGATTTAAATTACTCGAATAAATCACATGTTTCTTGTTTGACTGTAAAATAAATTTACAGGGTCAAGTTCTTGCATTTTTAAGCTAAAACAAAATCTACACCATGGTTTAACTTTAAAAAACTTAATTTGTTTAAAATTTTTAAATTAAAGATGTTCATATGAAAATTTACAAAAAATTTCTTATTTATGTTTACTATGTAAACTGGGACAACTCATCTGCCTGTATCAAAACATACACCCTGTTCTTGCCATGTCTACATATACAAACAAACATACACTAATACTTATTGATCATCACAAATAACAGAGTCAAAGAATTAGTTTAAAAATTGAAGTTTGCTCACCTGGAGACAAATTTGAACAGAGGAAGCTTTTTGTTTGATGACTGCAGTTGATTTTTTTTCTTTACTTGAATCTGGAAACTCGTTTTAGTTTTAATCTGGAATGCTTTACTTTGAAACTAGATTTGCCTTGCTTCAGATTTCCAAGTTTTAACCTCTGCCTTGCTTGATTTCTCTCTGGTTTATAGTTTCTCTTTTTTTTTTGAATGACTTTGAGTTTTAAAGATGATGATATTTATAAATTGTTCTCTGGTTTGCTTAATCTCTTTACTGAACAAACTAGTGTATATGGATGGTACGTACATATAAAGGAGAACAGTTTGTATATAGGGGAAGGTACTTTCTAGTGTGAGTTTATCTTTGGTCAGATTTTGCTTTCATTACTTTAACTAAGATATTTTTTTCTCAATTTGTATTTCGGCTAAAGTGATATGTTTTGTGTTGAGGAGATAGGATATTAAATGTAATTGTCTTTAAATATGTTTACATACTTATGATCTTACTGACATTTATTAGTTTGTACAAAGATATTTTGTTTGTTTGTTTTACTAGTGTCTTCTTTAACAAGCTTTCAAGTCTTGTTTGAATTGCTTTGCCTTGTTATTGCATTACATATGAAATCTACAGCAATATATTTGCCTTGTTTAATATACTGGTACAACATTATGATCTGATATTTTTCTATTTTTTCCTTACTTTTATCTTTATTAAAATCCATTTGATTTTATTGATGTGCAGTTTTGTGTTGTTGACAATGGCTTTATTATTTCTTGCTTTGCAAGCTTTTGGTACATAGATATTTTTGTTTACTTGCTTCATTCTTACCCAAACTGATTTGCTTTTACATACTTATCTTTTTATTGTTCACACTTGAATAGATTATATTGTTTTGTAATTTATCTTCTAATTATATTTCTAACATAAGTATTAAATTTTATAACGTATATTTTATTTTATATTTTTCACTTAATATTGATAAGTAGTTTTATTCTATTTTATTTTAAACACTTTACTTATAATTCAATTCAACTGAAAATATTCATTTTTTTTTTTGAGTTTCAAATCCAAATTTTACAAAATATATTGGTATATACATCTTATTAAATTTGAAAATTTCAAATAAATCTGTAATTTAATCCAAAAATTCTATTAAATTATAAATTTAAATTCGTCATTAAACTGGGATCGTTACAGTTGCAGTAAAGACTGCCAATACAAACCACTACGGTGAACTTCATGATGACTAGAAACAGGAACAGGTTGCGACAGTGAATCACAAACCAAAATGTAAGGTGAACATCAAAATGCAATACTAAGTAGGGGTACTCATATACATACACACGTTTACATGGCCAGGCAGCACTCTGTAAGGGTCAACTCCAAGCATCAAGGCAAAATGAAACAAACTTAAGTGATATACAGGAATGAAACAGTGAATCACAGCCAAGTGAAACACAACATCAAATGAACATAGGAATTACAATAAATGAACGTCACGTAAAACAACCACGATCAGTAGCTAATTCGAGTAAAGTACACTAGCAAATGCAGACACAGTAAAATTCACACATCAGTGAAATAACAGCCCTGACTAAAATCATACAGTAACTATATACATATGCATGAACTCACACATGATGGTTGTGAAAATATAATACCTTGGCATGCACAGTTAACTTGAACGAAGACATGAGTGCTAAACTGGAATGCACACAATGTCAAAATAAAGGCCAAAGTCCAGGAATTCTTTCAAATAAACAAGGTCAAGGGCCAATATCATTTTCAAATAAAACTCAACAGTCAGATTCATATTTAGGCAATGTTGAACAATTCTTTCAGGTAAAATTTAACAAGGATCAAAGTGCTACCAGAGGCGGTAACGATATAGCCAAAGTCGAAAAAAACAACATCATCAAACTCAAATTCAAAAATCATCAAAGCCGTAAATTCATAAATTTATACGACTCGATAAAGTCAAAGAAACATCAAACATTTGTATATGAATGAAAATTAAGAATTCAAAGCCATGGAAATCACCAAATCACATATATAATTCAAGTGACCAAAGTCAATGCAAAGCCAGCCGTGGTTACGAAACCAACATGCCCGCGGTTCATCAGAGAAAGCAAGGCCGAAGCCAACAATGCAAATGAAAATCAAGGGATTAGCAAATTCACAAATTCGAACACAAGCAAGAAAACATAAAAGCAAAACCCCAAATTAATTTTCATCTCGAATAAATAACGAGACAAAATCGAACTACCGAAACAATATGCTAAGCATGAATTGAGATGTGAGTAGGAGAATCACTCACCTTGTTTGCCTTAGCACGAATCGAAAAACGATAGCCAGAGTCGAAGCAATCAACGTCGGCCTCTACGAATTTCACCGAAGCCCTATTTTGATTGAACAAAGAAAAGGACGAGCCACCATTTTCGTTTCTTTTTTTTCGATTGCTTTGATTAGGATTACGAACGAATGAGAAAAAAATGAAAGGAGGGGACGGGTCGAATTGGAATAAGAAGGGAACGACCAAAAATAAAAGGAGAGAATGTATTTGGGCCCTGATTTTATTTAAAGCCCGCATACACATTAGAAAATTTTCGAAAGGAATTTCACTGATTTAAAAACTCCATCAACAACAGCTATTAGCCGGTAGAAATAAATTGTCTAATGACAATAATTAATCGGTACGAAATCCCGGGTTGTTACAGACTCCCTTCTTTATAAAAATTGCGTCCCCGCAATTTTCATAATAAATGTCGTCAATAACAATTATTTTTCTAACATAAACTGATTAAGCTACAGAATAAAGGTCAAGAACACAGACGCCAAAGAAATCTTTTAATTTCATAAAAGGAATCCACAAATTTTCAACAAAATCTAACTATCAAATATATAATCAGAAAACACAAAACTGAATAAATGCAATTATCAGCAATATTCAATTATCAGTTAGATAATTTGAATACAGAAATCACAAAACAGCAATATCTAATTATCGATACGATAATTAGCAAACCGCAAAATCTAATTATCAACAAAGATAATTAGAAAACACAAATCACAATTCACAAAACCGCAAACATCTAGTTATCAACCAGAAAATTTGAAAAACACGAACTCCATAATCAGCAAACTCTAACTATCAACAGAGATAGATAGAAAACAACAATTTAATATAATCAACATAATCTAGAATCAATTAGAGACTAGAAAATCCTATAATCAGAAAATTTAGCAATTATCCAATTATCAAAAACGATAATCAGAAATCTCAAATCAAAAAATATCTAATTATCAAAAACGATAATCAAATCTCAAATCAACAAATATTCAATTATCACAAACGATAATCAAATCTCAAATCAACAAATATTCAATTATCAAAAACGATAATCAAATCTCAAACCAACAAATATTCAATTATCAAAAACGATAATCAGAATCAACAAATATCTAATTATCAAAAACGATAATCAGAATCAACAAATATCTAATTATCAAAAACGATAATCAGAATCAACAAATATCTAATTATCAAAAACGATAATCAAATCTCAATCAACAAATATTCAATTATAAAAAACGATAATCAAATCTCAAATCAACAAATATTCAATTATCAAAAACGATAATCAAATCTCAAATCAACAAATATTCAATTATCAAAAACGATAATCAAATCTCAAATCAACAATTATTCAATTATCAAAAACGATAATCAAATCTCAAATCAACAAATATTCAATTATCAAAAATGATAATCAAATCTCAAATCAACGAATATTCAATTATCAAAATGATAATCAAATCAACAAATATCTAATTATCAAAATGATAATCAGAAACAACAAATATCTAATTATCAAAAACGATAATCAGAATCAACAAATATCTAATTATCAAAAACGATAATCAGAATCAACAAATATCTAATTATAAAAAACGATAATTAGAACTCATATCAACAAATATCCAATTACCTGTAGATAACTGGAAACAACAAATATCTAGAAATCAATTAAGATAATCTAGAAAATCAACATAAAAGGTTGGATCGATCCCATCAGATGGCGAGTTTTAGCTACGCCGCACGTGCATCAACATATGGCCGAAGCCTACCAAGTACTCAACATAATTTTGGCGCCCAACAAATGACCCGAAGGTTTGTAGAGTGACCCGAAGGTCTAGTACTGGTATTTAACTCGAAGGTCCTCATATGACCCGAAGGTCCTCATATGACCCGAAGGTCCTCATAGTGGCTCGAAAGCACACGAAAATCATCAAATATTTCAATTAACGAGTCCGGAATTAACCAAAATAGCAAACGCACATGTCCCATAACCACGAGTTTTACTAAAGCTAATTCACTTCATCGTTTTCTTGAAAGTGCAAAATTGTGTATTCCAAAAATAACATTTCACATTCTCAAACGGACAAGTCCGGAATTAAGCGAATCAGTAAAAGAAAGGGGCCATAGTCCTCGATTTTTCTGAAACGTTTAAATCGCTTCCTCATTCTTTTAAAAGCGCAAACTACAAAACTTCTAAAAACAATTTCATTTATTTTATAAAAGTAATAATTTACATTCTCAACCGAACAAGTCCGGAATTAAGCGAATCAGTAAAAGAAAGGGGTCATAGTCCTCGATTTTGCTGAAACGTTTAAATCGCTTCCTCATTCTTTTGAAAGCGTATATTGCAAAACTTTTGAAAACAATTTCATTTTGAAATAATTTTTAAAACACGTGATTAAAACAGCAACATCAGTAGCAACTTCGACAAGGAAATTGCACTTCTCAAAATACCGTAAAAACATACAAAAAATCAGCATTGCGGGATAACCGCTTGAAAATTCACTTTAAAATTTGACGGTTACTGAAGCCAAAGCGACAGTAATATTCATACGTCAAAATCTCATCAAAATAATTTCCATCAAAATATAATATTAGTGAATTTTCATTCATTAAAAAGGTCAACAAAACACCGCGCTTCAAAAACTTAGCACAAGTGTGAAAATCCCGTTATAAAAATAACGGCAACAAAATACGTTTTAAAACCAAACACCGATTCAACGTAAAATTAATGCACTAACGTGCAACATAAATTTGCACGTATACCACACAATGAACAAAGAAATCATTCAAATATATCTTTAACGAAGATATTTCAAAACAGCAAAAATCTCACAAAAGCACATAACTGCAATCACTTCGAATCCCCAAACCGGATTCGAAATTTTCAAAGAAAACAAAATAAACACAGCTATGTAAACAACAAACGAAATTTATTTCGATTTCATATTTTGATTTTTAAATCAAAAAGGTTATCAGCTGTACTCAGCGAAGACAGTGTCACTGTTTCCGCTGCGCACTCTGATAAACAAAACACAAATTACTCAATCATCAAAACACACTTTTCACTTTTATTTTTAAATAAAGATATTTAAAATTTCATCACAATTTAAAAACTTTAGTTTTGACTCAAAACACAATAAAACATCGACAAATAGTTGTAACACATGTTCCATCTAAGTTATGTTTTATATTATGTCCATAAACCCCGAGCTCTGATACCAACTGTGACGCCCCACCTCTATGCTCGCAATAACAAAGAGTATTAAAGAAAATACTATCTGTTATCGCGAAGAATAAGGCTGGATAGGAGCGGCCATCCGTAGTTAGGCCTTACACTAGTATTGGTTATTTCGACAGGAGTGGTATATATTTTTATTTTTCATCTCTTATTTATTTACTCCCATCGACATACCCAATTCTAGTATAAAACAAACTATGATGGTTCGTAATAGTTTGGGACAATAAATATAATAATAACACAGATAATATAAATGCAGAACATAGATAATAAAAAGTCTCATATATATATAACTGAAATCAGTTACAATACATGTGATACAGTACATATGATACAACTACAACTGTCGACTCAGGAAGTTATATACACAAGTACATTAACGTGATTAATATATATGAATGCATAACAACCTATATAAATATACTGACTACTAAAAATGACAGCAACTACTCCAAAAGATAAGGAAAGACTTCATAGCTCTAGCAGCAATCCAAAGAAGGGTATTTACAACCTGTAATAACTCGGTCTGACCCGAGTATTAAATTCAAAGAAAATAATACACGGGTCAGTCTAATTCAAACTCAGTTATTAGTGCACAGAAGCAATAATAATTAAGTAACAAATAGACCACAGTCACAATAAATATCGTCTATCCGATCCTTAAATAAAGAAATCTGATAACGATATTTATAACACGTAACAGTATTAAATAACAAATCAGCAAATCCAAATTATCAACGAAGATAAATTAAAAAGATTATCAATGAAGATAATTTAGAAAACAACAGAATTGCCTAAACGGCAATTAACGACAAAATCTAATTATTAAGTAAATAATTAGAAACTCATAATATAATTATCAAATTGATAATTAGACAACAACAAAATCATCAAATTAAACCAAATCAGAATACGACACAAAATATTGAAATATCAATTAAAATGATAATTTGGGTAGGGCTGCAGTACACGCACGCGTGTACTGCCTCGCCACTGCAACATATGGAATATGCAAAAGATCAATAAATCAAAACAAAATAGAATATCATAAAATCCATACCGTGTGGCTGCATTTCGCGCTTGCGTGCACTGCCTTGCCACTAAGGCGATGATGTACACAACGGGCACAAGGTCAAACCCGATCGTTTAAGCTGGATTCAACACAGGTGAAATTCCAAAATCAATATGAAACTCAGGTGCAATCAAATTGAATAGTGACATGCACAAACACTAGAACACGTTAGAGAAGCAAGTTGTAACTACAAAGCCAAATCACTTACAAAATGCAGAGGTCAAGTCAGTGACTCAACTCAACTGCAGCAACAAAACAGTGCAGTGGTATAAGCTTCGAGATAATACCCCATATTCAACTGAAAACAGTGACCTGATGAAGCAGTGTAAACCAATGAATAAGGGCAGAACAAGGTCAAACCCGACTTCAACAAAGGACCAGATCCAACAGCACAAGTGCATAATATAGTGCATGAAGGCTTGAACAAAATATCAAATGCGCCAGTATAAAACAATGATACCAGGGATTGCAAATATAAGCAGGTAGGTACAAAGTCAATGCAACAGTCCATACCAGGGCACGAACCAAATAAATACTTAAAGGGGTGCAACACTGCTTCATATACGTGTAGTCAAGCTACTGAATCCCCACGCAAAAACTCAAAGGCAAGTATACTCATACGGTTGCAGTAAAGACTACCAATACAAACCACTAGGTGAACTTCATGATGACTAGAAACAGGAACAGGTTGCGACAGTGAATCACAAACCAAAATGTCAGGTGAACATCAAAATGCAATACTAAGTAGGGGTACTCATATACATACACACGTTTACATGGCCAGACAACACTCTGTAAGGGTCAACTCCAAGCATCAAGGCAAAATGAAACAAACTTAAGTGATATACAGGAATGAAATAGTGAATCACAGCCAAGTGAAACACAACATCAAATGAACATAGGAATTACAATAAATGAACGTCACGTAAAACAACCACGATCAGTAGCTAATTCGATTAAAGTACACTAGCAAATGCAGACACAGTAAAATTCACACATCAGTGAAATAACAGCCCTGACTAAAATCATACAGTAATTATATACATATGCATGAACTCACACATGATGGTTGTGAAAATATAATACCTTGGCATGCACAGTTAACTTGAATGTAGACATGAGTGCTAAACTGGAATGCACACAATGTCAAAATAAAGGCCAAAGTCCAGGAATTCTTTCAAATAAACAAGGTCAAGGGCCAATATCATTTTCAAATAAAACTCAACAGTCAGATTCATATTTAGGCAATGCCGAACAATTCTTTCAGGTAAAATTTAACAAGGATCAAAGTGCTACCAGAGGCGGTAACGATATAGCCAAAGTCGAACAAAACAACATCGTCAAACTCAAATTTAAAAATCATCAAAGCCGTAAATTCATAAATTTATACGACTCGATAAAGTCAGATAAGCATCAAACATTTGTATATGAATGAAAATCAAGAATTCAAAGCCATGGAAATCACCAAATCACATATATAATTCAAGTGACCGAAGTCAATGCAAAGCCAGCCGTGGTTACGAAACCAACATGCCCGCAGTTCATCAGAGAAAGCAAGGCCGAAGCCAACAATGCAAATGAAAATCAAGGGATTAGCAAATTCACAGATTCGAACACAAGTAAGAAAACATAAAAGCAAAACCCCAAATTAATTTTCATCTCGAATCAATAACGAGACAAAATTGAACTACCGAAATAATATGCTAAGCATGAATTGAGATGTGAGTGAGAGAATCACTCACCTTGTTTCCCTTAGCATGAATCGAAAATCGATAGCCACAGTCGAAGCAATCAACGTCGGCCTCTACAAATTTTACCGAATCCCTATTTTGATTGAACAAAGAAAAGGGCGTGCTGCTATTTTCGTTTCTTTTTTTCGATTGCTTTGATTAGGTTTACGAACGAATGAGAAAAAAATGAAAGGAGGGACGGGTCGAATTGGAATAAGAAGGGAACGGCCAAAAATAAAAGGAGAGAATGTATTTGGGCCCTGATTTTATTTAAAGCCCGCATACACATTAGCAAATTTTCGAAAGGAATTTCACTGATTTAAAAACTCCATCAACAACAGCTATTAGCCGGCAGAAATAAATCGTCTAATGACGATAATTAATCGGTACGAAATCCCGGGTTGTTACAATAATCCTATAAATGGAAAAGTTGTTGTTAGTCGAGATGTGGAGTTTGATGAAGAAAACACTTGGGATTGGAGCACACAAGAAGATGATTATAATTTCCTTCCCTTTTACGAAGAAGAAGAAAGCAGTGATGTGCAAGAAGAGCCGACTAGTCCAACACCGTCATCTCCATCAAGCAATCATCAAGAAACTCCACAAGAAGAAAGCTCAAGTGAAAGGATGCCGCGCATGAGATCTTTACAAGAACTATACGAGGTAACACCACTTTGTGATAATATTACTTTATTTTGTCCTTTTGCAAATTGTGAGCCAATAGATTTCGAAGAAGCAAAAACAAGACAAAAGATGGAGGAGTGCTGTGGATGAAGAAATCAAAGCTATTGTGAAAAATGATACATGGGAGATGGCTGATTTACCTAAAGGACAAAAAGCTATTGGAGTAAAATGGGTATACAAAGTAAAGAAGAACGCTAAAGGAGAAGTTGAAAGGTACAAAGCTAGATTGGTAGCCAAAGGATACAAGCAAAGAGCAGGTATAGATTATGACGAGGTATTTGCTCTTGTTGCCCGTTTAGGAACTATAAGATTATTAATTTCTTTAGCGGCTCAAAACAAATGGAAAATATATCAAATGGATGTGAAATCGGCTTTCTTGAATGGTACTATAGAAGAAGAAGTTTATTTGGAGCAGCCACTTGGTTATAAAATTAAAGGACATGAAGATAAAGTTTTAAAATTAAAAAAGGCACTTTATGGTTTGAAACAAACCCCTAGAGCATGGAATACTAGAATTGATAAATATTTTCTAGAAAATAACTTTATAAAATGCCCCCATGAACATGCTCTTTACATAAAGACAAATCAAAGTGGAGATATCTTGATTGTATGTTTGTATGTGGATGACTTAATCTTTACCGGAAATAATCCAAAAGCATTTGAAGATTTTAAGAAGGAGATGAGTTTAGAGTTTGAGATGACCGATATTGGACTCATGTCATATTTTCTTGGTATCCAAGTGATTTAAAGCGAGCACGACATATTTATTTCACAAGAAGCATATGCAAAGGAAATAATGAAGAAATTTAAGATGGATGGAAGTAAACCATTTAATACCCCAATAGAATGTGGAACAAAGCTCTCAAAATATACCAAAGAAGAAGATGTGGATCCCATACTATGCAAGAGTTTGGTTGGTAGCTTAAGATACCTCACATGCACAAGACCCGATATACTTTATGGTGTTGGACTCATTAGCCGCTATATGGAAGCTCCTACAACATCACATTTGAAGACTGCAAAAAAGATTCTTCGACACATTAAAGGTACCATTGATTTTGGTTTGTTATACTCGATTTATAATAATTTCAAGTTAATTGATTACAGTGACAGCGATTGGGCTGGAGAAGTTGATGATCGTAAAAGTACGACTGGATTTGTCTTCTACATGGGAGATACGGCCCTCACCTAGAGCTCAAAAAAGCAACCAATTATGATGCTTTCCACTTGTGAAGCTGAGTATGTTGCTGCTTCAACTTGTGTTCATCATGCTATTGGGCTTCGAGATATATTGATGGAGTTGCATATACCACAACACAAAGCAACAGAAATTTACATGGATAATAAGTCAGCTATCGCTCTAGCCAAGAATCCCGTCTTCCATGAACGAAGTTCACACATCGATACACGTTATCACTTTATTCGCGAGCAGATTGCAAAAAAGTAAGTACAAGCAAAGTTTATTAACTCAAAAGAACAAGTAGCAGACATTTTTACAAAGGCATTAAAAAATGAAGACTTTCAAAGACTGCGGAAGATGCTTGGAGTCACAAAGTCAAGTTTACGGAAGGATGTTAAAAATTAAACTTGACTTTGGGCTAGATTATTGGACTTAATTTGGGCCACAAACAAAGAAGTAAAGCTAAAAGAGAATTCTAGAGAAAGTTAGAAAGAAACATCTAGATAGAATTATCTAGATATATGTTGTCATGGTAGAAGAGGTTCTAGAATTTTCCATTCTCAAATTGTAATAAAATAACTAGAATCTAGAGTTTTCTTATCTAAAGATATTTTGTATGAAAGTTATAGAAAACTAGTTGTATACCGTAGGATCAAACACATCTCCATCGTTCATTTGAGATGTGAATTACTATAAATAGGAGTGGTGTATCTCAATTGCAAGCAAGCAAAAAAATTGTAAGCAAAAGTTTGTAATAAAGTACAACTTTCTCCTTTAAAATCAATCTCTCATTTCACACTTGCTATCCAATTAATCTTCAACTTGAAAATTTTCTAACAAAGAGTAGTTCTGGAAATGGTAGGGGGCTACTAAGTTATTTTTTGGGTATGCAAAATTTTATAATTTTTAAGGGGCTACAAAGTAAATAATTAGGTTAAAATAGAATTTTCCTTTATTCTAATGTCCAATATTAAAAAACAGTGTTCCCTTTCTTTAGTTTTTTCCCTACTTAATTACATAGGAGATCCTACACAAAATGAAGACAACCTAATTCAATCATTAACAATAACATGCGTAACTGAGCTAACATAAATAATGAAACATATCTTATATTATCTTACTTATCACCGCCGTCATTTTGATAATGATTGTTCATGGCTGCATCTGCCAAATTGATTGTTTGGCCAAAAAGTACGCTTGAAAGTATTTAGCTCCTCTTGAACTAATAATAATGTAAAAGAATGTTGAATACTTATGTCATTAACATATAGGTTAACAACTTAAAAATGCTAAACGTTTTATTTTACATATTTGTTCTGTAAATTCGATACGATAGTAATAGGTCCTTCTTATCTTCATTTAGACAATAGCAACATCTTGTTTCGCTAATCCAACAAAGTAGCGGAACAGTAGCAAATTTAGTTACATGTGTTAATATCTTCATAGCTCAAAACCTAACAAATAATAAAATAGTTTCGTAAATCTATTCTAGAAACTTATATCATCCAAGTCACATAGTGATAATATTGGATGAAATAAGAATACTTAAAGACAAACAATGATGAAGATGGTTCTAAAAACACAAAGAAATTAAGAGAACCAACCTATAAGATTTCATGCAATGATAATTTATATTGATTCTCAAAAGCAATTTTTTATAATTAATCCACCAAATAAAAGTAAACAAAACAAAGTTGAATTGATAACCTAATTGAGAATGGATTTATGATCTCTATAGTAATGGCTTTTTAGT
Source organism: Allium cepa (assembly GCA_030765085.1). Lineage (NCBI taxonomy): Eukaryota > Viridiplantae > Streptophyta > Magnoliopsida > Asparagales > Amaryllidaceae > Allium > Allium cepa. The sequence goes on from CM060929.1 coordinate 820,606,174, forward strand.
ATTTGGAGGAGAATAACAAAAATGGAAAAAACAAGAAACAACAAATACTTTTCCACTCTATTCCACTCTCACTTCTTGGCTCTAATTATAATAATCAAATACTTAATGCCTAAATTAATATGTATATGGAAAAAAAATTGATCAACCAATTAGAGAGAAATAAACATAATCAAGCATGCTTGTTAATTAATTACAAAAAATTGAAATTAGCTCATTCCTTCTTTTGTACATTTATTTCATTCTAAACATGATTTTGTATCATTGAAATTTAACACTCCACCTTGATGCAAAATCACATATCTCCAACATACAATCGATCTCCACCTTCAACCAAAACGGCTCTTCAAAGCGAAAAATAAGAAAATGACTCCAACACAAAAGCCAACCATCTTCAGATCAATCATTCATCCCTTCTTCTAAATCACACCAAATCACAAACCGATACCACCGTCTACAAGTGATGCATCATCCACGATTAGATATACTACACCATTTGACCTCAAAAGTGTTTGTAATACCACAAAGTCCTCCATAAAATTTTCATGGATTTTCCAACTTAACATACACTGATGCAATCACAGATAAAAATAAAAGCAATAAAGTAAAGTAGAGAGTTAGATAGATAACACCAAGGGTTTTGTACTGGTTCGGATTTCTCCTACATTAAGTCCCATACGATTGCTTATACAAATTTCTTTTCAATTGCTAATATTTAACCAGACAGAAGGCGAACCTAAATACAATCTTGATTTCGATGCTACAAGACACACCCTCTTAAATTTTCGAGCTCATAGTAGACTCGCTTGGTTTGACCGGGCGATAAGCACACCCACTAGAATCGGTCTACTAAGCATACCCACTTGATTTAAACGAGTTACAAGCACACTCAAGCAAATAAAAATAAAATCGATGGTTCTTCCGAAGATAAATTCTTATATTTTAGATACAATGGATCATATGTCTCTTGGACAACACTTTGACCTTTGAATTGGGACAGGATTTTGTAAAAACATCAAGAAAGTGGTATTAAATCAATATAATAAAGGATGTATTGATTCTATGTGATTTTGAAGAAAACAAAGTTTATTTTCCAACTGAATTTTCGAGATAATAAGAGGAGGGAAGAAAGAAAGTAGTTATCAAAAAATTCATTTGCACTCCTCCTTATATAGTAAATCAAAAGATGTGTCCATTCCTGAAGAGTTATGACGAACAGACGTTTCCTTTCAAAAATTTGAAAAACCAACTGGCGTCATGTATGTCGAAATATCCAAGGCATGTATGTCGATATATGCTTGTGTATTTTGAAAACTATTTTCTTTTAAATTGTTTTGAAAATCCTATACTTCATAAAATATTTTAATATTTTGTAAAACAGTTTGAACATAGTTTATAAACATTTTGATCTTTCAAAAAAATTTATAAAATATTTTTAAATATATTTTGGTTAAAAATATAAGATTAGAAAATTGAAGACAGCGATCAAAGATTGCTATAAAGGACTTTAACAGTACATGTACTATGACTCCATATGCTAAATTATAATCTTGAGATCCTCTTGTCTTGGTCATTAAACTCATGAGTCTTCATGTCTTCTCTTAAGTCTTACTATACAGTCTTCGATTTAACATCTATGTTATAATCTGCACCATATACCATATAACTTGGTAAAACATTAATGTTTATAATTTATATGTTTGTACATGGTTGTATATAGTTATTGTCAGCAAAATCAATAATTGAGGTATTAACAATCTCTCATTTTTTGATGATGACAACCATTAAATATTCCTGTGTACAAAATATATTATAACCCCCTAAGTTAGATAACTTCTCATGAATATATGCTTGTGTATGTTTTACATTTTTCTCCCCCTTTGTCATCAACAAAAATAGATGAAAAATAAAAACCCCTGGAATACTTAGAAACTGTAGAGTCAAGATCAATAATTTTGGACTAAAGTGGAATTATATGCAATATGATATGATGGTTAATGCATTGAGTCTGTAAATAAATAAGATAAGATTTTATTTTTTTCAAACAAACTATTCAATCTAAATACACATATATAAATAAACAAAATACTATCAATCTAAATCAAATCACAACCTTATACTACAAACAATTTAAACATAGACAATCCTGTTATGAAAATAGTTGCCCTTTGCGGAAGCTTTAATCAATGGATCTTTGTCATCCGAATCACAAAGAGATAACCTGGATTGAAAACAAGACGGAATTGAAATCAAAACGCAATAACACAAAATATTCCACCCAACTACCCACTTTATTGATTCACCAAAATTTTATTTACAATTAATAGAACAAAGCTAAAGTAAACAAAATATCATTGATCAATAACCAAATTGAGAAAGGGAGAAAATATTTTTACGACTAAAATTGTTGGAGAAAAAGAATAAAGATGAAGAAGAGAAAATTAGGGAATAGATTTTCCGCCACACTTTTACCCTCTCTTCTAGTCTCTATTTATATAATCAATTACTTAATGACCAAGCTAACATTAAATGGCAAAAAATAATTTGGTTAGCCAATTAGGGAGAGAAATAAACATACTCAAATATGCCTATTAATTAGAGGAAACAAAATCTTCTCTTTCTTTCTTTGGCATATTTATTTCCCTCTATTTACGATTTTGTATCGCCAAAATTTAACACTCCAGCTTGATGCAAAATCACATATCTCCAACATATCAAGCATGCCATATCTGGATCTATCACAAATCCCCATTTCTCAGCCACATTAAATTACAAACCTCAACCACCGTCTGCAAGTGATGCATCTCCCACATGAGGTGCACCACACAAATCCGGTCTCAAAAATGTTTGTAATACCACAAAGATCTCCATCTTGTCTTTGTGGATTTTGCAATTCGACACCCGTCTAGCACTCAATCTGAGCTCATTACCCAATCACTATCGATCCCTTGAGCATCATCAACATGAAGACCCCTGTCTAAAATATGATCCTCAATGCTAGAATAATAAGCAGTAACCACATTAATCTCTCCACCTTGCCGTGGACTAGGTCCTTCAACCGTCACTCGCTTTCCATTCTCGACTACAGAACCAACTAAGATATAAAGGTTTCCTTCTTCCAATACTCCTCTCATCCTCATACGACAACCTTTCTTCATTCTCAAAACTCCAACTTGAGTCTCATAAGTGCAACCAAGGCGATCCAACTGACCGAGAGAAATAATATTATGTGAACAAGTGGGTACATGTCTCACTCCAGAGACTTCTCTAACCATACCATCAAGCATACGAAATCGGATAGATCCAATACCACAAATCGAGAGTTCTTCTCCATTGGGTGTCCTAATTATGCTGACACTCTTCTCATAAGAAGAAAAACAATTCACATCTCTACAAATGTGAAAACTGGCTCTCGAATTCATCTTCCAAGGCTTATTTTCACTAAAGAGGACATCACAAAAAGCATCACTATCAGTACCTTCAGCAAAACCTGCATGTGCATCACTACTCGTATCACCATGCGCAACCTTTTTCTAATCTCTTTTATGAGCACTTGCTGCGTATATGACCTTTCTTATTACAATAATGACAAGTGATAACACCTTTACCATTAGCGTCCTTCTTCTTTCAAATTGTATCTTTCTTCGAGTCCCTTGGCACCACATCCCACTTTAAATTGATTTTATATCTGACCCTTTTCTTCTAAACTCCTCATTTAAAAGACTGCTTCGAACAGTTTCCAAAGAGATAGTTCCATTAGCATTGGAATTACTCAATGAAACAACCAAAGTTTTCCAACTTTCTGAAAGCGAACTCATTAATAAAAGAGCCTATAACTCATCATCAAAATTGATGTTCATATTTGCCAATTGATTTATTACATCTTGAAATTCATTCAAATGCTCTGCAACAGACTTCTCTTCATCTAATCTCAGTTGTACCAAATTTCGAACCAAAAAAGCCTTACTAGTAGCACTCTTTGACTCATACAAAGATACCAATTTGTCCCACAAAGCCTTCATGGATTCACAACTAGCCACATGATGGAAAACTGAATCATCAAGATACTGGTGAATCAAAGCAATCGCCTTCTTATCCATCTTCTTCCATTTTCCCTCATCTACATCAAAGGGCTTCTTTCCATCTCCATCAATCAAATCATAAAGATCATTGAGGTACAGAACATCCTCCATCTTAAGCTTCCAAATACCCCAATTTTTCCCATCCAAGACAACCATCTTTGAAAACAAAATCATATCCGACATCAGTAATTTTTCAAACCAAAATTATTCTAAGCTTTGCGATGATATGTGCTTCGATACCAAACCATTATGAAAATAATAGCGCTTTTTGAAAGCTTTTATCAACAGATCTTTGTCACCCGAATCACAAAGAGATAACTTGGATTGAAACAAGACGGAATTGAAATCAAAACGCAATAACACAAAATATTCCACCCAACCACCCACTTTATTAATTCATCAAAATTTTGTTTACGATTGATAGAACAAATCTAAAGTAAACAAAATACCATTGAGTCAATAACCAAATTGAGAAGGGGAGCAAAGTACTGTATGGCTAAAATTGTTGGAGAAAAGGAACATACATGAAGAAGAGAAAATTAGCAAATAGATTTTCCACCACACTTTTATCCTCTCTTTTAGTCTCTATTTATATAATCAATTGCTTAATGCCCGAGTTAACATTAGATGGCAAACATAATTTGATTAGCCAATTAGAGAGAGAAATAAACATACTCAAATATGTCTATTAATTAGAGGAAACAAAATCTTCTTTTTCTTTCTTTTGAAATTTTTTTTCCCTCTATTTATGATTTTGTATCACCAAAATTTAACAAATCCAAACATGAACGTATGAATTAATGTGTCTAATCTATAATAAAGGACTTATGGATGGGGCAAAAGGGATAATAGATACAAAAATTTCCTTTTTGTTCCACAAGATTTCCATTAGGATCGAAGCAAACTTCTCCTACACATTTGACTCTATCGTCATCTTCCTCCTCCTCTTCTTCCTCTTCTCCCTCTTCATCATTCATGAGTTGTGAATGACTAGATTAATAGTTTCTTCTTCGATTACTATTGGATTGGTTCATCATCCAATAGATGCTTCTTGAGATTTTGAAGGATGCGCCCTTGCTTTTCTTGTCTTTAAGAGGCATATTTGGACGACCCCTACTTTTGAAATCATATTGAGGACATGCTTCAGATCATCTTCTACTTTGATGAATTTGGCCATGGTAGTGGTTTGGAATGGGCCTAGAGTAGAGGTTTCGAAGTTAAAGAAGGCAGTCTCTTCACTTGGTCACTTGGAACTTGAGAAATCCATTATTTTTATTTTATTTGGAATTTACAGGAAGAAGAAGACAGGGAAATGAGAATGATTTTGAAATTTTGTGGCTATATAGTTATATTTTGAATTTTGAATTTCAAAGGGAAAATAATTTTCACAAATCTGCTGTATATGTCGACATATAGATAGATAGTATGTCGACATATGTTGGTTAATTTTAGCATTTTTTTTAATTTATAATTTGTATGTTACTATATTTATACTTCAAAGAAGGAACATATTTCTAATTCTCTTCTAAGTTTAATAAAACATGTTTGAGTTAATGGTTTTGTTAATATGTCGGCTATTCGATTTTCAGTATTTATAAATTCAAGCGAAATGACTCATTTATTTATGTTATCTCTCAAAACATGATGTCCTATATCTTTATGTTTGGTCCTAGCATTATGTGTTGGGTTTTTAGATAGATTTATTACACAAGTGTTATCATGGTATATTGGTGACTGATTAAAATTTGAACCAAAATCTTTTAAAGTTTGTTGTATACAGATAACCTATGAACATGCTAATGCAGTTAAAATATATTCTGCCTATGTTGTAGATAGAGACACTAAATTTTGCTTTTTGCTAAACCAGAAAACAAGAGAGTGTCCTAAAAAGTGATAGGTTCCACTTTTACCTTTTGGGTCCCATTTACATCTGGCATAGTCAGCATAACTATATGAAATTAAATTGAAGGAATCTTCTTTTGGATAAAAGAGTCCATGGTCTAGTGTGTTCTTACATATCTTAGTATTTGTTTTACAAACTTTATGTGAGTTTTCTTAGGTTGAGATTGATATCATGCACAGTGACAAACACTATACATTATATCAAGTCTGCTAACAGTTATATAAAATAAGGAACCTATCATACTTCAATATAGTTTTTGATCTACATCTTTTAAGTTTTCTTTCTTATTTAATTTCTGATTAGTTGTCGTGGGAATTGGCTTACCATTAGTATTTGACATACCAAATTTCTAAACTAGATCCTTATCAAATTTTTCTGGCTTATAAAAAACATGGTTACTTTTTCTTTTGAAATGGTACTTAGATACAACATATTACAAATCACACTTTGTCAATAAATGTTCGAATCGCGCTACACAAGTTTCGAACTTGTGACCCCATGCACCAAAGTCGAAGCACTTAACCGCTGGAACAATGGTGCTTAAAAAATCGTTGCTTGATTGTCATATTTAGTATAAAGACATGAACTAATATTAAATTCTTTTGGCCTCTTGTTCTTGTAACAAGGACCACAATTTCATATATGTGACCAACTTGTTAGAACCTCAATTATTGGATTTTAATGACAACAACTACATAATTATGTCAAAGAATCGCTAAGCTAATTTGCAGGTACATGAGCATCGAAAAGAGATAATCAAATACGTTCAAAATGAAGATATACAGTACAAAAAGTTGAAAGAATGTATATGGAGATACAAGAAGAAATATACACGATAGAGACAAGGCGAAGGTGACAAACAAAGTATTATTAGTCATATAGTGTCGTGTCTAGAGTTTAAAAATGTTAAAATCTTCTCCAAATGGTATACACACATATACATTCATATTTTAAATGAAAAATCAAGTTTTCAAAAATAGTATGGAGCGGGACTCGAACCCGGGTCGCTGGTTCAAAGGAAAGTGCTCTAGCCATTTGAGCTATGGTAATTTTTTGTTTTAGGCTTAATTCAGACGTCTGAAATACTTCATTCAGACGTCTGAAATACTTCATTCAGACGTCTGAATGCTGAAACCTGAATATTGTTTCACAATATTCAGACGTCTGAATGAAAATTTTCAAATGTCTGAATAATGCCATTTTTAGCCTATTTTCTTTCTGGTTTGTGCCCGTGCAAATTCAGAAGTCTGAATTTTTGATTTCAGAAGTCTGAATAATATGACAACGGCTACTTTTATGAAAAGACTTTTCCATTCATGAAGAGTTGCAATTTTTAATCCAACAGATAATCATAACTCTTGATGATAACTCTTCATGAACAATTGCAACTATTTATTATCTATATAAACACATTAGAATCAAGTTTTAAAAACACCAATTCTATTGATTATTATTCTATTCTTGAAATTCTTGATTCTAATACATTTGTGCTTTCAACTTCATTCAAATTCAGTTTCCTACTTCCTTAATCTTCACGCATTCACACATATATCATAAAGGAGAAAGATTATTGGAAGTTTGTACTATCAAAGAGACAAATTCGTGTTATTAAGAACACATTGTGTCACATATATTCTGTATAAGTTGAAGTCCTCTTCGACTGTTGAGGCGAAATCCTGTTCTGCTGCTCAGGTCCCTTGTTCGGCTGTTCAAGGGTTGTATAAACCTATTCCTCCGGGTTAAGTGAGGATTGTTGTTAGTGAAATTCCAAAAAGGAGTCTGGGACTGGACGTAGAACGGGAAGTTCGAATCAATATAAAAATATCTGGTGTCACTTTTATTTATTATTGATACTCTGCTATCTACACATTTCTATTCCATACGATCCTGCTGCAACGTCTTATTTTTCATTTGGTATCGGAGCCTGGTATTCCAGAGATCGTAACAACATCATAGAATAAATGGCTATAAAGAGATCTAGTCAAGGCAATAGGAAGAGGAAGAGAAATAAAGAAGAATCAAACAAGCAAACAAACAAATGCTTTATGGAAAAAGATAACGATGTTAGTGATCTAACTTTTGATGATATGATAGAAATAAATTCAAAAATTTTAGACACTTTAAAAAATCTCAAAAGAAAATATAAGGAAGCTCTAGAAAATCAAAAGAAAGCAGAATTCGAAAGAGATATGCTTAAAGACGAGAAGAAAATATTAGAAGAAGAACTTGAGAAAATTCAAGATTCACTCTCTGACAATTCTCATCTCGCTCAATTAAGTCAAGAAATAGAAGCTCAAAAAGAAAAGAATAATGCTCTAGCTTCTGAGAATCATGAGTTAAAAACTAAAATTAAAATTGTTGAGTTAGATAACACTAGTCTCAAAACTAAGCTTGATGACATTACTAAAAATATTTCCAATTTTAATAAAGGAAGAGAAAATTTATCCAGGATTATTGAAAATTCTCAACCTGCTTCAAATAAGAAGGGATTAGGTTATGTTAAGAATTCAAAAGCTCACAATGATAAAAGCAGTTTAGGCTATAAAAAAGTTAAAAGTAAAAATAGGACTAGATATGCATTCTTATATACTAATTTCAGTGCTAGTACTAGTAACCAAGATAGTTTTAAAACCAGTTATAGTCATAATAGTACTTTGTTTAGAAATGATAGAAATTATTCTTCAAGTACTAAGCCAATGATTAATAATATTAAGATTTGGGTTCCAACTAATATGATTGATCATGATAAACAACTTTATATTAGCAACTATTATAAGAATGTGATTTGTAATGAAAATTATATTTATAAAGGTTCAACCACACCCAAATGGGTATGGTTTCCAAAGACCTAACCCCCCCGGACCCAAACATAGTAAGTGGGTACCGAAAATGATTATTATTTATTGCATGTACTCGGAGAAACAAAAAGAAAGGGATAGATTTTGGAATTTTAAAGAATGATCCATTCGTTTAATAGAATTACGTGATTGCAATGAAATATGGACTTCAGCAAATATGGTAAAATCTATTTTATTTTTCTCCACAATTAATATTGAGTTTATCTCACTATATTTATTATATTCTCTCATTCTTTTTTATAATGACAATGGGGGAAAAATTCATATGCATATTAATTGAAGGAGATATTATACTTAAGGGGAGTGTTATACTTAGGGGGAGCTTTAAACATATTAATATATTTTTTATATAGAACGAATTTTTTTTTAAAATTTGTATAGTTGTCATCATCAAAAAGGGGAGAATGTTAGAACCTTAGTTATTGGATTTTAATGACAACAACTATACAATTATGTCAAAGAATCGCTAAGCTAATTTGCAGGTACATGAGCATCAAAAAGAGATAATCAAATACGTTCAAAATGAAGATATATAGTACAAAACGATGAAAGAATGTATATGGAGATACAAGAAGAGATATACACGATAGAGACAAGGCGAAGGTGACAAACAAAGTATTATTAGTCATATAGTGTCGTGTCTAGAGTTTAAAAATGTTAAAATCTTCTCCAAATGGTATACACACATATACATTCATATTTTAAATGAAAAATCAAGTTTTCAAAATTTGCACGGAGCGGGACTTGAACCCTAGTCGCTCGTTCAGAAGGCAAATGCTCTAGCCATTTGAGCTATGGTAATTTTTTGTTACAGGCTAAATTCAGACGTTTGAAATACTTCATTCAGACGTCTGAATGCTGAAACCTGAATATTGTTTCACAATATTCAGACGTCTGAATGAAAATTTTCAGACGTCTGAATAAGGCCATTTTTAGCCTATTTTCTTTCTGGTTTGAGCCCGTGCAAATTCAAAAGTCCGAATTTTTAATTTTAGAAGTCTGAATAATATGACAATGGCTACTTTTATGAAAAGACATTTCCATTCATGAAGAGTTGCAATATTTAATCCAACAGATAATCATAACTCTTGATGATAACTCTTCATGAACAATTGCAACTATTTATTATCTATATAAACACATTAGAATCAAGTTTTAAAAACACAAATTCTATTGATTATTTTTCTCTTCTTGAAATTCTTGATTCTAATACATTTGTGCTTTCAACTTCATTCAAATTAAGTTTCCTACTTCCTTAATCTTCACGCATTCACACATATATCATAAAGGAGAAAGATTATAGGAAGTTTGTACTATCAAAGAGACAAATTCGTGTTATTAAGAACACATTATGTCACATACATTCTGTATAAGTTGAAGTCCTCTTCGGTGGTTAAGGCGAAATATTGTTCTGCTGCTCAGGTCCCTTGTTCGGCTGTTCAAGGGTTGTATAAACCTGTTCCTCCCGTTTAAGTGAGGATTGTTGTAACGATCCTGAATTTTTGAACAATTTAAATTGAAAATATTTAATTAATTTTAAATATTTGAATGATAATTTAAATTTAATTCCCAGTATAACTGTGAATTTGGCGATTAAATTTTAAAATTTAATCTATAAAAAGTTGAATAAAAATTTAAATTTGACTTTGGAGTTGAAATTGAATATTGAATTTGTATTTTAAATTCAAACTAATGACTTAGGAAAAATAATTTGGATACAAGTATTATTTATGTAAATTTATAAATGGGTGGTTAGTTTTAAATAACATTTTTCTTTTCTTTAAAATAGAAAGGAATAAAATTTTAATCAATACAAGATAAATAAATACACATAGTTAAAATTCAAACAACATATTTATAAAACTTTGTAGAATAGAATGTAACTACATTGGAGAAATTTTAACAACATAATTTGAACAAAACAAAGCAAGGCAATAACAAAACCAATTGGAATTAGTTGAAATTTGTTTGAAATTGATTAAATTGTCTTCGGGCTTTAAAATTTATATTGGGCCATCTTAATTGGTACTGTGAGATGTATCTAAGGCCGATACCACCATCCCTCTACCCATTTTTGATTCAAACCCTAAATCTAACGAGAGAAAAAAATAATGGCGGCCACGATCGTTCGTTCTTCTCGTTGTTTCGCATTGCAAAATTAGGGCTTGCGATCTAATTTGGGGCTTCGATTTTTCTTCGATTGTGCTCATTACTCACCCCGGCTATTTCGATTCGTGATAAGGTTAGTAATTCTCACATTTAATTCATCTCTAAATTGGTATTCTGCAAATTCGATTTCTGTTTGGTGATTTTTGTGATTTTTTTTCAATTGGTGCTTTTATGATTTACTCGGTTGCTTGAATTTTCTGATTTTGATTTCGCTAATGATTTCCCTGGTTTACTTGTTCGAATTTCTGGCAATTGATCTTGTGATTGAGTTCGGTCTTTTTTTTTGAGTATGGGGTTTCATGACTTTGGCCATTACCATTGCTTTGATCGAGTTGTACTCTGTGGATTTGGCCTTACTGCCCACTGTTTGACCTTGTTCAGTTCCTATATTTTTTTTGTTGCTTGAATATACGAGGTTGATTTTTGATTATGGCTTGACTTGTTTGAATCACGGCTTCGGCTCTGATCAGTTTAACTCGTTCAATTTTGAAAAAAAAAGAAGCTTCTCTGTTTTATAACTGTGAGTAATTTTTAAAACTTAAGTAAATTTGGTTGCATGCTAGGTTATTAAAATGAATAAGTATTGTATGTATATACATAAGTGAAATCTGATGTGGTTGTTTATAGTATGTATGCTGTGTATATTCATCTAAACATATGTGAGTATGTCTGGATCAGGAGACATTCCCTGTTCCTGTTAAACTGGTTTTCAAACCCTTAAGAAAACAAGATCTCAACTTCTAGTCCCCCTTAAGCTTTGCTGTTCAAACGGAAATTATTTATAATGGGAAAATCTTTAATTTAAAAATAGTCATAAGAATGATATGTGTCATATATTATCTGAAAATCAAAAAAAAAATGCTGCCTTGAATTTGCTGAGTTGATCTGGTAGCTGTGCATCATTCAGTCTGCCTTTGTTAAATTTCTACATTCCATCTTCAAATATATTGTACTCAATATGTGTTTATGTGTATTGAGTTGTACTGTGCATGTATTGCATCTATTCATATTGGACTGTGCTCATTATAATCAAGGTCATTTGTTGTTGCTGGTAGCATTGCTGCATCACTGTAATTAGTTCATGTAGGTCTGCATTCACTTGCTGCTGTATTGGCTTGATGGTTTTCTTCTTTGGTTGTCTGCACTTTGATATTTTGTAGTTCCATTCATTCTTGTAGCTTGCTGTATTGGGTATGACCATTTTTTTTTGTTACAGTGAAATTCATATAGTAATTCTAGTTAGTATTGTTGCATTGTCCACTTGAGTTGTTTGTGAATTTGGTCGAGTTCATATCCACTGTTGTCATCTAATGCAACATATATATATATATATATACATATATAAGTTGATTCATACTTATGCTGTGCACCATTTATATTTTCCACTGATACTATCAGGTGTACATCACTGATTCATGCTTAACTTGAGTTTTCATTTGATAAATTTGCTGAGATGATTTTTACCTCGCATTGACCTTGCCCTGTACTATTTCAACCTGGTTTGCATCTGTTTGGGTCAGATTTATGCATTGGTCTGCCACCTTTATGCCTTTGATACTGTGCATTTGAACTTGTGTTGTTGATCCAAGTTGCACTGAACACCTCATTTGATCTTCTTGCATTGGCAGTGTCACTGTTTGATATAATTTGCATTTAGTTGTGCAGTTTGCATTTGGGATATTTTGTCATGAGTTCGAGTTCAAGTAACATTAGCTTGACCTCTGTCTTTATTTGTTGTTTTCATTTCCATTTGCATTTAGTGAAACGGTTCCATTGCACTGGCTCGAGTCTTGTGGACTTTGTTATCTTTCACACTGTTAGTTCATGTTGCATCCACTTGAGTCATTAGTGTCGTGTGTGCTGTGGTGCCATATTTTTGGTGCTCTCACCTTCACTCGGCTGTGCTTGCACTGCCCACTTCGTGTCACAGTTGCATACAGTGAGTTCATATTGTTGGTATTGATTTGTGTCAATTAGTTCACTTCCACTTGAACCATTCTATTTTCACTTGAACTCCCGGTTGGTTCATGCCGTGACATTGATTGTCGATTGGCCTATTTTGTTATGTGAGCTGTTGTTTTAATAGCAGTTAGTAATTTGTCAAGCATCAATCATATGCATACTTATATATATGCCCATTGTTGTTTTATTAGTATATGCAGTCTGCACCGGATTCTCCACATCTTCAACAAAGATGTTTTGGGTCATTTTCATTTGAGCATATGTAAGACAGTTTACATACTTAGATTTGTCACGGCTTTGATTGCATCATGTTGCAATAGTTTTGATCTTCTGAAGTTTGCATTCCACATTGAACTAGTCTGAAGTATATTTGCATTACTGCATACTTGTAGTATATGGATCGTCTGCACCTTGTCCTGAAGTGTTTGCTGTGTTCATTTGAGTGTTGTTGGCTTTTCACTTCACTTGTGTATTACCTGAGTCTGCATCCCCAACCAGGTTATTATTTTCTGCTTTGTAGCTCATTTGCATACATTGATCTCTTTTGGTATGTTACTGTCTTGGTCATAATTTCATTTGAGGTACAGTTGAGCATTATATAGTTTCCATATCATGTGAAATTTTGGTCATCTGTTGGTTGGTGTGGCTGTCTGGATTTGCATGTTACTGGTTCATGACTTGTTATTCTCTAGGTACTTGAATATAGCAGTTTGCTTTTGTGTGCTTCATTGTTGAGTTCACTTGAAATCCCTGTATGCATGTCACATGGGTTGCTTTGTGGTACACTGTGCTGCATTTCTGAGTTAGTTACTGTCATCTTCTGCATATTTATATATGTGGCCTTGTACCACTGGACGGCATTTGGATTTGTTTTCGAATTCACTTGAGTTGAATCCAGCTTGTAGCTCGGATTTGACCTTGTGCTGATTTCTATTTTGAACGCTGGAGTGGCGAGGCCGTGCACGCGTGCGTGTACGGCAGCCAATCAGTTTTGATTTTTTTTAAGTAACTTTTCAATTATTTGAATTGATTTGATTTAAATTGAAGATTTTGTTGTTAATTGCCATTTTGGCAATTCTGTTGTTTTCTAAATTATCTTCGTTAATAATTCCTTTATCTATCTGCGTTGATAATTTGAAAACTACTGATTTATTGTTTAACACTGATAAGTGTTATATTTACCGTTATCCGATTTCTTGTTAAAGGGTCGGATAGGTGAATTTATCTGTGACTGTCATCTAATTGCTATTTAATTATTATTGCCTCTAAGCACTAATAACTGAGTTTGAATTAGACTGACCCGTGTATTATTTTCTTTTGAATGTAATACTCGGGTCAGACCAAGTATTTTTACAGCTTGAAGATTTTCAGGCAGCGTAGTTAGAGAGAGGGGGATTACCGCATCACTAAAGTTTTTTTGGAAAAAATTTCTTGTACTTTAAAAAGATATATGTTTGTTCCGTTGTATAAAATGTAATTCATTGTGTAACTCTGATATTTGTATATAAAAGAAAAGTTCATTTATGAGAAATATGATTATTATTTTGTGATTCTGTGACTGATTCTGTTTAAATGTTATAAACTAAATAACAATCCGTCATTTTGAACGTTTCTAGTTGGTTTAATTACCGACTAGAGGAGCGACGGGTCGTTACAAAAGTGGTATCAGAGCTTTGGTTTATACAAAGCTTAGTTTATGGCGTTTAATATGAATAGTTACTAGAATCACTTTAAAGAAAGTGTTTTCAAATCTAAAGAAGTATAAAATTGTTTTCTTTAAAAAAAGTATTTTGAAAATTAGAATCTTTTTCGGAGATTCCCCTCTCTAAATTTAGGTTTGCGATAGTTTCCATTCGGTGAGGTCTCCTTAGATTTGAGTTTCGATTGTTCGGAAACTCGTTATCGAATTGTTGAGATTTACGGAAAGTGAAATATAAGTTAAGTGAATTAATGAATTGGTTTAAATTGGTTTAAATCGAATATTGTGAATATCTCCAAAGTAATAATTGGGAAATAAAATGACATGTTAATTTGGTTATAACCAAGGGGATCATTGAATTATAATTTGAGAATTTGATTTTGAATTCTTTTGAAAAATTGACTTTAAATGATGTGAAGAACGATTTAGTAAATAAATGGATTATAAGTATTTAACTTATAATATGGACTTTCGGTATATAACTGAGTTATATAAATTGAATTGAATTGAATTAATAAAGGAGATTATAAATCGAAGTTTTATAAATAAATGTGGAGATATGAATCTAATGAAACCAAGTCGATGAATGGCTTACCAAAGAACTAGTTGATTATTTTGGAAATGAAAAGCAAATGCAAAAATTCAAATGGGATTTAGATTTCAAATTTGATATTTGTTAATATGAAAATCCATAATAGATTTAATAGATTCAGTGATGAATTTGAATTTGAACGGGCATGGAATTAAGTTAAGTGGAAAACTTAATATTGGAAAATTTGAAGTTGTTTTAAAATGTGTTAAGAATCGAAAGCATAGATTTCAACATTCATTGTTGAAATAGACGTTTTCGAGAGAAATCAAAGGAAATGGTGGACTATAACACTGTTGTTATAGTAAATGGTTTCCAAAAGGAAATGTTTTTATATAGTATTAGGATTTATATATCTATCTTAAATTTGAATCCTTATACTAGTGATTTTTGGGTCGTCGTAACAATGTTTTACGCAACATTCGTTTTGACTCAAGTTAATGTGTTTAAAAGAATGATTTCCTTTAAGATTGAGATATATACTTAATTATGATTTAAGTATATTGAATGTTTTCCAAGTGTTGGAAATAAATGGATTTGTGAATTACTTATTATTAAATAAGTATGGAAATATTTTTCAATATGAAATGAAAGGTTTGAAATTTTATCTTTTAAAGATAAATTGAAAAGTGAATATTTGAATTTGTTTCAAATGGTTAAGTGTGGAAAATTATATATCTTGTAAAGATATTATTTTTGGAAAATATGAACAATTAGTTCAACTTTGAATTTTGAATGGTTGATTTGGATTGTATGTCTAACATTGTGAATTGACGACATAGCAGTTGATCTCTATTAAATATATATCTGTTGGTGGCGGAGAATTTATTCTCTTAGCTTAACACCCTTCTTTGAGCCGTACGAGCTCAGAGGTTATATATCGATAGACATCAATTATGTGTTGAGAATTGACGATGTAACATGAAATCCAAATCGAGTATGAAGTCGATAATAAATTGGATTATGAATGTGAATTGGGTTTGAGATAACCTTAAATTTTCAAATCGACTTAGAGGAAAATTTTAAATGGATAATGAAATGGAAATTTGTGAATCCTCTATTTGTTATGGGTATGAGATATTGAGGTTTTCAGAACGTATATATGAGAATACGATAAATTTGAAAACCATTAGTTTGGAAAGAAATTGTTGTGGAAAACTTATGTAAGTACATGAGTATGATATGTACGAATTGTGAAATGAAATATTATATATGTATGTATGATATTATGTTTTCCAAATTGAGGATATGGAAAAGTACCTTCCATTTAAAATTTGTGAAGGTTGTTGGAACTCGAGATGAGTGTCCATTTGAAAATCGTAGCTACGTTGAATTCCATTAGTTGGATTGACTATTTGATTACCATTAGTTGGATTGGCCATTTGTTTTCCATTAGTTGGATTGGCCATTTGTTTTCCATTAGTTGGAGTGACTAGCGTAATTTGAGGGGCGAGATGCCTACAGTTACAAGCGATTCCACTGGGATAGTGGCGCAACCGCCGTGTAAACTGCAATCTAGATGCCAAAGCGTAATTCGAGGGGCGAGATGCCTACGGTCACGAGCGATTCTACAGGGATAGTAGCGTAACCGCCGTGTGAACCGCGATCTAAGGCGACAACCATGGCGAAATTCAAGAGATGAGAAATCTACAGTTACAAGCGATTCTACTGGGATAGTAGCGTAACCGCCGGGTAAACTGTGATCCATGGGGGAATGTGCTTTCCATATCCATTTTTAAAAAGATTTTTAAAATATTTTCACTGGGAATTGAAGCAAGTATATTTAGTACTTGGAGATTTTTAGACTTGCGCCAGGCCAGCGTATGCCTAATGTCTTTAAGAACGACAATAGACTTGTTAAATTTCGAGTTAGCAATTATTTTCAAACTTTAAATAGCAAATTAATTGTTGAAATTAAAATCTCCATAACCCCAACTTAATAAACTAAGGAAGAGGATCTTTGAAATGTTTTGAAATTCCACAGCTTTGGAAAGGTTATACTATGTAAATTTCTTAAATATAGAATTGCAAATTTAAAATTTGGGTTTTGTAAGTTGAAAACTTTAATAAAAGACTTTTGCGTCTTGATTGTAGAAAATGATGAGAAAATGAGTTAATTAACAAAGCTAATGAGACAAAACAAATAGAATGAATCTTATACTTATTTATTTATTTTTAATAAGTTTCAAACTTAATAAAATTGAGTAGGGTATAAACATCAGTGAAATTTTAACAATCATTTTTCCTTACTTGTAATTTCGGGACGAAATTCTTTTAAGGAGGGGAGATCATAACGATTCTGAATTTTTGAACAATTTAAATTGAAAATATTTAATTAATTTTAAATATTTGAATGATAATTTAAATTTAATTCCCAGTATAACTGTGAATTTGGCGATTATATTTTAAAATTTAATCTATAAAAAGTTGAATAAAAATTTAAATTTGACTTTGGAGTTGAAATTGAATATTGAATTTGTATTTTAAATTCAAACTAATGACTTAGGAAAAATAATTTGGATATAAGTATTATTTATGTAAATTTATAAATGGATGGTTAGTTTTAAATAACATTTTTCTTTTCTTTAAAATAGAAAGGAATAAAATTTTAATCAATACAAGATAAATAAATACACATAGTTAAAATTCAAACAACATATTTATAAAACTTTGTAGAATAGAATGTAACTACATTGGAGAAATTTTAACAACATAATTTGAACAAAACAAAGCAAAGCAATAACAAAACCAATTGGAATTAGTTGAAATTTGTTTGAAATTGATTAAATTGTCTTCGGGCTTTAAAATTTATATTGGGCCATCTTAATTGGTACTGTGAGATGTATCTAAGGCCGATACCACCATCCCTCTACCCATTTTTGATTCAAACCCTAAATCTAACGAGAGAAAAAAATAATGGCGGCCACGATCGTTCGTTCTTCTCGTTATTTCGCATTGCAAAATTAGGGCTTGCGATCCAATTTGGGGCTTCGATTTTTCTTCGATTATGCTCATTACTCACCCCGGCTGTTTCGATTCGTGATAAGGTGAGTAATTCTCACATCTAATTCATCTCTAAATTGGTATTCTGCAAATTCGATTTCTGTTTGGTGATTTTTGTGATTTTTTTTCAATTGGTGCTTTTATGATTTACTCGGTTGCTTGAATTTTCTGATTTTGATTTCGCTGATGATTTCCCTGGTTTACTCTTTCGAATTTCTGGCAATTGAACTTGTGATTGACTTCGGTCTTTTTTTTTTGAGTATGGGGTTTCATGACTTTGGCCATTACCACTGCTTTGATCGAGTTGTACTCTGTGGATTTGGCCTTACTGCCCACTGTTCGACCTTGTTCAGTTCCTATATTTTTTTGTTGCTTGAATATACGAGGTTGATTTTCGATTATGGCTTGACTTGTTTGAATCACGGCTTCGGCTCTGATCAGTTTAACTCGTTCAATTTTGAAAAAAAACAAAAAAGCTTCTCTGTTTTATAACTGTGAGTAATTTTTAAAACTTAAGTAAATTTGGTTGCATGCTAGGTTATTAAAATGAATAAGTATTGTATGTATATACATAAGTGAAATCTGATGTGGTTGTTTATAGTATGTATGCTGTGTATATTCATCTAAACATATGTGAGTATGTCTAGATCAGGAGACATTCCCTGTTCCTGTTAAACTGGTTTTCAAACCCTTCAGAAAACAAGATCTCAACTTCTAGTCCCCCTTAAGCTTTGCTGTTCAAACAGAAATTATTTATAATGGGAAAATCTTTAATTTAAAAATAGTCATAAGAATGATATGTGTCATATATTATCTGAAAATCAAAAAAAAATGCTGTCTTGAATTTGCTGAGTTGATCTGGTAGCTGTGCATCATTCAGTCTGCCTTTGTGAAATTTCTACATTCCATCTTCAAATATATTGTACTCAATATGTGTTTATGTGTATTGAGTTGTACTGTGCATGTATTGTATCTATTCGTATTGGACTGTGCTCATTATAATCAAGGTCATTTGTTGTTGCTGGTAGCATTGCTGCATCACTGTAATTAGTTCATGTAGGTCTGCATTCACTTGCTGCTGTATTGGCTTGATGGTTTTCTTCTTTGGTTGTCTGCACTTTGATATTTTGTAGTTCCATTCATTCTTGTAGCTTGCTGTATTGGGTATGACAATTTTTTTGTTACAGTGAAATTCATATAGTAATTCTAGTTAGTATTGTTGCATTGTCCACTTGAGTTGTTTGTGAATTTGGTCGAGTTCATATCCACTGTTGTCATCTAATGCAGCATATATATATATACATATATAAGTTGATTCATACTTATGCTGTGCACCATTTATATTTTCCACTGATACTATCAGGTGTACATCACTGATTCATGCTTAACTTGAGTTTTCATTTGATAAATTTGCTGAGATGATTTTTACCTCGCATTGACCTTGCCCTGTACTATTTCAACCTGGTTTGCATCTGTTTGGGTCAGATTTATGCATTGGTCTGCCACCTTTATGCCTTTGATACTGTGCATTTGAACTTGTGCTGTTGATCCAAGTTGCACTGAACACCTCATTTGATCTTCTTGCATTGGCAGTGTCACTGTTTGATATAATTTGCATTTAGTTGTGCAGTTTGCATTTGGGATATTTTGTCATAAGTTCGAGTTCAAGTAACATTAGCTTGACCTCTGTCTTTATTTGTTGTTTGCATTTCCAGTTGCATTTAGTGAAACGGTTCCATTGCACTGGCTCGAGTCTTGTGGACTTTGTTATCTTTCACACTGTTAGTTCATGTTGCATCCACTTGAGTCATTGCTGTCGTGTGTGCTGTGGTGCCATATTTTTGGTTCTCTCACCTTCACTCGGCTGTGCTTGCACTGCCCACTTCGTGTCACAGTTGCATACAGTGAGTTCATATTGTTGGTATTGATTTGTGTCAATTAGTTCACTTCCACTTGAACCATTCTATTTTCACTTGAACTCCCGGTTGGTTCATGCCGTGACATTGATTGTCGATTGGCCTATTTTGTTATGTGAGCTGCTGTTTTAATAGCAGTTAGTAATTTGTCAAGCATCAATCATATGCATACTTATATATATGCCCATTGTTGTTTTATTAGTATATGCAGTCTGCACCGGATTCTCCACATCTTCAACAAAGATGTTTTGGGTCATTTTCATTTGAGCATATGTAAGACAGTTTACATACTTAGATTTGTCACGGCTTTGATTGCATCATGTTGCAACAGTTTTGATCTTCTGAAGTTTGCATTCCACATTGAACTAGTCTGAAGTATATTTGCATTACTGCATACTTGTAGTATATGGATCGTCTGCACCTTGTCCTGAAGTGTTTGCTGTGTTCATTTGAGTGTTGTTGGCTTTGCACTTCACTTGTGTATTACCTGAGTCTGCATCCCCAACCAGGTTATTATTTTCTGGTTTGTAGCTCATTTGCATACATTGATCTCTTTTGGTATGTTACTATCTTGGTCATAATTTCATTTGAGGTACAGTTGAGCATTATATAGTTGCCATATCATGTGAAATTTTGGTCATCTGTTGGTTGGTGTGGCTGTCTGGATTTGCATGTTACTGGTTCATGACTTGTTATTCTCTAGGTACTTGAATATAGCAGTTTGCTTTTGTGTGCTTCATTGTTGAGTTCACTTGAAATCCTTGTATGCATGTCACATGGGTTGCTTTGTGGTACACTGTGCTGCATTTCTGAGTTAGTTACTGTCATCTTCTGCATATTTATGTATGTGGCCTTGTACCACTGGACGGCATTTGGATTTGTTTTCGAATTCACTTGAGTTGAATCCAGCTTGTAGCCCGGATTTGACCTTGTGCTGATTTCTGTTTTGAACGCTGGAGTGGCGAGGCCGTGCACGCGTGCGTGTACGGCAGCCAATCAGTTTTGAATTTTTTTAAGTAACTTTTCAATTATTTGAATTGATTTGATTTAAATTGAAGATTTTGTTGTTAATTGCCATTTTGGCAATTCTGTTGTTTTCTAAATTATCTTCGTTAATAATTCCTTCATCTATCTGCGTTGATAATTTGAAAACTACTGATTTATTGTTTAACACTGATAAGTATTATATTTACCGTTATCCGATTTCTTGTTATAGGGTCAGAAATGTGAATTTATCTGTGACTGTCATCTAATTGCTATTTAATTATTATTGCCTCTATGCACTAATAACTGAGTTTGAATTAGACTGACCCGTGTATTATTTTCTTTTGAATGTAATACTCGGGTCAGACCGAGTATTTTTACAGCTTGAAGATTTTCAGGCAGCGTAGTTAGAGAGAGGGGGATTACCGCATCACTAAAGTTTTTCTGGAAAAAATTTCTTGTACTTTAAAAAGATATATGTTTGTTCCGCTGTATAAAATGCAATTCATTGTGTAACTCTGATATTTGTATATAAAAGAAAAGTTCATTTATGAGAAATATGATTATTATTCTGTGATTCTGTGACTGATTCTGTTTAAATGTTATAAACTAAATAACAATCCGTCATTTTGAACGTTTCTAGTTGGTTTAATTACCGACTAGAGGCAGTCAGAGCGGCGGGTCGTTACAATTGTTGTTAGTGAAATTTCAAAAAGGAGTCTGGGACTGGACGTAGAACGGGAAGTTCGAACCAGTATAAAAATCTCTGGTGTCACTTTTATTTATTATTGATACTCTGCTATCTACACATTTCTATTCCATATGATCCTACTGCAACGTCTTATTTTTCACAACTTTGATGTAATTTCAACAAAGAAAAGATTGAACATACATTCTTCGCAAGATGAAGACCAATTTTAACAACTTGCTTCTTAAATGTTTATATATATGTTTATCGTAGTATTACATGCACTTATCATCAACTGACAGAACATAAAACATTGAAATAAATTAATATTGCTAATATTATTCTATGGATGATAACAAAAAATAATATTAACTAATTACTTTTAAAAGGAAAGAAGTTTGTAGGATATGCTTGATAATTTTGTGCATATGCAAAGAGCTCGGCTAAGAAACCAAAAATTCATTAGTAGAAAGCTATGCATCCGTTCACATTTCATATTACCCATTTTTTATTTTGTCTCACTTATATGCCTACTTTATACTATCAAATTTTAAAAAATTATCCAACTGAATCGATGTTGAACTGTTGATCAGCATGTAATCGACCAAATACATTGACTTTCATCATTATATCTATTAATAACATAAATAATGATTTTTACGACAATAATCATATAAATATAGGTACTGGTATTTTTCAAGTTGTATAGCATATTTTGTAGGATATTGCATGAGTTTATACAAGTACAAGATAAATAAGTTTGACAACTGATCGGTATAGATTCTAGAGATCAAAATTTAAAGATGATCAAGACAATTAAAGAGTCATAAGTTTGAAGACAAAGACGTGAAGAGTGCAAGACTATAGATAATATTTTATAGACATTAGATAAATTTTATAAAGTATTGGAATGAGAACTTTCCTTCCTTTGAGTACTCTCTCACTAAAGTATATTATTTTATTTTCAAAATGTATTTCTACAAATATTTTCTAAAAATTTATATATTTAAAAACTATTTTTAAATGAATATACAAAATATCAAAAATTTATAACACTTTAAATATGTTATTATTTTTCTCAAAATACATGGGTATGTCGATTACCATTCCAATATTTGTCGACATATAAACCACTGAAGAGTTATTTTTTAAATTTTGAATGGTTGTAACTTTTGGCTCCATCTTTGGTGAATAAACATGTCCCCTCAAACACTATATAAAGGGAATTGGAAAATGAATTTCAATAACCACGTTCTCTCTATTCTTCCTACTTCATATTGCCATGATATATTTGATAAAATCCACTTTCTATACTCTTCAAATTCACTTAAGTTCGGCCTCTATTTCATTATATTCATTCTCTATAATATGCTAGATGTTTTGCAAGTATTCTCTCATCAATTCAAAGATCAAAGTGCAATAAAAGGGCTACATGATATTCTATATATAAAGACTATTTGTATTTATACTCAATAACTCTTTACGACTATTTTGTGTGGGTGTGGGTGTTGCCGATTCAAATCCAGTGGGTGTGCTCGTTACCCGTTCAAATTAAGTCGATGTACTTATTGCTTCTTCAAATCAATTGGGTGCATTTGTTTCCCGCTTAAATCAAGTGGGTGATCTTATTGCCTGGTTAAATCAAGAGAGTCTCCATTAGCTCGAAAAGTCAGAAGGGTGTATCTTGTTGCCTTGAAATCAAGATTGTATTCTGGTTTGCTTGTTACCGGATTGAAGTGGATATTTGAAAAAAATTACATAGGGATTATGTACAGGAGGGGATGTAGAATTGGTCAATCCAAACCAATACAAAACTCCTGCTATCATCTCTCTTACTTTTACTTTATTTTTACTACATTTATATATATCTACAACTGCATGTTAATATATATACATATATCTGTGTTAATTATCTGTATTTTGATATAAATCTTGAAACTATTTAGAAAATTCTATAAAAGTTATAAAACACTATTCGCACCTCTTTTAGTGTTATAGTAGCCTTAAAATCCGTTCACACTAGTATAATTTATACTACACCATTTTCCAGATTTGGTATTAGATCATTAGTTTTTCAGAAAACTCGTTATTTGATTTTTGAAAATTATAAATAGCTCGTAACATTAGTAGTACACTTTTTAATACTTTTGTAGAAGGACAATCAACTGCTAAACCTCTACTATTTAACGATAGTAATTACTCTTACTGGTCTTGTAGGATGAAAATTTATTTACAATCCAATGGCATAGATATTTGGAACATTACACAAAGTGAATACTCTAAACTCCAAATTTAATATTAAAAATATACACTAGACCAAAAGACATAAGCACTCGATAACTCAAAGGCCATGAATATTTTATTTTGCTCCTTAGATAAAAGTGAATTTAAATGAATTTTTATTTTTAAGTCTGCCTATGAAATTTTGAGAACATTACAAGTCACACATTAGGGCACTAGTAAAGTGAAATAAAATAAGATCTCCATACTTACCAACCAATTTCAACTTTTTAAAATGAAACCAAATGAGTCCATTTCTAACGTGTATTCTAGATTTCGAGATATAGTTCATTCATCAGTATCATTAAGGAAAATTTTCTCCAAAGAGGATCAAGTTAGAAAAATATTTAATTCATTCTCTTCAGAATGAGATCAAAGACATTAGCAATCGAGAAAGCCAATGATATTAGTTTATTATAAATTAAGAATTAATTGGTAATCTATTGTCCTGTAAAGCACAGGTGTAGGGTAGAAAGGAAAGTAAGATGATCAAAAAGAAATCAATTGCATTCAACTCAACAATTGACGATCAACATTCAAACGACGATGAAAGTGATGAGAAGATTGCTCCTATAACTCAAAATTTTAGAAAATTTCTGAAATATAGAAAGATGTGCAATTATTGCAAAAATGAAAACAAAAATTCCAAAAACGAGAATGTTTTTAAGTGTTACGATTATGGTGAATCTGACCGTCTACAAAGAGTCTGCTGCAACAAAATAAAAAAGTATTCACCAAATAAAAAGAGAAAAGGGCTTACAATGCAACCTTGGACAATTCTGATACTACATTTAGTAACAACGTGTTAAACATTTAAAATGTAAATATGTGTTTCATGGCAATGGAAGATTAAAAGGGTCAAACGAAGTAAACAAAAAAATAGGTACTTTCATATTTTATTCTTTAAAAAAATCAAATTTTTTGATTTTTTTAGTCATTTAATATATGAGCAAATATAATAATAAGAATAAGTATATACATAATTATATGAATATATCTCTTTATTTTACGAACATTGAAATTTTTGCATATATGTCAACATATGCCACCTAGGTATGTTGGCATATCAGATATAATTTGAAGAATCTTTTCAAATTTGGAGCTTTTGAAAATCCCTCTCTTTTTCATTATGTTATCCCTATAATTTTCAAAGTATATAAACCGAGAAATCAATGATGAGACTAAGCGCTTGAGTCAAAGTTCAAAGCTCCAGACGATAAGATAACATTGATGATGAATGCTGACCTCAAAGTCCTCATCAGCATCAAAGACCATAAGATCATGTTGAAGAAACAACACCGCTTCTTAACTATTGTCGGTATTCTTCTATGTCGCACATCATCTGTGATGTCAACGTCATCACCCAAACATCATAAGTCATCACTAAATGTCAATATAGCCTATGGCGCACTTCACTGATGCTGAATCTCATCAATGTTGCTATTCGTATATTGAAGCCAACTCATCGTCAAAAACCTCAGAGTTAGTCAATAAAATTGGTACCACACTTCACATACTTCGAAGACACTGCTCTAGGATGGTGACAAGGGTCATCGCCGCCAAAAGAATACAAAGTAGCACTGCTCTTCATCATAACCAACGCTGCACTTTGTCTTACATTTAACATGCTTCATCAACATTGGGAGAATGCCACTATTCAGCTGAATTGCTGCTACTCAACTGTTGTCTCCATAAGTCACCAAAGTCATCGACTTTGATGCAATATCAGACGAAAATGTTCATTCGGGACAACATTCAGTGACGACGAGACTCATGATACCCGAAGCAACATTAGATAAAGCTATGTTTGATTAATGTTGATGATGTCGTAGATCATCAGCTACAGAATATCAACATCGAAGGTCATCAGTGTTGCCGCAATTATACGTCCACGTCCTTCTTCAGTATCAGATGATGCCGCTAACCATCAATCAGGAAGATTTAGACATGGAGTTGTCGTCATCGATAGATATTTCTATATTAATCGGTGTACCTAAAAGGGTTGTCAAAGCTGATAAAGTATCAGCCTCAATGTTTAACGACGCTACTAATGTCGAAGCCGATAATGTATCAACCTTGATGTTCGACGATGCCAGTAATGTCGAAGCCAGTAATGTATCAGTCTTAATGTTCGAAAACTGCTAATGTCGAAGCCGATAAAGTATCAACCTCGATGTTCGATGATGCTACTAATGTCAAAACAAATAAAGTGTCAGCTTCGATATTCGACGATGATGCTAATGTTGAAGTGAATGGATGTTGAAGCCTGCCACTTGCAGAACCCTATAAATATTGACCTAAGGGCTTTGTGAAAAAGGCCGAAATCTTCTCTCCTCGTCTCTTACCAATTTTCAAATTTGTAAATCCTAAATCAATTTGGAGATTTTGCCAATTGTAATACCTGAGTCTTGCACATATAAGGAATTGGAAATCGAACAATTGCATTGTAACAACTCAAGATTTTCGACCCTCAAAAATTGACACTAATATGTCCACTGTATTTCGCACCAAGCAGTCGAATGCCCAAAAACCCAATTTTTAGAGGAAAAGAAAGAAGAAAGAAGGAAGAAGAAAGAGGGAGGAAAAAACAACATAGAATCTCAAAGTGAGACGAATAATCTATAATATATAATGAATCTTTACACAAAGAAGAAATACAATATACATATATCAATCAGAGTATCTATTTCAGCCTGGACAGTTATAAAAACATGTCCTTACAATTGCTGATAAATACAATAATGAATTCAGCGGAAAATAACAATCTACGCGAATATGTCTGTGGGTCTCCAGCTCGTCTTTTAAAGCTTCAAAGCATCTAAACTAAATATATAATATTCTCGGTCTGACCCCGAGCATTATAATAAAATAATGTCCGAGTCAGTCTGGTAGACGAGCGTGAGATAAACATACCTTAGTTGAATTTTAAAGTTATAAAAACATTTTGAAAATAAAGGTATCTCATAAAACCACGCCGCATATAAACACGAACGGGTTTTTACCTTATGATAACCAAACCATTTCATATGAATTTTATGATATTATAACAGTGTCTAAGATATAAATACTTAGTAATCATAGCCGAAATTGTTACATTAATTAAATTCCAGCGTAATAGGTATACAACTAAAAATATAAAGGCTCGCATTGGAAAATGGATTCCATACACTGACTGGGCTACTAGGGTACCGCCCATCACGGTGCATCTCTAGATAATATAACACCGAGGTCGAACCTATCGACCCTTGCAAACGCAATACCGGCCTACCCTTTACTAGATAGTATGAAACATGATCGCCCCTCCGTTTATAGGCCTTGAAGCATACAAATGAGAGATAATATCGACTCTAGATAACGATGATCATACCTTACTTAGGAGCGACCAACTTAGCCCTGATGCATCTCTCATGTTTTAATCATTCCCAGTTGATAGCACTTAAGGCTATGTTTTACCATTTATATAGCTCTTCCTACTTAGTAACACCGCCCTCCATGCAACAATGCAATGCTACCATTTATCCATACAAGTTTTTCTTGGGACTGAATGAAACACTTGAGAGCTCCGTCTTCAAATTCCATCATCTTCAAGATGTCTTCACTTCAAAATGCTTAAGTTGGATCGTAGTGGTTTTCTTATAACATATCCGATTGCGTCTCTTCGAAACAACATTCGATAATTTTCAGTAAACTCAACCCCTACACATTAGGAATAATACAGTCGAAAATAAGAGCGCAAATCACCTCCTAATCATTAGTAAACGGCCTTAGGAGAACGAAACGAGATTTATACGCACAATACAGAATTATCGGAGATGACCGTTCCAACTAAATCACGTGTTTCCCCTAGATATTTCCATACTTACGTTGTGGGTCCAAATTCTATAGTCAGTTATTAAATTATCAAATAAACAAAACATTCAAATCAGGAATTTAATTCAAAGGTAAAAACCAACATTGGTAAAGCACACAAGAATCCACTAGCCTCTTTAATTAATCTTTTCATTAATGAAAATCACTTTGTAATATTTGTATATAAATACCTTTACAAAGATATACTCACAAATTCCTATATTTTCAGTACTTAGAAAAAAATATCTATATACTTATCTTAACGCTGTAAGTATATTCATAAAAAATGAGAAAGATTTTCCTCTTTATACAATTCAAAAATCATTTATAAATCCCTTGTAAGTCTCAAAATCCATTTATAAAACTATTTTATAAAACTCTAGAACTGTTTAAAGAACTCTATATAGAAACTCCTTATAAACCCAACCCCCATTTCCAATTATAAACTCTTTTATACATTTCAAAAACTTTATAAACTCTTTATAAATCCATGAAATTGTTTATAAACTCTTCTTATAAATTTTTAAAGCCATTTCTAAAATTCGTTTATAAATATCTAATCATTTACAAACTCAATTTATACACCATACACAATTTCTCTTTAAAGCTCAAAACATTTTTGATTTCCTTTTTACCAAATTCCAAAACTATTTATAAACTTCCCTTTATATATTGTAAACATTTCTCCATTAAGCCTCCAGAATCTTTTATAAAATTCTTCTTATAAACCCAAATCTATCGATAAAACTCTATTTATAAATACCGAAACATTTATAAATAAATAACGATCACTTACTTCAAAACCATTATCATATGATAATATTGAGGAATAATAAACATTTTAAATAAATAACTATTATTACTTCAAAACATCTTAAAATAAAAATAAATAGTTTCAAACATTTATTAAATAAACAATAATAATTAATTTTTACCATTATCATAAATAGTAATAAATTATTTTGAAAACGTTATTAACAAATCATTATTATTAATTTCAACCCTTATTAATTAGTTGAATAACTAACTTTTCAAAATAGAAAAATATTGATAAATATCTTTAAAACTACATTAAATATAAATAAATAACTTTAAACAATATTAACAATAAATAAATAACTTTAAAATAATATTAAATATAAATAAATAACTTTAAACAATAGGTAAATAGGTTGGAATAAAATAGAAATTTAAATCCTTTAAAACAAAATATTTTTGAAACCTAATTTCGGATTTTAAAATCATTTCCTGTCTCAAAAACCCATTTCTAATGGCAAATTATAGTACTTTAGGATACTAATTTGAGACCAATAGCTAACAATGCTTAACCAATATCGATATTGATCTATTTTTTATCACTACTAGGTTTTCAGTTTTTGAACATAAATAATGTCATAACCAGTAGTGTCCATAAGTCAGGTTTCAAAAACAATACTTCATATAATAAGAATTTTATTAGAAATAAATCAACAATAGCGAGGAATCATGTTGGATCACTCCATCCTATTCCCTACATCATAAACAATATATAATTATATAATATGGGTCATCCGCTAATAGACGGGTATATGTAAAGGGTCATCTGCTCCAAGGGCGGGAGTAAATCCAAACCAACTGATAAAACGGTAAATCTTCCAAACATCTAATCAATAATTTTTAATAACTATATAACATTTCTAGTTAACCAAAAGGTGAGTTTAATTCATTGTAATTTCCGTTGTTGCGTAGGTGTTTCGGTTTGGAACTAAAATCGAATGACGTCCTATTTTTGCTTAATTTTTGATATTCTCCAAATTTGTCAAAATTAGTTCCATTGCGAAGCTAATGTCCATACGATTGCAACGAAATAGACAGCGTCCGAATCTGAATTCATATGCAAAAGATATTGAATTTATTAGTTATCGATTATTTTATATTCATTAATAACTTAATTTACTATTTATTTGTAACACTACCCCTACAACTTCTTCTTCAATTCACTAAATCATGTACATGTATCACACTCCACCCATTTCCAACCGCACACACATGCTGCCTCGCAACCCACATTCGGCAAAATGCTCCACCGACCTCACCGATCAACTCCCCTGCTCCTTGTCACATTCGTCCCTATAATATGCCACCCGAGCCATCCTCAAGAATTGCGACATCCCTTCCCCTCACATCATGTCCATATAGGTCGCGATGACCATTTCAGCACCAAGTTTCACAAAAACTTCATCCAAGGTGCTATTTGACATGCCAAAACCAATTCTAAGCTCCAAATTACAAATCGTCGCCTAATTTAAATGGAAACCTCAACCCTAGCTCACTTCCTCAACCTCGACCTCCACCTAGAACGCGATGCACTCATCCAAAAGCATGTTCGAATGAAGTTCTCATTAAATCGAGATTTTTAAAGCTTGTTTCGCGATTTTTAGTTTAGTATTTTACTCTATAAAAATTTTATGAAGTGGGAAAAATTCTCAACAGAGGGAAATAAAAGTGAAGAGAAAAAAGTTGCATTTTAAAAAACCGAGGGGTATGGTTTGAACGTGGATATGCATAGTGTTTGAATGATAGAGTATAGGCTGAAGTTATGGGTATAAAATAGTTGTGCGTTATTTTAATTAAAAAAATCTAGCTTTAAACGTCCGAAAATCTCGAACTCCAAACTAGGCGTGTCGCCTGGCATTCTATATGTAGTACCTCTATTTCGAGCATAATTGAATTAGTCCTGAGGCCTAATTCGATCATATATAGAAGATAGCTTTTCAAACCTAGTTATTATATAAATTTCTGAAATTAATTTATAATCATGTCAAACTCATACGACGACCTGATACGTCCGATCGCCACAAAATTCGTTAACTTACAATAATTCACCATTACGGATCTAATGAAACCGGTTTCGTCGAAATCCGATACAGTGCTCCGAAAGTCTATTTTCACAAGTTAATTACACGAGTTATTAGTAAAAACAGTTTAATCACAGTTAATTCAAGTTCAAAAGTTTACTATCTTCATTCCTACTTAAACAGAATTAAATCAACTTTCAAAATCATTTTTATTCACATTAAATTCAGGATTTAGCTATTTAAACAATTCCAAATATTAAATTCAAGAAATTAATTATCAAATAAATCGCTATATTTGATATTCATGTTATTTAACTTATAAAATTAACTTTTCGATATTTATTAAATATTCTAAATTCAAATAATTAAAATTCTGGGTCGTTACATTCTTCCCCTTTGAAACAATTTCATCCCCAAAATTTCCAAGGTAAGAAAAATGCTTCCAACCCATTAACTTTTCAAAATCAATTAGTTGAAATAGATTACCAAATTTTTTTAAGCCTTTAACTTTCAAAAATCAATCTATTGAAACTTTTTTATCGCATTTTCTAAGTCTTTATATTCATCCATAGATTCCAACTAATATCATTCCAAGTTATAACATAAACATCCGATTTTAGTTATATAAAATTTCCTAAAATTTTCAAAAAAATTCTAGCGCCTTAATTTTTCAAAAAGTTTAGCAAGCGTCTTCTTTGCACGGCTAGAATAGAAAAACTACAAATTGTCTCTACTGACCCAACCAACCAAAAAGAAACAAAATCCAAGCAGCTGACCATAATATCATTAAATCAAACAACAATTTAAGCATGTACTTCTTAGCCGAGGAACCAAAATTTTACTTATGAAATCAAAGGCATCAAACTAGCTTTTGCTTCTATATACCTGCATCTTATTTACCAATGATATCCAATCATATAGTTCATAATCATATTATATTGTATTTTCAATTATCAGCATTTACTTTGCTAAAGCCCATATGATGTAAATCTCATCCATACACAATATCAAATCTGATCACACGCTTGATCACATAGTTTCACTTTCGGACTAGTATCATTCACACGACCACTCCAGTGCGGACTCAAATTCGGTTCCTTCAGTAAAAACAACCATTTTCCTTGCATAGCCATATACTATGATAGAGAATTCCAGAATCGATCAAGAATCCATATCCAGTGTTCGCCGTCGAGAATTGAGTGAAAAATTCTAACTTGGACCAATGTAAATCACCTCGAAATCATGTACTCGAATTTGGATCAAATAGTTATGTGAATAATATATGTATAACTTACATATTTATTTCAACTGGTTTCTGATTATTCAGATTATTTTATTTACATTCATTTATTCATAATCATTATTCACATTACTTTATTCACATTCATTCATTACTTAGTATATTTCTTTCAATGCTAATGTCACTTAAGAACCAATCCATAAAACCATTACTTAAGTTTATATTCAATTTTATCGAACAACCTTCCAAACCATATTTAGTTCACTAATTCATATCATTAGTTCATTTCATTTAATTCATTTCAAATCGAACAATTTCATTTGACTCATTTCATTAATTCACTCCATTTAACCTTTTTTGAGTCAAAATTCTTCTCAAAATTCATTTTGTTTAACTTAAGTTCAAATTATTTCAATTTTCTTTTCTTAACATTTATATTCAACAAATTTAAAAAATTGTTTTAACTAACTAATTCTTAAAATTTATAAGTTATAAAAACCAATTTCTTATCGTTTCAAACAAAATACTTAGATAAAATATTTCAAAATTTGAACACTATTATATTTCAACTCTGTTTTGAAATAATACATAATATAATATATATCTATTTATATTTCTATCAATACTTTTGAATTTTTAATCAAACTAGTTCTACCAAAACAAACTCCAATGATAGCAGTTTCTCTCTTGGAAAGCCGAAAATGAACGTTGATGATGCTGCAGTCATCATCGAAATTATTTTCCAAAGACCGAATTGAGTTTAGTGCTTCTATTTATTTTAAATTCCATTTTTTAAATATTTCTAGTCAAAAGATTTTCAAAATAATATCATTATTATTTCATCAAAACTTTAAAAAAAAATCAAAAATCATGGGATTTTAAATTCTCAAATTCTCAACTTTTAAATCCTTTTTATTTATCAATTATATTTATAAATTTTCCTTGTATATAATTTCACTTTTGGTCATATAAAACCATTTCTTAATTGTTTATCTTTATTTACACTATAATAATAACAACTTTTATTATAACACCAATAGCAAACAACAAATGATAATAATCAAATATTATCATTCAGTGACAACCAAACACACCATATATACTACAATAATTTCTAAAAATTTATTCCTTAAGGTAAAATTATTTCATTTACCCAAGTTCTAAAATATTATTATGTTGAATTTCCCTGTTCAAATGTTTAGAGATCCCTATCAATAACGTTAATTACTCGTATTGACCAGAATCCATAAGCCACTGAACAAATCAATCAATACAATATAAAACATTTTTATATCACTAATAAATACACGCTCATATAAGTACACAATCAAACTAATTCTAGGTGTTACTGATCCTATCACTAATGAATTTTTCCACCAAAGCTAAGGTTCTCGCTTAATCTCGCGCTCTGATACTAAGTATAACAACTCGGGATTTTCATGCCTCGAAAATTGACACTAATATGTCCACTGTATTTCATGTCGGGCAAACTAATGCCGAAAATCCCGATTGCTAGAGGAAAAGAAAGAAGAAGGAAGGAAGAAGAAAGAAGAGAGAAAGAAAACAAACAACACAGAATCTCACAGCTGAACGAATAATCTATAATGTACAATAAATCTTTACACAAGGAAGAAATGTAATATACATACATCAATCAGAGAATACTAACCTATGTTAGCCCAAACAGTTATAACAACCTATCCCTACAATTGCTGATAAATACAACAATAAATGTAGCGAAAAATAACCATCTACGTGAATACGTCTCTGAGCCTCCAGGTCGTCTCCTAAAGCTCCAAAGCATCCATACTAAACTGTAATATGCTCGGTCTGACCCAGCATTATAATAAAATAACGCCCGAGTCAGTCTGGTAAACCAGCGTGAGATAAACACACCTCAACTGAATTTTAAGGTTATAAAAACTTTTAGAATATAAAGGTATCTTGTATGACCATGCCGCACGTAAACGCGGATGAGTTTTTACCTTATGATAACCAAACCATTTCATATGAATTTTTTGATATTATAATAGTGTCTAGGATACGAATACATATTAATCATAGCCGAAATTATTACATTTATTGAATTCCAGCATAATAGGTATACAACAAAAACTGTAAAGGCTCGTA
The DNA here is from genome assembly GCA_030765085.1 of Allium cepa. Classification (NCBI taxonomy): domain Eukaryota; kingdom Viridiplantae; phylum Streptophyta; class Magnoliopsida; order Asparagales; family Amaryllidaceae; genus Allium; species Allium cepa. The sequence continues at coordinate 820,640,360 of CM060929.1, forward strand.
TTGGAGAATGGATTCCATACAATGACTGGGGTACTGGGGTGCCGTCCGTCACGGTGCATCTCCAGATAAGATAACACCTAGGTTGAACCTATCGACCCCTGCCAACATAGAACCATCCTACCCTTTACTGGATAGCATAGAATATGATCACCCCTCTGTTCATGGGCCCTGTAGCATACAAATGAGAAATATCAACTCTAGATAGGGATAATCATACCCTACTTAGGAGTGACCCACTTAGCCCTGCTCCATCATCCCTGTTTTAGTCATTTTCAATTGATGAGGTTTGAAGCTATGTTTTACTTTTATATAAAACTTTCCACTTGGAATGCTCACACCGTCCTTCAGGCAACAATGCAATGCCAGCATTTATCCATACAAGTTCATTTTGAGACTAAACGAAATGCTTGAGAGCACTGTCTTCAAATTCCATCATCTTCAAGTTGTCTTCACTTCGAAATGCTAACATTGGATTGAAGTGGTTTTTGGATAACATATCTGATCCCAGTCTCTTCGAAACAACCTTCGATAATTTTCAGTAAACTCAACCGCAGTTTTTTAGGAAGTAAACAATAAAAAAAACGGATATCACCTCCTAACCGTTAGTGGAAGGATTTCCTTATCATTTTTCCTAGGAAAAAAACAAGATTTATATGAACAGTACAACATTATCGAAGATAATCGTGCCATATAACTAAGTGTTCCCCTAGTTATTTACCAAGTTACGTTCTGGGTCCAAATTCGATAGTCCATTATTCAGCTATTGAATAAACAAAACATTCAAATCAGGAATTTATTTCAAAGGGAAAAACCAACACTGGTTAAGCACACAAGAAATCACTGGCCTCTTTAATTAATCTTTTCATTAATTAAAACCACTTTGTAATACTTGTATATAAATACCTTATAGACATATACCCACAAATCCCTATATTTTCAGTACTTAGAAAGAAAAAAAATCCATATCCTTACTTTAACGCTATAAGTATATTCACAAAAACTGAGAATCCTTCTATACAATTCAAAAATCATTTATAAATCCCTTCTAAATCAAAAAACCATTTATAAAACTATCATATAAATCTCTGAAACCGTTTATAAAACTCTATATAGAAACCCTTTATAAAACCCAACCCCCATTTCCAATAATAAACTCTTTTATACATTTCAAAACATTTATAAACTCTTTATAAATCCATAAAACTATTATAAAATCTTCTCATAAATTTATAAACCCATTTCTAATATTCGTTTATAAATATCTAATTGTTTTACAAAAATCTCTTTATATATCATAAACAATTTCACTTTAAATCTCCAAAACATTTTTCATTTCCTTTTTACCAATTCTAAAACCGTTCGTAAACTTTCTTCTATATATTGTAAATATTTGTAACGACCCAAAATTTTAGTGGTTTGAAATTAGGATATTTAATTAATTTTAAATATTGAAAAGTTAATTATATAGATTAAATAACTTGAATTTCAAAATATAGTGATTTATTTGATAATTTAATTGTTGAATTAAATAATTGAAATCGTTTAAATAATTGAAATCTTGGATGTTTATTTGGATAAAAATAGTTTAAAGGCTTATTTAATTTCTACTAATAAGAAGGAAGATAATAAAAATTTTAAATTGGATTTATAAGTGATTTACTCAATTTTAAAATAATACGTTTAACTTAACATATAAAAATAGCCTTCCGAGGCACAGTCTCGGATTTTGATGAAACTAGTATCAATGGTCTGTAATAATGAATTCTAATTTACAGTCAAATTCCGTAGGGATCAGATGCACCGTTTGGTCTTACGGGATAGAAACACGTTGAAATTAATATCGAAAATTTAATAATATAATTGCGTCCAAAAAGCTATCTTCTCCATACGATCGAATTAGATCTTGAAGCAAGTTCCATTGTGTTCGGAATAAGGGTATTACATAAGGAACGCTGCCGACACGGACTAGATATTTTGGAATTTTAAATAATATATTCCCATTGGATTTAACTACTGCCGTTGTTTCCCACACATCACAGTCACCCTACCCTGAGCATTCAGCAACCCTACCTCTACGATATCTCCCATCACTCCTACCCTTATTTAAATGCAGCGAACAGGAAGAAAAACGGGGAAGGATTTCAAAAATTAAAATCTAAGATTCTACCCAATATAAAATTTTGAAATAAGCTTTAAAATATTTAAATCGAGGAGGGCTTCCTTTTCATATGCACATTATCAGGTGCGATGCTAGTACTTCATTCGATAGTGGAAAGCTTGGAAGTTATAGTTTGGATTTTCCATTGATTTGAGCTTCGATCATCAGATTGGATGGCGTATTCGTGTTCGGGGTAGAAAAAGGCAGTTGGCCGCAAGAGCTTGGGGTGTGCGGCAACAAACAATGTTGTGTGAATAGTATACCCCACTGTGTACGACATCATGTCGCATCAACTATTACTTGACTGAGCTTGGCGATGTTGGGTAGGTTAGAAGCTCGCGCGATTTGATGAAGAATGGTGGTGGTCTCGTGTTATTTCGTGGAAGGTCAAGGAAGGATGGGGTGGAAATGCATAACGTGCATTGGGTTTGTGCACGGGAAGATTAGAGAAAGGGGAAGATGGCATGAAACATAAATATACTGATCTTGAAATTTTATATTTTTTAATTTAAAAATATGATAACTTATAAGAATTCATAACTCTTTAGTACGAGGTCAGATTAGGATTAAACTTTTGTGTTGCGATCGTGATGACGAAAGCTTTGCAACGAAACTGGTTTGGACGAATTTGGAGACCTTGGAAATTTGTGTTAAAATCGTACATCGTCTAGTTTTAATTCCAAACTGGAACACCTCAGTGGCAACAGAAAATAAAGTTGAGTAAATCTCACACATTTGGATTACTGGTTTTAATTTAAAATGTTAAAATTTATTTATTGGTTGACTGGGAGGATTGATAGATTACTATCAGTTGGATGTTTTATATATATATATATATGTGTATGTATGTATGTATGTATGTATGTGTTAGTGGTTGGGTATATTACCACCGATTGGAGCAGATGAGATACTATGCGTCCCGCATAATAGCCGTAACGACCCAGATTTTTCGTTGTTCGATTTAATATTCAAATGGTTTTAAATATTGAATTTTTATTATAGATTGATTTTGAATATGGAAATTTGGTTTTTATGTATAAAATAAATTCAGAGTTTAAATATAGCGATTTATTGGATAACTTAATTTTTGAATTTAATAATTGAATATTGGTTAAATTATTGTATTTTGAGTTTTAAGCTTGACAAAATTATTTAAAGGCTTGTAAGTTTATTTTAATTGTAATGAAGATAATAAAAGTTTTAAAATTGAATTTAAAAGTGATCTATTCAATTTTAACAATAGCTTGTATAAATTTACATTTAAAAATAGCCATTCGGGACACAATCTTGGAATTTGACGAAACTAGTTCCATTGGATCCGTAATAGTGTATTATTATTAGATTTCAAATTTCGTGGCGTTTGGAGTTATCGTTTGATCGTATGGGATAGAAACGCGTCGAATTAATATCGATATTTAATATAATAATTGGGTTCCAAAAGCTATATTCTCCATATGATCGAATTAGGACTCGGAATCTTTTCATTGCATTCGGAATAGGGGTATAACATTATAAAAGCCGAGTGGCACAACTTGATAGGGGATCGAATGAAATGTCTAAATGTTTCTTTTTAAAAAATAAAATAAAATGGAAATTCGGTCAATCCTAGCTGACAAGCCTTATACCATAACTTTGTCTTCACATTAAAATCACATCTCTTCTCTTCATTTAAAGCACGATCCCATCTTCCTTCTTTTAAAGATCCAATACTTTTTCGTTCCCCTATAGTTCAAAATCGATCAGTTCGAACATTTAAAAAAAAGAACGAAACGAAATCAAATTCGTTCGTCAATAAAAAAACGAGATCGCGAGTTCAAAATGGTCACGAACAAGGAGGGCGATGGAGGTCTCTGATGGAAGCATGATTTTCTCAGGAGTATGACGATGGAAGCACGATTTTAGGGAAGCTCGTGTGGGTGGCGATTGAAGGTAGAGGCGGATTTCTTGTTCGGCGAAGTGGGAGGCGTTTGATTAAGGTTGGGGTGTTCGATAGTATTAGTCAAAGTAGGTGGAATTAGGGTTTTGGTCGCGGGATGGTGGGCGCCTGGAGCAGGGTTCATTCCAGAGCTGGAGTGTGGTGGGGTGTTTTGCGACAACTGGAGGTGGTGGGGCATATTCACGGACGGTCGAAGGTGGTAGAAGCAACGGCGACAAGCAATAAATGAACTGGGTTCGGGATGACCTTTGTGCTAACGTGATTGGCAGGAAGGATTAAGGTATATTTGTATGGTTAATTTATTAGGCAGTTAAAATATTTTTAATTAGTTTATTGAAATAAAAAATTAAAATCTCAATAACTTATAAAGTTAATAACGTTCTTGTGCGAGGTTTAAATCAAATTGAAGCTGTGGAAAAGGAAATAAAACTTGAATGGATTGCAAATAAAAAAATCAAGGTGAGAATTTCTCACTCACTTTTTGAATTTCCATATTGAATTTAAATTATTGAATTTAAATTATTAGATGCTTGATTGGGTTGAAATTTTTTAAATTATTGGTTGGATGATAATATAATATATATAGTACACAAATATACTAGTATATTAGAGTGATTGATATTCCTGCATATATATATATATATATATATATATATATATCAGATGAAACCTTATGCGTCCCGCATAATAGCGTATGACCGTTTATACCACGATATCCCTCTCGAAGCAGGATTGGTATTTTTATTGTTGTCTAACATTTAAAGATACACGGAAAACAGGTTGGAAAGATCCAACTGGATGTCTTGAATATGTTAGTATTTTTCATATATATATAAAATGCTGAATTATTGCATGTTGTAAAATTTTAAATGTTAAAATAGCATGGAAATTAATTTTGGATATATTAAATACCATAAATATTATTTTAAAATTTTAAGGAATTAAAAGGAGTTTTTTAATATAAAATATGTATATCGAAAAATCAGATTATTTAAAAGAGGTTGGGTTGAATAAGAAATGGTGAATTTTTTATCGTTTAAATAATGCGGAAAAATATTTTGAATGGTAATTTTAAAAATGAATTATATAAAGAAATCTTTAAAGACTGGGTATTGAAATGATATTCGGGAAAATATAGAAAGAGGTTGAAATTGATATTAAAGACAGATGGGTAAAATAAATGAGGTTTATAAGAAATTAAATTTTAGAAATGGAATTTTATAAGAGATATTATTTTAGTGAAACTCAAAGCGGTTATAGAAAATTTATAAACGTAGTTTATAAATAAAGGAAAGCGATATTAAATGATAATTTGGGAGTATAAATTTACGGAAAGAGTTTATATTGGATTATGGAAATAGGGAGAGAAAAATAGTAGATACTATTTTCTTAAAGTGAAATGGTTAAGAAGACCGGAATGGAAGTAATGTGATGGAAATCGAGAAGATTTGTAAATTGAAATTTTGTTATTGAGATTTAAAAAAATTATCTTATCAATAAGTTAAAATTTATTTTTAAAGGGAAAATTCTTGTTTATTAAACTATATAAATTTCGAGGTTATTTGGGATGGAAATATTTTTAAAATGAATTTTTAAAAATACTTAATATTTATTTTAATAAAATCCTAAATGTTTGAATCTGTTTGAAAAAGTGATGTTATAAGAAAGTGTTTTCCGTATTTTAAATAATTATTTGAATGTCTTAAAAACAAATTATTATTATTTTATTTAAATACTTATTTTATTTCCATATGTGTGTGTGTGTCTATATATATAATTTTCTGAATTTTTTTTAAATTTACTTATAAACCTTTCCAGAAGCCTGGAAATGGGGTTATTCGGTAAATATGATTTATAAGAGAATTTTTAAATAGAATTGGGAAGAAAAGTAAGAAAATTTTCGAAGATGTTAAATAAAAGTGAACTTCGAAGAATGAAATAGAATTCGTTAAAGAAGTAGAAAGGGAAACAGGAATTATAAGTAAGTACAATTGACTTTGGAAGTATTGAAGGGAATTAGATAAAAAATTCCGAAATTTATAGAATTCGTATAAAACAAGTAGTGAAATTTACAAATAAAATTGTAAATGATTTTGAGAAAGAGAAATAGGAAATAAAAGGGGTATTTCCTAAGTGTGAATTTATAATGAAATGGAGAAAAACATTCTTGTGTTGAAAAAGAGTGGAAATTTCTGTTGGAGATATAAGAATTTGAAACTATTTTTCAAACGTTAAAGAACTGAAAGTAATATCTTATAAAGATATCTTGAAATAAATTTTTGGGAAATTTATAATAAGACCTGATGATTGCTATTGGATGTCTATTGTTAGTTAAATAACCGACTATCAATTTTGGCCAATTTCTTTAATCGTTTCGAAGAGACCGGAATCAAATTTAATTATCTGAATGCCGCTTTGATCCGGTTTGAATGTTACGAATGAATACTGTGAAAATGATGAAGATAGTAATTTGGTTTGTCCAGACCCAGGGCAACTTATATGGACGAATGCTATCAGAACATCGTCATTGGAGGATGTTGAGCATTCTAAGTAAAATTTTGTTCCTTGAAAGGTAACTCTTTGCAGCCTTATCAACCGAAAATGACTAAAACAAGGGAGATGCAACAAGGCTAAGTGGGTCGCACCCAAGTAGGTTATGTTATCACCTTTCTAGATGTCCTTGGCAGCCCTATTTATCTTAGATATAGGTATACATGAAAGAAGAAGCGCTCGATGGTAAGGGTGGGAACACCCGGGTGATAACATATTCAGTCTATCCAGGTTAGGGGTAGGCCGGTCTTATGTAGCAGGGGAACCTGGTGTGGTCCTCGGTACATGGTTCTAGAGGTGTACTGCGACGGGCGGTAACCCAGTGGCCCATTCATTCGTTGGAATCCATTCTCCAATACGAGGTTACGGTTTTGTTTGTAGATCCTAGTATACTGGAATTTAATTAATGTAATAATTTCAATCATTTAAATAAGTATTTGTATTTAGACACTATTACAATATCACTGGATTTTCTATAAAATGTTTTGGTTATCGTAAGGGAAAAACTCATCGTGTTTATTTGTGGCGTGGTCTTACGAGATACCTTTGTTTTTCAAAGGATTTTGAAAGTTAATAATTCAAATTGAGTGTGTTTTCTCATGCTGGTTTTCCAAACTGACTCGGGTGTTATTGAATTATAATGATCGGATCAGACCGAGCATTATAGATTCAGGATAGGATGCTACGGAGCTCAGGAAACGAGCTGAATGGCAAGGCGTACTTCCATACTTGATTATTATTTCTACTGTGTGAGTTATGTATATCAGGATGAGTTATTAAACTGTCCTGATTGATGTGTTGAATTGTTGTACTTTGATAATGGTATGTATATTAGCATTACAGTTCTTGTATTTAAAATCTGTTATTATATATATTATATTTTGTTATGTTGCGATTGTGTTCTGTGATGTTGTTCTATTTCTTTTCTTCTTCAACCCTAGTGAACCGGTATTTCTGATACTCGACTGCTCATCATTTTATACAGTGAACGTATTAATATCGATTTTCGAGGGTCAAAAGTCCTCATTCTTAACAATAGCAGATGACCCATTTTTTTATTGCGATATCCATCCTCGAAGCGATGATTTTTTTTTTTTATGTTATATAAAATCTGTGGTTGCAGGAAAACAGGTTGGAGGGATCCAACTGAATTCCCCAAAAATGTTGATTTTAATTTAATATATAGGGATATATGATGTTTTTGAATAATCTGTGATAGATTATGATATGATCTAATTTACTGGATGTTATAGTAGCACTGGCCTTAATTTTGGTATTATAAATACCATAACTAATTGGAAAAAAATATTTATATTGAAATTTGGGATTATTTAAAAAGGAATTGATTTATATAAAATAAATAGATTTGATTTTAGATATTTATTTAGCTATTTTGCAAAATGGTTTCAGATAGAGAATTTAATTTGAGTATTTTAAAATAGTGGATATATGATTGGGATTTCTGGGAATATGAAATAGAAGTCGATATCGAGATTTGAATGGGTTTAGAATATAGTTCGAATTTATTAGGAAATAGATTTTTTTTTAAAATGGGATTTTAAATAAGAACCGGTTTATAAATAGATTTGTTTAGTATGAATCTGTTATTAACAGAGAAATGAGAGTTGAGCTTATAAACTTATAAACGATGTTTATCAATAAGTGGAATGATTATTAATTAAATTGGAGATATAAATTCGCTGTGTGAATTTAAAATGAGACATGGAAATCGATTTAGGAAGAAATAGTAAATTCTATTTTGGAATTTGGGAATAGTTTTGAAATTGGAAATGTAAATCGAATTGTGATAAATCGTGAGACTTTTATAAGTATAAAATGGGTATTTGAATTTTTAAAAATGGGTTTCACAAGAAGTAAGGTTTGTTTTTTTAGAAAAGGATTTTTATTTATTAAACAATGTAGCTTTAAAAACTATTAATTGGATTGAAATATTTCATAAAGTTGGTTATTTAAATATTTAAATTTTGAAATGAATTCTAAGTTTTATAAACAAGTTTTGTAAATCGATTAGAAATTTTATAAGTGAATTGGAATTACTTATTGACATTTATTTTAAAAGTGCTTTAATATTTTAAATAATTATTCAACGATGTTTTGAAATTTATTATATATATAGAGAGAGTTTTAAAGTAAGTGATTGCAATTTATTTATAAATGATCTCGAGATTTGTGAACTGGGTTTTATTTAATGGTTATGATTTTATAAGAGGAAATCTTATAATGGAACTGGGAAAATTAAGAAAATTTGAGAAGAGAAAATTCCAAATTGTTTAGATATGGAAACTTCGAAAATGAATCAGAATTCATTAAAGAAGTTATAAATTGTTAGTTGGATTATAAATAAGTATAATCGATAATTTTTGGAAATTGTAAAGGGAGTTAATAAAAATTCTGGAGATTTATGAATAAGTACGGAATATTTCCTAAGTATGGATATTAGAAAGGATTTGGGGAAATAGATTTATAATATTTTCCTAAGTATTGGAATTAAAGGTTTGGAGATGTTTTAGCGACAAAATGATTTACATAGAAATCTTTTTCTAAGTAATGAATTATAAGTTAGATTTGGAAATAGTTCTAAGTGTTGATATGGGTTGAAATATCCTATTATTGATTTAAGTATTTAAAATCATATTCAAATATTGAAATACTGGAAGAGATTTGAATATATACCTTTGTAAAGATATTTAGGAATGAATGTTTTGAAAGATTTATAATATGGGCCTAATGGTTTCTTATGTGTGTAATTTGATAGTTAAATAACCGACTATCAAATCTAGCCAATTTTGTTGATCATTTCGAAGAGACCGGGATCAGATTTTGATTATCCAAAAACCATTTCGATCCGATTTGAGCCTTACATGTTGTGAAATCTTTAGGATAATGAAGATGATCATCTTGAAGAGATTGGTTTGTTCAGACCCAGAACAACTTGTATGGATGAATGCTATCATTGCATTATTGCTTGGAAGGCAGTGTTAGCATTCCAAGTGGTTTGCTATTCAAAAAGGTAAACATAGCCTCAAGCCTCATCAACCAGGAATGACTAAAAATCAGGGGAGATCCAGCAAGGCTAAGTGGGTCGCACCCATTAGGGTATGTTGTCGCCTTTCTAGATACCCTATGTAACGACCCAGAATTTCGATCAATTGAAATTCATATATGTAATTGATTTTAAATATTTAAAAGTTAAATTTATAAGCTGAATAGATTTTATTTCGAATATCAGGATTTAATTAGATAATTTAAATTGTTAATTTAATATTTGAAATTGCTGAAATAATTGAAAATTGGATTTAATATGAATCAAAATGTTGTATGAAGTTGTATTAAATTCAATTTGAATTAGAATGATGTTAGAGAACTTTTAAAATTGAATTAAAAGTTAAATTATAGGAATTGAATATTTTAATATTTAATTGACGAGTAAAAATAGCCATTTTTCAAACAGTCTCGGATTTCGACGAAACCAGTTTCATTAGATCCATAATGTTATATTATATAAGATTTCAAATTTCGTGGCAATCGGGTTTACGGTTTGTCCGGGGTAAACTAAAGCGCGTAGAAAATCGGTTTAAGTGAATTTTAAATTTAAATGGTCGATTTGAAAACCTATCTGTCAAATACGATTGAATTGGCTTTCGGTATATATTCCATTGCGTTCGGAATAGGGGTAAAACCTTATAAAAACCAGGCGGCACGCTTCGTTTCGAGTTTGAAAATTTTCGAGATGAATAGTGTTTTACAATTTTCTATAAAAGGACATGTTTTCTTCATTTTTGCATAACCCTAAATCATCTAGGTCTAGCCACCACCTAATATTCTAATGGCCAGAAATCATCGAATTCCATCCCTCAATCCCTCGATTATTTTGAAAATCTTCCAACTAGAAACCTGCAGAGGATCGCGGGATCTCCCCATCCAACGGTGGGAATCTCGAATCAACGTCGTTCGAAGAAGAAAACTGCTCGAGTTTGTTCAAAGTTTACACACATTTTTCGTGGTCAAGAGGTGACCGAGCTTCGTGACAATTGGGCCAGTGGTGGAACACGAGATGGGCTTTCATTTGGAATCTTTGATCATCGTATATGTCGACGAGGTGGTTGCGTTAATTGATAGTAATGGGTAGATGCGTGCGTGATTAACCTGAGGGTTCGAACGAAGGAGAAGATGCAATGGTCGGCCTAGATTGGATTATGCAAAATTAACGGCCAAAAAGTATTATGGTTATAAAAATAAAATTGGAAATGGAAATTATTATATATTAATTCGTTTAAACTATCATAACTTTGTCATACAAGGTCGAAAATTGACGAAACAACTTGCGTTGGGTCCGTATTGACGAGCACTACATTATGGAGCTGGATTGGGATTTGTTTGAGCTAACGAAAATTTTGGTTGAAATTAAACGCCTGTTTAATTTTAATCGGAATAAATCACTAACGCGACGACTACAAGCAATGTGAGTACAACGCACTCTTTCTACTCACTAATATTTTTATATAAGTGAGAAATAATTTATTATATAATGATTGATGATTGTTTGGATGATATATGATATATTGGTTGATATTTGGATATATACCTGCCTAGTGGTACGATCCCATGTATGAGCAGATGACCCTTTGTACGCGCGTCTGCCTTGTAGCGGACATCGTACACATATTCTAATATGTATATTTGTTGCAGGTGACAGGTTGGAGGAATCCAACTGGATTTCTCACCAGTATTGATTTATTTACATATATTGTGACATATTCTGTTATCGTATGATATATGATGTTTTGGATGCCGTGATTGTTGTATTTAGTGTTGTTGCAGCATTGGGCCTATTTTGGTAATATAAAAATATTAAAGTGATGATTCCCAAAGTTAAAAGGATTTTCAAGTGATTTTGAAAATATACGTTTTGTTCAATTTTAAACTGTTGAGGAAATGGATTTATTTCAAATAAATAAACGTTATAATTTTTATGTTATAAACATTATGATGTTTTGGGAAATATAATTGAAATGTGATTTTTGAAATATGAAATGAACTACTTTGTAAAATAGTTTAATGGAGATTTTTGAAGTTATAATAAACATTATATAAATATAAGATTTATAAAATTGATATTTTATAAATCAAAGTGTTAGAATTATAAAGGAGTTTTATAAATGTTAAAATGAAGATATAAATGGGTTTTATTAGTAAATTAGATTTATAGATTTATAATTGAGGATGTCATAAAAAGAGTGACTTTGTAAATAAATGAGTTTATAAATAATTTAACTTATAAATTGGATTTTGGCACATAAATGAGATATAAATGGAAATAGTTAATAAAAGGATTTCATATATTGAAGTTTTATAAAATATAAATGTGAATTTATAAACATTGTTTTATAAATCCGAAATCAATTGAAATTGATAAGTTAATTATTATAGTTTATTAAAGGAGATATATCCACGATTTCGGACAGTGGATAATCCTTTAAATTGAATGTTGAAATGATAATGAATTTGGGTTGAGAAGAATATCCACGATTTTGGACAGTGGATAATCCTTTAATTAAATATGTAGAAGTGTTAAATTTGGTTAGAGATTTATATTCACGATTTTGGACACTGAATTATATATTAAGAAATGTTTTGGAAAGTGATATTTTAAAATGGAGTTAAAATGATTTGAAGATGTTTTAAAATGTGTTAAGTATCGAAACCATATATTTCAACATTCATTGCTGAAATAGACGTTTTTGAGAAGTATGAGGAAATGATGGACTATAACACCGTTTTTATAGTGGATGATTTCCGAAAGGAAATATTATTGTATAGTATTGGGATTTATATATCTATCAAATTTTCGACCTATACTAGTGATTTTGGGTTGTCGTAACGATGTTTCATGCAACATTCGTTTTAACCCAAATAAATGTGTTTAAGTGAATGGTTTCCTTAAAGAACAAAATATATACTTAATCCTGATTTAAGTATATATAACATTTTCTAAGTGTTGAAAATAAATTGATTTGTGAATTACTTATTATTAAATAAGCATATGGAACCAATATTGAAAAGTTGAACTGGTTTAAGATTATATCTTTTTTAAAAATAATTTGAAGTGAATATTTGGAAAGAAATTTAATTAATGAAAGATTGATTAAAAGGCCTAGTGATTGTATATGGTGCTAAATATTTGTTTATTTTTTTTGATAGTTAAATAACCGACTATCAAATTTTTCCAAATTTTAGTTCCTCGACTTGATGTGGGAACTATTTTGTCGTACACTTAGTACGTAGCCTTCTGTGTAGGCTTGATTATCGTTTGTGTTGAGGATGTTGATTCGTGTAGTGCGGAGTATTACTCTAATCTACCGAGCTTCCTCCTTGGCCCGAAGAATAGAAAGTTGAAAGTTGGAGACGTGATAAGTTTATGAGACTTAGTTTTTTTGTCAGGTTGAGAAACGCTTTTGCGTTGTTAGTGCAAAGAGACCGGGATCAGATTTATCTGAAAACCACTTCGGAACAATGTATATGCGACGATTGTGCAGGTTGCTTGTGATGATATTGATAGTCCGGATTTTCATAGTGGGGGACTGCATGTTGATCGTTTGGGGTTAAAATCCCAATATACATCCAGTAGCAGCGGTCTCTACATTATGAAATATCGAATGCAAGGACTATTCGCTACTAATCCTAGGGATTTCCCGACAGGATGTGGTAGGAAAGTACCTTCGGTTTGTCCTATTCCTGGACAACTCGTATGGATGTTTGTCTAACATTGCATTTCTACATATTACGTACATTGGTTTTTACAAACGTACATCAGCGATGGCGGAGAAGGCAACTTCTCTTTGCTCAACACCCTCCTTAAGACGTATGAGTTTAAGGGTTGTACTTTTGTGGAAGGCAATTAGTAGTCAAACGGAAATGGCCGTGTGGCATTCAAAGTGATGTGATATGTGATTGTGAAAGGTAAATCGTTACCTCTAGCCTCATCAATCGAAAGTGACCAAAAAAGGGTTAGATGCGGTAAGGCTAAGTGGGTCGCTCCCAATTAGGATATGATCATCCTCTTTTAGATATATCTTTACACGCTATGACGTAATGTATCTGATTATTGTGGTTTGTATGCCAGAGGGCCCTCGGTAAAGGTCGGTAACGACCAGATGATGATATATTCGGTACCATCTAGTTATAGAAGTGGGCCCGGTCTTGTGTTGGTAGAGGATCCTTAGTGATGGTCCTCGGTAAATTCTTATAGAGATGTACTGCTGGAAGGTAGTCCCTACACCTGGTCATTTGTATGGAAATACAAACTCCACTATGTGCTTGCCATTTTGATTGTATTACCCATTTGGGCTATATGCTGGAATTTAATCAATGTAACAATTTCGGCTATGATTAATATTATTTGTATATAGTAGGCACTACTATAATATCACATGAGTTTGATATGATATGTTTTAGTTATCATAAGGTAAAAACATGTCTGTATTTATGTGTGGACTTGTCTTACGAGATACTTTTGTTTTGATAAAGGAAAAGTTTGGAAATTTAATAAATTCAGTTGAGTGTGTTTCTCACGCTGGTTTACCAGACTGATCTGGGCGTTCTTCCCTTTCAATACTCGGGTCAGACCGAGTATATTTATAGGTTATGCTTTGGATGCTTTTGGAGCTTCACCAGGCGAGCTGGAGATCTTTATTTACATATACATGTATCTATTTTGATTATTGATTATCCGCTGCTTAGTTGTTGTTTATTATCGGAATTGTTAGGTAGGTTATTATAACTATTCAGGCTGATAACCGTTGATTGGTTGTTGACTCTGATTGTTGTATGTATATATAAAGTTTCTGTTTTGTAAAGATCATTGATATGATATTATATATTTTCCGTTGCGATGTGAGATTATGTATTGTTCTGTTTGATTCTATCTTCTCTCTTTCTTCTCTTCTCTTCTTCTCTCTTCTTTTCTTTCTCTTGACTTTCCGCCAGTCTGTGATTTTTGGGTTGGACATGTGTGGATTATTTTCGATTCAAAGGGTATGGATTTTCAGGTCGTCACAGCTGGTATCAGAGCTTAGATTTTGTATATTCCTAAGCTTTGATGTGTACTCAGTATAGATAAGGACAGTAGCAACCTAGATTGAGTTTGAGTGTATTATATATATGAGCGCATATTTGTTAGTGATATAAAATGTTTTATATTATGTTTACTTATCCGTTGAGTTGTTTGCGAATTCTGGTCGTGATGTGGGACGCCATGTTATCGATAGGGATTTCCAAACACTTAAACGAGGCAAATCGACATAGTATCATTTAAAATTGGGTAAATGAAATAATTTTACCTCGATTATATTTTATATGTAAAGAAATGATTTTTCAGAAATCATTATAGTGTACCTAATTGATTGTTTGATTGTTTAAAAATGTAAAAATATACATAAGTTAATAAAAGTAGTTTGAATAATCTAAACAAAAAGCAACAATTGTAAAAGAATGAATTATATAAGCAAATGAATTATAAATATGGAATTATAATTAATATGATTTACAATTGCGAAATAATCTTATGTATAAGAAATGAAACTATATGAATATATTTATTTAAATGAGTTATAAATAAAAATGAATTTAAACTAATATTTTAAAATTTTGAATCCCGTTTATTTTGAAAAGATATCTTTCCAAGTTGAAAAGATTATATTATTATAAATCTTAATAAGATAAAAGAAGTTGAAATGATATTATGTAAGTAAAGTAAAATAGTGAAATTATATGAGTAAAAAGATTTGAAAATATGATTATAAATAGAAAGAATTTTGAAAGAATATAAAGCACTGAATTCACTATGGTTGCTGGGAAATAATAAGGGTAATGACTACAGCATCATCAGTGTCATTTTTGAGTTTCTATGTGATGGATTTGCTACCAATAGTAAACTGAAAATTGAAGTTTTGTTTCGATAAAAAAATTTGATTTAAAATCCAAGTTGTAATTGATAAATATAAGTGAAACGAGTTTTGGACTTAGAATATGAAATAATAAAAATGTAACTTGGTAAAGTTGAAATAAAATGTGAGTTAGCATAATAAATATATGATTTGAAATTAAACATAAGTGGTTAAGTGATTATATAATTGAATTTGAAAATTTAGATAAACCTAAGTTGTAAAGTGATTATATAGCCATGATTTGAAATTATAAAAATGTGAATGGAAGTATACTTAGGTAAATGTTTATGGAAGTTAAATAAATAAGTTAAATAACTTATGAAATGGGAAGGGTAAGTAAAACCAATAGTTAAAGTGGTTAAACAATTTTGTTAAGTAAAACAAAATCTGAATTTGAATGGTGATATGAAATTGACTTAAGTTAAATAAAATTGACTTTAGAATTGAAATCTGGCTTAGATTTGTAAGTTGAAATTTAAGTTAAGTGAAACAAAGTGATGTTTATAAAAAGGAACGTAACTTAAGTAGAAGTGTATTTTGGTATCGAAGTAAATTAATAAGTGAAGTAGATGAATGTGAATTTGAGTTATATAAAGAAAATTCAACTTTAGTGGTAAAATGAGTTAGCCAAAAAAAAAAATTGTTGTTAAGAAGTGTGAATTAATAATAATATAGAAAGTGTTGTATAAAAATGTGAATACAGTGAATACTAGAATTCAATATAAATTGAATGAAAGTCAATTAGATATTAAACCAATTGAAAATAAAAGTGATGAACCAAATTAAAGGTAAGTGAATATGAATGTTGAATTTAAAGTAAATTATTTTGGTAATGTTGAATATATTGATTATTAAATGAATGTTAATTGATTGTATAAAAAATTCATATGAAAATGAATTAACGAAATTGAAAGCTAAGTAACTGAATTCAAATTGGATAGTAAGTGAATTTAAACAGAATTGATTTGATTTGGAAGTGAACAAATTGGAATATGAATTAGCAAATGTAAACTAATTGAACATGAATAAATGAATGTTAGTTGGATGATAGTTGGTTGATGGTTGGATTTGTTGTTTTTGATTGCATTTTCTATATTCACATATATAGTTGTTGGTATATGTTGTATATTGATATTACTTTCTATATACATGTTTCTCATTTGTTTGTTGAGTGTTTAGTAGGTGTGGATGGCGCTTGCTTCGCATTTGGAACTCGCTTTCGCGCTATATTAGCCGTATATGCTCGCTAATAATATATAAGGTACATATCTCGGATTACATATTGTACTTTTACACTTTTTTCCCTTCGGGATGCCTCATCATTGAGATGAGATGTATATTTGTGATATATATATATTGCTAATTTTTTCTGGACCGAACCACGCAAAGGAGACGCTGACGAATTTTTTTGAAAATTTAAGGCGTTAGAATAAATTTTGAGAAATTGGAAAAATATTTTTGACAACTAAAGTTTTGGTTTTTGAGTTATAAAGTTAAATGATATAGTTGGTTTTGAAAAGATAATTGTGAATGGATTTGAAAACTTAGAGAAGTTTTTGTAAGAAGTTTAACTAAATGATTTTGGAAAAGGTTAAAAGGTAAATAGATTTGGTAAATCTAAATTAAACGAATTGTTTCGAAAAGTTAATGGAATTTGTGACTTTTTCTTGCTTGGTAATTTTGAGGACGAAATCCTTTTAAGTAGGGGAAAATGTAACGACCTAGAATTTCGGTCAATTGAAATTCGTATATTTAATTGATTTTAAATATTCAAAAGTTAAATTTATATGCTGAACAGATTCTATTTCGAATATCAGGATTTAATTAGATAATTTAAATTGTTAATTAATATTTGAAATTGCTGAAATAATTGAAAATTGGATTTAATATGAATAAAAATGTTGCATAAAGTTGTATTAAATTCTATTTCAATTAGAATGATGTTAGAGAACTTTTAAAATTGAATTAAAAGTTAAATTATAGAAATTGAATATTTTAATATTTAATTGACGAGTAAAAATAGCCATTTTTCAAATAGTCTTGGATTTCGACGAAACTAGTTTCATTGGATCCGTAATGTTATATTATTGTAAGATTTCAAATTTCGTATCAATCGGGTTTACGGTTTGTCCGGGGCAAGCTAAAACGTGTAGAAAATCAGTTTAAGTGAATTTTAAATTTAAATAGTCGATTTGAAAACCTATCTTCCAAATACGATCAAATTGGCTCCCGGTATATATTCCATTACATTCGGAATAGGGGTAAAACCTTATAAACGCTAGGCGACATGCTTCGTTTCGAGTTCGAAAATTTTCGAGATGAATTGTGTTTTGCAATTTTCTATAAAAGGACATGTTTTCTTCATTTTTGCAAAACTCTAAATCATCTAGGTCTAGCCGCCACCTAAAATTCTAGTGGCTAGAAATCATCGAATTTCATCCCTCAATTTCTCTCAATCTCTCGATTATTTTGAAAATCTTCCAACTAGAAACTTGCAGAGGATCGCGGGATCTCCCCATCCAACGGTGGGAATCTCGAATTGGCGTCGTTCGAAGGAGAAAACTGATCGAGTTCGTTCAAAGTTTACACGCATTTTTCATGGTCAAGAAGTGATCAAGCTTCGTGACAATTGGGGCAGTGGTGGGGGATGAGATGGCTTTTGTTTGGAATTCTCTGATCATCGTATATGTCGACGAGGTGGTTGGGTTAATTAATTGTAATGGGTAGATGGCGTGCGTGATTAACCTGGAGGGTTCGAACGAAGGAGAACATGCAATGGTCGTCCTAGATTGGATTATGCAAAATCAATGACCAGAAAGTATTAAGGTTATAAAAATAAAAATAGAAATGGAAATATTATATATTAATTCATTTAAACTTTAAACTATCATAACTTTGTCATACGAGGTCGAAAATTGACGAAACGACTTGTGTTGGGTCCGTATTGACGAGCACTACATTATGGAGCCGGATTGGGATTTGTTTGAGCTAGTGAAAATTTTGGTTGAAATTAAACGCCTGTTTAATTTTAATCGAAATAAATAGCTAATGCTACGACTACAAGCAATGTGAGTACAACTCACTCTTTCTGACTCATTGATATTTTGATATAAGTGAGAAATAATTTATTATATGATGATTGATGATTGTTTAGATGATATATGATATATTGGTTGATATTTGGATATATGCATGCCTAGTGGAGCATATGATCCTATACGTTCCCGTGTATGAGCGGATGACCCTTTGTACGCGCGTCTGCCATGAAGCGGACATTGTACACATATTCTAATATGTATATTTGTTGCAGGTGACAGGTTGGAGGAATCCAACTGGATTCCTCACCAGTATTGATTTATTTATAGATATTGTGATATATGTTGTTATCATATGATATATGATGTTTTGGATGCCGTGATTGTTGTATTTAGTGCTGTTGCAGCATTGGGCCTATTTTGGTAATATAAAAATATTAAAGTGATGATTCCCAAATTTAAAAGGATTTTCAAGTGATTTTGAAAATATACGTTTTGTTCAATTTTGAACTGTTAAGGAAATGGATTTATTTCAAATAAATAAACGTTATAATTTTTATGCTACAAACATTATGATGTTTTGGGAAATATAATTGAAATGTGATTTTTGAAATATGAAATGAACTATTTTGTAAAATAGTTTAATGAAGATTCTTGAAGTTATAATAAACAGTATATAAATATAAGATTTATAAAATTGATATTTTATAAATCAAAGTGTTAGAATTATAAAGGAGTTTTATAAATGTTAAAATGAAGATATAAATGGGTTTTATTAGTAAATAAGATTTACATATTTATAATTGAGGATGTCATAAAAAGAGTGATTTTGTAAACAAATGAGTTTATAAATAATTTAACTTATAAATTGGATTTTGGCATATAAATGAGATGTAAATGGAATTAGTTAATAAAAGGATTTCATATATTAAGTTTTATAAAATATAAATGTGAATTTATAAACATTGTTTTATAAATCCAAAATCAATTTAAATTGATAAGTTAATTATTATAGTTTATTAAAGGAGATATATCCACGATTTCAGACAGTGGATAATCCTTTAAATTGAATGTTGAAATGATAATGAATTTGGGTTGAGAAGAATATCCACGATTTTGGACAGTGGATAATCCTTTAATTGAATATGTAGAAGTGTTAAATTTGGTTAAAGATTTATATTCACGATTTTGGACAGTGAATTATATATTAAGAAATGTTTTGGAAAGTGATATTTTAAAATGGAGTTAAAATGATTTGAAGATGTTTTAAAATGTGTTAAGTATCGAAACCATATATTTCAACATTCATTGCTGAAATAGACGTTTTTGAAAAGTATGAGGAAATGATGGACTATAACACGGTTGTTATAGTAAATGATTTCCGGAAGGAAATATATTTGTATAGTATTGAGATTTATATATCTATCAAATTTTCGAATTCCTATACTAGTGATTTTGGATTGTCGTAATGATGTTTTACGCAACATTCGTTTTAACCCAAATAAATGTGTTTACGTGAACTGTTTCCTTAAAGAATAAAATATACACTTAATCCTGATTTAAGTATATATAATATTTTCTAAGTGTTGAAAATAAATTGATTTGTGAATTACTTATTATTAAATAAGTATATGGAAATGTTTACAATATTGAAAAGTTGAAATGGTTTGAGATTATATCTTTTTCAAAGATAATTTGAAGTGAATATTTGGCAAGAAATTTAATTAATGGAAGATTAATTAAAAGGCCTAGTGATTGTATACGGTGCTAAATATTTGTTTGATTGTTTTGATAGTTAAATAACCGACTATCAAACTTTGCCAAATTTTAGTTCCTCGACTTGATGTAGGAACTATTTAGTCGTACACTTAGTACGTAGCCATCTGTGTAGGCTTGATTATCGTTTGTGTTGAGGATGTTGATTCGTATAGTGTGGAGTATTACTCCAATATATCGAGTTTCCTCCCTGGCCCGAAGGATAGCAAGTTGAAAGTTGGAGACATGATAAGTCTATGAGACTTAGTTTTTACGCGAGGTTGAGAAATGCTTTTGCGTTGTTGGTGCGAAGAGACCGGGATTAGATTTATCTGAAAACCACTTCGGACCAACATATATGCGACGATTGTGCAGTTTGCTTGTGATGATATTGATATTCCGGATCTTCATAGTCGGGGACTACTTGTTGATCGTTTGGGGTTAAAATCCCAATATACATCCAGTAGCAGCGGTCTCTACATTATGAAATATCCAATGCAAGGACTATTCGCTAGTAATCCTATGGATTTCCCGATGGGATGTAGTAGGAAAGTGCCTTCCCTTTGTCTTATTCCTAGACAACTTGTATGGATGTTTGTTTAACATTGCATTTCTTCAGATTACGTACACTGGTTTTTACAAACATACATCAGTGGTGGCGGAGAAGGCAACTTCTCTTTGCTTAACACCCTCCTTGAGACATATGAGCCTAAGGCTTGTTCTTTTGTGGAAAGCAATTAGTAGTCAAACAGAAATGGCCGTGTGGCATTCAAAGTGATGTGATATGTGATTATGAAAGGTAAACCGTTACCTCTAGCCTCATCAATCGGAAATGACAAGAAAAGGGTTAGATGCGGCAAGGCTAAGTGGGTCGCTCCCAATTAGGATATGATTATCCTCTTCTAGATGTATCATTACACGCTATGACGTCATGTATCTGATTATTGTGGTTTGTATGCTAGAGGGCCCTCAGTAAAGGTTGGTAATGACCGGAGGATGATATATTCGGTACCATCTAGTTATAGAGGTGGGACGGTCTTGTGTTGGTAAAGGATCCTTAGTGATAGTCCTCGGTACATTCTTCTAGTGATGTACTGCCGGAAGGTAGTCCCTTCACCTGGTCATTTGTATGGAAATCCAAACTCCACTACGTGCTTGCCATTTTGACTGTATTACCCAATTGGGCTATATGCTGGAATTTAATCAATATAACAATTTCGGCTATGATTAATATTATCTGTATATAGTAGGCACTACTATAATGTCAAATGAGTTTGATATAATATGTTTTAGTTAGCGTAAGGTAAAAACATGTCTGTATTTATGTGTGGACCTGTTTTACGAGATACTTTTGTTTTGATAAAGGAAAAGTTCGGAAATTTAATAAATTCAGTTGAGTGTGTTTCTCACGCTGGTTTACCAGACTGATCCGGGCGTTCTTCCATTTCAATGCTCGGGTCATACCGAGTATATTTACAGGTTATGCTTTGGATGCTTTTGGAGCTTCAACAAGCAAGCTGAAGATCTTCATTTACATATACGCGTATCTGTTTTGATTATTGATTATCCGCTGCTTAGTTGTTGTCTATTATCGGCAATTGTTAGGATATGTTATTATAACCGTTCATGTTAATAATTGTTGATTGATTGTTGACTCTGATTGATGTATGTATAAATACAGTTTCCGTTTTGTAAAGATCATTGATATATTTCCGCTGCGATGTGAGATTCTGTATTGTTCTGTTTGGTTCCATCTTCTCTCTTTCTTCTCTTCTCTTCTTCTCTCTTCTTTTCTTTCTCTTGACTTTTCGTCTGTCTGTGCTTTTTGGGTTGGCCATGTGTGGATTATTGTCGATTCAAAGGGTACAGATTTTCGGGTCGTCACACCCTACATCTACATATTTAAAGATTAGTCGTGCTGTTGAATATGCGCTTATATGATTTTTGTTTAATGATAATAAACATATATACATTCATTTAAATGTATTTGTTAATGTACTATTTTATTTTTCATAGATTAAATAAATATTTGCTGAATAAAATTAAATGACACAGAATTTGAATTCAAACAGAAATTTTATTCAAATAAATATTTATTACATTTTTGAATAGTACAAATTCAAGCTCTCACTATACATATACAATTTTGATTACAATACATCACAATTTCATATTTACATAAATTCCTCACTACATATCACTCACACTCGTAGTTTATCTTCAACTTCATTCCAGGTAGAATCCAGCATCTGAGCAATCCGCAAAAATATTCACTAACGCGGTAAAATTGAAAATGAAATATTTTTGCAATATAAAATAAAATATGGATTTTGAAAATATTATTTGCCTCAGTTATTTGGGTTGTTCGTCATCATTTAATTTTTTGAATCCATCATACACGAACAACTTGTGACATACACAGTGTATCACTGTATATGCCACAAGGTCGTGCACACCGAAATATACACTTGATCGATTTACAGGGACAAGTGAGCACAGGTGAAACCCAAATACAGGATTTAACTCAAGTGCAATAAAACAATGTCATTCAGCACAAGGTCAAATCCAAGTCGGATTCAACTCAGGTGAAAAGTAGAAAAATAAACAAAATGCAAAGGTCAAGTCACTACTCAACTCAATGCATCAACAAAAGTCAAGGCCGCAAATAAAATACAACTCACATGTACACCATGATAACAAGGCCAGAAGCTCAAGTCAGTGCACAGCAACCTCGGCAAACAACAACACAGTCTCAAATTCAAATAACAAAGGAACCAACGCAAAAGTTCACAATTCACCATGACAGCAAATGCTCAAACTCAGGTGGACAGTTTACAACAGTGCACTGAACAACTCACGAATATGCAACCAGACCAATACACATGAATGTATACAAATGATCAGGCCATAATGAAGCAAAACACTGACTCGAAGGATGAATCAGAATACAAATGCAAGTGAAGCTACACAACTATATACATGTACACAAAACAAAACTGCAACAAGACCAACTACAACTAAATGCCAACAAGTGATCTAGCTGAGGTCAATGAAGCCAAAGCAAACAGAAGGGATGACTGAAGTGCAGCCACAAATGTTCACTGAATTCATTGAACAAATCAATAATGATGCAGTGAAGCATGTACATGGGAAAACAGCAAATACAAACTGCAACAACACAAATTCAAGCTGTTGAATTCCAAGAAAGGAAACTACAACACCAAGTATACATGTGACAATGCTCAATTCACAGTGCAAACAAATGCACCAAGTAAAAGACACAGCAGTGACAAACCAAGTGCATAAAGATTGCATCAAGATGAAATCATACATATATGCAGAGTCAAGGCAACATGAAGTATGCAAGCTCGACTAACAGGTTCAACCTCTTCATCAAGCAACAACCAGACAAATATACACAGTGAAGTAATATCAATTTCAATGAATTGAATGAACAAAACTCAACTGTATATAAAGTGTTTCAGTAATGCACAAAGACAGAGCAACATCACAAGGCCGAAGCAGTACAATGAATTAACAGTATCAATATCAAGTTCGTACCAAATCAAAACAATATCGAGTAGCCAATTTTCCAAAAGAAGCAACAGAGTAACCACGGTCAAATTCAATGACCAAAGTCAAAGTCAGAATTCAACGCAAGAAAAGAATTGAAAAAGTCAAAAATAAAATAGGAAAGTAGCTACCGTAACGATCAAGGAAGGATCGAACGATCTCAAGCTAAAGCCGTAACAGTAAAGTAAGAGAAATATTCGAATTGAATACGTCAGTTAAATCTCAAGCGTTCAAGCAGAATCAACCAGCCGAGAAAAAGTAATTGACAAATTCAATTAACTTCAGACGAAAGCAAATACAGGGATTCAATCTCTATAAATTGCAATAATCATCATCGGCATAGAGATAAGAGTTCGAATACGA
Source organism: Allium cepa (assembly GCA_030765085.1). Lineage (NCBI taxonomy): Eukaryota > Viridiplantae > Streptophyta > Magnoliopsida > Asparagales > Amaryllidaceae > Allium > Allium cepa. Next base: position 820,664,696 of record CM060929.1, read on the forward strand.
AGATCATAAAAGCAAAAAAAAGCATAAATTCTTACCGGAAGCAAGAATCGAACTCGTCGAAGTAGCCAGAGAGACCAACGAGAAATCGATCGAGAAAGGCAACTCTCGAACAACCACAGATTCGATCGAAGTAGTAACGACACTTCGTAAAAGCCCTATTATTCCAGATCTGAGAAATATCGAATTGAAGCCGCCATATTTTCTTCTCACAAAAATTGAAGAGGACCGAGCTAATAGAAGAGGATCAGGACACATAAAACAAAAAAGAGGGGCCGGCTTGGATAATATTAATAAGGGCTTAAATTATTAAACAAGGGTTTAAAGTTTAAGGGCTTTAATTTATATTTAAATTTTGTTTTTAATTTTAAAATCCCTTTAACCCTTGTATTTACTTGTCTTGTGACTAGGGGACAAGCTACGTGGCGTAGTTTGAGAATTCGCAACTCAGTGGCTGAGTTGTGGTAGGGTTTTGAGCGTAGAATTAGGTTTAGTCGATAGCGGGTGTCACGAGTTTACGTGTGTAAGCGTCTGACTATCTAGTTTCTAGTAAAAACCTTGGGGGCAGCACGTAGGCAGGGTTTTGCCGAAGCTGGGTAAATTCTGTGTCGTTCTATTTCTGCATTTTATTATTCTGCTATTTTTCTGCGCTGCTATTATTCTGTGATCTGTGTTGAAATTATTTTATAAGCTTCCGTAATTAATTTTTATAATTTATACCATCACCCTATTCACCCCCCCTCTAGGGTGAAATCGATCCTACAAGTGGTATCAAAGCTAGGAATAGAAGTCAATTTTTGTTTTAAAAATTCATTTTTCAAAAATCAGTTTTTGTTTAAAAGTTTGAATTTTTAAAATGGCTTCTTTTAATAATGCTTTTGCTGAGGGTCAGTCCATAGTTAGACCACCAATGTTCAATGGTGAATATGCTTATTGGAAAAATAGAATGAAAATTTTTCTGAAAACCATTGACGCTTAGAACATTGTTGAGACGGGTTATAGAGCACCAACTATAATTACAGATAATCAGGAAATAGATAAACTGATGGATCAATGGACAGAACTAGAAAATAAATTACAAAATGCTAATGCTAGAGCTATGAATTATATTATCTGTTCATTGGATCAATTTGAATTTAATCGTGTCTCACATTGTCTAACTGCGCAGGAAATATGGCACACACTAGAAGTGACTCACGAAGGAACATCTCAAGTCAAAGAATCTCACCTTGCCATGCTAAGCAGCGAATACGAGAATTTCACAATGGCAAAAGAAGAAAATGTCAAAGAGATGCATGGACGACTTTCCAATATCGTATACAAATCAAAAGCTCTTGGAAAATCATATACAGAGTTGGAGATAGTCCGAAAAATCCTCAGAGTCCTTCCATGATGTTTTGAAGCCAAAGTGACCACCATTCAAGAATCAAAAGATTTGAATCAAATGAAAGTTGAAGAACTCATTGGAAATCTCACCGTTTATGAGCTAGAAATGAAATTCAAGGAAGAACGTGAAGGAGGTGATACTCGAAAGAAATCAATAGCTCTTAAAGGAACAACAGAAAGTGATAGTGATGATGATGACGTAGAAGCAGAATTGGAGCTGATAATAAAGAAAGTCAAAAGGTGAAATTACAAATACGGAAATCTAGCTCTAAATCGAAGATTGAAAACCAGAATAAATAAAATATTAGACAATCCAGAAGAACCAAAGATCATCTATCATAAGTGCAACCAACCCGGACACATCAAGCCCAATTGTCCTCAAACTCGACGCGACTTTGAAATGAAATCAAAAAGGAGAAGTTTTGCAGCCACGTGGAATACAAGTGATGAAGATAATCAAAGTGCTAACAGTGAGAATGAAAAAGCAGACATGTGTCTTCATGGTGAAATAACCGACAGTGATAATGACGAGCCAAGTGAGGTATCAAAACTTTTTCATTCGAAATTACTTATATATTTCCACGAAGTGAATGGTTGTTTTGAATGACTTAGAGGATAAGTATGCCAAACTTGAATCACAAAAAGTTAATTTGATAGATTTAAATAAACAACTTGACCAATTAGTTAAAACTTATCAAATTAGGATCCCTAAGTGTGATAAGTGTCCAACATTCAAAGAAGAAATTAAAAAATCAAAAATTAATATAAAATCACTTGAAAATGAAATTCTGAATTTGAAAGAGAACGAAAATACTAGGAGAGAAAATTCTATCAAAAAGTGCACACAATTATTGAACGAAAATGAATCTCTCAAAACACAAGTCCAACAATTGTCAACGACTTTAGATAAATTTTCAAAAAGTGAAAAATCGTTGAATATGCTATTAGGAAAGCAAACTGTTAATACGGTTAGACATGGACTTGGATATAGTAATTCGAAAATTGTTGAAAGCAATATTAATCAAGTTAATTCCTTATGCACAATTTGTAGAAAATATGGACACAATCACAATAATTGTTGCTATAGACCCAAACATGTGAAAACCATACCAATTTGGGTTCCAAAAGGCACAAATATTAAATCTCTCAAAGTTAAACAAATTTGGGTGCCAAAAGGAACATATATAAACAGTTTTGGGTCTCCACAAAATTATTTTTCTAAATCTACTGCCACTAACAACCATGGACCTATAAAAACAAATAGGTCACAAAAATCTTTCATCGTGTAGGTGTGGTGGCAGGTTAAGGAACAACAATAGTGTTACTTGGATTATGGCTGTTCCAAGGACACAATGAGCGATGAAGCAAAGTTCCTTAGCCTAGGATAAAGGTTACAGAATCACATTGGACAACAACGAAAAATATTGTAAAGGTAAAACAGGTAAAGGTATATTTATTTGAACGATATATTAAATGTGATAATCTGCACCATATTCTAAATTAAATTAGCCAATAATGAGATGATGAAAAGATGATGGTTTAGATTCTAACTTGTTTAAAATTGTTGGCCAATTATATTCTTATGTCAAAAACATTATAAAAATCTCTATAGCATTTGAATTACTTCATATATCTTAGTTTGGATTAATAATAGTGTTTTTTTGTTGAATGATGATACATTTGGTTATAATATGGCTAATTCTATATTCACGGGTTTTTGATTATTTACAGGCTTCATTTCAAATTCAAGAGAATGTCATTTGAAAAGCTGTTAAATTTGATTTTGAGATATTTTGTTGCATACTTCATGGTCTGGTCAATCAAATTCAATTAATGATAATTTTGAGTGAAAAAGAAATTCAGATGCAGATTACACTGGTAATCTAGTTGATAGAAAAATTACTAGTTGAACGTGATTTTTGAGATATTTATTTACTGCATCGTTTTTCAAAGAAAATAGCTGCATATTTTTCATTTCAAATAATTTTCAAATAGCAGAAAATTTTCTTATAAAACCCCCTCGAGAAAATCATTTTAGACCATATTTTCAGATTAGTCATTTTGAAAAATTGATTTCATAATTATTTTTGAATTTTATTTTAAATGACAATTTTGACTAGTCAAACTTCCTAATAATTATCGAAAATATAAATAGTGATTGAAAAAGTGATGAGTGTTGATATTTATCATACATTACTCAAGGTAGTGTATTTAGAAAAATTTCTTTAGAGATTCAAACAAGAGTTATAAAACTTTTTGTTGGGTAAAGATTCCATGACCATTTCTATGTCTATCATATTTCTATCAACCATCGCTCATCAAAAATTCAATATAGTTTGTCGATATGTGGTACTTTAAACAGGAATCATTCGTTTTTTATTTTACAAAACAAAATAAAATCCAAAGTATTCACTCTCATTTAAAAGTCCTCACGGTTATGCATGGGTGAATTACTTGGAAATTGTTATGTGCTTCCATGCTCATTTAAAAGTCCTCACGGTTATGCATGTATGGAACGCATATCAAAAGTTGATTTTTAAAATAAACAAGTTGATTCTAATCCCATTTAAAAGTCCTCACGGTCATGCGTGGTTAGAAGATACTTGAATTCATTTTTTAAATAAAATTGGAATACTACTAATCTCATTTAAAAGTCCTAACGGTTATGCATGATTAGTAGATATTCAAATTCCTGATATAAATGTACCACAAACAGATACAACTGTATGGTTTTATATGATGACATCATTTCCATTATTTCTAAAAGTAGAATATGCGCCTAACAAGGGTAGTTATGATTTTTGTTTGATTTTTTTTTTAAATTTAATATTTATATTCAATTGAGTTTTAATGTTGGATTAATATCGATCACTTTATCTCTACTTTCTCTAGCACTATTACTCTTTTGCTGATAACAAAAGGATGAGAGAAAAGTTAAGATTTTGTCAAATAAAATCAAGCAAAGGTCAAATATTTTTCCATTTGCATCTAGGCTCATTTGCATATTATTTAATTATATGCAAATTTGTAGGGGGAGCTTTGTGTATAGAGGAAGCATTTAAATAGGGGGAGCAATTAGAGCATATCAATAATCAAATACATTCAAATACATTTAAAATATTCAAAATCTTAAATATATGTTTGTTATCATCAAAAAGGGGAGATTGTTGAATATGCGCTTATATGATTTTTGTTTGATGATAATAAACATATATACATTCATTTAAATGTATTTGTTAATGTACTATTTTATTTTTCATAGATTAAATAAATATTTGCTGAATAAAATTAAATGAAACAGAATTTGAATTCAAATGGAAATTTTATTCAAACAAATATTTATTACATTTTAATGGCGTCTTCTTCTTTTTCTTCTTCTTCGTTCTCTTTTGACTCCGTTTCTTTTCCTCATCTTTCTTCATCTTTATCATCTTCTTCGGCAACCCTTTCTTCCTCCTCTTCTTCTGTTCTTTCTTCTTCTTCTCTTCTTGCTTCTGCTGGTCCAAATTCTGTGGTTTCTTCCTCTATCAATGATTCTTGTATTCCGAAATCAAATTGGTCGAATCTTTTCAAATCTTTGCCTCGTAATGCTGGGTCATATAAGCCTATTCATTTTGATATTTCGAGAGATAAGCCATCTTTGGATCTGCCAGATCTTGTTAAAGTTGCAGGACTGAATTACTGGAACAATCATTTAGTCGGTTTCTTTCTTGATGGTACGCTTTCTTTTCTGACTGTTGTGAATTTTCTTAAAAGGTTTTGGAAACTTAAGGGTGAGGTTGATTTTAAATCGGATGGGTATAATTTTTACTTCAACTTTTCCAATCAAGAAGATAAAGATAATATCCTGAATTCGGACCCTATCTTTATTAGAGGTAGGATGTTCATCATTACAAAATGGGATCCTTCAGTTGGATTATCTCAGGCTCAAGTAAAGAAAGTACCGATTTGGATTCATTTTCATAGGATTCCAATCATCTTGTGGACTTTGGTTGGTATTAATTGGTTGGCATGTCACATTGGGAGATTAATATGCTTTGACAGTAGCACTGAAAAGTTACAAAGGTTTAAGTATGCTAAAGCTTTGGTGGAGATTTCGCCTGATCAAGAATTACCTGAATCTATCCATATTCCTCAACTTGGTAATAATTGTCCAGATGTTCAATTATCCTATGTTTGGAAGCCTAAAATTTGTACTCACTGTAGAATTTTTGGACATGATACTGCAACATGTGAATTTGTTAATTCTGCCAGTGATGATAAGGATAATAATATACATTCTTTGGAGAAGAATGAAGTTAGGACTAATACTGCTAATCCTATTGATCAAAGTTGGAAGGTTGTGAATAAAAAAAATAAAGGGATTTGGAGGAAAAAAGTCACTTTGAGCAATGAAAATATTCAGTTAAATGTTGATGATAAGAGAAGTAAGGAAGCTCCTACAGAAGTAATTCACATTAGTTCTTGCTCAGATGCAAATGACTTGAGGTGTGAGACATCTTCAATTTTTTCCAATCCTTCCTTGACTAAAGTTAGTGTATCTGAATCACCATGTGATGTAAATCTTCTTTCTTCATCTTTATCAATTGAAAATCCGTTTAATGCTTTATCTGATTCGGTTCCAAAGGGTGACTCAACTGTTGTTTCAAACTCTGGTGATTTGGTTGGGGTTGTATCTGATTCAATTTGTGATGCTAATCTTTCTTCTTCATCTATATCACTTGAAAATCCATCCAATATTCTGTCTAATTCTGTCACAAGGGTTGTTTCTACTGTTCCCTCTAACTCTGTATCAACTTCATGTTGTTCTCAATTCAGTTCTAAATCTCCTTCCATGAATATCATAAATCCTTCTCCATATTTGCATCTATCTCCTCCTAGCAATGTTTTACTTCCACCTCCTTCTAGTTCATCTGATAATGCAGTGGTAATGAAGAAGTCTAGTGGAGTAAGTAATTTGGATTCTGTTGATCTTAATAAAGGTAAGGAATACAAGCCTTCTGATGTTCAACCTTTATCTTCTTCAAAGAATAATTCACATCAAAGACACACTAGGAAGAATCCTTCCTCATTGTTCCCTCCCCTTCCTAATAAATGAATAAAATTGCGTTTTGGAATATTAGAGGGGCCAATCTACCCTCTAAACAATTAGAGATTAAGTATTTTATTGAGAGTAATAACATTCATCTAATGTGTATTTCTGAATCTAAACTTGACATTACTTCTACAATTAAGGCTGTTCGTTTGATTGCCCCATCTTGGCTGCATGATAACAATTTCATTGAATCCAATTATGGCAGGTTGCTTACTATGTGGAATCCACTTTTCTTTAAACTTTCCAGAATTAGTGCCTCTGACCAGTTTATCCATTATAACTGTATTCATTTACCTTCCAACATCAATTTTCATCTTACTTCTGTGTATGCTCAAAATTCCCCAGCTCTGAGACAGGTTTTCTTAGATTACCTTCCATCCTTATCTTCAACTGTTCCTTGGATTATTGGTGGGGATTTTAATTGTATGTTTGCTAGTAATCAAAAGAGTGGTGGCTGTCCATTATCTCTTAAGGATATATCTCCTCTTAATAGTGCTTTAATTCAATCCAATCTTTTTCCTGCTAAACATTTTGGTCCTGATTTCACTTGGTCTAATTGTAATAGGAGTGGTAATCCTACATTATGCAAGATTGATCATATTTTCATTAATCTATCTTTTATTCAGCATTGGTCAAAATCTTTCTATAACATTTGTCAACCTTCTTTATCTGATCATAGACCATTAATTTTTCTTTGGGGTCTTGATGATTTTTGTGGAGGGAAACACTCTTTTAAATTTTTTAATTTTTGGACTAAGCAGGTGGAATATTATGATATCTTAAAGCAGGTCTGGAGTATGCAATTTGGAAAGGATCCTCTCACAAACATTATACTTAAGATGAAAGCTTTGAAATTTCAACTGAGAAATTGGTCTTCAGTAAGATTTGGTAAGGATTCTAAACTATCATCTCAAATTAGGAATCAGTTGATTATGGTACAAGAAAAACTCAGTGCTAGACCTTATGATAATATTTTACTTCAATCTGAAATGCAATTAAAGAATGCTCTGGAGCAAATTATCCAAAAAGAAGTATCAGCTCTCAGGCAAAAAATTCACTTGAGATTGGATAAAGAGGCTGATAGGAACACTAAATATTTTCATGATTACTTGAAAGTTAAAAGGAATAGAGAAAGCATTTTTCTGATAAAGGACATGAGTGGAAATTTGGTAGATAATTTTGATGGTATTAATGAAGCCTTTGTGAAGTATTTTACATCCATTTTAGCTCCAGATAATCAATTCATTCCTGACATTAAACCAATCTTTGATATCTCTCTTCCAACAATTAGTACTCTTCAATCTAACTTTCTGATAAGTGCTATTTCAAATAATGAAATTGAAGTTGCAGTTTTTAGTTTAGACAGTGATAGTTGTGGAGGTCCAGATGGTTATAATGCTCATTTTATTCAGCATAGTTGGAAGATAATTGGATATGATATTATCAAGGCTATTCAATATTTTTTTCTAAATAATAGATTACCTAATGGACTTGTTGCCACTGCTATTTCACTTATTCCTAAGACAGTTAATCCATCCTCTGTTGGTGATTTTAGACCAATTTCATGTTGTAATATCATTTATAAAATAATTTCAAAGGTTTTAGCTAATAGATTACAACAAGTTTTGCCATCTATCATCTCAAACAATCAGGCTGCATATGTTAAGGGTAGATCAATAAGTGACAATATTCTCTTAACCCAAGAACTTTTGTATGGGTATGAAAGGAAAAATATTTCTCCAAGGTGCATGTTAAAGCTTGATATTAAAAAGGCATTTGATTCCATTGCTTGGAATTCAATTATAGCAATCATGTCCAGAATGAACTTCCCTAAGCCATTTTTAGCATGGATTTACACTTGTATATCATCACCTATGTTTTCAATTTCTAGAGAGGGAGGTCTATTTGGTTATTTTAAAAATAAACAAGGTGTTAGGCAAGGTGATCCAATTTCTCCATACTTGTTCATAATTGTCATGGAGCTTCTCAATCCCATTTTGATGAATCTGGTTGCTAATGGAAACTTTCAGCTTCATCCTAAATGTAAAAGACCTATTATTACCCACCTTCTCTTTGCTGATGACCTTATCATTTTTACTAAACCATCTTACCATAATATTCAGTGTATACTGTCAGCTCTTGAGCTTTTCTACTCTATTACTGGCCTTCTGATTAATCTTCAAAAGTCCAATATATTAGTTGCTGGGTTAGATTCTGGTAAGAAGAATGACATTATTAACTATTCTGGCCTTAAGGAATTACCCAAAAATTCTTTCTATTTGGGCTTGCCTATTTTTCTCTCTAGAGTTACTAAACAAAATTGCTTACCACTTTTTGAGAAGATAATTGAAAGGCTTCAATTATGGCCAAGAGATAAACTGTCTCAAGCTGGAAGATTAACAATCATTCAATCAATTGCAATGGCTATCACAACATATTGGACTAGACATTACATACTTCCTGTCAAGCTTATTAATATGATCTCTAGTGCATTTAATAAGTTTCTTTGGCATGGTGACCCTTTTTCTAGAAAGTTGATTCCTATCTCTTTCTACAAATTATTTGAATCCAAAAGGAAAGGTGGTCTTGGTATTACTAATATTTTTCTTTGGAATAAGGCAGCCATATCAGTATATTTCAACAAAATCTTTGAATCTGATGGGAACTTATGGTCTCAATGGGTCAATAATAATCTTATTGGTAAAAAACATTTCTGGATTATGCCTATTCCACTAAGTTGCAGTTGGAGTTGGAGATGTATTCTCAAACTTAGAGAGACTTTCATTCCTCTTATTCAGTGTAACTATGTTTTGATTAAAGATTTATCATTCTGGCACTCACCATGGGCTAAACAAGGTATGATTTTAAGTTTAGTGGTGAATTATGACTTGAGAAGAAGTTCTGGAATTTCTGAACAAGCTAAGGTAGAGGAGTTTATGCATGATGGTAGTATTGTTTTACCATATTCTAGTTCCTTCCAACTTAGGAACTTATGGAATGCTATCACTGATCAGACTTTCATCAATAATGGCAATGCTTTAATTTGGTCAGACAAAGGTAAACAACATTCCATTAAACTGGTGTATAATACTCTCTGTCAAAATGGTCTGCAATTCCCTTGGCATTCAAGAATATGGAATACTGGTAGTAGTGCAAAGGATAATTTACTGTTATGGAAGGTGATGGCTAATGCATTAAATACTAAAGACAAACTTTGTAGAATGGGTATCATATCAGATGACTTATGTGTTCTTTGTAAATCAGAGTCAGAAAGTAACACGCATTTGTTTTTTGATTGTACTTTTGTATTTCAGATATGGTATAGGTTACTTGCTAATGGAGATTATTATAAACCATCACCTGTTAGCTCAGTGGAATGGTTCAATATATTTAAAGCTACAAGGTGGAAAACTCAGAAGACAAGACTGTTGCTTAAATTGCTTAAGAAACTGATACATGCTGTTTGGTCAGAAAGGAATGATAGAATTTTTGGTGTGGGATGCAAGAATGTGGCACAACTTTATAATCAGATACATGGCAAAATTCTCAGAGACTTGAAAGCAAATCTTATTTGATGTTCTTGGTAATTCATAACTGGTAGAGGGCTTATTTCTGGATTGAACTGCAGTAGTGGGTTTCTTCATCTTTCAGTTAGTTTGTATTATTTTTCTATGCGTATATGTTTTGTTTTTAATCAATGTAATGTCTTGTGAGGTTGTTAATGAGTGGTTCTGTCTTGATAGGTATTGGCACTGAGGGGTTATTGTCTTGTGATTGTAATTGAGTGATTTCTGAGTGATTTGTGATCTGTTTTTGATCTTGTAATTTGATATAAGTCAATAAAATGAGTTTTACTCTTGCTTTTCAAAAAAAAAAAAAAATATTTATTACATTTTTGAATAGTACAAATTCAAGCTCTCACTATACATATACAATTTTGATTACAATACATCACAATTTCATATTTACATAAATTCCTCACTACATATCACTCACATTCGTAGTTTATCTTCAACTTCATTCCAGCTAGAATCCAGCATCTGAGAAATCTGCAAAAATATTCACTAACGCAGTAAAATTGAAAAAGAAATATTTTTGCAATATAAAATAAAATATGGATTTTGAAAATATTATTTGCCTCAGTTATTTGGGCTGTTCGTCATCATTTAATTTTTTGAATCCATCATACACGAACAACTTGTGACATACACAATGTATCACTGTATATGCCACAAGGCCGTGCACACCGAAATATACACTTGATCGATTTACAGGGACAAGTGAGCACAGGTCAAACCCAAATACAGGATTCAACTCAAGTGTAATAAAACAATGTTATTCAGCACAAGGTCAAATCCAAGCCGGATTCAACTCAGGTGAAAAGTAGAAAAATAAACAAAATGCAAAGGTCAAGTCACTACTCAACTCAATGCATCAACAAAAGTCAAGGCCGCAAATAAAATGCAACTCACATGTACACCATGATATCAAGGCCAGAAGCTCAAGTCAGTGCACAACAACCTCGGCAAACAACAACACAGTCTCAAATTCAAATAACAAAGGAACCAACGCAAAAGTTCACAATTCAACATGACAGCAAATTCTCAAACTCAAGTGGACAGTTTACAACAGTGCACTGAACAACTCACGAATATGCAACCAGACCAATACACATGAAGTATACAAATGATCAGGCCATAATGTAGCAAAACACTAACTCGAAGGATGAATCAGAATACAAATGCAAGTGAAGCTACACAACTATATATATGTACACAAAACCAAACTGCAACAAGACCAACTACAACGAAATGCCAACAAGTGATCTAGCCGAGGTCAATGAAGCCAAAGCAAACAGAAGGGATGACTGAAGTGCAACCACAAATGTTCACTGACTTCATTGAACAAATCAATAGTGATGCAGTGAAGCATGTACATGGGAAAATAGCAAATACAAACTGCAACAACACAAATTCAAGCTGCTGAATTCCAAGAAAGGAAACTACAACACCAAGTATACATGTGACAATGCTCAATGCACAGTGCAAACAAATTCACCAAGTAAAAGACACAACAGTGACAAATCAAGTGCATAAAGATTGCATCAAGATGAAATCACACATATATGCAGAGTCAAGGCAACATGAAGTATGCAAGCTCGACTAACAGGTTCAACCTCTTCATCAAGCAACAACCAGACAAATATACACAGTGAAGTAATATCAATTTCAATGAATTGAATGAACAAAACTCAACTGTATATAAAGTGTTTCAGTAATGCATAAAGACTGAGCAACATCACAAGGCCGAAGCAGTACAATGAATTAACAGTATCAATATCAAGTTCGTACCAACTCAAAACAATATCGAGCAGCCAATTTTCCAAAAGAAGTAACAGAGTAACCACAATCAAATTCAATGACCGAAGTCAAAGTCAGAATTCAACGCAAGAAAAGAATTGAAAAAGTCAAAAAAAATAGGAAAGTAGTTGCCATAACGATCAAGGAAGGATCGAACGATCTCAAGCTAAAGCTGTAACAGTAAAGTAAGAGAAATATTCGAATTGAATTCGTCAGTTAAATCTCAAGCGTTCAAGCAGAATCAACCGGCCGAGAAAAAGTAATTGACAATTTCAATTAACTTCAGACGAAAGCAAATACAGGGATTCGATCTCTATAAATTGAAATAATCATCATCGGCATAGAGATAAGAGTTCGAATACGAAGATCATAAAAGCAAAAAAAAGCATAAATTCTTACCGGAAGCAAGAATCGAACTCATCGAAGTAGCCAGAGAGAGCAACGAGAAATCGATCGAGCAAGGAAACTCTCGAACAACCACAGATTCGATCGAAGTAGTAATGGCACTTCGAAAAAGCCCTATTATTCCAGATCTGAGAAATATCGAATTGAAGCCGCCATATTTTCTTCTCACAAAAATTGAAGAGGACCGAGCTAATAGAAGAGGATCGGGACACATAAAACAAAGAAGAGGGGCCGGCTTGGATAATATTAATAAAGGCTTAAATTATTAAACAATGGTTTAAAGTTTAAGGGCTTTAATTTATATTTAAATTTTGTTTTTAATTTTAAAATCCCTTTAACCGTTGTATTTACTAGTCTTTTGACGAGGGGACAAGCTACGTGGCGTAGTTTGAGAATTCGCAACTCAGTGGCTGAATTGTGGCAGGGTTTTGAGCGTAGAATTAGGTTTAGTCGATAGCGGGTGTTGCGAGTTTACGTGTGTAAGCGTCTGACTATCTAATTTCTAGTAGAAACCTTGGGCGCAGCACGTAGGCAGGGTTTTGCCGAAGCTGGGTAAATTCTGTGTCGTTCTATTTCTGCATTTTATTATTCTGCTATTTTTCTGTGCTGCTATTATTCTATGATCTGTGTTGAAATTATTTTATAAGCTTCCGCAATTAATTTTTATAATTTATACCATCACCCTATTCACCCCCCTCTAGGGTGAAATCGATCCTACACGTGCATTAGATCTCAAAGGTTGGAAACAACCGAGGTGATGACATATTCGGTACTATCCAATAAAGGGTAGGCCGGTCTTATGTTGGCAGGGATCGATAGGTTCAATCTCAGTACATTTTTTAGACGTGTACCGTGATAGGTGTTACCCCAGTTCCTAGTCATTGTACGGAATCCATTCTCCAATAAGCGCCATATGGTTTTGATTGTGCCCAACTATGTTGAAATGTGAGATGCAAGCATTTTACCTATTTTAATAAGTATTTGTACTTAGACACTATTATAATATCGCAAGATTTGTATATAAAAGTGATTTTCTTATCATGAGGTAAAAACCCGTCGTGTTTATGTATGTCGTGGTCTTATGAGATACCTTTGATTTTCATAGATTTCCTTATAACCTTAAATCCAGTTGGGTGTGTTTTTTTCATGCTGGTTTTCCAGACTGACTCGGGTGTTACTTTAATATAATGCTCGAGTCAGACCGAGTATATTACAAATTAATTTGGATGCTTGGAGTTTCCAAGATGAGTTGGAGGCTCGAAGACGTATTCACATAGATGGTTATATTTTTCGCCGTATTCATTGGTGTGTTATCAGCAATTGTGAGGATGGACTGTTATAACTGTTCAAGCTAAAATAGGTTAATATACTCTGATTGATGTTTGTGCATATACGTATTACAATTTTGTTTTTGTGTAAAGATTTATGGTATATTTTATGTTATTCGTCCCGCTGTGAGATTCTGTGTTGTTTTATTTTCTTCTTCTTCCTTCTTCCCTTTTCCCTAACAACCGGGTTTTTTGGCATTCGATTGCTCAGCATGTGATAATGTGGACATATCAGTGTTGATTTTTGAGGGTCGAAAACCCCAATTCGTTATAATATTTCTCCTTGAAGCCTCCACACTCATTTATAAAATTCTTCTTATAAACACAAGTCTGTTAATAAAGATCTATTTATATATCTTAAAACATTTATAAATAAATAACGATTATTTACTTCAAAACCATTATTATATGATAATATTTAGGAATAATAAACATTTTAAATAAATAAAAATTATTACTTCAAAACATCTTAAAATAAAAATAAATAGTTTCAGACATTTATTGAATAAACAATAATAATTTATCTTGACCATTATTATAAATTGTAATAATTAATTTCCAAAAACATTATTAATAAATCATTATTATTAATTTCAAGCCTTATTAATTATTTAAATAATTAACTTTCCAAAATAGTAAATTATTAATAAATATCTTTAAACAATATTAAATATAAATTAATAACTTAAACAACATTACTTATAAATAAATAACTTTAAAACAATATTAAATATAAACAAATAACTTTAGAACAATAGATAAATAGGTTGGAATAAAATAGAAATTTAAATCCTTTAAACTAAATAATTTCGAAATCCAATTTCAGATTTTAAAATCATTTCTTGTCTCGAAACTCATTTCTAACTCAAATGGCAATTTATAGTATTTTTAGGATACTAATTTAAGGCCAATAGCTAACAAACGCTTAACCAATATCGGTATTGATTTTTTTATCACTACTAGGTTTTCAGTTTTTGAATATAAACTATGTCATAACCAACAGTGTCCGTAAGTCAGGTTTCGTATCCAATAGTTCATATAATAGAAATTTTATTGCAAACAAATCAACAATAGCGAGGAATTTTGTTACATCCCTCCAAGCTATTTCGCTGCATCACAAACAATATATAATTATATAATATGTGTCATCCACTACTAGGCATGTACATATAATGGGTCATCTTCTCCAGGGGCGGAAATAAATTGAAACCAAATGATAAAATAGTAAATCATCCAAACATCCAATCAATAATTTTTAATAACCGTATAACATTTCTGGTTAATCAAAAGTGGAGTTTAACTCACCGAAATTTCTATTGTCGCCGAGGTGTCCTAGTTTAGAACTAAAATTAATCGACGTCCGATTTTAGCCGATTGTCAATGGTCTCCAAATTCATCCAAACAAGCTCCATTGCGAAGCAAACGTCCATACGAGTGCCATGTAACAAATGGTGTCCGAATCCGACTTCGTATGCAAAACATATTGAATTTATAAGTTATCAATTATTTTATATTCATTAATAAATTAATTTACTATTAATTTACAACATTACCCCCACATCTTCTTCCCCAATTCACAAAATCATGTATAGGTATTACACTCCACCCATTTTCAACCGTGCATGCACCCCACCTCGCAACCCACACTCCACAAAATGCTCCACTGACCTCACTAATTAACTCCCCTACTCCTCCTTGTCACGTTCGTCCCTATTATATGCCACCCGAGCCATCCCCAAGAATTGCAACATCCCTTCCCCTCACCTCGCGACCGTACAGGTCGCCACGACCATCCCATCACCGAGCTTCATAAAAGATTCATCAAAGGTGCTATTCGACATGCCAAAACCAATTCTAAGCTCCAAGTTACAAATCGTTGCCTAATTCAAATGGAAACCTCAACCCTATCTCGCTTCCTCAACCTCGGCCTCCACCCAAAACGTGATGCACTCATCCAAAAGCATGTTGGAATGAAGTTCTCATCAAAACAAGATTTTTAAAGCTTGTTTAGCGATTTTTAGTTTAGTATTTTACTTGATTAGTCTTTTTTGAAGTGGGAAAAATTCTCAACAGAGGGAAATAAATGAGAAGAGAGGGAAAAGTTGCGTTTTAAAAAACTGAGGGGTATAGTTGGAATGTGGATAGGCATTATGTTTGAATGATAGGGTATGGACTGAAGTTATGGTTATAAAATAGTGTCTATATATAAATATATAATCTTAATTAGAAAACTTCTGGCTTTAAACGTCCGAAAATCTCAACTCCAAACGAGGCATGCTTCCTGGCGTTCTATATGTAATACCCCTATTCCAAACACTATGGAATTAGTCCCAAGGCCTTATTTGATCATATATAGAAGATAACTTCCCAAACCCAGTTATTATATAAATTTTGAAATTAATTTATAAGCGTTTCAAACTCATACGATCACATGATACGTCTGATCGCCACGAAATTTGTTAAATTACAATAACTCACCATTACAGATCCAATGAAATTGGTTTCTTCAAAATCTGAGACAGTGCCCCAAAAGATTATTTTTACAAGTTAATCGAACGAGTTATTATTAAGAACATTTTAATCGTAGTTAATTCGAATTCAAAAGTTTACTATCTTCATTCTTACTTAAATAAAATTTAAATCAATTTTCGAAATCATTTTTATTCACATTTAATTCAGGGTTTAATTATTTAAACAATTCCAAATATTAAATTCAATAATTTAATTATAAAATAAATTTCTATATTTGAAATTCAAATTATTTAACTTGTAAAATTAACTTTTAATATTTAAAATCAATTAAATATTCCAAATTCAAATGACTAAAATTTTGGGTTGTTACATGCATAGCATATGGACTAAGATTTATGAATTGCATATTTGTCTTTGTATTTTGACTTGACATCGAACTTGAACAAACATATCATGTCGACCTTATTCGAGTTTGGGACTTACATATCCCACTTTGACTATAACATGATTTCGACCTTGATCTTATGTTACATATTTGGACTTGCACATTAAACTTGCGTATTGACGTCGACCCTATATAGCTCTGGCTATGATGGCTGAACAAAGAATTTTAATGGACATTGGATCATGCACATCTCAGCCTATAACTTTGGCGTCTTTGGCCTTCTTCAAAGAAGTTACTGTTTGATTAGCCTGCCTTTATTTCACTTTTGGGTGTTGACAAATTTATTCGTTAACATTTTGGCACTAGAAGAAGGGCCCGTACCTTCGATTCCCTATCATTATCTCCATTAACTAAATGTATAAAATTATTTTATTTCAAAGATTATGTTGAGATCCAAGGAAAATAATAACATCCCAAACTTTAATTTAGAGAATATGGAGATTGGGCAACGTTCAACTTTAACAAGACTTGAAAGCGATGAGACCAAGATTCAGGATATAATACAACAACTGATTGTTATGCAAGAGCTTCTTGGAGAAGCCCCATCTCATGAATCGTTTAGGATAATGAAGCTTATGGTTGAAGTAGATGAAGCGTAATCTTCAAATAAAATCCAAGATAAGGAACTAAAAGCATATTCTGCAAGATTGCAAACGAAAGAAAGTAGAAGGATTAAGATAAGTCGACAAAAAGAAAATCAAGAAAGTCAAGCAAGAGAGCTCCTCGAACAATTGGATAGCGCAATCAAAAAATATGACAGAGACTACTATGGTGGTGAAACCAACCAAATAACAAATGATATCCTTAAGGAGAAAGAAATCCTCGACCTAAGACAAGATAATAGCTTTCAAAAAATTCCTTTGTCAGAAGAAATAATGACTGTTATAATTCCATCACACATTGAGATTCCTCCTTTAAATTATAATGGAACTACTGATACAGATGATCACCTTATGGCTTTCGAAAACTAAATGGATTTGTATGACGCTTCCGGAACAATTCATTGCAAGCTCTTTCAAGTAACTTTTTATGGAGAAGTTATTAAATGTTATAAGAATTACCATGGAAAGACCATCTATTCTTGGTAGCAATTTTCTAATGAATTTTTGACACATTTTTACATATACAAAGATCAAACCATGGATTCTAGCATGTTAGCCAATATTAAGCGAAGGCAAGAAGAATTGCTTGGTGAATACGTGAAGAGATTTAATACAGTAATCGAACAAACTCCTTTTTGGGAAGAACTTTATATTCATGGATGTAAGGATCTACGACACTTCTATTTCCAGGCCAAAAAATTTCGTTCGAATGGACGAGTTGTACCACGTCGTGAAGAAATCTCAACAAAACCAAAATGAGGAAAAGCTCAATTCTGAACATCTCAGCAGGAGGCCAAAAGGGAATAGGAGTAAAAGGGGAATCCAGAAGGATATTTCTAAATCCAACTTTGTAAATTTGAACAAGCCCCTCTCCTATATTTTTGTTGTGACAAAAATGATGAAAATTTCTCTACTTCCTACAAAATATGGAAGCATCCCGAGCTAAATAAAGGAGAAAGTTATTGCGATCATCATAAAGTAAATGGATAAAAGACTAACAAATGCCATGTCTTATCAAGAATAATCAAGGATATGATTAAGTCAGGATCTCTAAAGGAATTCATAAAAGAAATTTGAAGGATTTCTTGTTTCGAGAGAATAGCCCAAACACTCAAAGTTTAACTTCTTTTATAAGAGAGATGCAACTTTACAACTTCAGAATCAGACTTCGGCCAAATTATAGAGTTTTATGGCAGTTGCCTACCATGGACTATCTTTACTCATATAATTTATTACATTTAATTTTTAATTGAAATTAATTATGTATTAACATGAAATTCAAGCGTCTTTACAAGTTAAAACAAAACCAACACAAAAGGGTTTGAGTTTCCCAGTTAAAGCGTAACCAATCATTGGTTCCTATAAAGGAAAGAAAAGATAGATCAAATATAGAGGGTGAAAATGGATGTCTATCTCAAAGCTTGAATCAATGCACTACCATCAATCTTCCATCATAGGCCGGTTTATAGGGAAAGGAAAATGTCTGAAATCTTCCCAAAAGAAGGGGTTCTTAGGAAAAGCATGCTCTTGTTTATGAAAGTTGATTAATTCATGAATCATGACTTTTTAGACTCACAAACAAGTCATTCATTTTCACTAAGAAAAAACCAAGGAGGTACAGTTATATACATAAAGGTGGAAGTAAAGACACAAATCTTTTTTTTAACAAGTCGTTTTATAGTAAAAAAAAAATTTCACTAAACATGTTTTCGAGGAAAATTACTTTCACAAATCAAGAAGGATTATTACCTTATAGACCAGGGGAGATAAATATTAAACTACTTCAAGAAAGATTTGTAAAATCTTCGAAAAATATTACTTAGCATTAGTAAATGCACACAAAAGATTTTAGTTGAACATGTCCTGATAAAAACATTTTCAAAGCTTTTCGAAATTATTTTGGGAAAGAAAGACCTATTCATATTTTTCTCAAGAAAAGAACTACAACAATTCATTAGCAAAAAATCTAATTAGAAGTGACTATTCTCGATTAAAGGAGTATTAGTTCATGGATCATGACCACTTAGTCTCGTATTTGAGATTCACCTTTCTGTTCAAAAATGATTTGAAAACCCCTTATCAAAGGTTCAAGCATCCAAAATCTTTTCAAAAAAGAATTCCTCGATTTATCAAAGAAGTCCTTTTCCAAAAAATTCTTTCTTCCAAAAATAAATTTATGACAAAAAGGCTGATGATTATTCAAAAAGATTTTCACAAACATTTCAATTGGCCAAAAATCCTTTTTATAAACAAAATTTTTAAAGCCTCCAACGTCCAATCAGGAGCACCTCTTAGAGGGAGGAATTAAAGCCTCCGACATCCAATCAGGAGCCTCTCCTAGAGGGAGGGATAAAAGCCTCCAACATCCAATCTGTAGCACCTCCTAGAGGGAGGGACTAGTCTAGCACTAACTAACAATGTTTTAGAGGAAGATTAATCAAGTATAAGCTATAACGCTTCGAAACAGAGGCAAAGCTCAAGAAAGGGCACAAACAAATAAAGGGATTAAGATGTCCATAGTCAGAAGCGGAGATAAAGACCGAGAAGGGGAGCAAACAAGTAAAGGATGAAGATTTCCACAACCCAAAGTAAGGTGAGGCCTAAGTATGGGCAAAAATGGATAAATGGACAAAGATGTTCAAAGCCCAAAACAAAAGCAAGGCACAAGGAGGCCAAGACGAAAGACATAAAGGAATCCGGGGACTAGTGAAGAGGCTAAGAAATTAAGCAAGAGCAAATCCTTACGAGAAAGATAAGAATAGGTTCATTTAAGGAAATAGATCAAAACATATTTCTAATAGATCCAATCTAGACCTAGAAATAAGGAAACCTTCACGGCAAGGTTTATATATAATAAGTATCAATAAACTAACTGGGCTTGCTGAACAATCAAATAGTCGAATGGTACTACTTGCAGAATGGCCAAACAACTAAACAGAACTACCTACCGAAATGCTGAACAACCAAAAAGTTGAACGGCTAAACAAAACTACCTACTGAATGGTTGGATGGTCGAACGGAACTACTTACTGAACGGCTAAATTATTGAACGGAACTACTTGGCTCCAATATAATAATAGTTATAATACTAATAATAAAAATGCCTAAACAACTACTTATTTCCTAATAAGAGGCATTCCTTTGAACAATGAGAATTTCCATTGCCATTTAAAGTATCAGTATAAGGAAAAGTTTCTGATGTTGTATTCTAGATAGGGCTACGTTATTGTCTGATGAAATGGGAATCTATTGCTCAAGTTTACTTGATTTACTAAAACTAGACGATTATCTAATGAGTTTCTAAATTTCTTATTTTAAGTTAAAATTCTGACAAGCTACTGATTAAGCTTCTTGATTGAATTTATGATTTCTTGATGATTGAATTCTTGGTTTTCTTGGTAGCTTTCTTGATGAATTTTGGATTTCATATTAAATTTTTGGTATTCTCGCGGAATTCAAGTTTTCTTATTTTTGTTGGATTGCATTTCTGACCTTCTATTATTACTAGACAGGGAATTTCAGTTTTCTATTATTATTACTAGACCAAACATGGATTTCCTTTCTTTTACTATTGCTTGGTTTCTTCTATTATTATTGCTAGATTTAAATTTTTGGTCTTCTTCTATTATTATTACCAGACATGGATTTTCGACCTTTTATTATTGCCTGATCTGGATTTCTAGTCTTCCATAATCATCAGAGGAGGATTTATGGTCTCTTATTACCAGATGGTTTTCCGATCTTCCTATTATCAAAGGGGATTTTGGACTATTTATGATATATGGGATTTCCAGCTTCCTTATTATCCGAGGGTTTTCTAATCTTTTTCTTTGAAATTAGGACCCGATATCATTATAATTTTTTTTCAAATGAATTTTTAATTTTCCTAATCGCTAACATATCAACAAAGCAGATTTCAAGTTTTAAGATAGAAGTTGCCCTAAGAAGACAAGAATCGAAAATTTGACAACAAAAGAGTCTGATCTAAGATTTTATAAGCAACTCAACATTAAAAGCAAATTTCCAACAACGAAAAGAGAATTAGCTCGAGAAGAAAAGCTTTAGAGACTAATACTAGTCCTCTTGAAGAGTTCCTTACCTAGCCCTACATTCGTTTATCAAGTGATATTATTTCAAGTTCGAATACTCTCTCTTAAGCACATGTATGGAAATTTACATGATATCAAAACAAAAAAAAGTTCAAAATCCAAAATAACCTTTACAATAAGTCAATAACTATTGAATAACAAATATAGAGTTTGTAAAAAAAAACTTTTGCGTTGATGATAAGAACACAAGTAAATGCTAAATCTATTACACGAAAATAGGTCCATGAGTAATTACTGAAAACTTTAATGATAATTAACATAAGCATCCTAAATGTAAGGCAATACCAGTAAAATTGTGTCGAATGAATAGATTTATACCAAAGGATATATGAGTATGAGTTACATTATAAAAAAATATATTAGTATTAAATCGTGTACTAGTATTAACAGAATGTAAGGAATTAAAGGTTTTAAATTACCTCGATAATTTGAACACTATTAGCACCAAAATTGGTCATTAACACCTTAGAATAGAGTCGTGTAGAGAGACTAATGAAGAAAGTAAATTGAAACAGAGAGATAACACAATTAAATACTAAATCAACAGAAAAGGGAACATCGGATTTATAGTGGTTCGGCGTAATTGCCTAAGTCCACTTTGAATATGATATTTATTACTTTACAGATCAGTTGAGTATAGATACAATCCGTAAAAAACAACTTGAATGCAATTTTGAACAAAAAAGAAATGAATACAAAAAATGGCGGAGTATCCCTGCCCAAAAAAGGTCCTTTCAACTGTACCCCCGCCCCTCTATTTATAGACGAAGATAGGCTAGTCCCCCTATGCAGGCACATAACCAAGATACTTCGACCCACAGTAGGCAATTCGTGTTCACCGACCCGAGTGTTTCGAGCCACCAATGTCGAACGATGGTTGCCAACCTACCCTTGCTGACCTCGGGTTTTCTCGTTAGTGACTCGGAAGTTTTTCCACACATAACTCGAGGGAAGGGTGGTATGAGTCGAAGCAAAGGAATACCGGTCGCATCACTTCTGACCTAACTACCATGGCCGACCTACTTCTACACCTTCTACCTTGACCTATCCAATAAGGCCGAACCAACATAGCCGAGCCATTCATGTCGAACCCTCCAAGGTTGAACCACTAAACACCAAACCCGGTGAACCAAACTCTCCAAGGTCGAACCCCCAATTGTCGAGCCAACTTGGCCAAGGCTTTCGTGCCGAACCCTCCGAGGCCGACCCACTAAACACCGAGCTAGGTGAACCAATTCCTCCGAGGCCGATCCAACAAGTGCCGAGCCATCCTTGTCGAGCGATCTCTCCTTGGATATCTTGACCGACCCGCTCAGTCCAACCTAGGCAGGTCGAACGTCCACCACCGAACCACATATACAGGCCGACCTAATCAAGTCATATTGGGCCTCACACTTCCAGTCCTACCGTGACTTAAGTTTTCTGATCACAGTATCTGCAGCTATCGCCTCGTAGCCGGGTCACGTGGTCGGGTAACATTTGCCCCCCAAAGTGTGTCATGTGAATCAACATGACACGCTTTGAATCAGCGATCAGTTCTTGTTTTCAAAAGCTAGCTCATCCAGAAAGATAATTGTCTATCGTTTAGGTCATGTTCTTAACTTTTCAAAAGCTGAATGTATACGATTTCATAAAGGCTAAATTATGGCGGACTTTCCTAACATTATGTGTGCTTATACACACACGTATATCCCCTTTTTTACCTTCTTTTTTTATTGTGGATCAGTTGGCGTACAAACGTCGAACCACTTATTCGGTCTACCCGGTGTCTTTTGGCGTATTGACTCACCGAACCACCGAAGCGTTCTGACCGGTTCCACGGGGGAAGGCCTGTTCACCTTCCCTTCTTCATATATAAAAGCCCTACACCCCATCTTTCTCTTCTCACTTCTATTTTTCCTTTATAAGCCCCTTAACTTTATTTCTCCCAAGCCTTGCTCATCATTGCATCTTTATTCCTCTCAAATTCAGGCCGTCCACTTTGTACCTCTAGCTGTAATCAAAGCCAAACAAATCTCGACCTGAACCCAACAGTTTGCATAGGACCTAAATTTTACATATAGGTATGAATCTCTCACTCGATTTATCTCCCTAAATTTTGAGCCTCATCGGTTTTTAAATAGTAGTTAGTAGGAATAGGCAAAGAGAGGGATGAATTGGGGAGAACATTGTGTCTTAGGTTAGTAATTTGGTTCGGTCTTAATGGAACAAGGGCAAGTTATCAGGAGAAACAGTTATAGCCTTAACTTCAAAGTTGGGGATATTGAGAAGAAGTAAGCTCAGTGATTAATAACAATTGGTATATAGGTTGTAGCATCTTGCTAGTCATACGATCAAGGGAGAATGGTTAATAGCTTAATGTTGTAATATTGAGTTGTTAGGAGTTTAGTAATAGAGTAGGTCGAAACTCTTGAGAGGGAGTGGCTCGGCATATGCTATGCTGAGGCCGTTCGGCGACTTAAAAGTGAGTGGGTCGGTATTCTGTGAGTTGGTGGGTCGGTTAGTATAGATGGTTTCAGGAGGTAGGGATAGTGACTCTGTATAGTTCGAGGAAGTTGGTTCGGTGGTTAGAGAGAGATGGGAGAGTGAATGGTTCGGTTATCCTATAGGGCAGTGGGTTGGCATTGACAACCAAGACTATTCTAACTCAAACATAACGTACATTTGGATAACTACCTCCCCAACCAAGCACAGCATAATGGACAATGAAAAGTAGTAAAGCATATTAGCCCAAGGACCTAATTTGAACTAACAACCCCATAGCTTGAATAATCCTAAATGCAAACTCAATCCATCAAATGAGAATAACAGCCTTCACACTCTATGATGCCAATGTTTGACTTCAATACTTCCACTGCTAATCACGTGATAAACTACCAGAGACGGTCAGCAAGGACGGTCTCCAAGGATGGCAACTAAAATTTGTATCGTGTCACACTTGTCATTAAAACTTTAGTTTCTCTGCACTCATGCTTGAGTCGTCGCACTTGTTTACACACCACACGGGGAAATACGCTGTCATTATATCTGATATAGATTGTCTTTCAAGTATAGTTTAAACAGGTATCTATCCACACTAAATGCTCGTTGAAGATGTCCAAAAAATCAAGCTCCGTTACTATTTCTGATAAGCCTGAGCTAGGTTCTCGGTAGGAGGCAGTGGGAACCTCGAATCCACCGTCAATCTCCACACCTAGCATTCTGAATCCACCTGCCGTAATTATAGGCCCGGCTGCTGAAGCCACAGACGGAGCTGTTATTCTAGATAAACTTATTATTCATAAGCCTGAAAATTTTTTGAAGTCGCTCTTCGTCGGTTGTGCTCAATTCATGGAATCCCCTTTGATGACGTTTTGGTTCTGTCAGGACAAGATCAGCCTCACCTGCCCCCAGCCGGATATACTGCATGCAATAAGTTTATGTGCTGGATTAGGAGTATGCCACCTTTCAATTCATTCCTCCATGAAGTGTTGCAGTATATTGGGATTGCTTCGGCATAGCTACACCCTAATAGTCATGCGTTTATTCATGGCACCTGTGTCCTCTTTATGAACACCTTATTCAGACTCCCTATTCCCGAGGATACCGTCATATTAACCGCTTCAAGAGACGTTTCGACAGTCCACCCTACATATTTCTCGAGCCACATTCCAAATGTCAAAATCTGATGGGCGCGTGGAGTAAATTTTCCGAGTATAATCAAGAGTGGTTTTACGTACGCTGCCCCCCCTCCCCCCGCCTCGGTTTTGCAAAAAGATGGCTGGAAGGGAGTAAGTTTCATTTTTAGACTAATATTTGTCTAAGGCTCGAAGTGCATCCTTTTTGAACTTCTTTCGACTCATAAGGTATCTGCCACACCCTGAAGGCGGTGGGTATTCTAAGGCCGTCGAGGCCATTCGAGCTATTCCCGTGAGAGACCAGGACATCAAATCTGTTATTTTCAATGAACTTCTTTCGAAGTTTGGATTAATGGAGGAGGGCCGTCGAACTAGCTTTCCAATTGGCACCACTACAACCGGATCCGCTGCGAAAAAGGCAAAGAGTAAGCCGGACCTTCGGTGCCCCCTATAGGAGGGGCCCTGGATACAACTGAGGAAGGTGAAATCAAAGAAACCGAGGTGCCAGAAGCGACTGACGAGAATATAAGTTCGACTTAGCAACAGTAGCTGACACACCTGACATCAACGAACCGCCTCCCCCTTCAAAGAGGAAAAAGAGCCTAGCTTATAAATTGAAAAAGAAAACAATGGGCGGAACCTCAAAGGTTACAATAACTCCAACTGAGAAAAAATCATCTCCCCAAAATTTAAAGGGTTCATTAAAGGGTCTATCTGAACTGACCATCCCTAACGACTTACTAAATTATGGCTTCAATGACCCTGAGCCTATAGGACGTAATCCGCCTGCAAGAAGCAATGAAGGTGCTCAGGCTTGTCATCAAGGAGAGAAAACTCTAATAAGTAAAGCGAAAAACACTGGTCCGTCGGGGGGAAGCACTAGGACACACACAAACACTTACGCTTCACCCTATACTTGAATTTTAGTCATCATATGATTCTCACTAACTTGTCCTCACTTGGTTTTCTATACAGGTGATATAGGGCATACACATGGCATTGACCACCTTCGCGTATCCTCTATCTTCTACCATTCCAGTCGGGATTCAGGATCAGGAAGATGACGAGATAGGGATGATTATGGCGATAAAGATTATCATCCTAGAGAATCGTCGTCTTTCAAAAAAAGAACTTATAGCCATTCCTCGTATCCAAAAGATCCTCCCCCTTAGTCAGAGCACAGTATGGAGAAATCTGCTCAGAAGGGATCCCAATTCGAAGCTCCCCACGACCAACATTTTGGTTCGTCGGGCACCAAGCAATCCTGTGAGCCCCATAAGAAATCCATGACTCCGGCTAGGCAGACTCCCTAGCCTCCGCATAAGACCCATGGACAGTAGAAAAATTAGCCGAGCTTAAGGCTACATTCCCGGAGATATGCTTAAATGGATTGAAATTTATCCATGCGATTCATCCTATTCCTAGACATGTCAAACAAAGCACCATCGCCTGCAACAATGATGTTTATGTCCAGCATGAGGCATTCTTACACTTGGCAGAGAAAGTTTCAGAGGTTTCCATGGAACGTCAACAAAAAATTGATCGCTTGAAACTTGAAGCCATTCACAACAAAGATATCATCAAATCCCAGGATGAAGAGCTATCCTCGTATAAATCTTAACTCGAGACCGCCCAGAAAAATGCCAAGGATACAGCCGAGGAAATTAGTCGCTTGGAGGCCACTCACAAGAAAGGAATCGATGAAGCAATCCAACGCAGTGATGCTCTAGCTTTAGAGAAAGATTTTATCCAGCAAGAAAAGGATATTCTTGCTCGACGGGTTAAAGAATTGGAAGCGCTGCTCGCCAAAGAGAAAGAAGAGAAAACTGCCATGCAGGAAGAGTCACAACGATATTGCAATGAAACTGTCGCAACACGACTCCTAAAGACGAAGCTCGATGAGGAACTTTCCCAGGTTGAAGCGCTAAAGGAGGCAGCTCATGAGAAGGGTAAGAAAATGGAGCTTACAGAAGTTGACTCTTGCCTCGAGACAGCTACTGAGGCCGACAGAGAAGAAATTAAATGCTTATTTGATCCACTCATTTCCGAATACAATGCACGATTTCTCATGCACCCTGACCTATCTTTTCTAGACGATGGCTATCTTGAATTATTGACCGAAGCATGGGATACTTTGATAAAGATTAAAAGAGTTGAGTTGGGCGTCAAAGAGGTTGATGAAGAAGCTCTTGTGAGGGAAGTTCTTCGAGGAGACAAGCGTTCAGACTTATCCATTGCAAAAGCCCTCTTCAGAAGAGACTCCTCGTCATCAAAAGATAAGGACGATATTTGTGTTCCGTGTAGCACTGAGGCTCCAGTTCCCCCTCCCGTTCAGTCGACGATATCTCTTCACTCAGGCTCCCCAAGCAGCATGTTGGTAATGACCCGAAGAAGCCCAGGCCCGGTGTTCACATTGTATCCCCTATTCTTGATGGTAATACTCCTAAGACGTTTGAGAGTCAACTGGAAGCCGGTATGTAGTTTTTCCTTTTAGAGTTCAAGAAACCATCGCTTTTGGTGTGTAACGGATGCATTCTAACATTTGTCTTTTATGGCTTCATATAGGTCATTCTGATCCCGAACAATTCCCAATCAGCGATGTCGCCATGGATAGGGAAGAGAAAGTGGCCAAGGCACTTCACATTGGGGATACCCCTAGACCCGATGCTCAAGTGATCAGGGTGCTAGATGAGGATAAACTTGAGAATCCCTCACCTGTAGATGAACATGATGAGGTTGAAATCACAGGCGCTTCCGAACATACTTCGAAGCTTAGCATGAAGGAGTAAATCGAGGAAGAGGAGAAAAAGAAAGCCGAAGTAAAGTTAGAACCTTAGTTGGTGGAACTCGATGACCCCATAAATAGGCCCTTGAGGGTCATTCTCCCCGATGGGACCACACCTCTGGAGGTCCCTCCTTCTCCCCCGGATACCACACCGCTTGGAAGCAAGGGTCCGAGAGAAAACTTTCAGCTAAGGAGACTTCGGAGAAGCCAAAGAAGGAGAAAAGGTCAAAGAAGTAGCTATCATCTAGTCATGTCTTGCTCAGCTTAAATAAGCGAAAATCATGTAGGTTTTTTTCCTTTTTTATAGTCATTGTAGATAAACTTTGGATCCGGACTTCGGAGAAGTTGCAATGGAACTTAATTTTTGATTAATAAATAAAATTGTGTTTTTTTGTATTCCATGACTCTCAATGTTTAGCTTATCACTACCTTGTAATTGAAATTCTGACTTGTGTGAGTTACGTAAGCTCCAGTTTCGCTTTCACATGAATCGGAGATTTTCGAATTAAAAGCACTCTAGTTCATGCTTTGAGGATTCAGAGTACTCTAGTCCACGCTATGAGGACTTAGAGATTTTTGAATCATTTATACTCTAGTCCGTACTCCGGAGACTCAGAGTACTCTAGTCCATGCCCTGGAGACTTAGTGTACTCTAGTCCGCGCTATGAGAACTTAGAGATTTTTGAATCGTTTATACTCATAATAATCTAGTCTATGCTTTGGGGACTTAGAGATTTTGAGTCGTTTATAATCTAGTCCGCACTTCAGGGACTGAGAGTACTCTAGTCCACGCTCTGGGGACTTAGAGATTTTTGAATCGTTTATACTCTAGTCCGCACTTCGAGGACTCAGAGTACTCTAGTTCGTGCTCTGGGGACTTATAGATTTTTGAATCGTTTATACTCTAGTCCGAACTTCGGGTACTCAAAGTACTCTAGTTCGTGCTTTGGGGACTTAGAGATTTTTGAATCCTTTATACCCTAGTCCACACTCCGGGGACTCGAAGTACTCTAGTCCACGCTCTGAGGACTTAGAGATGTTTGAATTGTTTATACTCTAGTCCACACTTCGGAGACTCAGAGTACTTTAGTCCGCGCTCTAGGGACTTAGAGATTTTTGAATCGTTTATAATCTAGTCCACACTCCAGGGACTCAGAGTACTCTAGTCCCCGCTCTAGGGACTTAGAGATTTTTCAATCGTTTATACTCTAGTCCGCACTCCGAAGACTCAGAGTACTCTAGTCTGTGCTCTGGGGACATAGAGATTTTTGAATCGTTTATACTCTAGTACGCACTCAAGAAACTCTAAGTACTCTAGTCCGTGCTCTGTGGACTTAGAAATTTTTGAATCGTTTATATTCTAATCCGCACTCCAAAGACACAGAGTACTCTAGTCCGCGCTCTAGGGACTTAGAGTTTTTTAAATCGTTAGTCGATCGGCTTTTAGCTTTATGCGTACATTCATACACTAGATAGATTAATGCAATTTTATTTTACCATGAAATTATAAAATACAAAACACTAATAGTTCATAAGAAAACAGCTTCAAGGCTTTATTGATTATAGAAAATAATGACAAACTGAATTGTCTTATAACATGTCGAAAACCGAGAACAACAACAAAAGAAACATTTACTGAAACAATTTCCATAATAATGCAAAAGAAATGGACTAACCATAATAATGGCGTAAATGCTCATTATTCCATGCTTTGGGGAGTGTCATGCTATCAACAGTCGTTAGCTTGAAGGTCTCCAAGCTTTCGTTCGATGACGTAAGGACCTTCACATGTGGGATTCATGTACGATGGGACCATAAAAACACGCTTCAAAACTAGGTCGCCAACATCGAAGGTTCTCGGTCGAACTTTTTCATTATAATATCGAGCGACTCGGTGCCGATATGCAACCGCCCTTAAATCAGCTTCCTTACGTTTCTTGTCGACAAAGTACAACGATTCCAGTAAAAGATCCCGATTCATCCTAGGATCATAACGAATCACCCAATGAGAGGGAACTTCAAGTTCCACTGGTATAACAGCTTCAGTGCCGTATGCCAAGGTGAATGGATTGTGGCCAGTCGCAGACTTGTGGGTGGTTCTATAGGCCCAGAGAGCTGCTGAAAGTTCATCTACCCATTTGCCTCTAGCCTTCTCCAAATGCTTTTTTAATATAGACTTGATTATCTTATTTACTGCTTCAACTTGTCCATTTGCATTAGGATTAGCGACTGCTTCAACCCTTTTCTCATGCACTATTTTTGGCAAAACTCTTTGAACTCTCTACTTTTAAATTGAATTTTATTGTCAGTAATGATAGTTCGTGGGAGACCAAAGCGGCATATAATGTTTCGCACAACAAAATTAATGACCTTCTTGGTGGTGATCATAGCTAAGGGCTCTACTTCTGCCCACTTGGTGAAATAATCAACTGCGATAGTTACGTATTTAGCATCGCCTTTGAAGATTGGCAAGGAGATGATTATATCAATCCCCCATATTGCAAATGGCCATGGACTAACCATTTGCGTGAGTTTAGTTAGTAGTTCTCTTGGGATTTTCGCGTACATCGGTCACACTTCCTTACATAGTCTGTGGCGTCCCGATTCACGGTTAGCCAATAGTATCCATAGCGAAGGACCTATTTGGCTAATGTCTACCTCCCAGTATGGTCGTTGCATTCTCCTTCATGAACTTCCTTTAAGACCCGCTTTATCTCATAGTGATCGATGTCCCAAGTAAGGGAATTAAGAATCCTTTCTGATACATTATTCCATCCTACATTATATACCACGAGGCCTTGCAAACGACTTGTCGTCTCTTGTTCTTTCTCTCACACAGAGTTCCAAGTAACGGATATTCTTTGAACGGGGTCATCTATGACTCCCTTTCAGTTTCCGTCCCCAACACAAATTCTACTTCCATTTCATTTATACTCGGTCATGTAAGGTTTCGACCGGAAATAAGCCCATCTATTGTGCATCACTAGTACTTGCGCATTTCACCAATGAGTTGGCTTTCCCATTTTGTTCACGTGGGATATGTGAAATATCGTGATACTCAAGGTCTGCTAATAGTTCTTGAACCCGAGCGAGGTATGGAGTAAGCCTTTGCTCCTTTGCATGATAGTCTCCCCGTAGTTGGTACACCACCAACTGTGACTCACAAAAGATTTCAATCGATTTCACTCCAAGTTCTTCGGTAAGTTTCAAGCCTTGTCAATGTTTAACTTACATTTCTGTTGTTTTCTTTTATAGGCATGAAAATTTTCAGCTTAATCCGATCTAATTTGATTCTCCGTTTCATGCCTAGAAGTTGAATCCCAGAGGGTTTTCAGGCCTGTGCATTTCTGGTTTTTGAACTGTTGCAAACATGGCCTGAGTCCATGTTTATGGCAGCGTAACTTTTTGATTTCCAGTCATAATTCATTGATTATTTTTTGTTTGAAAGATGAAGTTTTCTAGTTTGTGCACACTAATTTGTAGTTCAATCAAATTTCGTTTGGCCATCTGTTTTATGTCCGAAAGTTGAATCCGGAGATGATTTCAGAGGTGGGTATTATTTTGGCTAAGTGTTTTATGTTCTTTTTCCGTCCGATTTTTGACTTGTACTTCATGTTTTTGTGATATTTCTAAAACGTTTTGAGGGCTATGATGCTTATCAATAGGCTAGACAAGTTTTGACGAATTTGAAATTCAAATTTGATTTGAATTTGAATTGAATTTGAATGACGGTTTTGAGTGATTTCTTTGATTTCGAGCACAGATTTTTCCAAACAATTTTGAAATACTTTTTAAAAATAAGTTGGCATTTGAAATAATTATTATGTAATATTTTTAAATTATTTTAAGCTGTAAAATTTATTTATTCTCTGTAATAAGGGAATTTTCAAATATCGTCTTCAAAATTAATTTCGAAAAATGGTTTTAAAAGCTTGTTTTCTCAAATAAATTATTTTATATATAAAATTAACACTTTTATACAATTCGAACGTATGAGAAAGAGAATTAAATGATTTAGTAAAACATGTGGTATGTGAGATGTGCGTTTACTATTTCGATTAATTTCGGACTTGTACGATCGAAGCTATTTGAGAATATTAATTCTGAAATGTTTTGCCATTTTATGCCATATTTTGAGTTTTATAATTTCTATTTATTGGAATTATTTAAGATGGCCAATCTTTGGCAAATATTATGGTTTGAGATCTCTTACGTAGCAGTATGGTCGATGAGAACCATCACGATGTTTTATTTACTTACCAATGATATAAGGCAGGTCTTGGGTTTATGATTTCATATTTTGAGATTTATGGTTTATGAGGAACCATCATGATGTTTTCACTTGTCGATGAGATGAGATGAGACAAGTTGCGATGCCATTTAATACTTGTCGATGAGATGAGACAAGTATCGTGTCTCTTTATCACTCGCCAATGAGACTAGGCAAGATATAATTTTATGAGTTTTATAATGTTTCTAGTGTGGCATCGACTAACGGCTAGTAAACCTCTAAGTGCGAATGTGTGGTGCAGTACATACGTTAACACTTTTTGGGTTCATATCCGTGAGTTTGTGACACATTCACGTGTTTACCTAACAAAACCGCTTTGAGAGGTGTTAGCGACCTTGTCGTGAGGACAAACTGCTTTGGAAGGTGTTAGCGACCTTGTTAGGGCTGACAAAATGGGTTGGAGAGGTGTCAGCGACCTTGTCATGGAGGATGAACTGCTTTGGGACCTCTGTCTAATAAGAGATATCTTTTCTGAAGAATCACGAACTGAGTCTGGACCAAATATAAACTTCTCGCCAGATTCTAGCAAACAAGATGAAGATCGGCACGGTCTTCCGTACAGTGCCTCGAAAGGAGCCATACCAATACTGGATTGATGGCTGTTATTGTAGGAGAACTCTACCAATGGTAGATGATCCTCCCAAGAACCACTGAAATCAGGAATGCATGCATGGAGAAGGTCTTCAATAATACGATTCACCCTCTCAGTCTGTCCATCAGACTGGGGATGATAAGCTGTAGAAAGATTCAGCTTTGTTCCCAAGCTTGCTGATAACTGGTCCAGAAATGGCTGGTAAACAAAGGATCACGATCACATACGATCGAAGAAGAAATACCATGTAATCGTACGATTTCCTTAATATAAAGCTTTGCCAACAGAGGAGCATTCCTATTAGATTTAATAGGAACAAAATGTGCAGACTTCGTGAGACGGTCTACGATAACCCAATTGCTAGAATGACCCGACCTCGAACGAGGTAAGCCGTCCACAAAGTCCATCGATAACTGATCCCACTTCCACTGTGGGACCTCTGAAGGCTGAAGAAGGCCAGATGATCGTTGATGCTCGGCCTTGACAAGCTGACAAGTCATGCAATTGCTTACATAACTTACAATATCACGCTTCATGCCTTCCCAGTAGTAAAGGCGATGCATATCCGCGTACATCTTACTGCTACCCAGATGAATGGTATACTTAGTGCGTGACAATCATCAAGTATGTCATGCCTAAGTGCTGAATCAGAAGGCACAACTATACGGTTCTTCAGACGAAGAAAACCATGAGAATCAATAGAAAAATCCCATAACTCCTCATCACGGGACCCAGATGAGCGTGATTGAATGAGGTGCATAGTATAGGCATCATGCCTCTGAGCCTCTGAGATA
This sequence comes from Allium cepa, assembly GCA_030765085.1. Lineage (NCBI taxonomy): Eukaryota > Viridiplantae > Streptophyta > Magnoliopsida > Asparagales > Amaryllidaceae > Allium > Allium cepa. The sequence goes on from CM060929.1 coordinate 820,697,974, forward strand.
CGATCTAGAAGAGATGGTCGAGCCTCCATACTGAATAATAAAAAAGGTGAATCAGATGATGGTGCTCGATCGCGAATATCAAAGCAAGATAAGGTCTCCAAAACATCCCATTCGGCTATCATCAAAGAAACTACGGCCGAATGCTTGCGACTAAGCGCATCAGCTACACGATTACCCTTTCCAAGGGTATACTCGATATCGAAATCATATGAGGCGAGGAACTCTAACCATCGTTGTTGCCTCATATTAAGCTCCTTCTGAGTAAATAGATATTTCAAGGATTTATGATCGGTAAAAAGGACGAAGTGCTCTCCCAAAAGGTAATGACGCCAAATCTTCAAAGCGAAGACAATGGCTGCAAGCTCTAAATCATGAGTAGCGTACCAAACCTAATTCGGACGCAACTGCCTAGAAGCATAGGCAACAACACGATCTCTCTACATCAAAACAGCACCGAGGCCACTATGACTGGCATCGATATAAACGATAAGATCTTGGTTCCCTTCAGGAACCACAAGGATGGGAGCATGTGTGAGAAGCTCCTTCAATTGCTGGAAGGAAGCCTCACACTTATCAGACCAAATGAATCGAACGCCTTTCCTCATAAGGTTTGTAAGAGGAAGCACGATACGAGAGAAATCCTTAATAAAGCGACGATAATAACCGGCCAATCCCAAAAAGCTACGAATCTCGTGAACATTCTCAGGCCTCTTCCAATTCTAAATAGCCTCGATCTTCGAAGGATCAACGGAAATACCATTAACTTCAACCTTTTAGCTGCAAATCCGAGTCTTTCTATTGCAACAGTAAGGTGAGTGCTAAACTTACAAATACCTAGCCGAGACAAGAGTTTGATAGCCATAAAATGCTTAAATTCGTTTCTAATATTGATTTTCTAAGTGCTGCAAACACTGCCTGGCATTGAATTTGAGATATCATAACTTTTCCATACCTTGCCCAAATTGCATTATTATTGGTGCAGTTTAAAGTGTTGTTTTTTGTCTTTATGCATGTTAAATTTCAGGTCATTTTGACCTATACAACTTATAGAAATATGCCACTGAAAATTGACTTGGAGCATGTTTTTGTCCAGATTTTTACAGTGAAAACACTGTCTGGGTCAAAGTTTGAGACATCATATCTTTTTCATGCTTTGTCTAAATTAAATTATTATTGGTGCAGTTTAAATTTTTGTTTTTGGTCTTTATGCATGTTAAATTTCAGGTCATTTCGACCTATATAACTTATAGAAACATGCCACCGAAAATTGACTCGGAGCATATTTTTGCCCAGATTTTTACAGTGAAAATACTGTCTGGGTCAAAGTTTGACACATCATATCTTTTTCATGCTTTGTCTAAATTGCATTATTATTGTTTTAGTTTAAAGTGTTGTTTTTGGTCTTTATGAATGTAAAATTTCAGGTCATTTCGACCTATATAACTTATAGAAACATGCCACCGAAAATTGATTCGGAGCATATTTTTGCCCAGATTTTTACAGTGAAAACACTGTTTGGGTTCAACTTTGAGACATTATATATTTTTCTTGCTTTGTCTAAATTGCATGATTCTTGATGTAGTTTAAAATGTTATTGTTAATCTTTATGCATATTAAATTTCAGATCATTTCGACCTATATAACTTATAGAAACATGCTGTCGAACATTGACTCGGAGCATGTTTTTGCCCAGATTTTAACAGTGAAAATACTGCCTGTGTCCAAATTTGAGATAACATAACTTTCTAACACTTCATCCAAATTGAATAACTCTTTTTTTTTGAAATCTGTAGTTTTCTTTTATAGGCATGAAAAATTTCAGCTTAATCCGATCTAATTTGATTCTCCGTTTCATGCCTAGAAGTTGAATCCCAGAGGGTTTTCAGGCCTGTGCATTTCTGGTTTTTGAACTGTTGCAAACATGGTTTGAGTCCATTTTTGAGGCAGCGTAACTTTTTCATTTCCAGTCACAATTCATTGATTATTTTTTTGTTTCAAAGATGAAGTTTTCTAGTTTGTGCACACTAGTATATAGTTCAATCAAATTTCTTTTGGCCATCTGTTTTACATCCAAAAGTTGAACCCAGAGAAGATTTCAGAGCTGAGTATTATTTTGGCCAAGTGTTTTATGTTCTTTTTTTGTCCGATTTTTGACTTGTACTTCATGTTTTTGTGATATTTCTAAAAATTTTGAGGGCTATGATGCTTATCAATAGGCTAGACAAGTTTTGATGAATTTGAAATTCAAATTTGATTTGAATTTGAATGACGATTTTGAGTGATTTCTTTGATTTCGGGCACAGATTTTTCCAAACAATTTTGAAATACTTTTTAAAAATAAGTTGGCATTTCAAATAATTATTATGTAATATTTTTAAATTATTTTAAGCTGTAAAATTTATTTATTCTCTGTAATAAGGGAATTTTCAAATATCGTCTTCAAAATTAATTTCGAAAAATGGTTTTAAAAGCTTGTTTTCTCAAATAAATTATTTTATATATAAAATAAACACTTTTATACAATTCGAACGTATGAGAAAGAGAATTAAACGATTTAGTACACGTGGTATGGGACATGTGCGTTTACTATTTCGGTTAATTTCAGACTTGTACAATCGAAGCTATTTAAGAATATTGATTCTGAAATGTTTAGTCATTTTATGCCATATTTTGAGTTTTATAATTTCTATTTATTGGAATTATTTAAGATGGCCAATATTTGGTAAGAATTATGGTTTGAGATCTCCTATGTAGGAGTATGGTCGATGAGAACCATCACGATGTTTTGTTTACTTGCCAATGATATAAGGCAAGTCTTGGGTTTATGATTTCATATTTTGAGATTTATGGTTTATGAGGAACCATCATGATGTTTTCACTTGTCGATGAGATGAGACAAGTTACGATGCCATTTAATACTTGTCGATGAGATGAGACAAGTATTGTATCTCTTTATCACTCGCCAATGAGACTAGGCGAGATATAATTTTATGAGTTTTATGATGTTTTTGGTGTGGCATCAACTAATAGCTAGTAAACCGCTAAGTGCGAATGTGTGGTATGAGACATACGTTAACAATTTTCGGGTTCCTATCCGTGAGTTTGTGACACATTCACGATGTTTACCTAACAGAACTGCTTCAAGAGGTGTTAGCGACCTTGTCGTCAGGGCGAACTGCTTTGGGAGGTGTTAACGACCTTGTTAGGGCTGACAAAATGGCTTGGAGAGGTGTCGGCGACCTTGTCATGGAGGACGAACTGCTTTGGGAGGCGTTAGCGACCTTGTTAGGGCAGACAAAATAGCTTAGAGAGGTGTTAGCGACCTTGTCATGAGGACGAACTGCTTTGAGAGGTGTTAGCGACCTTGTCTAAGGCTTCGGCCGCCTGAGTTTTGCACGTGCAACATTGCTTTGGCATTACAATCGGGGATTTGGCCAATCCGGATTTTCTGAGTTTTCTGTTTTATTGTGATTTCACCTTTTTAAGATGTTTTACTACATCGATAGCCGAGTGCTATATGAGATGTTATATATATATGGTGACTTCAATCATGATGTTTTGAACTCTTATCGAGTTCCTTGAGTTATGAGTTTTGATAATTTCAGGAGTTTATAGGATATTCTGGGTTTTTCCATTTTGGAGGGTTGAAATGGAGATTTATATACATTTATACCGATGAGATGAGGTATAATTGAATTTGGAGATTCATCTATAATTCAGTTTTGGATCATCCTATTTGAGAATGTTTTATGTTTGCCATTTTGGCGAGAGTTTGTAGTGATGTTTCTCCTTTTGAGAATATATGGTTCATGGAAACCATGTAGACATTTTAGGATGTCGCCGATGATATGAGGCACTTGTATTTGATTTGAGTATTGATTTGAGTTACCTCCTTCGAAGTATTTGTTCACTTAAGTAGCGTTTGTTACTTAAGTGTTGAGCTTATGAGTTTATCGATTCATTCTTCTCTTTCGAGAAGAAGTATCTTCATGTCTATTATGCTTCATATTACCGGTATTGACTGATTTATGTAGCTAGACTGACCCATGTATTTATACTCGGGTCAGACCGAGCTGTTTCAGGTATCATCTATTGGAATTAGCTTGAAGTTGATGTTGGATATCAGCTCTTCTTTCTCTTGAGTAGTTTTTGTTCTTTCACATACTCTGATGTAGTTATATTTGATTCGATATTTATGGTGTGGTCGAGTACCACCTTATTGTATTCATATTGTATTGTAATAAACATGTATCAGTGTATATGTATATATATGATGTTGGTTACTGTTCTGTGATGTAATTTACATTCAGTTATTGTATTTTGTTCTGATAGATCCGTTAACCACCTATAGTTTTGGATTAAGCATTTACTGGGTATGTCGATCCACTTGAGTTGAAAAAAAGTTATATTGCATTTATCGACGTATTCAATAGATGTTCAAGACAAAATTATAGATGGTCGCCCTTAACCAGCCCTATTCTCCGCTTTAGTAGACGGAATTACTTGTTAATTCTCTTTACTAAGGTGGGTCTCGGGGTGGGGCGTTAACGCCCGGCCCCTATACCCATGCCAACCAAGAGCAATACTAAGTATTACTGTCAGAAAGCATGGAGAATGGGGCTCGATAGGGCTAAATGTTATACTCATTCACTTGAACTAACACTGGCACGAGAAATTTTACGATTCTTTTTCTACTTACCATTCGTGCGCAGTATTGGTTCAAAGCAACGGTATAAGATAAAAAGAAATTCCAGGTTACATAGTGCATAATATAATAGAATGTATAGTTCAGCACAACAACAGCATAATGCATAATACATATCATAATAGTAATGTCCACGATACATAGTCCATAGTACATATCACTTCCAAAATACATAATAACATACATACCATAATACATATATTAACAACTCCTAAGTCCAAGCTGTAAAGTCCAAAACCCCAAAACGTGGAAAATAATAAGAGTTCTGCTACAGTCCACGCAACCTAACCTACAACCACAATCCTCATACTGACCCGAGGATTATAAGACAAATCACGCGGGTCAGACTATTTCTAGTGTGGGTGAAGTAAGATCTATGAACAATCAACAACAACTATTGTCTTATTCAAAACATTATGATAGAATAAAAAAACAAGCCAAAGTATCAATAAGACACTACCTAAAATAATCATATATAATATAGAATAGCAATAAATAAATCAACCAAAGTACCGTATATGAATCACTAAGATACCATCAAAAATTGGCATAAAGTAAATAAATCAATTCAATATATCGTGTATAAATCAATATAATATCAACAACCATTCACATAAACCTGACAAAAGTAAATCAAGCCTGATTATCTTACAACATCAATATAAGACCAACAACAATTATCATATATAAAACAATATGATAAATAAATCTAACCACAGTATCGTATATAAGTCACTACGATATGAAAGACAATTACCATGTATACAACAATATCCTAAAATAAATCTAACTAAAGTACGTATATAAACCAATACGATGTCATTAATAATTATCATATGTAAAACAATATGATAATAAATAAATCCAACTAATATATCATATGTTAATCAATATGATACCAATGACAATTATCGTATATAAATCAAAATGATAAAAAATATGTCAAACCAAAGCATCGTACATAAGTCAGTACGATACCAAGCACAATTACCATATGTAAAATAATATGATAAAAAAATTAAATAAAAAAATGTAATAAGGTAATAACAAGGCATGCGAGCTTCTGGGATAGATATAACCCGACTCCTAAAATACCGAATAAACAGACGTTAGTATTGTAGAGTTGCAGTGGTAGAGTTCGAGCGCGCATCAAGACATCTACACTGTAACTTACTCATAACGCCATAACACACCTGGTGATCAACCCAGGATAACCAAGATGGTCGAAGGCAAAGGCCGTATGCTACCCGTTCACAGCACTACATGTGGGACCCCCACGCCTCCATCCTTCATAATGTGTGACCCGCCGGTCGGGAATCCAACCGAAAAGAAAAATAGCCCAATGTAGCAGACCGTTGACCATTGGTGGTAAGTGGGCAAACAATATACCACCGATTCTGGTAGCGAACCCAAATCAGGTCGGCCAAGGTGGAGTTTTGGCCCATTGGTGAACAGAGTCCAATCTATCCCAACCCAAGATCAAATAGAGATTTTAAAAAAAATTGTTCATATATAACAAAAATCTCATTAAATTTGACGGCGTTATGATTAGAATATAATTACGGCTGGAAAAAATATGGCAACATTCAATAAAGCAAAATGACGATCACAAACAGAAAGTATGCCAAAAATAAAACATAATTAGTGCATAACCGCTAGTAAAAACACCAAGTCATAAACAAGATCATGCCTATCATAGGCTCATATAGAAATTATGGTGGCTTACACCTTAAATAAAACCACAACAGTTGCAATATAGAATTAAACAAAAAAGACATCATCATAAGGAATGCATGAAAGAATGTCGACTCGAAGATGGCTTGAAAGCGAATCAACGCAAAAATTGTCATGCACTTTCAAATTGTAATTACTGATGTAATGCCCACGCATCCCATATCACGTGGTATTACATGGACATTTACTAAAAAGCAGTAAATTCCACTTACTTGAAATATAGTCAACCAAATAATGAATGTCCCATACCATTTTGTACCGCTAACCATTACTCAAAATCCACATAATATAGAATTTTAGAAAAATCTTTACAAAAATCAAATTCAATTCCAACCATATATAAATGGAGAAAATATATTTGAAAGCTGTAAAAATAAATTTAAATGACCGAAACTCCTCTTTAAATGCCCTTGAATCCTTCTATTAAATATATCTCTTTTTTGTGAAATAATATTTTAGAAGTTTATCCATAATTTATTCATATTTAAAAAAAAAATTATTTATTTATACCATTTTAAAATTTAAACAACGGTTGCAAAATAATTTATTTTCAAATAAAAAATTCTTTTCCAATGCTTTTTAAATAGAATTACTAGAAATGATATTCATAATCCCTTTTTATATTTTGTAACTTGTTATTCATTGAAACAATCTCAAATTTAGAAACATAATTAAAATACGAAATTGTAAAGAGTTTGAGATTAAATTAAAACTATATTCATGTAAAAAAATAGATATTTTATTATTGCAAAAATAGCTAAATTTGTTAAAAATTTAACATATTATCTCAAATTCCCTTTCAAAATTCAAAAACCTCAAAGCAATTTATTTTAATAACTTCCAAAGACGTCTAAAATCAGAAAATCAATCGAACTTTCGAAATATGAATCATAGGGAAATTTTCAAAAAATCATCAATCGTCTATATAAATTTTATTTGGTGACTTAAATCAAATTACATCAAATCCCAATCACGCTTACAATGCACACACAACATATAAATAAACTATACACGTCAAAATGCAATAGGACCGCATCTCCTTTGCATTTCCTCAATACAACCCACAAAACCTCATTATGAAACCCAAAATCATTCATTCCGATACATCTTAAATTTTATACAAAAAGTAGGGATTTTCCTTTTAAAATTACCAAAAAAAAATCAAAACCTTCTTTAACAATACCATGTACAAAGAAAGATTTCACTAACTTATATGTTCTATTTTCGTACACAATTTTATCAAGGATTATAATAATAAGTAATATAAAAATAAATTATGATGAATCTTTAAAAATTTCATTATTCTTCTTTGAAAGCTTTTCTTTAAATAAACATATTTTCAAATCACGAATATATAATCGCCTTCAAATTCAACATTTCTTTCAAAAAGAATCACTGAATTTCATATAGAACCCACCTCAGTCTGTGATTCATAATAAATAAAATAAATTTCGTAAAATTCTATATTTTTATTATGTTGTTCATAACTCATTTATAAATCATCAATAAAAATTTCATACAAAAATATGACCATTTGATGGGTTAAATCATAGTATTACAGCAGGTTTTTTAGAGAGACCCTAGTGCGAAAATCTGCACTTATACACCTCTGTAAACAATTGATTCAACCTATCAAATCTCATTATTTTTCAATGAAATTTTTACAGAATATTATAATATGAGTTGTAAACAACATATTTAATTTCAGAATTTTATAAATTTTTCTCTAATTGGTATGAATTTCGTATTGACAGCCACTGCTGTTACAAAATCTGGGAAAATATAGCGTTGTAAATAATTGATTTCACCAATCAAAACACAATATTATTCAGTGAAATTTTCAAAGCATATGTGCATACATGTAGAAAATAACATTTCAAAATTTCAGAAATTTATGATTTTTTTTCAATTTATTGTAATCTCCGGACCAAGTGTTGTTTCAACAATATAACAATCAAGATCCTCAAATATGTCTAATAGGTGATCTAAACTCAAACTTGCATAAGAATAAGAAATTATAACAAGAAAAAAAAGAAAAAAGAGAAGAAATACTTATTCATTCAAAGAAAAAGGCCAATTCAACCATAAAAATAAGGATTACATATCACTCACCTAAAACTCCAAGAAGCAATCTTTAAGCTCTATATTAGCTAGCCTTTGATTGCTTGCCTTTCACCTTTCCAATTATCTTAAAATTGAGAATATTTTCTTTTAACCTTTGATTTCGATGAAAGATTTGAATTTGAGCGAGAGGATTTTGTGTTTAGGTTTTCTGTTTCTGATTTCTGAGTAAAAGTATTGTTCTGTACGTACCGTAAAAAAAGAAAGAAGAAGGAAATGGGCTGAGTATTATAATTGAAGCCCTTTCTAGAATATTCTTTGAAAATATCCTTTTTTTCCTTCTATTTTTAGTCTTTTTCCTTTTTAATACAATGTATTCTTTTTATTTTATTCTTGTTCTAGAAATTTCTTTTGCTTAACATTATTTTATTCAATTTCTAGATCTTTCCTACATGATATTATAAAAAAAATGATATTATTGTTATTATTATTTATTTTATTATTTTATGTATAATTTGTAAATTAGTATGAAAATTTCTCTCTTTTTTCAATGCATAACATGAGAATTAACATAAAACTTTATTTTATTTAAGCTTTTCCTCTCTTTTCTTTTCTTTTAAACTTTAAGTAACAACAACTCCTCTACACATTTATCTATTATTATTTTAAAAAAAAATAATTCATTAAATAAATTTCCTTTTTAAAATAAAAGATGCAATTCATTGCATTCAATATACGTTACAAATAAGTCACTGATCATTCATTTCCCTCTTATCCACTTTAATATTTTCCATTTTTCAAACAAAATATTTATTTATTTACTTTGTTATTATTACCAAATAAATTATAATTTTTAATTTTTTTAACTTTCCTTTTATACCAAATTGTAAATCAACATAAAAAAATTCTATCTAAACTTTTCATACATAAAACGCATTTTATCTTATGTAATTAGTTACCATTCTTTCATTAAAAAAAACATTACACTCTCAATGTTTAACTTTCCAAATAATTTAGGTTAATAAAATGGTTTATTTACTAAACTAAATTACACTACCACTAAAAAGACAAAATTTATAACTCCAAATAAAAGTAAATGAATTTGTTACCATTTATTTTCCTCTCAACCCCATTAATATTAAATATCCATTTTATTTTCTTTTTTTTCATTTCATCATTTTTTCCATAAATATTTAATTGTTTGTTATTATTGACATATTACTTATCAACTTATTAGTTTATTCCCAATTTAGTACCTCTAAAAATCGGGTTGTTACAGACTTCCCCTCTTACAAAAATTGCGTCCTCACAATTTATAAGTAAGGACAATATCTGTAACTCGAGGAGCAGCATTAGGAGCGGGTGCCGCTTGAGGCATGTTCCGCTTCAACCCTAACCACTGCTCCATAGTTAAACAGGGATGCTTTCCAGCCATCTTTCTCACTACTCTACATAATGAGAAATATTGTTAAGCTGGAATCAAAATAATTCTCATACTAAAAGGTCGAAGATTTGGGGTTTTGGTTTAGGTATGTATGACTATTATTATATTTTGGAGTGATACTTATGGTATATAGATATGTACAATGCTTCTACTGCTTTGTGCTAACCTATATTCTAAATATATTCTATACCATTGTTAACCTACCCCACCCCGAGACCTACATTAACAAAGAGCATTACTGGGTAATACTGTCTGCTAATGTAGAGAATAGGGTTGGATAGGAGCGACCATCTATAGCCCTGTCTTAAATATCTATTGAATACGTCGACAATGCCATTTTTTTCCTGATTCAAGTGGATCGACATATCCCATAAATACTTAACACAAAGCCATAGGTGGCTATAGGATTTATCAGAACAAAATACAACAAATCAAATGTAAAACACATTACAGAATAGCAGATAGTCACATAGATACACAAATACACCGATACATCACAAAGTATACAAAATGATACATCACATATGTGGTATGACGACCACAATACAAACACGAGTCAAAAGAATATACATATTAGAGTAGCAAACCAAAATGGACTACAAAAAAAGCTATAACAAAAAGAGCTAGCAGAATAGTCCATGTAGAAGCATAATAGGCTAAGTCCAAAAGTACCTAACCTGAAACACCTCGGTTTGACCCGAGTATAAAATACACGGGCCAGTCTAGCCAAACGAATTAGTAAAAAGTGATAGTAGAATAATAGAGCATAAGAGCATAGTGATATTCTTCTTAAACAAGAAGAAACCATAAGAAAGCTAACCGTAGTCATATGGAGGATACACAACATCTATAGCATATATAATTACACTAGGTGATAGAATGCGATTGCTTCAATAAGCATAAAACATAAAGGAGCCGAAAAATCTTATGAATCACTAAAATGTAGCATGCCTCATATCATCGGCAATCATAAATCAAATAAGAATGGTTTGGGGAATAATATAATGTAAACTCCTAAAAGAGTAATTCCCGAACCCGCCATATCGGCAACTCTAAGGAAAACATAAGCAAAAGTCATCTCAACATAAGCCATAAGGCAAATGTCAACAAAGAGATAAAAATCCCATACAATGCCAAAAGGCAAATCCCATAAATAGCGCCAATAGGCAATCTCAAAATACGTATACGCCAAAAGGCAAATCTCAACACGCCAGGGTAGGCAATGAAAATCTCAAAATAACTCCCAAGAGTCCAAAATCCCGAAGTAATTGCCACCGAATGGTTCAAAGGACCTATTCCAAAATGACGACATACAAGGTAAAAAATCATCGCAAAAAGGTTTTACACGTGCTATTTTTGCCGAGTACTGTTTCACATAATAGGTACCTCGCCCAAAGGCAAACGTCAAAAGACAAATATGCCGCAATGGCAAATACACCGCAATGGCAAACGTCCGAAGACAAATACGCCGCAATGGCAAATGCCCGAAGACAAATACGCCGCAATGGAAAATGACCCGAAGGTCTAGTACTGGCATGCCAACAGGCAAATGTGTCACAAACTCTCGAAAAGGAACCCGAAAAGTGTTAACGTGTGTCCCATACCACCCGTTCGCACTAAACGGTTTACTAACCGCTAGTAAATTTCACACTCAAAGCAGTAAAAGGTTCACCTCATATCATCGGTAACTAGACCCGTAGGCCAAAACGATCAAACGGACAAGTTAGGAATTAACCGAAAGGATAAACGCACGTATCCCATACTACGTCTTTTACCCAAACGTTTAACTCTCCTTCTCATTCGCTCGACAGTGCAAAAACGTGTAATTTTTATAAAAAATTAATTTACCTTGAAAATAAGCTTTTAAAACCGATTTCGAAAACCATTTGGAAACCATATTTGAAAATTTCCCTTATTATAAGGAACAAGTAGGTTTTATACTTGAAAATATTTTAAAATATTATATAATAATTATTTTTAAATCCCCTAAATTTTAAAAATTATTTCAAAAAGAATTGGAGAAAACTGTGCTCGAAAACGACCAAAAACAAACAAACTTCCACTTAAATCGAAATTCAAATTTAAATTCAATTCAATTCAAATAATTTAAAATTTGAATTTTAAATTCGTTAAAACTGGGCTAACCTATTGATAGGCATCATAGCCCTCAAAATACTTCAGAAATATCACAAAAACTGAAGTAAAAGTCAAAAATCGTACGGAAAATAAACATAAAAACACTTGGCAAAATAATACCCAAGTCTAAAATCTTCTCTGTGTTCAAATTTCGAACATAAAACAGATGGCCGAACGATCTTTGATTCAACTGAAAATTAGTGTACACAAAGTAGAAAGGTTCATGTTTCAAACAAAAAAGGAATCAATGAATTCCAAAAGAAAATGAAAAAGTTATCCTGTCACAAACATGGACTCAGACCATGTTTGTAACAGTTCAACAAGGATGTACCCAGGCTTAAAAATCCACTCTGGGTTCAACTTCCAGGCATGAAACTGAGGAACAATTTGTATCGGATTGAGCTCAAAATTGGTGTTCTGCAGTAGAAAACTTCATCTTTCAAAAAAAAGAATCATGCAATTTGGGTAAAAAATGAAAAAGTTATGATGTCTCAAAGTTGCACCTAGAAAGTGTTTTCACTGTAAAATCTGGGTAAAACAGGGTCCAGGTCAAATTTTGGCAGCAAATTTATATAAGCTATCTAAGTCTAAATGACTTGAAATTTGGTACTCGTATAATAGAAAATGCTATCTTTCAAACAAAAAAAGAATCACGCAATTTCAGTAAGAAATGAAATAGTTATGCCATCGCAAACATGAACTCAGGTCATGTTTGCAGCAACAAAACACAGTTTCCACAGGCAGAAAAACTGTGTTTTATTGATTTTGCAACAACGGTTTGAACACTCAAATCACAATATTTTTCTTCCAAAATTTTAATAAATGAAGTTCAACATGCAAGTTATCAAATGCAAGAAATCCAGCAGCATTTCGTTGCCGTAATCAAAAGTTATAGGCATTCAAAGAGGCAATCATGGAAAAGATTTCAAACAGAAATAACAGCAAAAATTTACCAAAAAAGCTAAATTTTTGCTTGCTTTTGCAATTTTTTGAGCTTGGCTCAGCTAGATTATGTGAGTATTTCAACTCACATTGCTGATGTTGAAGATTAAACTTGGATTTTCAGCCGAAAGATGAAAGCTTGGAGCAAGAATCTGCTTCAAAAACCTGTAAAAACTCAAAATAGAAACATGCAAGCCAAAAAAAAATTCCAGAGTTTGAACCTGAAACTAATTTAACCATATCTCTCTCATTTCTTATCCAAATTCGATGATTTCGGATGTTCTCGAAAGCTTAGGCTTTTAGCTAAAAGTTTCAAGTTTTGAGTTTTATGAATTTTTGAATTTAAATTGGTCAAAACTGTGCTTCTTTGTCGCTGTCCCGAGAGCAAAACGACAACGACAATGAATCCAAACCTGAAAATTATTTTGAGTATATCTTTTGACTCGTAAGTAAGAATAAGGCAATCCTTTTTTTGTCTTCTAGCTATGAAAATTCTCTACAACTTTCATGTTTTATGATTTATCAAATTCTATGACCTACAAGGTCGAATTGGCTCTTTAAGCCGCAGCCCTGTTGTTATGTTAATTGTTCACAGTTTTGCAATTTTAGACCTGAGAATTGAAATTGCCATAACCTTTAGCTCTGATACCAAAAATGTGACGCCCGGCCCCTATACCCATGCCAACCAAGAGCAATACTAAGTATTACTGTCAGAAGGCACGGAGAATGGGACTCGATAGGGCTAAATGTTGTCCTCATTCCCTTGAACTAACACCCGCACGAGAAATTTTTCGATTTTTTTTCTACTTACCATTTGTGCGAAGTGTTGGTAAAAAGCAATTGTACAAGATTAAAATTTCCAGGTTGCATAGTACAGAATATAACAGCATGTATAGTTCAGCACAACAACGGCATAATGCATAATACATATCGTAATAGTAATGTCCACGATACATAGTCCATAGAACATATCACTTTCAAAATACATAATAAGATACATACCATATACATATATTAACTACTCCTAAGTCCAAGCAGTAAAGTCCAAAACCCCAAAACGTGGAAAATAATATGAATGCTGCTACAGTCCACGCAACCTAACCTGCAACCACAATCCTCAGACTGACCCGAGGATTATAAAACAAATCACAAGGGTCAGACTATTTCTAGTGTGAGTGAAGTAAGATCTATGAACAATAATTGTCTCAATCACAAAAAAGGAAAAGAAAGCGCCGCATGTATAAACCAACATGAGGCATATATGTGTGTGTGAACCAACATGCCAATTTGGTTTCATAAACAATTCATTTAATCCAACAATTGTTTTAGGCCAAACGTATCGTATGTAATCCAATACGATACCAAACCAATCATCATATGTAACACAATGAATAAGTTCATACACACATTCTCTAAAGATACTGGGTTTAAAATCAACTTTCATATTTTCCAAAAAATCATAAGATAAAGAATAAAATTATAATTTATTCGGCAATAATAATAAAGTAAATAAATATTTCGTTTGAAAAATGGAAATAAAATATTAAAGTGGATAAGGGGAAATGAATGATCAATGACTTATTTGTAACGTATATTGAATGCAATGAATTGCATCTTTTATTTTAATAAGGAAATTTATTTAATGAATTAAATTAAAAAAAATGTGTAGAAGAGTTGTGGTTACTTAAAGTTTAAAAGAAAAAAAAAGAGGAAAAGCATAAATAAAATAAAGTTTTATGTTAATTCTCATGTTATGCATTGAAAAAAAAGAGAAATTTTCATACTAATTTACAAATTATACATAAATAATGATAATAATAATATCATTTTCATGATGCCATTAGGAAAGTTCTAGAATTGAATAAAATAATGTTGAGGAAAAGAAAAATCTAGAACAAAAACAAAATAAAACGATTACACTTTATTAGAAAAAAAAGAGAAATAATAAAATAAGGGTTAATTGGGAGAAGATTCTAGAGGAGGGGCTTTACAATAAAAATACCATTCCCTCTCCTCAACCCTCTCTTTACAGTACGTACAAGAAAAAAAACAGAAAGAAGAAAGAAAGGAAAAAAGAGAAACCTAAAACCTAATTGCTAACCCTCTCATCCAAATCCAAAAAAAAAAGAGAAGAAGAGCTGCAATTAAATCTAAGATTCCCAATTCTAAAAGCAAGTATCTCTAAATCAATCCTTTTCTATTTCATTCTTTTGTTTTATGAGTAGCTATTTAGGGTTTTCCTCTTTTGTTAGCAATTGAAATGAGAAGCTTTAGCAATCAAAGGCTAACTGATTTAGGGCTTGAAGATTGCTAATTGGTGTTTAGGTGAGTGAAGTTCAATTTTTTTTATTTACTAGTTTGGTGTTTGCATGTAAACCTAAAGAAGGATTCTTTGCAAATTATTGCTTTTTGGCCCCTTCTTCTATTTTATGTAATGTTAATTGAAGCGTTGTTAGAATTGAATTTGGATTTTTGTATAGTATGATTTAGAATGGAATTGGTATATAGTTGCTACAATGGAAAAAAGAAAAGATTAAGCTTTCATACATAATATAATTGCTAACGCACATTAACTGTATGTTGAAATGCCATAAAAGCATGCAACAATGTTAAAAGGAAATTAATGCATAAGGAAAAGAATAGAAGAAGGAGAATCAATAAAAAAAATTGAGCATCAAAGGTGCAGCCACAGTGGCTACACCAGTGCATCCAGGCTGCCAGTGCATCCCCTTGGATGCACTGGTGCAGCCCCAGGCTGTAGGTGCAGCCCGCCCAGATGGGACTACACTGAGCAGCCCAGGTCGAGCTGCAAGTGCAGCCCATGCAGGCTGCACTGGCCGGGCTACAGATGCAGCCCACGCGGGCTGCGCTGTGTAGCCCAGGCCGACTGCATGAGAGCAGCTCAGCTTGGGTTGTAGTTGCAGCCCAGACGGGCTGCAGTTGCAGCCCAGGCGGGCTGCTCAGGAGCAGCCTATTCGGGCTGCAGTTGCAGCCCAGCTAGGGCTGCATGAGCAGCCCGTCTGAGCAGCCCAGACGGGCTGCAAAGCCTCATTGTTTGTGGCGGGAAAACCAAGTTTCAAGAATAACACCAGCCCTAAAACAATGGTCGTTGGATGCTTCATCTGTATATAGCTTCCATCGAACAGTGGGAAGCTACCACTTGGCTCTTCTGATATGGTGAACTCTACAATGAAATCTTCTAGCGCTTGTTCTTGGATTGCCCTCCGTGGCAGGTAAGTTATATCGAACTGACTTAGCTCACTGTTCCATTTAAGAAGCCTTCCAGAGGTTTCTAGTCATTGAAGTGCCTATCGTAGAAGTAGATCTGTATAAACACTGACCGAGTATGCCTGAAAATACGGACGGAGCTTGCTGATGCGATCACCAAGAAGTAGGCTAGCTTCTCATAGGTAATTTCGTTTTGCCCTCGTTAAATGCTTATTAGCATAGTATACCGGCTTTTGAATTTGGTCCTCTTCACGAATCAAAACTGCACTAATGGCGTGCTGAGATACGGCCAAGTAAACATACAACTCCTCGGGTCCATAGACTTTGACCGAACCGGGGGCCTCTCCCATTGTCTCACCAGTGTTCGTAATGCATCCTCACAGTCCGACGTGCATTAAAAATTTCTCTTTCCTTTCCTTATCACATTGAAGAAAGGAATACACTTGTCGATCGCTCTGGATATGAATCGACTTAACGTGGCGACTTTTCCTTTCAGGCTTTGTACTTGCCTATAGTCTGGGTGCTTGTATGCCTCGAATAGCCTGAATCTTTTCTGGGTTGGCTTCGATTCCCTGCACATTGACAATAAAACCCAAAAACTTTCCCGATGCAACACCAAAGGAACATTTTAGTGGATTGATTTTCATTCCGTAATACCTGAGTATATCAAACATCTCTGCTAAGTCTCGAATGTGGTCATTTGACTGTCGTGACTTCATGAGCATACCATCCACATAGAATTCCATCGTTCTACCAATTTGTCTTTAAACATCCGAATTACCAAATGCTGATAACTTGCCCCTGCGTTCTTCAACGCGATAGGCATCACTACATAACAGTATAGTCCAACGACTATGACGAAACTGGTGTGCTCCTGATTTGGAATGTGCATCGAGATCTGATTGTACCTGAATATGCATCCATAAATGACAATAATTCATGTCCTACTGTCGAATCGACCAGCTGATCAATTCTGGGCAAAGGAAAACTATCCTTAGTGCACGCTTTGTTCAAGTCTGAGTAATCAAAACAGGTCCCCCACTTTCCATTTGCCTTCTGTACTAGTACGGGATAAAATACCCATTCAGGATAGAGGGCGTCGTGGACGAACCCACTGGCTTTAAGTTTATCCATTTCCTCTCTAAGAGTAGCAAACCTCTCTGTAGCCATGCCTCTCCTATTTTGTTTCACTGGCACACACTCCGGGTCAATGTTCAACATATGACTTGCGGTGGAGGGAGAAATCCCGCACATATCAAAGTGGATCCAAGCAAAAACATTCAGATTTGCTTGGAGGAAATTGGTAAGATCCTCAACCATCGAGGGGTTGAGTTGTGATCCAATCTTAAGCACCCATTGATGGGTCATTGTGACTGACTGGAATGTCAATCGTCAACTCAGCCGGTGCTGCTTTAGTCTTCTTGGGTTCTTCATTATCGTCTCTCGGTTCTATGTCTCTATAGATCCGACCCTGTTGCCCAAGCCAAGGCTTGGGCATTACTTGTCAATTTTCAGCAGCACGATGCAGATAGAGTTATCCACGCCCTTTCCCTTCTCTCTTCGTTGGGTCGCTCTCAGCTCAGCCACATAACATGCACAACCAGTCGCTTGATCCTCATGCACTACACCAACTCCTCTATCCATGGGAAATTTTAAGGTTAAACACCATGGGACCAAAGCTACCCTAAACTCCACCAGCGCCGGTCGGCCCAGAAAAACATTATACAGGGAATCAACATCCAAATCAATGAATGGTAGGATCTGTACCCTCCTACGTTCACCTTCTCCTAACTCAACTGGCAATTCAACAAAATCTATCGCATCAGTGGCTGCACCATTAAAGCCGTGAATGCATGCTTTAGATGATTTCAGATCCTTCGCCTCCATCTTCATTTGGTCATACGCCTTTTTGAAGATAATATTAACAGAACTCCCACAATCATTTAGTATCCTTCTCACAAACGCCGACCCAATCATTGCTGAGATGACCATCGGGTAATTAGTAGGTGCCTCCACCTGACCGGCATCCCTGCTTTTGAATACTATATCATCCATCATCATTTGCTGCTATTTCGCTAGGGTCCTGTCTTCTGTGTTCGTGCGGCATTCGAAATCTGCATGCTTTAGGAAACTGGTATAGCTTTCCATTTCTTGCCAACTCTTGTCTACCGAGTGAAGCGGTCCGACTATTGTGTTTATGATCAGCCTACCTCCAGTCCGAGTGAGTTCCTTGGGTCGATGTAGGGCCTGCCCGCATTGGGGTCGGATGTCCCTATCTGCCTTCCTGTGGATTCTTAACAAAATGTTGTAACTTCGTCTGCCGAATCAGTTTTTCTATAGCATCATGGAAGTGTCTACTTTCCTCAGTGTTATGCCCGTAGGTCTCGTGAAACCAATAGTACTTTCCTGTCTGTTTTTGTTCCTTAGTGGATTACTTTGGGAGCGGTTTTCGGTATTGAAATGTATTACAAGTTGATAAATAAATATTCTCCAGAGATGTGTTCAAAAGAGTGTATTCGCCATAGTTGGGATTCTTGGTTTCCACTTCCCTCTTTCTTTTGGAATTTCCTCCTTCAGATCCGTTAGATTGCTCTGGCTTATTTTTAACATTGACTTGGACCTTGCCAAAGTTGTCGCCAGATTGCTTTACCGCAATGTTGCTTTGTACCATCTCCTTGCTGGGCCCTGGCGCACTACTTTGTCTCGTCCACTTGGCATCTTCCCTTCTCATGAATCAGTTCGCCTTTGAATAAAAGCGTTCCAGGGTAGCGAAGGTTTTCCTGCCAGCCAATCACCAAATATCGAGTCCGGATCTGCTGCTCGCATCATGGCCATAAGAATAGCATGGTCATTTGGGTTGCTAAATTCGGTAGCAGCAATGTGAAATCATTGCAAATAATCCTTCAATGACTCCCCAGGAGCCTGGATCACATTGGATGGAGACATCACATCTTTTGAGCGAGTGGCATGGATTCTATACCGTTCCATAAATTTCATCGCTGACTCATCAAACCTGGAGATCAATCACGGGGGAAGCTTGGTAAACCACATGGTTGCGATCCCGGATAAGGTTATCGGGAAGCATCTGCATTTGGTGGCATCATTTGCCCGAGCCAAGTCCATCATCCACTCGTATCTTATTATATGCTGTCGGGGATCAATTTTCCATTCATAAGCTAGAATAGTGGGCATACTAAACCTCCACGGGTATTCAGCTTGTAGGATAGCATCTGTGAATGGAGTATGGCTCCTAGATGTGCCCCAATCATCGTTAGACAAGCCTTGATTCTCCCTCATCGATTCTCTGACCATAGCTGATAAATCCGGAATCTGGATGGAAGGTGGCAGGCCAGAGTCCATCCTGCGTGATCATTCCAGATGGTGCCTCCTTAGTAGGTGATCTCTCAAGTGCCCTTCCTAGGGACCCGCTTCGCTACGATACTAGCATGGTGGTGGACCAGCTTCCACTTGTGCTCTAGATCCTAAGTTTCCTACTCTAGTTTAGGTGCGATTTCCCAGGTGCAGGTGAGGGGCCATGGTTCTAGGTAGGGAACCTGGACCATTTCTGTTGGATTGCTCTACTGCACCTGTTTGTGCCATTTCGATCCTACAACATCTACGCCTGTGATGCTCATCTAACGAAAGAGAGCTGTCGGATGATGAATAGTGCTTCCATCAGCGTTCTAATGTTGTTGCTGAGCGATCTGGGTCATGAGATTAGCGTTTTCTTGAATCTGCTCATTAAGTTGTCTCCTACTTTCCATGAGCTCTCTCATCAGCTCATTAAACTCCGCCCTAGTGACAACTTCTGATGGGGTTAGGACGGTGGCGGTTCCTACAGCTGGATTAGCTTGCTGATTACTAGGTCCCACTTATTGGACGCTGGCAATCTCATTGACATCTGCATTGTGGGAGGCTGATCTGGTACGTGGTCTTCCCATCTTAGAGTTATCCGTCGAAACTATAAATACAATCTATGAATACCTGAGAATGAACATGGATCTCCTTTGGGGGATTTCTTCAATCCAGTAGCGAACAAAGTAGATCCTAACAGCTTGAGAATGCACGTTCTCAGTGAAAGCACCAAAATGTTAGCACCAAAATTGGTCACTAACACCCTTGAATAGAGTTGTGTAGAGAGATTAATGAATAAAGTAAATTGAAACAGAGAGATAACACAATTAAATACTAAATCAACAGAAAAGGGAATACCATATTTTAGTGGTTTGGCATAATTGCCTACGTCCACTTTGAATATGATCTTTATTACTTTATTGATCAGTTGAGTACAGATACAATCCATAAACAAACAACTTGAATATAAGTTTGAACAGAAAAGAAATAAATACAAAAAATGGAATAATATCCCTGGAGTTCCCAAAAAAGGTCCTTTCAACTGTACCCATGCCCTCTATTTATAGACGAAGATAGGTTAGTCCCCCTATGTAGGACCATAACCAAGACACTTTGGCCCACGGTAGGCAATTCGTGTTCACCGACCTGAGCGTTCCGAGCCACCAATGTCGAACAATGGTTGTCGACCCACCTTGGTCGACCTCGGGTTTTCTCGTTAGTGACTCGAAGTTTGTCCTCACGTAACTCCAGGGAAGTGGTGGTATGAGACGAAGCAAAGGAATGCCGGTCGCATCACTTCTGACCTAACTACCATGGCCGACCTACTTCTACACCTTCTACCTTGACCGATTCAACAAGGTCAACCAACATAGCCGACCCATTCGTGTTGAACCCTCCAAGGCCGAACCACTAAACACCGAGCCCGATGAACCAAACTCTCCAAGGCCGAATCACCAATTGCCGAGCCAACATGGCCGAGGCATTCATGCCAAACCCTACAAGGCCGAACCACTAAACACCGAGCTCGATGAACCAAACTCTCCAAGGCCGAACCACCAATTGCCAAGCCAACATGGTCGAGAATTCGTGCTGAGCCAGATGAACCAATTCCTCTGAGGCCGATCTACCAAGTGTCGAGCCATCCTTATCGAGCGATCAATCTTTAGATATCTTGACCGAGCCACTCAGGCCGACCCACTCAGGCCGACCTAGGCATGTCGAACATCCACCATTGAACCACATATACAGGCCGATCTAATCAAGTCATATTGAGCCTCACACTTCCATTCCTATCGTGACTTGAGTTTTCTGATCACAGCATCCACAGCTATCGCTTCGTAGCCGGGTCACATGGTCGGTAACAAACACTTCCTTCGTTTGAGTCAAAATTGCAGGGGAAGGAGGAACACCATCCGACCGATTGGATTTAAAAGGCTAAGCAAAGCAAGGAAAATTCATGGTTTTACCCTAAAGAGTATTTTTGCGCCAAAATTGGTCACAAACACCTAACCGCCAACGGAAGCACTCGTTTACAATCACAGATCACAAATGGTAAGTATGGAGAGAATATAAATGTGAAGAACGCTCAAAATTAAAAAGGAAAGCAGTAGAAACACATAATTTATAGTGGTTCGGCATTGTAGCCTACGTCCACTTTGAAGGATTTGTTGTTTTATTGATTATCACTCGTTGGTTACAGGAATATAGATGATAATAGTCAAGTTACAGTGGAGTTCTGCAGATAATGGCGTAGAAGAACCAAAAAATCCCTTTTTTGAAGCTTTTGGACTGCTATTTATAGGTGTAGGCTGCATATATCTCGCTCAGATCTCGGTAGACTCCTTCTCTTATGTGGGCGGGCCCATGTGATCGATCCCTGATCGTTTTGACTCGATCCATAATCGATACGAATGAGATTTGTATCGATCCAATCTTTCCCAATCGAGCTAGATCGATCATGAACGTTCCTGAGGTTGTATGCAAGCTCCTGTGAAAATTTGGTAGCATTTGGACTTGTAGATCGTGAGTTATGATCGATGCAAGTTTAGATTTTCAATGTGCTGTCGAATTCGCATCGCTTCTATTCGTATCGCTTTTAGGCACGTGATGACCAATGACGTGGTGCTATCTTTTAGGATCGATCCATATTTCATGCCAAGTGACCGAGTCATCCATCTTCATATGTCTCTTTCGTATCGCTCCTATGTAATTGCTTCGTATCCATGTCATTCGCATCAATCGGTTGCCAAGTCCTTTCGTATTGATGCCAAAACATTTTACTCATATAGATGCTTGGCTATGTGTTTCGTGTCCATGCCATTTGTATCCATAATAATCCATTGCCTGGTGTCCATCATTTCATATTCATGCTTTTATTTATATCAATCTGGTGTATATCTTTTCGTATCGATGCTCTTCATCCCACTCCTTATCGATGCATGCTTATGTTTTTCATATTGATGGGGTGGGTTGTTTAATTCGCATCGATATTCCCAGATGCTACTTCGCATTAATCAACAAGGATGTTTTTCGTATCCATCCATCACATATTATTCACATCGATCATTGGCCGATCGATACGAACAGCATGTATCGGTGGATCGATACGAAATGATAGTTTTTTATCGATACGAATTAGCAAGATTCCGATGGACACGAAGTAGAATGAGCATAAGTGGATCGATAAGAACAAGCTGGTGGATGATGGATGCCAAGTGGGATAAGCATGGATGGATACGAACAAGACTTCCTTCTGTGGATACGAACCACCACTTATCTTAATGGATGCAAATTGTGGCTATCTTCCTTGATTTGCATCGATCATACCTTGAGCATATGAATTCCGATTGACCTGAAACTTGAAACATATCCTTTCTAGCCTTGTTCATCATTCCCAATCGATCACATCTTGAATGGAACTCGGGCAAGTTTTGACGATTTCGACATAGCCTTGTTTCCAATTGATCTCTAATACCGATATCCATCCTTTTTAGCCTATTTGTTGATATCCCGGCCTTGACCAAAAGGCGGGGTAACATTTGCCCCCCAAAACATACATTGTGGTAAGAAGGCGTGTTTTGAATAGGTTTGAATCCAACATCCAAAGTCCATATTCCATCCATAGCCATACCATCCAATTCATAATCCAATCTATTATCAAGCCATCCTATACAAGCGCCATAGCCATATCCAAGTCAGCGACTGCTTTGAGTCGATTTCCGATTCAAAGTCCAGTAACCAAATCTTTAGCCAATTACATAACTATCTGAACTCGTCAACAGAGTCATGCTCCGTTAGTCTCCAATGACAAATAACCAAATCCATAACCTTTCTAGGTTGATATCCGAATTCGGGACCGCTCCAGGCCTTTTGCCAAATCAAGGATCACTCTGGGTCCATTTATCTCAAGTCGAAATCTGAATCCATGACCTCTCCAGGTTGCATTATCCAGTTTCAACCCTCACTCTCTGACGAACGACTTTTATGTTCTCCAGCCTCGGCTCTCCAGCCAAGGACTTTATATTCTCCGGCTTCGGCTCTCTGGACAAAGATTTTTGTATTCTCCAGCCTCGTCTCTCCGGTCAATAACTTTTATATTCTTCGACCTAGGCTCTCTGGCCAAGGACTTTTATATTCTCCGGCTCGGCTCTCCGGCCAAGGACTTTTATATTGTATTTGAGTCCATTCCATTGCTCTTTGGAGAAAGGACTCATAACTTACGATCACTGCCCCGTCTCTCCGGTCGGGAATGTAATCGCGAGACCCGTATTATTTATTACATTAATGCAAATCCAATCATTCAAACTAAAAGTTTTTTACAGCCATGGAAGGCCAAATAAATGTCTGTACATCCAAGGGAGAAACCAAAGTTTTCAGGAAAACGAAAAGAAAAGCAGGATTTCATAGACTCGTGCGACACGGTTTATCATCGTCTTAAAGCATACCTAGGGACCATCCTCGATCTCGTACTATGTAAGTGGCTTAGCCTTATTACTTGGGGTGCTATTACTTATTCAAAGTCATAAATCCATTTTGTTGATAACAAGCAGGCGATTCCTAGATCCAGTGCCATCCTCGTTCGAGGTGGGCGGTGGGCGGTGGCCGCTTCTATTCCACTGCCACGGCTCGACTCCTTACATATTGTTGTAGATGACCATTCCTTACATGTTCCTCAACGATATCCTTCAAATGACTACAGTCGTTCATGTTGTTCCCATCCAGCTCATGAAATAGGCAATGCTTTCCCGATGCCCACTCGTATTCAGAAGGTTCCCTTCTTACCGGCCTTCGATACTGGAAAAGCCCTCGAGTATCCAAGTAAATCCTTTCCAAAGACTTAGTCAAATCCATGTAGGAAGTAAACTTTGAATTTCGCCGTGGCCTTTTTGAAGTGCCACCGTTATCATTCATTTTTATTTTTCCTTTATCAACTTTGTTTCGATCCTCCCTGGGTGGACCTCCACCCCTTACTGAATAAGCTTCAGCCTATCTCCCTTAGAAACCTTTTTGCTTCATGGTAGAACTCCTCGAGGACCACCGTTGGGTCCCATTCCAACGGTATCTTGAAATCCGAATTATCTGCAATTCATGAACCTACCGCCATTAAAACCATTGATGGATTAGGTCAATCCACCGAAACCACTGTCGCATTGAATGTGGTTAAGAAATCCCTGAACGACTCCCCTTTTCATTGTTTCATCGATGTCAAAGTCATCACATTCTTGGGTTGGACTATGTGGACCCAAAAATGCCTCATAAATCTTTCAATCAGCTCCATCCATGCACCATTAGAGCCACTCTCCAGCTATCTGAATCATAATGCTGCTATATCTATCAAATACAAAGGGAAACATCGTGCAATGACCTCTTCCGATTCCCCCAGTACTTCCATATGCCTCATGTACCTTTTCAAGTGAACAACAGGATCCGTTCTCCCGTCATACATCTCCAGTGTTGGTAGTTTGAAATCCAGCGGGTTCCTAGCTTGCCTGATCATTGGAGCAAATGGACTCCTATTCACATCCTCCAAGTCCCTATTCACCAATTTGCCTCTCATGGCTCACCTAACAATCTCTGCCAATCTAACGTCGTCGCCAAGCTGTAGTCCATGTCTGTTGCCTCCTATCTGCCCCTAGAGTTTACGAGGGATAACTGGAATCTTCTCTCCTGGATGAGTATCCTTTCCTATATCAATGTCGTGTTGCACAGCTCTACCTGGTACTCTGCCTGAGATTGGATGAACATGCTCCGGGTGAGTGCCCCCTAGTTCTGGTGCTGCTGTTGATGGTCTTGCTCTGTTCTAAAATCTGGTTGCTCCATGCTTCCAATCTCTATTCCCAGCATCTCCTGCAGCTGTGTTCCCCTGATTCTGCATTCCAACTTGTCGAAGTAGATTATGCATCATCTCCTCTTATCTCTTTCACATCGTTTCCGTCTCGTCTCTAGTGATCAAGATAGAGGCCAGATTCGCTCCCGAGGAAGCTTCCTGACTTCCTCCATGACGACTCCTTTCAATTCTTTGTCTTCTTGTCGATTGCCTTGCCATAGCTTTCCGAATCTAAGTCCTTAAGCTTTCAAATCCAAATTCCAAGCTTTAGAATGCCTAAGTTCAACTCTCAGTGAAAGCACCAAAACGTTTGCGCCAAAATTGGTCACAAACACCCAATCGCCGATGAAAGCTCCCGTTCACAATCACAGATCACAAATGGTAAGTATGAAGAGAATATAAATGTGAAGAATGCTCAAAATTAAAAAGGAAAGTAGTAGAAACACATGATTTATAGTGCTTTGACATTGTAGCCTACATCTATTTTGAAGGTTTGTTGTTTTATTGATTATCACTCGCTGGTTAAAAGAGTATAGATGATAATAATCAAGTTACAATGGAGTTCTCTGTAGAGTAACGGCGTAGAAGAACCAAAAAATATCCCTTGTCTGAAGCTTTTGGACTGCTATTTATAGGTGTAGGCTGCAAATATCTTGCTCAGATCTCGGTAGACTCCTCTCATGTGGGCAGGCCCACGTGAACGATCGCTAGTTGTTTCGACTCGATCCATGATTGATACGAATGAGATTCGTATCTATCCAAATCTTGCCCAATCGAGCCGAGATCGATCATGAACATTCCTAAGGTTGTACACAAGCTCATGTGAAAATTTGGTAACATTTGGACTTTTAGATCTTGAGATATGATCAATGCAAGTTTAGATTTTCAATATGCTGTCGAATTCGCATCGCTTTCATGCACATCGCTTCTATTCGTATTGCTTTTAGGCACGTGATGACCAATGACGTGACGCTATCTTTTAGGATCGATCCATATTTCATGCCGAGTGACCAAGTCCATCTTCACATGTCTCCTTCATATCACTCCGATGCAATTGCTTTGTATCCATGTCATTTGCATTGATTGGTTGCCAAGTCCTTTCGTATCGATGCCAAAACATTTTACTCATATCGATGCTTAGCTATGTGTTTCGTATCCATAATAATCCATTGCCCGGTGTCCATCATTTCATATCCATGCTTCTGTTCGTATCGATCTGGTGTATACCTTTTCTTATTGATGCTCTTCATCCCACTCCTTTTCGATGCATGCTTATGTTTTTCGTATTGATGGGGTTGGTTTTTTAATTCGCATCGATATTCCCAGGTGCTACTTCGCATTGATCAACAAGGATGTTGTTCGTATCCATCCATCATATATTATTCACATCGATCACTGGCCGATCGATACGAATAGCAGGTATCGGTGGATCGATATGAAATGATAGTTTATTATCGATATGAAGTAGTAAGATTTCGAGGTATACGAAGTAGAATGAGCGTAAGTGGATCGATACGAATAAGGTGGTGGATGATGGATGCAAAGTGGGATAAGCATGGATAGATACGAAGGAGACTTCTTTCCATGGATATGAACCACCACTTACGTTGATGGATACGAATTGTTGCTACCTTCCTTGATTTGCATCGATCATACCTTGAGCATATGAACTCCGATTGACCTGAAATTTGAAACGTAGCCTTTCCTAGCCTTGTTCATCATTCCCAGTCGACCCCGTCTTGATTGGAGCTCAGTCAAGTTTTGACGGTATCGATCATAGCCTTGTTTCCAATCGAGCTCTAATACTGATTTCCATCCTTTTTAGCCTATTTGTTGATATCCCGGCCTCGACCAAAGGCGAGATAACAGAGTATAAAGCTTCTTTTATACAAGGAGGAGGGCAAATGTTATCCCTATAATTTTCAAAGGATATAAAACAAGAAATCAAAGATGAGACAAAGGGCTTGAGTCAAAGTTTAAAGCTCTATACTGTAAGATAGCGTTGATGATGAACGTCGACGTCAAAGTCCTCACCAACGTCGAAGACATAAGATCATGTTGAAGGAACAGTGCCACTCCTTAACTATTGTTGGTATTCTTCGATGTTGCACATCATCAATGATGCTGACGTCATCACCTAAGCATCATAAGCCATTAATGAATGTCAATATAGCTTGTGGCGCACTTTATTGATGCCAAATTTTGTCGACATTGCTATTCATATATTAAAGCAAAATTTTCGTCAACAACCTTGAAGTTAGTCAATAAAAGTAGCACCGCAGTTCACAAGCACTTCGAAGACACTGCTCTATGATGGTGCCAAGGGTCATTGCCACCAAAAGAACATAAAGCAGCATTGCTCTTTATTATACTCAATGCTACACTTGTCTCTCGTTTAGCACACTTCAACAACATTGGGAGAATGCTGCTATTCATCCACATCGCTGCTACTCAACTGTCGTCGTCACCAAAAGTCACCAAAGCCATCGACTTCGATGTAGTATCACATGAAGACGTTCATTCATGAAAACATTCAGTGACGACGAGACTCATGATTCCCGAAGCAACGTTAAATAAATCTATACCCGATTAATGTCAATGATGCCACATTTCATCAGCTACTGAATATCAACACCGAGAGTCATCAGTGTCGCCGTTGTTATGTGTCCACACCCTTCTTTCGTATCGAATGATGCCACCAACCATCAATCAGAAAGATATCAAGAGATGGAGTTGTTGTCGCTGATAAACATTAGCTATAGTCATCGATGTACCCAGAAGGATTGTCGAAGCCGATAAAGTATCAACCTCAATGTTCGACGACGCTACAAATGTCGAAGCCAATAAAGTATCAGCCTTGATGTTCGATGGCGCTGCTAATGTCAAAGTCGGTAATGTATCAACCTAAATATCAGACGATGGTGCTAATGTCGAAGCCAATAAAGTATCAACCTCGACATTCGACGAATTTGCTAATGTCGAAGCCGATAAAGTATCAACCTCGATGTTTGACGACGCTGCTAATGCCAAAGCGAATGGATGTCAGAGCCTGCCTCTTACCGAACCCTATAAATATGGACCTAAGGTCTTCGTGGAAATGGCCGAATCTTCTCTCCTCATTTCTTACATGTTTTCAACTTTATAAATCCTAATCAATTTGGGGATTTTGCAAATTTTAATTCCCGAGTCTTGTTTACATAAGAAATTGGAAATCAAACAATTGCATAGCATATGGACTAAGATTTATGACTTGCATATTTGTCTTTGTGCTTTGACTTGACTTCGAACTTGAACAGCCGTATCACGTCGACCTTATTCAATTTTGGGACTTACATATCCAAATTTGACTATAACCTGACTTCGGCCTTGATCTTGTATAGCATATTTGGACTTATACATTGAACTTGGATATTGATGTCGACCCTATATAACTCCCGCTTTGACGGTTGAATAAAGAAATTCAATGGATATTTGATCATACATGTTTTAGCCTATGACTTTCACGTCTTTGGCCTTCTTCAAAGTGGCTATACTTAGATTAACCCACCTTCAATTCATTTTTGGGTGTTGACGAATTAATTCGTTAAATTCAAATTTTGAAAAGACACATTTTTACCTATCATATGATTATTCGAACTCTATTTATCTACTCCTTCTTACCTCATCTTCTACACACACTTTATTTCAAAAATTCAAACAACTTATTCACTTACCTTCTTTCAAAATAAACTTAAAACGTCTTCCTCAAACCAACCCCTTCATCCAAAACCATTAGGCCTCCAAAAGAATCAAAAATCAACCTTTTAATGATCAAGAATCCGTTGAAATATACATTGAGTATGTAACTTATGGTAAAGCCTTTTCGAGAATATTTGATAACTTTAATGAATTTTATTCTTATGGTTTACAAGATCTTGCTTTGAAAAATGGTATTTTGGTTTAACAATTTATCATAATATGATTTCGATTGCTATCTCGATTTGGTTAAAATGTTTTATGCCAATTTATATGAGAAAGCTTAGCTGAAATTCTTCTTCTTTATCATCATTATTCTAGATCTACATAGC
Source organism: Allium cepa (assembly GCA_030765085.1). NCBI lineage: Eukaryota > Viridiplantae > Streptophyta > Magnoliopsida > Asparagales > Amaryllidaceae > Allium > Allium cepa. Next base: position 820,727,472 of record CM060929.1, read on the forward strand.
TACCATTATGTTTTCTAGTTTTATCTACGTCATTTTCTTGTATTTTTCATTATGATTATGTATCTCTCTGTTTTTGAATAAAATTTGCTTATAGACATCATTTTTTTGTTTAATAATGTTCTTTTGTTCTCTGAAATCATAAACAAAAATAATATAAAATTAAAACTAAAACTAAAACTAAAACATGCAAATTACTGCATGTATGTTGACATTGCCTACCTATACTTGTCGATATACTCTTGCATCTCTAGAATTTGAAATTCAAAAGGGCTACTTGTTAATCTGATTCTTTGCTTCTATAAAACATATTTCTTCCACAAAAACTCAGAAAGCAATTTATACTCTTATTTTATTTCTCTTTGCACTTCTCTTTTCAATAAAATGAATTCACACATCAATTTTTCAAAACAAAAACTAAGTGACAATCTAGAAGAAACTCTTCAATCATTCAAAAATTCTCTTTGCTTCGTTCTTCACAATCAACAAAACTTGAAGTTAAGTCAAATGCAATTGATCAAAGAATAAGAAAAACAATTTGATTCTCAATGTTTGATTTCTTGCTTCGTTAAGGAAGTTCAAGGCAATGTCACGGAATGCTTGAACTCTAAAGAGAAGTGGAACATGAAGATTGGAAAGTTATCGACGCCAATCCAATCTTTGGATCTGAAAAATGGGTCGAAGTTCCCAAGAAAATCTAGTTTTTATTTGTTTTTAAAATATGTATCTATTATTTGTGCATTTTAGTCTATATATTAACTCCAATTTTATTTATACTTTTCATATAATTAATTATGTATATGTAATATAATGAATGGTATAAACAAATGTAATTATAAATTTTATATATAAAAGTTATTTCTCAAAAATATTATTTTTGTTGATGACATTGGGGGAGAAAAATATAAAATATAATATAAGCATATACTAACAGGAGTTACTCGAAATAGAAGGAGTTAACCAGTTTAGGTGGAATGCATTATATATTTTATAATAGAAATATTTACATAGTTGTCATCTCAAAAATGGAGAGAATGTTAATACCACGGATATTGATTTTGTACCTAATGTTTTTCCAAGTTGTATAGAATATGTTGCAGGATATTACACAGGTTTATATAAGTATAGGATAATCAAGTTTGAAGACTGATCAGTAAAGAGACAAAAGATTAAGATTTAGAGATTATAAATATAATTGAAGACCCATGAGTTAAAGATAAAGGCATGAAGGTTTCAAAACTATAGATAATTGTTTATAAGCATTGGATAAATTTGTTAAAGTCTATGAAAACTTTCTTTTCTTTGAATACTCTCTCACCAAAGTATTTTATTTTATTTTCATAATATATTTCTACATATATTTTCTAAAAAATTTATAAACTAAAGATGTTTAAAAAATATTTTTAAATGATTTTACAAAATATCATAATGTTATGACACTTTAAATATGTTTTCTCAAAATACAAGGGTACATCGACATACTCTACTATGAATGTCGACATATGTACCATTGAAGAGTTATTTTTTAAGTTTTGAATAGTTATTTCTTTTGGCTCCGTCTCTTCATGAATCGACAAGTCCCTACAAACACTATATAAAGCGGACTAGAAAATGAATTTTAGTAATTACTTTATCTCTGTTCTTCTTACTCTAAATTCCTATTATATATTTCACAAAATCAACTTTCTATGCTCTTCAAATTCACTCAAATTCAATCTTTACTTCACTACATTCATTCTCTATAGTCTACTCATTATTTTGCAAGTGTTCTCTCACTAACTCAAAGATCAAAGTGCTATAAAAGGGCTATAGGGTATTCTATATCCAAAGAACAACTATCTGTATTTAGAATCAACAATTGTCTACTACTATTTTGTGTGGGTTTATTTTTTGCCTGTTCAAATCAAGTGGGTATGCTTATTGCCCATTCAAATCAAGTGGATTTGCTTATTTCCGGCATAAATCAAGTGGGTGATCTTAGTTCCCGGTTAAATCAAGAGAGTCTACACTGAGCTCGAAAAGTCAGGAGGGTGTATCTTGTTACCTTGAAATCAAGATTGTATTCTGGTTTGATTGCTACTTGATTAAAGTAGGTGTTTGAAAGGAAATCTGTACAGATACTTTATTGAACTGGATGTAGGATTGGTCAATCCGAACCAATATAGAACACCAGTGTCATCTCTCTCGCTTATTTTTACTACATTTATGTATATCTGTGACTTCCTGTTAATATATATCTATGTTGATTGTCTATATTTTGATTTATATCTTGAAACTATTTAAAAAAAATTCTATATAAGTCATAGAGCACTATTCACCCCTCCTTTACTATTCTAGTAGCCTTAAGATCCATTCATACTAATACAATTTATACTACATCGTTTCTTGTAATATCATCGTATATATTTTATCTTTTCGTCAATAACATATTATCGTTTGTTTATATATTATCGATCGATTAGGTAGTAAAATGAAGCATACGATGCTTTTTATTTAAGGGATCAAAGTACATAGAAGAGTGCATTTACATGACTCATTGATTTAATGGATCGTATTTATTCTGATTTATGTTGTACCCAAATTTTCGTGTGAAGTGGAATATTCCAATAGCAAAATATAAGGAAAAAACTTATGGATAAATTTGTAATGTAAGTATTGTAAAAAGTAACAATGGTGAGTTGATGGTAGGGTAGGGTTGGTTAAATTTGGTTTAGCTTTGGATTTATGTTGAGCTAAGATTATAGTAGATATTTTTTTAACTATTTGTTGTTTTATATGTGTGCCTATGTAACACTAAATATAAATAGACAACTTACATTAATTTTAAACAAAATACAAACACTCGCCTCATCTTCAAACCCCATGTGTCCCTTTCATCGTAGGGAATTCTCTCTCTTGCACTTTGTGATATGTTATGTTTACCTTCCTTACTCCTAATGGTGAGTATCATGCTTTTGTGGATCAAAATCTCATTATTGGAACTGAATCAGTCAAAAGCGGGTGAAATAGATACTTTTAAAAAACTATCTTGGATAACTGTTGGTCTATGAAGTCTAACGAGTAGTGCTAGATACGATCAAGATTATTTAAATAAAATCCAATTTTTTTAATTTTTTGATTTATTTAATAATGGATTTCATTAATAAATATTTTTTATAGTTTATAAGTATATCATTATATACTCACATATGTATAACGTGCATGTGCAGCATGATAAAAAAACCTCCATCCCTAAAAAAACACTACCATGCATGAAAAATAAAAAGTAAACAAACTAGTAGTGACAAAAGCTGTAGGCAGCATGGAGATGATTGTCGATAAGAGATATGCTTAGGCTAGTCCTTGAATGGGAAGGAAAAAAACATGAATCAAAAAAGTCCAAATAAGATGCAGAAGGCCCAAAAGCATATCGATACCCGACCCATCCAATCAATGAGGACACTGTACATAATGACTTGCATCAACATTAGATCTGAAAAGGCTCAACAAACAGTGTGAGGCCTTAACACACACACAAATATATGTATGTATGTATGTATGTATGTATGTAACATGTGCAATATGATAAAGTGTTCATATTTAATGTATACGTATGTAGATATTGAGATTTGCGGCTACTACATATATATTCTTAATTTATAAATGTTTGAACTGGATCGGCCCACAGTGGAAATAATATGTGAATTTCACTTTTTTTTCCATTTTGGATCTTAATTGGGCCTATGAAGTCTAATTTATTTATAACATTTCTAAATTTCTTTTAAATATGATCTTTATTTTATTTAAATATACAAAATGATTTTATATTATTTAATTTATGTTATATTATATATGTGTATGTGTGTGTATCACACATACACACATGTGTGTGTGTCCATGTGTGCGCGTGCATGTGTAACATATCAATCTGTGCAAGGTGTAACATGTATATATATAGATACTGGGATTTACACTGTAATAGACTCGTTAGCTCATCTAATATACAAATATATTATCCAAATATATGTTTATATACTTTTATTTATACACATAAAATGGTTTTTTAGCAAGGTTGGCTGGTTTTATAGTAGGTCGTCCACATTTATTAAAAACAATAGAGAACGGGTGTTCGGTACATGTGGCAAAACAGCTAAAATAAAAATAAAAAGTACATGAGCCATGTAGAAGTACCAAAGCTACCAACAAAAAGAAAAGGAGACTAGTCCCCCTCCAAGGAGGAAGATCCACAACCTTTATCCTCAGAATCTTGCACAGTGACATGTAAAAATCCAAAAAAAAGAGTGGCCAGGTCAGGAACATAATCACCAGAAGCACTAGAATATATATACTTCCTGTCCCAAGTGAGATCCTCCTAAAGTGTCATGTTTTCATCACCTTCTTCACCAAGCATAGAAAGAGAAAGATCTGTTGAAACATGAAAATATAAACGATGATCCTCACCATCACCTCCGACGAATATATGGTAACTAGCACACGATGAACGTATAAAATGTTATACTTACATACATACATACATACATATAATTATATTTTTATTTAAATAATTTTGTGTAAATATATGTATATATTTATATACATAGATATAAAATATTAACATTATATATATTTATAACTATATGAATATATTTGAATCATTTATAATATATATATTAGGTACAATAATATTTTTAATAATATAGTAATATTTTTTAAAGCCGAAAGCAATATATAATTTTTTAGATGTGTGTGTATATATTATTTACTTATATATATGTATAATATTATAATAATAAATAAGGATTAATACTCATAAAATATATTTTTAATAAATTTATATTTATTTGGTCTTGCGCAAAACTCAACATTTTTTATTTTTTATTTTAAAATGTATTTTATTTTAAATATCCGTACGGATATGTTTAAAATATAAAAAAATATTTTCAAAACGAAATTTTGAATTTCCGGTAAAATTATAACAGGAAATTATTGTCAAGGGCAAAATTTCACAGCTTTTTAGCCTCAAGGACAGACTTTCAATATTTTATCCTGAAGGACAATTTTCTATAGGTATCAGTTTTTAGTTATTGATAGCAGTTTTTAGGTATCAATTTGTAGTTATCGGCAGCAGTTTTTAGGTATCAGTTTTTAGCTCGGTATCAGTTTTGTTGTCCTTATGAATAATTTTGGAAAATGTTTGTCCTTGTGAATAATTTTTAGAAGAATGTTTGTCCTTGTGCTAAAAATATTGAGGTCGTGTCCTTGAGGCAAAAAGTATAGAAATTTTTGTCCTTTAAATTGATTTCCCCAAATTATAAATGATATTATATATTTTTAGTGTTTTTAGTATAATTTTATAATTTAAAACAATTTTAGAATTTAACTTTTAATTCTCGGCTTATCTTAGAGTATTTTTAAATTCTAAAAAAATGTTATTTATTTCTACCAAGATTTTTTATGTAATAATTTAATTTTATAATACATATAAAAAACATAGTTTATAATACATATATTGAAATAGTTAATCTATGTAATCAATTGATTTAAAAAATAAAAAATACATATATAAATATTTTTACTACTGTCAATTTTTTTTATATCCATGATACTTTACATATAAAATTATATAACCATGTTAGTATAATGTATGATGTAATATTTATATTATGAACTATATATATAAATATATATTCAAGTATTATATATTAAATTATTAAAGTAAAAAAATGCTTTCTTGTTGTTGAGCTTACTATTTTGATAAACACGTAATAAAAAATATATTTTTTATTAATATACAAGTAAATGTAAACATACAACCAATCTAATTGCGATAATATATTTGTATTTTGGAATCATTATCTAACTAACAATGTATATACAAACACATACATTATATGTAATCATTAATATTGGTATATTGGATAGGAATGTACCTTACACCGAATGTCTAAAAGTACACCTTGAAACAAAGAGATTTTCTCCTAGAACTGATTTCCAATCCAACAGAGGGTTAGTTCCTGTATCATGACCACCATTTATCGAACAAAACTGTATTTGATTTGATTTGAACTTGAATTAACGGAGAAAGATGGAGGTCAGGTTTGGCCAAAAATGACGTGGGTTTGGAGGCTTATCAATAAGATGTGATTTGAAATGCTTATATAGGGGAGAGTTCAGAGACACATTAGGATCTAGATCCTCCTTCATCTCTTACTACTTCTTTTCTATCTTAACCATCCAAATCAAACACTTCTAACCCACACATAGCTGCCCCATTCTTGCTCCATTATAGCCAAACCAATCAACCTCCATATGGGCTTCAAACCCATTTAATCCAATGTAAACGCTTATTGATATCGTATATCAATTAATATATTTATAACTTTTATAAATACAATGAAGAGTATTTGTTCATAAATAAAAACCAAATATTATAATTAATATTTCATAAATATTAATTAATTTAATTAATTTATAATAATTACAAATTAATTAAATCATTTTGATCAAAGTAGTGTAAATCGTTATTGTTGTGTTACTCGTTGGGTGTAAATTCAATCAGTGATTAATACCAAACTATTTGAACATTAACGTTCACATATCACTTAGCAGGTGGTGCGACATTTTGGTCAAATTTGTCGCTTACTTTGTTTTAGGAAAATCCAATTTTACTTTGTTAAGCGTTACCCGGCTGTGTCTATTCCTTACACCAATTTTCTTTGTCAAAATTATATCACTATGGACTTATGGAATTTGATGATGATCAAAATTCCAATATCATCCATATTCAACTCTATAGTCCAAACATAAAGTTCTTGGTTCAATAATAATAATAATTAATCGAACTACTCTTGCCAGATATTTTGACTTTGAGTTGACTTGAGTTGACTATGATACTAATACCATATAACCGAGAAGACGAATCCTCTCTTGAATAGTATTTCACTTCCAACACTTCCACTCGATCCAACTATAGTCACTCGATGGATGTCGTGCCATGATTTAACTATAATTAAAGCGGAACTTTATATTAAAGATCTACAGTATTCTCGAGTCGAAAGAACTGCGTAAATCAGTCACATCTATATTTTTTGTTTGACCTTAGTTATATTAACCAACAGAAAATATAGAGTGAGTAATTCCATAGTTATCCAGTAACTATCGGTACATAACCCCTAGGTGACCACAGTGGTCATAAGTAATATATTGTCCAACATTTGGAGAGCGTTATGTACTTCAATCTCAATGGATACATCGATATCCAGTTTCGATGTATTTTGACTAGGAATATTTAAAATGATGCATTTATTATATAGTAATATAATGCGCTTAATTTCAACTATTTGTAATCACTATCACAAACACGACATTTATGGATTTTCTTTTAAATATATTTTAATTGAATATTTAATTATTTAGGATACATTATAACAAATATATAATAGAAAGAAAAACATCTTTATTATGAATGAGAATTGATTACATAGTTGATTAATTTACAATGAATTACAGAATTGTCCATAGGACATACCCCTAACTCTATCAATTTCTCACTTGCACTTGATGCCAATTATGGAATCTCAATCCCATCCCTTCAATCAGCTTCTCGAGATCCGGTTGAGCTAGACCCTTAGTGAATGGATCTGCCATGTTTCCTTGGTCTCTACTCTTTGTATCATGACCTCTTTCTTCTTAACAAATTCTCTAATAAGGTGGAACTTCCATAGAATCTGCAGTGACTTCTTATGTACTTTGGGTTCCTTTGCAAATTGAATCGCTACATTATTATCACTAAACAATGCCATTGGATTCTGTGTAAAGGGAATCACTCCGAGCTCACTCAAAAACTTGCGCATCCAGACTCCCTTTTTAGCTGCTTCGTTGAGGGAGATGTACTCAGCATCCATCATGGAATCAGCTACTGTTTCTTACTTGAAACATTTCTAACTAACGACTCTGCCATTAAGCATAAAGACATAACCAGAAATCAATTTACTATCATCTATATCACTTTGAAAGCACTAATCCATGCACCCTTTCATAAGGTGGTCTCCATTCCCATATATAAGGAATAATTCCTGTGTATTCTTAAATACTTCAACATACATTTTACGGCCGTCCAATGTTTTTCCACGGGATTAAACTGGTATCAGCTTATGCATCCTAATGCATATGTTATATGTGGTCTAGTACATAGCATGGTGTACATTAAGGATCCTATGGATAAATCATAGGGGATGCTCTTCATATGCTCTTTATTCTCATCGATATAAGAAGCGTTCTTCTTAGAAAGGACGATTCCTGACTACATGGGGACATTTTCATGCTTGGGATTCTCCACAATGAACCTCTTCGGTATGGTATCTATAAACAGAGATTGGGGCAATCCTAACACCCTCTAAGATCATACCCAGTATATATGCTTCTTCTCCGAAATTCCTCATGGAAAAAAACTGGGAAAGCCAAGCTTTCACTTATTGCAACAACGAAGTGTCATTTCCAATCAGTAATAGATCATCGACACATAGTACAAAGAAACATTAGCATTTCCATGTTCCTTTCTGTGTACGCATGATTCCTTTGTATTCTGATAAAAACCAAATTGTTTATCAAAACACTTATTCAAACTCCTTGAAGCATGTTTAAGTCCGTAATTGGACTTTAACAACTTGCTAACCTTGCACTCTCTCCCACCGACCATAAAACCCTCAGGCTGCAATATATAGACAGTTTCTTCTAAATCACCAATTAGAAATGTCGTCTTTACATCCAATTTCCATATTTCATAGTCATAAAATGCAGCAATAGCTAGCATAATCTGAATGGACTTAAGCATGGCTATAGAAGAAAAGGTCTCGTCATAGTCAACAGCTTGAATTTGATAAAATCCTTTCACAACTAGTATAGCATTATAAGTATCTACTTCTCCATCAACATTTAGCATTTTCTTAAAAATATATTTGCAGCTGATGGGTTTTCTCCCTTCGGGTACGTCCAACAAAGTCCATATTTTGTTTCGTATATGGAATCCATTTCGGATTTCATTGCTTCAAGGCAGAGTGTAGAGTCTTTACTCTGAAGTGCTTTTTGAATCATAGAATGTTGTCATCTAAGATGTAATCCTCCTTCCCGCCATCCACAAAAAAACATAGTATCTCTCTGAAGCGTAAGATTCCCTACTAGACCATCTAATAGGTTGCATGTTTTCGTATATGGGTGAACTTGGTTCTCCCACTAGTTTGGCCTAAGTGTTAACTTCTTGGATTTCATCCTAGTAAACAACCTCACTGTTAATTTCTTTGGAGTGAAATTCCTTTTCTTAAAAGATAGCATGCCAAGAAACAATAACCTTTTGTTCCTCGATATTGTATAATATATATCCCACCGAGTTTTTGGGATATCCTATAAAATTTACAAAGTACTTGTCTTACCTCTAGTTTATTCGGACCAACGTTCTTAATGTATGCCGAATAACCTCATAGTTTCAAATACTTGATTTGGGGTTTCTTACCATATCATATCTCATATGGTGTTTTTGGCACAGATTTAGTAGGTAACAAGTTCAACATATGCGCCGCGGCTTCCACCGCTTGTCCCTAAGAGGGCCGAGGTACCTTAGCCTTACTCATCACTGATCAAACCTTATCTAATGATGTTTGATTCCTTCACTCCAATAAACCGTTGTGTTTTGCAGAGTATATGGTGAAATAATATAATATATAGTCCTATTATCTTTTATGTATTATTGGAAACCATGTCCAACATACTCACTTATCATTTTGATCGAAGGATCTTAATCTTATGACCCATTTGGTTTTCTACTACATTTTTACATTTAACAAATTTCGAATAGACATCTGATTTGTTCTTCATAAGATATACATACCATAGTCTCAATAAATCATCAATGAAGGTAACAAAGTAAGAACTATTATCTTTGGTAATTATAGGCATGGAGCCACATGCATTACTATGTACCAACCCTAAGAGTTCATCGACTCTTTCATTGCTCCCACTGAAGGGGTGTTTGGTCATTTTTACCTTTAAGACACGACTCAGATGTGTCAAATGATGCAGAATCAAGTGATGGAAGAAAACCTTTGGTTTTTAATTTTTGTAGTCATTTCTCACTAACATGACGTAGCCTACAATGCCAAATATAACTATCATTTACGTTGTTAGTAGAATTATTCAAAGAACACAGATTATTAGTTTTAATCATGTAAATTAAATTTTCAAGAATACCATTACAGACCTCATTTCCATTCAAACTAATGTTCAAAACATTATTTGAACAATAAAATATATATGCAATCTCAGATAATCTAGTAACAAAAATAATCCCATAAATAAAGTCATTTACAAAATAGCACTTATTTAATATCAAAATTACTCTATTAGGCAAAACTAAAAGATAGTATCCTATTGTTGTCGCATCTACAATAGATCCATCAACAACCTAGTGTCTCATCTTTCCTTTTACCACGCGATGCCATTTCCTAAACCCATGTAACAAATTATAAATATGCGCTCTAGATCCAGTATCTAAGACCCAAGACATTTTATTAATTACTAAACAATTATGAGTCATATATGTACCTAGTGGAGCCGTAGAACCATTCTGTTTCTTTTCACTAATAATCTTCAAGTAGTCATGACAATTTCTTTTCTAATGACCTTTTTTGTAGTGGTGGTGACATTCACCCTTATCATCGGTCTTCTTACTTTTATTATTTTTCTTACCTTCCCTTTTCCACTTCTTCAAACTCTTCGAAGATGATGCACTACCTTTAATAGAAAGTATAGCCCCTTGATCCTTTAATGCAGACTCGACAGACCTCAACATATTAAAGATCACCACGAGATTCACATTTAACCGATCTATATTATAATTCAGTATGAACGGTTCATACCAAGGAGTAAGAGAACCAAAGAACAAATAAATTTGCAATTCATTGCTTATATGTACGTCCAACTTTGAAAGCCCATCAATATATCCCTTCATCATCAGCACGTAATCATCCACTTTTGTCCTTTGGTCATTTTGGTATTGAACAACTTCTTTGTAATCTCGAACCTTGTGGAACGTAACTGTTCACTAAACAGGGCCTTGACGTTGTAACGACCTGGAAATTTTAAAAATTTTAAATAACATAATTAACTAAATTTTTCATGGAAATTTATAAAAAAATTAGCAATGAAAATTGATATTTGGAACACGTCTATTTAAACATAGAAAATGTCAGATTTCTATCTGAAAATATGAAAGTTAGTTCTGATGTGTAATTTTTAATTTCAATTTAAATTCAGTTAAATTGATGAAAATAAAATATTTTTGAAACCTGAATGTTTTATATAATAAAAATGTAAATCATTTTCTGAGTGAGATGTCATATTTCGTTTCGCTAAATTTGAACTGCTCTAGCTCCCTTTATCTTATTTACTGCGTTTTAGCAGCATTTTTAGTAATGAAAAATCGAATTTTAATAAACCGATCGCCTCCTTGATATCTGTGTACCGTTCTATTCGTCTTATTATGCTGATCTCTGCAGTATATTCATTCCTGTAATTTGACGTTTGATACGCGGCAAAATCCACGTAACGACCTACCGTATCGGTTCTATGTTCGAGTTTTTGTTTTCCTTTGCCTTTTCAATTGCCAACCATTTCCTTTTAATAATTTCTGGGAAATACATCTGTTGGCTCTTGCCATTCCTACTATTTCTATATAAATTCTGAATGTCCTTTCAATTGCCTTCTTCTTCATGCCACTATGAAGAAATAGAAAAATTATAAACAAAAGTGGTAAGTATCTCTGAATCCATTTTGCATTCCTCTGGCCCGAAGCAGTGCTCGTGCTTTTTCTATCTTTCCTACGTCCCTCTTGTGCTAGTCCACCATTTCTCTACCTGTTTTTCTTCAATGTTGGCCTAAGCCTTCCTCCATATTTCCCACGTAATCCCACAGTCGCGACTAAGCACGCCGCTCAATCCGCATCTCTCCACATCGAAGCCAACAGCCACCGTCGTTTTCCACCTCCCGACCCAAAGCACCACCTCCGCCTCATCCACTCCCGCTTGTACACCTCCACATCCTCATCCAAACACCGAAGCACCGACCATCCCTGATCGAGATCCACCCCCTCGCCTCCCCAACAACCAGCGAACCCCTTACCTCCTCCGACTAGTGATGATAGCCATCCACCACCAATCGCTGGCTGCGACGCTTGCTCACAGTCGAGACCTGACCCTTACCGAACCCCTGTCCATCGCCACCATTGCTCGCTCCGATAAACAGCAGCGCAGCCTCACAGACACCCTCCCTTACCCGAAGCAGCTCTCAATCCACACCACAATTGACCTCAAGCACCACCATAGCCGAGAACTCGAAGCAACCCCTCCTCAAACCTAAAGTCGCTCACCCATTGACCCAAGAATAGCCTATCCCTACCCACCCCTTTGTTTTGCCTAAGCACTACGCGTGCATATCATATTTTGAGCAAAAGGTCCACTGTTGTTTATATGAGAAATATATACATGTAACATTATATATATATGTGTGTGTGTGTGTTGTAAATATTTTTGGAGAAACTCATCTATGATATATATTGCATACATATATGTATTGTCGGCTGAAGTCATATGACACACACATATATATGTGTGTTGTTTATTCAAATCTCAGCTAATGTGTGTGTGTGTGTGTGTGTGTGTGTGTTTGTCATGTTATATGATACACACACATACATATATTGTCGATAGAAGTTATATATATGTCACATTTATATTTGTCGATGGAAATTATATACGTTGCGTATATATATATATATATATATATATATATATATATATATATGTTCATTCTAATATAAACAAATGTATATATATCGCATATGTATATATATTTGTTTTTATCAAATTCTCAAGCTAAATCTCCTTTTATGCTTGTCGCGGATCCTTTACTTTTCATGCTCGATTTCGTGCCCATGTCCGTTGCATCGTCCTTCGTCGTGTTGTTTTCTATTGTTCTCCAACCTCGAAAGGTGAGCGATCACTCAAGATTAACATTTTATATTTAATAAATTTAATTCACATGACATGACAATTGAAATAGGTTGTTAAAATTGAATTCGTTAGTAACTAAATCGTTCAAATATGATGGACATTATTTGCATTTGTTCCATATTATAATTGACATTATTAACACCAATAACCTGTTGTATTTATTACATTTAATTATAACATATAATCATCATTGATATTTATGTTATTTTATGTTATTGTTCTGACACTACAAGTTCCATGTTAGTTTAAAATTCCCTATGGGTTGAAATGATACAAACTCAAACGATATTATAAATTAGGGAAAATCGTTATAGGTTGAAATGATAAACCCAAGTGATATTATTGATTTTGAATTTTAGGATTGCGGATTGAAATGATATATACCCGTAAATATGAAAATTATTGCAGATTGAAATGATAAATACCCATATCACTTGATCATAGGATAGAAAACTATATACGGACACTGTTGGTCAATTATTGAAAAATGATTTCCAAAGTTTTGAAAGAAAATATATGGGTTTTAATAAATATTGATTTTAAAATATACTATAAAGATTTATTTTAATATATGTGTAAAATTTAGTTTTAAATTATATGTTTGCAAATTTTAAATATATAAGTTAAGTTTTGAAAAATATAAATTTTTAGATTTTTCTTATATTTTTAAATAAAATAAGATTTAATAGATTTAACTTAATAAGATTTAATTTAATAAAATTTAATAAAATTTAATTTAAGTAGTATATATACTATGTTTAAGTATTTATTTATTTAAATTTTTATTTCGAAAATAGATTTTGTAATAACTTTAATAATAGTAGATGGAAGGATACATTAGAGTTGGCTTGAAATTTAAATTTGTTAATAATTAAATTTAAATAAGAATTGATTTGGAACGTATTGATTTTGAGATTTTAAGTATCTCTGAAACCACTTTGTATTCTTCTGTCTTGAAGCAGTGCTCGTGCTTCTTCTATCTTGCCCACGTCCCTCTCATGTTAGTCCACCATTTCTCTCATGCAATCCCATGGTCGCCACCAAGCAAGCAGCCGGATCCACCATCTCTCCTCATTGAACCCACAGCCACCGCCTCTACTTCGTCTTGTACACCTCCACATCCCCATCTAAACAACGAAGCATCGACCAACCCTGATCGAGATCCACTCCCTTGCTATCTAGACAACCAGTGAACCCCTTACCTCCTCCGACCAATGATGACGGCCATTCACCACTAATCCCTGGCCGCAAGGCTAGCTCACAGCTAAGACCTAACCCTTGTCGAACCCCTGTCCGTCGCCATCACTGCTCGCTTCGACAACCAGCAGCGCGCCTCGCAGACACCCTCCCTGACCCGAAGCGGCTCTTGATCCACACCACAACTGACCTCAAACACCGCTCACCCATTGATCCAAGCACAGCCTATCCCCACCCGCTCCTTTGTTTTGCTTGAGCACTGCTCATGCCTATCATATTTTGGATGAATGGTCCTCTATTGTTTATATGAGAAATATATACATGTAACGCTATATATATGTGCTGTAAATATTTTGTGGAGAAGCTCATCTATGATATATATTCCATATATATGTAGTGTCGGCTGAAATCATATGATACACATATATATGTGTGTTGTTCGTTCAAATCTTAGCTAATATATGTGTGTGTGTGTGTGTGTTTGTTGTTGTTCAGTATAACTTATATATGTCGCATCCTTATGGCATATGCTATACAAGTTGCATATATATGTTTTGGTCAGCAGAAGTTATATTCGTTAATTAAACTAAGCTTATATATGTTATATATATGATACATCGACAGAAGTTATATATAAATCACATTTATAATTGTCGACAAAAATTATATATGTTGCATATATATATATATATATATATTCCTTCTAATATCTATAAAACAAATGTATATATATCACATATGTATATATATTTGTTTTCATCGAATTCTCAAGCTAAATCTCCTTTTGTGCTTGTCGTAGATCCTTGACTTGTCATGCCCGATTTCGTGTCTGTGTCCTTTGCATCCTCCTTCGTCGTAGTTGTTTTTCATTGTTCTCTAGCCTTGAAATGTGAGGGATCACTCACAATTAACATTCTTATGTTTAGTAAATTTAATTCAAATGAAATAATGATTGAAATCAGTTGTTAAAATTGGATTTTTTAGTAATTAAATCGTTTAAATATGATGTGACATTATTTGCATTTGTTCATCTATTATAATTGACATTATTGTCACTAATAACATGTTGTATTTATTATATTTAAATTGTAAGTTATGATATATGCTCGTCATTGATATGTATGTTATTTTACGTTATTGTTATCACACTTTAAGTTCCCTATTAGTTTAGAATTCCCTATGGGTTGAAATGATACATACCTGAATGATGTTATAGATTAGAGAAAATCGTTATGGGTTGAAATGATAAACCTAAGTGATTTTATTGATTTTGAATTCTGTGTCACTTGATCATAGGATAGAAAACTATATACGGACACGGTTGGTCTATTTTTGAAAAATGAGTTTCCAAAGTTTTGAAAGGAAATATATGGGTTTTAATAAATATTGATTTTAAAATATGCTATAAAGATTTATTTTAATATATGTCTATAATTTAGATTTTTAAGTTATATGTTTGAAAATTTTGAATTTATAACTTAAGTTTTGAAAACATAAATTTTTAAGATTTTTCTTATATTTTTACTATTTTTAAATAGAGGGAATTAGGGAAATTGATAAACTTTAAAAAAATGTAGACTGAAGGACACCTAGTTTCATTTTTAGGCTGAAGGACAAATGCTGGTTATAACTAGAATTATATTCAACTTTTACATTATGCAAAATACTAGTTATATCTAGCATTATATTCAGTTTTACACTATACAAAATGATAGTTATAAGAAGCATTATCCTTCAGCCTAAAAAACAAACTTATGTCCTTTGGCCTAAATTTTTTCTAGGTTTGTCCTTATGCCTAATTTCCTGTTTTAAATATATAACTAAGATTTAATAAATTTAATAATAATATTTAACTAAATAAAATATAATATAATATAATTCAATAAAATTTAATTTAATTAGTATATATAATATCTTTAAGTATTTATTTATTAAAATTTTAATTTTGAAAATAGATTTTGTAATAACTTTAATAATAAAGGTTGGAAGGATAAATTAGAGTTGACTTGAAATTTAAATTGGTTAATAATTGAATTTAAATATGGATTAATTTGGAACCTATTGATTTTGAGATTTTAATGATATGTTTTATAACTTGATAACTTGATTTTGATTAAAGAGGATTCAGTGAATATTTTTAAATTTATATAAAATTGAATTTGAATATTTAATTTTGATTTAAATATGTAATTTAGATTTTATTTAAATGTTTAAATAAGAGTGATTAAATGAATATTTCAAATTTAAACAATATTAAAATTGTATACTTAATTTAATTTAAATTTGTAATTTGAGATCTTATTTAAATGATATTAAAATGATTAGGTGAATATTTTCAAAATTAAAATAAGATTTAGGTTGAATTTTGGAATATAAACGAAATTTATCAAACTGAGTTATTGTAACTAGTTTAAGTACTTAAGCTTTGAAACCTATTGAATTGGAAGTGGTTTAAATTTGTTGTTCAAACCTGCATTTGAAATCGATATCAATTAAAATGGTTTTAATGAAAATTTGAATTGAACCTTTAACCTTTTTAATTGAAATTGTTGAACTGAGATTGATATAAATTGAAATTCTGGAATTAGAGTTGATTTGAATTGGTTTGTGAAATTGGAAGAAACAATTCAAATTTGAAACTACTTTTAATATAAACTATTTTAATATATAACTATTTTTAATATATTAACTACTTTCAATATTCAAACTATTTAAATTGGAACCGTTATAATTTAGACTTAATGCATTAAAATGCTAATATTTTGATACGATGGTCTAAACTGTTTTGTGGATATGATTTTGAAAGTGATATGATTTCGAAAGTGAATACGATTTGGAAAATGATATGATTTTGAAATGATTATGATGTTTTGATATGAAGTATGAACTGTTTGAAATATGAAATGATCACGGTGTAAAATAAGCGTTTGGTTGTTAAAGAGATTGGGATCGGATATTGTCATACTCTCTGTCAATACCGAAAACCACTTTAACAACTGTGTATGTAGTGGAGAATCTAGAACAAAGTAGGATGGTTTGGTGATGATTCTATATAAGGTATTAACGCAGCCCTGACTCCCACGAGTCAGCTTGATGTGGCTAAAACATAAGCTATACTGGACCAAGTAAGGTCGCACCTTCGATTGAGCATGCTTCTTTGATACCATTCTATTACTTTGTGATTTGATTGGGTGCACCTCTGATTTTGGGAGTGTGTCTCGAGGTGGGCGGTAGTAGATGCTATACATTACCACCAGTCCCAGATTCAAATGGCAGAATCCTAACCTGGCATTGCCTCGCATGCCTTATCGCATACCTTATCGTGCCTTCTACGATTTTGGTTTGTACCGTACCTATAGAGTGCCTTCTGATAGCCCTCCAGTTTATGGACGAATTACAGTATTGTATAGACTACGGAAATATATAAAAATGTGTTAAGGGGGATATAGGTAACGCCTTAATGCTATATTAACAGTTTACTTTACCATGGACATTATACATGTAGCATATTGTACTGCATATGTAGATAGTTTAACGGATCCTTAAAGAGTGGAATTACAAATATCCTTTGAGTTACTTTGTATTTCATTTGACATTTCACTTGAGTTGATTTGCTGGTATAAGAATGTTATTCCTGACTCCAGTGTTTTGTATTTTGCTTTATGCTCGGGTCAAACTTAGTGTCACAGCATTTGAGACTCACCTTTAGAGCTTGGATCTTTGCCTAAAGATCTGTCTTTATCTATTCTGCTTTTAGTTATTCTTGTTTTTTATGTTCAGACTTGCCATTGCTTATGTATTAGAGATTCCTTTGTATTTGGGATATCTGTTGTATTTTTTAACTCTGATGTTTATATCGTAGCTTCATGAACTACTATTTATCTATTCCACTGCTTATTGCTGTATTACTTTGAGTCTGTGATTCTATGATTGATTTTGTTTATTATATATGCTAACTTTTTCCAAATATAAATTAACAGTCTATTGTTTTGAGCAATTCATGTCTGACATGAGTGGATGATTGTCGATTTGAATTGTTTAAAATGCTAGGTCGTTACTATTGGTATCGGAGCTCTGGTTTAGGAAAAACTTATAATATAGAGTGAAAACTCATTAGAGATAGGGTAGTAGTATCCTAGAATGAGTAGAATCAATTATAGAATCGTCTTTCGTTGAGGTTGAAATTCTTCGTTAGGATTCTCCTTGATTTGGATTTTCTTTTGAATTTTGAAACTTTACCTTCGTTTTGAAATCCATTCTTGTCTTTCCCGTTCATGTTTTTCTTGATACTAGAGCATCCTATAGCTTTATTTCTGTTGATCCCTATAATGAATTCGAGCACATCTTTCCACCTCAATTGGCAACTTCATCCTTGTATGTGTCTAATCCCATTGGCAGTCCCGCCAACCTTAGTATGATTGGTAAAGGGGTAAAACTCCTTTACAATAGGCGTCGATTAACTGGAGATTTCTATGTCCTCGGTTTTGGTGCTGTTATTTCTCGAATATCCCAAACCATTTCTCTAGTAGACGACTGGGTAATTCTCTGGTGATTGAATGTCGATTGTCTTAGGATTCTACAGGCAGTTTTTTCTCTTCACTTGATTCTCGGCCCTGTGATCTTGACTCCACCCGATAGCCGGGGATTATCCTGATATTTTGGTGAAGTCATTTTTCTACCTCCCAAGCGGGAAATTGAATTCCTTATCGATCTTAATCCAGGAGCTCGACCTATCGTCCTTCCTTCCGGATGAATGGTTCTATGAATGGTTAGTCATGCTCTTTGCATTAACCAATGCTTCCGCCTTCATTGTCGATCTAATGAATCGCATTTTCCACGATGATCTTAACAAGTTGTCTTCATTTTTGTTGATGATGTTCTCGTCTTTTCTAAGCCCCGGTTGACCCGGTTAAAGTTGCCACGGTTAATCTAGGACAATCCACCTTTCCTCTTTTGTAATCTAATTATCTTAACTTCCTTTCGATTCTATCTTCTTAGTTCTCTTCGATTAGGGTCCCTTTAAATTTGAATCTCTATCCTTGTTCTATAATCCATTCTTGAATCATCCTGTGAGGGAGTGTAATTTTAAATGATATAAAAATGTTTTAAATTATGTTGTTCGAGTTGTTAAGTTTGAATTTAGGTTTCGATCGATTCGTCTGGCCAACGCTATGGATAGGAATTCCAAAACACTTGAACAGAGAAAACTGACACAATATTTTTTCGAAATTGGTAATGAAATAATATTGTGTATGATTATATTTTATATATAAAAGTATAATTTTCTGAAATTAGATAGTTAAATGCATTGGTTATTAGAAATAATAATACTAGATTATCACTAACTATTTGTCAACATTCCTAAATCATTAACTATTGTTGCATGTCATAAGGTATTGAAATTTTAAAACATGGTTTACAAATTTGATTTGCAAATGAACTGAATTTAAAATTATGGATTTTAGGCTTTAAATTTTCCTTGCTTTAAAATTTTGGTTTTCAAAGTTTTGAAAAAAATATATTATTTGAAAGTATTTTTGAATGGAAATTGGTTCCAAAGAATTTTAAAATAAGTAAGTCTATACTCTCCTTTGATGTGTTGAAAAATAATTTCGATAATAACTAGAGCATCATCGACATTCATTTTCGAGTCTCAAAGTGGGAAGACCACTTAGTAGCTTGCTACACTTTTGATTTAGGAAAATGGATTGATTTGATTTTATTGAGTATGATTTGATGTACAAAAGAAAATTATATATATGTATATGTATATGTATATGTATATGTATGTGTATGTGTATGTGTATGTGTATGTGTATGTGTATGTGTATGTGTATGTGTATGTGTATGTGTATGTGTATATTGTGTAGTTAATGCCTCGCTATTACCCCGCTACAACCCCATTATATCTCATAGCGGATTTCTACCGCTACGATTTTTCCATATAGCCCCAGAATATAGCCTTTCCGCTTTAATCCCCACTATTTCCTCTATATCCTGTTATTTCCGCTATATTCCGTTATTCCCGCTATATCTTTTTTAATAAAATTAATTGAAAAATTGCATTTATACATTATAAAATTATGAAACTAATTTATTTGGTTTAATTTTTAATATATTTTCAGAAATGAAAATACTCTAATATTCTACCAAATTCAATTCTGTTATATAACAGTTTTTCGTTCATTTAAAGTATATTCGCACATGTTTTTATTTAAAATTATTTATGTATTATTTATAATTCAATTGAATGATAATTTTTCATTTAACTACCATTTATATATTTGTAAAAACATTAAGTACGAGTTTAATATGCTATTTTAGAGCCATCCTCTATATCCTCGCTGTATCCCCGCTATGACTTTTTGCACCTCCACCGCTTTGAATCTACCGAGCGCATTAACTGCATAGTATATATATATTTATTCCAAATGGTTTGAAGTGAAACCAAAAATTTAACTCTTAAGTTTAAGTTCGATGATGGTTTTCAATAATTTAAATAAAGCAAAATCTTCGAATAATTGGGATGTCTAAAATGAGAAATGGAATTAAAACAACTCGAAACGGTTGAACTTGGATAAAAACTATTTATATAATAACTTGGATAAAATCTATTTGTATAATACTCAATTGCGTTCTAAAACATATGTAACCTACCTGAATTATTCAAAAAGTTAAAATGTTAACGTGAATATGTAAGGTTATACAAAAGAAAGCTTAAGCAATAAAATGTTCAAACTAAATTTTTACTTAGTAGAAATGTTAAAAAAAAGAGCAAAATTGCATAGTGCTCAATTATATTTGGAAACATTAATAAAACTCACCTGGGAAAAGTTAAAATGTAATAAGAACATGTAATTAAATAAGATACAAAATAAATGTAAGTAATAAGATGTTCAAAAATAAAATTTTGTTTTAAATGAATTTGTTTGTAACAATGTTAGTAAATTGAAACCAAATCAATTGAATGAAAATACATTGAATTAGAATAAACCAAATGTGAATACAATGAATATTTATTGATTAAATAAAATAGATTGAAGCCAAATTTGTTGAATATTAATCAATTTGAAAACTTATGAAATTTATATGGTTTTAAATTAATTATTGTATCTGATACTATGCATTTTGAATCTATCCTTTCTTTCTGTTTCTTCTATTCTTCTATCTCATTGCTTCTCGAGATTGAAAAGTTTTGAGTGGATGAGAGTGTTACGATCGAAAATTTTAATGATTTTAGATAATGTAATTAACTAAATTTTTCATGAAAATATATAATAAAATTTAGAAATGAAAATTTGATATTTGGAATGCGTCTATTTAAACATAACAAATGTTAGATGTTCATTTGAAAATATGAAAGTTAGTTCTGTTGTGTAATTTTAATTTCAATTTAAATTCAGTTAAGTTGATGAAAATAAAATATTTTTCAAACCTGAATATTTTTATATAATAAAAATGTAAATCATTTTCTAAGTGAGATGTCGTATTTCGTTGCATCAAGTTTGGACCGTTCTAGCTCCGTTATCTTATTTTCGGCATTTTAGCAATATTTTCGGCAGCGAAAAATCAAGTTTTAATAACTCGGTCGTATCGCTGATATCTGTCTGCCGTTCTGTTCGTCTCATCATGTTGATGTCCGTAGTATATTCATTCATGTAATTTGACGTCCGATACGCGGTGAAATCGGCGTAACGACTTACCGCATCGGTTCCGTATTCGAGCTTTTGTTTTCCTTTTCCTTTTCAATAGCCAGCCATTTCCCTTTAATAATTTATAGAAAATCCAACTGTTGGCTTTTGCCATTCCTACTATTTCTATATATATTCTGGATGTCCTTTCAATTGTCTTCTTCTCCGTGCCATTATGAAGAAAAAGAAAAACTATAAACAAAAGTTGTGACGACCCCACCTTCTACTTCCAGAAAATCGCATCATTTTGAAGAAAGAAAGAGATAGAAAAGAGAAAAGAAAGAAGAGAAAGAAGAAACAACAACAGAATCTCAAACAGCGGAACGAATAAATTATATTAATAACATAAATATTACATAGTATACAACAAATATCAGAGTTACACAGACAATACAACACATACTAGACAGTTATAAACACCTGTCTAGTTATTACAACTCAAACATAATACAGAAAACACTCGAAGATACCAACGCAGAGGAAAACTATATATCTATACGCGGAAGCCTCCTGCTCCATTACTCCTCCACAATTCGTCAAAGTTAACCTGAATCCCTTGGCTACTCGTAAAAATTTGAGTACCCAAGAGTTTAAGAAAAACAGAAATAAACTGCGGGTCAGACATAGGTCTAGTGTGAGTAACATGTTAAAGTTGCTTAACTTTGAAAAACCTTTGAAAAGAAAAGGTATCACGTAAGACTTCCCACACATAAACATGGAAAAGTTTTTACCTTACGCTAACCAAAACATTTGATAGGAAATCCAGTGATATTATAATAGTGTCTAGGGTTTTCAAGTAAATAAGAAATAGCCAAAATTGTTACATTCATTAAATTCCAGCTACTACCACAAAAGTGGGTAATACAATCAAAACCGATGGCACTTATTGGATTTTGGATTCCATACAATGGCAGGGCTATCGTGGTACTGCCCGTCATAATACATGGCCTAGATCACCGTACCGAGGAGTACGCCCGCTCCCATGCAACACAAGACCGGAACCATTCCTTACTGAACAGTTCCGAATAAGACCACCCCGCGGTTGTGATCAGCAACCGCACCACAAAGCCGAAATAAACGGACATCTAGACAGGGGTAAATCTCATCCTACTTGGGCATGACCCACTTAGCCTTGCTGCACCTCCTCTGTTTTAGCCATTCCCGGTTGATAAGGCCTGAGGCTACGATTACCTTTATAGGACATATCACTTAGAATGCTCATCGTCCACCTGACGATGTTCTGAAAGCATTCAATCCAAACAAGTTCGTTCTGGGTTCAAACGAAACCGAAGGCATTATCTCGTTACACTCATTTTGGAATCACCCTCAGAGTAAACGACGATAACCTTTGCACTCTGAATCTTCATCTTCATTTTAGATTCACGACCTAATGTTAATTTGGATCGATGTGGTTTTCGGATATCCAAATATGGAAACCCGATCCTGGTCTCATCGAAATCCAAAACGTGTCGTTTAAGTCCAAGTTGTTTAGAGTTTAAAACAATTTCAATTCATTATCTATATACACATAGATAGATAATTCTCAACATAACAATAGATAATCAACATTATCATCACCACAGATAATCCATATCATTATAAACAGATAATCCATATTATCATCCCAATGTAACCAATGCATCCATATCATATAACATAACTCATCTCATAGCTGAGATTACAAACCATACAAGGCAACCAATATCAATCATTCATACATAAGCAATGATCTAATGATCACACCATCTATAATTAATTTAAAATGAATTAAATTAATTACCTCATCTCTTAATTAATTTGAAATGAATTAAATTAATTACTCCATCATTATAATCCTGCTTAACTTAACTATTAATTGATTACAAATCAATTAATTAACCACCATCCTATTATTCAATTCAATTAATCATTACTGATAAACAATTCCCTAATTACAATAAGTAATTAGCCATTTAATTAATTACACAAGTTAATTATACTTAACGCTTACAATAATTAACTTTTAATTACTTAATCAATTAATTAACTAAGTTAATTACATTAATCCTTTATTAATTAATTACTTCATTTATTAATTATTCCTTAATTTATCAATTCTAAATTTACATCATTAATTTTATTAATTAATGATTTCTAATTTAATCAATCTCTCTATATAAATTAATTGCCTTAAGTAATAATCTTGCAATTAAACCACATATATATTAATCATCCTTGATTAATAACAATCCAGTAATTAAATATCCTTAATTACTTCATTAATAAATTACTCCTTAATTTATTATTTCAATTAATCCCTTGATAATTACAAAGTAATTTAATCTAAATTACTTCCATCATCAAACATCTTTAATTACATCCAGTAATTATCAATTAATTACTTCCCTAAGTAATTACAAACCCATTAATTACATTAAGTAATTATTATCCAATCAAGTGTTTAAATTAATTAAACTTAATTAATTAATCTAACTAATCACATTTACCCAATTAATTACATCAAGTAATTAATTCCTTAATTACTTCCATTAAGTAATTAAACTTAAACAATTTCAAAATGATTATTATTAATTAATTAATCTAATTAATTATCAAAATTAATCACATTAATTAATTGTTAAATAATCCTAAGTTAATGATCTTCATTAACAAATCTTTAATTACTTCTCTTAAGAAATTAACTCAGATTAACCATTATTAATTACAAATTAATTAATATTTAATTACAATTTAATTTATCTCTAATTATTAATTAATTAAGTGTTAATAACAATCTTAATTAATCCTTAATTACTTGATTAATAAATTCTTTAATCATTAATTAAAAATTAATTAATAATCCTTAATTACAGATTAATTAACCTTAATTAATTGATCTTAAGTCTTTAATTAATCAATTTAAAATTCCTTAATTATAATCATCTTAATAATTTAATGAATCCGATCATTAAATTTTATTTATCTTTAATATAAACATTTCTTACTTAATTAAGCATTTAAAAACAATTTTTTCGAATTTACTTTAAATTCTATTTAAATTTCATTTTAAACTTAAGATATAAATTTCGCTTAAACAAGGTTTTAAAAATAATTCAAAACCTTTTTTTATCTCATATGTTAAAAGAAACATCCACTTTATAAAATAAGTTTAAAAGAATTTAAATCCCAATTCAAATCAATTTAAAAACACACTTAAACATTCCAAGTTATTAAAAACAATTTTAATTTAAAAATTCCCTTTAATTTAAAAACTGAAATACAGTTTTTAAACTCATTCTAGATTTAACTTAAATTTTAAAAACTTTACTTACAATTTACATCTTCATTTAAATTCAAATCATTTAACCATTTTAAAGTAATTAAACAATTTAAATTTAAACTTATTTTATTTTAAAAACTGAAGTTTAAATTCAATTCCAGATATAAAAACCCATATTTAAACTCATTTAAAATTTCTAATTTAAAATTTTAAACTTCCAATTCAAATTCAAAACCACATATGCTTTTTACACTTATAAGTTTTAAAACCAAATTTAAATTTTAAAACTTAAATTATTTCAAACTTCATGTTCAAACTAATTTGAATTCATATTCAATTTCAGATTTCAAAAACTCGGTTTAAATTCAATTTGCATTTTATAATTTTCTTTTAATTTAAAACAGCCCCCATGTTGCATCGGTTTTTTATAACAACCGATGCAAACTAATCCCTCTATTGCATCAGCTATTTATACCTGATGCAAAAAAGCCATTCTCAGAAATCATTATTACAGTACTCAAATAGACTTATATATATATATATATATATATATATATTATTGATTATAAAAAACAATTATTGCATGCAATATTACGATCATTCAAAATTAAATTTGATGGAAAATACAAAATGAATAACATAATACCAAAATAAGCATATATCAATTACAATGTTAATAATCTATACAAAATAAGTGTGGATACATCAAACTGTGTAACCATCTAGTTACATCAAATAACAATCACCACTACCACAGCTCCTTACTTCCTCATCATTGCCTACTTCACCGCTCTAACCAACAACTTCAAACTGCATACATACATCAGCCTTCCCAAACAACTGTTGTACCACTACCATCCATCTTCCCTCAACAAACCACCAGCAAGCAACCTGAACAATCAACCACATGCAGACTTCACAAACTTCACATCTACTCTGCAAATATCCGTATACATCTCCGCAAATATCATATTAAACTTCATTTACACTGTCAATACTTCATCTACCTAAGCAAATATCTAGTGCACATCAGTGCATATCACTGCAACACCACTAAATCAAACTGCTACAATATAAACTTCCTACAACAACGTCCAAACTACTACACTGCCATAAAACCCCTTTGCCATATCAACTCCCCTGCCATCTACTCTATCAATCAACCACGTACCTGAATTACATTGTGTTGCGTCGTGTTCATAAGATTGTGTTGTTCATAAGTTTGCTCTGTCTCTTCATAACACTGTGCATATCATCTACCATCGTTTTCCTTTTCTTTTGCCACAAGAAGCAACTCTCTGTCTCTTCATTTACTGCCTTATACAACACTGCATCTCCACCTTACTCACATTCACAATCTCCTTACTGCACGACTGTGCACATTACTATAAACCATTCTCCTGCTACAACTTCATCACTGACTTGCATTTACAACCATCAGACTGAACTACTGCTACAAATCCACACAACCACTGCAGACATTCTCCTCCTGCTGCTTTATTACATTCCTATCTTGATCAAACATTATAACCACCGACCACGTCTACAAACAAACCACCCATTGCCTAAACGTTCACTCGACAGACTTCAACTAATCCTCTATATCCAAACTTCTCCTGTATACAACAGCATACCATCTCCTCAGAACCACATCCTTCAGCAAGCAATTCAATTCTACCACAACAACAGGAAAAGCAACACACACATACATTAATATATACGAGGCGTATATACCTATATATATGCAAAGGCACGACGAGGCAGAGAGGGACAGAGGAAGGCAGCCTGCTGCGTGGTGATGGCAGAGGACCAGTCGAGGGCTGGTGAGCCAGCGTAGGCGGGATATGGGCCAGAGGTGGTCGGGTAATGGAGCAAAGTGATGATCTGGGTAGAGGGAGTGGAGAAAGAAAAGGAAGCGAAAAAAAAACAAAGGAGGAAGTAGAGGCTTGGAGAAAAAAATTTGGATGAGCAGTAGTTAAATAGCAAAGCAAAAGATGGGTTTTGAATATATATAAGTTTCAATTTGAACGTTAGAAAGTAAAGAGCATACGGAAACTTTGAATAAAGCAGAATTGCCTTCCCTTGATTTGAAGAGAGGTTCATCAGCCACACAATGAATACAGGATAAGCATCCATCTACAAAGAAATAAACAGAAACTCCATTAAATTAAACCAAGACTATAATTTTGAATAGTTGCTAACAAGCTAAGATAGAATCAAAGATAAATAATGTTGGAATACTTAGCTTTTTAAGCCTACTTGAACGCATCATCAGCATGCATATCAACGAAGCAAAGTATATCAGCATGCATAAGAACATATATAAGTAAGCAAATGATGAAAGATGTTTAAAAATGACAAAAATACCTCAGTACACAAATGTGGAAGATTATGGTAAGTCCCAAATTGCATCTCCGATGTCATATTTGCTACTGGTAATTTAATTAACTAATAAGGTTGATACTGCTGAATGGTCCAGTAGTCGCTTTAGGAGCACGTTTTGCAACTTCATTCAACATCTAACTGCATTGTTGTAACCAAATACTTGACAATTCACTTTCATCACAACAGCCACTCCACAGTCACTGCTGCTCTCATGCATATGCTTCTGAACCACGCAACTTGACCTGCCTTCATCTTCCAGTTCATATACAAACCATCCCCATCTCCAAAGCCACCAAACCCATAATAGACATCCACTTCATTAAACCCTCTACTTACAAGTTCACCACAAATTGCCTACCATCATACAACTTCATCTTCCCTACAAGTTGCTGCCTACACACATTGTTGCAACAAAACTGCTCATCCACATCGTATAACAGCCCACTGTTCATACACACCTCCCACGGCCTACACCCATCTCTGTTCAATAATAAACCACTAGAGCAACCACTGACATCACTCTGCTACTATCCAAACTGCACATAAACTACTGTGCCTGCATTGCCTACCGCATTCACATCTTCTTATCCCTACTTGTCTTGCCCACTTCAAAATCCCCCTCGCCTAAACACCACCTATTACTCAAAACAGCCAGCATCACCTTTGGCAATCACAAGCATCACCAAACAAAAACGCTACCTCCTATTACCAAAAACCACGAAACCAATCGACTCACCTCAATCGCATATTCGAATTTTAGAATTACCTCACCTCGAACTCGAACACTAGACTTCAATCACTTTACCAGCTCACTGCCTACTGTCCCTCATCACTACAGTTTTATCGCCTCCACCAACAATGATTTCCAAATCGCGAGTTCCTAATTCACTGAGACCAACTACACACGACCAACCCACCAGCGACTGAAATCCCCAAATCAAATTCAATCGAATCCCCTAGAATCCGCAACTGAATTTTAGAATTGCTTACGAAAGCCGATTTTGATTTGGCTTTGAGATTTTCTTTTGAATTCGAATCGAGACATGAGAATATAAATTGACATTGGATTTCATTTGATTTAAAGTCGTTCAATTTGATTTGAAGTCATTCAATTGAACGAATATAAAGTTGCTTGTGTTTTCTTATTAACGGATTACGGGGGAAGTGGAGGGATAAATGAAAGCTTAGCGGGAAATGAAAAGTTAAGGGGTGGGAAAATGAAAGTTGGAGTAGCAAACTGATGGAAAATGAATGCAAACTAATGTAGTTGCATCGGTTGAGTTTAAAACCGATGCGAATAAAACTATTTGCACGTACCAATTGCATCAGTTGTTGGTGACAAATGATGCAAATTTGATTTTTATTACCTATTGCTTTTCACGTACCAATTGCATCGGTTATTAAGATAGAACTGATGCAAATAGTTCTATTTGCATCGGTTTTTACTTCAACTGATGCAAATGAGGCGAAGCAATATGCACTTTTTGTACTAGTGATTCAAAATCACGACCAAAAATCCCCAAAACTGGAAACAACAGTACCCAAACAACTCCAACC
This sequence comes from Allium cepa, assembly GCA_030765085.1. Lineage (NCBI taxonomy): Eukaryota > Viridiplantae > Streptophyta > Magnoliopsida > Asparagales > Amaryllidaceae > Allium > Allium cepa. Next base: position 820,756,598 of record CM060929.1, read on the forward strand.
TGTCGACGCCACTCCCTCACGTCTCCGGCCACCGTTGCCACTCAAACTTCGGCGAAGGCTTCGACAACCCATCAACCTCCATTCTCCAAAACCATAAGCAACTCGAACATCTATACATGCCAAAAAGATCGATTCTTCTAGCCTCAGAAAAACTAGGGTTCAAATCTTCAAATCCCAATCACAATCTCAAAAATGAAAAGTAACCCAATCCAAAAGATTTCTCATCATCTTTGATCATTTCACCATCTCCAGGAACAATTTCAACTCAAACGAACATAAGGATCAATAGTGTTAACCCAAAATGAAGAATACAGGGAAGATAGAACTGCTCTATGGAATTTACACTAAAAACTGTAATATTATTTTTAAAAATCATACTTTAGTATTATGGTTTGATTTATGACCCTGAAACATTAAGTTGTAATGTTTGAGTTTTTACTTATTTTCAAACTTGCTTGTTTTTTCCAAATTTTAGAAACAATTCACTAATTTCTATCTTAAGTAAAAAAATTAGTCTAAAGTATGTGATAAAACAAGGGAGTATACTTTGAGTCACAGTCAAAACTGAAAGTTTTGAATTTAAATTAAAACAAGAAGCTTAAAAAAAATTGAAACAGAGAGGACTACAGATATCACAGGCATATACAACATACATAAGAGCATTCAACAATTAAACATTCACAAAATATTTACTTCATACATCTAACATGCAACCTGTTTTTATACTAAATTTTTTTAAATAAAGTAAACTCACCTGATTTAAGTCATGCAGACAAAGCACAGTTTGAAATTCCCTGTGAAACTTTTGAAACCCGCTTGCTTTAAAATGCCTTTCTCTCTTGAACCCTCTAAAACTTATTTGAATGCTTGCTTTAATTCCAAGTTTTACATGCAGTGGTCATTTCCAGATTTTTGAAGAATGAGTGCGGGCCTTTGTTTCAGATTGAATAAAATGCAGACTTTCTTGTTTTAATTGTTGCATGCAGGGCAATTTTTTCCAGGTTGGAATAAATTGAATGCAGGTTGTTGATGAACAGATTGAGTTGCTAATGTTTTTTAAATTTGCTTCCAGCTTTGAAAAATTTCATGCATGCAGGTTTGCAATGCATTTGATACTGAGTTACAGGAATGATTACAGGGTTTATGCTATGCATTTGAACAGGTTTTTGAGGATGAAAATGCTACAGAATTTTGATTTTCAGATTGAATATGATTTGAGGATTGTTTAAAAAGTGGAATGGTTTTTAGCTGGAAGAAATTTTCTTAGTTTGGAGTGAAGATGAGAAAAAGGAAAGAAATGGGAAAAATGTAGGTTTATATAACAATATTTATGATTTATTTAAAATAAAAGAAAAAAATTAAAAATTAAAACAATGACACTTGGCTTAAATCTTACACTTATTAATATCCTTATTTAAACTTATAACACATGTTGAACTTTGTTTCTAAGATATTTACACATGTATCTTTAATTAATTAGTATTTATAATTAAGGTTAATGAAAGTTTAAACTTAGTTAATTAGTTTTAATACTTAGTTATGTATATAGATAAATAATTAAAGAAAACAAAACCAAGTATTATTATAAATAAAAACAATATACAAATCAATCATTTGAAAATAATATTTTAGATAATTTAAATGAATTTATAAAAGAGGTTGTAAATTACTTGTTATTACATAAATACATGTTTCATTTATTAATTGTGTTTAAATTCTCATATTTAATTTACAAATCACAATTATTAATTAATATTTTAAAAAGAAAATAAAAAAAACATTTTTATAACTTTACTTTAATATTTAAACTTAAGTCAAAATATTTTAAACAAATAAAACATTTATCATATATATTTAAAATCATTTATTTATTTTATTAAATAGCTTTTAAAAGCTTAAATCAAAAATAAATCATAATTTCCCAATTTTTCAGAATATTAAAATTAGAAAATATGCTATACTAATTAAATTTAAATCCAAACTTATCTAATTAAAATATATATAAATATATGTACATATTATAAATAGAAAACAGCTTATTAACTTATTAAAAATAAATTCACTAATTAAATATTTATTAAAAGAAGATTAAATCAATTCAAATTTATTTACAGAAATTATCAATCAATTTAAATTCAAACACAGATTATTAAATTTATATTGTCCAAAATTCCGGCATATCACAATCCTCCCCCCCCTTAAAAGAATTTTGTCCCCGAAATTTAAAACAAAGGTAATTTAATAATCTCATTAAAGATTTAATTTTAAAACACAGCATATATTAATCATATGCCAACAACCAAAGCAATCAACTCACACAATTAAAACAAATCTAACTATCCAGAAAAAATTCTGAATAGAACTTTCTCGAGTTTCCCCGGTATAAATATCGGGATACTCGCTCTATAGAATTCAAGCAATCAATACTACTAAGCTATAAAGCTCCTATCTCATATATATCTACAAAACTAAACAGGATATCAGACTACAGACGGGTCTGACTCAATAACCAAACCTCCTGAACTGCTGGTTCTACAGCCAGAGATAGATCATACACGTACTCCCTCAGAGATACGTGAAACATATCGAATCCCAGTTATCCAAACTGGCAATTCAACTCTGAAGACCAAACACTTATCTTACCAAAACAAAAAAGAAACCCAAAACACCTCGGAGCTAGCTTCCCAGACTTGCCAAAACTTATAGCTCCTTGGATCAGAGAAAACTTATCCATAACCAGATCTCCGACTCCAGAATCCAAATTCCTCTACCTCTTATCCATAAAATTTCTTTGGACGATCCTGGGCTACCAACATCCCTCCTGATCAGCTTAACCCTAGCTGATGCCTCTAGAAACAGACTGGATCAAAACAACACAACACCATGATCTCCTCAAGATCAATCCAAAACCAGGAACAAACTCTACTCCTCAACAACAGAAGACAGAACAAACTTCTCCTCGTCTGGAAAAGACAAAATAGATGCACCCTCAAACTGCTTCCGCTGCACAACTCTGATCTGAAGCAGAAGAAAATGCAGATGAAGAACACGAGCTCAAACTGGACAACACATCCCAGAAATATGGTTCAACAGATCCATAAGAAAGCTCAGAAATTCCTTCGAAACCTGAGCTGCTTCACCAACTTCTATCTCAAGGAACCATCCTTCAACTAAACTGAACCACCAGTACCAATCCTAGAATCCAAATCGATAAGGAAACTCGATCTCCAGATGCAGTCAAACTCTGATTTCCCTGACGACATCCAGACAATCTCCAACAACTCAAGAGCACACTCAACTATCACAAGTCACTTTTGCAATCAACTCAGCCTAATTCCAAAGAAACCTCTCTCTCTCAACCAAACATAACAGCTTATGCTGGCCTACCCAATCTACCGAAGAAAAAGATCTACACTTCTGCTTCTGAAATCCACTTCAGAAAAACTACTTAGCCAGAAGACTTCCTGCCAACACAAAACACTCCGAGCTACACTGCTAAAACCAATGCCAAAGAATTCCCGATCCAAAGCTCTCCGAGAAACTCAGACCCCTAAAGCAAACAGAAACGCCTAGCTGAACTCAGCCACATCACCGAAACAGACGCACTTCCTTATTCTTGTTCCAAAGAAACATCTTCGAAACATCCATAGTCATGGCATCTCATCACGCAGCTACTACTTCCTGAGGTTTCAAGATACCATCACTCACTTGCTTCTTCCCAACCGACAGATCCAAACTCTACTCATCCAATTCTACACTTCAAAGATGAACTCCGAACCTTTAAAAGGTTTCCTTCAGAGATCGATGAAATCCTTACTCCAAGCAAAACTCACTAAAGACGGTATTAGGTCTATAGTCTCGACAGATACACTTCCAACCTCATTACACAAACTCCAACCAATGGTAGTAGTCGTGTTACACACCCCACTACCTCATCTACCTTTATAACTTATATTGGAAAACCTGTACGGGTAACCCAACAAATACGGAGAAATATATATATATATATATATATATATATATATATATATATATTAAAAATACAAATACGCTCTCTGAAGATAGACACCGCTCCAAAGACTAGGTATTCAATTAACCTAATGCTCTGATACCAAATGTGACGACCCGACTTTCTACTCCCAGCAAATCGCATCATCTTGAAGAAAGAAAGGGATAGAAAAGAGAAAAGAAAGAAGAGAAAGAAGAAACAACAACAGAATCTCAAACAGCAGAACGAATAAATTATACTAATAACATAAATATTACATATTATACAACAAATATCAGAGTTACACAGACAATACAACACATACTAGACAGTTATAAACACCTGTCTAGTTATTACAACTCAAACACAATCCAGAAAACACACGGAGATACCAACACAACAGAAAACTATATATCTATACGCGGAAGCCTCCTTCTCCATTGCTCCTCCACAATTCGTCAAAGCTAACTTGAATCCCTTGGCTACTCGTAAAAATTTGAGTACCCAAGAGTTTAAGAAAAACAGAAATAAACTCCGGGTCAGACATGGGTCTGATGTGAGTAACAGGTTAAAGTTGCTTAACTTCGAAAAACCTTTGAAAAGAAAAGGTATCACGTAAGACTTCCCACACATAAACATGGAAAAAAATTTACCTTTCGCTAAACAAAACATTTGATAGGAAATCCAGCAATATTATAATAGTGTCTAGGGTTTTCAAGTAAATAAGAAATAGCCGAAATTGTTACATTCATTAAATTCTAGCTACTAGCCACAAAAGTGGGTAATACAATCAAAACCGAGGGCACTTATTGGATTTTGGATTCCATACAATGGCAGGGCTACCGGGGTACCACCCGTCACAGTACGTGGCCTAGATCACCGTACCGAGGAGTACGCCCGCTCTCCTGCAACACAAGATCGGAACCATTCCTTATTGAACAGTTCCAAACAAGACAACCCCGCAGTTGTGATCAGCAACCGCATCACAAAGCCGAAATAAAGGGACATCTAGACAGGGGTAAATCTCGTCCTACTTGGGCATGACCCACTTAGCCTTGCTGCACCTCCCCTGTTTTAGCCATTCCCGATTGATGAGGCCTGAGGCTACGATTACCTTTATAGGACATATCACTTAGAATGCTCATCGTCCACCTGACGATGTCTGAAAGCATTCAATCCATACAAGTTCGTTCCGGGTTCGAACGAAACCGAAGGCATTATCTCGTTACACTCATTTTGGAATCACCCTCAGAGTTAACGACGATAACCCTTGCACTCTGAATCTTCATTTCAGATTCACGACCTAATGATAATTTGGATCGATGTGGTTTTCGGATATCCAAATATGGAAACCCGGTCTCGGTCTCATCGAAATCCAAAACGTGTCTTTTAAGTCCAAGTTGTTTTAGAGTTTAAAACAATTTCAATTCCTTATCTATATACACACAGATAGATAATTCTCAACATAACAATGGATAATCAACATTATCATCACCGTAGATAATCCATATCATTATAAATAGATAATCCATATTATCATCCCAATGCATCCATATCGTATAACATAACTCATCTCATAGCTGAGATTACAAACCATACAAGGCAACCAATATCAATCATTCATACATAAGCAATGATCTAATGATCACACCATCTATAATTAATTTAAAATGAATTAAATTAATTACCTCATCTCTTAATTAATTTAAAATGAATTAAATTAATTACTCCATCATTATAATCCTGCTTAACTTAAATATTAATTGATTACAAATCAAGTAATTAGTCACCATCCTATTATTCATTTCAGTTAGTCATTACTGATAAACAATTCCCTAATTACAATAAGTAATTAGCCATTTAATTAATTACACAAGTTAATTATACTTAACCCTTACAATAATTAACTTTTAATTACTTAATCAATTAATTAACTAAGTTAATTACATTAATCCTTTATTAATTAATTACTTCATTTATTAATTATTCCTTAATTTATCAATTCTAAATTTACATCATTAATTTTATTAATTAATGATTTCTAATTTAATCAATCTCTCTATATAAATTAATTGCCTTAAGTAATAATCTTGCAATTAAACCACATATATATTAATCACCCTTGATTAATAACAATCCAGTAATTAAATATCCTTAATTACTTCATTAATAAATTACTCCTTAATTTATTATTTCAATTAATCCCTTGATAATTACAAAGTAATTTAATCTAAATTACTTCCATCATCAAACATCTTTAATTACATCCAGTAATTATCAATTAGTTACTTCCCTAAGTAATTACAAACCCATTAATTACATTAAGTAATTATTATCCAATCAAGTGTTTAAATTAATTAAACTTAATTAATTAATCTAACTAATCACATTTACCCAATTAATTACATCAAGTAATTAATTCCTTAATTACTTCCATTAAGTAATTAAACTTAAACAATTTCAAAATGATTATTATTAATTAATTAATCTAATTAATTATCAAAATTAATCACATTAATTAATTGTTAAATAATCCTAAGTTAATGATCTTCATTAACAAATCTTTAGTTACTTCTCTTAAGAAATTAACTCAGATTAACCATTATTAATTACAAATTAATTAATATTTAATTACAATTTAATTTATCTCTAATTATTAATTAATTAAGTGTTAATTACAATCTTAATTAATCCTTAATTACTTGATTAATAAATTCTTTAATCATTAATTAAATTTTAATTAATAATCCTTAATTACAGATTAACTAACCTTAATTAATTGATCTTAAGTCTTTAATTAATCAATTTAAAATTCCTTAATTACTTAATTAATCATCTATATTATTAATTAATTAATTAATTAATTATTCATCTAAATTATCTTAATAATTTAATGAATCCAATCATTAAATTTTATTTATCTTTAATATAAGCATTTCTTACTTAATTAAGCATTTAAAAACAATTTATTTTCAAATTTACTTTAAATTCTATTTAAATTTCATTTTAAACTTAAGATACAAATTTCGCTTAAACAAGGTTTTAAAAATAATTCAAAACCTTTTTTTATCTCATATGTTAAAAGAAACATCCACTTTATAAAATAAGTTTAAAAGAATTTAAATCCCAGTTCAATTTAAATTCAAATCAATTTAAAAACACACTTAAACATTCCAAGTTATTAAAAATAGTTTTAATTCAAAAATTTCCTTTAATTTAAAAACTGAAATACAGTTTTTAAACTCATTCTAGATTTAACTTAAATTTTAAAAACTTTACTTACAATTTACATCTTCATTTAAATTCAAATCATTTAACCATTTTAAAGTAATTAAACAATTTATATTTACACTTATTTTATTTTAAAAACTAATGTTTAAATTTAATTCCATATTTAAAAACCCAGATTTAAACTCATTTAAAATTTCTAATTTAAAATTTTCAACTTTCAACTCAAATTCAAAACCACATATGCTTTTTACACTTATAAGTTTTAAAACCAAATTTAAATTTTAAAACTTAAATTATTTCAAACCTCAGATTCAAACTAATTTGAATTAATATTCAATTTCAGATTTCAAAAACTCAATTTAAATTCAATTTGCATTTTATATTTTTCTTTTAATTTAAAACAGAAACAGGTTTTCCGTTTTTATTTAAAACCCAAACTAAAATTTAAAAAATAAATTATTTCAAAAACCAAGATTTAAACTATTTGAATTCATATTTAAATTCAGGTTTTAAACTCAGTTCAAATTTTAGTTTACATTTCAAAACTTACTTCTAATTTTTTTTTAAACCTGTAACAGGTTTTCTGTTTATAATTTGTAAAACCTAAAACAAAGTTATACTCGAGCAACCCTATATTTTACTTCGAGTAAAAACTTATCTGCTTCGAGCAGAAACTCAAATCCCCCGAGTCATTCATGATGCCATCAAATCTGAAACCACCATACATTCACCAGCATCCCACCTCCCTCTATGCACATGCACAGCACCTCCGGCCATCGCTGGCCAACCCCACAGTCGTCATCCAACTCCTTAGGCCATCCAAACAAAAATCAAATCGACATATGCAAGCATTCAAAATCGCGACCAAAAATCCCCAAACCTGGAAACAACGGTACCCAAACAACTCCAACCTGTGAACGCCACTTCCTTACGTCTCCAACCACCATTGCCACTCAAATTTCGGCGAAGGCTTCGACAACCCATCAACCTCCGTTCCCCAAAACCCTAAGCAACTCGAACATCTATACATGCTAAAAAGATCGATTCTTCTAGCTTCGGAAAAACTAGGGTTCAAATCTTCAAATCCTTATCACAATCTCAAAAATGAAAAGTAACCCAATCCAAAAAATTTCTCATCATCTCTGATCATTTCACCATCTCCATGAACAATTTCAACTCAAACGAACATAAGGATCAACACTGTAACCCAAAATGTAGAATACAGGAAAGATGGAACTGCTCTATGGAATTTACACTAAAAACTGTAATATTGTTTTTAAAAATCATAATTTTTTACTATGATTTGATTTATGACCCTGAAACATTAAGTTGTAATGTTTGAGTTTTTACTTATTTTCAAACTTGCTTGTTTTTTCCAAATTTCAGAAAAAATTCACTAATTTCTATCTTAAGTAAAAAAATTAGTCTAAAGTATGTGATAAAACAAATGAGTATACTTTGAGTCACAGTCAAAACTGAAAGTTTTGAATTTAAATTAAAACAAGAAGCCAAAAAAAATTTGAAACAAAGAGGACTACAGATATCACAAGCATATACAACATACATAAGAGCATTCAACAATTAAACATTCACAAAATATTTACTTCATACATCTAACATGCAACCTGTTTTTATACTAAATTTTTTTAAATAAAGTTACTCACCTGATTTTAATCATGCAGACAGAGCACGGTTTGAAATTCCCCGTGAAACTTTTGAAACCTGCTTGCTTTAAAAAGCCTTTCTCTCTAGAATCCGTTAAAACTTATTTGAATGCTTGCTTTAATTCCAGGTTTTACATGTAGTGGTCATTTCCATATTTTTAAAGAATGAATGCAGGCCTTTGTTTCAGATTGAATAAAATGCAGACTTTCTTGTTTTAATTGTTGCATGCAGGGCAATTTTTTTCCAGGTTGGAATAAATTGAATGCAGGTTGTTGATGAACAGATTGAGTTGCTAATGTTTTTTAAATTTGCTTCCAGCTTTGAAAAATTTCATGCATGCAGGTTTGCAATGCATTTGATACTGAGTTATAGGAATGATTACAGGCTTTATGCTATGCATTTGAACAGGTTTTTGAGGATGAAAATGTTGCAGAATTTTGATTTTCAGATTGAATATGATTTGAGGATTGTTTAAAAAGTGGAATGGTTTTTAGCGGGAAATTTTTTTCTTAGTTTGGAATGAAGATGAGAAAAAGGAAAGAAATGGGAAAAATGTAGGTTTATATAACAATATTTATGATTTATTTAAAATAAAAGAAAAAATTAAAAATTAAAACAATGACACTTGGCTTAAATCTTACACTTGTTAATATCCTTATTTAAACATCTAACACATGTTAAACTATGTTTCTAAGATATTTACACATGTATCTTTAATTAATTAGTATTTATAATTAAGGTTAATGAAAGTTTAAACTTAGTTAATTAGTTTTAATACTTAGTTATGTATATAGATAAATAGTTAAAGAAAACAAAACCAAGTATTATTATAAATAAAAACAATATACAAATCAATCATTTGAAAATAATATTTTAGATAATTTAAATGAATTTATAAAAGAAGTTGTAAATTACTTGTTATTACATGAATACATGTTTCATTTATTAATTGTGTTTAAATTCTCATATTTAATTTACAAATCACAATTATTAATCAATATTTTAAAAAGAAAATAAAACAAACGTTTTTATAACTTTATTTTAATATTCAAACTTAAGTCAAAATATTTTAAACAAATAAAACATTTATCATATATATTTAAAATCATTTAGTTATTTTATTAAATAGCTTTGAAAAGCTTAAATTAAAAATAAATCATAATTTCCCAATTTCAGAATATTAAAATTAGAAAATATGCTACACTAATTAAATTTAAATCCAAACTTATCTATTTAAAATATATATAAATATATATACATATTATAAATAGAAAACAGTTTATTAACTTATTAAAAATAAATTCACTAATTAAGTATTTATTAAAAGAATATTACTAAATCAATTCAAATTTATTTACAGAAATTATCAATTAATTTAAATTTAAACACAGATTATTAAATTTATATTGTCCAAAATTCCGAGATATCACAAAAGTGGTAAGTATCTCTGAAACCATTTTGTATTCTTCTGGCCCGAAGCAGTGCTCGTGCTTCTTCTATCTTGCGTGTGTCCCTCTCATGCTAGTCAACCTTTTCTCCCATGTAATCCCACAATCGCCACCAAGCAAGTAGCCCGATCCACCATCTCTCCTCATCGAAGCCAGCAGCCACCGCCTCTCGACCCAAAGCACCACCTCCACCTCATCCACTCCCTCCTGTACACCTCCACATCCCCATCCAAACACCAAAGCATTAACCAACCCTGACCGAGATCCACACCCTTGCCAATTAGACAACCAGCAAACCCCTTACCTCCTCCGACCAATGATGATAGCCATCCACCACCAATCCCTTGCCGCGAGGCTTGCTCATAGATGACGCCTGACCCTTGCCGAACCCCTGTCCATCGCCACCGCTGCTCGCTCCGGCAACTAACAGTGTGCCTCGCAGACACCTTCTCTAACCCGAAGCGGCTCTAGATCCACACCACAACTAACCTCAAACACCACCATAGCCGAGAACTCGAAGCAACCACTCCTCAAACCTGAAGCCACTCACCCATTAATCCAAGCACAGCCTATCCCCACCTGCTCCTTTATTTTGCTTGAGCACTACTCATGCATATCATATTTTGGCCGAACGGTCCTCCGTTGTTTATGTGAGAAATATATACATGCAACGTTATATATATGTGCTGTAAATATTTTGAGGAGAAGCTCATCTGTGATATATATTGCATATATATATATATACATATATATATGTATTATCGGATGAAGTCATATCACATACATACATACATACATACATATATATATATATATTGTTCGTTCAAATCTCAGCTAATATATGTGTGTGTGTGTTTGTTATGCTTCAGTATAACTTATATATGCCGCATCCATATTGCGTATGCTATACAGGTTGCATATATATGTTTTGATTAGCAGAAGTTATATTCGTTCATTAAACTAAGCTAATATATGTTATATATATAACTATATGTATTATCGACATAAGTTATATATAAGTCACATTTATATTTGTCGACAAAAATTATATATGTTGCATATATATATATATATATTTGTTCCTTCTAATATCTATAAAACAAATGCATATATATCGCATATGTATATATATTTATTTTTATCGAATTCTCAAGCTAAATCTCCTTTTATGCTTATCGAAGATCCTTGACTTGTCATGCTCGATTTCGTGTCTGTGTCCATTGCATCCTCCTTCGTCGTAGTTGTTTTCTATTGTTCTCTAGCCTTGAAAGGTGAGCTATCATGCATAATTAACATTCTTATATTTAGTAAATTTAATTCACATGAAATGAAGTTTGAAAATGGTTGTAAAAGTTGAATTTGTTAGTAATTAAATCGTTTAAATATGATGTGACATTATCTGCATTTGTTCGCCTATTATAATTGACATTATTAACACCAATAACCTGTTGTATTTATTATATTTAAACTGTGAATTATGATGTATGCACGTCATTGATATATATGTGTGTGTGTGTGTTATTTTACGTTATTGTTCTCACACTTCAAGTTCCTTGTTAGTTTATAATTCCCTATGAGTTGAAATGATAAATACTCGAACGATATTATAGATTAGGGAAAATTGTTATGGGTTGAAATGATAAACCGAAGCGATTTTATCGATTTTGAAATTTGGGATTGTGGGTTGAAATGATATATACCCGTAAATATTAAATTATTATGGATTGAAATGGTAAATATCTATATCACTTGATCATAGAATAGAAAACTATATACAGACACCGTTGGTCTATTTTTGAAAAATGATTTTCAAAGTTTTGAAATGAAATATATGGGTTTTAATAAATATTGATTTTAAAATACGCTATAAAGACTTATTTTTATATATGTGTAAAATTTAGATTTTTAAATCATATGTTTGAAAATTTTAAATTTATAAGTTAAGTTTTGAAAAATATAAATTTTTAAGATTTTTCTTATATTTTTACTACTTTTAAATAGAGGGAATTAGGGAAAAAGAGAAACTTTGAAGAAAAAAATTAAACTGAAGGACACCCAGTTTCATTTTTAAGCTGAAGGACAAATTCTAGTTATAGTTAGAATTATATTCAACTTTTACACTATGCAAAATGCTAGTTAAATCTAGCATTATATTCAGTTTTACACTATACAAAATGCTAGTTATAACTAGCATTGTCCTTCGGCCTAAAAAACAAACTTGTTGTTCTTCAACCTAAATTTTTTTCTAAGTTTGTCCTTGCGTATATTTTCCTGTTTTAAATATATAAAATAAGATTTAATAAATTTAATTGTAAGATTTAATATAATAAAATTTAATATAATTTAGTGCAATAAAATTTAATTTAATTAGTATATATAATATCTTTAAGTATTTATTTGTTTGAAATTTTATTTTAAAAATAGATTTTGTAATAACTTTAATAATAGAGGTTGGAAGGATAAATTAGAGTTGACTTGAAATTTAAATTGGTTAATAATTTTTTTTTGGCAAGGCCAGCCGGTTTTATAGTGGACCGTCCACTTTTTATTACGAACGTAATAAAAATTGAAGTACAGGAGCAAGGTAAAAGCACCTATGCTACTCAAAGCAGAAAATACAGCACAGGTACGTGACAGCTATGTCACAGTAACTAAAAGATACATAAAAAAAACTAACACACCCCCGAGGAGGTAGAATCACCAACAACCGTTGACACCAAAGAAGAGCTCAAAGGGGCAGACCCAGAAAGACCAGCAAACGGGCGGAAACGGAGAGCAAGACAAGGATCGTAAGCCACATCATCAGGGCAGTAAATAAAAGATCGATCCCAGGTTGGATCAGCTAGCATGACAGAATTCGAAGTCGCATCGAAACCGTCCATATCAAGGACTATAGAATCACCAGATTGTTTGTAGCGAAGGCATCGAAGGTCTAGTTGATCATCTGATACAAACCGGAAGAAGGATTCGTTACCTGGGTTATATCTCATATCAGAAATGGGATCAATCCAACACCCTTCCGCTTCATCCCAAGCTACAGGAGGCAACAACGACGAAGGGTCAGAAGAGACAGGAGTAGCACCAGGAATTCCTGAAACAGGCGGTGAAAAAGGCATAACTAGGGGAGAAGGAACACCCAGATCAGGCATGGCAGGCTCAGGAGCAGGTAAAGAGGAAGAGGGAGGGGCAGTAACTTTGGGGACCCAGATCCTACGGCGGGGGCGCGGTAAAGGACACTTCGGAGCAGCGACGGAGGCTTCAGAATGCTGGCAAACACTAGAAAGGTGACCAAAGGAGAGACAGTTTGTACAAATATCCGGAACCCAGCCATAGCGAACTCTGACCTCCACAATGTGACCGACAGCAATCTGAACAGGAATAGTAGAAGGCAGAGGCTTAGCGGGGGAAATCTCAATAAGCGCCTTCGCAAACATCAACTTATCACGCGCTACCGTATTAGAGTCAAAACATTTCAGCTTACCAACGTTACATGCTAGCCAATTCAGACCAATAAGAGGCTGAAGAACAGAGGGAATATGAGAAAAATATACCCAAACAGGAATGGAACAAACTTGTTCACGAGCACTTGCCACTGTAGGAGACCAGGGAGTAACTATAAACGGCCTTCCATCAACGATCGAAGGCTCAGCATCCAAAACAAGCCGACGATCCTCCGATGAGGAAAACTGTAAGTAATACATCGTATCAATCAGTTTCACATGCAAATTTCCACGAAGCTTCAAAACCCTCCGAAGAACCGAAACCACATTAGTAAGATGATGAAGTGGGTCCAGAAAAAAACCAACCAAATAGTCAGACCAAAAATCTTCACCGGCTTGCAACACACTAGGGGGAGGAATCATCACTCCATTTTCCTCAACCATATCAAATTCAATCGGGATGTAGGTTCCCGCATTACGGGGCAAGGACGTGAAAAGAGAAGACCACGTTTTAGCGGGTTGCTGCATATCGGCAGAGACACTACTATCAACAAATCTGGGGGCACTAGAGGCAGTGGGTTTAGCAGCTACAGAGCTAGAAACAATGAAAATTGGTTCAGCATTCTTAGGGGAATAATTACAAACATGTGTTGTGCCAAGTCCACAACAGGGAATATCAGCTGTATCACACCCATGGACATGGTCAGACTCACCAACTACCATTCCAGTACCAAGATCAACAGACAAGGATTGATTCGAATATTTAAGGTTTGAAACCTATTGAATTGGAAGTGGTTTAAATTTGTTGTTCAAACCTGGATTTGAAATTGATATAAATTAAAATGGTTTTAATGAAAACTTGAATTTAACCTTTAACCTTTTTAATTGAAAATGTTGAAGTGAGATTGATATAAATTGAAATTTTGGAATTAAAGTTGATTTGAATTGGTTTTGTGAAATTGGAAGAAATAATTCAAATTTGAAACTATTTTCAATACAAACTATTTTAATATACAACTATTTTTAATATGTAAACAACTTTCAATATTCAAACTATTTAAATTGGAACTATTATAATTTAGACTTAATGGATTTAAATGCGAATATTTTGATATGATTGTTTAAACTATTTTGTGGATATGATTTCGAAGTGAATACGATTTCGAAAATGATATGATTTTGAAATGATTATGATGTTTTGATATAAAGTATGAACCGTTAAAATATGAAATGACCATAGTGTGAAATAAGCGTTTGGTTGTTAAAGGGACCGGGATCGGATATTGTAATACTAAAAACCTCTTTAACATATGTGTACGTGGTGGAGAATCCAGAACAAAGTAGGATGGCCTGGCAACGATCCTGCATGAGGTACTAACACAGCCCTGACTCTCGCGAGTCATCTTGATGTGGCTAAAACAGGAGCTATACCGGGCCAAGTGAGGTCGCACGTTCGATCGAGCATGCTTCTTCGATACCATTCTATTACTTTGTGATTTGATTGGGTGCACCTTTGTTTTTGGGAGTGTATCTCGAGGTAGGCGGCAATAGCTGCTATGCATTGCCACCAGTCTGGGACTGCAAACAGTAGAATCCTACCCTGGCATTGCCTCGCATGCATTGTCACCTGCCTTATCGCGCCTTCTACGATTTTGGTTTGTACTGTACTTATGGAGTGCCCTCTGATAGCCCTTCGGTTTACGGATGAATTATGGTACTGTATAGACAACGCAAATATGTAAAAATGTGGTAAGAGGGATATGGGTAACTCCTTTAACGCTATTTTAACAGTTTACTTTACTATGGACATTATCCATGTAGAATCGTACTATGCATGTAGATAGTTTAATAGATCCTTAAAGGGTGGAATCCCAAACATTCTTTGAGTTGCTTTGTTTTTCGTTTGACATTTCACTTGAGTTGATTTGCTGGTATAAGAATGTTAATCCTAACTCGAGTGTTTTGTGTTTTTCTTTATTCTCCTGTTAGATTGAGTGTCACAACATTTCAGACTCACCTTTGGAGCTTGGAGCTTTGCTTGAAGATCTTTCTTTATCTATTCTACTTTTAGTTATTCCAGTTGTTTATGTTCAAACTTGTCATTGCTTATGTATTAGAGTTCCTTTGTATTTGGGATATCAATTGTATTTTGTTTTAACTCTGATGTTTATATAGTAGCTTCCTGAACAACTATTTATCTATTCCGCTACTTATTGTTATATTACTCGATGTCTGTAATTCTATGATTGATTTTATTTACTGTATATGCTAAGTTTTGCAAAATATAAATTACAAATCTATTTTTTTAAGCAATTCAAGTCTAACATGAGTGGATGATTGTTAATTTGAATGGTTCGAAATGCTAGGTCATTATGGAGGCAATTAAATATCTCATGGATAGACATATTTTCATCTTTCCTCTACAACCACTAGTCTAACATAGATAGCATGAAAACTTGGGTAATCTCTAGGTCTGATACCCATTTTATAAGCAAGTCTTAGTTCGAGGTCTGCATTATTAGCGGGTTGTTCTTGGAGTTCGCATGTAATAGCTGACCATAGGCGCTCGTAAGTTAATGCTATTTTAATTGCTCTTAACCAGTTGGCGTAGTTTGGTCCAGTAAGCTTGTCTCTCTCAGAAAATAGGTTTGAGGTTGTCATTTTCTATAATTTTAAGTGGTAGATTATTAGGAAAAATCATAGTATATGTTATTAGTGATAGAGTTAGGGGTGGGTAATTATGTAATTTGTTATATCTATATATATATATAACTCGATAACCAATCTTGTTCGAAATAAAAGGTGTTTTCTTTTTATTATATACTTGATATCATATGTTACATTAATTAATTAATTTAATTAAAAGTGTATTTAATAGAAAATTCATAAATTGTATGTTTTGTGATAGTAGTTACAAAGTGTTGTAACAGTGAGTAATTTATCACAATGAAAACAAATCTACCATTTTAAATGTTCCTAATCGAGATGCATCAAGACTGGATATCAATATATCCATTGAGGCTAGAGTACGTAATGCTCTTGAAATGTTTGGCGGTGTATTACTCATGACTGCTGAGGACACCTAGGGTTTACATACTGATAGTTATTGGATAACTGTGGAATAACTCACTCTATAGTTTTCTATAGGTTAACATTACTAAAGTCAAACGGAAAATATCGATGTGACAAATTTACACAGTTCTCTAGACTTAAGAATATTATGGACCATCAATATGAAAGGTCCACTTTGATTATAGTTAAATCATGGTACGACATCCATTGAGTAACTATAGTTGGGTTGAGTGGAAGTATTGGAAGTGAAGCACTGTTCAAGAGAGGATTCGTCTCCTCGGTTATATGGGGTTATTATCATGGTCAACTCAAAGTCAAAGTCTCTGGCCAGAATGATTCGGTTGATAATCATTTTAATTATTGAACTAATGACTTTCTGTTTGGACTATAGAGTTGACTATGGACGATATTGGAATTTTGACCATTTTCAAATTCCATAAGTCCAAAGTGATATAATTTTGATGAAGAGAATTGGTGTAAGTAAATCTCACAACGAGGTAAAGTAATAATTTAAAATTAGATTTTACCAAACATTAAGCGAGCGATAAATTTGGCCAAAATATCACACCACCTGCTAAGTGACTATGAACAATAACATTCGAATAATTTGAAGTTAATCGCTGACCAAATTTACACCTGACGAGTCACACAACCGAAATGATGAATTCTTTTTAGAACAAACAATATAATAAGTTTATGATTGTTAAAAATTTGATAAATAAATTAATATTTATGAAATATTAATTATAAAAAATTTGAACGTGATTTGAGGAATAACTATTATTGTATATATTTATAATAATTATAAATATATCCATCGATATGCGATATCGACAAGCAGTTAAATTGCATTTAAGTAATAGTACTTATTCGGGCTTAAATGGGATATTAGCCTATGATAATAAGATGGTAATTTTGGTAGTGATATGTCTTGTAAAGGGAGGCTAAAAAGGCTATAGGTATTTTTAGATGGATGGCTTAGATCTATTGAGAATTGGTATGAGATTTGATCTATATTTCTCTTTATTTCATCCACAATAAAAGGACCCATAACTCAAACTGTTTTAGAACTTTTTGGCTGTAATTTCCCCATCATTACTGGCCTATCTCATCAACAAGAAGCTCCAACAAATTCATATAAAATCAACTCAAATGACGATAACTATTGGATAGCTAAAGGTCCACGGTTCTAGCGATCTACCGAATCGAGAAGAGTTCAAAAGAGAGAGAATTCATCATTACTAGGTGTGCTCTAAGGCATTAGCATTAGGTATGTATTTACTATGCTATACAATTTATAATTTATAGATAACAATATATTATTCATATATATATATATATATTATTGCTAGTTAGGTGAGGTTCTTATATGTATCATCAATGTTGTCACATATTAGATCGGTTATATGTATGTTTTAAGTTATTTAAATTAACACATTTAACCTATATGTATCTAAAGTGCACTGTTAAATAAATTTTATTTTAATTATTATAATTTTATTAATACATACATATATATATGTATGTATGTATTAATATACTACCTAATTTAATCATATGACTTATATTGAATTGCATCACCATGTCACGTTTATAGTTAAATCTATAATTTATATATGCATACTGTGTAGGTTATATATTTTTAGTGGTCGTAACTTAGTTTTTAATATTTATTTATTATTATTTAATATTATTTAAATCAACATACTAATTAAATAAATCATATAAAATAAAATATGTTTCAAAAATTAAATTCTAATGTTTTTAAAATTTTGCTATCTTTATATAAACTCCTGGCCAAAAAAATAGAATTTAAAATTCAATTTTTATATTTGAAAAAAATGAATTTAATATACAGCGAAAATTAATTAATTAATTAAAAATATTATTTTAACTCAAAAAATTATGGAATTTTCATTTAACTATAAAATATCATGCTTGATTTTCTGAAAATTTAAAATTCGAATAATATAACAAAAAATATTTTTATTATATTTTGAATAATTAATTTATATATATTAATGCGTTAAATATAAATAAATTTTTTTATGCGCTGATAATTTGATTTGGAAAGATTTTAAAATATTTTTTAAATACATAGTTAATATACATACACACATATATACATATTTAGATATTGTAAATATACTTATATATATATATACACACACACACACATATACATATACACGCAAAGCCGACGGGGTTAACTGGGCCCTTACTAGTTTATTGAAATATCATGAGAACAAATACAACAAAAGCCAAGCTCAAAACATGCTTTGAGAGGCCACAGTACAAAGAAAAAAAGAAAAAGAAGAAAACAGAGACTACTTGCATAGCAATCACATAGAGAACAACATAAAAGAAGAAAAAACACAGAAACAGAAAAAGAAACAAAGCTACACTAAAGCAGCCAAAATTTCAGGATCAAATGCAAGTGTAGAGCGTTTCATTCCATTTCTTATCTCGTACATAAGATAGTGCTTCAACTACAATCCAGATTTCCTTTTTTCTTGATGAACTATCTCATTTCTTCCATACCATATTACTCTCACAAACACTTTCAAGGTGATGAGAAGGGTGAAGGAAGCAGGCCGGTCCAACCGGCTTGGTTGGCCCAGGCAAACATAAAGTACCAGGCATAAGAAAAACAAAAAAATACCTACAAATGGGCAGAACATAGATTGAACCTGGGTTGTTTAATTCACAGACTAAAGTAAACAACCACTCAGCTACAACAACTTTGAAAATGCTTTGCTACTGAAACCTTACTATTTATATAAAACCTTAGATAGTTGCCCCCTCCTCGACTTGTTGCCCTAGATGGCTGCCTTAGCAGCCTTACCCTAGGACCGGGCCTGGAAGGAAGCCATATCTCTCCACCTAGTTTCTTTGTGAATCAGATGCCATTCCTCTTCGCTAAAACTTGTCGAATTTGTTCTTCTAAGTCCGTTCATAATTTCTTTCCAAAGATTAAAATATATATGAGCATATGAAAAATAGGTGTAAGCAGTCTTTAGCTTCCACATGGCAGCTCTTCATCATGCCTGGCAATTTTGTTGTACACAATTTTAACATTGAATGAGATGCTTTTGTTGGTCCATTTAATATAGTCAAAAGCCACAAAAGGATAGTGAAGACCTTGAAAATGCACCTACAACTGCCTAACCATCTGGTTACTTGTATATTGGATATGAATTCTACCATGCTATATATATTTGAAGGCTTTAGCATGATGGACAATGCCAGTTTAATGTATTTGATCAGGGCTTAAATAATAATGTAAATAAGACCATTTTTAATCCATAGGCCTTTCGAAAAACTGACATTACCACTAAATGCAAGGTCATACCTGACTAAGGGGAGAATGAAGGGCCTCAAATTCAACTTGCTTCTCCATATCCAGCTGCAGTTTTGTGGCACAGATATACTCGAAAAGCTTTTATTTGGTAGCATGTGTATTTTAGACCATTTAACCCAAATATTATTCTTGTTGTTAAGCAAATCATCAATGTGTGTAGCAAAGGTAGCCTTGTTCCAAACAACCAAGCTTTTAATTCCTAAACCTCCTTTAGATCTTGGCAGCTCTGGTTTGCTAAATGAACAAGGAATCGTTTTACTTGTGTGAATGGTACCATGCCAAAAGAATTTATTCAGAGCACTTCTTGTCATCATGATTAGTTTGTTTGGGAGTATGAAGGTTCTAGACCAGTACATTGTCACTGAGAAAACAACTGATTTTACAAGAGTGAGCCTTCCAGCTTGACTAAGCAGCCTATTAGTCCAGCTCTCCAATCTTGTAAAAATCCTTTCATATAGAGGTTATGCATTATGCTCTGGTTATTCTTGATGTAGCTAAAGGAAGCCCCAAGTGCTTGATACAATCATTCCTAGGTTGTACAGAAGTCATGGAGATTATGCTTTAAAGGTGAGAGTCAGAAACACTAGCCACCATAATATTAGATTTTGAAAGGTTAATTTTTAAACCAGTGATCGAGTAAAAAGCATCAAGCCAGCAAGAATTGCAGAGAGAGAAGTCAAATCTGGTTTGTTAAAGACACCAAGCTTATCAACATACATTAAAGAAGTTATTTGAGGTTCCTTACATTTGGGGTGGAGTTTGTATAGACCATCCGCAAATAGTTAGTTAAAAATTTGCGTTAAAACCTCCATGACAATAATAAAAATATAGGCAGACAAAGGATCACCCTACCTAATTCCTTGCTTGCTCTAAAAGTAACCAACATTGGAGCCATTAAAGATGACAGAGAAATCGGCCGTAGAAATGCATGCATAAATCCAAGTAACAATGTGTTTGGGGAAGTTTATTTGGGACATAATCCTAACCACTGATTCCCCATGAAGGGAATCAAATGCTTTTGAGATGTCAAGTTTTGGCATTGCTCTAGGAGAAGTTTGAGAGTTATTTTAGCCTTTAAGTAGTTCATGTGACATCAGCAAGAATGTTCCTAGAAGGTAGGAAGGCCGACTGGTTATAAGAAATCAAGTTAGGTGGCACAGCTTTAAGCATTGAAGCAATAATTTTGGTGATGCTTTTGTAAACAGTGTTGCAGTATGAAATGGGCCTAAACTCATGCACATGTTCTGCATAACGAACCTTGAGGATTACGGCTAAGTTCGTAGCATTAATAGCCCTCAGCATCTTACATTTGTTGAAAAATTGCCTATCATGACCTTATAAATATCATTCTCCATAATGTCTCGGCATGAAGTGTAGAAATAAGCATTGTAACCATCCGGTCCTCCACATGAAATAGAATTAAGAGAAAAAATAATTTCAGAGTTAGTAACAGATGTGTTAAGGAAGCTGACATCTTGCTGACTAACTCTTCACAGATATAAGTTGTTAAGAAGTGAGAAATCAGAAGAAAAATTTGATGAGTTCCCAGGAAGGTCCTTGAAATATGTAAGAAACATATTATCAATAGTTTTAGGGTCAGTATTTAACTCACCCTCATGGTTGTACAATGCATTGATATTCTCTCTTGAATGGTGTGATTTTAGAAATGAGTGAAAAAAGGCAGCATTTTTATCTCTATCGCTAATCCAATCACTTCTAAGCTTGATCTGTTTAATCATTCTGGCTTCAAGGATGAGAGCTTCTTTGTATTTTGATGACAACTAAGCTTCATGAGTAGCAAGGATGGGGCTATCCATATTTTGCATTATCCCCTTCTGAGTTTTGTCATGTTCATCCTTCAAAGAATTTGAGACATTGTTCCCTCCACCAAATTTGATTTTAGCCCAGTCTTTAAGTGCTTGCTTGGTTTCTTTGAGCTTACACTATAATATAAATATAGGGTTGCCACAAAAATTATTAGACCAAGCTAGTTTAATAATGTTTTTAAAGTTAGGGTCTCAGTCCAAGCATTAAAAAAATTATATTTTGAGTTTATTTTCATTGCAGGTCCACCAAAGGAGAGAATTTAAGGGGAGTGATCAAATAGGCCAAGCATAGGAAGGAAATTATGAGACCAAATCCCCTGTACCAAACTACCATGTGCCCTCTGTCCCCAACCAATTGGGGACAAAAAATTTCAGCCATTTTGCAATTAAACCCCCTTTCTCTCTCCTGTTGTTGATGATTTAATTGCAAAATGGCTGAAAATGTATCTGATTGGTTGGGGACAGATGGAACATGCACTATAAAAATATATTTATTTTAAGACTGACATTTTAAGACGGATGATTATCTGTCTTTAATTTGAAACAGAAAAAAACTGAAATAATCGGTCTTTATTTGCAAATATTTTAGACTGAAATCCAGTTGCTTTTCAGTCTTTATAATTTGACAATACTTGGAGACCGATCCTAAGTCTTTAGTTTGGTCTTTGCTTCACTCCTTAACCGCGACATATCAAAGGGTTTATATTTATTATCTTTAGTTAATCCGACGGTTCAGTTTAGTGATCTACACATAAACTACCGGTGGAAATTTCCAAATCCCATGTCACGTGAGAGAGAAAAACTCTTCTTCCAAAAAATGCTTATCCTCCACTAAACGCACTAGAAAGAAGAGATGGTTATTCATTTCGTTTCTTTAGCAAATAGGGAAAATCATCTTCTTAAACAATTTGAACATTTTTGAAGCCTCATGGATTCTCTTTTGCTCGATCTATCCAACCTCCTACCTATTGCCTATGTTTTCTTTTGAGGTATGTATAGTTAAAACAATTGCATTTGTATATTTATAATATATTTTATATTGTAGAAAAATGTATTTCTACTGAATGAAGTGGATCAGTTATGTAAAATGTTGACCACTCACAATAAATTGGAATGTAGATTTGATTTCCTGTTGAACATTTGCATAAAGAGTTGAATTAAAGTTTGAATTGTTTAAATATCTTTTAAGGTATGTAAAACCTAACTGAATATGAGGATGGATGTCTTACGTCTAAGAAGAGTTTAAAAAAAATTGTGGAGGTTTAGTAGTCTTTATACTTTCTTGCTCATAATTTCTTTTACTTTTTTTTATCTGTACGGTTTTTTATAGCATGAACGTCTTAAGCATTAATTATATATCAACGAAACTTATATTATTGCAGGTTCAGTTGACGGTGAGGAAACATAAAGCTGGTTCAGACGTTAGGGAGTGGTCGATGTTGAAGTGATTTGTAGCTTTAATGTTTTAGTTTTTATTTGTTTAGCTATGAAATTAGTGCATTCATATGTGGCTTAAGTTGTTAGAGGCTGATATGAATTAGTAAAAGCATGAGGCAAGGAAGGCATAATAATAGCATAGCACTTGGATTATTTTAATGTTAGGCATCAGAATAGGACAAAGCTTTTTGAATTGTTATTGAACGAGCAGTCTATATATAATTCTGTACCTATTGAATAATGAATGTAATAAAAAGATAAAAGCTTTTTCTATAAACTTTTCATGGTATCAGAGCATCGAACCTGGTGATTTCATTTTTTTTTTGAAAGTAACTCTTTTCAATGGGAGAGAACAACCAGAACACAACATCCAAATTCGAAAATCCTAATCACTCTTTGTATCTGCATCATTCAGATCAGCCTAGCTTGGTTCTTGTTCCACAAATTCTTACCGAAGAAAACTATAGCACATGGAGTCACTCCATGACTATGGCCTTAATAGTCAAAAAACGTATGGTTTTGTTGATGGATCTATGGAACGACCAAAAGAAGATGCAGGTGACGAGTTACAACAGTGGATTCGTTGTGATAACCTTGTCAAGCCATCGATATTAAGCTCGCTTTCCAAAGAAATTGCTGCCGGTGTGTTTTATTGTGTTGGAGCAAGGGCAGTTTAGAATGAACTGCGAGAACGCTTTTCCCAGGTAAACAGTGTCCAGTTATTTCATATTGAAAATGAGATACATGATTGTATTCGGGGAACAATGTCTATCAGTGCATATTTTACCAAACTCAAGGGATTATGGGATGAAAGGGATGTTCTTTTTCCCATTTCAACATGTACTTGCGCAACCAAAAAGGATGAACTATCTTATCGAGAAACACAAAAGACAATTAAGTTTCTCATGGGATTAACATAATCTTTTGCAGCCATACGAGGACAAATATTAGCAATGGATTCATTTCCAAATGTTAGTAAAGCTTATTCTCTTGTTCTTGCGCATAAACGACAACGAGATGTGTCGGCTAGAAGAAACACGAATCAGCCTGAAATAGCAGCATTTGTAGTTAGGAATCAATACAAAAGAGCAGGTGATAAATGTGAAAAATGTGGTAAAGATGGACATTACACAGGGAACTGCAGAGCACATTTAAGATGTACATTTTGTAAGCTGAAAGGGAACACAATTGAATATTGCCGAAACCTCAAGAAGGAAGAGTCAGCCCAACCATCGACAAAGCGGAGTAATCAGTTTAATGCTCCACAACAAGCTGAAAAGAATGAGATATTTAGTTCACTACCTTTCACTCAAGAGCAATGCCAACAAATTCTGCAATTGCTCAACAACAGTAAATCCTCCATGGCAAATCATGTTGGTAATTCAACAACTCATGATGAACTTTCAGGTAAAAGTCTTTGTTTTGCGACAAGAGGCAAGAAAGCCACATGGATTCTTGATAGTGGAGCAACTGATCATATTATCTGCAGCCCTGAATTACTCACAACCGCAACACTGATTAGAAATAAAACAGTAGAATTACCAGATGGATCTGTTGCTAATGTTACACACATTGGCCAAGTTGTCTTTTCGTCTAGTTTGATTCTTAAAAATGTTTTATGCGTTCCAGATTTTCAATTAAACCTCATTTCCATAACAAAGCTTACCACCTACTCTCCTTGTACTGTCACGTTCCTCACTAACTCTTGTGTAATACAGGACCTACGTTCGGGGAAGATGATTGGGACGAGAACTGAACTGAAGGGGCTTTACTGTCTTGATGAAGAAAATACATCCTCATGCAACTCAATCGTTTCACCGTCCTCTAATCTTTGGCATCAGCGTCACGGGCATCCTTCAAATAAAGTGTTTGTTTTATTTTCTCATTTAGATAATAATAAAGTCTGCAATAAAATAATTTTTTTGTATGTCCTTTAGCAAAACAAACCAAACTGCCATTTTCTTTGAGTAAAATTTCCAGTCAAACACATTTTGAAAAATTACATGTTGATATTTGGGGTGGTTACCATGTAGAATCAATTTCTGGTGCTAGATATTTTCTTACCATAGTTGATGACTTTACGAGATGCACATGGGTTTACCTGATGCGTCATAAGTCTGAAACTCAAACACATTTAATCAATTTCATTAATATGGTCGAAACTCAATTCTCTTGCAAAATAAAAGTTGTTCGTAGTGATAATGGTTGTGAGTTTGCACTCACAGAATATTATAATGCAAAAGGGATCGTTCACCATACTAGTTGTGTAAACACTCCACAACAAAACGGCGTTGTCGAAAGAAAACATAGACATTTGATAAACATGGCACGGGCACTTCTTTTCCAAGCTCATCTTCCTAAAAAAATTTGGACGGATGCTATCCTGACATTTACATATCTTATAAACCGCACACAACACCAATGTTGCAAGGAAAAACGCCTTATGAGAGGCTCTTCAATTCGAAACCTAATTACTCGCATTTACGGGTGTTTGGATGTTTGTGTTTTGCTTCAACTCATGCCCAAAAGCCATCCAAATTTGATAAGCGTGCAACGCGACGTATTTTTCTTGGTTATTCTTACGGTAAAAAGGGATATCATGTATATGATCTTGAGCTTTGCAAAGTTTTTATGTCTCATGATGTTATTTTCTTTGAAAACGAATTTCCTTTCAAAAATACTCCACCAATCATAGAAAATTCTATCGCATTTCCTCACAATGATTCTGTTATCTATGATGATCCCACAATATCACAAAACAATGAGTCGCCTGTCATTACACCACCATAAAATAATGAAATGGATAACAGCCCTGCACCAAACAGCCCTACACCAAACAGCCCTACACCTGTCATGGTGCGTCGTTATTCAACTAGACCAACAAAACAACCTTCTTTTCTTTAAAATTATCATGTAGAATCATCCCTCCCGTCTCGGCCTGGATCATCATCTAACTTGAGCATAGTTACCACATCTGGTATGGCACATAGTCTCTCTAACGTACTTTCTTATGATAGATTATCCACCCCTCATAAAACATTTACCACTTCCTTGATCACTACAAAGGAACCGACTAGTTTTTCGCAGGCCACGAAAGATCCTTTATGGCGCATAGCTATGCAAAGTGAGATCCAAGCTCTTCAAGCAAATAACACTTGGACACTAATGCCACTTCCACCTGGAAAGAAATCCATAGGTTGTAAATGGGTGTACAAGATAAAGCTCAAATCTGATGGAAGCATAGAGCATTACAAAGCTCGTTTAGTCGCCAAAGGGTATAGTCAGATTGAAGGTCTTGATTATAGAGAGACATTTGCCCTAGTTGCAAAGCTAGTCACTGTGCGTATTGTACTTAGCATATCATCAATTCATGGATGGTATCCTCACCAACTTGACATCAACAATGCATTTTTATGTGGCGATCTTAATGAAGATGTGTACATGTCACTATCTCCCGGATTCGGACGAAAGGGGGGAGACTCGAGTATGCAAACTAAATAAGTCATTATATGGTTTGAAACAATCTTCGAGACAATGGTTTTTGAAATTTTCTTCAGCTCTTCAAAGTGCTGGTTTTCAACAATCAAAGGCAAACTACTCATTATTCGTCCGATCTCAAAATGGCAGTTTCATAGCAATTCTTGTATATGTTGATGATGTGATCTTAGCAGGAAATAACATGCAAGAAATTCAGGATTTGAAGAAGTTTTTGTCTAAGCTATTCAAACTTAAGGATCTGGGACAACTTAAATACTTCTTAGGAATCGAAGTGGAAAGGTCTACAAAAGGCATTTCTATCTCTCAAGGAAAATATGCATTGGAGATACTAGAAGATACTGGATTTTTAGGCGCTAAACCTGCAAGGTTTCCTATGGATCAGAACCTGTCTCTTACACGATCCGATAGAGATCTTTTGACTGACCCTTCAATGTATAGACGCCTTGTGGGGAGATTGATATATTTAACTATTACCAGACCAGATTTGGTTTATCCGGTTCATGCCTTAAGTCAGTTTATGGACAAACCTCGTGTACCACATCTCGCGGCAGCACATAAAGTTCTTAGGTACATAAAGCAAACACCAGGGCAAGGTATTATACTGCCCTCTATAGGCAAATTTCAATTAAAGGCTTTTTGTGATGCAGACTGGGCACGCTGCAAAGACACCAAAAGATCCGTGACAGGTTACTGCATATTTCTAGGACAGTCACCCATTTCTTAGAAAACAAAGAAGCAAACAACTGTGGCTAGATCAACAGCCGAGGCTGAGTACCGTTCTATGGCTGCTACTTGTTGTGAAATAACTTGGTTAAAGAACATTTTAAAAGACTTAGAAGTGAATCATCCTCAACCTGCTGTGTTGTTTTGTGATAACCAAGCCGCTTTACACATAGCTTCAAATCCAGTCTTTCTTGCACGAACAAAACACATCGAAATTGATTGTCATTTAGTCCGTGAGAAAATTCAAAAAGGTTTGATCAAAATAGCGCATGTGAGAACAAATGATCAAATTGCAGACCTATTTACTAAACCCTTAAGTTTGCAACAGTTTGAGACTTTACTTGGCAAGTTGGGTGTCATTAATATACATTCCAACTTGAGGGGGAGTGTTAGATGCTGATATGAATTAGTAAAAGCATGAGGCAAGGAAGGCATAATAATAGCATAGCACTTGGATTATTTTAATGTTAGGCATCAGAATAGGACAAAGCTTTTTGAATTGTTATTGAACGAGCAGTCTATATATAATTCTGTACCCATTGAATAATGAATGTAATAAAAAGATAAAAGCTTTTGCTATAAACTTTTCATAAGTTGCAACACTGAATATTATTTGATGTTAACTGAGAGCAACATTCTATATTAGTCTGCATTGTCTGGAAATTGCTGATCGATATGGTTTATTTGTCTCTATATATGCAATGTGTGATGATCTTTATAATTAAATGTGTGGATTTTTGTAGTTTTTATTAATTTAAGGAAGAAATTTAGTTCTATACTAGATTAAATTTGGTGTTTTTGTTTTGAATTTAAGACTGATTAAAGACTTTATTTCAGTTTTAAAAATTCAATTTCAAACTTACTTGAAACTGAAATATCAGTCTTTATATTTTGAGACTGCAATTTCAGTCTCAACTTTATTTTGAGACTAGCGATTCAAAGACCGAGACAGTCAGTTTTTAATCAGTCTTTAAACATTATTTAAAGACCGAATAGTCTCAATAGAGACTGAAATTTTCGGTCTCTAAATCAATATTTTTTTGTAGTGAGGTGAGTTTGGTACAGAGGATTTGCTCTCGGAAATTATATAAGTTGGGCCATTTGCATGGAGAGTTTTGATGGGGAAATTATATAAGCCCAGTCAATTTTTGAGTAAGTTCTTAGGGTAGATTTTCTGGAGTTATTCCATGTAAACTGTGCACCAAATATGATGACAAATATGAACAAATGTAGCAAGCAACATTGAATAAAAAGAAGAGGAAAAAGAGTGCAAAGTGAAAGGAAAAATTATTCTACTTGCATAAAAGATAAGAGATCTACATTACAACATGAAAGTAAATGAACATGAAAAGGAAAGAGCATGTATTAAATTGCATAAAATAAAAAAGATTACATAAAATAAAAATGGCTAAGTAGCCATGAAAAGAGAAAGAGGAGCTTTCATTTTATTTTTATCTAAACTAAACTAAAGAGAAGGAGGCCTAAGAGAGACTAAGCTAAGAGGAGGAAGGATTACATGAAACATAAGGGTTATATATACAAGTTTTAAAACCCTAATTCACTTTTTGGGGACTGCCCAAAATGCCCCTTAGGGAGTGTGGAGGCCAAGTAATCATTAACATGTCCTAATCCCCCATTAAGTGTACATGAAACCATTTACTCCATAAGCATGTGCATTAGCCTTAAATTTGTACATTAAGGTAGGTGGGTAGGTGGGGTCCTCCATGATCTTCACTTTGAATTATTTCCATCTTCATTCCTTTATATCCATTTTGTGCATGCATGTTTCTTCATGAACCCACTAATATGAGAAGCTAAATTCCTACAAAATATTATAGAAATTTCCAATTAAATTCTCTCAAATTAATATACGCGCACAAATGGCCATTTTGCCCTTATATGAAGATGAATATGTGAAAATTTGGAATTAATATGAATTTTGATTAAAACAAGTTAAAATACCCAATATGATCATTTATTTAATTTAAATAGAATAAATATGGTTGTAAAAATATGCACATTTACGTGCACATCAAATACCCCCACACTTATCTTTTTATTCGTCCTCGAATGAACTAAAACTAAGATAAATCCGTTTTCGTACGAAGTACGATTGCATTGAGCGTATGCAACAAGCTGTTAAACCTCTGGGTGCCCCCAGTAGGACGAGTGTAGTATCGTGAGGGTTTTCAGCGGATACTACCCACAAAATCCAAACGCAAAATAAAAAATGTAAAGTGAAAATATTTACAAAAATGCAAGATTTATTTAAAAAGAGATGAATGCGAGTTTTTGAAAATATTTACAAATAAAGGATTTACTATTAAATCGACACTTATAAGATAAATATAGGTTTTGGTCATTATCTTGAAAATTTAAGTCATTTACTTCGTCAAAAATTCCAACAAAAATCAAGTTATCATACCAAATAGACTATAGTCTAACTCGTTATTTCGGTTGATAACAAAGTGTAATTATGAAAAGGATCCTTAGGTGATTATCAAAGTTTATCAAAGTGGTATTTTCATTTCTTTTCAACAACAAATTAAATCAACTAAGTAAAAGTAGGGTTAGGATTTCAATTGCTTGCTCTCTCATTATAAGAAAAATTACACACCTAGCTCAGGTAAACTAAGGCCAGATATACCATCCATACACTGCCTTTCGGGCTTATGTGAGGGGAGTACAGAGCATGGCGAGTGCATACACTTTCGTGCATACACCTATCGACCATAGGTGGTTTTTATTAAGTCTGTTTTTTTACATGTGTTCCATACATGCATAACCGTGAGGACTTTTAAATGAGTATGAAAACACATAATCAAAGATTCCAAGTAATTCACCCATGCATAACCGTGAGGACTTTTAAATGAGAGTGAATACTTGGATGTTATTATATTTTTTATATATTTTTTTTAAGAGAGAGAGAGAGTTTTGCAAAATCATCTTAGCACCATTTAACTTAGAAGACAAAATAATGTTATATCCTTTACTTTAAATCAACCACTTTTTAAAACAAAGATTTTCAATAAGGATGTACTTCATAATTAACACGTATGAATCTTCCTATATACCAGTTAAACCATTATTATTTGTAATAACACTTCATTTTTATTTTTGTTACGACGAATAAATTTTCAAAAATTTCCATTTAGTAAACCAAAACCATATATTTATCCTATATTGTTTCTTTAAAAATAAATCAAAAGAAAATTTTATTTTTTTGGGATTTTTTTAGATTTTAAAATAAAACGACAAAAATAAACCATAAGAAAAATGAAGATAAGTCTCCCCCCACATTTGACTTTGACTATGTCCCCACAGTCAATCCAAGTGAAAGGAAGGTTTATAATTATTTACATGAAAATCAAATGCATATACACGACATCAGAAAGTATGTCGTTAAAAAGTAAATGAAACGGTCTTCCAAAAACCGATTCATTTGTCTCACCAAGTGTGCGAGACATAGCTTAAGCGTAGAAAACCAAATCGTAAAAAATTTCAAAATTGAATGTTGATTTGGCAAAACGAATGTCGTTTTATTAAAAATCGTACGAGTTGTTTTATTTTCGATGATTATTAGGGTAGATATAACGATTGATTGAAATTCAAGTTTATTTTCACCAAATTGAAAGTCAAGTTTTTCATTGAAAAATTCTTCAAAATTATTGATTTCAAAATGGTGATGCATCGTCCCCTTTGGAATCCAATAACTCATCTTCAAAAAGTCCAAAGAAATCGTGTTCATTAAATTCGTCTTCCTTTGTTGGATTATCAACAACTTCAATGCGTATCTCAAGTTCAAAATCCAAAGTTGTTGTATTCAAATTTTCGAAATCGAGAAAATGAAGATTGAATTTTAAATTTGGTTCCACACCCTCAAAAGAATTGAAATCCAACTTAATTACCGTATTTTCAATAACTTGATTAAGATCGTCATTGTCAATTTCAAAAGTTGTTATTTGAAAATCATCGATTTAGGTAAAAGATGGATTATCGCTTGACTCGTCACTCATTGAAATTTGATTTTGTTTCTCACGAAAAATTTCCAATGTTTTAAACAATAAATTCGTGTGATCATCGTAAATTTCATTCATTTGCTCAACAAAGACAAATATGTAATTATTAACTTGCAAATTTTCGATTTGGACTTATTGAGAATAAGAATTGTCAATTTCGATAAACGGTAGATTATTATTTGATTCTTCGTAAGTTGAGATTTGATTATGATTTTCATGAAATTTTTTGTATTTTTCAAGTAATAAATCTCCGTCACCTTTTTCCATTTGGTCAACAAAATCAAATTCATGATTATTAATTTGAAAATTTTCATTTTAAATTTGTTGATAACCAAGGTTTTCAATCGTATCATTATTGAAACTATTCCCATTGCCAAAATTATTTGAAAATTGGATCACATTTTCGTTTTGATTTTGAAATTCATTTTGGAGTTCAAAATTGAGTTGGCATGGGTTATACTCGAAATCGTTTGAATTTTGAAGTGAATCCAAATTTTGATTATTTTGAAAACTTTGATTCGAGTTATCGCACAAATATGAATTACACAACTTATTTACCATTTGATTTTGTTGTGTAGCGATTTCAAGTAAAGGTAAAATGCTATTTTCAATATTTGAAGGTTGCTCATTGTTTTGAAATGTTTGTTGTCCAAAATTCGAATCGTTTAAAGAATAGTTGTCGTTAAAATATCCATACGAATTCGAAGTGAAATCATATGGATTATATTGATTTTCACAACTATTATAAAATTCAAGTGAATAAGGAAATTCAGACATTTTCAAGAATATGTTTGGTTTTTTTTATATAAAGGAAAAATATTTACAAATAAGATTTATTTTTCAAAAGGGAAATTGATTTTTGTTTTTTTTTCAAATTTTTTCTTTGTTTTTAATAAGGTTTTATATTTTTATTTTATTTTTTGATTTTGGTTTTTCCAATTTTATTTTTTGAATTTTTGAAATTTCAAAGAAAAAGGATTTAAAATTTTCAAAAGAAAAGGAATATTTACAATTTTTTCAGTTTTGGATTTAATTTTTTTTAAATATGCATGAACTAATGCAAGTAAATGAATGCAATGTTTTAGTTACAAATGATTTATCCTAAGTTAATCCAAAATTGTATAATCACAAATTGTCTTAGATAAACAAGATAGTTCTCAGCCAGGTAACAGACAGGATTTATCGGTGCACCACGAATCACCGTAGCAATGCAACCGAAGGTTTAAGTACCTTCAAAGAAACAACCACTATAATATTTATGAATCACCGTAATATTTATAAATGGTTATTGCTCTGCCGTAGCCTAGACACCAAGAATTTAAATTATTCAAAGAAGACAACTTGTCAATATACAATTAAGTGTTATTGATGTCTAACCGTTATTATTAAATTCTAAGATGAAATGCAAAACAGAAATTAAACGTGTATTAACAATGCAACTGCGATGAAATTTGTTTTTGTTTTTGAATTTTTTTTTAAATGCAAACAACCAACAATGTAAAG
Source organism: Allium cepa (assembly GCA_030765085.1). Taxonomy (NCBI): domain Eukaryota; kingdom Viridiplantae; phylum Streptophyta; class Magnoliopsida; order Asparagales; family Amaryllidaceae; genus Allium; species Allium cepa. The sequence goes on from CM060929.1 coordinate 820,789,809, forward strand.
CGAATAAAACAATAGATAATGGTGCAAATTTTTTATTTATAAGCAAGCAATTTGTTTTTAGCAGCAACTCCTTCTGCTTATTTCCTGCAACCTGAAAATAAAAACAATATATATATACAGTTTTTTATACTTATCAAAGAAGAAACTAAATCAAAATGAAACAAATAAGCGAAAACAAAACAAAACAAATTGAAAATCAAAGAAATTGAAACTTGTTTTTTTTCAAAGAATAAAACAAAACAATATTAAAAGAAAACAAATCCCCTTTTTTGTTTGTGAAGAGCTTGTTTTGTTTTTATGGCAAAATCAATCGAACTTGTTTCTTTTTTTTCCTAAATCTTAACTAGGGCCCTACCCACTTAAAAAAAATTAACTAAGCAAAAGAACATTTTCACGACCATTCACCAGTAATCCCAATTTTCAAAAATTAATATTCATTCTCATAAATCAATTCGAACTATGTTCGCAACAATTCCAGAAATTAAAATCAACGAATTCTGCTGTTGCGTGGTTCGGTGATGTAGTGACTGATGATGGTAATGGAAGCAGTCGATTTGGGATTCGCAGTTGTATTCGAATTGAGATTCAGGTGAAGATGGTAGTGTGAATTAATGAGTTGTGGAAGTGTGACTAATGGTTGATAGTGGGTTGCGGCAATTGCAAGTTTGAGGGGATTTGGGATGTTTGCGAAGGTGATTCGAAGGCGAAGCGATTTCAGGTAATGCTAGGTTGGACCGGAGTTGTGATTTTGGGTTGTTGAATTGGTTGTTGTGCTTGTTCGAAGGTGGGTTGTTCAATTTTGGTGGTTGAGGAGGTTGAGGTAGCTCGATCGGATTTTAGGTGGAGTTCTTGGGTTTGGGGGAGGATTTGCAGGTTGTAGTGTTTGAATGTGAATGTGAATTGCAGTGGGAATGTTTTCAGTTGTGGTTGTTTGGCAACTGTTGGAACAGGGTGGTGATGCAAAGAAAGGTTCGGTCGTAGTTTTGTATGATGTTCGAACTTGGGTTGATGATGAGGCAGATAAGTGTAAATGCACTGATGTGTGTTAGAATTAATTATGGTGGAATTTGTCTTGGGTTCGAGAATCACAGGAAGGATTGTGATCTGGAAGTATGGTCGGTGGGAAGAGGAGATGCTGTCTGGTATGAAAGTGGGAGGGGACTGACAGTGTTGAAGGTGTTGTTGTTTTTTTTTTAAATGGTTGATGAAGGCTGGTGATATGGTGGAACAGCAGTGGAGAGTTTGTTTGAAGTTTTGGTGGATGAGTGATTTTGGAAGTGTTTTGTATATGCGGGTTGTAGGCCGTACAGCCTGTTTGACAGTGGAGGGGTGCAGTTGAAAGAAATGGTGAAATGGTTGAGTTTTGTGTATGTTGAGAAGTTGAAGTGTGTTGTGATGTTTTGCAAGGCAGTGAGGTAGTGTATGTAGCAGATGTGGTTTTGAATTTGCAGTAAGGTGGAGTGGGGGAGTATGCTTGCTAGGGATATTGTTTGATGAGAAATTTGACGGTGTTTTGCGATATGAGGCAGGGGATATTGTGAATGATGGAACTGTAGGGAAATTGGCTGTGATGTGTGATGGCTGCAGGGGACTAGTTAGTGGGGGATGCAGAAATGCAAAAGTGTGATGATGCTTTTGAACTGAAGTGGAGGGATAGTGGACTATGTCAGTAGAGGTTGGAGATGGTTGAATGGCTGAGTCTCAGTGGATGGCCGCGGTGATGATGTTTTCTGGTGATGTGAATGGAGTTGTTGTTGTGAATGGTTTTGGTTGTGCAAATGAGATGATGGTGGTTTCCAGTGATAAATTGGAGAGGCACTGTGCACTGGTTTGAATGTGGATTTGTGCTTGAAGGTTGTTTGACAGGGATGTAGAGAAGTGAGATGTAGGAAGGCAATGGGGTGGTTGAATTTTTGTGTAGCTGTTGATGATGTTAGAATTGAAGTGGAAAATTGATTATATGGTTGTATGAAGGATGCAGTGAAATGGTGGTGAAGAGGCAGTATGATGTGAAGAAAGGTGGTGAACTGATGTATGGGTGGGCAAGCAGTGAAGATTGAAGATGATGTGAGAAATGAACAGTTGAGTAGCAGTAGGTGAGGAGTGCATAGAACAGAAGCAGTCACAGATCAGAAGCAAATTGAGCAGAAGAACAGAAGCACTGGAAAACAATATAAAAATGGAAATGTCACTCAATGTAAATTGAAAAGTAAACTAAAGGAATAATTTTTTTTGTTTTTGAAATGAGATTGTGTGTTTTTTTTTCTTTTCAGAAACTATAAATGCAAATGCTAATTTAAAACAAAAAAAATGCACAAGAACAAAAACACACAACAAACAATCACACAATTTTTTTTATATATTATTAATGCACTCAACGCACAAAACAAACACGCAATAAAATCAAACAAAAATAATTCGAAAAATAGAAAATCAAAATCAAAACAAATTCCCCGGCAACGGCGCCAAAAACCTGTTAATCGGCGGAATTTCTATGGAATTAGAAAACCATCGAAAAATTTAAAAATTAAAATAACCGCAAGCGCACGGTGTACGAATGTAGCACGCGGCGAATACGGGTCGATCCGCAGGGAATTGATGATTTTAAAATTTCCTACTCGATCAAATTATACCAAAGTCGAGAGTGGATTTATTCTCTAAATTGATATTTAACTCTCATATTTGCATTTCTTTTCTTTCTGTTAGTTAGTTCATTTCTCATTTTCTAGCTTAAATACACTCTCGACTTTGGTATAATTTGATTGAGTAGGAAATTTTAAAATCATCAATTCCCTGCGGATCGACCCGTATTCGCCGCGTGCTACATTCGTACGCCGTGCGCTTGCGGTTATTTTAATTTTGAAATTTTTCGATGGTTTTCTAATTCCATAGAAATTCCCGGTTAACAATGGATATTTTCACCTTTCGTAGATCGTACGTTTTTAGTTTTGTGTAGTTATTTTTATTTGTTGTTAGTACTCTGCAATGGAGGGATAATCTCACCTATTCGTAGAATGTATGTTTGATTTTCTCTGAAATTGATGGTTATATCCAAGTATTTCTCGTCGGACGAATTTATATGATCATATAGAGTCGTTTGGAGGAATCTCTATATCACTTCTATCTTTTAAGTGAAAACAAACAGTTTCCAAAACAGGCAGCCCACTGTTTTGAATCTGGCGATTTTACAAAATTCGCCATGGGCAATTTTTGAAAAATCGCCCTTTGGTATTTTGTTTTGGCGATTTTTGAATAATCGCCCGCTGTTTCGCCTGTTACAAAACAGACAGGCAGTAAGCCCTCTCCCACTCACTCTACAACTTTTAACCTAACTCCAAAAAACCCATTTTGGGTTTGAGATCTCTCCCTCCCGAAAATTAATATTTTCTTTGCTTTTTAATCAAATTCGAAACTCATTCGGACCATGGCTTCAACATCTGAAATAGTGGAGGATATTGGTAATGCACTCATCCCCAATTTCTTGATTTAGGGCATCTTTAGGGTTTTCTAAATTTCAATTTTTTGCAAGTTGTTGTGAAAGCTAAGTGGTTTATATTGCTTTACTAGGTATTTGCAAGTGAATGTTCATCCAATTGCGTGTACTTTAGTGTAGATTGAAGATAATTAAATTTATGATAGTTAAGGGTTGTATGCATTAATCTTTGTGTTGTAAATTACATCGAGATGGAACCTGGTCCAGTAGATCCGAGCGTGCTGTACTTACAGCCTAGACATCGCACGTCTAGTGAAGCGTATATGATGGTAATTTCCTATGATTTTCGTTTCACAAATTGTGTGAATGCTAATATCTGTACATGTAATGTTAAACAGAGCGAAGAAGCAGATTTCACCATCGATCACTCTATTTCTCTCAAGAAAGTCACTTCACATCATCCTAGAGTATTACAGGAGATTGATCGAGCGGGCTTTTCGACAGTACTACGGTTAGGCTACCTCCAATTAGGTCATCATCTGGTCACAGCTCTTGTCGATAGATGGAGACCGGAGACATCTACATTCCATCTTTCTGTCGGAGAGATGACGATCACATTAGGGGATGTGGTCGTGCTTTTAGGTTTGCCTATAGAAGGCAATCTAGTGACGGGTGAGGACCATCATGATTATATTCAGTTGTGCACGGATTTGCTCGGTATTACTCCTCCTCCGCAACAAGTAAGGGGTAACGACATGGTAGAAGTGAAATGGTTTCGACACGCGGTAGCTGATGATATACTTGCCGATGCTACAGAGGTTCAGATACAGCAGCGGGAACGAGCCATTATTCTACACATCATTACATCCCATTTATTGTGCGATCATTCCAAAAATCGCGTGGACTTGAAATGGCTACCATATTTAGCCGATCTCGATCAGTGTGCCCAGTACTCATAGGGTGGTGCTGTTTTGGCGTACACCTATATGGAGCTCTCCAATCTCGCTCTTATGGTGACTAAGCTTATAGGCGGGTGTTTGACGCTTGTTCAAGTACACGTATAATTTATCTTGCTACTTCGACCAAATTCGAAATATGTTGTAAGTAGCTAAATTGGTTTTTCCTATAGATTTTGTCATGGACATATCTACCTGTCGGACGGATCCAAGTCCAAAATGTTGTCGTCGATCACACACATCCTCTTGGATCTCGGTATAACTCCATGTCCTTTGAAAATTAATTTTGTAATTCGAAATTTTTTTACGCTAAAATATTGTTTCTTCGCTTGTTGACAGATGGGTTGGTCCAAAAAAGACATCTCAGACCCCCCGGCGGAATGTACGCTTTTACCGCAATGAGCTAGACGTTCTAGACCCAGCTGTAGTGACCTGGAATCCATACACGCAGGATGTATTGGAGGGTCTTCCGACTATATGTACGGCCGCTAGATATCTGTGGACTGCCAGGCTTCCATTCATTTGCACTACTCGTTGCGCACACCACCTAACCGATAGGGTCATGCGCCAGTTTGCAATAGTGCAGCATATTCCAGAAAACGCGCTAGTCTATACCGACGAGTACCATATTGGGGAAATTGCAAATGCTATGGAGATATGGAATGAGCGCCATTTATTTACGCAATTTGAAAGAGAGCGGATCCCTCCTCTAGAGACATATATGCGGTGGTATTGGCATATCACGCGTATGTATGTTCTTCAGGCGCCTGTACAGGCTGTTCCCCATCATCCATACACCCCCCGTGCGCCTCTTGAGAGAAACGTTGTAAGTATACTGAACCCCGTTAAGTTAACCATATTTTCGAAAAAAGATAACTAATTGCCTTTGCATTGTACAGGCTGATGGCATTTAAAAGGCGTTGAAAACCGCCGAAAAGCTCGAACAACGTCTAGATCACGATGCGCAGTCGAAAGGAATGTGCATGAACATCAAAAACATTCTACGCGCAGTCTTAGGAAGAAACAAATTAGAGAGGCCAAGACATCCTTCCCTCCTATACCTCCACCTCCAGCAGACATACCTCCACCTCAAGGGGAGGCACCGCCGCTCCTACTAACTTACAGGCGGCGTCACAGAAAAGGTGAAGGAACTTCGTACGAAGAAGGCCCTTCGACGTCCCAACAATCGAAAGATTTCACCCATGGACCTTCTCAACCACCATGTACATTTGATCCTACCACCGAGATCGAGGAAGAAGAGTACATGTCTCAACGACCGGAACGTCGTCGTCGCCGTATGCCTATGGAACTTCGTCGCTTGCGTAGATGATACGTGCATTATATTGGATATGGCTATGTAATTTGAACTGTGTTGTGTATGGTATAATTGTGTATGGTATGAACATGCTTTTGTGTATTGATTGGATATGGCTACTACTGATGTTTTTGTAAGGGATAGAAAAGACTGTGATATTTGTATGCATTATTATGAGTGTGGACTTGTTGCTGTTTGTTAGCAGCAGCAGGTTATGGAAGGCGATTTTTGAAAAATCGCCCACTGGCGGTTTTTGGCGGTTTTTCAAAAATCACCCTATGACGATGTTCCAAAAATCGCATTATGGGTGTGGACTTGTTGCTGTTTGTTAGCAGTAGCAGGTTGTGGAAGGTCATTTTTGAAAAACTGCCCTATGACGATTTTTCGAAAATCGCCCTTGGGCGACTTTCCAAAAATCGCTCTTTTCCTGCGGCAACTACCGGACAGCAACAGGTTGTTTCATATATAACAAACAAAGCAAGGACCTGCAATATATAGCATTTGACAAATTTTCTTACAGCAGCAAACAACATGACATATTAAGTAGATAGTAGAGTTCAATTACATTGAAGTCAAATAATACAAACAAAACTACACTGTAGTAACACATCGCTTACGATTATGGCCAAGCACACCGCATTTGGTACACCTGTTTGATTTGGACGACTAGCCTTCATCCATCACACCTTTCATCCATGTAGACCGTGGCCTTCTCGGTTGTCGTCTCACAGTCGACGGCAATATGTGAGGACCATTATATGCGCCCCAAAATCTCCGACCACGCACGGAATGAAACTCCAGCTTATAAGCGGCTTTGTAGCTGTCAACGGAGTACCAGCTTGACGCTAAGTCATGGTGTGCTCTATTAGCCCCACCTGTTTGCGTCGAACAAGCTGTCATTACATGACAGCATGGTATCTTCTACAGTATCGGAATGTTGCATGTACACGAGCAGTTGGTGCCGTCGATTATAACTTTGTATTCATCACCAAAGTAGTGAATTACTTGCCATTCGGTTTGACTAAATCATACTAGTCTGCAGCGACGTGCTTCACTGGCTCTTTCTGCTATTTTGGCTTCCCACTTTGGAGTCAAGCGTGTCGCCAATTCATCTGCAATTTGGCAACGCTTGCAGAAATATTCAACCGAGCGATAGAATGTTCGTGCAACCAAGGCCTTTATAGGTAGCGATCTAGCTCCTTTCAATACACCGTTAAAACTTTCAGAAGCATTAGTTGTCATTACATGAAAACGTCCTCCATCGTCTTTGCACAAAGCTCGGTTTTCTTCAAAATTTTCCAGACTACGCTCAATCCACTCATGCGCACGCCTACTTGTTTCTTTTATCGCTTCTCTAATTTTCATGTACTCCACTACCTCAGACGCGCACGCTGCCAAATAAAATAACCCTGTCAAACGCTTATCTCTGAATCCTTCCATTTGAAAGTTGGCTTTTATATGTCTTGCACAATAACGATGTTTGTGCGGTTGTCGCCATTTTCCGTGTAAAGCTTTTGGAATTCCTTTCATCCTATCGAATATGAAAGTAATACAACGACCGCGAACACTATGTATGAATTCTAGCATGCAGGAAAAAAACCAACCCCAAGAATCACATGACTCCGATTCAACTACTGTGTATGCCAAAGGATAAAGACAATCATCTGCATCTATCGCAGTTGCAACAAGCAATGTGCCCTGGTATTTACCGTACAAGTGCGTACCGTCAATACATAACAATGGCCGATAATGCGCAAAACCTGTCATGCAAGGCCCAAATGCCCAAAAAGCTCGATCGAACACTCCCACTTCATCATGTGTCACGTGACCAATAGAGCCAGGGTTCGTTCTTTTTATCTCGTCAAAGAACTGTGGTAAAGTCGAGTACGATTCTGCCCAATGACCATAAATTCTCTCTATTGCTTTGCTTAATGCTCGCCACGCTTTCATGTAACTTATGTTGATGAACAACTGATCGTGCACAAGCACTTGGACTGTACCAGCTGAAATATCCAAATCGGCTTTGACAAAATACATGATTTTTGTCACAAGAAATTTCGAAGTTGCTTGCTTATGGTTGGAATTAACTATTGGGTTGCCACAAGTGTGTTCGCTTGGATACTTCCGAATTTTCCACCATCCCGACTCGGATTTTTTCGAAACTATGGCATGTATTCTTCACAGACAATTATCTTCAACAGTGCATATAAAGGTATATTGTGTTTTGTTCAACTTTATTGGTTTGTATGAAATAGCATGCAGAATTGACCATTCCGTTAATTGTTGAAGAAACTTCTCTTTTGTCTCAAAAACCATTCCAACACTGAAACCAGCTTGAACGCAAGAGGTCGAAAATCATTCACCGGAAAAATGAAGATTACCAACAACAGATCTTGCCAACATTTGAGCGGTGCAAAGATCATCATCCAAAGGCACTTCCATCTCTGCTTCATCACTATCTACATCATTGTCATCTGCTGCAGGGAAGTCATAGTTCAACGGCTCGTTGTTAACTTGCATTCTTTGTATCTAAGAGTCTTCGTTAACATTCATAGAAGCAACGACCATGCTATCTACATGACGTTCTTCATCTACGGCTGCATTCCCACCAACATCCATATCATTGTTAAAATTTGCATACGGAGAATGAGTGGATGGTCCAGCACTCCATTGCGCACCAGAATCAAGTGTCGTATACCTAATTCATATATAGAAGTCAACTAACCGACAATAGAGACCAAATGAGACGAAAAATATAGCCCAATCTGTCTTGTTGTTGGAAGCTGTTTAAATTATGGCATAACATAAGAAAAATTAACTACATAATAGTACATCTACCAGTTCAACAAAAAAAATTTACCTTGCAGTCGTATTTGCATCCCTAGGCGGGTTGCAATAAATGTTGCTTTGTTGCGTAAATTGTTGCACGTCTTCGTACGGCATAAATCCGTACTGCATAGATGGAGGACGGTTTATTCCATCGTTTGGAAAAGGATTGCTATAGCTAGGAGATACGGTCAGTAGATGGATCTGCAGTCTCCAACATCTGTGTATAGTATCCAATTCCAGTACTCACAACGGGAGATGCCACCTAATGTTCTTGTTGTTGCTTTGATACTTTCCCTACGTATAACTCAATAGATTTTGCAACAGCAGAAAACATTACTTCTACATCATCATCGTCTGCCAATGCTATAGCTTTAGAACCAGAGTCCGTAGGCCAGTTAACCACTAGCTCAAGTTCAAATTCTTCTTTATTAATTTTCGTCGTTCTGTACACAGTATCTTTTAATTCCATCAATTTGCAACCTTTTCGCACTCTTCCTGGTTTACAAATACCGCCAACATATTTACCATTCCTTTTATCATCGACAAGTAGTTCGTCGTCGTAGTAGCAAAGCGTAGGAATCATATTTCTTGCCATTCTACAGATCAATATACAAATCGTTCAGTACGTACACATTATACCAATTTTATAACTTAACATAACCAATTACTAAGTTCACCAAAATACAGAAATTAGACAAAAAAAACTAGGGTTTAGTGAATTTACCTTCAACTAGCTGAAATTTGCTAAGCAACGTGGACTCGATCTGCAGATTTACCACCGATCCAAGGTTTTAAAGAATATGAAGAATGATTTCAGAACAGATTTTCCATTAAAGAAGTTTGTTTTAGTTTTGAGGAAATGGTGGAAATGAGAGAGAAAGGGAGGGCTGTTTGTGGTTATTTCCATCTATGCGATTTTTGAAAAATCGCACATTGGCGATTTTCGAAAAATCGCCAATGCTATAGACCAGCAAAACAAAAACTGGTCTATATTTGTAAATACTTTTAGAACTGGCCTATATTTGTTATATCTTTTCGAAACTAGGCTATATACGTAAAATTACCTGTATATATGCGTGTGTGTGTGTGTAAAATGATTTTAAAAATCTTTATATATAATGTGTGTGTGTGTTTAATATTTAATGCAATAGCATATATATATATATCACTATTATTTTTACATATAAGATATACATACATACGCACACAAACACACACACACACACACACACCGATATATATATATATATATATATATATATATATAATTTTACATAGTTTGTAATATTTATATAAAGAACAAGTTTACGTAGATACAGAGATTTGGACAACATTCAATACATATAGGATGAAATAACATGTTGCGATGTAAATTTCAACATTTATACACGGGCATGTTATACCTTGCATGGATTATTATGTTACACATGCGCATACGTACATATACGTATATGATACATATGTGTAAATAAAATTTATTTATAATTTATAAATCTAAATGAAATAAGTGATTTCATTTAAATTAAATTTAGAAATGTTCTAAATAAATTAGACTTCATAGGCCCAATATAGATCCAATAAGGGAATTTTTTTTGAAATTCACCCAGATCTTCCTCTGTGGGTTGGCCCAGTTCCAACAATGGTATTGAAGCCCAATAACTTATGCGATCTAAATTAGCCATGTTATGGTTAATTATTAAGCTTACAGTGCAAAGGTTGTCCCTAATAAAAAATGGCCTAAATTTAAATTGGGCTTTGGGCTAATTTTTAGAATTATTTGAAAATTAAAAATATAAGATTTTAATTTAAAAGTTAAATTTCAACTAAGATATAAATATATTATAAAATTTATAATATAATAAAAAATTTCAAAGTGCAGAAAATAAATATTAATTTTGAAATTTTAATATTTATTAATAAAATTAATAAAATAAATTAATCCCATAAGTTCATTAATTAATAAATGTATGCATGTATTATATATTACGATATATGTTATGCTATTTTGAAATGTTTAAAATAACATAAGTATAATGTAGTATATGAATTTAATTTCAAAACTAATATAATATAATTAAATAAATAAATAAATAAAAGGTTAAATAAATAAATAAATAAAAAGTTCAATTAATAAGATAATAAACACATATATATGACATATGTGTCATGCTATACAGGTTATAATATATAATGAATATTTAATATAAATGTTATATTAAATAATATAAAATTAATTAAAATGTTAACTAACTACAATTAATTCAATAAGATTTAATTACTATGATATTATATAGAAGACTATTATATAAGTAATATAAAATATAAAAGTTATATAATAATAAAACATATATAATATGAATGTATAAGCTAAAGGTGGAATATCAAAGAAATCCAACTGGACTTTAGGAATAAATACATACGTAAATGTACACATACCATGATTTCTGATGTGTCAGACATTTGAATCATGAGAGTATTTCATAAGAAATGCATTATTCCGTAAGTAGATATCACTCGATAGAATATATTAAAGATTATAAATCCTCAATATAGTTATCATCTACCGTGTGTGTGTATTAATAAATTACTTGCATACTCCTTAGTTATTAACCAAACTCAAGCTAGGGATGTTATGTGTAGTATTATTAATATATATTGAATCGACGATGTAAGATAACTATATTTATTTGTTGAGCAGACTCAAGGTATATATATAAACTTAGGTCATTGTGATATGGTATGTACGAGTGAATAATTTCATTTTGATTTGTTGAGCAGACTTAAGATCGTAGCAAAATTAAGATAAGGTACCAAGGTTAAGACTTGTATAAGATACAACCGATAAGGAGTTACCCATCGTCCGTGGAGCTATGACTTGTTGAGCAGACTCAACATCAGAATTTCAAGACGGATGAGTCCTAACACTTACTAGTGAAGTCGAAAGACTCTATGTTTTGACTTAGCGTTTGGCGAAACATAAAAGACTGGTGGGAGTCTTATTAGAAAAATAAAATGATAACATTTAGCATTTATAATACTGTAAGAACATATGCTAGATAATGTTATAACAAATGAACTGAGTTGAAGATTGACAAATAGAAATATAATATATATATATATATATATACACTTACTATTAAATACTACTTGTATGTTAATGTTTTCTATACCCATAAAAGTACCTAATTTTATAAGTATTTAATACATTCATAATTTGTTCGCTTACGTGTTTTCTTGGTCGAAGCCATGTATTGCATTCTATGGGTTTTGAACTCAAAAGCAATATAAGACTGTGGATACCTGATCCATATACTATCATGTATAAGTATTATATGGTGAACGATCATAGTTCATAATGTATGATACTTCGATGAAATTTGTTCTTCCGAAATATAGTGTGAGATCAAATATTCAATTTGATTGATTATGATAAAGATCACATTTTGTTAAAAGTGACACATGACTAATAATACAAGAAAGATCTAAGAATTCGATCACTGAACTATTAGTTTGATCAGTTTATGTAAGATGCATCATATTGATGTCCTTAAATGATAAGGATGATAAATTGCATCATTGTAAAGAGTTCGTTATGATGTTGTAGTAAGGGTTTTCTTTTGAATGGTTCGACCATTTAGAAAGAAAAACAAATGTACAAGAGTAGATGTGATTTAAGGTATGGTTGGGATGAAGAGACTGACTGACCACTTCTTCTTCATAAAGAAACATCTGAAACAAGAATTGTAAAATAATAATTGATCCTTAATATTGGAATAAGAAATGTGTTTGCTATTTCCAAATGTATTTTCATATCGAAAATTGTTTCCTACGAGATTTATTTCTTTGAGTTCATGATATTTAATCAAAGAATTCTTCGTTATAAACTAGTTGTATTATATGAAATAAACAATCTATATTACGTGACCAATGGACCTTCGAATTTAGTATGCTGCTATAGTAATAGATGAAATGGCGGGAGCATGTCATATAACACTTATTGATTGCATCAATTTACGAAAAAAAATTCGTAAAACACAGGACACATTATTTATGAAATAATGAGTATTTTTCAACATCGACTGAAAATAGGCATAGTTATATTTCAATGTAAATATTATGAATACTCGTTATGAAATAAAACTATAATTTGGTATTTGTTTTCAGAACAAAAGTGATGCAATTGAAAATACTGAAATCTAGAATTATCTACAATTATTTTGGTATTATAGACTAAGCCGTAGTTTGAGAAATAATTTTTATTATATGATTATGAATCATACGATACTAGTTAATTATATTTTAAACAATTAAGGGTTATGCACCCATCTAGTGGGAGCGTCGTAAGAGTTGATGAACTCTTCAGACCGATACATATAATGTATGCAATTTTAAGTCTATCAATACTAAAATGATTCCATATACTTCATTATATTCAACGATGAGTTATCACTGACATGGTTGTGTGTATTTGATACACGTGTAGTATGTCTATGGTAAACTCATAGATTACAAAACCAAAGTGAATAAAATGACATGCAGTAAAATAAAATGCTTTAATTTGATCGAAATGTGAGTATATTGGAAAGTATTTCAAATGTATCTAAAAGTGAATAAAGATTCAACCTCAAAAGTCCCTCTTTCCTATGATACATAATAATGTATTGATAAGGAGTAATCAAAAATCGTTTAACAAAGCATGATTAATTATGAGTGAAGTTAAGTTAACTTCTTTTAATAAGGTCGTGTACTTAAGAGTAGTATACAAGGTTAAAACTAATATCATCCAAAGAATAGTTTACGAAACCAAATGGGATATGGGTTTATAAGAAACACCTATATATTCCAGGCCAAGGAGTTGGCGAGTTGTATGAGTCCAAAGACTGCATATAGTAATTATATGTAATTGAACTTGTACGAATCATCTAAAAGAAGTTTAGGTACGATAGTCATTGGATGACTAATTTATGTTGTGAATACAAATTTTTGTAAACTAAAATCAAATCAGTTTTATATATAAGGAAATTCATAATTTTTTTATGAATACTCATTCCATTGTATTAAGAAACAATCGTTGTTTCAAGAAATACAAACTTCATAGCGAAGGAATTGCTTTGAGAAATTATTCGAATTAAAATAGATTGGGATATGGTATACAGATGAAATTGATTATGTAGGATAAAATAAAATTAACCTAACCTAAATGAACAAATCTAGAGTGCCTAATAAGTATTCTCACGCATCAAAAAGAAACTATGAGTTTCTTATCATTGTCAAGAAAAGATAATCCTCAATTGTCAATTATGCCATTAAGATTACTGACTTTGTGATATGGTATGAGGTGCAAATCTGAATAAATTGAATAAGTGTTTTGATAGAAATATCAATTAGTTTGATAGTCAATTAAATTCGGAGGAAGCATGTGCTCATAAAAAGGACGTTAAAAGGTACAAAGATATTTCTAAACTACGAGTAAATAATAGACTGCTGATTGTTAACAATGTAATCATAAATTGGCTTTAGTTGTTTAATACTCAATGTTAGATTTGTAATTGATGTCTTTTATAGTAAGTACAAAAGATATTTGGAATGCCCCAAATGATATGTAAGGATACTTTATTAAAATGTTTAATACGGAAAATGTAAGATGGGTTTCTTATGTATTAGCAATAGGAATTATCATACATGTTATGTTGTCTGTCAGGACCCGATTTTTCGTCTTCCGAAAATTCGACATCGATACTCACTTTATCGACTGCCGAGAAATCGAACGACGAAAAACCGAACACTGAGGGTTTTAAGAAAAAGAAAAAGGAAAAGAGAAGAGAAAATGATAGAAATTAGGGAGGAGAGAAAATAGAAATTTTTAAAATAGAAAGAAAAAGAGAATAGAGAACATAGAACGGAACAGAAAACAATAGAACAACATCAGAATCTCACAATTCGCAGCGGAACAACATATAATAAATAATGAATAATCTTTAAACAAAGAACTATATCAGTTATTACATTACATCACATTTCATTACATCATATCATCAGAGTGTACAACAATAACAACAACAACAGTGCAGCGGAAAAAAAATACTATATAACTAGTAATACGCCATGCCATCCATCTTGCCTCCAGCAACTCCAGAATATCCAGAATATCCTGATAAACCTTACTCTTGACTGCCCGTGTGGAAATTGGTGGGCACCCAGAGTTTAGGAAGGAAAACAATAAACTCCGAGTCAGTCATGTGACTGGTGTGAGAACTCAAAACAGTTTATTTATCTTTAAAATCAAAATAGAGGAATATTTTTAAATTCAATTCGCAATGCTTTTAAAAATGAGACTACCATAAGACCTCCTGCCACACACACAATGCAAATGCAGACTTGGAGAAGATTTCTCCTTATGATAGCCAAAGATGCTTGATACGCATTTAAAAGAATATTTCATATTATTATTAGTGCATAGTGTAGGAAAAATTCATTTCGAAAGTAGAATATAAATCTTAGCCAGCATAGGTACCATTATATTATGCCTACTATAGCTACCTCCTGAGGAAGCAGGTTCTACAACTAAAACCGTACAAGTTTCGTATTGTTTCTTTGGATTTCCAACAAATGGTCAGGCCAAGGAACTTCCCATTGCCACATGAGAATGCCTCTGGAAAGACATCCCCGAGAACCAAACCGGAACTCTGCCAACACAAGGCCGGGTTACCCCTAACTGGGTAACTACTGACACGAGCACGCCATTCCCCGATCGTAAACGACCTTTCTCACGGGATCCCGATAACCAACAACCACAAAGTAATAAATTCGTAGTAACCACATAGGTTAAATATCTGGGCTCCATACCATGATACCACCTCTATCCAGAAGGAAATGTACATACCCTAAAGGGAGCTACCCCTCATAACCTTGCCGCATCTTTCCTGTTTTGACCATTTCCGGGGTGTGAGGCTCGACGAAGTCACGTCCACAAAAACATACTTTATACAAAAGCCATGCTTTGGGTCAACAAATGATCAACACAATGATCATTAAGATAGACGATCAAATAAACGATCCTATCACAATAATCAACACAATGATCATTTACAGCAACACTCAGCATGTCACATTACCAAATTGGGAATATATCGCTGATAACTTCAACTATATAACCTCTGAGCTCGTACGTCTCAGAGAAGGGTGTTAAGCTAAAAGAATAAATTCTTCGCCACCAACAGAAATATATTTGAAAGAAATCGGCTTTATATCTCAACTTGTAATGTCAGACATACAATCCATACAAGTCTGTTCCGGGATCGAACAAAACCGAAGGCACTTACAAAGAAGTCCTTGCAATCCGGATATTCACAATCCTGATCGGATTTCCCATCACTTAGGGAGTCTCTATACCGCTGCAACTCAGTGCAGAGACAATCGATAGGTCATCCTATCGCTCTCGCAAATACCGGGTCTTCAACACCGATCTTCAATGCAATTCACAACGACGTATCACATATTCGGAATGGGTTATACGACCGCATGGTCCTTTCCCGGTTAACCCGAATAGTGAGCGCTTATTCATTCACATTCAAACAAATCACATCAATTACCCATTCAAAGGGAAATATTGATAGTCGGTTATTGAACTATCACTAGACATGCACACATCACCAGATTCCAAATAATTTTCCAAATTATTTATTTTCCAAAATATCTTTACAAGATATATTATTTCATACTTCAAAAATAAATCAATATTTATTTTTAAACCAATTCCACTTTCTTTTATAAATTCCTTAGTGAATTTATAATCCGAAATATCTATGAATATTCGATTTCAATTATCCATTTCAATTTATCTTCAAAAAGATAAATTCTCTAAACGTTTCATTTAACATTGGAAAAACATTTCCATACTTATTTATTCATAAGTAATTCACAAATTTTATTTATTTTCAACACTTGGAAAATATTCAATATACTTAAATCGAAATTAAGTATATATTTCATTCTTTAAGGAAATCATTCTCTTAAACATATTTATTTGGGCCAAAACGAATGTTACGTAAAACATCGTTACGACAACCCAAAATCACCAGTATAGGGATTCGAAATTAAAATAGATATATAAATCCCAATACTATACAAAACATTTCCTTTCGGAAATCATTTACTATAACAACAGTGTTATAGTCCATCATCTCCTTCTATTTCTCGAAAACGTCTATTTCAACAATTAATGTTGAAATCTATGGTTTCGAATCTCAACACAATTAAAACTTCGTTAGATCGTTTTAATTCTATTTCAAATATCACATTCAAAACAATTTTCTTTAACATCTTATTCACTATTCAAAAACGTGAATATAATACGTTAACACATTTCATCCTTTTATTCATTTTATTTAAAAGAATTATTCACTATTCAAAAACGTGAATATACTACGTTAACAAATTTCATTCTTTTATTCATTTTATTTCAAAGGATTATTCACAGTCAAAACGTGAATATAACTCCATTAATAGGTTACAACAATTTACTTATCAAAATAAGTCATTGCGAATTTATAAAACAACGTTTATAAATTCCATTTCTATTTATTTATAAAAACTTCCTTTTTATAAATTATTTTATTAACCTATTCCAGTTTATAACTCAATTATAAACTAAAAATTCATATTATAAGTTAAATACTTACAAAACGATTATTTTACAAAATCGTTCCTCTAAAGACTTTCCAAACCATAAATCTTATAACTTATAAGATTCATTTATTTAACCAAATCTATTCTTTCAATAACTTCACAAATTTATAAATCTTACTATTTATAAATTTCATTTATAACTTCACCGTTTATAATTCTATAAATTTCATTCTTTAACGAAATTCATTTTCACTTCATTCAAACACTTATAAAAACTCGTTTTATAATTTCAATATATCAATTTATAAATATCCATTTATAAATCTCTTATATAAATCAATTCATATTAATATTTTAAAAACGTCTTTAAACTCCTTTATAATTTCATCATTTTGATTTATAAAATAATCAAATTTTATAAATCCTATATTTAAACTTTTCACAATTATTTCAGAAATCCCAATTTAACTATTTTATAAAGTCATTAATTCCTTATTTTCAAAAATCAGCTTTTAACTATATTTCTTAAAAATCATAATTTTTATAACATTAAAAATTATAACGTTTATTTATTTAAAATGGATCAATTCCAAAATTATTTTATAAAACGTATACTTTCTAAAATCACTTTAAAATCATTTTAAAATCCCAAAATCTGGGTCCAATGATGCTACACACCAAATAGTCAATCACGACAACAACGATATCATATATCGATATGATAATCCATCAAATATCAAAATATCTGAAATCAAATAAAAACTGTTGAGGAATCCAGTTGGATCCCTCCAACCTGTTTCCTGCATCCAAAAACATTAGCACAATACCAATTTCGCTCCAGTACGAAATTATCGCGGTATATGTTCTTATTAAATATTATCCGCTTAATAACGGCACAATAGGGTCTCATCCGCGAAACAAAAAATGCGGGAAATCAATAAATCCAATATATACATATGCCAATATATATATATTGCTATTATATATAATACCAATTTCACTGTTTATGAAATATTCGCGGTACATGTTTTTAATAAATAACATCCGCTTACTAACGGCGTATAATGTCTATTTTAACAATCAATAGCTATCAATCAACATTCAAACATGCATTCAAATATTTTAAATCTAACTATTTAAAATAAAATCGAAACTGATTCGATTGAGTGAGAAGTTCTCACCTTGATTTAATTTTGTTTTAGTGATTTATTTCGAATAAAATTAAACGGACGTTTAATTTTACCCAAAATTCTCACTAACTCCAAACGACTCCAAACCAACTTCATCGTGTAGTGCTCGTCCATACGATTCCAACGCAACTGGTTTCGCGCGTTTTCGACCTCGTATGAAAAAGTTATGAATTTTTAAAGATTGTACACGATTTTATAACTTAATTACAACATAAACTTATAATTAAAACCCACACTTGCTTCTGGGCCGTAGGATTTTGCTTCCCCTCATCTCCACCGTCCCCTCCCTTTCTTCTCCTTCCTCTTCTCTTTCACGTACAGGCCGCACCCATTATCATTTCTAGGGTTAAAATTTTCGATCACCACACTCGACGATATTTCATCAAACTACCACCATCGCGAAGCTCTAAACCCCCACAACACTCGGCTCCAACCTCGGCACACTCGCCCCCCCCCCCCCCCTCGCACGCAGTTCGAGAATGAACGCGCGGCCTTTGAGCCCAATTTGCCGCCAATCCACAACACTTCAGACGATCTCCACCGTTGGATATGGAGTACTTGATGTGCTCTACGATTTCCTAGTTGAAACCTAAGGCTAATTGTCGACGGATTTGGAGTAATCGAGGGAGGAAGTTGGGAGTTTTCTGGCCGTTCATGCATAGGGTGGCGGTTGTGCATTGAATTAGGTTTAGGTTTTTAATTTTTTTATTTTTTTGTGAATTTAGGTCTATTTATAGAGAAAATTCGAACACTATTCATCCGGACATTCCGAACTCCGATTTACGCGCCGTAACCAGCGTTTCTAGGGTTTACCCCGCGTTCCGGACACAATGGAACAGGTTTCGGAAGCTAATTCGGACATCTGTGCGAGTTATGGCTATAAACGCTCAATTTAGATTAAACCGATTTAAGTCGATTTCTAGGCGTTTTAATTTGTACCGGACAAACGGTAAATCCAATTGACTTGAAATTTGAAACCTTACAATAATATCACATTACGGATCCGATGAAACTGGTTTCGTCGAAATCCGAGACTTTTTGAAAAATGGCTATTTTAACTCGCCAAATTTAAATTAAAAACAAATCGATGCGTTTCGAGCTGCTACGATCAAACGATAACTCCGATTGACACGAAAATTGAAATCCGGTAATAACTAACTATTACGGATCCAATGGAACTGGTTTTGTTCAATTCTGAGACTATTCAAAAATTGACTATTTTTACTAGTCGATTTTAATATTAAAATATTCAATTTTCACAAATTAACTCTTAATTTGATTTTAAAAGTTCTAAAATATCGTTCTAACTTCCATATGATAAAATAAAATTTTACAAATCATTTTCAATCATATTTAACTCAATTTACAATTATTTCCATAATTTCACATATTAATTTATCGATTTAATTATTCAATTAAATCCAAAAATTCAAATAAAAATTTATTCGACTTATAAATTCACTTATCAATATTTAAAATTAATTAAATATTCAAATTTTAATTATCAAAAATTCTGGGTCGTTACAATCTTCCCCCCTTAAAAGAATTTCGTCCTCGAAATTATAAGTAAGAAAAGTTATAGAATCTATTAATTTTTCAAAAATTTATAATTAAACTTCTTACAATAACTTTACTAAGTTTTCAAATCATACTTAGTTATCTTTTCAAAAACAACTACTATTGTTTAACTTTCAATTCCAAAATCAAAGTTAAAGTTTTCAAAAAAATTCAATTTTCTCAAAAATTTTCTAACGCCTTAAATTTTCGGAAAAATTCGCCATAGTCTCCTTTGCGCGGCTCGATCCAAAAAAAATGACAGTATATATATCACAAATATACATCTCATCAAGTAATGAGGCATCCCGAAGGGAAAAAAGTGTAAAAGTACGATATGTAATCCGAGATATGTACCTTATATTTTATTAGCAAGCATATACGGCTAATATAGCGCGAAAGCGAGCTCCAAATGTGAAGCAAACGCGATCCGCACCTACTAATCACTCAACAAACAACATGAGAACATGCATATAGACAATAGTATCAATATACATCATATAGCAACTGAAACAAAAGCAACAAATGCAAACATCAACCAACTATCATTCAACTAACATCCATAACCAATAAATATTTATTTATATTCTCATTAATATTCAATGAATTGGTTTTCAATTTAATCACATTTGTTTCATTTACATTGGGTTTACTAACATTCATTTTCAATTTGCTTATATTCACTAATTCATATTCAAGTTGGTTCACTTCCAAATCAAATTCAATTCTATTCAAATTTATTTACTTCTAATTTGAATTCAATTACATAGCTTTAAATTTCACTAATTCACTTTCATTAATACTTAATGAATTATATACAATCAACTAACAATCATATATCAGCCAAAGTATATTAATTACAACCAAATTCTTTTGCTTACAATTGGTTTAAATTAAATTGATTTTCATTCAATTATTCAATTTTCTAATAACATTAGATTTTAATGAATTACACTTATATTCATTATTTCATATCAACTTAATTCACATTTAATTGATTAATATTCAATCCATTCATTCAATTCTATTTCAAAAGTTGAATTTCATTTATAAAACTCAAGTTCATATAGTTTCACTTCTCATATATATAAGTTTATTTCACAATTGTAAATCACTTTAATTATAATCCAATTCTTTATAATTCATTTTACTTATACAATTATTCTTTAATTTAGATTATTCAAACAACTAAACAATCTACTTATATACTCTTTAATAATTTTGAAAAATTATTTCTTTATATATAAAAATATAATCAAGGCAAAATTATTTCATTTACCCAATTTAAAACAATATTATGTCGGTTTATCTTGTTTAAGAGTTTAGAAACTCCTATCTACGATAGTTAGCAAGACTACATCGACCAGAATCCATAAACAATCAACCGATAAGTCAACACAATACAAAACAATTTTATATTCACTATCAAATACGCTCTCATAGCTATTATTACACTCAAACTCAATCTAGAGTACTACTGACTCTATCTCTAATGAGTAATACCCAACAGAACCATGGTTGTCGCTTAACCATAAGCTCTGATACCAAATTGTCAGGACCCGATTTTTCGTCTTCCGAAAATTCGACATCGATACTCACTTTATCGACTGCCGAGAAATCGAACGACGGAAAACCGAACACTGAGGGTTTTAAGAAAAAGAAAAAGGAAAAGAGAAGAGAAAAAGATAGAAATTATGGAGGAGAGAAAATAGAAATTTTTAAAATAGAAAGAAAAAGAGAATAGAGAACATAGAACGGAACAGAAAACAACAGAACAACATCAGAATCTCACAATTCGCAGCGGAAAAACATATAATAAATAATGAATAATCTTTAAACAAAGAACTATATCAGTTATTACATTACATCACATTTCATTACATCATATCATCAGAGTGTACAACAATAACAACAACAACAGTGCAGCGGAAAAAAAAATACTATATAACTAGTAATACGCCATGCCATCCATCTTGCCTCCAGCAACTCCAGAATATCCAGAATATCCTGATAAACCTTACTCTTGACTGCCCGTGTGGAAATTGGTGGGCACCCAGAGTTTAGGAAGGAAAACAATAAACTCCGAGTCAGTCATGTGACTGGTGTGAGAACTCAAAACAGTTTATTTATCTTTAAAATCAAAATAGAGGAATATTTTTAAATTCAATTCGCAATGCATTTAAAAATGAGACTACCATAAGACCTCCTGCCACACACACAATGCAAACGCAGACTTGGAGAAGATTTCTCCTTATGATAGCCAAAGATGCTTGATACGCATTTAAAAGAATATTTCATATTATTATTAGTGCATAGTGTAGGAAAAATTCATTTCGAAAGTAGAATATAAATCTTAGCCAGCATAGGTACCATTATATTATGCCTACTATAGCTACCTCCTGAGGAAGCAGGTTCTACAACTAAAACCGTACAAGTTTCGTATTGTTTCTTTGGATTTCCAACAAATGGTCAGGCCAAGGAACTTCCCATTGCCACATGAGAATGCCTCTGGAAAGACATCCCCGAGAACCAAACCGGAACTCTGCCAACACAAGGCCGGGTTACCCCTAACTGGGTAACTACTGACACGAGCACGGCATTCCCCGATCGTAAACGACCTTTCTCACGGGATCCCGATAACCAACAACCACAAAGTAATAAATTCGCAGTAACCACATAGGTTAAATATCTGGGATCCATACCATGATACGACCTCTATCCAGAAGGAAATGTACATACCCTAAAGGGAGCTACCCCTCATAACCTTGCCGCATCTTTCCTGTTTTGACCATTTCCGGGGTGTGAGGCTCGACGAAGTCACGTCCACAAAAACATACTTTATACAAAAGCCATGCTTTGGGTCAACAAATGATCAACACAATGATCACTAAGATAGACGATCAAATAAACGATCCTATCACAATAATCAACACAATGATCATTTACAGCAACACTCAGCATGTCACATTACCAAATTAGGAATATATCGCTGATAACTTCAACTATATAACCTCTGAGCTCGTACGTCTCAGAGAAGGATGTTAAGCTAAAAGAATAAATTCTTCGCCACCAACAGAAATATATTGAAAGAAATCGGCTTTATATCTCAACTTGTAATGTCAGACATACAATCCATACAAGTCTGTTCCGGGATCGAACAAAACCGAAGGCACTTACAAAGAAGTCCTTGCAATCCGGATATTCACAATCCTGATCGGATTTCCCATCACTTAGGGAGTCTCTATACCGCTGCAACTCAGTGCAGAGACAATCGATAGGTCATCCTATCGCTCTCGCAAATACCGGGTCTTCAACACCGATCTTCAATGCAATTCACAACGACGTATCACATATTCGGAATGGGTTATACGACCCCATGGTCCTTTCCCGGTTAACCCGAATAGTGAGCGCTTATTCAAAAATAAGTGTAGCATTCACATTCAAACAAATCACATCAATTACCCATTCAAAGGGAAATATTGATAGTCGGTTATTGAACTATCACTGGACATGCACACATCACCAGATTCCAAATAATTTTCCAAATTATTTATTTTCCAAAATATCTTTATAAGATATATTATTTCATACTTCAAAAATAAATCAATATTTATTTTTAAACCAATTCCACTTTCTTTTATAAATTCCTTAGTGAATTTATAATCCAAAATATCTATGAATATTCGATTTCAATTATCCATTTCAATTTATCTTCAAAAAGATAAATTCTCTAAACGTTTCATTTCACATTGGAAAAACATTTCCATACTTATTTATTCATAAGTAACTCACAAATTTTATTTATTTTCAACACTTGGAAAATATTCAATATACTTAAATCGAAATTAAGTATATATTTCATTCTTTAAGGAAATCATTCTCTTAAACATATTTATTTGGGCCAAAACGAATGTTACGTAAAACATCGTTACGACAACCCAAAATCACCAGTATAGGGATTCGAAATTAAAATAGATATATAAATCCCAATACTATACAAAACATTTCCTTTCGGAAATCATTTACTATAACAACAGTGTTATAGTCCATCATCTCCTTCTATTTCTCGAAAACGTCTATTTCAACAATTAATGTTGAAATCTATGGTTTCGAATCTCAACACAATTAAAACTTCGTTAGATCGTTTTAATTCTATTTCAAATATCACATTCAAAACAATTTTCTTTAACATCTTATTCACTATTCAAAAACGTGAATATAATACGTTAACACATTTCATCCTTTTATTCATTTTATTTAAAAGAATTATTCACTATTCAAAAACGTGAATATACTACGTTAACAAATTTCATTCTTTTATTCATTTTATTTCAAAGGATTATTCACAGTCAAAACGTGAATATAACTCCATTAATAGGTTACAACAATTTACTTATCAAAATAAGTCATTGCGAATTTATAAAACAACGTTTATAAATTCCATTTCTATTTATTTATAAAAACTTCCTTTTTATAAATTATTTTATTAACCTATTCCAGTTTATAACTCAATTATAAACTAAAAATTCATATTATAAGTTAAATACTTACAAAACGATTATTTTACAAAATCGTTCCTCTAAAGACTTTCCAAACCATAAATCTTATAACTTATAAGATTCATTTATTTAACCAAATCTATTCTTTCAATAACTTCACAAATTTATAAATCTTACTATTTATAAATTTCATTTATAACTTCACCGTTTATAATTCTATAAATTTCATTCTTTAATGAAATTCATTTTCACTTCATTCAAACACTTATAAAAACTCGTTTTATAATTTCAATATATCAATTTATAAATATCCATTTATAAATCTCTTATATAAATCAATTCATATTAATATTTTAAAAACGTCTTTAAACTCCTTTATAATTTCATCATTTTGATTTATAAAATAATCAAATTTTATAAATCCTATATTTAAACTTTTCACAATTATTTCAGAAATCTCAATTTAACTATTTTATAAAGTCATTAATTCCTTATTTTCAAAAATCAGCTTTTAACTATATTTCTTAAAAATCATAATTTTTATAACATTAAAAATTATAACGTTTATTTATTTAAAATGGATCAATTCCAAAATTATTTTATAAAACGTATACTTTCTAAAATCACTTTAAAATCATTTTAAAATCCCAAAATCTGGGTCCAATGATGCTACACACCAAATAGTCAATCACGACAACAACGATATCATATATCGATATGATAATCCATCAAATATCAAAATATCTGAAATCAAATAAAACCTGTTGAGGAATCCAGTTGGATCCCTCCAACCTGTTTCCTGCATCCAAAAACATTAGCACAATACCAATTTCGCTCCAGTACGAAATTATCGCGGTATATGTTCTTATTAAATATTATCCGCTTAATAACGGCGCAATAGGGTCTCATCCGCTAAACAAAAAATGCGGGAAATCAATAACTCCAATATATACATATGCCAATATATATATATTGCTATTATATATAATACCAATTTCACTGTTTATGAAATATTCGCGGTACATGTTTTTAATAAATAACACCCGCTTACTAACGGCGTATAATGTCTATTTTAACAATCAATAGCTATCAATCAACATTCAAACATGCATTCAAATATTTTAAATCTAACTATTTAAAATAAAATCGAAACTGATTCGATTGAGTGAGAAGTTCCCACCTTGATTTAATTTCGTTTTAGCGATTTATTTCGAATAAAATTAAACGGACGTTTAATTTTACCCAAAATTCTCACTAACTCCAAACGACTCCAAACCAACTTCAACGCGTAGTGCTCGTCCATACGATTCCAACGCAACTGGTTTTGCGCGTTTTCGACCTCGTATGAAAAAGTTATGAATTTTTAAAGATTGTACACGATTTTATAACTTAATTACAACATAAACTTATAATTAAAACCCACACTTGCTTCTGGGCCGTAGGATTTTGCTTCCCCTCATCTCCACCGTCCCCTCCCTTTCTTCTCCTTCCTCTTCTCTTTCACGTACAGGCCGCACCCATTATCATTTCTAGGGTTAAAATTTTCGATCACCACACTCGACGATATTTCATCAAACTACCACCATCGCGAAGCTCTAAACCCCCACAACACTCGGCTCCAACCTCGGCACACTCGCCCCCCCCCCCCTCGCACGCAGTTCGTGAATGAACGCGCGGCCTTTGAGCCCAATTTGCCGCCAATCCACAACACTTCAGACGATCTCCACCGTTGGATATGGAGTACTTGATGTGCTCTACGATTTCCTAGTTGAAACCTAAGGCTAATTGTCGACGGATTTGGAGTAATCGAGGGAGGAAGTTGGGAGTTTTCTGGCCGTTCATGCATAGGGTGGCGGCTGTGCATTGAATTAGGTTTAGGTTTTTAATTTTTTTATTTTTTTGTGAATTTAGGTCTATTTATAGAGAAAATTCGAACACTATTCATCCGGAAATTCCGAACTCCGATTTACGCGCCGTAACCAGCGTTTCTAGGGTTTACCTCGCGTTCCGGACACAATGGAACAGGTTTCGGAAGCTAATTCGGACATCTGTGCGAGTTATGGCTATAAATGCTCAATTTAAATTAAACCGATTTAAGTCGATTTCTAGGCGTTTTAATTTGTACCGGACAAACGGTAAATCCAATTGACTTGAAATTTGAAACCTTACAATAATATCACATTACGGATCCAATGAAACTGGTTTCGTCGAAATCCGAGACTTTTTGAAAAATGGCTATTTTAACTCGCCAAATTTAAATTAAAAACAAATCGATGCGTTTCGAGCTGCTACGATCAAACGATAACTCCGATTGACACGAAAATTGAAATCCGGTAATAACTAACTATTACGGATCCAATGGAACTGGTTTCATTCAATTCTGAGACTGTTCAAAAATTGACTATTTTTACTAGTCGATTTTAATATTAAAATATTCAATTTTCACAAATTAACTCTTAATTTGATTTTAAAAGTTCTAAAATATCGTTCTAACTTCCATATGATAAAATAAAATTTTACAAATCATTTTCAATCATATTTAACTCAATTTACAATTATTTCCATAATTTCACATATTAATTTATCGATTTAATTATTCAATTAAATCCAAAAATTCAAATAAAAATTTATTCGACTTATAAATTCACTTATCAATATTTAAAATTAATTAAATATTCAAATTTTAATTATCAAAAATTCTGGGTCGTTACAATCTTCCCCCCTTAAAAGAATTTCGTCCTCGAAATTATAAGTAAGAAAAGTTATAGAATCTATTAATTTTCCAAAAATTTATAATTAAACTTCTTACAATAACTTTACTAAGTTTTCAAATCATACTTAGTTATCTTTTCAAAAACAACTACTATTGTTTAACTTTCAATTCCAAAATCAAAGTTAAAGTTTTCAAAAAATTTCAATTTTCTCAAAAATTTTCTAACGCCTTAAATTTTCGGAAAAATTCGCCATAGTCTCCTTTGCGCGGCTCGATCCAAAAAAAAATGACAGTATATATATCACAAATATACATCTCATCAAGTAATGAGGCATTCCGAAGGGAAAAAAGTGTAAAAGTACGATATGTAATCCGAGATATGTACCTTATATTTTATTAGCAAGCATATACGGCTAATATAGCGCGAAAGCGAGCTCCAAATGCGAAGCAAACGCGATCCGCACCTACTAATCACTCAACAAACAACATGAGAACATGCATATAGACAATAGTATCAATATACATCATATAGCAACTGAAACAAAAGCAACAAATGCAAACATCAACCAACTATCATTCAACTAACATCCATAACCAATAAATATTTATTTATATTCTCATTAATATTCAATGAATTGGTTTTCAATTTAATCACATTTGATTCATTTACATTGGGTTCTAACATTCATTTTCAATTTGCTTATATTCACTAATTCATATTCAAGTTGGTTCACTTCCAAATCAAATTCAATTCTATTCAAATTTATTTACTTCTAATTTGAATTCAATTACATAGCTTTAAATTTCACTAATTCACTTTCATTAATACTTAATGAATTATATACAATCAACTAACAATCATATATCAGCCAAAGTATATTAATTACAACCAAATTCTTTTGCTTACAATTGGTTTAAATTAAATTGATTTTCATTCAATTATTCAATTTTCTAATAACATTAGATTTTAATGAATTACACTTATATTCATTATTTCATATCAACTTAATTCACATTTAATTGATTAATATTCAATCCATTCATTCAATTCTATTACAAAAGTTGAATTTCATTTATAAAACTCAAGTTCATATAGTTTCACTTCTCATATATATAAGTTTATTTCACAATTTTAAATCACTTTAATTATAATCCAATTCTTTATAATTCATTTTACTTATACAATTATTCTTTAATTTAGATTATTCAAACAACTAAACAATCTACTTATATACTCTTTAATAATTTTGAAAAATTATTTCTTTATATATAAAAATATAATCAAGGCAAAATTATTTCATTTACCCAATTTAAAACAATATTATGTCGGTTTATCTTGTTTAAGAGTTTAGAAACTCCTATCTACGATAGTTAGCAAGACTACATCGACAAGAATCCATAAACAATCAACCGATAAGTCAACACAATACAAAACAATTTTATATTCACTATCAAATACGCTCTCATAGCTATTATTACACTAAAACTCAATCTAGAGTACTACTGACTCTATCTCTAATGAATAATACCCAACAGAACCATGGTTGTCGCTTAACCATAAGCTCTGATACCAAATTGTCAGGACCCGATTTTTCGTCTTCCGAAAATTCGACATCGATACTCACTTTATCGACTGCCGAGAAATCGAACGACGGAAAACCGAACACTGAGGGTTTTAAGAAAAAGAAAAAGGAAAAGAGAAGAGAAAAGGATAGAAATTATGGAGGAGAGAAAATAGAAATTTTTAAAATAGAAAGAAAAAGAGAATAGAGAACATAGAACGGAACAGAAAACAACAGAACAACATCAGAATCTCACAATTCGCAGCGGAACAACATATAATAAATAATGAATAATCTTTAAACAAAGAACTATATCAGTTATTACATTACATCACATTTCATTACATCATATCATCAGAGTGTACAACAATAACAACAACAACAGTGCAGCGGAAAAAAAAATATTATACATAACTAGTAATACGCCATGCCATCCATCTTGCCTCCAGCAACTCCAGAATATCCAGAATATCCTGATAAACCTTACTCTTGACTGCCCGTGTGGAAATTGGTGGGCACCCAGAGTTTAGGAAGGAAAACAATAAACTCCGAGTCAGTCATGTGACTGGTGTGAGAACTCGAAACAGTTTATTTATCTTTAAAATCAAAATAGAGGAATATTTTTAAATTCAATTCGCAATGCTTTTAAAAATGAGACTACCATAAGACCTCCTGCCACACACACAATGCAAACGCAGACTTGGAGAAGATTTCTCCTTATGATAGCCAAAGATGCTTGATATGCATTTAAAAGAATATTTCATATTATTATTAGTGCATAGTGTAGGAAAAATTCATTTCGAAAGTAGAATATAAATTTTAGCCAGCATATGTACCATTATATTATGCCTACTATAGCTACCTCCTGAGGAAGCAGGTTCTACAGTTAAAACCGTACAAGTTTCGTATTGTTTCTTTGGATTTCCAACAAATGGTCAAGCCAAGGAACTTCCCATTGCCACATGAGAATGCCTCTGGAAAGACATCCCCGAGAACCAAACCGGAACTCTGCCAACACAAGGCCGGGTTACCCCTAACTGGGTAACTACTGACACGAGCACGCCATTCCCCGATCGTAAACGACCTTTCTCACGGGATCCCGATAACCAACAACCATAAAGTAATAAATTCGCAGTAACCACATAGGTTAAATATCTGGGCTCCATACCATGATACCACCTCTATCCAGAAGGAAATGTACATACCCTAAAGGGAGATACCCCTCATAACCTTGCCGCATCTTTCCTGTTTTGACCATTTCCGGGGTGTGAGGCTCGACGAAGTCACGTCCACAAAAACATACTTTATACAAAAGCCATGCTTTGGGTCAACAAATGATCAACACAATGATCACTAAGATAGACGATCAAATAAATGATCCTATCACAATAATCAACACAATGATCATTTACAGCAACACTCAGCATGTCACATTACCAAATTGGGAATATATCGCTGATAACTTCAACTATATAACCTCTGAGCTCGTACGTCTCAGAGAAGGGTGTTAAGCTAAAAGAATAAATTCTTCGCCACCAACAGAAATATATTTGAAAGAAATCGACTTTATATCTCAACTTGTAATGTTAGACATACAATCCATACAAGTCTGTTCCGGGATCGAACAAAACCGAAGGCACTTACAAAGAAGTCCTTGAAATCCGGATATTCACAATCCTGATCGAATTTCCCATCACTTAGGGAGTCTCTATACCGCTGCAACTCAGTGCAGAGACAATCGATAGGTCATCCTATCGCTCTCGCAAATACCGGGTCTTCAACACCGATCTTCAATGCAATTCACAACGACGTATCACATATTCGGAATGGGTTATACGACCCCATGGTCCTTTCCCGGTTAACCCGAATAGTGAGCGCTTATTCAAAAATAAGTGTAGCATTCACATTCAAACAAATCACATCAATTACCCATTCAAAGGGAAATATTGATAGTCTGTTATTGAACTATCACTGGACATGCACACATCACCAGATTCCAAATAATTTTCCAAATTATTTATTTTCCAAAATATCTTTACAAGATATATTATTTCATACTTCAAAAATAAATCAATATTTATTTTTAAACCAATTCCACTTTCTTTTATAAATTCCTTAGTGAATTTATAATCCAAAATATCTATGAATATTCGATTTCAATTATCCATTTCAATTTATCTTCAAAAAAATAAATTCTCTAAACGTTTCATTTCACATTGGAAAAACATTTCCATACTTATTTATTCATAAGTAATTCACAAATTTTATTTATTTTCAACACTTGGAAAATATTCAATATACTTAAATCGAAATTAAGTATATATTTCATTCTTTAAGGAAATCATTCTCTTAAACATATTTATTTGGGCCAAAACGAATGTTACGTAAAACATCGTTACGACAACCCAAAATCACCAGTATAGGGATTCGAAATTAAAATAGATATATAAATCCCAATACTATACAAAACATTTCCTTTCGGAAATCATTTACTATAACAACAGTGTTATAGTCCATCATCTCCTTCTATTTCTCGAAAACGTCTATTTCAACAATTAATGTTGAAATCTATGGTTTCGAATCTCAACACAATTAAAACTTCGTTAGATCGTTTTAATTCTATTTCAAATATCACATTCAAAACAATTTTCTTTAACATCTTATTCACTATTCAAAAACGTGAATATAATACGTTAACACATTTCATCCTTTTATTCATTTTATTTAAAAGAATTATTCACTATTCAAAAACGTGAATATACTACGTTAACAAATTTCATTCTTTTATTCATTTTATTTCAAAGGATTATTCACAGTTAAAACGTGAATATAACTCCATTAATAGGTTACAACAATTTACTTATCAAAATAAGTCATTGCGAATTTATAAAACAACGTTTATAAATTCCATTTCTATTTATTTATAAAAACTTCCTTTTCATAAATTATTTTATTAACCTATTCCAGTTTATAACTCAATTATAAACTAAAAATTCATATTATAAGTTAAATACTTACAAAACGATTATTTTACAAAATCGTTCCTCTAAAGACTTTCCAAACCATAAATCTTATAACTTATAAGATTCATTTATTTAACCAAATCTATTCTTTCAATAACTTCACAAATTTATA
This sequence comes from Allium cepa, assembly GCA_030765085.1. Classification (NCBI taxonomy): domain Eukaryota; kingdom Viridiplantae; phylum Streptophyta; class Magnoliopsida; order Asparagales; family Amaryllidaceae; genus Allium; species Allium cepa. The sequence goes on from CM060929.1 coordinate 820,821,623, forward strand.
AATCTTACTATTTATAAATTTCATTTATAACTTCACCGTTTATAATTCTATAAATTTCATTCTTTAATGAAATTCATTTTCACTTCATTCAAACACTTATAAAAACTCGTTTTATAATTTCAATATCTCAATTTATAAATATCCATTTATAAATCTCTTATATAAATCAATTCATATTAATATTTTAAAAACGTCTTTAAACTCCTTTATAATTTCATCATTTTGATTTATAAAATAATCAAATTTTATAAATCCTATATTTAAACTTTTCACAATTATTTCAGAAATCCCAATTTAACTATTTTATAAAGTCATTAATTCCTTATTTTCAAAAATCAGCTTTTAACATATTTCTTAAAAATCATAATTTTTATAACATTAAAAATTATAACGTTTATTTATTTAAAATGGATCAATTCCAAAATTATTTTATAAAACGTATACTTTCTAAAATCACTTTAAAATCATTTTAAAATCCCAAAATCTGGGTCCAATGATGCTACACACCAAATAGTCAATCACGACAACAACGATATCATATATCGATATGATAATCCATCAAATATCAAAATATCTGAAATCAAATAAAAACTGTTGAGGAATCCAGTCGGATCCCTCCAACCTGTTTCCTGCATCCAAAAACATTAGCACAATACCAATTTCGCTCCAGTACGAAATTATCGCGGTATATGTTCTTATTAAATATTATCCGCTTAATAACGGCGCAATAGGGTCTCATCCGCTAAACAAAAAATGCGGGAAATCAATAACTCCAATATATACATATGCCAATATATATATATTGCTATTATATATAATACCAATTTCACTGTTTATGAAATATTCGCGGTACATGTTTTTAATAAATAACATCCGCTTACTAACGGCGTATAATGTCTATTTTAACAATCAATAGCTATCAATCAACATTCAAACATGCATTCAAATATTTTAAATCTAACTATTTAAAATAAAATCGAAACTGATTCGATTGAGTGAGAAGTTCTCACCTTGATTTAATTTCGTTTTAGCGATTTATTTCGAATAAAATTAAACGGACGTTTAATTTTACCCAAAATTCTCACTAACTCCAAACGACTCCAAACCAACTTCATCGCGTAGTGCTCGTCCATACGATTCCAACGCAACTTGTTTCGTGCGTTTTCGACCTCGTATGAAAAAGTTATGAATTTTTAAAGATTGTACACGATTTTATAACTTAATTACAACATAAACTTATAATTAAAACCCACACTTGCTTCTGGGCCGTAGGATTTTGCTTCCCCTCATCTCCACCGTCCCCTCCCTTTCTTCTCCTTCCTCTTCTCTTTCACGTACAGGCCGCACCCATTATCATTTCTAGGGTTAAAATTTTCGATCACCACACTCGACGATATTTCATCAAACTACCACCATCGCGAACCTCTAAACCTCCACAACACTCGCTCCAACCTCGGCACACTCGCCCCCCCCCCCCCCCCTCGCACGCAGTTCGAGAATGAACGCGCGGCCTTTGAGCCCAATTTGCCGCCAATCCACAACACTTCAGACGATCTCCACCGTTGGATATGGAGTACTTGATGTGCTCTACGATTTCCTAGTTGAAACCTAAGGCTAATTGTCGACGGATTTGGAGTAATCGAGGGAGGAAGTTGGGAGTTTTCTGGCCGTTCATGCATAGGGTGGCGGCTGTGCATTGAATTAGGTTTAGGTTTTTAATTTTTTTATTTTTTTGTGAATTTAGGTCTATTTATAGAGAAAATTCGAACACTATTCATTCGGAAATTCCGAACTCCGATTTACGCGCCGTAACCAGCGTTTCTAGGGTTTACCCCGCGTTCCGGACACAATGGAACAGGTTTCGGAAGTAATTCGGACATCTGTGCGAGTTATGGCTATAAACGCTCAATTTAAATTAAACCGATTTAAGTCGATTTCTAGGCGTTTTAATTTGTACCGGACAAACGGTAAATCCAATTGACTTGAAATTTGAAACCTTACAATAATATCACATTACGGATCCGATGAAACTGGTTTCGTCGAAATCCGAGACTTTTTGAAAAATGGCTATTTTAACTCGCCAAATTTAAATTAAAAACAAATCGATGCGTTTCGAGCTGCTACGATCAAACGATAACTCCGATTGACACGAAAATTGAAATCCGGTAATAACTAACTATTACGGATCCAATGGAACTGGTTTCGTTCAATTCTAAGACTGTTCAAAAATTGACTATTTTTACTAGTCGATTTTAATATTAAAATATTCAATTTTCACAAATTAACTCTTAATTTGATTTTAAAAGTTCTAAAATATCGTTCTAACTTCCATATGATAAAATAAAATTTTACAAATCATTTTCAATCATATTTAACTCAATTTACAATTATTTCCATAATTTCACATATTAATTTATCGATTTAATTATTCAATTAAATCCAAAAATTCAAATAAAAATTTATTCGACTTATAAATTCACTTATCAATATTTAAAATTAATTAAATATTCAAATTTTAATTATCAAAAATTCTGGGTCGTTACATTGTCTATGATATCATGATTTATTTATGTATTTGATACATGAAGCAAATATCAAATCCAAATTGATATCACTAAATGTTAGGAGTGTTCTTATGCATTTCTGAAATACCAGAGAATTGTTTACAGAAACAATAAAAATCCTTATGAAGGAGTGTTCGAAGTCAAACTTTTATAAGTGTTATTGAGTATATTATGTCAATAATAAATTCAAGTTAAGAATCTTTAAGTTAGAAATATTCCAAATGAAAGATTGTGGCTAATTCAATGAAAAAGGTTAATTACATCACCTTGAATAGCACCGCAACAAATGCAGTGCCACAATATAAATGCACAATTATTGAGAATCACATAACATTGCTATTTGATAACAATGTCATAATATAGTTCAAAACAAAACTTATAGCTCATTGGAAGTTGGGAGACATACTCTGGATTGTTCCATATTATAAAGGTAGTTTATCAACGTCGGAGAGTTGATTAATAGGGTAGATAATTGAAACATGATAGCATACCCATTCACTGGGACTGACCCAATTGGTTTTGAGGAAACCGATTGGAGAAGTCAGAATCTAATTCCATAGTTGACCCCAAGTGCAAGTGAGAGAATGATAGAGTTAGAGGTATGCCTTAGATGCAATTACGTAATTTGTTATGTATATATAACTCGATAATCAATCTTGTTTGAAATAAAAGGTGCTTTATTTTTATTATATACTTGATATAATATGTTATATTAATTAATTAATTTATTTAAAAGTATATTTAATAGAAAATTCATAAATGGTATGTTTTTTGACAAAAGTTATAAAGTGTTGTAACAGCAAATAGTTTATCATAATGAGAATAAATATACCATTTTAAATGTTCTTGGTTAAGATGCATCGAGATCGAATATCGATGTATCTATTGTGACTCGAGTATGTTATGCTCTTTAAATGTTGGACAGTGTATTACTTATGACTACTGATGGCACCTAGGGGTTAGGTATTCGACAACCTTGCACTGACTCACTCAATAGTTTTATGTTAGTTAATATAACTTAGGTCAAACAGAAAATATCGTTGTTGCTAACTTACATAGTTCTCTCGACTTAAGAATACTATGGATTTTCAATATGAAAGCTCTGCTTTGATTATAGTCAAATCAAGGTACGGCGTCCATCTAGTGACTATAGTTGGATCGAGTGAAAGTAATGGAAGTGAAACATTATTCAAGAGAAGATTCGACTCCTTAGTTATCTGGGGTTAGTATCATGGTCAACTCAAGATCAAAGTCTCTGACCAGAGCAATTCAGTTAATAATATTTGTTATTACCGAACCAAGGACTTTGTGTTTGGACTATAGAATGGAATTTTGACCATTATCAAATTCCATAAGCCCACATAATATAGTTTTGACGAAGAGAATTGGTGTAAATAAATGTCACAATTGGATAATGCTTAATAATGTAAAATTTGATTTTACCAAAACTAAGTAACCGATAAATTTAGTCAAAATGTCACACCGCCTGCTAAGTGACGTGTGAACATTAACATTCAAATAGTTCGATATTAATTGCTGATCAAATTTATAACCGACGAGTCATATAACCGAAATGATGAATTCTATTTAAATCAAACGATTTAATTAGTTTATAAATGTCATAAATTAATTAATATTTATGAAATATTAATTATAATAATTTTGAATATGTCTTGAGGAATAAATATTATTGTATATATATTTACAATGGTTATAAATATATCAATCGATATGCGCGAAAAGGAATTAAATTATATTTAACTAAATAATATTTATGTGGGCTTAAATAGGATATTAGTCATTGTAATAAGATAATGATAATTTTGACAGATATATATTTGTGTGTGTATGTGTGTGTATACATGTATATATATATATAGGTGAGATGCTTATATGTATCACCAATGTTGTCACATATTATATTATTTATATGTATGTTGTAATTTATTTAAAAATAAAATTTTATACACACACACACATATCTAAAGTGTACAATAAATAAATTTTATTTTAGTAATTATCATTTTATTAATTAATATTTAGTGTATTAATATACACCTAATTTTAATTATATGACTTGTATTTAATTATATCATCATATCATGTTAATAGTTAAGCCTATATTTTAGAATTGCATATCTACATAAAGTATATTTTTTGGTGGCTGCAAATTAATTTTTAATTTTTATTTACCATTATTTAATGTTATTTAAATCAATATACTAATTAAATAAATCATGTAAAATAAAATATGTTTTAAAAATTATTTTTTTTGAAATTTTTTATCATCGTATGAACTCTCAACCAAAAAATATACAAATTTAAAAATCATTTCATATATTTTAAAAAAAAATCAATGTAATAAATGGCCAAAATCATTTAATTAATTAAAAACATTATTTCGACTCAGAAAATTCTAGAAAAAATTTGGTAGTTTTAAAATATCATGCTTGATTCTATAAAAATTAAAATTTGAATAATATAACAAAAAAACATTTATTATTATTATTATTTTGTTTTATTTTGAATAATTAAGATATGTATACATATTATAATATAATGAGTTATGAATATTTTTTTGTATATTCAATATGGAAAGGTTTAAAAAAATTAAATACATAATTAATATACATACACAAACATATACATACACAGACACACACACACACACATATATATATTATAAATATACTTATATTTTTTTCAATTTTTTTGTAAATGTACTTATGTGTGTGTGTGTGTATTTAAATATAGTAATAATAATTTTGTTATTGTAATTCATATGTGTGTGTGTGTAAATGATTTAAAAAAAATCTTTGTATATTATGTATATACATACATATATTTATAAAATTATATTTATTTAATACTTAATTCAGCAAATATGTATATAAATCATTAATATTTTTACTTATAAGATACACATACACAAAATATATATATACACATATATATATAATTTTACATAATTTTTAAAATTTATATATATAACAAGTGTACATACATACATATATTTGGATAACATTCAATATATATAGATGAGATAACATGTCTGTCGCGATGTTAATATCAACATTTATACATGGGCATATTACACGCTGGATGGCTTATTATGTTACGCGTGCACACTCATACATATATGTATGTGATATGTATGCGTACTATTATATTTAATTGAATATAAATTAAATAAAATTCTACTTATAATTTATAAATTTAAATGAAATAAGAGATTTTATTTAAATTAAATTTAAAAATGTTCTAAATAAATTAAAATTCATAAGCTCAATATAGACCCAGTGAGGGATTTTTTTTGAAATCCACTCATATCTTCCACTATGGGCTGGCCCGGTTCTAATATGTATAATATTAGTAATGTTAAACTATATATTTCATTTTACTAATAAGCTCTCACTAGTCTTTTATGTTTCATCAAACCTTAAGTTGAAACATATAAGTCTTTTACTTTACTAGTAGGTTTTAAGACTCGTCCATCTTATAATTCTAACCTTGAGTGTGCTCAACAAGTCATAGTTCCATGGATAATGAATAATTCGAATCATATACAATTCTAACCCTTAGTACATTGTCCTAATTTCACTTCGACCTTGAATTTTCTCAACATATCGAAACAAAATTATTCTCTTATACCTACCATATTGCGATGGCCTAAGTATAATATATGTATCTTGAGTTTGCTCAATACATACATATAGTTATCCTACCTCGTCTATTCAATTTATTGATAATACTACACATAACCTTCCAATTTTGAATTTTCTCGATAACTAAGGAGTATGGAAGTAATTTATTAATATATGGTAGAAGACAACCATATAGTGAAGATTCATAATCTTCAGTATATTACATTGAGTGATATTGACTTAAGGAATAATGTAATCCTTATGGATAACTGTGACAATCCACCTTTCTGACCCCTAGGAATGACACTTAATACATCCCCAGTGTTCATGTGTCAGTGCTCAAACATCAGAAATGAATGGTTGTGGGGAAAAATAAAGAACAGAATAGAAAACCTCACAATGAAACTGATATATAAAACATGATAGTCGATTGTACATCAGGTTACTCCATAACAAGAAGTTATCAGAGTTACACAAAAGTACTACAAATTGGCTTAGGCGGTTATAACATTCTGCATTAACAAATGCCAAAACAAAATACACTTACCCAAATAAGATAAACAATGGAATAGATAGCTAAGCAGGTAAAAGCTTCTGCTCGGACACAATATTCAAAAGAGACCAACAAAGACATGCTATTCTTGGACTACTCAAATAAAATGATTACCCGAGAGCTTAGGGAAACAAACAGCTCGGGTGGACAATATGTTCGGTATAAGTAAAACTTTGAACAAAGGTATGTTTGTTAAACACAAACATGTGAGACCACGCCGCTAAACACGAAACGAGTTTACTCCCACATAAATCAACATCCAGGCATAAAGAATAGATAAATAATTAAACACCATACAGAGTGGTTGAGCTAACATACTTACAATCCGGGAACTCCAAGCCGGACCTCGCCAATCTTTACCGAGAATCCTAGTATTTCACATCTAAATGCGCAAAACCGAGTCCAATCTTGATGAGATGTGAAAATACCGGAATGGGAACAACCTCGCATAAATTGGCCCCCATATAAAACACATGTTTTGATTTAGTCATTTCCAACAAAGGATAAAAAAGCTCAACGAAGCAACAAATCATCTTAGAATGACGATAATCATAAAAAGAAGCTGAAGTAACCGATAGTTGAGGAACCAAATACCGAGGATATAAAATAACCATATATGGGAATTAAGTAATGTATACTTATCACCACTCATCAAATTCGAACTTGTATTTTTCTTGATTAACAATAATACCAGATAAATCAAGGTAGTGTTACTTGGAAGTCATGTTCAATGATTATTCTTAACTTTGAAAATAGCAACAAGTCTACTTGTTCATTGTTCAGTGCTAATTAAGCAAATAAATCATTTCTATACAAGTGAATCGCTTTATAGAAATTAATTCATTTCCATAAACAATTCGAACTTTTTCCTTTAAAACTCGAATTCTACTTGACTTCAGATTACAAGTATTATCTTTAAAAACTTTGTTAAAAGAGTTTGCTAATTGTGAAACATCATTATAAAAAGTATTTAACTACTTAAAACATCCTTATTACATTGATTAATTGCCTTTAAAACTTCGTTAACTAAGCCGATTAATTTACTTCCATGATCTGTAAAAAAAACAAATCTCTTTAAAACATCATTAATTCAATTAATTAATAATATTATTAGTTAAATAAATTAAATAAAAATTAAATATCATCATTTAAAAGTGATTAATTAATTTAAACATTATTTAATAAAAGATTTATTTAAGGTTGAACAGATTTATTAACTTTTAAAAATCATTAATTAAAATAGGTTAATTAATTTTAAAAACAACATTAATTAATAAATAAATTAATCTTAATCACCTATTATCAAAATATTAAATAGCATTAAACATCATTACATAAAATGATTAATTAAATTTAAAACCACATTAACTAAGTAATTAGTTAAATTTAAAACACATTATTAATAAGTTAATTAGTTAATTTTAAACCTTATTAATTATATAATTAATTAATTTAACTAAATAATAATTATTAAAATAATTACTTATTTTTAAAAACATCATTCATCAAAAACTTGCTTAACTTGTAAAATAATTTCAAGCATGATAATGAAACCAAACGGTTTCGACAAAATGTGATTTTGCGAAAGTACCGATATATCAACTATCACTATACGGGCAATTCAGAATTCGAGCCTATGACATTTGCAACGCAACCACACATCACATAAAAAATGTTAGCATATATAAATGGTGATTTACAATAATACAGCTTACATCAAGCATTTAATAACAATGGTATTAGTTAACTACTAGATTTTTCATATAACCAAAGCTTCGCTTACTAACTTCCCAAAGCGACTATCTTTCAAGACAACAACTAATCCAACAACCAAACCATTATTGCAATTATACACTGAGCATTCAATAGCTACAAATAGGGTCATGAATATAGTTTAGACTTTATTGTTCAATAGTGGAAGCTTTATGTAATGAACCGTTTTTCCGTACCTTTTGAATCGACAATAAACCACACATGTCTAACTCAAATTACATGAAAGATGGATTAGTAAGAGTAGAAAGAAAAATAGACAGAACAGAATCTCACACGAATGTAATAATATATAATATTGAATAAATATCTATACAGGGGAAAACTTTTAAATACATATATCAGTGTCTAATCTAAATTCAGCTTGGACAATTATAAACATATGTCCTTACAATTGTTGGCAAACATCAAACTAAAACAAACAGACAACAGCGGATAATAGAATACATCCATACGTAGATGAATATCTCCAACTCTCCTCTGGAAACTCCAATCGTCTTCGACTAAACTTGAAACTGCTCGGATCTTACCCGAGTATTGAATATACCCGGATCAGGCTTGATAAACTAGGGTGAGAAAAACAAAATAATAAATGACATTGTCATATATCAGCCTTAAATTAAAATCCTTTAAAATGAAAGAGTATCTCATAAGACCATGCCCACACATAAACACAGACGGGTTTTTACCTTATGATAACTAAAACACTTTTATATCAAAACATTTGATATTATTTTTAACGACATCTCTTTGAAAACAATTGCAAATAAACTTATTAATCTAAGCCAAAATTGTTATCATTAGTAAATTCCGGCATACTAGGTTCTACAAATAAAACCGTAGGTTCTTATTGGAGAATACATTTCCACACAAATGACCAGGTGAAGAGATTACCTTTTGGCGGTACATCTCTAGAGGAATGTATCGAGGACAGTCGTAAAGGATCCTCTACCAACACAAGACCAGCCTACCTCTGTAACTAAGTAGTACCGAATATGTCATCCCTTGTTCGTTACCGACCTTTAAACAGGGTGCCCGAGCATATAAACCATATTAATTTACATCCTGAACATCATAGCGGGAAGAAATATATATAGAAGGGGATGATCATACCCTAATTGGGAATGACCCATTTAGCCTTCCTGCATCTAACCCTGTTTCAGTCATTTCCGATTGATGAGGCTTGAGACAACGATTAACTTTTCACATAACACGTCTTCTTCACTTTGAATGCCACATTACCATTCCACTTTCACACGACTGATTTCTACAAACATATAGCTCCTTGAACTCGTATGTCTTAGGAAAGGATGTTAAGCTAAGAGAAGGTGTCTTCTCCGTTACCGACTGATATACTTTTATAGAGATCACTCATTGTGATTTAGAATGCAAGGTCAGACACTCTCCATACAAGTTCATTCTAGAACTGAACGAAACCGAAGGTACTTTCCTTGGCCATTACTAGGCGAGAAGTCCTTGTGGTTTTGAGGTTTTCATAATAAAGAGACCACTGCTACAATAAGTGAATCAAGGGTTTATCCCAATTAATCAATTAGTAGTCCTTCGTTATTATTCATCTCAATATCTCCGTCTTCAACATCTTCATTTTTCAAACGCGTAAACTGGTTCAAAGTGGTTTTTGGATAGGAATCACCCAAATCTAACAATGGTTCCTTTGAAATCCAATTATCCATAAAAAGTGAATATGGGTATTCAGGATTTATTAAGTCTCTTTTTACTTTAATTCTTCTAGAATGATTTCGAAATCTTTTTCTTTTGTCTTAAAATAATTCTAAGTAATTCATTCCTTTTCTTTGGATAATATTTCAAATTTCCTCACTTAACTCCCGATCCAAATTCCTTAACTTTTGGACGGATCAAAAACAATGTTATTTAAGACAATGTTTGCGGTAAACCCTAAAATCAATCTTGGCAAACATTACTGATTAAATAGGATCATAAAAATCATTCTAATTTTAATCAATATCAGTTTCCGTATTCAACAAGTGCTATGCACGGAATAATGGTGAAACCACCTTTTAAATTCCACGAATAGGACGAGTTCCCTTTTCAGATTTTAACACCAAGTATAAAAAGATTATCTCTATGCAATCCAAGTTAATTTATTCATTTTGGAGATTGCTTAAATTTTGGATAATACAAATCATCTTTCATTTTGGAAAAATTAATATAATCTTTCTAGAGCATCCGGGCTTTCCTTTCGATTTGTTTCACCCCTCGCCTAAGAAAAGAAAACATAGGTCTGGCGAATTCAAGGCACTGGTTGCTCCATCCCTAACCTTAGTAAACACCTTATTTTATCTTCCCAGATCTCAAAAGCGGGACAAATATACTAGTCGTTTTCGCATACTCAATTATCAGCTTTATTTTGAAATTGATTATAAGTATTCCATATTATCTTTCAAACACTTGATTTTCCTTTTAAAGAACATTCACAATAGATTCTAGAAAAATTCGTTAAGTTTAAACCTTCTTTCAAAAAGTCGTAGAAACGGTAGTAGGAATGTGCTGTGGAAAGTGCTTTATAAGCTTATTTGATTTAAACAACTTTTTAATATTTAAAAATTCATATTTTCCTCTTCAAAACTCTTCTGAACTATTTAAATATATTTACTAAATTTATTCAATATTTTTCCATAATTAAAAACGTCCATTTAAATGGATTTTCCGTTATGGTTACTTAACTTCGCGGTTTTTCTGAAAATTAATTTAGACTTAATTCATAATCTACTTATCGAAATTTTAATTTTCTTTCTTCGTTTAGAAGATATGGATATAATAGTCTGGAATTTTTTTATCTCGAAAAATTCCAAGCAATATTCCCCTCTATACACTCGTTTGAACATTTCGGCGCGAAATCGTGAACTACTGTTACGCGACGCGCCTAGTTTTAACTCATTTTTCAACATTTGAAATAATCTATTCAACTTGAATTTTATTACTTATAAAAGCAGTACAAATCATTTCAAATCTATATTTTCACTTTTTAAAGTATTTAAAATGTATTTTCGCTATTTCCATATTATAGTATTATTTTATTCTTATTATTTTAATATTAAATTAAATTCTATTTTCAATTCAATTTTAATTCTAACTTCAAATTAAACTCAACTAAAACTTAGATTTCAAATCTAATTCCAATTCTAAATTAAATTTCAAGCTTAATCTCACTTTCAATTTTCAAAGTCGATTTCAATTTCAATTTAACTACCCTTTTTAAATCCAGTTTTACTTCAAATTCAAAATTCTCTTTTATATAAACTTTAATTTCAATTCCACTTAAAAAGAGACTTATTTTTCCAAAGTATATCATATCACCAAAATTGGGTTTTATTTATCAAAGGAGATACCTAATCAAAATGAGCATAATTGAGTTAACATTTATCACTAACATAATTAGGTCTATACACAACTAATATGATAAATAATCGCAACCATAAACACTTGCAACTATTCAAACATAACAGAAACATATCTAAACATCCATAACAATATTTTAAAGGGGTGTATACTTGCATATGCTATAAGATAATTATTATAGCAAAATCAAAATACGATATTTTAAAAGCGTTGGGAATTTTCTCACCTTTAACCAAAACGTTCAACTTCCTACCAACATTCATTTAATTCAATGCTTCACTAAATAACCACCTAAACACTCTTCCACCTTTTCCAAGTGCTCGGCCACCCCCAACATCCTTTCTTGCTCTTGGCCATAGTCTCCCCCTTCCATATTGCTTACGTCATCGCTCTATCAACTCCCAAACTCACGTCCTAAGGCCATTTTTAAGAAGAGAAGAAGAAGAAGAAGTGAATTAACAAGATGTTAGAGAGTAACAAGTGTGTTAGTGCTTAAGCACTCCACTATTTTTAAACCTCCTACCTCTCTTTAAGAGAGAAGCCATTAAAATAGCTCAAAGAAAGAGGAAGAAGAGAATGATTTGTATGAAAATGGAAGAGGTATGCATGGCCGTTTATTGGAAAAAGTTTGGAATAAAATATTATTATGTAAAATGACCAAAATACCATTTACTTACTTTTTAAGAAATCTTATTTTTTTCAACACTTAACATCACATTTCAAATCATGCTTCATGTCACTTTCACTTAAGGAGTAAGAAAAGTAAAGCAATAATTATGTTTGGTTTGATTTTACATGTTTTGGAATTTTGTGCTTATTTTTTCTTAATGAAATTATAAACTTTTCTAGGTATTTTTAGAAAAAGTAAACTTGACCGGTGAATTAATTAGTACTTATGCTATTTGAATCTATGTTCCTATATAAGAAAATAAAGGTGTGACAACGTTTAATTGACAAAACGTTGATTTTCGATAAAATGTTTTATGGTCACATTTTAACGTTTTAGTTAAAATATTCCTTTATGTAAACCAAATTTAAAATGAACTTTTTTCTTCTTTTAAATAAATTAAAACGTGTCTATTCATATTTCAAAATTATATTTAAATAATGTTAAAATCTTTAATTTTACAATGTATGCGAAACTGACAAAATTTGGTTATTTTTGTAAAATGATTGAAAACACATTTTTAAATCTTTTAATATACTTCTACTATCTTTATTAGGTGTTTTTAATAAGATTTATCTTTTCAAATAAATATTTAAACCTATTTATTTAAGCATCTATTTATTTTTAATAAAACTTAACTTTTACTGATTTGTTCTAAAATTCAAATTTATACTTTTTGATTATTAACTATAAGAATAAATAATTTCTCTATTATTATTTAGTATATATAACTTATTTATTTAAGTTTTAAAACTTTTTAAATTTAAAATTAATAAAATACCTCATTTTCGATGTAGCGAAATTACGGACGTTACATTCTCCCCTATTTAAAAGCATTTCTCCTCAAAATGAAAGTTTAATAAAAGAATCTATGCCATACTCGTATCCTTAAACATTTTGACCGATTTATAATGATGATAGAAAAATGCATATATAAAAAGAAGGTTGATACCATAACAATACTAAAACAAATGATACTAATCATACATACAGAGATTCTTTACACTAACTTGAGTACTTATCATGCACATAAGGTTATATGCACATATATTAGGTCAGACTTCTATCCTACCCATCCTAGTGCGTACTACACACTTAAGATAATATATACAACAGCCAAACAAGACTATACATTCCAAAAATAACCAAACAGATACTATAAAAATACATCCACATAACTCATCCCCTGACCTGAGCATGTACTATACCTAAGGTTTATATATACATACACCAATCAGTTCAACTCTTATATCTTAGAGTCCACTATTTAAGATAACTATCCAACCATTATGTATATAGACCCGAAACATCATACTATATGTGATATTTGATTCGATCTATTATTCGAATCCACTACTTTACTTTCGAACTAGTATCGATCCCTCGATTTTCTAGTGAGGACTTTTATTAGACTTCTTGATCAAAAACCCTTGCTTTCCTTGCATAGCTCTCAACTATGATAGAAAACTTGAGTACGTAATCATAAACCCTCATCAATGTTCGTCGTCGAGAATCGAGTGATAAATCCTTTTTCGAGCTGGTGTAAACACCTCAAAGTTTGTACTCAAATCTTAGATCAGAATTTTGTATGTCGAAATGATCTACATATATCTTATGTATTTATTCACATTCATTTTTAACTAATATTTTTTTTAAATTACTGTAATCCAAGTTTATTTTACAACTGTTTACTTTCTACTAAATCCATTATTACTTGAGCATAAAAATATGACTTAAACTTGTATAATATACCTTTACTTTCTACGAGTATATATACATATCCCTAAATTTTAAACCGTTATTACTTCAATTAGAGTGTTTAACAAATGTGGAACTTTGTTATTATATCAAATTAATAAGTTATAAAATTTAATCCTTAGTTTTATTTCTCTAAGGTCTTAATTTAGCTAATATTACTTATCTTATCCATTTATTACTAAGATAACTTTACTAAGTGTACATCTTTTTCTTACTAATTCTATGATTATCTTCTTAACTTATTTGCCTATCCATTTTTAAATCAAATTTCTTAACCATAAACCCATTAAATACCTTATAGTCAAATTGTGAAAATTAATTCACACGATATTTGTTATTTAAACATTTTCATCCAACAATCAACCTGCTAACCATATTTTACAAATCTTCCCCATTTTCTAACCCATCCACTTCCAATCTTACTTTATTTGGAATTACAAATGTTTCCCTATATGTATCACTAATTCAAAATTTTATATTAGGATGATATTTCTTATATCTCTTTTTCCTAAATTTCACTTTGATTTTAACCTAATCAAAGTGTCTAAATTTCAAATTATCTGATCTCCTTTATAATTTATCAAACTTGCCGTTTTATATTATATTTACCCAAAGTCTCATTTTAGGCTTATCTTTTTGTATCTTATTGATAAGAATTTTTCTAGGCGTGCATTTTCTTTTTACTTTCTCTAATTACATCTTCTAGCTTCAATATTATCATCAAATATCTTATAGTCAAATCGTGAATTATACTTCACAAGATATTTGTACTTTGCTTTTAAATCCATCAATTTTGATGACCATTAAATCATTATTTCTTAATAACCAAATTTCTAAGAGTATATGATTAAAGTTCTAAATTCTAGCTTTCAAATAATTGATTCTTATCTTATAGTTAAATCGTGCAATTCTAGTCACAAAATATTTTAGTTTTACTATGCCAAATTACAAACAATCCTTAATTTCTAACCGTAAATTATAATATCCATTTTAATATTTAAAATATAAACCCAAGCTAAAATTATTTCATTTACCACCTTCTTTAAAACGAGAACCATTTTTATAAAATTAACAAATATGCACTCGTGTGTGTGTGTGTGTGTGTGTGTGTATACAATACTCTCATAACTCATTCTAGGATGTTACTAACCCTATCTCTAATGAGTTACTCATCCTAGGAATTGCTAATCCTATCTCTAATGAGACTTACTCCCCTAACAGGCTTTAGTGTTCGCTCAACCAAAAGCCCTGATGCCAAATGTAATAATCGTGTTTCCATACCTTTTGAATCGATAATAAACCACATACGTCTAACTCAAATTTGCATGAAAAGACGGATCATTAAGATTACAAAGAAAAATATACATAACAGAATCTCACACGAATGGAATAATATATAATATTGAACAAATATCTTTACAGCGAAAAATTTTAAGTACACATATCAGAGTCTAACCTAAATTCTGCTTGGACAGTTGTAAATATATGTCCTTACAATTGCTGACAAACATCAAACCAAAACAAACAGATAATAGTGGATAATAGAATACGTCCATACACAGATGAATATCTCCAGCTCTCCTCTGGAACCTCCAACCGTCTTTGACTAAACTTGAAACTACTCGAATCTGACCCGAGTGTTGAAAAAACCTGGATCAGGCTTGAAAAACCAGCGGGAGAAAAACTCAATGATAAATGATAGTGTCATACATCAGCCTTTAAATAACATCCTTTGAAAAGAAAGAGTATCTCATAAGTCCACGCCCACACATAAACATGGACGGGTTTTGTGACGACCCGGAAATTTTAATGATTTAAAATGGAATAATAAATTGATCTTTAACATTTGAAAGGTTAATTTTAGCTTGAATTCCAAATATTAATATTTATTAGATAATTAAAGTATTGAATTATATAATTGAAATTGGGTAAATTGTTGAATTTGAGATTCTAAGCCTGTTTAAAATAATTTGAAGGCTTATAAAATCTATAATGAGGATACTGAAGATAATAGAATAGTTGAAATTTAATTTAAAGGTAATTTGTTCAATTTTTATAATATATCGTTTAAATTGAATTTAAAAATAGCCTTCCGAGGCACAGTCGGAATCCAACGAAACTAGTTCCATTGGATCTGTAATAATCGGTTATTATCGGATTTCAAGTTCGTAGCAATCGGAGTTGTCGATTGACCCTGGCAGCTCAAAACGTTTATAACTATTTTAATCAATTTAATTTAAATTTAATCGTTTTCTTCTGTAACTCGCACATCCGATCGAATTAGCTTGCGAAATCTGTTCCATTGTGTTCGGGACATAGGTAAAACCTTATAAATGACTGTCGGCATGTCTGATTCGGAGTCCGGGTTTTGCGTTATACAACGCGAGATATTTTCAATATTAAATTATATAATATAATAATAGTCAAAGATATTTTTACTCACAATCTTTCTCAAGAAGCTTCTCCACCCTTTTATATTATCCCCGATCTCTCTCTCTCTAACGTTGAACAGAATGGAGCGGAAAAAAAAAGAGTCGCCGTTGTTTTTACAAAAAAAAAACCCATTCTATTTCCCCTCAAATTAATCGAAGCCGAGCCATTGTTTTCTTCTTCCCTCTTTCAAAAATTTAATTCGATTTGAAAAAAAAAATGATATTAATGGCCGTAGCCTTCGGATCCAAGTCGCGTACAAATTGAAGGAAAAAAAAAAGGAAATTATGAAGTCATGGCCGAAGCCGGCTCTGCCAAAGTCCCATTCATCTTCGTCTCTAGCTCGAGATAATCGGCGACGCAAGGATTGAATCGAGCTCGTGTAACTCAAGCTCGTGCTCGAGTGGTCTCGCCGAAGTCGCGATTGAATCGTGTTCGTGTGGGCTAGGGTTTCGGCGAGTGGCACGCGAAGCTCAGTAGTGTATGGAGGCGCGTGCGCGTGCGAGGAAGGGCCGCTCGATCGAGTCATGAGCTGGAGAGGGGTGGCGGCTTCAAATTTTTCTCGATGTGGTCGCGTTGTTCTTGCGACTTCGAGGTGGCATTTGCAATTTTCAGTTAAGGGCTTTTTACTTCGTTACAGGTGAGTAATCTTCACTGATTTGCCGTTTGAAATTTGGAAGAAACATTTTTGAATATGTGGGAACGATCAGTAAATTAGTTACCACTATGAGTTGTTAATTAAATAACTTTGGATTGTTAATCGATGATTAAGTATTAGCTATTCGAGTAATTAAAGATGAATTTAGTTAAAGTCTAGCAATTGATGATGTAATAAGGAAATTAAATAGTTTGTAATTAAGAAATAATTTTACGAATAAATTTGTAATCAAACGATTGACTTAAGTATTTAGAGAAGTAATTTATTGATGTAATTAATTTAAGGTAATTAATTTTATTAATTAATTAAGGATAATCAATCGTGAAAGGTATAATTACTTAATGTAATTTATAAAGTAAATAAATGGATGGTTAATAAATGGAAGTAAGTAATTTAGATTTAAATTACTTGGTGGGATTTATCAGAAGGATAATTTCTTAGTAGAAGTAATTGAAGGTAAATTAGCAAAAGATTAATTAGATAAAATTAACTATCCCTTAAAACAATTACACTAAGTCATAAATTTGAGATGGATATTTAGGAAATGATAAGCAAATGGATAGTAACTAATTATTAAGGAAGATTAAAATGATTAATATTGCGGGTTTAATTAATACTAAGATAAATTGAAATATTAATGGGAAGTCATTAATTTATATACATAATTGATGGGGGAAAAATATATATATATAATTGATTGACTAAAAATAATTAATCAGTACTAAGTACTTTATAAGAAATCAATTATACAGGGAATTGTAGATTAATATAATTACTATAGTAAATTAATCTGTGAAGCATGTAAAGATCGATTACTGTTTTGGGTTGAGAATAATTATTGTGCAACAAATTAAATATTATTACTTAAATGAAATTAAAAGACAATTAATCCTGGGTAATTAATTAAGAAGAATTATGAAGGGATGATTGATTAATTGATGTGAAATTAATTAATGTTAAATGAAGAAATTTAAGTCGTTGAGGTTTAGTAATTCAATCAGGATTAATTAAATTAAATTTGGATGTGATTAAGTTTTGCTTGTGGATGATTAAATGGCATTGGATGTTTTGAATGAGTTGATATCTATGATGTGAAATGTTGTATATTTTATCCGAATAACTGGGGTTAGATGAGTTTTCGAAGAGGCTGAAATCGGGTATTAGGAGATTCCCGGAACCACTTCGAATTTTTATAAATCGATTTGAGAAATTAATAGGTTGTAATGAAATGATTTAAGTAAATTGGATGGTTGTATCTAAGTTTGGTACTTGGAAAATTATATGTGAAGTAAGCATTGCCTATAGCAAATTGTGAATTGGATAAATTGATATATGTTACCCCGGGTTTATATGAGTTGTTTGTTCTGGTATTCCATGTTAGTTGGGTTTACTCACGCTGGTTTCCAGCCTGACCCGGGTGTTACTTTGGTGTAATGCTCGGGTCAGACCGAGTATTACAAATTTTTAGGTAGGTACGTTCTGGAGCTCAGGAGGCGAGCAGGATGGCAATATCGCTTAGAATATTTCCGCTGTAATTATATTATTGTAATTCTATGATAAATTGATTGTATGTGACCGGCATTTGAATATATGTGAAACTCTGATGTATTGAAATGTAATAAACAGATATAGTAAGCTATTATTATTATTTATTATTATATTTTATCCGCTGCGATTGTGATATGTTTGGTGTTTCTATTCTTCTTCTTCTATCTCTTTCTTCTTTTTCATAACTATCTGAAATTTTCGGGTTAGAAAATTCTGGGTTGTTACATTTGGTATCAGAGCGAGGTTAAGCGAGAACCTTAGCTCTGGTGGGGGATTACTCATTAAATAGAGTCCATAGAACTCTAGAATGAGTTGAGTATGTATATATATATATATGAGAGCGTACTTGTTATTTTCATATCTAAAAGGGTTTTAAATAATTATATATAAAAGTATATTTTGATATATAAATCAATATGTTCCTCTAATAAATATTAAGGAGATTGGTTGTTAAATTATTGGAATTAAGATAAGAAGTAATATAAAATACGACTAAATTGAAAACTTATAACCAAAGTTGAAGAATAAATTTATATAACAAAATGGAATTTGAAATATAGGTTGTAAATGTAATTTATAAATTGAAATAAACTTCATAAATAAATGAGATTATAATTTGAAATAGAATTCCAGAGAATATTTGAAAATAAAGTAAGATGAAAATTCCAGAGTAATGTTTAAATATGAATTGGACGGATTGGGAATTTGGAAATTTTTGGGAAAATGTAAAATTCCTTTGGATTTGGAAGTGTTTCCAAAGGTTTTGGAAAAATAATAGTATTATTTCAAAAATATTTTTTTGTTGAATTTGAAATCTGGGAGATTTGAAATAAAAAAAAATTAGAAATGTTTTTAAAGAGATAAAAGCATTGAACTCTTTTGGTCACTGGAAAATAACGTCGGTGATGACTGCAGCATTATCGATGATTATTTTCGAGTTTCTAGAAGAGAATTGCTACCGAATTGTTTTAAATTGGAATTGTTTGTGAACTAGGTTTGGTTTTGAAATTTAAAGGGGTAAGAGAATTTGCTAAAGAATTTTGGATATTGTTGAAGTCTAAGTGATATTGAAATTTTGGAAATTTGATTAAACTCTGGAATCTTGATCAAAATGTTTATGGAATAATAAGAATATATTGGCTAAACAAAACCCGGGTAAGTAGAAATAAATTGAGAATAGTATTGTATAAATAAAATAAATTGGAACAATTGAATTGTAAAATAAACTTGTTTAAGAACTGGCTTCAAACGGGGAGATAAAATTTAATAATAAATTAAAATTTTAAAACAAAATTGTATTGAACTCTTATTTGCACCTTGAAATACATGAGTAAAGATAATTTACAATGATATTTTGAGAATTGGACTCAGAAATAAAATTGTTTCAAACTTTAAATAAAAGTTAATTTGGTTTAAAGAGTTAAACCAACCTTTGTGAATTTAACTCGAATTTATATAATTCGAGATGGTTTAAACCTGGGATTGGAATTGAATTAGTTCAAATTGAATCTGATTCAATTTAATTGGATTTGTGATTGAAGATGGATAAGTTTAAAAATTTAATGGAAAATTTGAAGTGGATTCTAAAATTAAATTGATGATCATTCAAATTGATTGGAATAATATGAAATTATAATTAAAATTGAACAGGGTTAAAATCAATTAGAATTGATTTAAATTTGGAAAGGAATCAGGATTGATTCAACTTGAATTGGGAATTAATCAAGTCCAATGGAATTTAGAGTTATTTGAATTGGAATTGGGTCAATTTAAATAGAGCTTTAAATTGAATTGTTGAGGAAGTGAACAGTTGGCTCTTGACTATTTTCAATATAAATTGTTTTGGTATAAACTTATTTTTCTAAGCTATTAATATATACGACCTTTCTTTCTTAAAGCCAAATTATTTTATACTTGTTTGACAATCATTTTTGGATCTATTTAACCATTTTTCAGCTGTTTTCTAAACTCATTACTATATTTAATTATGTTACAAATTTATTACTATTTTTTTCTATTTTGCTATTATCTAAAAATTTTGTAACTATTTAACTATATTCCAACTCTTTTACAATTAGTTAACCATTTCATAGCTATTATGTATACTAACAATTATTTTTTTCAACTATTTATCTATTTTAGAATTTTCAAGCTATTATCTAAACTGGTCGGAGCTCAAACTGTTATTGATTTAAATACCCAATTGAGATAAGAATTGGAATGATAATCCAAATCTTATCTAGGCAATTATAAATAAGTAAAGGGGAATTTAAGGAATGTGAATAGAAAGGAAATTGATATTGGAAAGGGTAATCAAATTTGAACATTTGATTTTGGGTAAACAAAGTTATATATCTTTGTTAAATATAAGATAAATCTCCCCTTGTTGAATTTTATTTTGGAGAAAAAGGGATTTTTGGAAGTGTTTGAAGTATAAAAGGAGTTTATACAAGATTGAAAAGATCCAAAGTTTTTAAAATTTTATATATCTGAATATATATATATATATAAAAAGGATCTTATGAGGAATTTGGAAAAAGGGTTTTGAGAACCTTTGATTTTGGAAAAGCTTTCGATTTTTGGGTAAAATCAATATTGGAATTTGGAAAGCCTAGTTTGAGAATTATCGATTTTGGGATAATCGATTTTGTGTAAAGGAGCTTTGATGAAATTCATACTAGGTGTATGATTTGAAAGATACTATATGTATAGTATAAAGTGTTTTGATGATGGCTCTGGGAAAAAAGGCGCTCCCTTGGAATGAACTTCTCAGGAGTGCCACTGGGTGGTGCTGCCTTGAGCCCCAAGGGGAGGTTCTAAAGTTGATCCTGTGAGGAGTCCGAACAAACTAGTCCCTGAGGATTATTGGGTAGCGAAAGTCGATGGCGTTGATGCCTACAAGGGCATTTGGGTTATGCTGTGACGACAATGTAACTTGATGTCGCTGCGATCTACTGTGGGGACCATAGCGAAAATCGTGTGGAGGATGAGTGCCAACGGTCTACACTTGATTTTGTCGGGAAGGCAACGCAACATCGGTAGACTGCGATCTATGGTCAAGTGGAGTGGAGAAGTTTCATTCTTTTGGCAGCGAAATTCGATGGCGCTGATGCCTACAGTTATATGGGTTTTTACTGTGATAGCCACGTAACCCCAGTTGTAGCTGCGATCTGTAGCGGGTTTCCATGGTGTAATCGAGGGGCGCAGAGGCCTACAGTTAATCTATGGATTTTGTCGGGACGACAACGTAACCATCGGGTTAACTGCGACCATGGATGGGGGTGATGATTTCCAGAGCATCCTCACTAAAAAAATATTTCCTCTATTTTCAAAACTGTTTTCGATATTTTCAATAAAATTACATTCCTAAGTATTTTCGCTGGATGTTGAAAATGGGTCTGCTAAGTACTTATAGATTTTCAGTCCTACGCCTGATCAACGTATGACTGAATTTCTGTGAGAACAAGGATGGACTGGTTGAGACATCGAGTTATAAGATATATTTTTTTATAAAAAGCTATCTTAATAGTATTATGTGGATTTAAAAGCATTTCTAAATTTTTAAAATAAAAGTGTTAGAATTTTGGAAAAAAAATCAGGGGAGATCCAAACTGGAATTATAAAATTAAATTGAACTCAGGAAAATTTAATGAAGTGATTTTTGTAATAAAATCGAATATTGAAAGAAAAAAAAATTGGAAGTAAGCTAATTGGCTAAATAATTGTTTGATTGAGTATGTTAATAAAATTTAACTTGGATAAATAAATGGATTGTAAGTTAATAATGGAATTTGGAAATGAATTCGAATTGTTAATAGAATTCGACTTGGATTTGATAATGAATTAAATAAGGAGAGATGTCGTAAAAATAAAAATAAAATAGAATGGGATCGAAGTAGTGATGGGATGAATTGCAAATAAAATTCAAGTGTGATTTGAATAATATTTAATGAAATTTGCAAGTAAATTTGATATGATGGAAATGTTGTCGAACGAAATGAAGTGAATTATAATAGAAATGGTTAGAGATGCAAACAAAACCCAAGTGAATAGAAATAAATTGAGAATGGCTTTGTATTAATAAAATAAATTCGAAAATTAATTAAGTGGGTAAATTAAAAAATTAAAATGGATTAATTGAGTTAGATAATAAATGGATGAAGTCTGATTTAATAAGAACTAAATCAAAGATGTGATTGGAATTGGATTATTAGACTGGACTTAAGTTCGGTGGCATATTAATTTGAAATGTAAATGAGTAAAATATGAATTGGATATTATTTTGATAAATTGAGAAGGTGAATTAAAATTAAAGTGGATGGGCTAACTGAATTAAATAAAATTAGATTTGATGGGAATCAAATTGAATGGAAGTGAACTTAAGTTGATGTTGGAATAAATTAAGGTAATTAACTTAAGTTTAAAATTTATGGACGCTTGGCTTCGAATAAGGATAAAAGGCCCATAAAAGTATTGAATGTGCCAAGCTTAATAAATAGTTTGAATGAAGTCAATGAGGAGATGAAATGAAATGCGTATGTATGGTTGGTGAATAAATTAAAAATGAGTGGAATTAAATACAGGATGAGTTAAAATTAATTTAAAAGTAGTTATAAACTCAAATTAAATACTCTATCAAGCAAATATCGTCAAAATTTCATAAAATAATTGGCGTTTGGCATGTTCAAAAATAATTAAATTCCTATGAGTTGATAGAGATTAAATAAATTGGTTTTAGAATTAATTGAATTGAATATGAACTTGTTTGGATTAAAAAAAATCAATGGTATATAAGAAATTGAGTTGCAAACCATTGTAATTGAATGAAATGGTATATAAATTGGTTGAAAGCAATTGAATTAGCTTTGAAAATATATAAATTGCTCATAGAAGTTATTTTGGATGCATTTCCTTTAGAATTGAAGTGTTATAGTTGTTTGAGTAAGAGAAATGTTATAAACTTCATATCTATAGTACTTATATGTTTAAGTTGAGTAAGTACAGGTACCTGAAGGCCATTTGGCTGGATTTGGATTGCACTAATTACTAGAATAAATAAGCTGCTTGCTTAAAATGCTAAATAAGGTACGCCTACGCAATAAAAATAGGAAATATGAACTGTTTTTGCTTTTTCCGACCGTGTGGGTCGATGTATACATATTCATATCTTTTGTCAAATTGCAAAAGCTCCTCCGTACAAAGGAGACTCTGTCAAAATTTTCTGAAAATTTTGGGAGTTAGAAAATTTATGAAAAATTTTGGTTAACGACAAAACAATTTCAAATTGGAAATTAAAGTAAACTAGTAAATGAAACTAACATGAATCAGTTTTAATGAAAGATAAAATTCAATATTAGAAATCGAAATAAAATTGAATTCATATGAAAACGGGAACAACAAAATTGAATAGCAGTATATGTGAAAACCTATATATGAGAATGTATAAAATGATTTGTAAGGTTGCGATTGGATATTGTTGCTAAGTGAGATATGCAGGTATTAAAGAGAAAAGAAATTGGATTTGGTTCCAAAAGGTAAATTTGAATTGCCCGACAAAAAGGTATGTATTTAAATTTCTGTATGAAATTGGATTGGGTTTTTGATGTGGCCACTTGGCTTTTGTTTTCTTTTTGGAATTTAGGAGCCCGTAGAGGCCTTTTGTAGTTGTACCGAGCTAGCCGCGCAAAGGAGACGCTGACAAAAGTTTTCGGGAATTTAGAGAGTTAGAAAAATTTTGAGAAAATTTTGATAATTCAAAATTTGGTTTTAAATCAAAATTTAGACAATTGAGTGAGGGGTGTTGTTTGAAACTATAGAAGGTTTAGGAAGTTGGTTAAGGTGATAGTGGGTCTTTAATAAAGGATAGTTAGTAAGACTGTTGGAGTGTGGGTTTTAGGAAAAAGTAAACGGGTATTGGTCCATTCTTCCTAACTAGCAATTTCGGAGACGAAATTCTTTTAAGGGGGAGGAATGTGACGACCCGGAAATTTCAATGATTTAAAATGGAATAATAAATTGATCTTTAACATTTGAAAGGTTAATTTTAGCTTGAATTCCAAATATTAATAATTATTAGATAATTAAAGTATTGAATTATATAATTGAAATTGGGTAAATTGTTGAATTTGAGATTCTAAGCCTGTTTAAAATAATTTGAAGGCTTATAAAATCTATAATGAGGATACTGAAGATAATAGAATAGTTGAAATTTAATTTAAAGGTAATTTGTTCAATTTTTATAATATATCGTTTAAATTGAATTTAAAAATAGCCTTCCGAGGCACAGTTTCGGAATCCAACGAAACTAGTTCCATTGGATCTGTAATAGTCGGTTATTATCGGATTTCAAGTTCGTAGCAATCAGAGTTGTCGATTGACCCTGGAAGCTCAAAACGTTTATAACTATTTTAATCAATTTAATTTAAATCTGATCGTTTTCTTCTGTAACTCGCACATACGATCGAATTAGCTTGCGAAATCTGTTCCATTGTGTTCGGGACATAGGTAAAACCTTATAAATGACTGTCGGCATGTCTGATTCGGAGTCTGTGTTTTGCGTTATACAACGCGAGATATTTTCAATATTAAATTATATAATATAATAATAGTCAAAGATATTTTTACTCACAATCTTTCTCAAGAAGCTTCTCCACCCTTTTATATTATCCCCGATCTCTCTCTCTAACGTTGAACAGAATGGAGCGAGAGAAAAAAAGAGTCGCCGTTGTTTTTACAAAAAAAACCCCATTCTATTTCCCCTCAAATTAATCGAAGCCGAGCCATTGTTTTCTTCTTCCCTCTTTCAAAAATTGAATTCGATTCGAAAAAAAAAATTGATATTAATGGCCGTAGCCTTCGGATCCAAGTCGCGTACAAATCGAAGGAAAAAAAAAGGAAATTATTAAGTCATGGCCGAAGCCGGCTCTGCCAAAGTCCCATTCATCTTCATCTCTAGCTCGAGATAATCGGTGACGTAAGGATTGAATCGAGCTCATGTAACTCGAGCTCGTGCTCGAGTGGTCTTGCCGAAGTCGCGATTGAATCGTGTTCGTGTGGGCTAGGGTTTCGGCGAGTGGCGCGCGAAGCTCAGTAGTGTACGGAGGCGCGTGCGCGCGCGAGGAACGGCCGCTCGATCGAGTCATGAGCTGGAGAGGGGTGGCGGCTTCAAACTTTTCTCGATGTGGTCGCGTTGTTCTTGCGACTTCAAGGTGGCATTTGCAATTTTCAGTTAAGGGCTTTTTACTTCGTTACAGGTGAGTAATCTTCACTGATTTGCCGTTTGAAATTTGGAAGAAACATTTTTGAATATGTGGGAACGATCGGTAAATTAGTTACCACTATGAGTTGTTGGTTAAATAACTTTGGATTGTTAATCGTGATTAAGTATTAGCTATTCGAGTAATTAAAGATGAATTTAGTTAAAGTCTAGCAATTGATGATGTAATAAGGAAATTAAATAGTTTGTAATTAAGAAATAATTTTACGAATAAATTTGTAATCAAACAATTGACTTAAGTATTTAGAGAAGTAATTTATTGATGTAATTAATTTAAGGTAATTAATTTTATTAATTAATTAAGGATAATCAATCGTGAAAGGTATAATTACTTAATGTAATTTATAAAGTAAATAAATGGATGGTTAATAAATGGAAGTAAGTAATTTAGACTTAAATTACTTGGTGGGATTTATCAGAAGGATAATTTCTTAGTAGAAGTAATTGAAGGTAAATTAGCAGGAGATTAATTAGATAAAATTAACTATCCCTTAAAACAATTACACTAAGTCATAAATTTGAGATGGATATTTAGGAAATGATAAGCAAATGGATCGTAACTAATTATTAAGGAAGATTAAAATGATTAATATTGCGGGTTTAATTAATACTAAGATAAATTGAAATATTAATGGGAAGTCATTAATTTATATACATAATTGATGGGAGAAAAGTAAAAAAAAATTGATTGACTAAAAATAATTAATCAGTACTAAGTACTTTATAAGAAATCAATTATACAGGGAATTGAAGATTAATATAATTACTATAGTAAATTAATCTGTGAAGCATGTAAAGATCGATTACTGTTTTGGGTTGAGAATAATTATTGTGCAACAAATTAAATATTATTACTTAAATGAAATTGAAAGACAATTAATCATAGGTAATTAATTAAGAAGAATTATGAAGGGATGATTGATTAATTGATGTGAAATTAATTAATGTTAAATGAAGAAATTTGAGTCGTTGAGGTTTAGTAATTCAATCAGGATTAATTAAATTAAATTTGGATGTGAATAAGTTTTGCTTATGGATGATTAAATGGCATTGGATGTTTTGAATGAGTTGATATCTATGATGTGAAATGTTGTATATTTTATCCGAATAACTGGGGTTAGATGAGTTTTCGAAAAGGCCGAAATCGGGTATTGGGAGATACCCGGAACCACTTCGAATTTTTATAAATCGATTTGAGAAATCAATAGGCTGTAATGAAATGATTTAAGTAAATTGGATGGTTGTATCTAAGTTTGGTACTTGGAAAATTATATGTGAAGTAAGCATTGCCTATAGCAAATTGTGAATTGGATAAATAGATATATGTTACCCCGGGTTTATATGAGTTGTTTGTTCTGGTATTCCATGTTAGTTGGGTTTACTCACGCTGGTTTCCAGCCTGACCCGGGTGTTACTTTGGTGTAATGGTCGGGTCAGACCGAGTATTACAGATTTTCAGGTAGGTACGTTCTGGAGCTCAGGAGGCGAGCAGGATGGCAATATCGCTTAGAATATTTCCGCTGTAATTATATTATTGTAATTCTATGATAAATTGATTGTATATGACCGGAATTTGAATATATGTGAAACTCTGATGTATTGAAATGTAATAATCAGATATAGTAAGCTATTCTTATTTATTATTATATTTCATCCGCTGCGATTGTGAGATGTTTGGTGTTTCAATTCTTCTTCTTCTATCTCTTTCTTCTTTTTCATAACTATCTGAAATTTTCGGGTTAGAAAATTCTGGGTTGTTACAGGTTTTTACCTTATGATAACTAAAATACTTTTATATCAAAACATTTGATATTATTTTTAATGACATCTCTTTGAAAACATTTGCAAATAAACTTATTAATCTTAGCCGAAATTGTTACCATTATCAAATTCCAGCATACTAGGTTCTACAAACAAAACCGTAGGTTCTTATTGGAGAATGGATTTACATACAAATGACTAGGCAAAAGGGAGTACCTTCCGGCAGTACATAAATAGAGGAATGTACCAAGGACCATCCCAAACGATCCTCTACTAACACAAGACTTGTCTATCTTTGTAACTAGGTAGTACCGAATATGTCAACCCTCGGTCGTTGCCGACCTTCAAAACGGGCGCCCGAACATACAAACCACATCAATTTGAATCCCGAATGTCATAGAAGGAAGAAATAAATCTAGAAGGGGATGATCATAACCTAATTGGGAATGACCCACTTAGCCTTGCCACATCTAGCCCCGTTTCGGTCATTTTCGGTTGATGAGGCTCAAGGCAACGGTTACCTTTTCACATAGCACATCTTCTTCACTTTGAATGCCACATTGTCATTTCACATTCACGCGACTAATTTCTACAAATGTATAACTTCCTGAGCTCGTATTTCTTAGGAAAGGGTGTTAAGCTAAGAGAATGTGTCTTCTCCGCCACCGACTGATATACTTTTATAGAGATCGCTCATTGTGATTTAGTATGCAAGATCAGACACTCGTCCATACAAGTTCATTCTAGGACTGAACGAAACCGAAGGTTCGTTCCTCGGCCATTACTAGGTGAGAAGTCCTTATGGTTTTGAGGTTTTTCATAACAAAGAGACCACTGCTACAATAAGTGAATCAGGGGTTTATTCCCAATTAATCAACAAGTAATCCTTCGCTATTATTCGTCCTAATATCTTCGTCTTCAACATCTTCATTTTTCGAACATGTAAATTGGTTCGAGGTGATTTTCGAAAAGGAATCTTCCAAATCCGACTCTAGTTCCTTTGAAATTCAATTATCATAAAACATGAATATGAGTATATAGGATTTATTAAGTCTCTTTTCACTTAAATTCGTCTCGGATGATTTCGAACTCTTTTTTTTTTGTCTTAGAGTAATTCTAAGTAATTCATTCCTTTTCTTTGGATAATATTTCAAATTTCCTCACTTAACTCTCGATCCAAATTCCTTAACTTTTAGACAGGTCAAAAACAATGTTATTTAAGACATCGTTTACGGTAAACCCTAAAATCAATCTTAGCAAACATTATTGAGTAAATAGGATATAGAATCATTGTAATTTTAATCAATATCAATTTCCATATTCAGCAAGTGCTATAGGCAGAACAGTGGTGAGATCACCTTTTAAATTCCACGAATAGGACGAGTTCCCTCTTCGGATTTTAACACCAAGTACAAGAAGATTATCTCTATGCAATACAAGTTAATTTATTCGTTTTGGAGATTGCTTAAATTTTGGGTAATAGTAATCTTCTTTTATTTTAGAAAAATTAATATAACCTTTCTAGAGCATCCAGGTTTTCCTTTCGCTCTGTTCCATCCCTCTCCTAAGAAAAGAAAACATAGGCCAAGTAAGTTCAGGGCACTAGTTGCTACATCCCTAGCCTTAGTTAAACACCTTATTTTATCTTCCCAGATATCACTGGCGTGACAAATGTACTAGTCGTTTCCGCATACTCAGTTATCAACTTTATTTTGGAATTGATATAAAGCTTCCAAATTATCTTTCAAACACCTGATTTTCCTTTTAATAAACATTCATAATAGATTCTAGGATAAATTTTTAAGTTTAAACCTTCTTTTAAAAAGTCGTAGGAATGGTAGTAGAAATGTGCCGTGAAAAGTGCTTTATAAGCTTGTTTGATTTAAACAACTTTTTAATATTTAAAAATTCGTATTTTCCACTTCAAATCTCTTCTAAACTATTTAAATAGGTTTATCAAATTTATTTCATATTTTTCCATAATTAAAAACTTTCATTTAAACGGATTTTCCGTTATGGTCATTTAACTTCGCTAACGCGATTTTTTTAGAAAATTGATTTGGACTTAATTCAAAATCCACTTATCGAAATTTTGACGTTATTTCTTTGTTTAGAAGATGTGGATATAATAGTCTGTAATTTTCTTATCTTGAAGAATTTCGAGCAATATTCCACTCTATATACAAGTTCAAATTAGGCCTGTCAATGGATATCTGAAAAATCCGAAATCCGTCCGAGTCCGTATCCGAAAATACGGATATTATCCGATATCCGAAAAGCATATGCGGATATCCGATATTCGAAAGAGATTTCGGATGCGGATACGGATATGAGCATATCCGTATCCGAAAGACATCCGTCCGATCCGAATTAATTATAATAAAAATTGTTATTAATATTGATTTATTATTTAAAGGTACCCTATGTTTAAGATTTATTTGAAAATTAAAGGCAACGGCCCAAGTCCACCAAACTAAATTAAAGGCAAAGGCAACGGTGTGGTAACTCGTATTCACTTCAAAGTTCAAACGGCAATTACTATTTACTAATTTACTCAATTCAATTCTTACAGTTACAGCTGCCGTTGATAAAAGAAATCTCAAAACCCTAAATCGCAGTAACCCTAAATCGAAACAACCCATCACTCTGAAGTCGCTCTGCCGCAGTCGCAGCTTCGGCTCCGGCCTTTGTTTGAAACCTCGCGGCTCACCTGAGTCACCTCGCAGCTCCGCCTCACAGTCGCAACTTCGGCTCCGGCCTTTGTCATGTTATTTACGCCTATTTAGTTCATCAAATCAAGTTTCATCTTCCTAGCAGTAAATTTTTCATTAATTTTTCTTTTTTAGATTTGTGATGTTAAAATTTACAACAATTTCATCCAACAAATGGGTTGAAATAATCAAACCGCAAGGCCTTTGAATTAGTACATGAAAATCAGATCAATCTAAGATATTCGATATTCTATTTAAGTGTACATTCACATGGTGTTGTTGTATTAATTAATTTATATGTACACACATCATTTGGAAATATGAGTAAATGGTAAGGAACGCTGAAAGAAATAATCACGTAAGTATCACATAGGGGATATTTAATACTTTAGCCTAAATTATTTCAAAATAAGCATTGTTTATGTAAGTTCTTGTTTATTTGATTATTTTTATTCAGACCTTGTGTTTATCAAGCACAGGTATTTCATGCGTATTTCTTCTCATTTGGGCATATTACTATTTTAATCGTTTATAGTTATTTTATCTACTTTATTGTTCGAATGAAAGGAAAATTCCCATTTAATTTTCTAAAAATAAAAGCAGCAATTACTGCACTATTTTTGTATTCGTTTTGGGAACTCCGACTAAAGGATGTTTCAGATGATGGTGTCATTATCTGCAACAGAAAGAAATGCATTATTTAGAAGTGAATTTACAACAGAAAGAAATGCTACAGTGCGTAGTGTGAATTTTGCAGTGGACAATTCACCTGTGATACATATTTCCATGTGTCAAAGCAGAGTTTTATATTTAAAAAACATCCATTTCTTATTTTAAAAATTAATTGAGGAAAACAGTGATATTGTTGAATGTTGATATCCTTTTTCCAGTTTGGCCTAAATTGAAAAGGTAGTTGCCCATTTAAATCATATTTATTGACCTGGAACTTTCCTCATTTGATGATTTACAGATTAATCTATTTAATCTTCCTTACAATTGTTCTATGCATATTTACAGATTTTTAAAAATGGAAAACACCTCGTCAAGTTGTAGCAGTAAATCTGTTGCATGTGCTACATCAAATGCTTGTGTCAAAGATAACATAGCCGTGCTAGAAACTACGGGCTCTAGTGCGCCACCAA
Organism: Allium cepa; assembly: GCA_030765085.1. Taxonomy (NCBI): domain Eukaryota; kingdom Viridiplantae; phylum Streptophyta; class Magnoliopsida; order Asparagales; family Amaryllidaceae; genus Allium; species Allium cepa. The sequence continues at coordinate 820,853,486 of CM060929.1, forward strand.
CTCAAGTTATTCCAGCTAATGAAGAAATATCTGCACCTTTGAATATAAAGCCCTTAAAATCCGAGGTATGGAAAGATTTTGATAGAGAAGTGTTAGAGGGTAGTAATTGTATTAAGGCAACTTGTAAACATTGTTTAAGGATATTCAATGGAACCACTTCATTGGGAACAACACATTTGAAAAATCATATAAAAGTTTGCCCCAAAAATACTACCAATAAAAGATTATCCGGACAACAACTTTTGACTACTAAAAGTCTCCCAATAAACCATTCAAATTAGCTAGTTGGAAGTTTGATCAAAGTAGGACTCGAATGTGTTTTGCTCGTATGGTTGCCAAACATGATTATCCATTCAATATGACTGAACATGTTTACTTTCAAGAATTTGTTAAGAGTATTAATCCAACCGTTAAGTTCTATTCTAGAAATACAGTTCGTTGTGATGTGTTGAAACTTTATGCTAATATGAGAACTGAATTATAACAGATGTTTGATAGTTTATCTACTCGTGTTAGTCTTACTACTGATTTATGGACATCTGAACATCAGAATATAGGTTATTGTTGTATAACTTGTCGTTACATTGATGATGAATGGAAATTGCAAAAAAAGATAATTGCTTATCATGAAATGCCTTCTCCACACACTGGACATGCACTTGGTGCTGCTCTTAAAACAAAACTATTGCATTGGAATTTGGATAAGAAATTATTTTCAATTACTGTCGATAACGCATCGAATAATGATGTTATGATAAGAGATCTCAAGGCATGGTTAGATGGTAAAGGGGTCTTGGTTTCAAAAGGTGATTTGTTTCATATGCGTTGTTGCACTCATGTCTTGAATTTAATTGTGCAAGATGGGTTAAAAGCAGTACATGGTCTTATTATAAAGATAAGAGAAAGTGTTAATTTCACAAAGTCTTCACAGTCTAGAAAACAAAATTGGGAAAACGCATTGGCACAAACTAGATTAGTTGGAAAAGGTGTTTCTTATGATGTTCCAACGCGATGGAACTCAACATACCTTATGCTTGAAAGCGCGATTGAATTGCGTCCCGCGTTTGAGCGATTAGTTGAGTTAACTTCAGATTATATAAGTTTTCCTTCTAGAGAAGAATGGGATATAGGAAAAAACATTTGTGAATGTTTGAAAATCTTTTATGATGTAACTCTCAAATTTTCAGGTGTTAAATATCCAACAGCGAATTTGTATTTTAAAAGCGTGTGTGATATTTATGAAAGTATTACTAGTTGGGAGCTAAGTGAGCATGATTATATTTGTTCCATCGCACAAATGATGAGAGTTAAATTTGGGAAATATTGGAATACTTGCAATTTAATGATGAGTATTGGAATGGTTTTCGATCCTCGTTATAGAATGGCTTACATTGAATTTTTCTATGATTTGATTTATAGGGAAGATGCACAAGTTCATGTTAGGAAAATCAATGATTGTTTGAAATCTCTTTTCTATTTATATGAAGAAGAAAGTGCATCCTATAAAAATGTATCTTCTTATTGTGCATTAGATGATAATGTTAAACATGTTTTAAAAAAGAGAACAAAAATGGATCTTAAGTGGAAAAATTATAGAGAACAAAAAATTGGAAGTTTGCAAAGTTCAAAGACCGAGCTTGACAAGTATTTGAAAGATGAATTATTGCCGATGGATGAGGATGACGACAACTTTGATATTTTTATGTGGTGGAAAACAAATTGTCCTACATTTCCTACTCTTGCAAAGATTGCTCGTGATATTTTAGCCGTTCCCGTTTCTACCGTAGCATCTGAATCATCGTTTAGTAGCGGTGGTAGATTGATTACCGAAAATAGATCCTCATTATCTCCTGACATAGTGGAAGCATTGAGTTGTATTAAGGATTGGTTACCATCGGACATAGGTTAGTTATTATTACATACTAAAATTATTTTATAATTTTAACCATTTAATATAATCAGTTTTTTATTTAACAGGTAAAGATATAGAGCTTGTAGATGAAGCATCAACCCTAACATAAACCATCTATCGCGCAAGGTAATTTTTGTTTGTTTCATTTATGTGCTGAGCAGCACTTTCTATGTTTATTTGTATTTTTTGCGATTTTGATTAGAATGATTTGCCCACTCTTTCCATTCTTTGGCAGCACGGTTAAAATAAGACACATGCAATTCATTAAACTTACACATATAATTAATTAACACCCTATATACTATGGGAAAAATCACAGTGCATTAACATTAAAAGATTTGGGAGATGATTTATCTGAGGTTAATTAATGCATTCAAAACGCAGTTGGAAAAACAAAAGATTTGAGATATAATACCTAACCTGCAACCTAGATAGATAGGAAAAGAAAATAATTGTGATCACTGCATTCGTGAAGTGGATGCAAATATACTAAAGTGCAAACTGATCAACATTATAATTGATCAACATTATAATTTGGTGGAGAATAACTAGGAGACACTAGAGCGTCCATACTCTAACATTATAATTTAGTGCTGCATTCAAAAGAAATATTCTGATGTTTGTCTTAACTTCGTCGTCCTCTTGTTTGGTCTCTGGTCCGAGCTAATTTCGTGCGTTAAGCCTCCGGTGCATGCTAAATTAAACTCCTTTTTGTTTCAGGGCTGCTTGTTTTATTAAAATAATGGAGTTTAAAGCTGGAAGCAGTACACAAAATGACTCTGCTTCATCCATTGAGAGCAATGCTCTTTTAGGTATGCCATTTACTGTTTATATTATACATAAATGCTAATATGTGTTAATCATACTTGTGTATAGAGACTGATGTTTAGCGTTTCTAGTTTATTGTTGACATACTGCCATTCTAGTTTTCATGGTTAATGTGGATTTGTTGAAATAATCAAATGACTGGCTTTTAACTTAACATGGAAAGAATTTAGGAACTAAGTTATATGCCTCAAGGATATGTGTCCATGAGATGTTTCTTAGATGCACTTGGTCAATACAATGAAAACTTTAGTCATTATTATGGTTTTGTCTGTAGATTTCTTCTGGTACAAAATGTTCAATTTTTCTTTTTATGGTAAAGCTACATTGCAATTGAATGATTAGATTGTACTAATTTCAATTCTTTTGACAACGTTTACTAATTTCAAGTTTCAATTAAAAATCCTTTTGATAATGTTTACTAATTTCAATTCTTTTAATAATGTTTACTAATTTTAAGCTTCAATTAAAGATCCTTTTGATAATATTTACTAATTTCAACCTTCAATCAAAGCTACAATTCCTTTTTACATATTACTAATTGAATGATTTATTGTGCTGATAGATTTGATTTTGATTAATTTAAAATTGATTTAATATGATATCTGCTTAGTTTATTATCAATCAATTTGTCCTATAGTTTATTTTCCAAAGATTAACTTCTGTAAACTCTTATTGTTTTTGTTGTATTTACATAAAATTTAGCTAAATGTATAGAAAAGTACTTATATAGATTGGGGATAGGAGATAATTTTGGCAATGTTAACATAAATCAAGGTTATAAAATATTGCGGCATAAAAATACAAAAATGGTATTATATTGATTGTACAGAACTGAATTCACATCATTTGAAATGTAGATAGCCTGCACATATCTAATTTATAGTAGCTATACTATATTTATATTGATTGTACAGAACTGTATTCACATCATTTGAAATGTAGATAGCCTGCACAGATCTAATTTATAGTAGCTATACTATATTTATATTGATTGTACAGAACTATATATAAATGCAAGTAAAACTATAAAGGAAATATCAATAAGATTACCATATTTGTATTAGTTGAAACGTAGGCACATAGTATACGACTATTCTACCTAAGTTGCCTCAAATAATATAAATATGGTATTATGTATTCTTAACTCATTACTGTAGAAAAATATCGGATGAGATATATGAAACACCTGAAACAGCCTGTGACTGTTTTCAAGAATATTGCCATATTTACAAACGTTCCTGGTAAAAGGTTAATGTATATTTAAAAATCAACTAAATGTAAACAAACCTATACAAACTAATAACAATGGAGGGGATTCTCATCTTTGCACAGCTGTACATGCTATTGGAATTATTGCCTTATTGGATCATATTTTTGCCATGCTTTGTTTTACAGGATCGTGTGATAAGCTCATGAGTTTGAAGATAGAACAAAGAATTGGATGTTCATTCTTCACTTTTGCAAAGAAACCGGATGCTTATTCGTCACTTTAGCTATGTTTGTTTAGGTTTTATGGTTAATTATTTAAATTGTATAAGCTAATTAATTATGTATTTTGTAACTCTATTATGATTTTATGTGGATTGTTTGTTGTTAACTTAGAAACTGAAGTATATTGGTTTGTCGATTGATTGTTATTTGAATGCTATGAATTCTAATATTTTTAATAAAATTTTCATTATATTATAATTCTCAATCTAGTTTTCGGATGCGGATTTTCGGATATTTTTGGATATTTGGAAATATCCGCATCCTATTTTCGGATGCGGATATTTTCGGATATCCGAAAATATCCACTGATGCGGATGCGGATGTTAATTTTTGAATATCCACGGCTATCGGATGCTGATGCGGATGTAGATTTTAATTTTCGGATACGGATGCGGATATAGCCATATCCGCATTCGTTTGCATCCGTTGACAGGCCTAGTTCAAACATTTCGGCGCAAAATTTTGAACTATCGTTATGCGACGCGTCTAGTTTTAACTCATTTATCAACATTTGAAATAATATATTCAAATTGAATTTTATTACTTATAAAACCATTACAAATCATTTTAAATCAATCTTTTCATTTTTAAAGCATTTAAAATGTATTTTCACTATTTATGTATTATAATATTATTTTATTCCCATTATTTTAATATTAAATTTTAAATTCCAATTTCAATTCAATTTTAATTCTAACTTCAAATTAAACTCAATTAAAACTTAGATTGAAAACCTTATTTCAATTCTAATTTAAATTTCAACCTTAATTTCACTTTCAATTTTCAAAATCGATTTCGATTTCAATTTCGATTTCATTATTCATCTCAATTTCAATTTAACTATCCCTTTTAAATCCAGTTTTACCTCAAATTTCAAATTCTTTTTTACATTAACTTTAATTAAATTCCACTTAAAAAGAGACTTATTTTTTCAAAGTATATCATATCACCAAAATTAGGTCTTATTTATCAAAGGAGATACTTAATCAAAATGAGCATAATTGAGTTAACATTTATCTCTAACATAATTATGGTCCATACACAACTAATATGATAAATAATCACAACCATAACACATGTAACTATTCGAACATAACATATACATATCCAAACATCCTTAAAAACATTTTAAAGGGGTATATACTTGCATATATCATAAGATAATTAAAAGCGATGAGAATTTTCTCATCTTTAACCAAAACATTTAACTTCCTGCCAACATTCATTTAATTCAACACTTCACTAAACCACCACCTAAACACTCTTCCACCTTTTCCAAGTGCTCGGCCACCTCTCACATCCTTTCTTGCTCTTGGCTGTAGCCTCCCCCTCCTATATTGCTCACGTCCTCGCTATATCAACTCTCAAACTCACGACCTAAGGCCATTTTTAAGAAGAGAAGAAGAAGAAGAAGAAGTGAATTAAAAAGAGGTTAGAGAGTAACATATGGATTAGTGCTTAAGCACTCCACTATTTTTAACCCTCCTACCTCTCTTTAAGAGAGAAGCCATTAAAATAGCTTAAAGGAAAAAGAAGAAGAGAATGATTTGTGTGAAAATAGAAGAAGTATGCATGGCTATTTATAGGAAAAAGTTTGGAACAAAATATTATTATGTAAAATGACCAAAATATCATTTACTTACTTTTTAAGAAATCTTATTTTTTGCAACACTTACATCACATTTCAAATCATGTTTTATATCACTTTCACTTAAGGAGTACGAAAAGTAAAGTAATAATTATGTTTGATTTGATTTGACATGTTTTGGAAGTTTGCGCTTATTTTTTCTTAATGAAATTATAGAATTTTCTAAGTATGTTTAGTAAAAGTAAACTTGATTACTGAATTAATTAATACTTATACTATTTGAATATATGTTCTTATATAAGAAAATAAAGGTGCGACAATGTTTAATTGACAAATCGTTGATTTTTCGACAAAATGTTTAATGGTCACATTTTGACGTTTAATTTAAACTATTCGTTTATGTAAACCAAACTAAAAATGAACTTTTTTCTTCATTTAAATAAATTAAAATGAGTCTATTCATATTTAAAATTATATTTAAATAATATCAAAATCTTTATTTTTGCAGTGTATGTAAAACTGACAAAATGCGACAAAATTTGGTTATTTTTGTAACACGATTATAAACACATTTGTAAATATTTTAATATAATTCTATATTAGGTGTTTTTAATAAGATTTATCTTAAATATTGAAACCTATTTATTTAAGCATTTATTTATTTTTAACAAAACTTGAATTTTACTGATTTGTTTTAAAATTCAATTTTATACTTTTTAATTATTATAAGAATAAATAATTTCTCTATTATTATTTAGTATATATAACTTATTTACTTATGTTTTAAACCTTTTTAAATTTAAAATAAAAAAATACCTCATTTTCGAAGTAGAGAAATTATGGATAGTTACACCTTACTCACCAAAACGCTTGCTAACTTGAATTAAAATCGCACTATCTCTTCGAATAACACTAGGACTAAGCTTTGACTTGATTTAGTGGACCTTTTATGGGCTTTTGACACATCCTAGAGCATATGGGGCTCAACCATGGTGGATATGGGGTTATAGGGTCTTGTTTTGCAGAGAATGGTTTTGTTTTTGTAAATGAGTTATAGATGAATATGTGAAGTTTTCTAGTGACGAAAGTTATATTTCGTCAACTTTAAACAAGGACTTGGTAGTCATGGATGTATATGAACATGAAGAAGAGATAAGTGAATATGGAAATGAAGATGTAAAGGGAGAATGTGTGGAGATGGTGGGTATTTATAGGCATATAAGTTGGATAATATTTCAAACTAACTTAAACATTTAAATATAACAAATGTTGTCATGTTGCATGCTTGCCATACCCCGCCACCCCACGAAGTACACATGTGCACTCCTAGGCCCCCTTTCTCCATGCCTTAGGTCCTAGTTTAGGTGTTCGTGGTTCATGAAAGGTTATATTAAATTATTTATTTTTTTATTAAAACATATTATGTCTTATCATGATTATGTTTAAATTAATCATGGTTCACTACCATTAATACTTTACTTAACTACTATATGACATGTGTACATGTGTGTGCATGTGTATATGAGTGGTATAAAATGTGTACAACATTTTTGATGACTTTCCAATGTCGAAAAGTCGAATTATGGAAAAATGATCTTCGGTCATATTTTCTATTTTTATTTAAACTAATTATTTTGGTAAACTAAATTTATAAATGATTTTAATATTATTAATTAATGTTTAAATCATGTTTATTTGATTATTAAAATCCATTATTAAAATATTTAAAAATGATTTAAATATTAAAATACAAAGCGATCAATTTATGGGTCGTTACACTCTCCCCTCCTTAGGAGAATTTTGTCCCCGAAATTAAAACATAAAAGATAATCCAAAAGGTATATTTTATACCAAGAAATTCATAAAACAATGCAAAGAAACTATGCCATACATAATGCATTCAGACACAAAAAAAAAATCTGGCATTACATCAGGGTAAATTTCTCTGATATGATCCTCAGTCTCCTAAGTACAATCACGAGGTTCATCACTCCACTAAACCTTTATAAGCTCCACCACCTTATTTCTCAATCTTCTTTCATCCTTATCTACAATATGAACTAGATGTCGGACTACCGTCAAATTCGGTTTTATTTCCAAGTCTTCCTAAATAGACGTCTCTACAATCATGGACGAATCATGAACATTCTTTATTAGATGAGACACATGAAAGACGTTATGAACTTTAGACAATCTTTCAGGAAATCCAACTCTATATGCTAACGATCCAATTTCTCTTGGATTCTAAATGGTCCAATGAATCCGAGTGCTAGCTTTCCTGCCCTTCTGAATCTTACAACTCCTTTCATTAAGGAAACTTTCACAAATACCAAATCCCCGACCACAAATTCTAAGTCCCTTCTCATTTAATCAGCTTAACTTTTCTACCGATCATGTGCTTCTTTCATCCTTTCCTTGATCATAGCCACTTTCTTTGATGCTTCTCGAATTATCTCTGGTCCAAGAACTAAACGGTCTCCAATCTCAATCCAACATGATGGTGATTTACATGGCCATCCATACAAAGCCTCATAGGGTGCCATGCCAATGCTTGCTTGGTAACCATTATTATAAGAGAACTCTACCAAATGTAGTCGATCTTCCCAAGAACCTCCAAAATCCAAAATACATGCTCTCAAGAGATCCTCCAAAATTCGGTTCATCCTTTCGGTTTGTTCGTCTGTCTGCGGGTGGTAGACCGTGCTCAAATTCAACTCTGTCCCTAAAGCGGCTTATAATGCTCGCCTAAATCGCCTGGTGAAGATAGGGTCTCGATCACTGACTATACTTACTGGAATTCCATGCAGTCGAACGATCTCCCACAAATAAATCCCTGTCAAAGAAGCTGCAGTTCTTATTAACTTCACTAGATTAAAGTGGGTGCTCTTTGTTAATCGATCTACAATTACCCAAATGCCTTCAATACCTCTTCTTGTTTTGGGAAACCCATCGATAAATTCCATGGATACTTGCTCCTACTTCCAATTTGGTATCTCTAATGGTTGGAGCAACCCAGCAGTCTTCTGCTGGTCATTCATAACTTGATGACAATTTACACACCAGCTCACGAAGATCGAAATATCTCTCTTCATCCCTTTCCACCAAAAGGTCCTCTTCATATTCTGAAACATTTTAGTTGCTCCTGGATGGATAGATAATCTTTACCGATGACACTCTCTTAACACGTCCTATCTAATTCCATTAACATCTGGTATGCAAATCCGTCCATTCATTCTCAAAATGCCTCTGGAGTCTATCTGAAAACTAGAGATAGTTTCATCTTCAACATACTTTTTGAGCCAAGCTAGAATAAGGTCTTCTTCTTGGAAATATGCAATTGTCTCCATTAGTATTGGCTTAACTTCTAAATTTTCAATCGTTGCCCACACTCCTACCCAACGCATCTACCACTGCGTTAGCTTTCCCTAGGTTATAAAGAATCTCTAGGTCATAAGATGCGAGAAATTCTAGCCATCTTTGCTACTTTAAGTTCAAATCCTTTTGGGTAAAAATATACTTTAATAGCCTATGATCCTTAAATAACTCAAACTTTGTACCCAAAAGGTAGTGCCTTCATACTTTCAATGCGAAGACGGCTGCAAAAAGCTCCAAATCATGCATAGCATAATTCCTCTCATGAGGTTTCAACCGCCGACTCGCATGCGTTATTACTTTACTATTTGCATTAAAACTACTCCCAATCCAGTCCTACAAGCATCCTTATAAACTGTTAATCCTTCACTCCCTTCTGAAATAATTAAAACGTGAGCACTTGTCAATTTCTCCTTTAACCAATGGAATGCTTGATTGCACATGGACGTCCAAAAAAACTTAGCATCCTCCTTCATTAGCTTTGTTAGATGAGAAGCAATCTTCCAAAAATCTTTAATGAATCTTCTATAGAATCCAGCCAATCCTAAGAAACTCCCGACCTCCGCCGCATTTCATGTTTCTTCCAATCTTGAACTGCAACTACTTTAGCTGGGTCCACTAATATGCCTTCTCTCGAAACACGTGCCCTAGGAATCTAACATCGGATTTCTAGAAATGGCACTTAGAAAACTTTGCCTTTTTAAACATGACTTCTTAAAGTACTAAAAACAACATGAAGATGGTACTTATGCTCTTTCTCTGTTTTAGAATAAACAAGGATATCATCAATGAAGACTAGAACAAACTTGTTTAGAAAATCCCGAAACACTCTATTCATCAAATTTACAAAATAAGCAGTTGTGTTAGTCTATCCAAACGTCATGACTAACCACTCATAAAAATTATTTAGGATAGGGCACACTCTCCTCTGCTACCCTTAATTGGTGAAAACCAGTGGCAAGATCCAACTGATAAAATATCCATGCTCCGTGGAGTTGGTCAAACATGTCATCAATCCTAGGTAAATGAAACTTATTCTTGATAGTCCTCTTATTTAATTCTCGATAATCCACACATAATCTAAGAGAACCAGCGACCTTGGTAACGAACATTACTGGCGATCTCCAACTCTATGTGCTACATCTAGTTAAACCCTTCTACAATAAATCAAACGTCTACTTCTCTAGCTCTCTCCCTTCCTTTAGAGCCAACCTTCAAGGACGTTGAACAATCGACCTGGTTCCTGGAATCAAATCATTGCGGAACCGATAGGGAGGTAAACCTTGCACTACTTTAAAAATATCCTTGAAGTCCCAAACAATTGGTATATTCCTTATCTCCTCTTTAGGTACTTCAAGCGAAAAGAGAAAATTGCTCATCAACTTATTAAGCTCCCTACAATAAATATCTACCCCAACACCCCCAACATCACTAACTCTAACAATCCTTTGATCGCAATCTATGATCGCTGATAACCAATCCATCCCCAATAATACCCCCAAAACCCATAAACTCCAGAACAAAGAAATCAAAGGGGAAGGAGTAGTATTGATAAAAGATAGGCACATGTAGACACATTGTTCCAAGATCTACTGAACCTCCAATTGGGTTTGATACATAAAGGGAATTATATAGAAGGATAGGTTTAAGGTTAAGCTTATTAACAAGATCAATTGAAATAAAACTATGGGATGCACTGGTATCAAACAATACTCTAACAGAAATATTAGAGATGGATAGTGTACCATGCAACACTTACTTTCCTTTTGGTTCTATATAAGTAGATGGTATTCCTTCAATATAAAAAGCGTATCCTTGACATCCTTGCTTTGGAAATGGACACTTGTTCTTTATATGTCTAGGCTTGTGACAATTGTAGCAGATTGGTTCATTATTAGGTTTCCAACAATGATTTGCATAGTGGCCTCTTTTATTGCACTTAAAACATGGAATCTGGGAGAAATCGAACTGTTTCTTTTATGCTGGAACTCCACCATCAGGGCTCTTTCCTGACCTCTTCTTCTCTTTGTGCTTGAAAAATGGCTTGCTTGCAACTGGAATAGCTAATAAAGGTTGGGCAATAAATTCTGACACTACTCCTTTCTGAACTCCTTGCTCAAAATCAAGAACTTTAAACCTCAAAGACATACTAGTTAGATTGGTAAAGGTACCATTGAGATGATTGGTCATTTTCCGATGAAATTCTGGTCACATTCCTTTCATGGACATCTCAGTCTATTTAAGTGGAGTATCAATCAATCCTGGTCCGAAGTGGGAAAATGCATTGAACCTATGCTCGTACTGCGCCACTGTCATCTCACCATGTTTCAAATCCATAAAACTTCTGAACAACTGAGTCCTTCCAATCTCTAGGAAAACTGAGCTTCAAAAACCTCCTTAAACTGCGCCCAAGAGAAATCTTCTACTGCTGTATTCATTGTGACTGAATCCCACCAATCCATTGTTGCTTTGTGAAGCTGACGCGATGCTAACAATCTCTTTCTAGCATTTCCCAACTAAAGATCTATGAATATCCTTTCACAAGAATGCATCTATGTCTAAACTCCTAAAATGTCTTCGATTCCACAGAAAGGCTTACCACCAAAGCAAAGTAATTCTTAAAAAGGGTTGTAAAGTTCTAAGGCGGCCGAACTTGCATCACTGCTTCAACTGCCGGCTCTACAACTGGCTCATTTTTACGAGCTCTGCCATTTGTAGCTGTTTTGGTTCCAAATCCCCTCCCTCTTCTTCCTATTGTACTCATTTTCAATAACATGGATAGGTGGCAGGTATCATTAGAATACAAAGACAAGGTCAAAGATAATAAAAGGGAAACTGCAATAAAGGATCTAAAACCACACTTTTGGAGGAGAAAAGGAAACGCTTTGTCAAGATTAACTCATTCTAGGATTGACTCACGCTATCTCTAATGAATTGTACCCTAATCAGGCTAAGGTGTTCGCTCAACCGAAGCTCTGATACAAACTATAGAGACCCGCCTTTTTGACCCCTAGGAACGACACTTAACACATCCTCGGTGTTCATGTGACGTTGCTCAAACATCAGAAAATGAATCGTCGTGGGGTGAAATAAAGAATTGAATAGAAAACCTCACAAAAAAATGATAAATAAAACATGATAGTCAATAGTACATCATGTTACTCCTTAACAGGAAGTTATCAGAGTTACACAAAAGTACTACAAATCGGCTTAGGCGGTTATAACATTCTGCCTTAACAAATGCCAAAACAAAATACACTTACATAAATAAGATAAACATCGAAATAGATAGCTAAGTAGGTAAAAGCCTCCTACTTGGATGTCATCCTCAAAAGAGCCTAACAAAGACTTGCTATTCTCGGACTACTCAAATAAAATGAATACCCGAGAGTTTAGGGAAACAAACAACTTGGGTTAGATGATATGTCTGGTATAAGTAAAACTTTAAACAGAGGTATATAATTAAACACAAACATATGAGACCACACCACTGAACACGGAATGAGTTTACTCCTACATAAATCAACATCTAAGCGTAAAGAATGGTAAATAATTAAACACCACGAAGAGTGGTTGACTCTTCCCGATGCAAATAAATTTGAAGGTTTCAATCAAATCAGAAAAGGAAAATCTTCAACAAATGACTAGGAGGGTGCTTCCTCCTTAAAAGACGTATACCTCAAAAAATATACTTAAAACCTGGGAACTCCAAGCTAAACCCCGCCAATGCTTACCAAGAACCTAAGTATTTCACATCTAAATGTGCGAAACCGAATCCAATCTAAATGAATGCGAAAATACCCTAATGGAAGCAACCTCATATAACTTGGCCCCAAAAAAAACACACGCTTTGATTTAGTCATTTCTGACAAAGGATAACAAAGCTAAATGGAGCAAAAATCGTCTTAGAATGATGATAATCATAAAAAAAGCTGAAGTAACCGATAGCCGAGGAACCAACTCCGAGGATATAAAATGATCATATATAGAAATTAAGTCTTGTATACTTATCATAACTCATCAAATTCAAACTTGTACTTTTTCTTGATTAATAATAATACCAGACATGTCAAGGTAGTGTTACCTCGAAGTCATATCCAACGATTATTCTTAACTTTTGAAATAGCAACAAGTCTACTTCTTTGATGGTTAGTTCTAATTACGTAAATAAATCGTTTCCATATAAGTGAATCGCTTTACGGAAATTAATTCATTTCCATAAACAATTCAAACTTTTTCCTTTAAAAATCTGAATTCGTACTTGGCTTCACATTACAAGTATTAGCTTTAAAACGCTTTGTTAAAAGAATTTACTAACTTTGAAACATCATTATGAAAAGGATTTAACAACTTAATATATCCTTATTACATTGATTAATTAACTTTAAAACTTCGTTAACTAAGCAGATTAATTTTCTTCCATAACCTTTAAAAAAAATAAATCTCTTTAAAACATCATTAATTCAATTAATTAATAATATAATTAATTAAATAAATAAATTAATAATTAATTATCATATTTAAAAGTGATTAATTAAATTAAATTTTATATTAGAAAAGATTTATTCAAGGTTAAATAGATTTATTAACTTTTAAAAGCCATTAATTAAGAAGGGTTAATTAATTTTAAAAACGCCATTAATTAATAAATAAATTAATATTAATCCATTGTAATCAATAGATTAATTAGCATTAAACATCATTAAATAAAATGATTAATTAAATTTAAAACCTCATTAATTAAGTAATTAGTTAAATTTAAAACACATCATTAATAAGTTAATTAGTTAACTTTAACCCTTATTAATTAAATAAACAAATAATTAAATTAAATAATCATTATTAAAATAATTAATTATTTTTGAAAACATCAATCTAAAAACTTGCTCAACTTGTACAATAATTCCAAGCACCATAATGGAACCAAACGGTTTTGATAAAAGGTGATTTTCCGAAAGTGTCGCTATAGCGATTATCACTATATAGGGATTTCAAAATTCGAGCATATGACATTTGCAACACAACCACACATCACATAAAAAATGTTATGAGCATGTATACATGGTGATTTAAAATAATACAACTTACATCAATCATTAATTACAACGACTTTAGTTTAACTACTAGATTTCCATATAACCAATGATTCGCTCACTAACTTCCCAAAGCGAACATCTTTCAAGCAACCAACCAATCCAACAACCAAACCATTATTATAATTATACAATGAGCATTCAATAGCTAAAAATAGGGGCATGAATATAGTTTAATGGAAGCTTTACTCACCAAAATGCTTATCAACTTGAATCAAAATCGCACTTTCTCTTCGAATAACACTAGGACTAAGCTTTGACTTGATTTGGTGGGCCTTTTATGGGCTTTTGGCTCGGCCTAGAGCATATGGGGCTCGGCCATGGATGATATATGGGTGTATAGGATCTTGTTTTGTAGATAATGGTTTTTTTTAGAGGAGGAGTTGTAGTTGAACATGTGAATTTTTGTAGTGAAGAAAGTTATATTTTGTCAACTTTAAACATGGACTTGGAAGCCATAGATGTATATGAACTTGAAGAAGAGAGAAGTGAATATGGAAATGAAGTTGTAAAGGGAGAATGTGTGGAGACGGTGGGTATTTATAAGTATATAAGTGGGTATTATTTTAAATTAACTTAAACATTTATTTAAATATAACAAATGTTGTCTTGTTACATGCTTGCCATTCCCCTCCACCACACCAAGCACACTCCTAGGCCCCCTTCTCCATGCCATAGGTCCTAGTTTAGGAGATGGTGGTCCATGAAAGGTTATAATATATTATATTTTTTCTTTTATTTAAACATATTATATCTTATCATGATTATATTTAAATTAATCACGGTTCATTACCATTAATACTTTACATAACTACCATATGACATGTGTACATGTGTGTGCATGTGTTATAAGTGATACAAAATTAGTACAACGTTTTTTATGACTTTTCCGATGTTGAAAAGTCGAATTTTCAGAAAACATTCTTCAGTCGTATTTTATATTTTTATTTTAACTAATTATTTTGGTAAACAAAATTTAAAAATGATTTTAATATCATTAATTAATATTTGAAACATGTTTATTCGATTATTAAAATC
Source organism: Allium cepa (assembly GCA_030765085.1). Taxonomy (NCBI): domain Eukaryota; kingdom Viridiplantae; phylum Streptophyta; class Magnoliopsida; order Asparagales; family Amaryllidaceae; genus Allium; species Allium cepa. Next base: position 820,868,808 of record CM060929.1, read on the forward strand.
CATTATTAAAATATTTAAAAATGATTTAAATATTCAAATACAAAGTGATTAATTTATGGGTTATTACAATTACTCTCATATTCAAGTGTCGAACACATCAGAAATCACGGTATATGTACATTTACTTATGTATTTATTCCTTAAGTCTAGTTATGGTTTCTTAATGTTCCACCTTTAATTTATACATTCATTTTATATAATGTTGGCGCCAAAATTGACCACCAACACCCAATTTTACGTGAAAGCACCAGTACCCAGTCACAGATCACAGATAGTGTATGATGTAGAGAATATGATATGAAGAATAATCAAATTAAATGAAAGCAAGTAAAAGAGACAAGATTTATAGTGGTTCAACTAACTTGGCCTACATCCACTCTAGTTATTATACTGAAATTTGATTAGAGTTACAATCCTAAATTCTCAAATAAAAATAGCCAAGTATCCCCTAGGTAGAAGATGAAGAGAAGTAGAATCAAGGTCCCCTTTCCAAAGCCAATCTTGTTGTATCCAAAATTCCTGATTAAAAATGGCAGAGTATCCTCTATGGAGACATGCCGATCCTTCCTTCCTCATGAGTATGCCAATCCTTCCTTATATAGCTTGGAAGGTATGCCGATCCCTCTAAGGCATGCTGATCTATGGCATTTAGGTTACTACGCCGGTCCCTAATGCTTTTGGTATTATGCCGATCCAACTCCTTCCAGCGCATGCCATACCGATCCCTGACACAAAACTCCAATATGTCGACCCCTTAGAGTGCTATCAGAGCCGATCCATCTATCGTGAACAATGTCGATCCATGCTTTGCTGAACCTCCCCATGTCGATCCTCACTATGCCCTTCAAAACTATGTTGATCCTCTCATATGCCGATCCATGCTATGCTAACCCAATCTATGCCAATCCATATTACACCGATCCCTCCTACGTCGACCCTTCCCCATTCAAGCCATTATTCACATTTCAAGCACGTTGCATTGTTTATCCACCGACTATGTATAATCCTGACTCCATGTTATTATCTATAGTTGATTATCTATCTATTTCAGAAAAAGACATGATATCCTAGCCTTGATAATCGTGAAGTCTATTGGGTTAGATCCGTCTGCGTATTGCCTTGCCAAAAGGCAGGTTAACACTTTGCCCCGCAAAACATGCCTTGCGATAGGGAGGCATGTTTTGAATTACCATAAATTCAAAGTTCGTAATCCTTTGATTGCTATATTTTCCAATCCACAATCCAATCTGCTTCCAATCCAATTCCTTGACCACTCCGGACCATTAGCGAAATCCATGACTACTCTGAGTCAATATCCAATCCCAAATCCATTAACCAAATCAACGATCCCTACAGGTTGTTTTATCCAAATCCGGGACCACTTCGGGTCCATATTCAAATCCTTATGTGATGACCCGGAATTTTGAAGCAATATCAATTTAATAATCTGAAATAAAAATTAAATTGATTTGATAATATTTGTAATAAGATTTGAATTAATTTAATAATTCAATAAAATAAATAGTTAATTGATAGATTTTATCTTTTTAAATCTAATATTAGTTTTATATTTATAATATATATAGAATATTGTATATATTGTAAATAGGTATTGTTTTAAATGAATCCTGTTTTCTATAAAATTTATACCCTTAGTAAAATTTGAAATTATGATTTTTTTTAAAGTTAAACTTTTAAAAACCATTTAATAAATAAAATATGATTTTAAATACCTAAGATAAATATTAAATGATTTAAAATATGTGTAACTCAAGTTTAAAATTTAAATAAATAACAATAAGAATTATTTTGATATAATTGAATGAAATAAATAACTTATTAATAAAGAAGATAATTTTTTTTACAAGTTATTTATGGTTATTTAATATTGTTATTTCTAAAAATATAATAATACTTTGTTTTAGTGAATAAACTTTTAAACAAAAATTATTGTTTTCCAAAATTCAAATTTGTACCTGTATTTGTAAATAAACTGGATTTCAAAAATTCAATTTGAACATGAATTCAAAGTTTTAAATCTAAAGTATAATTGTTTTTAATTTATTTTGATTTTGAATCATTTGTATAAGTTTAATATTTATTCATTTTAAAATTTATGTACATGTAAATAAATACATGATTAACTAATTAATTAATACAAGCTTACATTTATCCTACATTAACATCTAACAAAATACTAATTAACTAATTAATTAAGCTTAAGTTTACACTAATCCGTATTAACATTTAACTGAATACTAATAACTCTTAAAAAGACAAGTGTTAGCTTTTAAATTCACTTAATAACAAGTGTTAAAAGATTAAGTAGAATGGAAGACAAGTGTCATTTAAATTGGTTTTCTTTTATTTATTTATTTTAATAAATTTTAATCTCAGTTTATATAACCAAATCTTTTTCTTCATTTCTTTTATTTTTCTAAATCAAAAGCCACACATAAATCTTCAAATCCAAAATACTAAACAAATCTGAAAAAGAAAAATAAACACTTCTATTCAAATACCAAAATCTGAAACAACAACATACACATCTTCAAATATCAAGCCTGCATGCAAATATTTTTGCAAACCAAATCAAAGCATGCTTGCATTTTTTTCAAAAATCTGAAGCCTACATCAATAGCCTGCACATTTTCAAGTTGAAAAAGCAAATTTTGTTGAGCCTGCATTTATTTCAAAATCTGAAAATCCTGTAGTAGCTGCATGCAAAGCAAACCTGGATCTAAGCAAAACATTCCAGTTTCTAATCAAAGCAAGCAACTTCATTTTTCAAGTACAATGTTTTTATTCTAGCAAAGGGGATTTCAGTTTTTAGAATTCAAAGTTTTCTAAAGCTTTTCATCAACTAGTTTTTCAAATTGCATTGCTCTGCCTTCAAGCTTCAGGTGAGTAACATCTTAATTAATGAAGTTTAAGCATTTTAGAAAGTTGCTTGTTGATTTTCATGTTTCGGTATGAATGATATATGCACTTTTATCAGTTGTTTTCTGTAGAAGTGTTTTGAGTAACTGGATCATGATGTCTCTGTATCTTCTTTTGCAGATGTAAGAATCTGTTCTAACACCATTAACACAAAATATAATATATGTTAGTGTTATCAAGGATCACACAAATGAGTTGTAGAATCAGGAATCATAGTTTAAGATTTTGTTAAAATTAAATAATCAAAATTATTTGAAACTGTCTCTGGAAACTCATGGCAACAGGACTAAATTGCACATGAATGAAATATCAAACACATTGAATCATTTGTTCCAGGAATAAGATCTAAAACAATATTCAAAATTATGATTTTTGAAACTAAATTCACAATTTTTAAAAACTTGGTTTAACATGCAGACCTGGTTAGAACAGATAAGGAGATTTTTGGGTTTTTGGGTGATCTAGGCAATTTGGGGTGACGAGGTTCTTCTGGTTGGTGGAGAAGTGGTCACTAATGTCGGGAAAAATATTGAGTGGCGCTGCAGTTCAGTGTGGTGGTTGCGGTGATGAAGTTTTTGATATAACCCTAGTTTTAGATAAGTAGTTTGCTTTGGCTGGTTCTTCTCGAAGAAGTGATCGAGTGGTTTGATTTTCTGGGTAATGATAATATGTTGGTGGATGGACTCGTGGCCGGAGTCACTGACATGCCAGAGGTCAGAAGGTGGAGGAGGAAGGTTTGACAGGTTTGGGTTTAGAACCTGTATTTCTATTCCAGGTATGAGCATACGTCTCAAATTCAATTTTGTATTTTTGGAGGAGAACTGATGATGGTGGTTGATGGTTAGAATGGTCGTTGATGATTGGAGTTTGCCGGAGGTGGGTGATGGTGACTGGAGGCACGGTGCACGTGCACCGTGCAAAAATCTTTGCGCTTGGTTGATTTGGGGTACTGCAGTGTTGTAGAACTCGAAGTAATACTCGAGCGTGGCAGTACTTGGCTCGAAGCAGGAGTTCTTCTGACTCGAAGTAAATCTTGTACTTGCTCGGGTTTTAGGCATACAGGTTGCAGTTTTTTTTTTGAAAAACCTGTAGTTTTGTTTTTATTTTAAATATGAAATTTAAAACTGAGTTTAAATGGAGTTAAGTTTTAAATCTGAGTTTAGTTAAATCTAATATGTATTAGAGTTTCAAATGACTTTGAAATCTTATAAGTTTTCAAATTTGAAAATGGTTTCAGTTTTTTTTAAAAAAAAAGGGAAACCTGACAGTCTTTCTGTAAATTTAAATTTCATTTTAAAATTTGAATCATGATTCAAATCACCAGTTTGAATCTAAATTTAAGTTCAGTTTTCTTAAGATTTTTGAATCTTCAGGTTTTAAAAATAAATTTGTATTTTAAATAAAAAGTTTTAAAATCAAGTTTCAAATCAAAAGTTTATTTTAAGTTTAAATATAAATGATTTGAATAAGGAATGGGTTCAAATGTATTGAATTTAAAATCTGATATTTGAATAAGTTTAAAATTTGAATGTTTTTCAAACAAGTTTAAATTTAAATTGTTTATTAGGAGTAAATTTGTTTCCAAACAAATATTTTAAACTTGATTTCCTCTTTGGATAAAGTCATTTATAAAAGATTTATAATAGAAAGTTAAATGATTATTAACTTGAATTTGAAATTTAAATAGTAATGTATCTTAAATTTAATTTTTAATTAAATTTAGACTTATCTTATATAAGTTTTATTATAAGTAATAAATGTTATTTATATTACTTTGGAAAGAATAAATGGAATTTAAAATTTGATAATGCTTTAATAAATATCATTATTGAATTTTAGATTCAAATTTGGAATTTGAATTTAAATTTAAATGCAATATTCTAAGTACACTTTAATATATATATAATTAATAATAAGGAATGGTTTATCTTAAAAGTTATTAAGATATTAAAAAAATTAAATAAATAAGATAATTAAGTAGTGACTTATTTATTTAATTTAAAATTAATAATTTGGATAAATTTTAATTAGAGATTAATTAAGAAGTAATTTAAGAAAGTAATTAAAGAATTAATAATAGTTAATGATGGTCATTAACTAAGGTTATTTGATAATTAATTAATATGATTAATTTTCAATAATTAATTAAATTAATTAATTAATGGTAATAAATTATGAAATTTATTTAAGTTAATTATTTAAATGAAAGTAATTAAGACATTAATTACTTAATGTAACTAATGGAGTTTATTAAGGTTGGTTTAAATTAATTAATTAAGTTTAATTAATTTTAAACATGAGATTTGATAATAATTACTTATGTAATTAATATAGTGAAATTACTCGGTGAAGTAATTAAAAGATATTACTAAATGTAATTAATAGATGATATTGGGATTGTGAAAATAATTTGGATTAAATTATTTTAATTAATCAAGGGATTAATTAAAGAAATTTATTCAAGGGTAATTAATTTGATAAGTAATTAAGGGTAGTTTGAGATTAATCAAAGGTGATTAATAATTATGTATTAAGTGAGATTAATTACTGAAAGTAATTAATTTAATGGAGTAATTAATTAAATATAATTAGGAGTCATTAATTAATATAATTAATGATGTAATTAAGATCGATTAATTAATATTAATTAATCAATAATAAGTGATTAGGTGTAATTAATTAATTGTAATTAATTAAGGTTAAATATAATTAATTATAGTTAATTAATTAATGAGGTAATTAAAGGTTAATTACTGTATTTAGTTTAGGGTAATTAATTTTGTGAATTTATTAATCAGGATTGATTAATTAAGATGATAAAATTAGAGGTTAATCAATTAATTAATTTGTAATTAATTAATGATAATATAAGCAAGATTTATATTGTGTAAGTAATTAATTTAATTCATTTTAAATTAATTAAAGATGATGTAATTAATTTAATTCATTTTAAATTAATTAAAGATGATGTAATTAATTTAATTCATTTTAAATTGATTATAAATAGTACGATTATGAATCATTGCCTATGAATGGTTGTTATTGGTTGCTTTGAATGGTTTTGAATCTCAGCTATGAGATTAATAATGTTGAGTGATATGGGTGCATTGGTTGCATTGTGATGATGATATGGATATCTTTTGATAGTGATAATGTGGGTTATCTATTGTTATGATAATGATAATTATCTGTTGTGAATCTTTGAATTATCTATCGGTGTGTACATAGATAATGTTATTGAAATTGTTTTAAAACTCTAAAACAACTTGGACCTAAGAGACACGCTTTGGATTTTGATGAGACCGGGATCGGGTTTCCATATTTGGATATCTGAAAACCACATCGATCCAAATTAACGATAGGTCGTGAATCTTATGTGAAGAGTGAAGACTCGAGGTGTAAGAGCTATACGTCAGTATAACTCTGTGGGTGATTTCGTAACGAGTTTGACGGAATAGTACTTATAGATTCGAGATGGTGGTTCAGAGTGCAAGGGTTATCGTCGTTAACTCTGTGGGTGATTCCGTAATGAGTGTAACGAGATAATTCCTTCGGTTTCGTTCGAACCCGGAATGAACTTGTATGGATTGAATGCTTTCAGAACATCGTCAGGTGGACGATGAGCATTCTAATATAATGTGTCCTCTTAAGGTAATCGTAGCCTCAAGCCTCATCAACCGGGAATGGCTAAAACAGGGGAGGTGCAGCAAGGCTTCGTGGGTAGCACCCACTGGAGAGCAAGATTGATCCCTGTCTAGAGGTCCCTTTTATTTCGGCTTAGTGGGCAGTTGGAATTGCGCACCAACTGCGGGGTTGTCTTGTTCGGAACTATTCAGCAAGGAATGGGTCCGGCCTTGTGTTGCAGGGGAGTGGGAGTACTCCTCGGTACGTTGATCTAGGCCACATACTGTGACGGGCGGTACCCCAGTAGCCCTGCCATTGTATGGAATCCAAAATCCAATAAGTGCCAACGGTTTTGATTGTATTACCCACTTTTGTGGCTAGTAGCTGGAATTTAATCATGTAACAATTTCGGCTATTTCATATTTACTTGAAAACCCTAGACCTATTATAAAATCACTGGATTTCCTATCAAATGTTTTGGTTAGCGTAAGGTAAAAACTTTTCCATGTTTATGTGTAGGAAGTCTTACGTGATACCTTTCTTTCTAAAGGTTTTTGAAAGTTAAGAAACTTTAACCTGTTACTCACACCAGACCCATGTCTGACCCGGAGTTTATTTTTGTTTTCATAAACTCTTAGGTACTCAAATTTTTACGAGTAGCCAAGGGATTCAGGTTATCTTTGGCGAATATTGGAGGAGCAATGGAGCAGGAGGCTTCTGCGTTAGATATATAGTATTCCGCTGTGATTGGTATCTCTGTGTTGTCTCTGTGTTGTATTATGTTGTAAATACTAGACAGGTGTTTATAACTGTCTAGTATGTGTTGTATTATTTGTGTACTCTGAAAGTTGTTGTAAACTATGTAATATATTATGTTATTGATAATTTATTCGTTCCGCTGTTAGATTCTGATGTGTTGTTTCTTCTTCTTCTCTTTCTTTCTCTTTTCTATCCCTTTCTTTCTCATTAGCGATGCAACTTCTTGGAGATATGGAAGTTGGGTCGCTACAGTTGGTATCAGAGCTTTAGGTTGAGTGAATATCTAGGCTCTGGAGTGGTGTCTATCTTGAGAGAGCGTATTTGTAATTTTAAATATATTTATATATATTTATCTATTTCTACCTATCTGTTGGGTTACCTGTTCAGGTTTTCCAATATAGGTTATAAAGGTAGATGAGGTAGTAGTGTTTGTAACACGATTACTATCATTGGTTGGAAGTGTATCTGTCGAGACTGTAGACCTAATACCGTCTCAAATAAGTTTTGTTGTGTTGAAGTATTTCATCGATCTATGAAGGAAACCTGTTAAGGTTCAGAGTCATCTTTGAAGTACAAGTTTGGTGAGTAGGGTTTGGATCTGTTCGGTTGAGCTGGAGCAAGTTAAGGTATCTTGATACCTCAGGATGTTGTAACTGCGTGGTGAGATACAGTGACTATGGATTGTTTCCGAAGATGTTTTCTTTGGAACAAGTTTGGGAAGTGTGACTGTCCCGAAGTTGTGGCTGGATTCAGCAGGATGTTGTGGTTAGCTTTGGAGTCCGAGTTCCTTGAAGAACTTTGGATTAGGAAGTTTGGTATTGGTGTCAGCAGTGCAGCTGGAATGTTCTGTGAGCCGATAGGGAAGTCTTAGCTGAGTAGTTTTTCTGGAAATGGAGTTCAGAAGCTGCTGAGTGAATCCGTCTCTTCAATGGATTGACTAGACCAGTGTAAGCTGTTCTATTTGGTAAAGAGAGAACAATTTTTCTTTGAAAATTTATTTGGGTTGATCACAAAAGTGACTTACGATTGTTTGTGTGTTCTCTTGGATGGTTGGAAATTTTCTGGATGTCTTCTGGGGAGACAGAAGTTTGTCCACATCTGGAAATTGAGTTTTCTTATCGACCAAGATTCCAGGAGGGGAACCGGTGGTTCTGTTTAGTCGAAGAATGATTCCTAGAGATAGAATTTGATGAAGCAACTCAGTTTTGATGGACTTTCTGAGTTTTTCTTTATGGATCTGTAGAACCATATTTCTGAGAAGTGATGTCCAGTTAGCGTTTGTGTTCTTCGTCGGTATTTTCTTATCTACTATGGATCAGAGTTGTGCAGCGGAAGCAGTTTGGAGGTGTTCCTGATTTGTCTTTTCCAGATTAGGAGAAGTTTGTTGTCTCTTCTTGTTATGGAGTAGAATTGTATTTTGGTTTTGGATTGATCTTGAGGAGATCATTATGATGGGTTGTTTTTGGTTCTGATTGTTCTAGAGGAATCAGCAAGGGTTAAGCTGATCAGTTTGGATGTTGGCAGCCTAGGATTTGTCTGAAGGCTTTTGTAGATAAGGGAAGGAGGAATTTGGAATTCAAAGATGGAGACTTCGTTGTTGTTGGAGTTTTCTCTGATTCAGGAGCTATAAGTTTTGGTAAGATTAGAAAAGCTAGCTCAGTGATGTTTGGATCTCTTCTCTATGTTTTGGTTGGATTGGTGTTTGATTTTCAGGATTGAATTGTCAGTTGGATAACTGGAATTCGATGAGTTTCACGTATCTCTGAGGGAGTACGTGTATGGTCCATCTCTGGTTTTAGAACCAGCAGTTATGGAGTTTGGTTGTTGAGTCAGACTCGTCTGAAGTCTGATATGTTATCTAGTTCTGTAGATATAGATGAATAGGAGCTCTGTAGTTTAATTGTATTGATTGTTTGGAATCTATAGAGCGAGTATCCCGATATTTATACCGGGAAAACTCGTGGAAGTTCTATCCAGAATTTTTCCGGATAACTATATTTGATTAATTAGATTTGTTTGATTGGGTGAATTGATTGCTATGGTTGTTTGCATATCATTGGTATATGCTTATGTTTTAAAATCTAATCCTTTAAATAGATTATTAAATTACCTTTGTTTTAAATTTCGGGGACGAAATTCTTTTAAGGGGGGAGGAATGTGATGACCCGGAATTTTGAAGCAATATCAATTTAATAATCTGAAATAAAAATTAAATTGATTTGATAATATTTGTAATAAGATTTGAGTTAATTTAATAATTCAATAAAATAAATAGTTAATTGATAGATTTTATCTTTTTAAATCTAATATTTGTTTTATATTTATAATATATAGAATATTGTATATATTGTAAATAGGTATTATTTTAAATGAATCATGTTTTCTATAAAATTTATATCCTTAGTAAAATTTGAAATTATGATTTTATTTAAAAGTTAAACTTTTTAAAAACCATTTAATAAATAAAATATGATTTTAAATACCTAAGATAAATATTAAATGATTTAAAATATGTGTAACTCAAGTTTAAAATTTAAATAAATAACAATAAGAATTATTTTGATATAATTGAATGAAATAAGTAACTTATTAATAAAGAAGATAATTTCTTTTACAAGTTATTTATGGTTATTTAATATTGTTATTTCTAAAAATATAATAATACTTTGTTTTAGTGAATAAACTTTTAAACAAAAATTATTGTTTTTCAAAATTCAAATTTGTAATTGTATTTGTAAATAAACTGGATTTCAAAAATTCAATTTGAACATGAATTCAAAGTTTTAAATTTAAAGTATAATTGTTTTTAATTTATTTTGATTTTGAATCATTTGTATAAGTTTAATATTTATTCATTTTAAAATTTATGTACATGTAAATAAATACATGATTAACTAATTAATTAATACAAGCTTACATTTATCCTATATTAACATCTAACAAAATACTAATTAACTAATTAATTAAGCTTAAGTTTACACTAATCCATATTAACATTTAACTAAATACTAATAACTCTTAAAAAGACAAGTGTTAGCTTTTAAATTCACTTAATAACAAGTGTTAAAAGATTAAGTAGAATGGAAGGCAAGTGTCATTTAAATTGGTTTTCTTTTATTTATTTATTTTAATAAAGTTTAATTTCAGTTTATATAACCAAATCTTTTTCTTCATTTCTTTTTTATTTTTCTAAATCAAAAGCCAAACATAAATCTTCAAATCCAAAATACTAAACAAATCTGAAAAAGAAAAATAAACACTTCTATTCAAATACCAAAATCTGAAACAACAACATACACATCTTCAAATATCAAGCCTGCATGCAAATCTTTTTGCAAACCAAATCAAAGCATGCTTGCATTTTTTTCAAAAATCTGAAGCCTACATCAATAGCCTGCACATTTTCAAGTTGAAAAAGCAAATTTTGTTGAGCCTGCATTTATTTCAAAATCTGAAAATCCTGTAGTAGCTGCATGCAAAGCAAACCTGGATCTAAGCAAAACATTCCACTTTCTAATCAAAGCAAGCAACTTCATTTTTCAAGTACAAAGTTTTTATTCTAGCAAAGGGGATTTCAGTTTTTAGAATTCAAAGTTTTCTAAAGCTTTTCATCAACCAGTTTTTCAAATTGCATTGCTCTGCCTTCAAGCTTCAGGTAAGTAACATCTTAATTAATGTAGTTTAAGCATTTTAGAAAGTTGCTTGTTGATTTTCATGTTTCAGTATGAATGATATATGCACTTGTATCAGTTGTTTTCTGTAGAAGTGTTTTGAGTAACTGGATCATGATGTCTCTGTATCTTCTTTTCCAGATGTAAGAATCCGTTCTAACACCATTAACACATATTATAATATATGTTAGTGTTATCAAGGATCACACAAATGAGTTGTAGAATCAGGAATCATAGTTTAAGATTTTGTTCAAATTAAATAATAAAAATTATTTGAAACTGTCTCTGGAAACTCAGGGTAACAGGACTAAATTGCACATAAATGAAATATCAAACACATTGAATCATTTGTTCCAGGAATAAGATCTAAAACAATATTCAAAATTATGATTTTTGAAACTAAATTCACAATTTTTAAAAACTTGGTTTAACATGCAGACCTGGTTAGAATAGATAAGGAGATTTTTGGGTTTTTGGGTGATCTAGGCAATTTGGGGTGACGAGGTTCTTCTGGTTGGTGGTGGAGTGGTCACTAATGTCGGGAAAAATATTGAGTGGCGCTGCAGTTCAGTGTGGTGGTTGCGGTGATGAAGTTTTTGATATAACCCTAGTTTTAGATAAGTAGTTTGCTTTGGCTGGTTCTTCTCGAAGAAGTGATCGAATGGATTGAATTTCTGGGTAATGATAATATGTTGGTGGATGGACTCGTGGCCGAAGTCACTGACATGCCGGAGGTCAGAAGGTGGAGAAGGAAGGTTTGACAGGTTTGGGTTTAGAACCTATATTTCTGTTCCAGGTTTGAGCATACGTCTCAAATTCAATTCTGTATTTTTGGAGGAGAACTGATGATGATGGTTGATGGTTAGAATGGTCGTTGATGATTGGAGTTTGCCGGAGGTGGGTGATGGTGACTGGGGGCACGGTGCACGTGCACCGTGCAAAAATCTTTGCGCTTGGTTGATTTGGGGTACTGCAGTGTTGTAGAACTCAAAGTAATACTCGAGCGTGGCAGTACTTGGCTCGAAGCAGGAGTTCTTCTGACTCGAAGTAAATCTTGTACTTGCTCGGGTTTTAGGCATACAGGTTGCAGTTTTTTTTGAAAAACCTGTAGTTTTGTTTTTATTTTAAATATGAAATTTAAAACTGAGTTTAAATGGAGTTAAGTTTTAAATCTGAGTTAAGTTAAATCTAATATGTATTAGAGTTTCAAATGACTTTGAAAATCTTATAAGTTTTCAAATTTGAAAAAGGTTAGCGTAAGGTAAAAACTTTTCCATGTTTATGTGTGGGAAGTCTTACGTGATACCTTTCTTTCTAAAGGTTTTTGAAAGTTAAGCAACTTTAACCTGTTACTCACACCAGACCCATGTCTGACCCGTTATTTTTGTTTTCATAAACTCTTGGGTACTCAAATTTTTACGAGTAGCCAAGGGATTCAGGTTAGCTTTGACGAATATTGGAGGAGCAATGGAGCAGGAGGCTTCTGCGTTAGATATATAGTATTCCGCTGTGATTGGTATCTCTGTGTTGTCTCTGTGTTGTATTATGTTGTAAATACTAGACAAGTGTTTATAACTGTCTAGTATGTGTTGTATTATCTGTGTACTCTGATAGTTGTTGTAAACTATGTAATATATTATGTTATTAATATAATTTATTCGTTCCGTTGTTAGATTCTGATGTGTTGTTTCTTCTTCTTCTCTTTCTTTCTCTTTTCTATCCCTTTCTTTCTTATTAGCGATGCAACTTCTTGGAGATATGGAAGTTGGGTCGCTACACCTTAGACCTTTCCGGGTCATTTAATCCAAATCTGAGATCGCTCCGAGTCCATATCCAAATCCTTAGACCTCTCCGGGCCATTTAATCCAACCGAAACTGCTCTGGGTCTATATCCAAATACTTAGACCTCTCTGGGTCATTTAATCCAAATCGGAGACCGCTTCGGGTCCCTGTCGAGCACAATCCATACTCGATGACCTGAGTAGGTCGATCTTGTTGCTCTCTGTCGAAGTGTCCTACCCCTTGCTAGGCATAGTCCATACCCGACGATTTATTGGGTTATATTCTCTAGCCTCGACTCTCCTATTGAGGACTTAATCTGCAGGGTATCCTGCTCCGGCCTCGAACTCTAGCCGAGGACTTAATCCGTAGGGTATCCTACTCCGGCCTCGATCCTTGGTCGAGGACTTAATCCGTGTTTAAGTCCATTCTATAACTGTCCGGCGAAGGGACTCGTAACTCGCAGTTATTTCCCCGTCTCTTCGGTTGGGGCCATAACGGTGACCTGTATTGTTTATTACATTAATCCAGATTTAATCATTCCAAAGTCCACTTGGTAAAATATAAAACTAAAGTCCGTACAACCAAATAACTAAATAGCCATAGTACCAGAAAAACCAAAATTTGTAGTTGATGGAGATAAAACCAAAATTTCACAGACCCGAGCACTACGGTTCATCATCATATCAGAGCATGCCTAAGGACCGTCCTTGATCACATACATATGTAAGTGAATTAGCCATAATACTGCAGGGTTTATAACTTATTTCATGTCATAAATCCAATCAATTAATGACAAGTTGACGATGATGCCTCGATCCAGAGCCAACTTCCTTCGAAGTGGGTGGCGGCTGCTCCTATTCCACCGCTATAGCCCTTGTCCTTATATATTATTGTAACTGCCATTCCTCACATGTTCCTTGATGATATCCTTTTAATGCCTGCAGTGGTTTGTATTGTGCCCATCCAGCACATGGATAGGCATTGCTTTCCTGAAGCCCGCTCGTATTCGAAGGGTTTCCTTTTCACCGGCCTTCGATACTGATGGTTTCCTCGAGTGTCCAAATAAATCTTTTCCAAATATTCGGTCGATTTCATGTAAGAAGATAATTTCAGTTCTCTCTATTTCCTTTTTGACATATTACTACCGTCGTTCATTTTCCGCTTTCCTTTATCATTCTTGTTTACGTCTCCTGAAGATCCTCCACTTTACACAGCATTCACCTTCGGTTTGTTAGCTCCTGCATCTTCTTATCGTAGGAACCTCTCTACTTCATGGAAAAACTCCCCAAGATCCATAGGTGGATCCCATGCAAGAAAATACTTGAACTCCATGCCATCTGCAATTCCAGATACAACCACCATTAAAACCATAGATGGATCCGAACGATCCACCGATGGTGCCATAGCATTGAACCATGTTAGAAAACTCCTTAGGGATTCTCCGGTCCTCTGTTTCAGTGTTGCCAAATTCATCACATTTTTGGGTCTCGAGATGTAAACTCTAAACTGCCTCATAAACTCTTCGATTAATTCTGTCCATTTGCCAATAGAGCCGCTTTCCAACTATCTGAACCATAGAGTAGTTATATCCGTTAAATACAAAGGGAAGCATCGTGTCATGACCTCCTCCAATGCCTTTAGTACTTCCATGTGGCTCATGTATCTCGTCAGATGAACAGCAGGATCTTTTCTTCCATCATATGTCTCAAGCATTGGTAGTTTGAATTCCAGTGGATCCCTAGCTTGCCTGATCCTAGGAGTGAAGGGCCTCCTATTCACATCTTCCAAATCCTTATTTACCAATCCTCCTCCATGGCCCGTTTAATCATTTCTGCCAACCTATCATTGTCATCAAGTGGTAGTCTTCGCTCATTGTTCCGACCAGCCCTTGAGTCCACAAGGGATTCCTGAAATCCGCTCCTTTAGACGAACATTCATATTCCAATCAACGCCAAACTACAAGGCATCGCCTGGTATCTTGCCTGGAATCGAGCCAATGTGACCCGGGGACATGCCTCGGAGTGTGGAACGATCGGCTATGGTATGGTCGATCGTTCCTAGTTGTTTAAGGGCTGCTCTCGGTGATTCCAACCCATCCTGTATCATGTTTGCCTCATTTTCTTGGTTCTAATTCTGGACTTCCATGGCACATGCTGCTCCAACTCCATAATCCATATTTCTAGTATTTCCAGCTATTCCATTTCCTTGGTTTTGCACTCCATCTTGTCCAATCTATCGGGGTAGGTTCTGCATCATTTCCTCATATCTCTTCAACATTCTTTCCTGCATAACATCCACCGCTACTTCCATCTCGCCTCTAGTAATGAAGATTGAGGTCTGATTAGCTCCTGAGGAAGCCTCCTGACTTCCTTCATGATGGCTCCTATCTATTCCCTGTCTCATTGTTTATTACCTAGCCATTGCTTCCTAATCCAAGTTCCCAGGCTTTCAAATCCGAGATCCTAACTTCCAAATCCTTGAGTGCAAGCTTTCTCGGTGAAAGCACCAAAATGTTGGTACCAAAATTGATCACCAACACCCAATTTCACGTGAAAGCACTAGTACCCATTCATAAATTACAGATAATGTATGATATAGAGAATATAATATGAATCAAATTAAAATGAAAGCAAGTAAAAGAGGCAAGATTTATAGTGGTTCAGCTAACTCCGCCTACGTCCACTCCAAAACTATCTTTTTATTATACTGAAATTTAATTACAGTTACCATCCGAAATCCCCGAATAAAAATGGCCAAGTATCCCCTAGGTAGAAGACGAAGAGAAGCGGAATCAAGGTCCGCTTTCCGAAGCCAAGCCTGCTGTATTTAGAGGTGAAACTTCGGCTACAGGATCTTCTCCCCTACATGGGCCCATCATAAGATCGGTAAGTCCAATTCATCCATAACTAACAGTCGGCATAGTCACGTCGATCGTTATCCCTTCATCCATATCCCTTTCCACGTTGTTGTGCCAACCCATCTTCCTCCACTATACTATACCGATCCACCTTTCACGAAGCGTGCCGACCCATCCCCTCCATGGAGACATGCCAATCCTTCCTTCCTTATGAGTATGCCGATCCTTCCTTGTGTAGCCTGGAAGGTATGTCGATCCCTCTAAGGCATGGCGATCCATGGCACTTAGGTTACTACATCGATCCCTAATGCTTTATGGCATTACGCCGATCCAACTCCTTCCATTGCATGCCATACCGATCCCTATCACAAAACTACAATATGCCGACCACTTAGAGTGCTATCAGGGCCGATCCATCCATCGTGAACATTGTCAATCCATGCTTTGCCGAACCTCCCTATGTCAATCCACGCTATGCCCCTCATAACTATGTCGGTCCATTCTTATGCCGATTCATGCTATGCTAACCCAATTTATGCCGATCCATATTACACCGATCCCTCCTATGCCGATCCTTCCCCATTCAAGCCACTATTCACATTTCATGCACGTTGTATTGTTTATCCACCAACCATGTTTAATCCTGACTCCATGTTATTATCTATAGTTGATTATCCTTCCATCCATTTGAGCCAAATCTGTGATATCCCAGCCTTGATAATCATCAACTCTATTGGGTTAAATCCGCCTACGTGTTTCCTTAACAAAAGGCGGGTTAACATATAAGTTTTATTATTATGTAACTTTTATATTTCATATTACATTTATATTAGTCTTATGTATAATGTTACATTAATTAAATATTTTTTAATTAATTTTATTAACATTTAATTAATTTTATATTAATTTAATATAACATTTAGATTTAATATTTGTAATATACTATAACCTTTATAGTATAACACATATATCATATACATGTGTATATTATTTAATTAATTAACCTTTTAATTAATTTATTAAAATAAATAATATTATTTAAATTAAATTAAATTCAGAATTCACTTCTTATACATACATGTATAATACTGCTATTTTATACATTTTAAAACAATGTAACATATAACATAATATACAATACATGTATGCATGTATTAATTAAATAACATATTTAATTAATTTATTTTGTTAATTTTATTAAATAAATTTTTACAATTTTGAAGTTAATTTATATTATTTTTCAAACATTTTGAAAAATCTTATTATATTATAATTTTTATAATATGTATATATTTTATTTTAAATTTAACTATTTAATTTTAAAAAAAATTCACAATTTTGAAAATTAGCCCAAGGCCCAATTCGAATTGGGCATTTTCTATTAAAGGCAATCTTTGGACTCATATATCAGTTCGAGTCAGGCTGGTAGCCAGGTAGGGTAGAGTACTTGATTATCCAAACTCCGTTCTAGAAACTACCTTTCTAGACACTCTACTATCTTGGTTGTGAGCTTAATAGTTTACCATAACATGACTAATTTAAACTGCATAGGCATTGGGTTTTGATACCATTATTGGAACTAAGCTAGCCTATAGCAGAAGTAATGGGTGAACTTCAACCATATGTATGGTTGATATATGGTTGTTTATGTGATGGTATTGTTAGATTATCTTGTTGTTGTTATGGTAATATATGTGTGTATGTGATGTGAATCTTAGAATTTGAAATCAAAGTCAAAGTATTATGTTTGGTTCAAAAGATGTGTGCTTGTTTATGTGATGGTTATGGTTCAAAGACTTTGGTTGTTTGTGATATAGAAGTGGAAACAAGTGGGAAATTATGCGTATTTATAGCAAGAGTCGCTATGGATGTAGTTCGCTTAAAAGTTTGATTTTTTGAAAAATTTGGTTTCGAAAACTTAAAAGTGATTGTAATTGTTTTATAAACTTAATAATAATGTTTTAAGAAGTTAATTAACTTTTATATAATTAAATTTTAATTAATTAAATTTTTAATAATTAATAACTAATTAAGGATTAAACAAGGTTTAATAATTATAATTAAGTGAAGATTAGTAATTAATTAATTATCTTTTAAAGTTAATATTTATTTATTTAATTATTAATTATGTTAATTAAGTATGAGTTAAGTAAATTACTTATATTTAATTTATCATTAATTAAATATAGGATTAATTATTAATTAATTGTTAATCAAGTGTTAATTGTTTTTAATTATAAATCATTAAAGGTTTTTATTTATAATAAATTATTTATTAAAGGTTTAATTTATTATTTAAGTTTAATTTAAGATTTTTTAATTAATTAATTGAGATTAATTAATATTTAATTATTAATAAAGGTTTAACTAATTATTTAATAAATGATTAACTTGTGTTTAATTAATAGTTAATTATTATTTAATTATTTAATTAAATTAAGTAAAGATTTAATTAAGATTAATTATGATAACTAATTTTTTTAAAAAGAGTTTTAAAAGTTTTAAATCCCGTTTTTTCCGAAGGTAAAAGTGTTTTAAAAGAACTTCTTTTTTAAAGATGGTTTTGAATATAAGTGATTCAAAGTGTCGATCTCATTAAGGAACCATATAACTGTGAATGAGTTATAATGTAGATTGTTGGATTGTTTGGGCATGTGTTAGCAGAATAAATCACCGCTTTGCTGTAAATAGATTAATTGTTTGTTTGTATAGACATGTGCTAGTAGAATAAATCCCCGTTCTGCTATAAATTGTTTGGTTGTTTGATTCTTAGTTTGTTCGTGTGAACATGTGTTAGCAGAATAAATACCGTTTTGCTATCAACTGATTGAATTGTTTGGGCATCTGTTTAGCAGAACAAATTACCATCCTGTTATTACGTTTTTTGAACATGTATATGCTAATTAGTTCATATTGACATGTTATTACCTGATTTGGATATGAGTTGTATTTACATACATGTTGACCTATGTAAATAACTATTAATGAAATCGAAATCGAATGGTAACTTAAATTAGTACCATTGGGATTGCTAAGCCTCTTTTCGACTTACTAAAGTATGTTTTTGAACCAACTTTAATTCTTAAATCGATTAGGTTTAAAGGTTATAAATGGTTTTCAAATTTTATTATTATTTTACAAAGTTATTTTTGAATAGTATCTTGTTTCCAAAAGGGGTTTATTAAATAAAAGGTTTTACCTAAAGTGATTTACAAATGATATCTTGAAAATGATATTTTATAACGGAGATTCTATAAAGGAATTGTTGAAGGAAGATTTTTTAAGTGGTTGTAAAAACAGAAAGGGATTTTATAAATCATTTTAGATATTTTTGAAAGATGTTTTAAATCAAGTTTGAAAAAATATAAAGAGGTTTGAAATGTGAAGTGAACTTATAAAATAATTTTTGTAAGGAATAAGTGAATGGGCTTTATAAAGTGAACGAGTTTTACAGTAAGTGATGTTTTGAAAGGGAATGGTTTGGCCATCTAATATGGAATGTGAGAAGAGAAAATGTTTCAAATGTTTTTGGTATATGTTTATATTTAGGCCTGTCAATGGATATCCGAAAAATCCGAAATCCGTCCGAGTCCATATCCGAAAAAACGGATATTATCCGATATCCGAAAAGCGGATGCGGATATCCGATATTCGAAAGAGATTTCGGATGTGGATACGGATATGAGCATATCCGTATCCGAAAGACATCCGTCCAATCCGAATTAATTATAATAAAAATTGTTATTAATATTGATTTATTATTTAAAGGTACCCTATGTTTAAGATTTATTTGAAAATTAAAGGCAACGGCCCAAGTCCACCAAACTAAATTAAAGGCAAAGGCAACGATGTGGTAACTGGTATTCACTTCAAAGTTCAAACGGCAATTACTATTTACTAATTTACTCAATTCAATTCTTATAGTTACAGCCGCCGTTAATAAAAGAAATTTCAAAACCCTAAATCGCAGTAACCCTAAATCGAAACAACCCATCACTCTGAAGTCGCTCCCCGCAGTCGCAGCTTCGGCTCCGGCCTTTGTTCGAAACCTCACGGCTCACCTGAGTCACCTCGCAGCTCCGCCTCGCAGCTTCGACTCGCAGTCGCAACTTCGTCCCCGGCCTTTGTCATGTTATTTACGCCTATTTAGTTCATCAAACGAAGTTTCAACTTCCTAGCAGTAATTTTTTCATTAATTTTTCTTTTTTAGATTTGTGATGTTAAAATTTACAACAATTTCATCCAACAAATGGGTTGAAATAATCAAACCGCAAGGCCTTCGAATTAGTACATGAAAATCAAATCAATCTAAGATATTCGATATTCTATTTAAGTGTACATTCACATGGTGTTGTTGTATTAATTAATTTATATGTACACACATCATTTGGAAATATGAGTAAATGGTAAGGAACGCTGAAAGAAATAATCACGTAAGTATCACATAGGGGATATTTAATACTTTAGCCTAAATTATTTCAAAATAAGCATTGTTTATGTAAGTTCTTGTTTATTTGATTATTTTTATTCAGACCTTGTGTTTATCAAGCATAGGTATTTCATGCGTATTTCTTCTCATCTGGGCATATTACTATTTTAATCGTTTATAGTTATTTTATCTACATTATTGTTCGAATGAAAGGAAAATTTCCATTTAATTTTCTGAAAATAAAAGCAGCAATTACTTCACTATTTTTGTATTCGTTCTGGGAACTCCGACTAAAGGATGTTTCAGATGATGGTGTCATTATCTGCAACAGAAAGAAATGCATTATTTAGAAGTGAATTTACAACAGAAAGAAATGCTACAGTGCGTAGTGTGAATTTTACAGTGGACAATTCACCAGTGATACATATTTCCATGTGTCAAAGCAGAGTTTTATATTTAAAAAACATCCATTTCTTATTTTAAAAATTAATTGAGGAAAACAGTGATATTGTTGAATGTTGATATCCATTTCCAGTTTGGCCTAAATTGAAAAGGTAGTTGCCCATTTGAATCATATTTATTGACCTGGAACTTCTCCTCATTTGATGATTTACAGATTAATTTATTTAATCTTCCTTACAATTGTTCTATGAATATTTACAGATTTTTAAAAATGAAAAACACCTCGTCAAGTTGTAGCAGTAAATCTGTTGCATGTGCTGCATCAAATGCTTATGTCAAAGATAACATAGTTGTGCTAGAAACTACGGGCTCTAGTGCGCCACCAACTCAAGTTATTCCAGCTAATGAAGAAATATCTGCACCTTTGAATATAAAGCCCTTAAAATCCGAGTTATGGAAAGATTTTGATAGAGAAGTGTTAGAGGGTAGTAATTGTATTAAGGCAACTTGTAAACATTGTTTAAGGATATTCAATGGAGCCACTTCATTGGGAACAACACATTTGAAAAATCATATAAAAGTTTGTCCCAAAAATACTACCAATAAAAGATTATCCGGACAACAACTTTTGACTACTAAAAAGTCTCCCAATAAACCATTCAAATTAGCTAGTTGGAAGTTTGATCAAAGTAGGACTCGAATGTGTTTTGCTCGTATGGTTGCCAAACATGATTATCCATTCAATATGACTGAACATGTTTACTTTCAAGAATTTGTTAAGAGTATTAATCCAACCGTTAAGTTCTATTCTAGAAATACAGTCCGTTGTGATGTGTTGAAACTTTATGCTGATATGAGAACTGAATTACAACAGATGTTTGATAGTTTGTCTACTCGTGTTAGTCTTACTACTGATTTATGGACATCTGAACATCAGAATATAGGTTATTGTTGTATAACTTGTCATTACATTGATGATGAATGGAAATTGCAAAAAAAGATAATTGCTTATCATGAAATGCCTTCTCCACACACTGGACTTGCACTTAGTGCTGCTCTTAAAACAAAACTATTGCATTGAAATTTGGATAAGAAATTATTTTCAATTACTGTCGATAACGCATCGAATAATGATGTTATGATAAGAGATCTCAAGGCATGGTTAGATGGTAAAGGGGTCTTGATTTCAAATGGTGATTTGTTTCATATGCGTTGTTGCACTCATGTCTTGAATTTAATTGTGCAAGATGGGTTAAAAGCAGTACATGGTCTTATTATAAAGATAAGAGAAAGTGTTAATTTCACAAAGTCTTCACAGTCTAGAAAACAAAATTGGGAAAACGCATTGGCAGAAACTAGATTAGTTGGAAAAGGTGTTTCTTATGATGTTCCAACGCGATGGAACTCAACATACCTTATGCTTGAAAGTGCGATTGAATTGCGTCCCGCGTTTGAGCGATTAGTTGAGTTAACTTTAGATTATATAAGTTTGCCTTCTAGAGAAGAATGGAGATAGGAAAAAACATTTGTGAATGTTTGAAAATCTTTTATGATGTAACTCTCAAATTTTCAGGTGTTAAATATCCAACAGCGAATTTGTATTTTAAAAGCGTGTGTGATATTTATGAAAGTATTACTAGTTAGGAGCTAGGTGAGCATGATTATATTTGTTCCATGGCACAAATGATGAGAGTTAAATTTGAGAAATATTGGAATACTTGCAATTTAATGATGAGTATTGGAATGGTTTTCGATCCTCGTTATAGAATGGCTTACATTGAATTTTTCTATGATTTGATTTATGGGGAAGATGCACAAGTTCATGTTAGGAAAATCAATGATTGTTTGAAATCTCTTTTCTATTTATATAAAGAAGAAAGTGCATCCTATAAAAATGTATCTTCTTCTTGTGCATTAGATGATAATGTTAATCATGGTTTAAAAAAGAGAACAAAAATGGATCCTAAGTGAAAAAATTATAGAGAACAAAAAATTGGAAGTTTGCAAAGTTCAAAGACGGAGCTTGACAAGTATTTGAAAGATGAATTATTGTCGATGGATGAGGATGACGACAACTTTGATATTTTAATGTGGTGGAAAACAAATTGTCCTACATTTCCTACTCTCGCAAAGATTGCTCGTGATATTTTAGCCGTTCCCGTTTCTACCGTAGCATCCGAATCATCGTTTAGTAGCGGTGGTAGATTGATTACCGAAAATAGATCCTCATTATCTCCTGACATAGTGGAAGCGTTGAGTTGTATTAAGGATTGGTTACCATATGACATAGGTTAGTTATTATTACGTACTAAAATTATTTTATAATTTTAACCATTTAATATAATCAGTTTTTTATTTAACAGGTTAAGATATAGAGCTTGTAGATGAAGCATCAACCCTAACATAAACCATCTATCGCATAAGGTAATTTTTTTGTTTCATTTATGTGCTGAGTAGCACTTTCTATGTTTATTTGTATTTTTTGCGATTTTGATTAGAATGATTTTGCCCACTCTTTCCATTCTTTAGCAGCACAGTTAAAATGAGACACATGCAATTCATTAAACTTACACATAATTAATTAACACCCTATATACTATGGGAAAAATCACAGTGCATTGACATTAAAAGATTTGGGAGATGATTTATCTGAGGTTAATTAATGCATTCAAAACGCAGTTGGAAAAACAAAAGATTTGAGATATAATATCTGACCTGCAACCTAGATAGATAGGAAAAGAAAATAATTGTGATCACTGCATTCGTGAAGTGGATGCAAATATACTAAAGTGCAAACCGATCAACATTATAATTGATCAACATTATAATTTGGTGGAGAATAACTAGGAGACACTAGAGCGTCCATACTCTAACATTATAATTTAGTGCTGCATTCAAAAGAAATATTCTGATGTTTGTTTTAACTTCGTCGTGCTCCTGTTTGGTCTCTGGTCCGAGCTAATTTCGTGCGTTAAGCCTCCGGTGCATGCTAAATTAAACTCCTTTTTGTTTCAGGGCTGCTTGTTTTATTAAAATAATGGAGTTTAAAGCTGGAAGCAGTACACAAAATGACTCTGCTTCATCCATTAAGAGCAATGCTCTTTTAGTTATGCCATTTATTGTTTATATTATACATAAATGCTAATATGTGTTAATCATACTTGTGTATAGAGACTGATGTTTAGCGTTTCTAGTTTATTGTTGACATACTGCCATTCTAGTTTTCATGGTTAATGTGGATTTGTTGAAATAATAAAATGACTAGCTTTTAACTTAACATGGAAAGAATTTAGGAACTAAGTTATATGCCTCAAGGATATGTGTCCATGAGATGTTTCTTAGATGCACTTGGTCAATACAATGAAAACTTTAGTCATTATTATGGTTTTGTCTGTAGATTTCTTCTGGTACAAAATGTTCACTTTTGCTTTTTATGGTAAAGCTACACTGCAATTGAATGATTAGATTGTACTAATTTCAATTCTTTTGACAACGTTTACTAATTTCAAGTTTCAATTAAAAATCCTTTTGATAATGTTTACTAATTGCAATTCTTTTAATAATGTTTACCAATTTTAAGCTTCAATTAAAGATCCTTTTGATAATATTTACTAATTTCAACCTTCAATCAAAGCTACAATTCCTTTTTACACATTACTAATTGAATGATTTATTGTGCTGATAGATTTGATTTTGATTAATTTAAAATTGATTTAATATGATATCTGCTTAGTTTATTATCAATCAATTTGTCCTATAGTTTATTTTCCAAAGATTAACTTCTGTAAACTCTTATTGTTTTTGTTGTATTTACATAAAATTTAGCTAAATGTATAGAAAAGTACTTATATAGATTGGGGATAGGAGATAATTTTAGCAATGTTAATATAAAATCAAGGTTATAAAATATTGCGGCATAAAAATACAAAAATGGTATTATATTGATTGTACAGAACTGAATTCACATCATTTGAAATGTAGATAGCCTGCACATATCTAATTTATAGTAGCTATACTATATTTATATTGATTGTACAGAACTGTATTCACATCATTTGAAATGTAGATAGCCTGCACAGATCTAATTTATAGTAGCTATACTATATTTATATTGATTGTACAGAACTGTATATAAATGCAAGTAAAACTATAAAGGAAATATCAATAAGATTACCATATTTGTATTAGTTGAAACGTAGGCACATAGTATACGACTATTCTACCTAAGTTGCCTCAAATAATATAAATATGGTATTATGTATTCTTAACTCATTACTGTAGAAAAATATCGGATGAGATATTTGAAACACCTGAAACAGCCTGTGACTGTTTTCAAGAATATTGCCATATTTACAAACGTTCCTGGTAAAAGGTAAATGTATATTTAAAAATCAACTAAATGTAAACAAACCTATACAAATTAATAACAATGGAGGGGATTCTCATCTTTGCACAGCTGTACATGCTATTGGAATTATTGCCTTATTGGATCATATTTTTGCCATGCTTTTTTTAACAGGATCGTGTGGTAAGCTCATGAGTTTGAAGATAGAACAAAGAATTGGATGTTCATTCTTCACTTTCGCAAAGAAACCGGATGCTTATTCGTCACTTTAGCTGTGTTTGTTTAGGTTTTATGGTTAATTATTTAAATTGTATAAGCTAATTAATTATGTATTTTGTAACTCTATTATGATTTTGTGTGGATTGTTTGTTGTTAACTTAGAAACTGAAGTATATTGGTTCGTCGATTGATTGTTATTTGAATGCTATGAATTCTAATATTTTTAATAAAATTTTCATTATATTATAATTCTCAATCTAGTTTTCGGATGCGGATTTTCGGATATTTTCGGATATTTGGAAATATCTGCATCCTATTTTCGGATGCGGATATTTTCGGATATCCGAAAATATCCGCGGATTCAGATACGGATGTTAATTTTTGAATATCCACGGATACCGGATGCAGATGCGGATGTAGATTTTAATTTTTGGATATGGATGCGGATATAGCCATATCCGCATTCGTTTGCATCCGTTGACAGGCCTATTTATATTATTTCCAAGTAAAAGGGATGTAAATGGTTTGGGAAAAGTGTTTTAGAAAAGATCCTTTGATAAAGTTTTATAAAGTGATTTTATTAATTAAAGGTTAATCAATAAAGGCTTAGAGGATCCTATATGTAATTTAATCAACGTTTGATTGTTTGTTTATTTGATAGTTAAATAACTGACTATCAAATCTGGACTAAAACGTAACTTTGGAAATATCTAGGAGAAACATGGAAATAATATTGTACAATTACCATCGGTGGTGCTATACTGTACGCATAAATTCGTTTCGTTCATCTAGGATAAATGATAAGGAAATCCGTCTACTAACGGTTAGGAGGTGAACTCCGCTCTTATTTTTTATCTGCTTATTTCCTAAAGAACTGGGGTTGAGTTTATCGAAAATTATCGAAAGTTGTTGCGAAGTGCCCGGGATCGGATCTGTTATCCGAAAACCACTTTGATCCAACTCAATTGTTTTAAACTGAAGACATCTTGAAGAATATGGAATCGAGATGGAGCATTGAAGTGCAAGGGCTGCTTGCTACTAGTCCCGAGGGTGATTCCAAAATGGATATAGTAGAAGCAGTGCATTCGATTTGTCCTTATCCTGGACAACTAGTATGGATGAATACTGGCATTGCATTGCTTCCTTGAGGGCAGTGTTAGCTTTCCAAGTTAGTTTGCTATATAAAAGGTAAAACGTAGCATCAAGCCTCGTCAACCGGGAAATGACTAAAACAGGGCATGCAGCGGGGCTAAGTGGGTCGCTTCCCATCAGGGTATGTCATCATCTTTCTAGATTACCCTAATATTATGGATTGGTTTGTGCATGAGGGATCTAGATTAAGGTTGGAAGATAGAGGTGATGACATATTCGGTACTACTAGTCAAGTGGTATGTGGTTCTGTGTGGAAGGGTATAAGGTATTCTTGCCAGACCCAGATGCATTTTTCTAGAGATGTACCCATCGTAGGTAGTTCCTTACCTGGTCATAGTGTAACGACTTGGTATTTCGAACCTTTCGCATCCGCACATGTCGGACTTGAATTGCTCAAAACAAAAGATTGTTAATTTATATTTTGGCAAACTTAACATATGCGGTAAATAAAATCAATCACAGAACCATAGACACAGAGTAATACAACGATAAGCAGCGGAACAGATAAATAGTAGTTTATGAAGCTTCTACGTAAACATCAGAGTTGAAATAAATACCACAGAATATCTCAAATACAATAAATTCACTAATACAAGCAGATGACGTTTCTGAACAAATCAACTGGAAAAGCTGAATAGATAAGACGGATCTTCAAGCAAAACCTCAATCTCCAAAGGCGAGTCTCAAATGCTGTGACACTCAAATCAAATGCTGTGGCACTCCAATCTGTTCAAGTGTTTTGAAATTCCTATCGATAGCATTGGCCAGACGGATCGATCGAAACCCCAAATCAACCTTAACACTCAAAAGACACATTATTAAACAGTTTATATTAATAACAAATACACTCTCTCACACGACAATTCAAGGATGGATTTCAAAACAAGGATAGAGATTCAAATTCAAAGGGACCTGATCAAAAAGAATTCTAACTAAGATAGATAGGCTCGAAAGGAAGATAAGATAATGAAATTACGAAAGAAGAAATGGATAGACTTATATTAATCATGATGACCTTAGCCGGATCAACCTACATTCTAGGAATAGGATCGATGCGGAATTCAAATTCCTGCATGGGAGGAGGTGTGTGACTTCACCAAACCATCAAAATATTCCCTGATTATCCGGGTGGAGTCAAGATCCAAAGGGGATTACCCTGATCGTTCACTAGAGGCGGTTCGGGATTTACAATAAATAATAGCATCTAAACCGAGGATGTAGAAATCTCCGGTGAATCATCGACTGTTACAAAGGAGTTCACCCCTTTACAAATCATACTAAGGTTGTCTGAACAGAAATTGAGTTATGGGATGCTCCTGTATCAAGTAGAAAATGAACAGGAAGAGACCAGAATGGATTTCAAAACAAAGGGAAAGGTCTAAAAATTCAAAGGAAACCCGAGTCAATGAGGAAGAAACTTCAAACTCGAACGAAGATGATTCTGTAATTAAATTTTACTCTATATGCCAAGTTTTTCCTAAACCAGAGCTCTGAAACCAACTGTAACGACCTGGTATTTCGAACCATTCGCATCCGCATGTGTCAGATTTGAATTGCTCAAAACAATGATTGTTAATTTATATTTTGGCAAAACTTAGCATATATCGTAAATAAAATTAATCATAGAATCATATACATAGAGTAATACAACAATAAGCAACGGAATAGATAAATAGTAGTTCATGAAGATACTATATAAACATCAGAGTTGAAATAAATACAATAGAATATCTTAAATACAATAAAGTCATGAATACAAATAGATGACATTTCTGAACAAATCAACAAGAAAAGCTGAATAGATAAGACAGATCTACAAGCAAAACTCCAATCTCCAAAGGTGAGTCTCAAATGCTATGACACTCAGTCTGACCCGAGTATAAAGCAAAACACAAAACACTCGAGTCAGTATTAACATTCTTATATAGTAAATTCAACTCAAGTGAAATGTCAACTGAAATACAAGTAACTTAAAGATGTTTGGGATTTCCATCCTCTAAGGATCCATGGAACTATCTACTATGTAGTAATGTATGCTATTATAATATGTCTACGGTAAAGTAAAAGTATTAAATAGCATTACGGCGTTACCCATATCCCCCTTAACACATTCTATATATTCTTGTAGTCTATACAATGTCGTATACTCCTCCGTAAACTGAAAGTTTACCCAGAGGACACCACATAGGTACGGTACAAAAAAAACTCATAGAAGACGCGATAACGCATGTGACAAAGCACTTGAGGCAATGCCAGGGTAGATATACCGTTTGCATATCTGGACTGGTGGTAACGCGTAGCAGCTACTACCGCCCACCTCATGACACACTCACCCAATCAAATCACAAAATCAGTAGAATGGTATCGAAGGACTATGCCCGATCGGAGGAATGACCTCACTTGGCCTGACATGCTCCTGTTTTAGACGCGTCAAGCCCACTCACGAGAGTTGGGGCTACGTAAATACCGTATAGAATCGTCACCAAACCATCCTACTGCATTCTGGAATCTCCACCACGTACATAATTGTTAAAGTTGTTTTTGGTATTGGCAGAGAGTATGACAATATCTGATCCCGGTCTCTTTAACAACCAAACGCTTGTTTCACACCACGGTCATTTCATTTCAAATAGTTCGTACCTCAGATCAAAATATCATATTCATTTCAAACCGTA
This sequence comes from Allium cepa, assembly GCA_030765085.1. Classification (NCBI taxonomy): domain Eukaryota; kingdom Viridiplantae; phylum Streptophyta; class Magnoliopsida; order Asparagales; family Amaryllidaceae; genus Allium; species Allium cepa. Next base: position 820,897,663 of record CM060929.1, read on the forward strand.
TCAATTCGGTATCATTGTTCACTTTAAATAATATTCATTTCCACAATCGTAACACTTTCAAAATTTATAACACTTTCGAAATCATAACACTTTGAAATCATAACACTTTGAATCATAACACTTTGAAATCATAACTCTTTCCACTAAACAGTTTAGATGTTGAAAATAGTATATATATCAAAATACTTTATAAATTGAAATAGTTTTTATATAATAATTAAATACTTTATATAATAAAATTAGTTTCCACCAATTTTGCAAATCGATTTAAATCATCCTAAACTCAAAAATTCAATTCAAAAAGATTCCAGTTTAACCATTTCAATTTAAAGTTCAAAGATTCAAGTTTAAATATTCAAACATTTACAATATAAATTTCATTTATATTTCAACATTTAACTTTAAATTTATTCAAGTTGGAAATTATTCCCTTAGCCCTTTTGATAACAATTTATTTAAATCCCAATTTATATATTTAAATCAATATTAAATATTCAATCTCAATTTTATTTAAAATTGAGAATATCCATTTAATCACTTTTTATCAAATCAAGTTATAAATCATATTTTCAACATCTAAAAATCACTAAGTTCAAATAAATTCTTATTTAAATCCAATTATTTCTAATTCTAATTGCAAGTCAACATAAATTTATCTTCCCTAACTTTATTATTAAAGTTATAAAAATCCATTTTAAAAATATTAATATAAATTTAAATAAATACTTAAAAATATTATAAACTAGTTAAGTGAAAAAAATTATTAAATTAAATCTTATTATAAATGTATTATGTATTAAATCCTTTTAATATATTTTTGAAATAAAAAAATTATAAGAAAAATCTTTAAAATTATATTTTCAAAATTAACTTATAAATTAAAATTTCCAAAACATATTATTTTTAAAATCTAGATTTTATACATATATAAAAATAGCTTACATGTATTATATTTTAAGATCAATATTTATTAAAACCATATATTTCCTTTCAAAACTTTGGAAATCATTTTTCAAAATATAGACCAACGGTGTCCGTATATAATTATCTATCCTATGGTCAAGTGATACAGATATTTATCATTTCAATCCGCAATTTAAATATTTACGGGTATATATCATTTCAACCCACAATCCCAAAATTTAAAATAAATGAAAATCGCATGTGTTTATCATTTCGACCCATAACAATTTTCTCCTATTCTACAAAATCGTTCGGGTATGTATCATTTCAACCCATAAGGAATTCTAAATTAATAGGGAACTTGCGGAGTGAGAACAAATGTGATAATAATAATAATATCACAAACATGCATATATCTTCAGTAACAAATTAAATATATACAACTGGTTATGGAGTCATACATCACAGGTGAACAATTGCAGATAATGGCATATCATGTTTAAAATTTAAATAACTAGCAATTCAAATTTAACTGCATATTTCAGCTGTCGTTTCAAGTGAAATCAAATTAATTAAATATAAGAAAGTTAATCGTGAATGATCGCTCACCTTTCGAGGCTAGAGAACGACTATGATGAAGGAGATGACACAGACATGGATAAGTACAGACGAGCTAGAGGTTGCTACGACCAATTGTGAACAGTGGTTAAGGAAAAGCAAAGCACGATGCACTATATTTGAATAAGATCGATTATATAAGCAAACTTATATATATAAACCAATAAATCGTAATTTAAATTTAGACACATATTCGATTATATATATATATATATATATATATATATATATATTTCAAAATCATTGTTTAACTTAAGACACATATTAAAATAAATCCTTATACATATATACTTTGAAATCAATGGTACTTATATATAACTAATATATAAGATGATATATATATACTTATTTTGTTGTAATATATACATATATATAAACAATCGAAAATATGAAGCAGTTATTTTATTATAGAGTCAATACTTTAATGAAATCAATATATATATATATATATATATATATGTATGTATGTATATGTATATGACACGACATGTCATATAAAACTTATAGACCTCTATATATACAACTCTTATACATTTATATATATATATATACTACTGATTATGTACCGCAGTTGTTGTACTAAAGTTTACAGAGAAAATAACATACATTATTATAATAACATACATATGTATATACTAACTATAAAAGAAATCTACAAACAAAACTTTATAACTCATATATATTGATGTATATATAACTGGCTGTAAACCAATATATATTAGATATGTAAACAAATATATGCAGATCCATGAACACTTGTATGCAGATTTCATTTATAGATAAGTATATATATATTAGACTTTTAACAAAAGATATGCAAAACGAATACATATCTAACTCAGGTTATAACAAGATATATATAGACAAGTCAAAAAATATAACCAACAGGTTATTGCATATAATTAACGTTTATATAAAGTAAGTACATACACGTTATATTTATAAAACAATATATAAAACATAAATATCTAAATTCAACAGTAAGAAAATATATACAAAACGAATACATATCTAAATCAAACTATAACAAAGTATATGCAAAACCAATATATATCCATATATATAAAATATCTATATATGTAACATCTATTTAAAACAATATCCAAAACAGTATGGTATAAAGCAGAAGGTTCTGTATATATGTAACTTATTTATATAACAAGTATTATATATATACAGTAGATTACAAAACTTGCATAACTAACATATTATATATAAACTATAAGCATATATATGTATATATGTATAATATACCTTAATATATATCAAACAGAGAAGCTTGGTTGGAAGATGGTGAGGCGGGCTGTCGTTGTGGAGCACGGAGGTCTTGGTGAGAAGGCGGGCACGGTCATGGTCGAGGGAGTCGGGCTGTGATCGGGTTGTGCTCGGTTGTGGGCAATGGTAGCAGGCTGGAAGGAGGTTGAAGGAATGGTTGCTGTAGGGGTTATGGGTGTGGGTTGCATACACATGGAGGGAGGAAATGACTACTGCTTTGGAGAGGCATGGAGAGGAGAAGGTTTGGTGCATAGATGGACACGTGCTTAGGGGCTGATGGAATTTTGATGTGGGCGATTGGAAGTGGGGCAGACTGCTGGTGGAGATGGTCGGCTCACATGAGGTAGGGAGGTCGAGTGGGTTGCAGTGTTAGGGAGGGTCGGTCAGGCTGTGGTCGGGAGAGAGCAAAAGGTGATGTGAGGAGGATGAGAGGCGGGATGGCTTTTGATGGTGGTTGATGGGATCATACTTGCGTCGAGAGCATGCAAGTAGATGGGAACGAAGATGAACAGGAATAGAATATGAAATTTATAATATTAATATGAATTTTCTTGAACGAATAAGAGAGATCAAGAGACCAATAGCAAATATGTTTGGAAATGGTAGGATTAGTAATGGTTAGAAATAAATTCTGGAAATAAAAAAAACTAGTGGCTATTGGTCAATAGACGGTGGAATATGAAAGAGGATGGGAAACTAAAAAGGTCCAAATGCGGAACCAATATGGCAATCGTTCCGTAGATTTCACCGTCTCTCGGACTCCGAAACACACAAACGAATATACTGTGAAAATAAGCACGATGAGACGATCAAAACGTACATAGATATTAGCGATATGACCATCCTATCAAAAGTCGATAATCAGTACCGAAAATGCTGCTAAAACGCCGAAAATAAGATAAATGGAGCAATAAGAATTCAAATTTGGCGAAATGAAATATGATGTCTCACTTAGAAGATGATTTACAAATTTATCATATAAAAATATTCAGGTTTGTGAAATATGTTATTATCATCAAATGTTAACTGATTTAATAATGAAATTGAAATTACATAATAAAACTAACTTCCATATTTTTTGATGAAGATTTATCATTTTCTATGTTTATATAGACATATTCCAAATATCAAATATTCATTTCCAAATTCGATTATTTAAAATTTCACAAAAATTCAGTAAATTACGTTATTAAAACTGTTAAAATTTATGCGTCGTTACACATAGTATGAATCTATTCTCCAATACGTGCCTTTACGGTTTTGATTGTGAAACCTAGTATGTTGGAATTTAGTATAACAATTTCAGCTATTGTAATAAGTATTTGTACTTTAAACATTATTGTAATATCACTGGATTTTCTATAAATGTGTTTTGGTTATCATAAGGTAAAAACCCGTCCGTGTATATGCGATATGATCTTACGAAATACCTTTGATTTCAAAGGAGTTTTAAAAGTAATAATTAAGTTGTTTGAGTTTACTCACACCAGATCCATGTCTGACCCAGAGTTTTATTTTATTTCCCTAAAACTCTTGGATGCTTAATTTTTTATGAGTAGCCAAGTAGTTCAGGTTTTTCCATGGATGCATTTTGGAGGAGCTTGGAGTAGGAGGCTTCATCGATAGCTAGTTATTATCATATTCTACTATATATTATGTACTCTATATCTGATGTAAAAGGACGGGCAGTTATAATTATCCTAGGTTAGAAATTGTATTAATGTAACTCTGATGTATCATTTTTTAAATGACTTTGTAAAGAGTTATGTTGATTAATATATTTTATTGCGTTGCGCTGTGAGACTTTGTGTTTGTTTTTAGTTTCTTCTATCTTCTATCTCCTTTCATTCCCCTAACAATCCACCTTTTTGTTCATTTGAGTTGAAATGTGTGGTTTATTGCCAACTTCAACTATATAAATAAGTGGGTCGTTACAACATGGTATCAGAGTTGAAGGTTAAGCGAGAACCTTGACTTTGGTAGGGTTAACTCATTAGAGATATGGTTAGTGATATCCTAGGATGAGTTTGAGTGTATATTGTATGACAATGCGCATTTTTTAGTGATATAAATATGTCTTATATCGTGTTGTTTGATCGGTTGAGTAGTATATGAATTCTGATCGATGCGTTTGGCCAACGCTGTCGATAGGGATTCCTAAACACTTGAACCAGACCAACTGACATAGTATTGTTTTGAAATTAGGTAAATAAATAATTGTATGCGGGATATATTTTATATATAGAATTATTTTCAAAAAAAGTATAGTATAGTATTTTTGAGATGTTTTTATTGGGAAATAATAATATTTTATTATTATCATATAAGTTTTGGTTAGTCATGCTCCTCTAGTTTGAGCATTGACTATTATATAAATGTTTAGGTGCTTTCCTTTGAATAAGAGGTGTCTTTTTAATTAAAAAGAATTTAGGTTCAAAACTTGAGAATCTAAATCCTGATGCTTTAGAAAATTATTTTTCAATATTTTGAGAAATAATAAAGATATTTGAATGCAATTTTGCTTAAAGTGTGAAATTTTGAGAATGAAATTTAAATAAGAAGTGTTTTCTTTAGATTAATTAGGGGGAATGTGTTGTGATTGTTTTGTGATGATCGAAATAATCTTCAAACTGACGATCGGATGTTTGCCTAGGCGAACTTTGTCGTACACTTAGTAAATTATCCTCTTGATCATTGTACAATCGAAACGAGTTCAAATCGAACGAATCCAAATTAAGTTGGTGATAGACGTTTTGTTGGAAAACATAAAGTATTGTTTAAAAAATGGGATTTTGAAATAAAAGAATTCTTTTTAAACTAACTAGTTCTAGTGGTTCGAAAATGACTTAAAATTTGGGGAAGAGATGTGTTCGGATGGTAAACAATTCTCTTGAGTATTACCCTTCTTGGTAAGGGAATGTATGATACTATTTTGATAGTACCCAATTCCTTTGTATCATTTAGAAGTTACTCACGCTATATGTAAATTTTCAAAGGATTGAAATTCTAGTTTCATTTCAAAAAAATTCGAGTAAAACCTAGGTATTTAGATCTCGTGTTTTCTTAGGAAAATAAATTCAGGATGGAATAGTGGAATCGAATAGGGGTATATACTCTTAGGCTGTAGTAGAGTATTATCCAAGTTGAAACTAAGAGTTGTTTGTGAAGAGTTTTCACAAAATTTATTAATGGGAAATTGGTATTAGGGAGAACCAATTAAGTATGCGTAAGTTGAATGTAGATCATTTCTCTTTTCATATAGTTGATCTAAGATTCGAGTACATGGCTTGAGGTATTTCACCCCATCTCCAAATAAGGATTTAGTGCTCAATTTTTGACGGCGAGCATTTGATGAGGATTTCTGGTATGGGACCAGAGTTTTTTATCGTAGTTATAACTATACAAGGAGAACTGAGGTTCCAAATCAAGGACCCAGATCGGAGTCCGCACTAGAGAATCAGGTAAGCGATACTAGATCAAAAATGAAGTTATGTATTCGAGTTATGATCGAATCAAAACTGGTATAAGAATGATCTATGTACATTACATGGACTGATGTATAGTGCTAAGTGTTCTCTGGGTTAGGTTGAGGTGTAATTTCTGGGATAAAATTCTTTTATGAGGGGGAGAATGTAACGATCCGGAATTTCACTACTTTGATTTGCAAATATTTAATTAATTTTAAATATCTAATACATATATTTTATAATGAAAATAGAACTCTTTTTAATAATCAATAATAATGGTGAAATAGTTTTTAAAATTTATTTACAAAAATATATAGTTCGATGAAAAACAGAAAATGTGACCGGAAACTGTTTTTCGAATTTTCGATGTTTCATCGTGTAAAAGTTGTTTGAAATGTTGTGCACGCTTTCTTATATATATATATGCACGCATAGAATAAGTATATAATATGGTTTAGGACAATATAATTAGGTTTAATTAAGTTAATTTAATAAAGATAATCATGATGTGACACTTTGGCAACTAAATGAAAAAAATAGAAAATAGTCACATCAGGGCAACATGATTTGACACTTCGAGGGCTAAGGTATAAAGCATTTAATTTATATTGGTTAGGAGGGGGAATAGATGGTGAGGTGGTGTTCAAGGAGCGGAGGGCAAAGGACATGGGCGTTTGAGTAATTTTGCAATTACATTTTTATAAAAACATTTTTCCATTTCTTTACGTTTCATTTTTTTCCTTTTGCTATTTTTCCTAAGCTTTCTTCTTCCTTCCTAAACTCTAAAACACTTTAATGGCTTCCTTTAACATTTCCAAGTTTTATATTTTCAAATTTTAAACTTTTTAAAATGATTAAAACTTAGCTTCAAACTCCTCCTTTCAACTTCAAAATTCTTCCATTTTACCCGAAATGATTTCGACTACTCCTTACATTCGAACCAAAATTTATATTATTATTTTTCAAACCATTTATGATTTCAGTGGGTACAACTTTTTAATGTTCCACATTTTCTGATTTCGAGCTTAAATTCTCCAAAAATCCATATTTGTAAGGAGTGTTTTTGAACCTAGATTTTGTAGCCCGAAAATACCTCTTACTGTTTTGACCATAACCACCTCAAAAATTATGCAAATTGAGGAATCTTTTTTTTAAATGATATAGGAAATAATTATATAAAAAATTTCTTTTAACAACTTTTTAAAATTCCAAGAGAGAAAAGGTCCAAAAATTGAAAACAATATAACCTATTTTCAAGTGAATTTCCTCGTTTTCCAAGCCTCCCGAGTTTCAAAGTATTTTAAATTTTCAAAAATTTCCGATGAGTAAATTCATTAATTTTTTAGGAAAGAATTTACCTTTATATCTATAGTTGTTTATGTGGTGATATTGTTGGATTATCTTATAGTTGTTATGGTAATATATGTGTGCATGTGATGTGAATCTTAGAATTTGAAATCAAATTCTAAGTATTATGTTTGGTTCGAAAGATGTGTGCTTGTTTTTATGATGGTTATGGTTCATAGACTTTGGGATGTTTGTGATATAGAAGTGGAAAACAAGTGGAAAATTAAGGGTATCCATAACGATAGTCGCTATGGATGCAATTTGCTTAAAAGTTTGATTTTTTGAAAAAAATTGGCTTCTTAACTTAAAAGTGTTTGTAAATGTTTCATAAACTTAATAATAATGTTTTAGGAATTTAATTAAGTTTTTAATAATTAATTTTTAGTTAATTAAGTTTTTAATAATTATAATTAAGTGAAGATTAGTTATTAATTAATTATCATTTAAACTTAAGATTTATTTTAATTAATTATTAACTAAGTTAATTAGGTATGAGTTAAGTAAATTATTTATATTTAATTTATCATTAATTAAATATAGGATTAATTATTAATTAATTGTTAATCAAGTGTTAATTATTTTTAATTATAAATCATTAAAAATTTCAATTTGTAATAAATTAATTATTAAAGGTTTAATTTATTATTTAAGTTTAATTAAAGAATTTTTAATTAATTAATTGGGATTAATTCATATTTATTTATTAATAAAGGTTTAATTTATTATTTAATAATTAATAAATGATTAATTTTGGTTTAATTAATAGTTGATTATCGTTTAATTATTTAGTTAAATTAAGTTAAGATTTAATTAAGATTAATTATGATTTAAATAAGGATTTAATTTATAACTAATTTTTTAAAAAAGAGTTTTAAAAGATTTAAATCCCGTGTTTTCCAAAAGTAAAAGTGTTTTAGAAGAACTTCTCATTCAAAGATGGTTTGTACACAAGTGATTCAAGTGTCGATACCATAAGGAACCATATAGCAGTGAATAAGTTATAATGTAGATTGTTGGGTTGTTTGGACATGTTTTAGCAGAATAAATCCATGTTCTGCTATAAATTGATTGATTGATTATTTGTTCATATAGACATGTGTTAGTAGAATAAATCCACGTTCAGCTATAAATTATTTGGTTGTTTCATTGTTAGTTTGTTCGTGTGAACATGTGTTAGCAGAATAAATACCGTTCTACTATAAATTGATTGAATTGTTTGGACATCTGTTTAGCAGGACGAATCAGCATCCATATATTATGTTATTTGAGCATGTATATGCTAGTTAGTTCATATTGACATGTTATTCCCTGATTTGGATATGAGTGGCATTTGCATATATGATGACATATGTAAATAACTATTAAGTGAATTGAAATAGAAATTGAATGGTAACTAAATTTAGTACCATTGGGATTTCTAAGTCTCTTTTTGAATTACTAAAGTATGTTTTTGAATTAACTTTAATCCTTAAATCAATTGGGTTTAAAGGTTATAAATGGTTTTCAAATTTTATTATTATTTTATAAAATTATTTTTAAATAATATCTTGTTTTTAAAAAGAAGGTTATTAAATAAAAGGTTTTACCTAAAGTGATTTACAAATAGTATCTTGAAAATGATATTTTATAAAGGAGATTCTATAAAGGAATTATGAAGGAAGATTTTTTAAATAGTTGTAAAAATAGAAAGAGATTTTATAATTCATTTTAAATATTTTTGAAAGATGTTTTAAATTAAGTTTGAAAATTTGTAAAGAGGTTTGAAATGTGAAGTGAACTTATAAAATAATTTTTGTAAGGAATAAGTGAATGGGCATTATAAAGTGAACAAGTTTTACAGTAAGTGATGTTTTGAAAGGGAATGGTTTGGCCATCTAATATGGAATGTGAGAAGAGAGAATTTTTCAAATGTTTTTTTGTAAATGTTTATATTACTTCCAAGTAAAAGGGATGTAAGTGGTTTGGGAAAAGTGTTCTAGAAAAGATCCTTTGATAAAGTTTTATAAAGTGATTTTATTAATTAAAGATTAATCAATAAAGGCTTAGAGTATCCCATATGGAATTTAATCAATGTTTGATTGTATGTTTATTTGATAGTTAAATAACCGATTATCAAATCTGGAGTGAAATGTAACTTTGGAAATATCTAAGAGAAACACAAAAATTATATGGTACAGTTACCGTCGGTGGTGCTATAATGTATGTATAAATTCGTTTCATTCTTCTAGGATAAATGATAAGGAAATTCTTCCATCAACGGTTAGGAGGTGAACTTTACTCTTATCTTTTATCTGCTTATTTCCTAAAGAACCAGGGTAGAATTTAATGAAAATTATAGAAAGTTGTTAGAAGAGACCAGGATCAGATATGTTATCCGGAAACTACTTTGACCCAACTCAAGCATTTCGAACTGAAGGCATCTTGAAGAATATGGAGTTGAAGATGAGCATTGAAGTGCAAGGGTTGCTTGCTACTAGTCTTGAGGATGATTCCAAAATGGATGTAATAGAAGTAGTGCCTTTGGTTTTTCCTTATCCTGGACAACTTATATGGATGTATGTTGGCACAACATTACTGTTTGGAGGGAAGTGTTAGCATTCCAAGTTGGTTTGCTATATAAAAGGTAAAACATAGCCTCAAGCCTCATCAACCGGGAAATGACTAAAACATGGCATACAGCAGAGTTAAGTGGGTCACTCCCATAAGGGTACGTCATCATCTTTCAAATTACCCTATTATTATGGATTGGTATGTGCATTAGAGATCTCGATTAAGGCTGGAAGACCGGGATGATGACATATTGGGTATTACTAGTCAAGTAGTAGACCGATTCTATGTGGCAAGGTGCAAGATGTTCTTGTCAGATCCAGATGCATTTTTCTAGAGATGTATCCATTGGAGGTAGTTCCTTACCTGGTCATAATATAGAATCCATTCTCTAATATATGCCTTTACGGTTTTGATTGTAGAACCTAATATGTTGGAATTTAATTAATGCAACAATTTCGGCTATTTTAATAAGTATTTGTACTTTAGACATTGTTATAATATCTTTGGATTTTCTATAAAAGTGTTTTGGTTATCATAAGGATAAAACATGTCCGTGTTTACGTGCCTCATGGTCTTACGAGATACCTTTGATTTCAAAAGAGTTTTAAAAGTAATAATTAAGTTGTTTGATTTTATTCACACCAGACCCATGTTTGACCCAAATTTTTATTTTCTTTCTCTAAAACTCTTGGAGGCTTAAATTTTTATGAGCAGCCAAGTAGTTCAGGTTTTTCCACGGATGCATTTTGGAGGAGCTCGGAGCAGGAGGGTTCATCGATAGCTAGTAATTATCTAGATTCCGATGTATACTAAGTACTCTATATCTGATGTATAAGGATAGGTAGTTATAACTGTCCTAGGTTATAAATTATATTAGTGTAACTCTGATGTATCATTTTTGAAACGACTTTTTAAAGAATTATGTTGATTAATATATTTTATTCCGTTGCGCTGTGAGACTTTGTGTTTGTTTTTAGTTTATTCTACCTTCTATCTCCTTTCATTTCCCTAATAATCCACCTTTTTGTTCAATTTGAGTTGACATAGGTGATTTATTACCAACTTTAACTATACTAAAAAGCGGGTCGTTACATCCAATCTTGACATATCTTGACTAGGAAATTTAAATTGATGCGTTTATTATATTATGATACAATACTCATGATTACAACCATTTGTAATTGCTATCACAAACACGTCATTTATGAATTTTATGTTAAATATATTTCAATTAAATTTTTAATTATTTATAACAAATACATAATAGAAAGAAAAAACGTTTATTACGGACAAGAATTGATTAAAAAGTTAATTAATTTACAATAAATTAAAGAATTGCCCCACGACATATCCCTAACTCAATCAATATACGCATTAATTATCTTAAAATATTACTTAAAATTATATAGAAATTTAAAAAAAATTGAAAATATATAACATATAAAATGATATTTTAAAAGGTTAGATTAAATTTTGACTAATCAATAAGATCTTATTAAAATATCCAATGCATTTAATTTTGACTTAGTAAAATAATTTAAATTCAAATCTAGATGTATAAAAATCATTTAAAATATCTTTCACTATTTAAAATAAATATTAGTTTAAATTTCAAAATTATATTTAGTGTCCAAAATAATATTAAGAATAATTTTCTTTTCAATTCGTAAACTATTGAAAATTGTGTAAAAATTAGTGTATATATTTTGTAATAAAACATTAAAATAATATGTGCGTGTGTGTATAATTTTTTCTCAAGCTAATTTTTTTATTATTATAAAGTCCAAAACTATATACAAACATATGTATTTTATTAATAATTAAATACTTACATATTTATATATTTACACATATATACACACAATAATACAAACATTATTTATAATTATTAAAATATAAACATGATAAAAATATACTAAAATGGCTTCAATAAAATCTATTTTTTTTATTTTCCAAAGAAATTTATACATATGTATAATTTTACAAACTATTTAAAATACATGATATATGTGTATGTGTGTAATTTATGAAGGAATAGGGCCAGTCTGCACCGGTTGAAATAAGAATATTTAAAAAAAAATCCCTATTTGAATCATAGCGGGCCTATAAAGTCTAATGTCTAATACTAGATCTAATCTAGTTGTTTGATAAAATCACATTTTATTTTGAATATATTGCCTTACAATTGAATGTATTTACTACGAATCAAATTCAATTAAATGAAGGCAGATTCTACTCATACAACAAAATTGCTTTACATACATCATTTCTCTTCTAAAATTATATACACCGGCTTTTACTTAGTATACACCACAGATATCACAAAACTACGCTCACTTTAAATAAAGATAAATACTTGTTTTATTCACTAACTTTCTCTCTCATGCACATACCAATCTAAGGATCCTCGATTTCTAAACCTTCAATCTCACTTCTGTAAATTTCAAATTTCAAAAACTATTAATATAATTTAAATTTATTTAATTGTTTACATACATAAATTTGAATTTAATTTTGAAAACAATTTATAAAGTTCAAGTTATTAAATTTACGTCAATATATAGAAGAATTTAATACTTTATGTGTAACAAGCGGCCTTTTCAACCCACAAATGTAGATACTAATGCATCCACTGTATCCTCAAAGTGATAACCCAGTGATGGAAAGAAAGAACATTAAGATAAAGAAAACGAAGAAAAGAAAAAAGAACAAGAAAGGTCCCACTCCATGGGACACGCCTCCCTCATGGGAGGTTTGAGATTCGATTCCCATCTCATGGGAGCGATACGCCTTGAGGTTCGATTACCACCTCCTACACTATGCCAACCAAAAGGTCTGGCTTGCCTGCAATAGCGGTTATGGCGGGCCAGCCGTCTATTCACTAGGTTTACTGTTCAGGAACCACAATGTCGGTAGTTATTGAACAGGTTTCCTTGGTTTCAAAAAAAGAACAAGAAAGAGGACAAAAACTTCGGAATACCACAGCGGAATGATAACATATAATATCACATAGAACTACTCTAATATGCATAGTATTTCAGACTTACTAATCAAAATACTACCATCAGCCTGGACAGTTATTACAGCCCTTTCATACAATTGCTGATATATACACATAAAGTAATATAGCAGAAATAAGAATACTATGGTACATAAACATCTAGCTCCTCTACAATAGCTCAGTGAACATCAATAAAAACCTACCTTTTCCAAACTGTTTGAAAAGGCATACGAGGAATTTAGGCAAACAAAAGTCGCGTATCAAACATAAGTCTGGTGTGAGAAACTCAAGAAATATGTACACAACATATAACAGCACCTTTTGAAGCCATCATAATGGTTATCCCCTCGAAAGAGCCAATCGTCTAATACATACATAGTGCAATATAATGAATAATGTCTGGGGTGAGAATATAAATCAAAACATAGTCGTTGGTGCTTGCATTAATCAAACCACAACAATATTCAATGGGTATATAAACAAAACCGCTAAGGAGCATTCGCATAATGGACTTTCCATGGAGACCTTCCCAGTAAAACTCGTAAATAAATTGTAACCAATCTCCATGACAAGAATCAAAAACTACCTTCCGAGCATCATAATCTCTAGATAAAATATACCATAAGGTAAATACCTCTAGTTCACACCTTAACACATGAATCGAGTATCATCGACTCCCCGCGCACAACCTATCGATAAGCATACTCTAGATATAGAGTTGATGTATCCCCTTAGATTAGCTAAACCTGGGATCATGCATCCTCCTCTTTCTTTAGTCATATATCCATAGTAAAGTCACGTTCAGCATCTCAACACACAAGCCATTATCACTAGAACATATCATGAATCCCTAAATGGTTCTAACATCTCGTACAGAACATAAACTTCAACATGGGTCCAAGCATCTCAAACAGATCTCGAATTTCATTGTAGCATCTTGAATAGGCCTACTTCCAAGAGATAGAACATGTATCTCCAGCCTTTAAGTGATTCGATAAGTAAAACACTTACTGATTCCGATCTTCTAAGACCGAGTCGACGAATTTGGTCATATCCAACAACAATGAGAACGATCGCATATGGAAACCAAGTCTATACTTATCATGTTTTTGGACTTCTCAACCTCCGCTATCCCTTGGTTAAGAGTGAAGCCCGATAGGGTAGAGCACTATTGCATCTACATCCTACTCAAATCATCATTCTTGACTTTCAAAGATAGAAACAAGTGGCTTTAGTGATAAGTACACTACTAAATACTTTCCAATAGTAAGTAAACACATAAAGCATAATTAACACACACAAAGCACGATCAAGCCACATAAACGGCCTTTAATCCCCTTTTTAGTTAATTAATCTTTCACTAATTAAAACTTTTTTATTAATAAAACTCCTTTTATCTAATAAAACTTCCTTTATTGATTAAACTTCACGTATTTAATCAATAACTTAACTTATTAATTAAACTTCTTATTTATAAAAACTTCACTTACTTATAGCTTAACTTATTAATTAAACTTCTTATGAAACTTGCATATAGATTTTAATTTTTCTTTAATAAAGATATATACTTGTAATCTACTATTCATGTATTTTACAATTCATTTATACTTTTTCCATACTTCTAAAGTATTCATATACTTATTGTTAACCCAAAAAATGGATCAACACTCTGGTTTGAGTATGAAAGAACCTTCCTTGTTTATCAAGGCAAATAAAATAAAAAAAGCACTGATAAATAGCAGAAAAGGTAAAGAAACAAGAGATTTTTATAGTGGTTCGGCTGTTAATGAAGCCTACGTCCACTTCATGGATTCTTTTGTTGATCAACTTCCGTTACAAAGGAGTTTAAATTACAATATAATTCTCCTTTTCGAGATTAGATCAAGCCAACATTGTTAGAGACAAAAGGAGGATCACAATTGTCCCTTCATGGCTGTTGTGTGGTAAAAGAAGAGTGATGAAATAATGGAGCTTTAGCAGAG
Source organism: Allium cepa (assembly GCA_030765085.1). Classification (NCBI taxonomy): domain Eukaryota; kingdom Viridiplantae; phylum Streptophyta; class Magnoliopsida; order Asparagales; family Amaryllidaceae; genus Allium; species Allium cepa. Next base: position 820,912,806 of record CM060929.1, read on the forward strand.
ATCAGATCCCCTCTACTATTGCAGATTAGATGGTATTTATAGGGGTTAGAGAGCATTTGGGTCAGAACCACTTTACCAAAAGCCTGTAGTCATCATGTAGAGGTCGCTTAAGAAGTTTAGGGGTGTTTGGAGATAACTTTTTGGAATCGGATCGGTACCGATCCAAAAAGTTGTGCAATTTTTGAATCTTCTCAATTTGGTTGTCTTCCTATCCCATAATTGAGTGCCTTGTCCGAATATCAAGTCGTTTGGAGGTAGTTTGATCATCCATTTTCATAGATCATACAATCCATCCCTTCATAGAAAATCCATTTATAACTCGCTCAATACTTAACCAAATGATATGAAACTCCATATATGTAATGTACATGAGTAGGAGAGCCTCTAACTTAGATTTCATGAGGATTCGAGCTAAGTATTTGGATCGGTGATGATCCAATTGAGTCGGATCGACGGTGATCCGAACCTTTAGTTTATTTTTGAATCTTCATTTGGGTCATAGGAGATCCAGCCATAACTCACTCCATACTTAAGCAAATGACACGAAACTTCATACATGCAATGTACATAAGTAGGAGAGCCTCCAAATCGGATCTCATGTGGTGGAACCTATCCTAGTTAGGTCGGACCTAATCCGTCAAACTATCTCAATTTAGAAGAGATCCATCCATAACATGCTCAATACTTATCGGAATCAGACAAATCTTTGCATGTAACTTTTAGAGGATGATTGGGACCTACACTATGGATCGCAGGTGGCGGGGCCCAACCTAAATGGATTTGACAATCCGATGAGTTTGGATCGGTTTTGGTCCACATAAGCTTGTCCAAATGACTTCATTTTTAGTGTGAGCCTTGTTTTAAGTCTTTTAAGTGTCCCCTTCAAATTACAAGTCAATCCAAGTCCTAATGAGTTTTGAAGGCCCATTTTAAATTGCTCCGGTCCAAAAGTGGTAGGTATTTGAACAGTCTTCGCTTCTTGAACTAGGTTGCTTGGAATGTTACCAAACTTCATAGGTGAGCTTAGTGGAGGCATAGGAGTGCAATGCATGTTGTTAGAAGGAACCACGAGCTAAAATTTCGGACCGATACCGATCCAATTGGATCCGATCGATACTGATCCGAAGAGTTAGCGTGATTCTGTGCCAAACTTCTTATGTTTCTTTGTTTTGTACTTTTGGGCCTTCAGGTCCAGTTTCGAGTCGTTCTGACCTAATCTGAATGTTCTAACTCCTTTTGGATTCTGTTGGGTTAAAAACCCAATTAACACTTATCTCAAATGGCATAAGTATATTCACAAATCATTAACAAGATTTAATTACTTAAAATATAAACAAAGAGGTTAAAAATGAATGTTATTCTAACATCATAAGTATAAACCTCTTCACTTTTATTAATTAAACATATAAATCTTCTATCTTTATTTCAAAAGATTCCATACTTGTTTATCTTTAAAATTACATTATTAAAGTTCTAATTATATTTTTAATATTTTCCGCTTTTAAATATAATTCAAGGGTTTACGAACAAATGTTATGAAAACATTGTTTACGAAAAACCTAAATCACTTTTCACTTAATGATTATCTTTAAAACTCTCTTTTAAAGGTCTAATTAATTTTGTAAGGGTTTAAGACATGTGATACTTAAACATCGTCACAATAACACAAACTAATCACTTATAATCATATTTAAAATATTCTTTATTTAAGCTCTAATTATATTCCAAATCATAATTCCAATTATATTCCAAACTATAATTCTAATTATAATATTAATTATAACCTTATTTAACTCTTAGTTACAACCTCGATTATAAACTTAATTACATCTTAATTATAATCTCAATTATAATGTTACACTAATTTAACAAGTTAATATACTTTTACTTGAATTTACAAAGCCATTTATTTGAACTAAAGTGTTACAATCCAAAATCTTATATTATTTCTTTATAAAAGATTTAACTTGTTTTTCCCAAGTTATATATTTACTAAAAACGTTTAAAATGATATATATGTATGTATGTATGTATACTAATTTATTTATAAGATAAAATATTTAATAATAAAAACAATATAGAAATATATTATATTACATAAGCTTTTATTTATTTTAATAAAATATTTAAATAATTTTATAAAAACTATAGATATTTAAAAATACTTATACTATGGTTTTAAATATTTATTCTAAATATACTAAAAAATAATTATTTTATAATTTATTTGAAAACCATAAAAACATGACTTATAGTTTAAATCATTTACTTCAAAAATTCATAAATAACTGTTACAAATATGTTTAAACCTTGATATTTTTCTAATATTAATCACCTTTATAATACTTATTAAAAATACAAACAAAGCTCTAGGATGCCTTTGAAAGTTAACATTGGAAATCACTTAAGGCAAGGCATTTTATTAAAAATACAAACAAAGCCTAGGATGCCTTTGAAAGTTAACATTGGAAATCACTTAAGGCAAGGCATTTTCAAAGTGCATCCATCGCGACCTTTTCGCTTCCAATTTTCACAATTTTTGTTCCCGATTTCTATAACTTCCCAAACCTATTCCTTTATGTCAAACACATCCAAACATGTGTAAGGAACAACCAAATATATATATATATATATATATTCATAATATATTCACAATTTAACCAATTTTAACATATATGAAAGATAAGGGAATTCAAAGCTCATTTATAGTGACTATTTCACTTCAACCATTTACAACACACTATCAAATATGTAAAAAACAAGTCATGGCCACGTTACATATTTTAGAGGGTTTAAAAGAAAATGTGTACTACATATAATGTTGCCACTTGCTTTCAAAAGTAAGAAAGGGTGCAAAAGTAATAATTTGTATTATTATCTATTTTAATTTATATTTAAAACAACCACAATTATACACACAGAAAATACAAATTAATTTATTTATAAGATAAAATATTTAATGATAATAACAACTTAAAAAGATATTATATTACATAACCTTCTTTTTATTTTAATAAAATATTTAACTAATTTTTGAAATATATATATATATATATATATATATATATATTTAAAAATACTTATACTATAGTTTAAAACATTTATATTAAATATTACTTAAAAATACTTATATCATAATTTATTTAGAAACCATAAAAGCATGTTTTATAATTTAAAACTCTTTACTTGAAAATTTCATAAATAATTATTATAAATATATTTAAACCTTGATGTTTTTCCAGTAGTAAATACCCTTATGGTACTTATTAAAAATACAAACAAAGCCTTGGGATGTCTTTCAAATTTAACATTGAAAATCACTGAACACGAAGCATTTTCAAAATGCATCCGTTGCGATCTTTTCGCTTCCAATTTTTGCAATTTCCATTCCTAATTTCTATAACTTCCCTGTTTGCGCCAAAATTGGTCACAAACACCCAATACCGTGAAAGCACCAGTGTATGAATATAAATTAGTGATATTCAAACACAAATAACAGATCTCAACCAATAATAGGCAGCAATCCCAAAAATAAAGAACAGAGACACAAGTTTTATAGTGGTTCGGCTATCTCCGGCCTACGTCCACTCCAATTTTTTCTTTTTATTGATTATCCTTGAAGATTACAAGTGATTACAACAGTTGTAGTGACCAAATCAGAAGAAAATAGTAGTAATGATGCTATGGAATGATTTTAGCAGCGTCTGGGCTTGCTTTTCCTCTCTAAATTTTCCGACCTCTTTTCTGAATGACCAGGGGCTCTATTTATAGGCGTGGAAGGTTGAAATCCCGCCTAAAACATGGGGAGGTTGCTTGGCACGTGAGGGGGGCCCACAGGCCCGTGTTCTCGGAATCCGTGCCCAGTTTGGGATCGATTCGAAGTGACTTTCGAATCGATCAAGAATCCATCCAATTGAGCTGAAATTTGGTGTGAACATTCTTCAACATGTATGTAAGCTCCTGTCAAAATTTCATTGCATTTGGATCAACGGTTTGGAAGATATGATCGATCCAAGTTCTAGAATTCGTGCGTCCTGATTGGTTCGAACCCATGCTCTGTCCACTTCGAAACCATGTATTTCGAACCCATTCCTTCGAACCCATCCCTTCGAAACCACTCTATTCGAACCCATCTCCCTCGGCTCCTCTCCTTCGAATCCATCGCCCTCGCATCCATCACCAACTTCGAATCCATCACCAACTTCGAATCCATAGCAACTTCGAATCCATCACTTTCCATAGCAACTTCGAATTCATCGCCTTCTACGAATCCACAGCAACTTCGAATCCATCACCTTCTACGAATCCATCATAAACTTCAAATCCACTTCCTTTCTTCGAGTCCATCTTCATCTTCGAATCCATGATCTACGAATCCATACCTATCGTTCGAGTCCACTGTCTTCGAGTCCATGTTCATCGTTCGAATCCACTATCTTCGAGTCCATTGCACTGAAGTTACTCCTTTCGAACCCATCTAGTTCCCATTGGTTCGAACCTGATGGGTTCGAACCTGATGGGTTCGAACCTGATGGGTTCGAACAACATTCCTCTCCCACCTCGAATCCACCATATTTCCTCCATACGAACTCCGATTAACCTGATATTTGAAACATAGCCTTTCATAGTCCTTATCATCATTTCCAATCAATTTCGTCCCGATCGGAGTTCAACAAAATTTTGACGATATCCATCGTAGCCTTATTCCTAGTCCTGCTATCCATAATTCCTTGCCAATTTGTTGTTATTCCCGTTTTGACCAAAAAGTGGGATAACAGCTTGCCCCCCAAAACATGCCTTGTGATAACAAGACGTGTTTTGAATAGTTCCGAATCCAATATTCGAAGTCCAAAGCCATATTGCCAGAGTATATCATCCTTGACTGCTTCGAGTCGATGTCCAATTCCATATCCAATAATCAAAGCCTTAGCCAATTCCGTATCCATTCGAAGTCGACAACCAAGTTCCAATCCATCCTTATCCAATAGCCAATAACCGAAGCCAGGACCTCTCCGGGTTGATATCCAAATCCATAACCTCTCCGGGTTCCTGCCAAGCGTGATCCACATCCGACGATCGTGGTCCAGTGTCCCTGGACGTTGAGTTAATCTCTCCGGGTTCTTTCCAAGCGCAATCCATACTTGACGACCTTGGCCCAATGTCCCTGGGCGCTGTAAAATGCCATGGCTTAAGTCCTAAGCCGAATCATGATCTCTCCGGACCCTTGCCGAGCATAGTCCATACTCGACGACCTTGGCCCAGTGTCCCTGGGCGTTGTAAAATGCCATGGCTTAAGTCCTAAGCCGAATCCTGATCTCTCCGGACCCTTGCCGAGCATAGTCCATACTCGACGACCTGAAAATAATATATGATAATAGAGGGCCTAAGTCCTAGGCCGAATCCTGATCTCTCCGGACCCTTGCCGAGCATAGTCCATACTCGACGACCTGAAAATAATATATGATAATAGAGGGCCTAAGTCCTAGGCCGAATCCTGATCACTCCGGACCCTTGCCAAGCATAGTCCATACTTGACGACCTGAATGAGTCAATTTACCACGTTCGGGCAAAGCAACTCACCCCTTGCCAGGTATAATCCATACCCGACGACCATTTATCAAAAACCAGATAAAAATCCAACCAAAATCTATTCCAAAATCCAAAATCCAAATCCAAATCCAAAATTCAAATCCAGAATCCAAATCCAAAATCCAAATCCAAAGTTCAAATCCAAAACCAGAAAACCAGAAATCCAAACCAGAATCCAAAACCAAAAACAACCATCCAAAGGAAAATCCAAATAAAAAAGCAAGAAAAACCAGGAGCTCAATCCAAGCTCCAAAACCAAATCCAAAAAGAAAAGCAATGTCCAATCTAAAAGCAAGAAATAAATTTCACAAACCATAGCGTCCCGGGTTATCATCATTCAGAGCATGCCTAGGGGCTATCTCCGTCCCCGTACATGTGTAAATGACTTTACCGTGTGCTAATAGCTTGCTACTTATTCCATATTACCCTGGTCAATGGATGATCAATCGACGATCATCCCTGGGCCTCCCATCATCACGGCGTGAGGTGGTCGGTGGTTGCTCCTACTCCACCGTTGCATCCCGAGTTCCAACGTATTGCTGTAACTGTCCATTCCTCACATGCTCCTCGATTATATCCTTTAGGTGCCTGCAGCTGTTGGTATCGTGTCCATCCAGATCATGGAAGAGACAGTGCCTTCCTGATGTCCTTTCCCGCTCTGTTGGTTCCCTCCTAGCCGGCCTTCGCTAGGGAAGGCGATTCCGAGTTTCCAAGTATATCCGTTCCAGCGTCTCGTTCAATCCAGTGTATGTGGAAAACTTTGGATCCTTCCATCGTTTTCTAGCATTTCCAAAGTCGTCATCTAACTTCCTCTTTCCTTTGTCCTTATCCGAACCGTTTTTGGATACCGCTCCAACCTCGATTGTATTAACCTTCTTCAACTTTAAATCCGTACTTGCATCTTCTTGCCGAAGGAATCTTTCTGCCTCATGAAAGAATTCGTCGAGATTTCGCGGGGGATCTCGTATCAGAGATACCTTGAAATCCGAATTCTCCTTGACTCCTGATACTGCTGCCATTAAAACCATTGATGGATCAGGCCGATCCACCGAAGCGACTGCCGCACTGAATCGAGTTAGAAAAGTTCTAAGTGATTCGTCCATCCTTTGCTTCACCGATGTTAAAGTCATCACGTTTTTTGGCCTCTTAACGTGAACCCGAAACTGTCCCAGAAACTTTTCCACTAATTCCTTCCAAGTCCTGATAGATCCTTCTCCCAGCTGCCTAAACCACATTGCAGCTAAGTCCTTCAAATACAAGGGGAAACATCGGGCCATCACTTCCTCCGATTCCCCCAGCACCTCCATGTGTCTGCTGTACCTCATTAAGTGATCTGTTGGATCCGTCTTACCATCATATACCTCCACGCTAGGTAGCTTGAACTTAGGTGGATTCCGAGCCATCCTTATTTCCCGAACGAATGGACTTCTATTTACGCCTTCCAAATCTCCGTTTGTTAACCCACCTCGCACAGTCTTCCTGATCATCTCTACTAATCCTGTATTGTCTGGTAGGGGTTGCCCCCCATGCCCCCGAGGGAACTCTGGTACATATTCCTCGTGTGGCTCACTAGCAGCAACGTTAGTTCTAGCTTGCTGAATTCCTTCCAAAGGTTCTTCTGTATTGAATCCTGTGGGCCTGCCCCCAAGCCCTTGTTGATTGCCTTCTGGCTCCGTATCCTGTCCTTCATTGGGTTCCACAATCCTGGCTCCTTGTCCTGCATCCGCAGCTGCTGTAGCTGTTCCTAAGTTCTGCATCCCTGTAGCTCTCATTTGTTCCAAGAAAGTTTGCATCATCTCCTGTTGACTTTTCAACAATCTCTCCTGCATAGAATTGGCCATAGCTTCCATTTCATCCCGAGTTACGTAAACCGAAGCCTGTCCTTCCTCACCTCCGGAGGATGCTTGTTGACTTCCTCCTTGTTGGCTTCTCTCAGCCCTTAGCCTTCTGCTATCCTGTCTAGCCATTGTCTTCCAAATCCAAATTCCTTAAACTCTTCAAATCCGATGTAGCGGGTGCTAGTTGCTCTCAGTGAAAGCACCAAAATGTTTGCGTCAAAATTGGTCACAAACACCCAATACCGTGAAAGCACCAGTGTATGAATATAAATTAGTGATATTCAAACACAAATAACAGATCTCAACCAATAATAGGCAGCAATCCCAAAAATAAAGAACAGAGACACAAGTTTTATAGTGGTTCGGCTATCTCCGGCCTACGTCCACTCCAATTTTTTCTTTTTATTGATTATCCTTGAAGATTACAAGTGATTACAACAGTTGTAGTGACCAAATCAGAAGAAAATAGTAGTAATGATGCTATGGAATGATTTTAGCAGCGTCTGGGCTTGCTTTTCCTCTCTAAATTTTCCGACCTCTTTTCTGAATGACCAGGGGCTCTATTTATAGGCGTGGAAGGTTGAAATCCCGCCTAAAACATGGGGAGGTTGCTTGGCACGTGAGGGGGGCCCACAGGCCCGTGTTCTCGGAATCCGTGCCCAGTTTGGGATCGATTCGAAGTGACTTTCGAATCGATCAAGAATCCATCCAATTGAGCTGAAATTTGGTGTGAACATTCTTCAACATGTATGTAAGCTCCTGTCAAAATTTCATTGCATTTGGATCAACGGTTTGGAAGATATGATCGATCCAAGTTCTAGAATTCGTGCGTCCTGATTGGTTCGAACCCATGCTCTGTCCACTTCGAAACCATGTATTTCGAACCCATTCCTTCGAACCCATCCCTTCGAAACCACTCTATTCGAACCCATCTCCCTCGGCTCCTCTCCTTCGAATCCATCGCCCTCGCATCCATCACCAACTTCGAATCCATCACCAACTTCGAATCCATCACCAACTTCGAATCCATAGCAACTTCGAATCCATCACTTTCCATAGCAACTTCGAATCCATCGCCTTCTACGAATCCACAGCAACTTCGAATCCATCACCTTCTACGAATCCATCATAAACTTCGAATCCACTTCCTTTCTTAGAGTCCATCTTCATCTTCGAATCCATGATCTACGAATCCATACCTATCGTTCGAGTCCACTGTCTTCGAGTCCATGTTCATCGTTCGAATCCACTATCTTCGAGTCCATTGCATTGAAGTTACTCCTTTCGAACCCATCTAGTTCCCATTGGTTCGAACCTGATGGGTTCGAACAACATTCCTCTCCCACCTCGAATCCACCATATTTCCTCCATACGAACTCCGATTAACCTGATATTTGAAACATAGCCTTTCATAGTCCTTATCATCATTTCCAATCAATTTCGTCCCGATCGGAGTTCAACAAAATTTTGACGATATCCATCGTAGCCTTATTCCTAGTCCTGCTATCCATAATTCCTTGCCAATTTGTTGTTATTCCCGTTTTGACCAAAAAGTGGGATAACATTCCCAAACCAATTTTTTTACGCCAAACACACCCAAACGTGTGTAAGGAATGACCAAATATATATTTTCACAATATATTCAAAATTTAATCAATTTAACATATATCATATATAAGGGATTTCAAAGCACATTATAGCGACTATTTCGCTTCAACCATTTACAACACGCTATCAAACATGTAAACAATAAGTCATGGCCTTGTTACATATTCTATAAGGTTTAAAAGAAAATGTATACTATATATAATGGTTTTACTTGCTTCCGAAAGCAAGGTGGAATTCAATAGTAATAATTTTTTTGTGCAAGCAAAGCAAAGTATTATTATTTTGCATAAGCAACCAGGTTGTAGTGGTCGTGCCGCTTTGATAACAGGTGTGAGGCAGAGATGCTTCAGCAACTATGTCGAATTTATAGTGGCCGTTCCACTTCAAAGTTATTACAGGGGTAAGGCTAAACCACCTCAGCAACTACTAAATCGTACACCACAAAAGGTACATACAACCAGAATTATGCTGCATAGGCAGTCACCAACAATATAATGCACTATTCAAGGCATATATGTATATATAAGTTGCATAAGGAAGATATCTAAAAAACCATTTCAAGACAAATATGGCAAACATTATGACACTAGCCAACCACTGTTACATGAAAACACCTTGGAAAATTAATGCATTATGACATCCAAGGCATAGTCCTACAATTCCCAAAAGAAATCATTTTCACGCAACCTGAAAGAAAAAACTACAACTGAAGATCCACTATCAGTTAAGAATCTTGTCTTCCAGGAAGCACACATTACCAAGCGGAATACTATCACTAATCAAAACAATCATATATATCCACAACATACATAGTTGCAAATTACCACTAGATATTGATAACCATAGGCTGTAGTGTATTGACAAAAAAGGCCAATGAATGCTGAACGAATAGTCATTATGGACGTTAAACAATTGCAAAATAGGTAGATCGATGTCATAACACAAGGCAAGGTCAACAAGCTGATTCCAATCAATGCATAGAAGCATGCAAAGCTGCAACACTTCCATGGATAGCAAGAGAATCGGATTGACCAAACAAAAAATAGTTCCATAATGACAAGACTAATACATTTGCCACCAAAAGCTTGCATAGTAAGAGTCAAGAAGTATCAAGTTACAAGCATAAAGAGTAGATGGGATAAAGAAACCAAAATCAAGGCAGCACAAATAAAGAAAAAAGTACCACTAGAAAAATCAAAGGGATCACCTCCATTGTAGAGCAATCAAGGATCCATTGAAACTTGTAAGCAAGACTGGGCTGAAAACTTGAAAATGAATCCAAATCATCAAAAGCAACAAGCAAATATTGAAAGGTAAAACTGGCGCAAAGCACTCCAACACCCCAAAAACGACCAAAAAGCAAACCAAGAACCTTCTTAACACTGATATAAGAGAGACGCCGAAGAGTGATTTGCCTCTTCAAAAGTTATGCCGACAGTATGACCAAAAGGTTTCAGATATTCTAAGTGAAAGTATGTGTAGAAAGTGACCAGCTATGGAAAAACTGATTAAGCCGAGGAAGGAGCGATCTGGAACTGGAACGGATAGGAGCCATGAAGCTTATAAAATAAAGATGTGGACTTGCAACATATGGAATAAACTAGGGTTGATATAGAAATGAAGGGAGAAGTGTGGCTAGAAGAGAGAAGAGGTTATAAAGAGTAAGAGGGGAGAAACAAAATAGAGGCGGTTGAAAAAAAAAGATAGGGAAACCCTAGTCCCCATTGTTGCAAGTTTTGACCGTTCTTACATTGTTGTCTATTTTAATTTATATTTAATACAACAATAATTATACACACAACCAATACAAATTAAATGATGAGTTAACTTACCCAAGCCTAAGCCAATACCAATACATAGATATGTCGCTACGAGTGCAACGGCGGAGATGGCGTCTCGATTAGACCTCGTATGCAAAAGATATTGATTTTATAAGAATTGGAATTAATTGAATAATTTATTTACTAATGTAAGTTAATTAACTTCATAAACCTTCTCTCTCAATTCACTTACTCTTGCTTTTGTACATGCACACATCTCCTATGCACAAACCTATCCACGCATGTACCTTCCCTCCTTGATTGCTCCCTCTCTGGTCGATGGAATCACAAGTTGCTACCTCCGAAGAACTCCACTATGTGAAAGCTCCACATCCCACACCAACACACCAAGCTCGGCCATCTCCTCCTAAATTCGACATATAGCCTCATCCTCCACCTCATAATATCGCGTTTTTCTCTCGGTCGCCTAAGCACCTCCAATCCACGCCAATCAACTCCTCTTGCCCCGAGTTCAACCATGCCTCCAATTCAACCTCCAACCTCCCCTACCATGTCACGACCTGCTACTATGCACAACCTAGGCAAAAGTCATGATCACCAATATGGTGCCACACCCCCTTCGAGCCCTCCAACCTACTCGTCGTCGAATAAGTAACCAAAATCTACCTTTACCTTGATCAAACTCTACCTCTATCACCACAAAATCTCAACCCTAACTTCAGCCTCCACGCTCGATCACTACCAACCAATGTCGCAACTAAATTTGAGACTATGGATTTGAAGCTTTCGACTATATGAATCCAACGAATCCAACGCCGAGCTCTTTCGATGCTTCTAACTTTCAGAAAAATTCAACATAGGCGGAGGTTGAATTTTCTTGTTATAGGATAAGGAAAATAAAATATATATTGTATTTAAAATTTTCTTTTTAAACTGTAACACGTTTTAAGCTCGTATGATCACATGACACATACGGACATCACAAAACTCATCGGAGTACATCACCCTATTATTTCGGTCCCGATGACACTAGTTTCGTCAAAATCTGAGGCGATGCCCCAGGATGATAATTTCATGCGTTTCGAAATCGTTTATCGAGAAAACGATTTTCGATCACATTATTAGTATTTGTTCGAACAATTTATTTTTGAAAACAAATTTTGAAAAAAATTCCTTATCATTAGTTATTACTGAAAAAGTGGTTAACAAGGTTATAAATCAATTCATTCACATTAAATCCAAGATTTAAATAGTTCAGACAAATAAATACGAAGTGTCCAAAATTCTGGATCGTTACACTATGACTTATATTAATTTTAATACTAAAATTTTATCTTTATTTTTGTTTAATTTGAAGTTAAAAATTTCAAAATAGATTATCATGAATGTAACTTGAAACTATATGAGAAGAATTTGATAACTAAAAATAATTTAAACTAGATTAAATTAATGAAGTATATAAATTTTAATTACTTTATGAAAGGAATTATATTGAATATATACAATATGGAGATAGAAGTTTTTATACTATGACTTTTTTCATATATTTTTTACTGTTAGTTTTAATTTTTGGTTGACTAAGGACATTTCTGTCTTTAAGTTTTATTTAAAATTCAATAGTGTAGTTAAAGTAATTTATGATGTGTGAGTATAATTAACCATAAATGAACGAGGGAGGCTTTATTTTATTTAGGAAATGAAAGCTTTCTTTTCTCTCTCTTAAACTTTCTTAATAATTGGAGGAAGACTTTGTTTTATTTAGAGAAAGAAACTTTTCTTTTATCTCTCTTAATTAAATTAATTGATTGATTAAATTTATGTTAATTCAATTAAAATTCAAAAGGGAATGACTACATCAAATGCATTCACATTTAGAAGGTATGATAATAGTGCAAATTATAAAGTGAATGAATTAAAAGATATTAACAATAAGCATGGACATAAGATTAATTCTAAGCATATAAGGGTCTAAAATGAAAGAGATAAATGAGGAATCAATCTTTGGTTTCTCCTTCCCTATTATACAACATTTAATAGACTCTACATCGAATTAATACATATGGAATGATAAGTTATAACTATCTATTTAGTGTGGAAAATAAACAACGATAGGGTTGACATATGCACATGGGTAGATAAGATATATAAACATGGCTAGATATTGGGATTTATATATACCATATGCATATATACATACATGTATGCATGTATATAAAAATATATGCATGCACACACAAAATTCATGTCTATATTATTACCTTAACATTAAAATTTTCAATAAAAATAAATTTAAAGAAAAAGAAATTTGTTTCACAGTTACAAGCCTTAACAATATAAAATGGACAAAAATGTTTGCATTCATATATTATACATGTAAAAGGTATAATGACTAAGCCAAAATAATTCCCATTAATTAATTATTTCCAAATTACATGTTTTTAACAATAAAAATAAATAAATGTAAATACATATATGTGTGTGTGTGTAATTAAACTTACAATTGTTAATACAAGATAATCTCCAATCAACTCCAAAATATTTTTATATAACATTGAACCCTTTGATGTATTTGCAAATTTGGATGCATATAAGTGTGTTTGTAGACATACACACACCTATATGTACGTATAGTGTGTGTGCAGATATATATCATTTCAATTTTTTAAATCAAACAATACGATACAAAAAATTGCATGCATCAAATCAAATAAATTGTTAACAATTCTTAATTCTAGTGTTGATTGAAAATTCAAACAAACAATTAAACCATAAAATTATGTATCCTGTTTAGAATACTATCGCAAATAAATTCAACTTTGGATTCATAAATTAAAATTGATTGTGTATATGTATACATAGATACACACATAGATATACATATATAATTTTGGTTTGGCTTATCATGTCAAAAGTAGATCAAATCTTATAATCAATTTTTTTTTATTTTTTTACCAATTTTTGAATCTAAACCCACCTTTACAAGAGAAGGATAAACCACGCGATAGAGTTAGGTTATGCCTTAAATGCAATTCTGCAATTTATTGTAAATTATTAACTATGTAATCAATTCTCGTTCGTAATAAAAGGTGTTTTCTTTCTATTATAGGCTTGTTATAATATGTTATAATTAATTATTTATTTATTTTAAGTATATTTAATAAAAAAATCCATAAACGGTGTGTTTCTGATAGTAATTACGAATAGTTGTAATCCTGGGTATTTTGTCGCAATATAATAAACACATCATATTAAAATATTCCTAGTCAAGATGTATCGAGACCGAATATCGATACATCCATTGAGACTAGAGTATGTAATACTCTCCAAATGTTGAACAGTGCATTACTCATGAATGTTGGAGACACCAAGAGGTTACGTACTGATAATTATTGGCTAACCATGGAATGACTGATAGTTTTCTGTTGGTTTAATATAACTAAGGTTAAACCGAAAATATCGATGTGAAAAATTTGCACAGCTCTTTGGACTTGAGAACACTATTGATCTTCAATGTAAAAGCTCTACTTTGATTATAATTAAACCATAGTACTTTATCTATCTAATGACTCTGGGAGTATTGGAAGTGAAACACCATTTAAGAAAGGATTCGTCTCGTTGGTTATATGAGATTACTATTATGGTCAACTGAAGTCAACTCAATGTCAAAATCTCTTGCTAGAGTAGTTCAGTTAATAATGATAATTATTATTATTGAACCAAGGAATTTCTATTTGGATTATAAAATTGATATGGATGATATTGGAATTTTGACCTTTACAAAATTCCATAGGTCCTAACGTGTTATAGTTTTGATTAAGAGAATTGGTATAAATAATTATCACTGTCAAGTAATGCTTAATTAAAGTAAAATTAGATTTTACTAACGCTATGTAAACGATAAATTTGGTCATAATATCACACCACTTACTAAGTGACTGTGAACGTTAACATTCGAATTGTTCAATATCAGACCCTAACCAAATTTACACCTAAGAGTTACACAACCGAAATGTTGATACTCCGGTTACCAATCGATTTAATTAAATTATAATTGGTATAAATTAATTAATATTTATGACATATTAATTATAAAATTATATATGTGTGTTGACCGATATTAAATACACTTATCGATACACGATACTGATACACGTTTAAATTGGATTTAAGTATGTTAACTAGTGGTCGGGCTTAAAGCATCTTTGAGGCCAATGGAGGGCTTGTTATAGCCGGCTATAAATAGCCTAGTGGGGCTGCCATATGATGGTTAAAGAGTGTTATAGTCTTGAATTCAAAGAGATGAATTGGTATAAGGGAGAGGTGGATCTAAATCCTCCTTTTACCCTTTAGATCTCTATTATATATTTATCTTTAACCCCTTCTTTCATTTGTCTCTTTTTGGATCTCTCTAACAAGCAAAGGTCGGCCACCCCCCTTCTTCTATTCTCAAATTTTCAAGCTCCAAATACCTAATCAAATATAATCTAAGGATTGGTGGTAGAAGCATTCGGATAATAGCTTTCTGGATTCTGAAATCGTTTCAAGGATTTTTGATTTTTCTTTTCAAGGTGTACTATCTAAGCATTAGGTGAAAGGTAAAATTCTCTTTTTACATTAATATATTCATATGCATATAATGTTTATTATATGATATATGTGTTTAAATAGTAGTTGAATAGATCATGAATCTGTATAACGTTGCGTTGTCTTAGTTGGATGGATTGTATATATGTGTGTATGTGTATTTGTGTGTGTGTGTAAAGAACTACTCTACATATGTATAATCATGCATATCATTATAGGCCATTAAAATAAAAATATTAAATGGTTTAATGTAAAATTGATTTAAAATAAACACAATTAAGTAAAATAAGTTTTACATTAATATACATATAGTATACATATACATACATTTGTAGTTTTGAAAGAAAGGATTATATATGTATAATTTTATATTCGAATACAATATAGTATTTTATTTAAATTAAATGTTATGTCAAAATATATATCTATATATACATATATATGTATATATTATAAATTATATAAACATTTAACATATTATATACATATATTATTTTTGGAATAAAAATTTAAATTAATTTTTTCTATAGATTTCCATAAGGAAATTTAAAAAATAATTTTTGATGAAAATAAATTAAAGCCATAAAAAAGGAATTATGTTCGAAAAATATGTATATTTATACGTATGTATGTGTATTATTAATTTATAGGGAATATATTGATAAGTATACATTATACATATACAGTATTTCAAAATAGTAATTAATAATATATAGTACATATATGTATATTTTAAAAAATTGAATTATATATATTATATACATGTATTTGCACAAAATTAATGTATTACTTTGAGTTTGAAAATACTAGATATTTCATTTTGCAAATCTAGTTCTATATTTAAATTTTAAATTTTAAATTCTATATTTAATATTTGAATTTGAAAAAATAAATTATTTATATTAGATTTATAATTACTTTATAAACTTTATACATGCATATATATTGATAGTGCACATGTACAAAGAGGGGCTAACATGTTTGTTTTAACATAAATCTCAACATCTATATACGGATCTGTTAAACCATGTACACATTAATGTTCCACGTTCATGTACATACCTATGTGTATACGATACACGTATTATATTATATAATGTAAATTTAAAGTAAATAAAACTTTAGAAATAAATTAAATATTACTTTTATTTAAAATAAATATGGATAATATCTAAACAAATTTAGAGTTTTAGGCCTAATAAGATCCAAATGGAATAATCTTTTTCAAAATTTACCAATTTAGCTCACTGCTTGCTGGCCTAGATTCAACAATGATACCAGAGACTGATAGCCTATGCAGTCTAAATTAGTCATGTTAGGGTTATTGATTATGCTTACAATCCAGTCAGTAGGGTATCTAAAAAGGTGGTGTCGAAGGATTTGTTTTGGGTAATCAAGTACACTACACTACCTAATTACCGACCTGGATTGAAAAGTTATGTGAGCCAAAGATTATCCCTAACAGAAAAGCCTAATTTGAATTAAGCCTTGGACTAATTTTCAAAATTATTTTGAAATTAAAAATGAAAGTTTTGAATTTAAATTTAAAATTTAAAATAAGCAATATATAGTAAAATGTTATAACATAGTTTTTCAAAATGTTTGAAAACATTAAAAAACTAATTTCAAAATTTTAATATTAATGAGATTGATAAAATTAATTAATTAGTTTGATATTTAATTAAATAAAAATAAATAAACATGTATAATATACATAAGATATATGTTATATTGTCTTGAAATGTTTAAGACAATGTAAGTAAATATGTATATAAAAGAAATTTTGAGATTAGTAACATTTAATTTAAATAATTTAATTAAATAAACTAATTAAAAGTTAACTAAAACATAAGGCATATACATATATGTGTGTGTGTGTGTATAAATATAGAGGTTATAATATACATATTCAATATGAAATGTTATAATTGAATAATATAATAATAAATTAAAATATTAAATAATTAAATTGATTAAATAAGATTTAGTTAATATAATTTTATACATTATACTATTATATAAGACTAATTAATATGTAAAATTTATACAGTAATAAAAAATTATATAATATGAATGTATAAATTAAAGGTTTTGGAATATTAAGAAACACTAAATAGACTTCAGGGATAAATATATATATATTGTACATGTACCATGATTTATGATTTGTTTGACACTTGAATCATGAGGGTATTTCATAAGAACTACATTATTCCATAAATCAATTTCACTTTAAATAAGTATATTAAAGATTATGAATCTTTAATACAAGGTAATCTCTACTATTTACATATTAATAAATTGCTCGCATACTCTCTAGTTGTTGAGTTTTCCTCGAAGTATATATGTTATATGCAGTATTATTAATATATAGACTAGACGAGATAAGATACTTGTACATATTTGTTGAGCTTTCCTTGAGGTATGTACAATATACTTAAGCTGTCGTGAAATGGTAGGTATAAGTAAACAATCTCTTTTTATTTGTTGAGATTCCCTCCAGGTAAAGATGAAATTAGGAAAAGCAACCATGTATTAGGAGTTGTATACGATACAACTTGATATGGACTTATCTATCATATATGGGAGTATGATTTGTTGAGCTTTTCTCAAGATCAAAATCATGAGACATAGGAGTCCTAACATTCACTAGCAAAGTCGAAAGAGCTTCTATGTTTCACATAGGGTTTGGTGAAACATAAAAGACGAGTGGAAGCTTATTAGTAAAATAAAACATAAATTTTAACCTCAATAATATTATAATAACATCTACTATGAAATTATCCTAATCTACCAATTTAAAACTTGTAGAAAATGTTTGCACTAAAACTATGTTTTGAAAGTGACAGGCTTACGAGATGTAACTATATCGATTGGCTAAGAATGATTAAGACAACGTTGACTTACAAATGTCTGTGTTAGTCTATTACCAGCGATCCTAAAGAACAATCTGCTAACGATATGAACCTAGAACTTAAGCTTGCTTGTGAGAAATGAGTTTCGGACCTAAAGCTCGCCCTGTTTTCATGTTGTCTACATTAGACAATATTAGTATTGGACCAGCCTACAGAAGAAGAAATAGATGAATATAACTTTTTTTACCATTTCAGATCTTTATTGGGTCTATGGAGTCTAATTCTTTAGAACTTTTCTAAATTTCTTTTAAATAAAATCATTATTTTATTTAATTTTATGAATAAAGTTTTACTTTATTTTGTATTATGTTCAAATATTTGTATCATGTACACATATATATGTATGTGCACGTGCAATATAATAAAGTGAGCATGATTTGACATGCCCATATATTGGTGTTGGTATTTACGCTGCAACGGACATATTAAACCCCTCTTACATTCTGCGTGTTGTCTAAGTTAATGTATATATATGTGTGCGTGTGCACGCGCGCGCATAAAATGTTTTATATATACATATATATATATATATATATATATATATATATATATTTAACTACACATTCATTAAATACAATCATATATTTATATATAAATATATGGAAGTAATAATTCTGATAATCCATATAAAATACTTAAGATGTATTTGTACAAATTTTCATTTATATTAATTAACAAAATCATTTAATAATTAATATAAAATGATTTTTAATTTTTTTCAATTGTTGCTGCAAACCGAGAACAAAATTAATTGTTTATTTATTTTGATTGATAAATAATTATAAATATATAAATACATGTGCATATACACACATACATACTTGTATACATATAACTTAAAAATTAATGCTAGCTGACTTTGAGGTAGAGAAAAAATAAAATAAATTTTCATCTGGATTTAGAAGATAATTTTTAAATGAGAAATTATAAAACAATTTAAAAACCAATCGAAATTAATTATTAAAATTACTAAAAAAATTATTTTCAATATCTAAAAATTATATAATTTTATTAAATAAATTTATATTTAGTTTCAAATTATATTAATGTATATATATTATTTATATATATAATCAATTTCTATTATATAAATACTTATATTAATATTTAAATATATAATAAATATAAATACATTATAAAACGAAGTAAAATTTTCCGTCGATTTATTATTATGCTAAAACAATTTCTTAGAAATTTTAAAATAATTATTATATGATTTTAATCTTTTGGATATAAGTTATTAATTGACAAAATCATATATAATATTGTTTAATTAAAAATTTTATTTTTTTATTGTTAGGCCATGTGTTTAATACTAGAAAACATACAAAATAGTTTCTATTTATTTTTAATGTATAAATGCACTAATATATTCAACCATCCAATATGTGACAAAACATTGATACACTAAATTTGTAATATAATCTAATAATCTACAATATATTAAAATAATAGATAATAATATTAAATGAATTAGTAAATATGTTGAATACCTTTCACCAAATCCTAGAGACCTCACTTTGAAATGATGAAATGACTCCCTAAATCAAATTCCAAGTTCTAGAGTTGCTGGCTCTCGAACTGCTTTACTACCGACGATCGAATCGAAGAGTTTTGATGTGATTTGTGCTTGGTTTTATTTTGGGTTTATATGAGGTTTGCTGTTCAAAATTTTCAGTAAGACATAGAGCAAGAAGTCTATAAAAGAAAGGTGTAGAGAGTGACATATAAATAGGATGTTAAATGGAGAGAAAAGTAAATCACATCCTTAAATCTCTCTTACCAATTACACTCTTTTAAACCATTCAAAAGTCTCCCTTTTTTTCCAACACTTGGCTGGACTAAGCAAGCTATTTTGGCCAAAATTTGCAAACCCCATATGGTCCTCAAAACTAATTCCAACCCGAATAATGTTTGTTGCATTATTTAAATCTAAATTTAAACGTCTATCGTTATCGTATATCGATTGATATATTAATAACTATTATAAATACATTGTTTAGCATTGTTCAATACATCAAATATAAAAATTTGTAATTAATATTCCATAAATATTAATTAATTTATAATAATTACAAATTAATTAAATTGGGTAATAAAAGGAGTGTTCATTATTTTGGTTGTGTGACTCTTAAGCGTAAATTTGATCCGTGATTAATACCAAAAAATTCAAATATTAATGTTCACACTTCACTTAGCAAGTGGTGTGACATTATGACTAAATTAATTACTTATAATGGTTTTGGTAAAATCCAATTTTACTTTATATGCGCTACTCGATTGGGACGATTATTTACACCAATTCTCTTCGTCAAAATTATATCATTTTAGACTTATGCAATTTGGTAATGGTCAAATTTTCAATATCGTCCACATTCAACTCTATAGTCCAAAAACAAAGTCTTTAGTTCAATAATAACAAATATTATTAACCAAACTGCTTTGGCCAGAGACTTTGACTTTGATTTGACTTCAGTCGACTATGATACGAACCTCATATAAATGAGGAGACGAATCATCTCTTGAATATCATTTCACTTCCAATGCTTCCACTCGACCCAACTATAGTCATTCGATGGACTTCGTGCCATGATTTAACTATAGTCAAAGGGGGCTTCTACATTAAAGATCAACAGTATTTTCGAGTCGAGAGAATTATGTAATCTTTTTATATTGAAATTTTCCGTTTGACCTTAATTATATTAACCAACAAAAAATTATTGAGCGAATCACTCCCAATAAACATCAGTACGCAACCTCCACAAGCAGCCATGAGTAATACACTACGCAAAATTTGGAGACCATTACATACACTAGTCTCAATGAATGTATCACTGTCCAGTCTCGTTACATCTTGACTAGGAATATTTAAAATCAATGTGTTTATTTTATTGTGATAAATCACTCATTGTTACAACGCATTATAACTACTATCACAAATCATACCATTTATGGATTTTCCATTAAATATATTTTTAACTAAATTAATTAATTAATATAACACATTATATCAGGTATATAATAGACAGAAAATATCTTTTATTTTGAACAAGATTGGTTATCCAGTTAGATATATATCACAAATTACATAATTGCCCTTAGGGCATACCTCTAACTCTATCAGAAAAGCCATTGCTGAGGCAGGATGAAACATATATTTCCATAAGATATTCGATAGTCTTAAGGCATTGTTTGGTGAATAGTCACATTTCACAAGGAACAAGCTTACAAAGAAGCTATTCAATACCAAAATGACTAAAGGACGGAAAGTGGATGATTATATTCTTATGCTGAAGGGTTATGTTGATAGACTTTCACAACTGGTCATAGCAATAAGCAATGAGTTCTAGGTTGATTTGATCATTGGTTCACTTATGCCTCATTATGAACCATTCATACTGAATTATAATATGTACCAGTTAGATGTGAATCTCGTGGAGCTCCTCAATATGTTATGGACGGCCAAGGCTACATCTAAGGATCAAGGGGATATACTTGAAATAAAGGGTGGTGCATTATTTTCAAAAGATCCGAAGAAGCAGAAGAGGGTTACCAAAGAAAAGTAAGAAAACTACTGCTGCTGATAGGGTGGGTGTCATCATTGTCATAAGAAAGGTCATTGGAACGGAACTATCTAGAATAGTTGAAAATAATTAAAGCAAAAAATAGTTTTGTTGCTCTATCAGGTATATTTATGCTTCAAAATTGTTTTGCAATTAATTAGTCGTCTTGAGATTTTAGATACTGGATCTAGAACTTATATATGTAATTCGTTATAGGGGCCTAGGAACTAGCATCTGTGGCAAAGGGAGAAATGAGGCCATAGATTGCTAATGGATCTATTGTAGATGCAAAGACAGTTGGAGATTTTCATTTGAGTTTGCCGAGTGGATTTGCGTTGATACTAAATAATTATCATTTTGTTAAGACTTTATTTGTGGAATTATATCTATGTCTAGATTGTCTGAGACTGGTTAAGTTTTTCACCATGCTAATAATGTTATGAACATAATTTTATATGATAATAATGTCTATGATGGTATTTTAGAAAATGACATTTATGTGATCAAAACAAATTATATATGTTCTATGAATAGTTCTACAAACAACAATATCAATAATAATTATCTCTGGCATTATAGGCTAGGTCATATAAGTAAGTAATGACTACACAAATTAAAATCCAAAGTTCCAAAGGTTTTCTCTCATCACCTGATTATGAATCATTTAATATGTATGAGTCGTGTCTTAAAGATAAAATGTCCAAACATCCCTTTAGTGACAGCAATAAAAGAGTTAATGAACTCTTGGGTTTTGTAATAGTGATGTATGTGGCCCGATGCTTATATCACTAAGGAAAATAGTTCTTACTGTGTATCCTTCACTGATTATTTCTCGAGACTAGAATATGTGTATCTTATGAAGAACAAATCTGATGTCCGTGAGAAATTTATTAAATATAAGAATGAGGTAGAAAACTTGACAAACCGTAAGATTAAGATTCTTAGATCTGATCAAGGAGGTGTGTACGTTGGATGAGAATTCCAATAATGCCTAAAAGATAACCGGATCATCTCTTAGATTAGTCCACCCTATACTGCGGAACACAACAATGTTTCAGAGTAAAAGAATATAACCCTACTAAATATGGTTCTTCCATGTTGAGTAAGGTTAAGTCAACTCTGTCCTATTAGTGACATGCGTTGGAAACTACAATGTATATGTTAAATTTATTACCCACTAAATCTGCAACTAAGCCGCCATATGAGATGTGGCATGAGAAGAAACCCCATTTAAATTATTTGAAAGTGTGAGCTTACGTTAAGAACGTCGGCCCTAATAAGCTTTACGCGAGATCAGCCTTTTGTAATATTATAGGATATTTCAAGAATTTTAGGGGATATATTTTCTACAACACAGAGGAACAAAAAATGATTATTTTTACACATACTAACTTTTTAGAAAAGGAATTCTATCAAAAGAAATTAACAGTGAAGTTGTAAACGTGGATGAGATTTGAGAAACTAACACGGAGGTTGAACCAATGGAAGAATCAAGTTCACCGTTTGAAAATAAGCAACCTATTAGAAGGTATAATAGGGAATCTAGTACGCTAGAGTGATACCATGGTTTTCTTGTGGATCGCGAGAAGGAGGACCGTACCTTTGATGGTGACACTCTTTTATCATTCCAACAAGCACTATAGATTAAAGACTCTGCACTCTGCTTGGAGCAATGAAATCCAAGATGGATTTTATGTTTGAAACCAGCATACCCGAATGATAAAATCTATTGGCCGCAAATGGATTTTTAAGGAAAAGCTAAATGTAGATAGATAAGTAGAGACTTAAAAGGCTGGGCTAGCTATGAAAGGATTTCGTCAAATTCAACGTGTTAATTATGACGAGACTTTTTAACCAGTAGCCATGCTTAAGTTCATTCGTATTGTACTGGCTAGTGCTGCATTTTATGGTTATGAAATATGACAATTGATGTAAATGTGGCATTTGTAAATGTTGATTTAGAAGAGACTGTCTATATATAATAACCCGAGGATTTTGTGGTTAGTGGAAGTGAAGGAGAGACTTGCAAGTTGCTAATTTTATTTGTGGACCTAAATAAGCTTCAAAGAATTGAACAAGTGTTTTGATAAAGTAATCAAACAGTTAGGCTTTTATTAGAACACAGAGGAAACATGCATATACCGAAAGGAAAAGGGCAACACTATTGTATGCTTAGTGCTATACGTTGACGATCTTATGTTGATTGGCAATGACATTTCGTTATTACAATCAATGAAAGATTGGTTTTTCAATTACTTGTCCATGAAGGATTTGGGAGAAGCAGCCTATAAACTAGGTACAAAGATTTATATAGAGAAATCTAAGAGGCTATTGGGATTTCCCCAATCTCTGTGCATTGATGCCATACTGTAAAGGTTCGATATGGAGAATTCCAAGCATGGAAATTTTGCGATGCAATTTGGAATCATTCTTTCTAAGAAGGACACTGCTCATACTGATAAGGAGAAGGAGCGTAAGTAGAGGATACTGCACTACAACAAAACTATCCTTTTATAATGCCTATTTTACAATGTGTCATAAACAACCGTTGTAATAGAAATCTTTTACAATGGTTTTCTTAAGCCCGTTGTAATAGGCGCAACTTTTCATCATCGAGTATACCTATTGCAACGTTGTCAGCATGCCCGTTTGTAACGACTCGTATTTTTAATTATTTTTAATTATTAAATTTAATATAATTGTTGGATAAAAATGATTAGAAATAAAAATTTAATGAATGATTGGTGTAGTTGTTTAATATGAACTTGAATAAAATTTTAAAATAACTAACTTCGAAGATTTTGGCGATAACGAGAATTGAAATGAAATTCTATGTATTTAATGTGTTTATTATCAATAGAAAAAATTGAATAATACATATTGAATTGCTTAAAATGGAAGTAGTTATTTTATTATATGAATTCATTTTAAAATTAATTTTTTTATGTTAAATAACTTGTATTTCAAAATATGGTAGTTTATTGATTTATTTAGATTTAATATTGAAATTATTTAAATAATTGAATTTATGATTTAATGTAAATTAAAATGATTTTAAAAGTTGATTTAAATTTTATTTGAACAAGAATGAAGTTTATTAACTTTTAAAATTGAGTTTAAAATGAATAACTTGATTTTGGAAAATAGCTCGTTTTAACTAACGAGTAAAAATAGTCATTTTGGCCACTATCTTGGATTTCAACGAAACTAGTTTCATCTGATCCGTAATTGTGAATAATTAAAGGATTTTAAGTTTCGTAGCGATCGGACTTATCGTTTGACCATGCGAGTTTGAAACACGTAGAAATTAATTAAAGGAATTCGATTAAAATTATTTGATTTTGAAAAGCTATCTTCTGAATATGATCGAATTAGGCCTCGAAACTAGTTTCATTGTGTTCGAAATAGAGGTAAAATATTATAAACGTCAGGCGGCACGCTTTGTTTGGAGTTCTAGAATTTCAGGCGTTTAGTAGCTAGATATTTTCGAATATAATTATATATTTTCTATCTCCTCCGACATTTCATACTCCACACCTACCTTTATGCCTACCCCATACCCCATCTCTCTTTCATTTTAATGGGCAGCAGTTTGAACGATGACGTTTAAAAAAATAAAAAATTAGGTACGAAGAAGGTCGCGAGCTGTTAGGGAAGAAGGAGTAACGGGCCTTGGCTGTGCGTTGAGTAGTAGAAGGTTGTGTTTTTTAATTTGATTTTTATTTTTTAGTTAAAATTCAACAATCGGGAATTTTACTAGCAGTTTAATTCTAATTTCAGTTTAACCGTTAATTCAAAATTTCTAACATATAAATTCCTACATCAATTTCCATGTCAATTAAATTTTCCAAACAACTATCAATAAATTTAAATAATTCATCAACTTCAATTTAACTATCATAATGATAATCTAGTACTTCATGAGCGTTACAAAACACTTACCTTTTTATTTGAAACTAAAAATATTTTAGCTTCAAGTAAATTCCAATTTAACTCCAAGCTATGGACAACGTCGATACGGTTCCAACGCAATTTATTTCATCCAAAACGTACCTCGTATGTAAAAGTTACGATTTTAATTAGCATTCGATAACTGTTATGATTTATTAACTTTTTGGATGTTTGATTGTGATGGCTGCTATTGGTTGATATTTTGTATGATTTGAATGTTTATTTATTTTATATATATCTTGTTATCACCCTGTAAATTTTCAGACAGCATATAAATAATTATCAGAATTATATTCGAATACATTAAGAAATGGGTTAAAATGATATATACATATGACATTTATTTTGGATTGAAATGATATGGATCCATCCCTGAAATCAAAATCCAAAAACTGATCATTTGGCCATATGGTAGAAAATTATATACGGAGATCAGATTGGTTAAATTAAATAATTTTAAAGTCTTGGTTTTGAAATTATTTAAATGATTTTGATTTAAAGAAATAAAAATCAAATTTATGATGATTGAATTAATTTCAAATTTGAGTTTGAAATATTGAAATTAAATTTGGTTAAAGGGATTGTTTCAAAGAATTTAATTGGAATTTGAAGTCATGATGGAAATATGATTTGAATTATCGAAATTGAATTGTTTAAAAAAATCTGAAATTTTGTTGAACTTCGAAATTATTTAAGTAAGGGTAATTTAAATCAGTATTTCAAATTTGATCTCGGAATTGAATTATTTGAAAGATTTTTAATCTAAAATTCAAACATTAAAGTTTAATTTGAATTAAAAGATTTAAATCGATATTCTAAAATTGTACTCGAACTTTATATAAATTGAAATGGGTTAAAATTGGAAATTGAATTGAAATTCAAACCATTTGAATTTAATCATTGAAAATCGAAATCGAAATTAATTGGAATTGAAATTGATATTGGAATTAATTCAAATTGAAATTGATTTGAATTGAAATTGAAATTGAATCAATTCGAATTGAATTGAGATCGAAGTAATTTGAATTGGAAGATCTGGAATTGAATCAGTCTGACTTTGGAAATATTTTCAAATAAATTTTTTCAATACAAACTGTTTAGAATCTCTCTTTCTAAATAGTCGAATTATTTTGATTTTCCAAGCTTTTTTAATATATAAACCATATCAATACTCAAACTATTTATATCAAACCATTTTGACTATTTAGTTATTTTAAAACTATTCAAACTATTTTCTAAAAATTCAAACTGGTCAAAGGGTGGAATGTTTATATTTAAATCTTGGATTTAAATGTGAATTGGGTTCAAATGAAGTTATAATCTAAATGATAATTCGAATCAAATTTTGAAGTAAAATTGATATATCGAACTGAATTGACAGTTTTAAGGTAAAAATATGATTTTTGAAGCAAATATGGTAATTTTGAAATGAAATTAATTTTGAAGCGAATATGATATTTTGTTATTTTGAACTTGAATTTATGAAATGAACCAATGAAGTGAATCGAAGAATTAATATGAACTTAAGTTATGAAAAATAAATATGAAGTGCATATTATAAAATGGTTGCAATAGACTTAAATGGTTTATAAATGAGATTGGTATCAAAGAAAATATGCTAAGTGGTAATAAAATAAAATTTAACTTAAACAAGGTTAAATGGAATAATTTTGTGAAATGGTTCATAAATAAATTTATATGAAATATGTTAAAAAAAGCGAAACAATGGAAATTTAACAAATTGAATTAAATAAAATGAATGTGAACGGAACAAATGTGAACAAATTTGAAACAAACCAATTTAATGTTAATGAAAATTGGATACTAATAAGAAATGAAGTTTATAAATTAAATATAAACATTGGATAATGTAAATTCACACGGTTATGAATCAATTCGGTTAATTGGATAAATACTGATGGTTGAATGGTTTCTTTTATTGTTTTAACAGTTTTAAATTGCATATGATTGTTATAGGTGTGTATTCATGCTCGTGTTTGTGGTTTGGATTCAAAATTCATGTTATATGGCTATATTAAACTCATACATGTTTTATATCTTATTTTAAGTAGCTAATAACCTAATTTGAGTTTAGATAGGTACATATAAAGACCATTTGGATGTATGCGTGGATTTTTATATGCTTTTGTTTGCTTAATATGAGTGAACTCGCTCGTATTAAAAATAATAAGGTACATATCTCAGATTACATACCGCACTTTTATATTTTTCCCTACAGGATGCCTCATCATTGAGATGAGATTTATATTTGATATATATGATATACATTTGAGTTATATATTGTATTGTAAAAAATTTCTGATCGAGTTGTGCAAAGGAGACGCTGCCGAAATTTTCAATAAATCCAGGAGTTAGAAATTTTTTGAGGTTTTAAAAATTTTATAGCTTGTTTTATTAAATAAGTTGTAATTTGCATAAAGACAATATCGAAGTTTCGTAGTATAAGCGTAGTAAAGGTTTTGAAAATAAGATTTTAAAGTTTTATAAGTTGATTATTTTGAGTAAAATCGATCAAGTGTAAAATTCTGTACTTAGTCCCCTTTTGAGGGCGAAAAGTTTTGAGTGGGGGAGAACGTAATGACCCGTATTTTTAACTATTTTAAATTATTAAATTTATATAATTATTGGATAAAAATGGTTAGAAATAAAAATTTAATGAATTGTCAGTGTAATTATTGAATTGAACTTGAGCAAAATTTTGGAATAACTAATTTCGAAGATTTTGGCTATAATGAGATTTTTTTTTGGCAGGGCCAGCCGACTTTATAGTGGGTCGTGCCGCTGAATATATATGAAGAAAAAGTGTTCTGCACATGCGCAGAAACAACTGTATGGTTTTATAGTAGCCATTCCACTTATAGTACATAACAGTTGAGAAGCAAAGACGCTTCTGCATCTACAAAAAGACCTAAGAAAACAATGGTTTTTCCTCTCAGGAGGAGAAAGAATCACTTCCAACAGGACCTAATACATGAAAAATTATGCAAAATGAGATACAATATCCATAAAAAACTAGGTGATCCCTACAGTGTATATATCTCCGTTTTCAAGGAGAAGAGATCTATTCCACTTACCATAAGCTCCATCCACCGTGAGAATAAGACCAGCACCATCAATAGAGTAATGCAAACACCTAGATTCACCATCATCATCACCAAAAAAAGTATGGAAATCATGTACAGCTAGGTCATATCTCATGTCAGACTAAACATGGATCGACGCCATCTCATCAGAGTACCACACAATATTAGATACATTAGGTTCTGAAATATCAGGAGAAACCAAGGAATCCATAACAGCATCAAGGGTCGGAGGAACAGTAGGAAGCACTGAAGGCTCGATAGGATGCCATGGTAGGGGGAACATAACGGACTTTTAGGATCCATATCATTTTCCGGGGTCTAGGAAGAGGGGACCGAATCGAGATAAGACCAACAAATGACGAGCGATAGCATGCAGATGATGAATGACCAAAAGACTGACAGGACGTACATATATCTGACTTCCAACCATAACGAACTACAATCTCTATAACCTGATCCTCAGTCACTCTACCTTTGATAGTATCCGGTCAAGGCTTATCCAGGGATATCTCAATTAAAGCTTTTGCATAGACAGGTTTGTCCCTAGCTACGGTATTCGCATCAAAGCACTTAACTTTACCTACCATACTAGCTAGCCAGTTTAGTTCTAACATAGGTTGCAAAACAGATGGTATATGAGAAAAGTTGGTCCATACAGGAATAGGTAGTACTTTCTCTCTGGCACAGTCAACAAACGGACTCCAAGGAGTGACAATAAAAGGCTTGCCTCTAATAAATATAGGATCTTTACTAAGAATTCATAAGCGTGTCTCAGGCGTTGGAAACTTGAAGAAAAACATAGAGTTGTCTATGTGGACTAGGAGGCTACCCTTTGGTTGCCAAGCTTTGAAGCAATGGTCCTTAACCACAAGATAACAAGGGTTATAGTTCAAAAATAACCCAACTAGATAGTCCAAACAATAGTCAATGCCTACTTGAATTACCTCTGGAGGGGTATCATAATCCCGTCATTGATAACCATATCAAAAGAACGGGGGACATATTCACCGGCATTTTTTGGCAAAAAAGAGATTAAGGAGGATCATTTTAACGTTGTAATCAGTTCACTAGACTTATGTGTTTGAGAAGGTGGATTACTATCCTAAGAAGGAGCGGGAGTTGTTGCTACACGCAAATCAGTATCTATGGGAATTGCTGTAGAGCATGAGTTGTATTAGAACTATTTCGGGTATAAACAGGAGCAATGTTACTCTTAGAATTTGTTTCTAACAAAGGAGTATCATTCACTTTATTAGAAATATTAGCAGATCGAGTATCTAGATCAACAGATAATCGAGCAGTACCAAGATTAACATTAACGGGAGATAAGGCATTCAAAGAACTATTCAACCAAAACCATCAACTGCAGCCACAATGTCTTCATTTTCAACTGTTTCTAAGTTCATATAGCTGTGATATTATCTCTAACAGCATAACCAAGGCCGTCACAACTATCAATTCCCAGACCAACACCTTTCCACGACGAGGCAGAATGCTAAATGATAGAAGAAATGACGGTGGATGAAGTAGGATTCATAATACCTAGATAGGAAGAGAAGTCTAGTCACAAGCAGCCGCAAGAGCTTCCATTGATATCGACTCTCCTAATGAGACAGAAAGGCCATCGCTTGCAGGCAGAGCTGGAGATACTACTTCAGATCCGGTATCCACAACAACAGACGAGTCATATACTCTTCCAGATCTAATGAGCGAGCGGTTTGCAATCGAGGAACTAAAACATGATTTTTCTTTACGGTTCTTGGCCATAGATTAGGGGTGAAAAAGTGATTAGAAGAAGACGAGAATGGGCGAAACTATGTTTGAGAATGGATCAGAAGAAGGAAAATTGGAAGTGTCATATGGAGGAAGATGCCGCCGTATAACAAGAATTGAAATGAAATTCTATGTATTGAATATGTTTAATAAATATTGAATTGCTGTAAAATGAAAGTAGTTGTATTATTATTTGAATTTGTTTTAAAATTAAAAAATTAAGTTAAATAACTTATATTTCAAATTATGGTGATTTATTGAATTGTTTAGGTTTAATATTGGCTTTATTTAAATGATTGAATTTTTGATTTAATATGAATGAAAATGATTTTAAAAGTTGATTTAAATTTTATTTGAACAAGAATGAAGTTTATTAACTTTTAAAATTGAATTTAAAATGAATAATTTGATTTTGGAAAACAGCTCGTTTTAACTAACGAGTAGAAATAGCCATTTTGGCCACTGCCTCGGATTTCGATGAAACTAGTTTCATCGGATTCGTAATATTGAATTATTATAGGATTTCAAGTTTCGTAGCGATCGGACTTGTCGTTTGACCGTGCGAGCTTGAAACGCGTAGAAATTAATTAAAGGAACTCAATTAAAATTATCTAATTTTGAAAAGCTATCTTCTTAATACGATCGAATTAGGTCTCGAAACTAGTTCCATTGTATTCAGAATAGGGGTAAAATATTATAAACATCAGGCGGCATGCTTTGTTTGGAGTTCAAGAATTTAGGCGTCAAGTGGCTAGATATTTTCGAATATAATAATATATATTTTCTACCACCTTCGACATTTCATACTCCACGCCTGCCTTTATGCGTCCTCGTAGCCCATCTCTCTTTCATTTCAAATGGGCTGTAGTTTGAACGATGACGTTTAAAAAAAGGAGAAAAATAATTGGTTAAGAAGCAGGTCGCGAGCTCGTTAGAGAAGAAGGGGTAACGGGTTTGGGCTGTGCATTGAGAGGTAGAAGGTTGTGTTTTTTTACGTAGTTAAAATTTATTATATCGAATGCTAATTAAAATCGTAATTTTTACATATGAGGTCCGTTTCGGACGAATTGCATTGGAACCGTATAGACATCGTCTACGGCTTGGAGTCAAATTGGAATTTATTTGAAGCTGAAATATTTTTAGTTCCAAACAAAAAAGTGAGTATTTTATAACGCTCACAAACCGATAGATTATTTTTATGTTAGTTAAATTGAAATTGCGGAATAATTTAAATTTAGTGATAGTTGTTTGGAAAATTTAATTGACATGGAAATCGATGTACGAATTTATATGTTAGAAATTTTGAATTAACGGTTAAATTGAAATTAGAATTAAACTGCTAATAAATTTCCCTATTATTGATAATTGGTTAATTATTGTGATTTATTGACTATTTGAATGTTTGATTGTGATGGCTGCTATTGGTTGATATTTTAGATGATGTGGATGTTTATTTATTTTATATATCTTGTTATCACCCTGTAAATTTTATATTCAAATAAATTAAAAAATAGGTTGAAATGATATATACCTATGACATTTATTTTGAAATGAAATGATATATATCCATCCCTAAAATTAAAATCCAAATAACTAATCATTTGGCCATAGGGTAGAAAATTATATACGGACACAGGATTGGTTAATTTAAATAATTAAAAATAGAATTTATGAAGACTGTACTAATTTCGAATTCGAGTTTGAAAAGTTGAAATTAAATTTGGTTAAAGAGATTGTTTTAAAGAATTCAATTGGAATTTGAAGTCATGATGGAAATATGATTTGAATTATCGAAATTGAATTATTTAGAAAGATCTGAAATTTTCTTGAACTTTGAAGTTATTTAAGCAAGGGTAATTTAAATCGATATTTCAAATTTGAGCTCGGAATTGAATTATTCAAAAGATTTTTAATCTAAATTCAAACATTGAAGTTTAATTTGAATTAAAAGATTTAAATCGATATTCTAACATTGTACTCGAACTTTATATAAATTGAAATGGGTTAAAATTGGATTGAAATTCAACCATTTGAATTGAATCATTGAAAATCTAAATTGAAATTAATTGAAATTGATTTGAATTGAGATTGAAATTGAATCGATCCGAATTGAATTGAGATCGAAGTAATTTGAATTGGAAGATTTGGAATTGAATCAGTTTGACTATGAAACTATTTGCAAATAAATTATTTTAATATAAACTGTTTAGAATCTATCTTTCTAAATGTTCGAATTATTTTAACTTTTCAAGCTATTTTAACATATAAACCATTTCAATATTCAAACTATTTATATTAAACCATTTTAATTACTTAGCTATTTTTAAACTATTCAAACTATTTTTAAAAAATTCAAACTAGTCAAAGGGTGGAATGTTTATATTTAAATCTTGGATTAAATGCGAATTGGGTTAAAATGAAGTTATAGCCTAAATGGTAACTCGAATCAAATTTTAAAGTGAAACTGATATGTTGAATTGAATTGACATTTTGATTTAAAAATATGATTTTTGAAGCGAATATGGTAATTTTGAAATGAAATTAATTTGAAGCGAATATGTTATTTTGGTATCAAGGATGAATTGTTTTTTAAATGTAAAAGTACCAACCGGTGTGTAAAACGAAATTTGGTTGTTAAAGATACCATGGCCTCCTATTGGCATACTCTTTGTCAATATTGGAACCACTTTAACAACTGTGTACGCGGATGAGACTCTAGAATTAAGTGATTGGATTTGACGTCGTTTGCTAGATTTGAAGAAAGAGAACGATGATGGATTGACCACGGCACTTATGCCAATTTGAAATGACTAAAACAGGATGGCTTGAAAGGGTCAAGTTGGCTAGCTACCCCTAGCAGACATCCGTTCTCCGATTTTCTTCTTGGACTTGGTCCGTTCTATTACCTTATTGTTGGTTTAAAATTTATTTGAAACTGAAATATTTCCAGTGTCAAATGAAAAGGTAAGTGTTTTATAATGCTCACGAAATAGTAGATTAAATTTATGTTAGTTAAAAAAATTAGCCCCACGTCCCTAAAATCAAATTTAATAGCCCAAAACTCCTTCCGTTTTAAACTTGTAAATCCATCCCTTTTTTTTTTTTACAATATTTTGTTTCCCTAATTACCCTCGTTTATTTCATGTCGACTATTCTGTGTGATTGTATTGGCGATCAAGGTTTGAAATCTTCATAGGGAAATTAGATTTAATTCGATCTACTATTCGAATTTTTTTTTTTTGCGATTCATTATGGCTTCATCATCTTGCAGGAAAACATTTGATTTAATTTTCAATCAACTTTTTATTTTATTTTTTAAATAATTGAATACAAAGCTTAAAAAACTTAAGTATGTACATACAAATATGCAATCATTTGAAACTAATATTGTTGTGATTAAAAACTGTATTTTATTATAGATTTTAACTACATTTTTCATTAATTTTTAACTATGTAATACATATGTAGTCTTAAAACACAGCAGTTCGGTACTAAGATTTTTTAAGGATCTTTTTAGTTTTTAACTGCATATGTAAAATGGTAAAATTTGCATTTGTATTTATTAACTATATATCAAGTATGCAGTTAAAAAGCACATTTAACAGCTGCAATTTTTAACCGCATACGATATATGCAGTTAAAAATAATACAATTCATAACTTTATATTAGATATATACGTAAGTATAATAAGAATCTTATAAAATTTTAACTGCATAAATGAAATGCACTTTAAAATTTGCATGATTCAAGTGTATATTTTAATTGCATATGTTATATGCAGTTAAAAATCGCATTTAACAGGTGCTATTTTTCACTGCAAATAGATATGCAGTTAAAAATGATGTATTTTATAACTGCATAAATGAAACGCAGTTAAAAATGCAGTCGTTCATACATTATTGCAAACATGTATGCAACTATTCATAATAATTGCATATATTTAACAGCTGCATTTTTAACTGCATACAATATATGCAGTTAAAAATAATACAATTTATAACTTTACGTTATATATATATATATATATATATATATATATATATATATATATGAAAATATAATAAGAATCTTATGAATTTTTAACCGCATAAGTGAAATGCACTTCAAAATTTGCATGATTCTAGTGTATGTTTTAACTGCATACGTTATATGCAGTTAAAAATTGCATTTAACAAGTGTTATTTTTTACCGCATAACAGATATGCAGTTAAAAATGGTGCACTTTATAACTGCATAAGTGAAATGCGGTTAAAAATGCAGTTGTTTATATATAATTACAAACATGTATGCAACTATTCATAACAATTGCATATATGTCTACAAGCATAAAAATATCTTATGACTTTTTAACTGCGTGAGTGAAAGCACTTAAAATTTGCATCATTTAATTTTATGTTTTAACTGCATATTTCATATGTAGTTAAAATTAGCATATAACAACTGTACTTTTAAGATGCATATCAAACATGCATTTAAAAATGATGCAATTCATAACTTTATAAGTGAAATGCATTTAAAAATGCAATTGTTAATAGTGATTGCAAAGATATATGCAACTATTAATAATAATTGCATATATATTTGCAACTTCTCAATAAAATTGCATATAGAAATTTCTTAATAGATAACTTTTGATTTTCTGATTTGTGTTGTTTTCATCTTCTGAATCTCAATTTTCTCTAGTTCTGGACTCGATTCGAACGTCGATTTTTAAAGTAGCGACTAATTCCGATTATAATTCAGGCGATTAGGGTTTTCTTTTTTTGTGTGTTAATCGATGAAAAGAATTTGAAGGGTTCTGGGTTTTGTTCGGAGAAGACGTAAGGGTATTTAAAGAAATCTTTTTGTCTCGTTTAAAAATAAGGATGAGAAACTTATAATTAAAACAGATGGATGTTTTTTGTATTTTCAAACCTATCAAGGATGTATGCCAAATGTTCCCTTAAATTTATTGAATGTTGTTTGGAAAATTTAATTGACATGGAAATCGATGTAGGAATTTATATGTTAGAAATTTTGAATTAATGGTTAATTGAAATTAGAATTAAACTGCTAGTAAAATTTTCAATTATTAATAATTGGTTAATTGTTGTGATTTATTAACTGTTTGGATGTTTGATTGTGATGGCTGCTATTGGTTGATATTTTGGATAATTTGGATGTTTATTTATTTTATACATCTTGTTATCACCCTGTAAATTTTTTGACGATATATAAACAGTTATGTGAATTATATTTGAATAAATAAAGAAATAGGTTGAAATGATATATACCTTTGACATTTATTTGGGATTGAAATGATATATATCCATCCCTAAAATTAAAATCCAAATAATTGATCACTTGGCCATAGGGTAGAAAATTATATACGGACACCGAATTAGTTAAATTAAATAATTCTAAAGTCTTGGTTTTGAAATTATTTAAATGATTTTGATTTAAAGAAATAAAAATCGAATTTGCGAAGATTGAATTAATTTTGAATTCGAGTTTGAAATGTTGAAATTAAATTTGGTTAAAGGGATTATTTTAAAGAATTTAAGTCGAATTTGAAGTCTTGGTGGAAATGTGATTTGAATTATCGAAATTGAATTGTTTAAAAAGATCTAAAATTTTCTTGAACTTCGAAGTTACTTAAGTAAGGGTAATTTAAATCGATATTTCAAATTTGAGCTCGAAATTGGATTATTCAAAAAGTTTTCAATCTAAAATTCATTGAAGTTTAATTTGAATTAAAAGATTTAATCGATATTCTAAAGTTGTACTCGAACTTTATATAAATTAAAATGGGTTAAAATTGGATTGAAATTCAAACCATTGGAATTGAATTATTGAAAATCGAAATTGAAATTAACTGGAATTAAAATCGATATTGGAATTAATTCTAATTTAAATTTAAATTTAAATTTAAATCGAAATTGATTCGATTAACATTAAATTGAGATTGAAGTAATTTGAATTGGAAGATTTGGAATCGAATCGGTTTGACTTTGAAACTATTTTCAAATAAATTATTTTAATATAAACTGTTTAGAATCTATCTTTCTAAATATTCGAATTATTTTGATTTTCCAAGCTATTTTAGTATATATAAACCATTTCAATATTCAAACTGTTTATATTAAATTTTAACTATTTTAAACTATTCAAACTATTTTCTAAAAATTCAAACCGGTCAAAGGGTGGAATGTTTATATTTAAATCTTGGATTTAAATGTGAATTGCGTTAAAACGATGTTATAACCTAAATGGTAATTTGAATCAAATTTTGAAGTGAAATTGATATATCGAACTTAATTGACATTTTGAGGTAAAAATATGATTTTTGAAGCGAATATGGTAATTTTGAAATAAAACTGATTTTGAAGCGAATATGATATTTTGATATCACGGGTGAATTGTTTATGAAATGTAAAAGTACCAACCGGTGTGTAAAACGACGTTTTGGTTGTTGAAGAGACCGTGGCCTCTTATTGGCATACTCTCTATCAATATTGGAACCAGTTTAACATCTGTGTATGCGGAGGAGACTCCAGTACAAAGTGGTTGAATTTGGCATCATTTGCTGGATTTAAAGAAAGATAATGATCATGGGTTGGCCTCGGCACTTGTGCCAATTTGAAATGACTAAAACAGGAGGGTTTGATAGGGTCAAGTGGGCTAGCTACCCCTAGCGGACATCCGTTCTTCGATTTTCTTCTTGGACTTGGTCCATTCTATTACCTTGTTATTAATTTCGATTGGTGCACCTTGATTTTCGGATAGCCTCCCTTTGACTCGATATGGGATGGATGGACGCGGTGGGCAGTCGTGGCTACGATGCGTTACCACCAGCCTTACGACCAAAACTGGTAGTATCCTACCTTAGGAATTGCCTCATGTGCCATGTCATACTTTTATCCCTATATGAGACTCCTACGATTTTGATCTAGTGCTGTCGTATCACAGCACATCCCTATCCCCCAATGTTCTACTGGGGCGTTATATGCAAACTGTACGGCAATGTTTGAACACGCGTTAAGGAGGATAAATGTAAAGCCTTAACGCTAAGAAAAATATTTATTTTACTGTATGTATGGTATTCTACTAGATATATATATTTTAATAGATCCTTAAGAGATGGAAAATTCTGTAACATCTCTTGAGTTGTTGCATGCACATTATACACCGGATAAGATATGTGAAATCCCGTAAACATCTCTGACGCTATTACACTCATGTTATGTGATATCTATTTGACTCACATAATGGTATTTTAGTATTGACCCGAGTGTTTTGTCATTTCATTACACTCGGGTCGGTCTTGAGTTTTTCAGTGCATTGAAGATCAATTATTCTGGAGGACGTAGACGAAGATTTGTTATATTATTAATTCTATTATTCTCTACATCATGTTGTTTTGCTACATTATTTTAATCATCCCTGTGTATATATAACTCTGATAGATGTTGTAAAATGATAATCAAATGTATAATATAAACAGCTTCATGTACGGTTTATTTCATTATTATATTTTGTCATTCCGCTGCGAGATTCTGTGCTTGTTTCTTCTTCTTTTCTTATTTTTTTCTAAATTAGCCCCATTGATTATCTATGTTCCGGATTGTTTGAGTTGGACATGTGTGGATTATTGTTAATTTAAACCTCTCGAAATGTGGGTCGTCACATTGTTGTAATATGGTCCTATTACAAAGATTTTCGCCCTATTGTACTAGATATCGGTTTTCATCTCTATTTGCCTGTTGTGATAGATGTCTATTACAACCATTTTCTTTTGCCCATTGTAATCGATACCAATTTTCACAACTCTTATTTTTGCTAGTTGTAATAGATACATATTACAAACTTTTTAATTTACTAGTTGTTATAAAAAGTTTCAAAAACATTGTTAATTTATAATTTATAACCAATCATTATTAATAAATAATTTATAATTACTAATTATTATCTATAATCAATAATTATTTTTTATATTTAATACAACAACAACTAAGCCATTATTTCCAAACAAGTTGGGGTCGACTAGAGATAGAACCCAAAACTAAACGACAACGTAATTTAAAAGTAATAATAACAATAAAATAATAATAACAAACCATGATAATAATAATAAATAAATATAATCAATAATTAACGATTAAAATATTTTTTGGAATATTAATAATAATTAATATATATTTTGCAATTAATATTTAATAATTATTTATTAATAATATTAATATTCAAGAATAACAATAATTAATGTTTAATAATAACCTTACAAATTAATAATAATTAATAATTTCTATTAAATATTTAATAATTAATAAACAGTCATTTGTTTTTAATAATTACTAACTCTACAAAACTAATATTTATGATTAAGAAATAATATTTATTATTTAGTATTTGACATTTTATACTTATAATTAATAATTATATTTAATATTTCAAAATAATTAATATTTTAAATGTTTCAAATTAAAACTTAGAAAATTCATAAAGTCTAGAAATAATTTTTTTAAATTTTTCTAAAATAAAACATAAAAAATTTATATTAATGTTTTTCATTCCTCTTATTTTTTGTGTTGCTCAAGGTTAACGGTTAACACGCTACTTTTATCCCGCCCTCTTTTCTATAAAATTTCATTCCCTGCTTCGCCCTCTTTCCTTAACCCTAAGTTGCACTGAAATCAATTTGGGGATTAATTTCCAGCATCTAAAATCCATGGCGGCTGCTCTCATGGCTTGCTCCATCTCTAGACTGCCTTCCACAAAAGCCCCTCAAATCCCCAAGCTATCTACACTCCCCCAAATCCCCATACTAACCTTCCTCAAAACCCTAGCCAAATCCTCCCTCCGCATCATCACCGTCGCCACCTTGCCTCTACCTTCCCTCGCCGCCAACAACGAAAAGGCCGCCCTTTTCGACTTTAACCTCACACTTCCCGCAATCGCCGTTGAATTCCTACTTTTCATGATTGCACTCGACAAGCTGTACTTCACCTTTCTCGGA
Organism: Allium cepa; assembly: GCA_030765085.1. NCBI lineage: Eukaryota > Viridiplantae > Streptophyta > Magnoliopsida > Asparagales > Amaryllidaceae > Allium > Allium cepa. The sequence continues at coordinate 820,952,508 of CM060929.1, forward strand.
AACTTCATGGAGAAGCGAGACACGGAGAGCAAAGGGAAGGTAGGGGACATGAAGGACACCTCGACGAATGTGAAGCAACTGGAGTTGCGCAGCGGTGACGAAGGCGGCTAGGGCGGAGATAGCAGCGGCGTTTAATAAGATGAAGAGGGAGAAGTCGGCGGAGCTGGAGGCAAAGATGGCAGTGGGAAGGAAGAAGGTGGAGGCTGAGCTGGTGGAGGCCTTTCAGAGCTTGGAAAAGCAGAAGGTGGAGACAGTCAAGGCGCTCGATGATCAGATTACTCAGATCAGTAATGATATTGTTAAGAAGGTCTTGCCCATTGGCCACGCTCCATAAAAGGCGATTGCTCCTTTTGGATTTCTCATGTGAAGTGAACTTGGCTATTTTACCGTAATTTTATCTGTACACATGCCAATGGATTGGGATTTCCATGAATGTTATATGTATCGATTTTATTTTGGGATTTTTGTCTTCATTTTGATTGTTAACACAGTTTACATGTTGCTGCTTGACTGTTGTCCTATTATTATACTTTACCCGCTATTTTAAGATTGTTAAGCAGTGCAACGTATGTAACACATCAAGAATTTTGTTGGACACTCGTTGTTCCATCATGACGAGTCCACTTTTGGGTTGGCTTTTTTTTGGTTGAATGCTATTCCAGGCAGATTTTTATACATGATGACTCAAGTTTGTTCCATACTGAACTCACCATTGTTGCATTTTTAACCTAATTTGATTCTGCTCCATATATTTGGGTGACAGTAGGATATGCGAAGTTTATTTTGAAGGACTTTATGATGGTTGAAATTTCACCTCATAATATGTGTATTCTAGTCACAAAATCCCTACTTTATATGTCTTTTACTTCTTGCATAAACATAATAAGTTAAGAAGCGTAACATAGATTCTTGGGCAATGTCTACAAATGATGTTTGACTCCGATCTATGTCAGAGCACGTAACATTTTTGTCTTTTGCATTTACCAAAATTTTATGATGCGTGGTTGGTAAAGAAAAATTTCCTGCCAAAGTGATGTCCCACACCTTGGTGTAGATTGTGACTGGTAATGGTTAAGCGAGAAGAAGGTACATTGTAGTTGAATTCAACCGTTACACATTATCGATATTCAAACTGAAGTTGTTTGTTAGAAGCAGAAAAAAAACATATTTTATATGAACAAACTATTATCATCATGATCTTAGAAGTCACATTAGTTGGTAGGGCAGTTAGTAAGTCAAGCCAAATTATGTACATCTATAAATAATTGCTGTCCACTCATGTTTTGCGTAGAAGTATTTTCTGACTAAACATGAACCGGCTAAGTATCCATTCGTATGTATTATTTTAAAAAGTAACTTCCAATTTGCAATACAGGTACATCATGGATGGACCTAGGTTTATGGAACATCTAGATGCAATCAAGTTCTTATGCAAAGATTTTTGGTCTATAATTTATAATAAGTGTTGAACTAAATTAGCATACGTAGTGTGATTAGATTCACGGACTATGGAAAACGATGTACAATGGTCGGCAACCAATAATGTTACAAATATAATTATGTCTTGCCAGCCTCATTTTGTTGGGATTTTCCATTTAATTAATAACTCAATTAATATTTCCAGAAGAAATTTTAAGAAACGACAAGACCTAATAGCAACTGCTTAAGCATCAAACATTTTTTTATCATTTTTCTTTAAAGTGGTCTGTTTATTCCTTCTTCTGCTCTTTAATTGATTCCAAATTTAATCCACAGTGTTAGTTGATGCATACATGTTACTGCTCTTTGCTAGTAACGTATGCCACATGAATTGCAGTAAAATGTCATCTTATATAATGTATTAATGTATTTCTTTCTTCCATAACCTACTGATGCAGCTCAGGGGATAAGTCGTACACGACTTAAGGAGGAAGACTTGGGTCGTTCTCGAGTTAAGGAAGCTTCGGTTTTAAGTCTTAAGTCGTTCACGAGTCAAGCAGGGGAGGAAGGCCTTAAGTCGCAGGAGGAAGCTTTGGGTTTAGGTCGTTAGAGGTTTTTAGGTCGGCAACGACCTAAGAAAGAAGACTTAGGTCGGCAATGACCTAAACATGTCTTAGGTCGGTTGCGACCTAACGGAATATGGCTGAAGAGTTAAGTCGTTAGAAGAGTTAGCTCGGTGAAGCTTTGAGTCATTTGTGTTGAATATGTTGTACATATGCGAGTGAGTCGTTGTGTCTTGAGTCGTGTTGGTTAGGTCGCTTACTGTTTTGAGATGTGTGGTGTCAGTTAGGTCGGCAACGACCTAGTTAAGTCGTGACGTTGTAATTTGTTTGTTTCTTTTCCTTGAGTCACTGAATGTTGAGTCGTGAGTCGTGAGTCGTGAGTCGGCAACGACTTAAGGGGAGTTAAGTCGGCAACGACTTAAGGGTCAGGGTGTAAAAAAACTATAAATAGGGCGTGTGTTGTACATTTTGGGTTATTGATTTTTGAATAAAATTCTTGTTTGATTGCTGTGTGCTTTCATCTTAAATTGGTAGTTGAGTGTAATCTCCTATCTTCATTTTCGGTTATTCGAGTGCGCTCGAATCAACGATTGTTAAAGCCGATTCGCGGAATCAAGTGCGCTTGATCAACGCTTGAAGAATTGAAGATCTTCTTTCACGGTATCGTGCGCGATCAACGTGACGAGGATAGCTAGAATTCGGTATCTTCGGTTCAACGAATTTGGGCATTTCAGTATTCATCAATCCACCGATTGCTACTTTCATCGATCTATATTGTTTTGTTATTATCCGCTGCGTTAGTTTTGGTATCGGAGCTTGACTTAGTCAATCATAGCTAAGACGAGTCTTGGAGCTAAGGAGTTGAAGTTTGGTGTTCATTGATCGATCCATTCCATTTTGGATCAAAGTGAGAGAGCTGTTTGAATTTTTGGCCGTGAGAGTTTGCGCGCCAAAGTTTGAAGTTGAAGTGCTTGAAGCCGTGCTCTGTTGAAGCCGAGCCGACCTAAGTCTTAGGTCGTGGCGTAATACCGAGCTGAGTATAGGCCGTGCGCCACTTTGAGTCGAAGTATTGAAGACTTTGAAGATTATTTGAATTTGTTGAAGTGAGTTGAGCCGAGACAAGTGAAGGCCGTGACTTGTTGTACAAGTTAGAGTTGAAGTTTGAATTGTAAAGTATTTGTGTTTGATTCAATCATGCCACCAAGGAGAGCTAATCGTCATCAAAATGTTGAGGCTTTGTATAGAAAAGAAGAGGCCGAGCAAATGGAACAACGTATTAATGAGAAGTTTGATGAAGGCATTGGAAAGTTAGAGAAGTTGATGAATGATTTGAATCAAAATCAAAGGAGGAGATCACTAATCTCGAACCATGGAGGAAACCGAGTTTCGCCATCGATTACGGAAGCGAGAAGGGTATCACCGCAATCTTTTAGAGAGAGAAGAGAAACATCAATTTCATCGAGGAGAGATCATCATGACTATGGACATGAAGAGAGAAGAACTCCACGAGAGTTTGAAGATGAGCCATATAGAGATGAAGAGAGACATAGTAGAAGGGACATGCGTGATCGAAGGATGATAATGGTCGAGATCGATATAAACATACATTTGATTTTAATGAAGAGGGTGACAGAGCTAGCATTCATTATCAAGATCGAGACCAAGTTTGAAATTCATATCGAGATGTTGAGGATGATCGACGTTGGGAGTCGGGTATGAAGATGGAAATTCCAGAGTTCAAGGGTGGAATGGTAGCTGAAGAATTTCTTGATTGGTTGTCTAATGTTGAAGAGATCTTTGATTTTAAGGAAGTTCCGGAGAATCGTCGAGTGAAGTTGGTTGCTACTAGGTTGAGAGGGAGAGCTTTGGCATGGTGGCAGCAAACTAAATTTACAAGTGAGAGAATGGGAAAGTCGAAGATTGAATCATGGGAGAAGATGAAGAAGTTAATGAAGGCTACATTTTTACCTTACAATTATCAATCACTTATGTATCAGAGGTTGCAGAATCTGAGACAAGGGTCAAAGATTGTTAGTGATTATGCTGATGAATTTTATCAACTGATTGCTCGAAACGACATTATGGAGACAGAGGAACAGCTGACTGCTAGATTTCTTGGAGGGTTGAGGATACAGATCCAGGATATGATGAATATGTTTGATCCAAGATCTGTAGCAGAAGCACACCAAAAGGCGTTGGCTTGGGAGAAGCAGAGAATACGTGGAGGTGGTGTGTTTACTAACTCCAACAATCAAGTGAAGGGTGTTAGTGGAAACTCTAGTGTTCCTAAATCTATCAGTAAGCCAGTTGTGAATGAAGTTGCGAAGGCGAAGGTCAACAACAGTTTCAGATGTTACAATTGCCAGGAAGTGGGTCACAAGAGAAATGAATGTCCGAAGCCGAAGAAACGAACTATGATTGCTGAAATTGAAGGTGGGGATGTTGGTGAAGGTTATCTTAGTCCAGTTGAGGAGGATGAACAGGATGTTGCATCAGGAGATGAAGGATGTAATCTAATGATGAGGAGGTCTTGTTTAATATCGAAGCATGAAGAAGAAGCTAGTTGGTTAAGGAGTAATATCTTTCAGTCGACATGCACTATTCTGGGAAAGGTTTGTAAATTTGTGATTGACGCAGGAAATTGTGACAATATTATTTCTACCGAAGCAGTGGGAAAGTTGAAGCTGAAGACGGAGAAGCATCCAAATCCTTACAAGTTAGCGTGGTTGAGAAAAGGAGGAGAGGTGAAGGTGGACAGACGAGTTCGAGTTCCATTCTCCATTGGAAAGAAGTATAAAGACGAGATTTGATGTGATGTTGTGGAAATGGATATTTGTCACTTACTTTTGGGAAGACCATGGCAGTATGATCGAGCAGTACAGCATGACGGTCGGACGAATAGCTACAATTTTATGTTTGAAGGTGTTAAGATCATTTTAGTACCAAAGAAGAGACAACAAGGAGAGAGCAAGTCAGAAGAGATTGAGGAGCTGAAGACTTTATTGACTTTGAAGGAATTTATTGAAGAAGTAGAGGAGAGTCCAGAGGTATTTTTGTTGATTGGACGTGAAGCTACTGAATCTGTTGAAATCCCAGAAGAAGTAAAGCCATTATTGGAAGAATTCAGTGATGTGTTTCCTGAGGAGTTACCAACGGAGTTACCACCGTTGAGGGATATTCAGCATCAGATTGATCTTGTGCCAGGGGCAGTATTACCACACAGACCACATTACCGAATGAGTCCAAAGGAACATGAGGAATTGCGAAGGCAGGTGGAAGAGCTGTTAGAACAGGGGCGTGTTCAGGAGAGCTTGAGTCCTTGTGCAATGCCATCCTTATTGGTACCAAAGAAGGATGGTTCGTGGAGGATGTGTACGGATAGCCGGGCTCTGAACAAGATCACTGTGAGATACAGATTTCCTATGCCGAGGTTTGATGATTTGATAGATCAGTTGAGTGGAGCTGTTGTGTTTTCAAAGATTGACTTGAAGAGTGGATACCATCAAATTCGTATTAGACCGGGTGATGAGTGGAAGACTGCTTTTAAAACCAGGGAAGGTTTATACGAATGGTTGGTTATGTCGTTTGGTTTATCGAATGCACCAAGTACTTTTATGAGAGTGATGAACCGGATTTTCAGACCATACATTGGGAAGTTTGTGGTAGTTTACTTTGATGATATTTTGATCTACGGCGGGAGTATGGAAAGGCATGTCCAACATTTGCGTGAAGTACTATTGATTCTACGGCAGGAGAAATTTTATGCGGCAACAAAGAAGTGTGTGTTCATGACGCACAGTGTTTTGTTTCTGGGATATGTTCTATCGAAAGAAGGAATTCAAGTGGATGAAAGTAAAGTAGAACCTGTTAGGAGTTGGCCACAGCCCAAGACAATTACTGAAGTGAGGAGTTTTCATGGATTGGTATCTTTCTATCGAAGATTCATTCCACACTTTAGCAGTGTGATGACACCAGTAACCGATTGCATGAAAGGAAAGAAGTTTGAGTGGTCAAAGGAAGCAGTGGTTGCTTTTGAGAAGATCAAAACACTATTGACAACAGCACCAATTCTAGTTTTACCGGATTTTCAGTTGTTGTTTGAATTACATACTGATGCATCGAAGGCTGGGGTTGGTGGAGTTTTGAGTCAGAAAGGAAGACCAGTTGCTTATTTCAGTGAGAAGTTGTATGGGGTTAAGTTGAGATATAGCACTTATGATGTTGAGTTTTACGCAATTGTTCAAGCTGTGAAGCACTGGAGACATTATCTGTTTCAGAAGGAGTTTGTTCTTTACACTGATCATGAAGCGATGAAACACTTACAAGGGCAGGATAAGATTTCAGCAAGGCATGCATCGTGGATTGCTTATCTGCAACAATTTACGTTTGTTATAAAACATAAATCGGGAATTACGAATCGTGTAGCAGATGCATTGAGCAGAAGGAATCACTTGTTGACTACAATGAAGGTTGAGGTGACAGGGTTTGAATTGTTGCCAAAATTGATTAAAGAAGATCCTTACTTTATGAAGTTTGTTGAGAAAGTCAAGGATGGGAGTACTGATGAATTTGTATTGGTAGATGGATTCTTATTCAAACGGAATCAATTATGTGTACCAGATTGCAGCTTGAGAATGAAAATTGTGAAAGAGTTGCACGAAGAAGGACATGTGGGTAGAGATCGAACATTGCAGTTGATTTCCCAGTCTTATTATTGGCCGACAATGAGAAGGGAAATTGAAAGGTTTGTGCGTAGAAGTCATGTTTGTCAGGTTTCGAAAGGGACGGCTACAAATGCGGGATTGTATATGCCGTTACCTGTCCCAACAAAACCATGGGTAGACATTAGCATGGATTTCGTGTTGGGTTTGCCGAGAACTCAAAGGGGTAACGATTCTATATATGTTGTGGTGGATCGTTTCTCGAAGATGGTACATTTTATTGCTTGTAAGAAGACGGTGGATGTTGTTCGTGTCGCACAGTTGTTCTTTAAAGAAATCTATCATTTACATGGGTTATCAGAATCTATTGTTTCAGACAGGGATATCAGATTTTTGAGTCATTTTTGGCTAAGTTTGTGGAAGATGGTTGGAACGAAGCTGAAATTTAGCAGCGCTTATCATCCGCAGACAGACGGACAGACCGAAGTTGTTAACAGATCGTTGGGAAATTTGTTACGATGTCTTGTGAAGGACAATCTGAAGAGTTGGGACATGAGGTTATGCCAGGCAGAGTTTGCACATAATCATGCAGTGAATCGTAGTATGGGATTTAGCCCATTTCAGATTGTATATTCAAATTTACCCAGGGGACCGTTAGATTTAGCAGTAGTGCTACAACCGAAGGGGACGGTTAAACGAGTTGTAGACTTTGTTGATGGGTTGACTGAATGTCATAAAATCGTTCAGGAACGATTGGAAAAAGCAAATGAGAAGTATAAGCAGACTGCAGATTTGAAGCGAAGAAATGTTGAGTTTAATAAAGGAGATATGGTATATACTATGTTAACAAAGGATCGTTTTCCAGTGGGCGCTTATAACAAGTTGAAAGCCAGGAAAATTGGTCATGTAGAAATTGTGAAACGGATTAATGAAAATGCTTACAAGCTAAAGCTGCCGGAGGATGTGTACACTTCCGACGTGTTCAATGTTAAGCATCGTGTACCATATTATGGAGATGAACAATCTGATGTGGAAGAATTTACAAATTCGAGGACGAATTTTTCTCAACCAGGGGAGGATGATGCAGCTCAGGGGATAAGTCGTACACGACTTAAGGAGGAAGACTTGGGTCGTTCTCGAGTTAAGGAAGCTTCGGTTTTAGGTCTTAAGTCGTTCACGGGTCAAGCAGAGGAGGAAGGCCTTAAGTCGTAGGAGGAAGCTTTGGATTTAGGTCGTCAGAGGTTTTTAGGTCGGCAACGACCTAAGAAAGAAGACTTAGGTCGGCAACGACCTAAACATGTCTTAGGTCGGTTGCGACCTAACGGAATATGGCTGAAGAGTTAAGTCGTTAGAAGAGTTAGCTCGGTGAAGTTTTGAGTCGTTTGTGTTGAATATGTTGTACATATGTGAGTGATTCGTTGTGTCTTGAGTCGTGTTGGTTAGGTCGCTTACTATTTTGAGATGTGTGGTGTCAGTTAGGTCGGCAACGACCTAGTTAAGTCGTGACGTTGTAATTTGTTTGTTTCTTTTCCTTGAGTCACTGAATGTTGAGTCATGAGTCGTGAGTCATGAGTCGGCAACGACTTAAGGGGAGTTAAGTCGGCAACGACTTAAGGGTCAGGGTGTAAAAAAACTATAAATATGGCGTGTGTTTTACATTTTGGGTTGTTGATTTTTGAATAAAATTCTTGTTTGATTGTTGTGTGCTTTCATCTTAAATTGGTAGTTGAGTGTAATCTTCTATCTCCACTTTCGCTTATTCGAGTGCGCTCGAATCAACGATTGTTGAAGCCGATTCGCGGAATCAAGTGCGCTTGATCAACGCTTGAAGAATTGAAGATCTTCTTTCACGGTATCGTGCGCGATCAACGTGACGAGGATAGCTAGAATTCGGTATCTTCAGATCAACGAATTTGGGCATTTCATTATTCATCAATCCACCGACTGCTACTTTCATCGATCTATATCGTTTTGTTATTATCCGCTGCGTCACCTACGGTACAAATTTGATGTGATGTCTAAAGAAACAATGTCTGATCTAGTTATGAAATATGTAGATGGAAATATTATAACTATAAATCATAAAGCAAAGAACTGCGTGGATTTCAAATTATATGTGAACAAAATTTATATAACTACTGCAACAAGAGAATGTACACATAAATACTGCAATGTGCAAAACTTCTGATAGTTTTGTCATTTCTAAAATAAAACATGGAAAGGAAATGGTTGTCATGATTTTGTTCTTGTTAAATTCTGAACTGAAACCAGCTATGTAACATGCTGAGAGCTTATCAGAAGAAGAAATGGCAGGCTTTGAAGAAATGTTCAAAATGATAGACAACAGAGGGCAGATCACATACGAAGAACTCAAGGCTGGGCTAGAAAGAGTTGGTGCTAATCTCAAAGATTTTGGAATATATGCATTAATTCAAGCTGTAAGTCATTATTCGTGCATAATAATTCCGTTTTTGTTGGTGTTAGTTTAAATATGCTTTCTTGTCAAATTTTATATCCCTTTCTAATTGCTTGAAGTGCTTCCTTTCTAACGTCGAACCTTTTGGTGACAATAACTAATATTTAAGTTATGAATTTACTTTTGTAGGGCTTTCACTTATGGAATATCCGAGAATGAAGACTATTGATCCTACTTACGCATTCCCTGTAGATGCGGTAAACTGACTTTTAATTGAAAAATGAATAACAAAATTTCTTATATTTCGAATCACATGTATTGATTCATGTATTTCGTGTTATTCCAAAGCATTTATATGCAAAGACCCATAGAAAATGTAGTGTTCATTCAAATTTTATTGGAGTATTCGTTTTTCTTTACCTTTTATCGTGCTTTATTAAGTATGCCGTTTGTATTCGGCTTCTTTTATATTAGTTTTGACTTGAACGGCAATGATTTGTATACATATTGCATCAATGCCTTAATTTTTTTTGATTTTGCATCTTTTTTAATAATACGCAAAAAAGGTTGTAAAAACATCTATTACAATGGTCAATGTCTATTATGGCAGGGACATAGCCCGTTGTAAAAGATCCTCTTTCAACGGCTGTGAGCCGTTGTAAAACTTTTACTACAACAGTCTTTCGCAATGGTTTTAAAACGTTGTAAAAAGTTTTGGTCTATTATAACGTCGCATAATAAGACAGGTGTTGCCCCTTTGTGAAACCCCAATTACAACGAATATTGCTCATTGTAAAAAGAGCGTTTCGTTGTAGTGGTGTATGCTTCCGCAATTAGTTCCATAATGTACGTTATGCTATGTATAAGAGCGTATGTGGCAAAACATTAGGATGTGTAAGACGATATAAGTTCAATCCTGAAGAAAAGCAATGGACAGTTGTAAAATGTATACTGAAGTATTTAAAAAATATTCCGGACTTATTCCTAATACATGGGAACGGAGATCTCCTTATGAAGGGATATACGAACTCTAACTTTCAGAGTGTGTCGATGATAGTAAGTCGGTGTCAAGTTATATTTTCACGCTTAACAGTGGAGCTGTCGGTTGGAAAAGTTTCAAATAGGAAATGGTAGTTGATTCCACGATGGAGGCCGAGTACATTACTCTCCATGAAGCAGCTAAGGAGGCGGTCTAGATGCACACGTTTTTAAGTGTGTTTGAAGTGATTCCCGACACAGAGAATGCGATAGCATTATTTTGTGACAACAATGAGGTGATACAGATCACCAAAGAGCTCACAGTAGATAAGAAGTCATGGCATATTCTTCAAAAATTCCACCTCATTAGGTAATTCGTTGAGAAGAAAGAGGTCGTGTTACAAAGGGTAGATACAAAGGACAACGTAGCAGATCAATTCACTAAGTTTCTAGTTAGGTCGGTTCTTGAGAAGCTGATCGAAGGGATGCGATTGAAATTTCATAATTGGCCCTAAATGCAAGTAGGAGATTACTAGAGTTAGAGATATGTCCTAGAGGCAATTCTACAATTTATTATAAATTATTAACACTGTAAACAATTCTCATTCGTAATAAGGTGTTTTCTTTCTATTATACACTTATTATAATTTGTTATAATTAATTAATTGTTTAATTTAAGTATATTTGACAGTAAATCGAGAATTGGTGTGTTTGTGATAGTAATTACAAATAGTTGAAATCATAAGTATTTTATCACAATACAATGAACATATCATTTTAAAATATTCCTAGTGAAGATGATTGAGATGGATATCAATGCATCTGTTGGGACTAAAGCATATAAAGCTCTCTAAATTTTGGGCAGTGTATTAGACATGATTGCTTGGGGGCACTAAGGGATTATGCACTTATAATTATGAGATGCCAATGGAATTACTCGCTCAATGGTTTTTGATTGGTTAACAAAACTAAAGTCAAACAGAAAATATCAATATGACAGATTTACACGGTTCTCTAGACTTGAGAATACTATTGATCTTTAATATGAAAGCTCCGCTTTGATTATAGCTACATCATGACACAACGTCCATCGAACGACTGTAATTGAGTCAAGTGGAAGTATTGGAAGTGAAATACTGCTCAAGAGAGGATTGTCTCCTCAACTATATGAAGATAGTGTCACGGTCAACTGAAGTCAACTCAAAGTCAAAATCTTTGGTCATAGTAGTTTGGTTAATAATAATTATTATTATTGAATCAAGGAGTTTGTGTTTGGGCTATAAAGTTAAATATGGACGATTTTGCAATTTTGACCATTACCAAATTCCATAAGTCCTAATGTAATATAGTTTGACATAGAGAATTGGTGTAAATAATTGTCACTACTGAGTAACGCTTAATTAAAGCAAAAACTAGATTTCGCCGAAGCTATATAAGTGATAAATTAAGCCATAGTGTCACACCATCTACTAAATGACCCGTGAACAATAATATTTAAATTGTTTGATATTAATCACTGATCAAATTTATACCTAAGAGTCACACAACCGAAAAGTTGAATGCTCAGGTTACCACCCAACTCAATTAAACTATAATTGATGTAAATGAATTATTTTTTATGAAATATTAATTATAAAATTTTATTTTATGCGTATTGATCAATATTTAATAGTGTGTATATGATAGTTGTAAATACAGTTATCACTATATGACACTAATACACATTTAGATTGGATTTAAGTGTATTAACTATTGACCAAGTTGAAGCATCTTTGAGGCACATGGAGGGCTTGTTGTAGACGGTTATGAATAGCCTAAGGAGGCTAGCCATATGATGGCCAAGGAGGGAAAGAATGTTGAATTTAAAGAGATGAATTGGTATGAGAGAAAGGTGGATCTATATCCTTCTTTTACTCCTCATATCTCTATTATATATTCACATCTACCCCCTCCTTTCATTTTTGAATCTTTTTGGCTCTCCCTAAAAAGCAAAGGACGACTACTCCTCTTCTTCTATTCCTGAAATTTCAAGCTCCAAATACTTAATCAAATATAGTTTAAGGATCGGAGGCAGCTGCATTCGGAGCGGTAGCACTTTCTGGATTCTGAAATCATTTCAAGGAGTCTTGATTCTTCATTTCAAGGTGTACTATCAAGGCATAAGATGAAAGTTAAAATTCTCTTTTTACAATGATATATTAACGTATGGAATGTTTATTGCATGATATATGTGTTTGATAGTAGCTGAATAGATCACGAATCTATATAACATTTTATTGTCTTCATTGGAAGGGTTATATATAATTGTGTGTGTCTATGTATTTTACGTATGAATATTGTTCATGGCCACTAAAATAAATAAATAATTTTTTTAAAATATTAAATGGTTTAATGTAAAACTGATTTAAAATAAACATTGTTAAATAAAATGCGTTTTACATTAATATATATACATTTATAGTTTTGGAAAAAAAGGATTATATATATAGTTTTATATTCCAATATAATATAGTATTTTATTTGAATTAGATATTATATATATATAGACATACACACACATTATAAAATATGTTTAATATTAACATAATACAAACATATATAATTTTTGGAAAAAGAATGTTTTTTTAAGATTTCATACAGAAATAAAAAAATCCATTTTTGATAAAAAACAAAGTAAAGTTAAAAAAGGTTTTTTTATGGCCAAAAGATATGTATATTTATACACACGTATATATGTATGTATGTATTATTAATTTACATTAATATATTTATGAGCATACATTATACATATATAGTATTTTTAAATATTATTTAATATGTACAGTATACATTTATTTATTTTAAAAAATTCGAATTATGCATATGTATTTCCACAAAATTACTATATTAGTTTGAATTTGAAAATACTAGATATTTCATTTTGTAGATCTAGGTCTTGTTCTAAATTTTGAATCTAATATTTGAATTTGAAATTTATAAATTCTTTATATTAAATTTATAATTACTTTATAAACTACATATATACATATATATATTGACAACATACATGTATATAGAGCGGCTAATATTTCTGTTGCAGTGTAAGTCTCAGCATCTATATACGTGCATGTCAAACCATATACACCATTCTTGTTGCACGAGCAAACACACACCTATGTGTATAAAATACACATATTATGTTATACAATGTAAATTTAAAACAAATAAAACATTATTTATAAACTAAATGAAATAGTAGTTTTATTTAAAACAAATTTAGATAAGATCTAAATTAATTTAGACTTCATAGGCCCATTAAGATCCAAATGTCAAAAAAAAATTGAAAATTTACTCATTTACCATGTTGCGTGCTAGCCAAGATTCAACAACACATCGCCTCTTATATTTTAACTTTTTTTTTTAATTCTTTTTAGAGTTGAAAATTTTCTACAGAGGGGGAGGATTTGGTCGTCCATGAAGATAGAGGGAGAGAGAGAGAGAGAGAGAGAGAGAGAGAGAGAGAGAGAATTAACTTATGAGAATGAAATTAGCGGATTTGCTTTTATTAAAAGAATGGAATCTTTCCATTTTCTTTGATTCAAACTTCCCTAATTAACTCCCTTATTAATTTTCAATTACTACACCTTTCACCTGGCCAAGTATGGTTGGCCCTAGCTTGCATTTTCATGATGCAAAAATTTCTAAAACACCTTCAATCAATTCTTTCTCATTAAAACTCCCATTTAAATTTGTACTGATATCGTATATCGGTATGCACAAAAAATAACTTTTATATATGCATTCAAATAGTTGCAAACAACCCCAAACATCAAATAAATTAATACAATTGATATTTCTAAAGTATTAGTTTATTTAATTAATTTACAATATTTTGTAAACTAATTAAATCGTGTGGTTTTTTCATAGAATCCACAAATGCAGTTGTGAGACTTGGAGGGTAAATCCAGTTAGTGGTTAACTTTGAAAAATCAAAGTATTAACGTTCACGCGTCACCTCAGGTAGTTGTATGAAAATTTGGCTAAATTCATTGCTTACAGACCTTATGGTAAGATCCAAGTTAACTATACTACCATGGCTATAAACTTTAACTTTTAGTTGACTACACCTGACCATAATACTAACCTCTTATACATGACGAGACGAATTATCTATTGAATAATATTTCACTTCCGATGCTCCAAACTCCGACCTAACTATACTCGCTCGATGGATGGCCATGCCATGATTTAACTATAATCAAATTAGAGATCCATATTGAAGTTCCACAATATTCTCATGTTAAGAAAAATATGTAACATCTTCACTTCGAGACCTCCTGTTTGATCTCGGTTATAATTAAGCAACGGGAAACTCTTGAGTGATTCATTTCATAGTTATCCAATAATATCAGTCTGTAACCTCTTGCTGCTCCTAATAGCTATGAGTAATACACTATCCAACATTTGGAGTGGTAGAATTAGGGGTATGCCCTAGGGGCAATTCTATGATTTATTGTAGATTATTAACTTTACAATAAAATCTTGTTCGAAATAAAATGTGGTTCTCTTTCAATTATATACTTGTTATAATGTATTATATTAATTAATTGTTTAGTCTTAAGTATATTTAATAGAAAATATAGAAATGTTGGTTTTGTGATAGTAATTATAATATTTATAATCTTGAGAAATTTATCATAATATAACAAACATATCATTTTAAATATTTCTAGTCAAGATGTATCGAGGATGGATATTAATACATCCATTGAGACTAAAGTACGTAACGCCTTCCAAATGTTGGCCAGTGTATTACTCATGGCTGTGAGGGCACAAAGGGGTTACATACTAATAGTTGTTGGATAACTATGGTAATCTCACTTGATAGCATAATGCTGGTTAATATAACTAATATCGAAACGAAATTATCAATGTGACAATATTATACAGTTCTCTGGGCTTGAGAATACTAATGAACTTCAATATGAAAACTCCACTTTGATTATACTTAAATCATAGCACGACGTCCATCAAATGGGTGTAGTTGGGTCGAGTTGAAGTATTAGAAGTGAAACGTTGTTCAATAAATAATTTGACTCTAGGTTATACGAGGTTAGTATCACGGTCAATTAAAGCCAACTCGAAGTCAAAGTCTCTAGCTAGAGTAGTTAATTTAATAATAATATTTATTATTAAACCAAGACTTTGTGTTTGGACAATACAAGTTGAATGTTGACGATATTGAAATTTTGACCATTACCAAACTCCATAAGTCCTAATGTGATGTAGTTTTGACGAAGAGAATTGGTATAAATAATCATTGCTAAAGAGTACTGCTTAAGAAAATGTGAACTTTGATTTTACTAAAAGGCCGGTAAGCAATGAATTTGGCCAAACTACCACACTATTAGCTAAGTGACGTGCGACCGTTAACATTTGAATTATTTAATACGAGCGTTATGGCACACGCTTCGTGCGTGATGATGGAATGTGATTTGCGTGTGAATTGTTCTTCTATAATTTATATATGATTAACACATTCAAGAGAAAATGATTTGCAAAATATTTGACCATGTTTTTACATTGAAATCATGTATAGTTAATTTAAATTTTTATTCATAAGTTGTAACATTTAATTTTTTGTTAGTTTGAATTTTATTTATGCTATTAATTAATAAACAACGAATTTGCAAATGAAGTTTATTTGTTAGATCTTATTCTTAAGCGTAGAGGGAGCTTGAATTTTTAAGAAATTTATCCGTTTTTACTAAGTTTGAATAGTTCCAGTCTAGTCTAGGAAAAATAGGCTAAAAATAATAGATAATAATTAAATTAAATTGTACATGAGTAAAGGTTATTTTGGGAAGTTCGCGGTCAGATCAAAAGTTTGTGCTTCCAAGCCAACTATTAATAAAGATTAAACGCTGACCGAGTTACCCAACAATCACACAACCACGATGTTGAATACTGCGACTACCACCTGATTTAGTTAATTATAATAGATATAAATTAAATTAATTGATTAATATCTATGAAATATTAATAAAATTTTATTTGATTTCTGTTGATCAGTATTAGAAGTAATGCTTATATAAAAGTTATATATACACGTATCGATATACGATGTCGGTATACATTTGAATTTGATTTAGATGTAAATTATTCGATTTGGTTTGAAGTAGGAAGCCACAAGGCCTATGGGATGGTCGATCATACATATTGAAGGGGAGGAGGGGTTTTATCTTGTCTTTGTTCTAATCTCATCTTGGCCTTGAGGAATATCAACAAATTAACAGATATTATTCACTCGTACCCACCATTTTACGATGGCTTAAATATAATGCACATACCATCAGTAATATCAACAAATACATGCATGTGTCTTATCCTATCTAGTCAATATATTAATAGTACTATACATAAAAACTCTAGCTTGAGTAATATCAATAAATAAAGAGTATGCAAGGTATCTATTAATATATAAATGGTAGAGAACAACTTATATATTAAAGATTTGTAACCTTTGACACACACACTGAGTTGTATAGATTTATGGAATAATGCATTTCTTATTAAAGTATCCTCATGATTCAAGTGTCAGACACGTTAAAATGTGATATACGTACAGTACACATGTACTTATTCCTTAAACCTAAGTTGGCTTTCTTATAGTTCCACTTATATTATACATTCATATTATAAAAGTTTAATTTATTTATAATTTTTTATGATTTAATTTACTTACATAATATTCATTGTATACTTTTAGTTAAATCACATTTAATTAATTCAATTAACTAACTAATTAAGTTGCTATAAAATTCAAAATTATATTTTATTTATTCTAAACAATTTAAGATGAATACTAATTTTAACACTTGTAGTTTTAATACACGTATTATTATATATATATTTTTTATTAAATAATATTTAATTAATTTATTTAATGACTAATTTTATTTAATTAAAAACAATTTTAACTAAATAAATTTTGAAAATATTTATTTATAATTTACCTAAAACAATTTTGATATATATATATATATATATATATATATTATACTATACATTTATATATATATATATATATATATATGTATGTATGTATGTGTGTGTGTGTGTGTGTGTATAAACACATATGTAAATATATGTGTTTATTATAATTACTTAACTTTTAATTATTTAATTAATCTAATTAATTAAATTATTTTGAACATAATAATTTATTTCAAAAGCAATTTTCAAAAAGTAAGTTATTACTTTTATAAAATTAATTATACATTTCAAATTTAAATTATATTTTTAAAATTTTAAACTAAAATTTGAAAGTTAGCTCATGGCCCAAATCAAGTTAGGCCTTTACATTTGGGTCAACCTTTTGCACTTATTCAATCATTCAGGCAGCCTAGTAGCCAAAGAGGAGAGAATACTTGATTGTCCAACCCAAGCTTAGACATTATTATTTTAGACGCCCAAATGATAGGTAGGATTTAGTAATTGGCCATAAGTTGATAATTTATACTGCATGGACCATTAGAGCTTTAATGCCATTGTTAGGACCGGATCGGTCAAAAGCTTGTATTTCAATTTTTTTCCCATATTTTGGATGTAGTGGGCATATGAAGTCTAATGAGTAAGACTAGATCCATTCTAGATTATTTATTAAAATCCAGTTTTATTTAATTTTCTGATTTATTTAACTAAGAACTTAGTTAATAAATATGTTATATAATTTATGAGTATATCATTATATACTCTCTCTCACACACACACATATATAATGTGGACATGGAACATAATAATATTTACATAGTTAATGTATAAATATGTAGGTGTTGGGATTTTCGTGTACAATATATATATTCGCTATTTATATACACATTAGTTGTCACAAAATATTATTTTAAATTATATATACATTAAAACAACTTCAAAATTTTATTTCTATGTTAAATAAATGATCTTTTTAAAAGTTTATTAAATTTTGCCAAGTGAATAAAAGTTAAATTCAAAAATATCCGAAGTGTATACTTTTGACTTACTAAATGATTTAAAATTCAAATCAAGATCTATAAAAATCATTTAAAATATCTTTAATTATTCAAAATAATTATATATTTATATTTAAAATTATCTTTATTGTTGAAAATAATATTACTAATAATTATTTTAAAATGCGTAAACTATTTAAAATTCCATAACTGCTAGTGTACGTGTTTTGTAATTAAATATTAAAATAATCTACACATGTATATTTTATTTTTGGCCTTGAAATTTTTTAATTATTAAATGCAAAACTATATATGTGTATTTTATTAATAATCAATACTTGTAAATTCTTTTTTAATTATTAAATGTGAAACTATATGCAGGTGTATTTTATTAGTATACGTACTTGTAAATATATATACATACATACATATATATATACATACATATATATATATATACACATACATATATATATATACATACATACAATATGAACATTGTTTATATATATTAAAATATAAATGTAATAAAAATATACTAAAATAGCTTCAACCGAACTGTTTTTTATTTGTTGAATTTTTTATACATATGAATAATTTCATAAACTATTTTAAAATGCATGACACACACATACATACATATGTATGTATGTATGTATGTATGTATGTATGTATGCACGTATGAAATTTAAAATACTAAAAATGCATTTTAAATTGTTTAGTATAAATTTTAATGTGTGTTTATATATATAACAAAAAACATGTAACATGGAGAATTTAAAATTTGATTTTTATATTACAAAAATCAAAACAATAATATTAGTATACAATATATATTCCTAATAGATTTAATTATAGATAATCACATAGATAACAAACGTGCATTTAAAACTATTATATGATCTATCTATCACAGGATGTAAGTGGCATAAATGTAGATGAAAAAATTAATTTAAGGAGGTAATCTTTGAATGTACGTTGATTAGTAAGATCTTCTAGATTCAACATGAATCGATCACCAGATGTCGCAATGATCAAGTGTACCCAGATCTTAATTTAGTTTGATGTATTTTGACTATCATTAGTTTCAACCATGATGAGGGAGCGTATACAAAACCATGAAGCATAGAAAGCAAGCAAAAAGAGAGAACCAAATGAAGGGTTAAGGTGGAACATATAGAGAGATAAGGAGAACCACTTTCCACGTTTATCTAATCCACTTTGTACCAATCCTAAATTTAACGTTTAAATTTGAAATCTCTCCTACCTCCTATTATGGTCAGCTATAACTAAAAGCTTTATGGGGCTTTTAATGATCTAACCCGGTTAGTAAATAATTGTATTTAAATCTAAATTAAATGCATATTGATATAATATATCGATTTTACATATACAGTTTATATATACGCATCCAATTAATTACCAACGACACGTAAAAATATATTTATAACATTGAGTATATCAAATAAATAAATAATATCTTATAAATATTAATTAATTTAACTAATTTATAACAATTTATAAATTAACTGAATCTCAAAAAGTGCGACTCGTAGGTATAAATTCAGTCAACGGTTAATATCAAACTACTCTAATACTAACATTCAATCATCACCTTAGCTAATGGAGTGGTAGTTTGGTCAATTTTTTATTTATACATTTTTATAGGTAAAACCTAATTTTATGGTTTTAAGCGGTACATTTTAGTAATGATTATTTTACACTAACTCTCTTCGTCAACATCGTGTCTAATTAGGACTTGCGAAATTGGTTTTGATAAAAATTCCAACATCATCCACATTCAACTCGGTTAGTCCTCAATTAAAGTCCTTGATTCAATAACAATAATAATTATTAACCATACTGCTCTGACCAAAGACCTTGACTTGACTATAGTTGACCGTGACACCAAACTCGTATAACCGAGCAATCAAATTCTCCATTGAATAGTATTTCACTTCAATGCTTCAAATCTGACCCAATTATAGTCGTTTAATGGAGGTCATGCTATGATTAATTATAATCAAATTGGAGTATATTCATGTTAAAATTCAACAGTATTGTCAAGTCGAGAGAACTATGTAAACTTGTCACTTCGAGGTTTCTGTAACCTTAGTTATTATTAACCAACATGAGACTCTCGAGTGATTTATTACATAGTTATCCAATAACAATCAATATGTTACCCCTTAATGCCTGTAATAGCCATGAGTAATAAACTGCCTAATATTTGGAGAGCGTTATATATTTTAGCCTTAGCGGATGCATCAGTATACTTTCTTAAAACAGCTTGATCAAGAATATTTAAAATAAATATTATTTTACATTATGATTAATTACTCATGATTACAACCATTTATAACTACAATCGCATAATATTTCATTTAAGAATTTTCTTAATTATATACTTTAAATTAATTACTTAATGAGTTATATCACTTTAGAACAAAGCATATAATAGAAATCAAACACTTTTATTATGAACTAGATCGGTCATAGAGTTTGATATATATATAATAAATTAAATAACTGCCTCTAAAGCTTGCCCCTAATGTAGGATCTAGATTAACCCTAGAGGGGGGGTGAATAGGGTTATAGCAAATTTTCTCGAATTAAACACAGAAATATAATAGCAGAAATAAATATGCTGAAAAGTAAATCACACACAAAATTTACCCAGCTTCGGCAACCCCTGCCTACTGCTGCATTCACAGATTTCTATTAGAATTAAACAGTATCACGCTTACAAACACTCTACTAGACTCGCAGACCCTTTTGCTCCCGCTCACAAATACTCTACTAGACTCGCACACCCTGCTCCCGCCTATAGAGTTTCGCTCACTCGCAAACACTGCTCCCGCCTATAGAGCTTTGCAAACTCGCACTCCCTGCTCACTGAACTAATTCTAAATAGACAATCTGACACTACCTAATCCCTAGGTGGTGATTTACAGATTCTTCGACTCGAAAAGAAAAAACAACTTCAAAAATAACACCGGAGCAAAAATTAAACTACAACTTGAATGCGTGACTTTTGCTCAAAATAAAATAACAAAAAAAAACCCTTTTTTAATTGAACCCTAAATAAAAACTTAAGCCCTTTTAAAAAAAAACAAGGCCGGCCCCTTGTTTTTATTAACCCGATTCACTTTCTTTTGAGAAGAAAAAATGGCGGCCTCTTTCTGATTAGGGCTTCGTTCCCTTTTGTTCCAGTTAGGGCTTCGGCTCTTTGTTCCAATTAGGGCTTCGGTTTCTTCAATTGGTCTGTGATTTGTTGCCCTAGCTCGCTGCTTCTCTGATGGTTGACTTTTGCTTGTTTGCAGTTGCTCGATCGAGTTCGATGCTTGTGAATTCGGTATGTACTGTCTCCTTTTGCTTTTCTAAATTGATACTTGAACTCGATTCACTTGCCGATGATGATTTTGGGTATTATATAGGATTTTATTTCCTAGAATTACGTTCGTATATGTTGATTTGAATTTGTCAAATCCTTCATCTCTGCCACTTGATGATGCTTGAATGATTGAGATCGATTCTGACTTTTTCATATGCGTATAATTTTATTTCTTGCGTCCCACGGCTTTGATGTTGACTTGTTCATATTTCTTGCTTGATTGGTCACGGCTTTAATTTGTGACATTTGACTTTGTCACACGTATATTTTTGACTTGTTTAATCATCTTGATTGACACAGCTTCATTCATCTTTGCATTCCTCCACTGTAGCATTGATTTCGTGATTTTTCACTTTGTTGCTCGGTTACTGATGCATTAGTTGTTGGCATATTTGCTTTGTACTTCATTTGAGGTTGTAGCTTTGGTCTTTGTTGCTCTGGTCATGTTGCCTTCAGTTGCTTGTTGAAGATATTGCACTGCATCACCACTGTTCTTTGCATTTGTACATATGAAGACATCCACATGCTACTTGCTTTATTCTCGGCCTGAACATTTGCATTTCATCCATACATATATGCTCACTGTCTTTGTATACATTTTGCACAGCTGAACTTGTGTTGTCTTTGATGTTGTTGAACTTGGTATTGCTGCATCCATTGTAGCTTGCTACTGTAGTTGTATACTTGGTTGTTGTTCATCTTGTAGTTGCTCATTTGCAAGTGCATGTTTTGATTCACTGCTGCACTTTCTCATTTGGTCTGTGTTGCATTGTTCCATGTGTCTTGCCTTTGACTGTTTGCATACACTTTTGGTCATGTTGTACTCATTTGCCACTGAGTTGCATTGAATAGCTGGTCTTTGTGGTTGTTTATTTGAGTCAGTGCTTCACCATACTTGTTGTTGTAGCTGTCTTGACTTATGCTGTATCAATGCTGCTTCACCATATTGCATTGTCATATTTTATTCCTGTTTGTATTTGAGTTTGTAACTTGGAGTCTGCAACCTGATTTGTGCCTTGTCCATTCTCATGTGTTCATGTTGCTGGACTTGAATACATCTGTGCAGTCCATTGTAGCTTTTGTGCACAGCACTGCATGTTATGTTGGCCATTTGGTCGAGTTGTAGTCCAGTCCACTCATGTACATGCTTCGCTGCAGCCTTCATTATGTTCTGATGACATGTGCATTGCTTCATGTTGCCTATGTATTCTGGTCAGTGATGCTTTGAGTCTGCACTGCTTGTTGATGTTGCTTGTGGCACTTGTACAGTGTTGTTTGCATTTGGTCTTGATCATACTTGATGTCATGATTTTCCTGGTTTCACTTGTGTACATTTTCGAGTTGCACACTGCTGCTTGTACTTGTAGTCTTGGCCAGTTGACTGTTGCTTTGAGTTGTTCATTGCTTGGTCTCTGTTGCCTTGAATTTCTGGTTGGAGCTGTGCACACGAGTTGGCGAGGCAATGCACACGTGTATGAATATACACGTGTGTATTGCAGCCACTTATGATTACCTGTCCCTGTAGCATTATCAAGTGTATATATCGGCGTGCACGGCCTTGTGGCATATACAGTAATACACTGTGTATGTCACAAGTTGTTCGTGTATGATGAATTTAAATTTAAATGATGACGAACATCCCAAATAACTGAGGCAAATATTATTTTCAAAAATCATATTTTATTTTATTTTGCAAAAATATTTCTTTTTCAATTTTACTACGTTAGTGAATATTTTTGCAGATTTCTCAGATGCTGGATTCAAACTGGAATGAAGTTGAAGATAAATACGAGTGTGAGTGATATGTAGTGAGGTGAATTGTAAATGTGAAATGTGAATTGTAATCAAAAATGTATATGTATAGTGAGAGCATGAAATTGTACTATTTAAAATTGTAATAAATATTTGTTTGAATAAAAATTTCTGTTTGAATTCAAAATCTGTTTAACTTGTTCTGTTTGAATTCAAATTCGAATTCTGTGTAATTTAATTTTATTCAACAGATATTTATCTAACCAAATACATACTATTCAAAATATTTGTTTGAATAAAATTTCTGTTTGAATTCAAAATCTTTTTAACTTGTTATGTTTGAATTCAAATTCGAATTCTGTGTAATTCAATTTTATTCAACAAATATTTATTTAAACTATGAAAAACAAAATAGTACATTACCAAATACATTTATATGAATGTATATATGTTTATTATCATCAAACAAAAATCATATAGCGCAAAGCGCATATTCAACAATCTCCCCCTTTTGATGATAACAAACATATAGTTAAGATTTTGAATATATTAAATGTATTTGATAATTTCATTTGCTCCCCCTATTTGAATGCTTCCTTTTTATGTGATACTCCCCCTACATATATGGCTCCCCCTACATATATGCATACAAATAAAAATATGTAAATGAGCCTATATGCAAATTGAAAGTTATTTGACCTTTGCTTGATTCTATTTGACAAAATCTTAATTTTTCTCTCCCCCTTTTGTTATCAGCAAAAGAATAACAGTGTTATAAAAATAGGGATGAAGTGATAGACATGAATCAAACATTTAACTCAATTAAATATAAATATCAAATTTCAATAAAACTCAAACAAAAATCATAATTACCCTTGTCAAGCGCATATTCCACTTTCAGAAGTGATGGAGATAGAATCATCAAAAATTCATATAGATATGTCTATTTGTGGTATATTTATTTCTGGAAATTTGAATATCTACTAACCATGCATAACCGTTAGGACTTTTAAATGAGATTAGCAGTATTCCAATTTAATTTAAAAAATAAAATCAAGTATCTTCTAACCACGCATGACCGTGAGGACTTTTAAATGGGATTAGAATCAACTTGTCTATTAAATCAATTATTTTTAATATGCGTTCCATACATGCATAACCGTGAGGACTTTTAAATGAGCATGGAAGCACATAATCAAAAATCCAAGTAATTCACCCATGCATGATCGTGAGGACTTTTAAATGAGAGTGAATACTTTGGATATTTATTTTTAATTGCTGAATATAATAAATTGAAGCACAAATAATTTCCTTCACTGATTTAAAGATATTGAAGAACAAATGATTTCCTTTGTAAACTACCACAAATTTACATACTAAATATGATCTTGATGAGTGATGTTCGATAGAAAGATGATAGAAATAGAAATGGTCATGGAATTATTACCCAACAAAAAGTTTTTATAACTCTTGTTATGAAATTCTAAAGAAATTTTCTAATTATACTTTCTCGAGTTATAATATATGATAAATATCAACACTCATCTCTTTTTCAATCACTATTTATCTTTTCGATAATCAAAGGGAGTCAGATTAGTCAAATTTGTCATTTAAAATCAAATTAAAAATTATAAAATCAATTTTTCAGAAATGATTAAGCTGTAAATATGGTCAAACATGATTTTCTTGAGGGGAGTTTTATAAGAAAATTTTCTGCTATTTGAAAATTATTTCAAGTGAAAAATATGCAGATATTTTCTTTGAAAAAAAAACGATGCAGCAAATGAATGTTTCAAAAATTAATCACGTTATACAAATAATTTTTCTATCAACTATATTACCAGTGTAATCCGCATCTGAATTTAAATTTCACTCAATATTCACTTGTTGAATCAAACCATGAGATGTGCACCAAAAAATTTCAAAACATCATTCTTTTGAATTTTGAATTTAAGCCGTGTTAACACTCAAACAAATATCATGATGTTATTTTCAGAAACCAGAGGATAAACAATTATTTTCATGAGTAATCAACAGTCAATCAACATCATAATTATTTCAAAAACAATTTCTTAAAATCCTTTTTCTTATGAATTTGAAATCGTGCAAATTTACAAGCAGTGATCAAAATGTCAGAACCAATATATCTACGTGTAGCATGAGTAACCAGCATTTGACCGAACAAATTTATATAAATTAGTTCAAAATTGAAAATCTGATTGGTCATCAATTAAGCACAAATTAATGTCATAAATAAGAACAAGTCAAAAAATCATATCAATTAAGTCCGAATCAGTCAACCATCATAATTACTCCAAGTAATTCTCTTTAAAGATGGTTAGTCAATATTTTAAAAAAAATCATAGCATCAAAATCATCATCTTTTGTTCATCTCAATATTGGCTGATTTTAATTTAGAGTATGGTGCAGATAATCACATTTAAAAACAATTACCTGTTTTACCTTTACGATAATTTTTCGTGATTGCTCATTGTGATTCTGTCACCTTTATACTAGGCTAAGGAACTTTGTTTTCTCGCCCGTTGTGTTTCTGGAACAGCCGAAATCTAGAGAACACTGTTGTTGTTCCTTAGCCTGCCACCACACCTACACGATAAAAGATTTGTGTGACCTATTTGTTTTTATAGGTCCATTGTTGTTAGTGGCAGAATATGAAAAATATGTTTTTGGAGACTCAAAACTGTTTATATATGTTCCTTTTGACACCCAAATTTGTTTGACTTTCAAAGATTTTATATTTGTGCCTTTTGGAACCCAAATTGGTATAGTTTTCACGTGTTTGGGTCTATACCAACAATTATTTCGATTATGTCCAAATTCTCTACAAAACGTGCACATTAAATTGACTTGATTAAAATTTGTGTTTCTATGACTACGATTTTCAACATGATTTCCAATTATTTCAGATCGAGCAAAAACACTTTTACTTTTTGCATTATCATTATTTTGTGATTTCCCAAAGCCTAGTCCTTTTCTATTGTTAGCAAAAATTTGATTTCCAAATAACATTTTGAAAGATTTTTCGCCTCTTGAAAAGTTATTCAAAGATTTCTCAAGATTTTGGACTTTGGTTTTTAATGTTGAGTTTTCAGTAACAAGTGACGTGCATCGATTAATAAAATCCTTTTTCCTAGTGTCGATGGTTTCCTTAAGATTCAAGTTTTCATTTTCAAGACTTTCAAAGTTATTGCTCAGTTTTGATAATTCTGAATCTAAAATCTTACATTTTTTACATTCTAGGTTTTGAATATTTTCAAGTTCAGTTTTTAACCTAAAATTTTCACGAGCAAATTCTCTCCTCTCAGATTTCAGTTTTTCAATTTTAGATTCAAGAGTATCCACTACCTTAGTAAGATCAGAACACATAAAAACAAGTTTTTTATAAGAAAACTCACCTGCCTCACTAGATTCGTCAGAGGTTGCTTCTGATTCTGATTTTGCCATGCAACACAAGTTAGCCTCCTCTGGGCTGCTATCCGAAGCTTCCTCTCCTTCTTCATCATCCCAAGTCGCTGCAAATACCTTCTTCGCCTTTTTCTTTTCTTTGTTGTTTTTGAGAAGTGGGCATTTTGGTTTGATGTGGCCAGGCTTGTTGCAGTTATAACATGTCAGTTCATTATCGGAATTTTCGGAATCTTTTGACCTATTGCCCTTTGTTTTCTTCTTGCGTGGCTTGAATCTAGACCATCTTCTAAGATTATTGACAGCCATTGCAAGCTCTTCAATTGGATCTTCTTCATCGCTTTCTTCTTTACTTTTTAAGGCAATCGTCTTCTTCTTTGGTTCGGAGTTGTTGCGTTCTTCCTTTGCTTTTAACTCAAG
This sequence comes from Allium cepa, assembly GCA_030765085.1. Classification (NCBI taxonomy): domain Eukaryota; kingdom Viridiplantae; phylum Streptophyta; class Magnoliopsida; order Asparagales; family Amaryllidaceae; genus Allium; species Allium cepa. Next base: position 820,979,504 of record CM060929.1, read on the forward strand.
CTCATACGTCATCAAGTTGCCAATCAACTCCTCCATGCTTAGTTTGCTCAGATCTTTCGATTCTTGGATTGCTGTGACTTTTGCCTCAAAGTTCATTGGTAAAACTCGTAGTATCTTCCGCACAAGCTCTACCTCAGTGAATACCTTCCCAAGCGCTCTAGCATTGTATACCAAGGTTGAAAAGCGTCCAAACATATCCTTTATGCTCTCGCCTTTGTCCATCACAAAGTTTTCGTATTCATTGCTGAATAGGGCTAGCCGAGACTCCTTGACTTGAGAAGTTCCTTCGTGTGTCACCTCCAAAGTATGTCATATTTCCTGTGCTGTTGTACAATGAGAAATTCTATTAAATTCGTTTTTATCAAGAGCACATATCAAAGCATTCATGGCTTTAGCATTTGTCATTTTTAATTTCTTATCGTTTGCATCCCACCTATCCTTAGGTTTAGGAATCTCAGTACCACCAACGATTATAGTGGGAGGTTTATAGCCAGTTTCAATAATATCCCAAACATCATAATCAACGGAACTAAGATAAATACTCATCCTAACTTTCCAATAAGCATAATCGTTCCTGTTAAACATGGGTGGCCTAGCAATAGATTGCCCCTCAGAAAAAGCATTATTTTGTAGACTCATGACTCTAGAGTTAAAAAAATATACCGGGCTCTGATACCACTTGTAGGATCTAGATTAACCCTAGAGGGGGGGTGAATAGGGTTATAGCAAATTTTCTCGAATTAAACACAGAAATATAATAGCAGAAATAAATATGCTGAAAAGTAAATCACACACAAAATTTACCCAGCTTCGGCAACCCCTGCCTACTGCTGCATTCACAGATTTCTATTAGAATTAAACAGTATCACGCTTACAAACACTCTACTAGACTCGCAGACCCTTTTGCTCCCGCTCACAAACACTCTACTAGACTCGCACACCCTGCTCCCGCCTATAGAGTTTCGCTCACTCGCAAACACTGCTCCCGCCTATAGAGCTTTGCAAACTCGCACTCCCTGCTCACTGAACTAATTCTAAATAGACAATCTGACACTACCTAATCCCTAGGTGGTGATTTACAGATTCTTCGACTCGAAAAGAAAAAACAACTTCAAAAATAACACCGGAGCAAAAATTAAACTACAACTTGAATGCGTGATTTTTGCTCAAAAAAAAATAACAAAAAAAAACCCTTTTTTAATTGAACCCTAAAAAAAACTTAATCCCTTTTAAAAAAAAACAAGGCCGACCCCTTGTTTTTATTAACCCGATTCACTTTCTTTTGAGAAGAAAAAATGGCGGCCTCTTTCTGATTAGGGCTTCGTTCCCTTTTGTTCCAGTTAGGGCTTCGGCTCTTTGTTCCAATTAGGGCTTCGGTTTCTTCAATTGATCTGTGATTTGTTGCCCTAGCTCGCTGCTTCTCTGATGGTTGACTTTTGCTTGTTTGCAGTTGCTCGATCGAGTTCGATGCTTGTGAATTCGGTATGTACTGTCTCCTTTTGCTTTTCTAAATTGATACTTGAACTCGATTCACTTGCCGATGATGATTTTGGGTATTATATAGGATTTGATTTCCTAGAATTACGTTCGTATATGTTGATTTGAATTTGTCAAATCCTTCATCTCTGCCACTTGATGATGCTTGAATGATTGAGATCGATTCTGACTTTTTCATATGCGTATAATTTTATTTCTTGCGTCCCACGGCTTTGATGTTGACTTGTTCATATTTCTTGCTTGATTGGTCACGGCTTTAATTTGTGACATTTGACTTTTTCACACGTATATTTTTGACTTGTTTAATCATCTTGATTGACACAGCTTCATTCATCTTTGCATTCATCCACTGTAGCATTGATTTCGTGATTTTTCACTTTGTTGCTCGGTTACTGATGCATTAGTTGTTGGCATATTTGCTTTGTACTTCATTTGAGGTTGTAGCTTTGGTCTTTGTTGCTCTGGTCATGTTGCCTTCAGTTGCTTGTTGAAGATATTGCACTGCATCACCACTGTTCTTTGCATTTGTACATATGAAGACATCCACATGCTACTTGCTTTATTCTCGGCCTGAACATTTGCATTTCATCCATACATATATGCTTACTGTCTTTGTATACATTTTGCACAGCTGAACTTGTGTTGTCTTTGATGTTGTTGAACTTGGTATTGCTGCATCCATTGTAGCTTGCTACTGTAGTTGTATACTTGGTTGTTGTTCATCTTGTAGTTGCTCATTTGCAAGTGCATGTTTTGATTCACTGCTGCACTTTCTCATTTGGTCTGTGTTGCATTGTTCCATGTGTCTTGCCTTTGACTGTTTGCATACACTTTTGGTCATGTTGTACTCATTTGCCACTGAGTTGCATTGAATAGCTGGTCTTTGTGGTTGTTTATTAGAGTCAGTGCTTCACCATACTTGTTGTTGTAGCTGTCTTGACTTATGCTGTATCAATGCTGCTTCACCATATTGCATTGTCATATTTTATTCCTGTTTGTATTTGAGTTTGTAACTTGGAGTCTGCAACTTGATTTGTGCCTTGTCCATTCTCATGTGTTCATGTTGCTGGACTTGAATACATCTGTGCAGTCCATTGTAGCTTTTGTGCACAGCACTGCATGTTATGTTGGCCATTTGGTCGAGTTGTAGTCCAGTCCACTCATGTACATGCTTCACTGCAGCCTTCATTATGTTCTGATGACATGTGCATTGCTTCATGTTGCCTATGTATTCTGTTCAGTGATGCTTTGAGTCTGCATTGCTTGTTGATGTTGCTTGTGGCACTTGTACAGTGTTGTTTGCATTTGGTCTTGATCATACTTGATGTCATGATTTTCCTGGTTTCACTTGTGTACATTTTCGAGTTGCACACTGCTGCTTGTACTTGTAGTCTTGGCCAGTTGACTGTTGCTTTGAGTTGTTCATTGCTTGGTCTCTGTTGCCTTGAATTTCTGGTTGGAGCTGTGCACACGAGTTGGCGAGGCAATGCACACGTGTATGAATGTACACGTGTGTATTGCAGCCACTTATGATTACCTGTCCCTGTAGCATTATCAAGTGTATATATCGGCGTGCACGGCCTTGTGGCATATACAGTAATACACTGTGTATGTCACAAGTTGTTCGTGTATGATGAATTTAAATTTAAATGATGACGAACATCCCAAATAACTGAGGCAAATATTATTTTCAAAAATCATATTTTATTTTATTTTGCAAAAATATTTCTTTTTCAATTTTACTGCGTTAGTGAATATTTTTGCAGATTTCTCAGATGCTGGATTCAAACTGGAATGAAGTTGAAGATAAATACGAGTGTGAGTGATATGTAGTGAGGTGAATTGTAAATGTGAAATGTGAATTGTAATCAAAAATGTATATGTATAGTGAGAGCATGAAATTGTACTATTTAAAATTGTAATAAATATTTGTTTGAATAAAAATTTCTGTTTGAATTCAAAATCTGTTTAACTTGTTCTGTTTGAATTCAAATTCGAATTCTGTGTAATTTAATTTTATTCAACAGATATTTATCTAACCAAATACATACTATTCAAAATATTTGTTTGAATAAAATTTCTGTTTGAATTCAAAATCTGTTTAACTTGTTCTGTTTGAATTCAAATTCGAATTCTGTGTAATTTAATTTTATTCAACAAATATTTATTAAAACTATGAAAAACAAAATAGTACATTACCAAATACATTTATATGAATGTATATATGTTTATTATCATCAAACAAAAATCATATAGCGCAAAGCGCATATTCAACACCTAACTCTATCACTCACATACTAGTCCATGTAGGTGTCCGTAGTAGACAGATCACCCTACCTAAACCAATCAACATATCAATCTCAGACCCCTTACTGCTAATTTCATACCATACTATTTATTTCATTAATATGTTATGATAAGACAACTTTGTGGTAGAGAAGAGAATTCGTCGTTCCATGATAACTAATTATGTTATTATTGTAATTATTCATATATTATCTGGCAATATTTTTATTCTTTTATACATATTTATTTATAATACTTATAACTTTTATTTGATGTTGTAATAAAAGGAAATTTGTATGTGATAGAGCTAAGGGTATGCCCTGGGGGCAATTATGTAATTTGACTCTATAACTTAACTCTAATAGCGAATCCCATTCGAAATAAGTAAGTTTTTGGTTTAATTTCTATTGTATATATTGTTGTATTGGAATGTGTTTTAAATACATTAAATATATACAAGTATAAAATCTTTAGGAAATGTATTTAATCGATACAAAATGAATGTGTTCATAACAATGAGTATTGAATCATATAAATAAATATTATCCTTAAATGTTCCTAGTCAACACGTAAGGGGAATGAGATATCAATGTATCCGTAGAGCTTAGTGTACGGAACACTCTCAATGCGATGGAAGGGAGGGATTACGTAAGTATAGTTATTTGGAATAATTATAGAACGACTCACAGACTTCTATTGGTTAAAATTCGACTATGGCGTGCACAAGTTTCTGCACATATAGTGCACAAAGAAGAAAAGATTTTTTGTTTAAAATGGAGTGTAGACAAAAAATTTAAAAATTATTTCATAAATATATTTTGGTGAATATAATTTGAAAAGTTTTCCCAATAATCATGTCGGTCGAACACACCTTGAACTGCCAGCTTTGACTTTCAGATTCTATCTTTAACTCAATGGTGGAGTTGCATATTCCACCATTAAGGTGTAATTTTTTTTGGAGAGAGAATTAATTTCTATGTTTACTGAATGAGGCATTTGGGTATATTTATAACAATACTAATGAACTATGTAAAATATCTTATCCAGATTCATTATTGAAATTATCACCCATTATAAGTGAGATCTTATCTCACTTCATCAATTAAACCCATTTAATTAATTCATACCCACGTATATTTTGGCCCATCTAATTTTAAAGAAATTTTGGAATTTTAGGCTACCAAAATTATATATATATTATTACATTGAAATTATTATATTTTCCCAAAAATAATTAAATAAATATATTACAATTATACATTTAATTAATCTATTCTAGGCCAGCTAATAATAATTAAAACAGTAATAAATTAATTAATATAACCATTATATCAATTTTACCGTTATAATAATTTATAAATTGCATAAATTATTTCAATAAATTATTTTCGGTTGAAAACTAAGAATTACGATTTTGCGACTCCCATGTGTGAACCCAGCCCTCAATAATATTAAATAATTTAAATATTAAAGTCCGTACGGACCTTGATGAAGCACAGTGGTGGAAACAAGTTTTGTTGCTCATAGATTATCTAGGTGAAATTCAAATTATTAACTGTTATAGTGATACCCTTAAACAACGATATATTGTGCATGTTTTCTTCTTGTTATCATTATATCACTTATATATACAAAGCTCGATCAGTGGTCAAAACTCTATTAATATCTGTAGTTAATTGTGAAGTTCAACAATAAATTACCTAGTTCAATCTAATATCAATAATCAATTTGTGTTGGCCAAAGGCTTTGGCTTTACATGGACTACCGATTAAATAGATACCAACCTTCAATTCGAATGAGATGAATCCTCTTTGGATAGTGTTTCGCTTCAATTGGTTCAACTTATATCTAATTATGGCCTTAACATGACCACATTTTCATGCGATTGACTACAACCAAAGTATAGCTTAGACACTTAAGGTTCGTATTCCCAAGTCAAAAGGCTACAGCATATCGTCGTGTGAGATTTTCTATTTGACTTGTAACCTATAGAAGACTCTCGGTGAGTCATTCTATAATAATTTTAAACAACTAACAATACTTAACCCCTTAGTACCCACAACGGTTATGAATAATTCATCGTCCATCATATAGAGAGAGTGCTACGTACGCTAGTCTTAAAAATATATCGATATCTCTTTCTCGAAACATTTTGACTAGGAACATTTAGCGATAAATATTTTATTCGATTCAATACTCATTTGTGAAAACATTCGAAGCGGCAATTGATTAAATACTTCTTCTAAGTATTTTCTACTTGTGTATATTTAATATACTATAATATTATTCAAATCCCAAAATATATACAATAGTAAATAAAATCAAAAGAAAATTTTATTTCCAAAAAAATTCGCCATAAAATTAATTTATACAATCAAATTTTATAATTGACCCTAGAGTGCACCTTTAACTTAATCAGTATTACCTTTATTGTTGTTTGTCCTGTTCTTAGTAGCATAGCTTGTAGTATGTATTGTTTTTAATGGTAGAACCACTATAATGTATTATCTTTGACTTCTTGGTGTAAGGAAAGAGCTGGATGGGGTATGATTAGTATTACCATAGACCCTTGCTCACTTTTATTAGATGTGTATAAATTTCATGTATACATAGTACTTAGAGATAACCCCTTTACCAGACTGCCATCTGACCCTTGTTTCTCTCTCTCTCTCTCTATTTTTCCTTTCTGGACAACTTTTGATTACCCCTTTTTGTAGCCCTATAGTCATGTATTTAGGGACCTGTTAATAGGATAATTAGATTTTTGGAAGCATGGAGACCAAGATCTTTAGTTATCATTTTCATGTTTTAAGCACTACAAACGTTATTAGTATATACATATATAAGGCCATGTACGATAATTGATATATCATTCAATATTCAGTTTGTTTTGAGAAGTTTGTTTCGAGACGATGTATTATGATTATCTTCTTATATTAGCTTTTATTCCAGTACCATTTATTAAATATAATGTCCATCATATTCTCTCTTTGTGTATGTACTATATACATACGCTCGCTCATGCATGCACACATACATATGTATGTGTGTATTATGTATGTGTGTGTATGCATGTATGTATGTATGCACACACACGTATGCAGGCCCGGCCCAAGACCAAGACGAATAAGACACTGGCCTAGGGCAACATCGACCAAAGGGGCAACAGAAAAAAAAAATCGCTTTTCACTTTCACATATAAACAACACGCGACCTGCTCCTCCACGCAACCACGCCCAGATTCCCCTCCTATGCCTGCTCCTCTCGTGCACAGCCCAGCCTATCACTGTTCCACGCCCTGCTCTCCTGGCTCTCGTGTGCAACCAAGCCAGTATGTTGCCATAGTTTCATGAATCGATGCCCCAATTTCAAAACGTTGTTGCCCTAATCTCAATTTTCATGATGCTGCCATGTGTTGTGATGTTGCCCTAATCTTTGACTGAGGGATAATTGTTGTTACTGATTCCTAATTCCTAAAATGTAAGTTTTTAATTAATATTTAAATATTTTTGGTGTGTTTTTTGTCAACTGATTTACTGCAAAATTGCAAATCTTTTCATTGAAAATGAATATGATAAAGTTATGGTTGAAATTGAATAAAACATTAAACTAGAATTGAGTTGAAAAGAATTAAATTATGCAAATAATTCTAAAGATAACATGATGATATAGGCTAAAGGATTATGCCGAAATGTTTTGAATTTTTTTGAATTTTTGATCAGTTTGTGTGTTTGGTACATAGTATTAGACAATATTAATCGAGTAAGTAAGATACTTCAACGAGATAAAATTGATATCGAAGATGCAATTACAGATATTAAAGAGCATGTAGCCTTTTTTGAAAAATGTAAAGAAAATGGATTTGAAACCACGACAAAGGAGGCTAAAGAAATTGCAAATGAAGTTGGTATTAATCCGATCCTTTTGGAAACAGAGTTGTGCGTAGAAAAAAGTAATTTGATGAAGATATCGAAGAGAATAATGATGCACAATCTCTCGAAGATAATTTTTGAGTTACTTATTTTCTTTATATATAATTGATCAAGCTTTAACATAACTTAGAGACCGATCTGAACAATGTAAGGTTTATGAAGGAACTTTTTGATTTCTGTTAAATTTGAAGCTTAAAAATATTAATGATGGTGAGTTGAAGAATCATTGCACGAAATTAGAAGACTTTTTGAAACATATCGAAGAACAAGATATTTGTGGTAAAGAATTACTCAATGATCTTCGACAATTAAAATTGATTCTACCACCTAAAGTAACTAAATCAATTAATATTTTATACTTTTTAAGGTGTTATTGCGATGTTAAATGTTTGGCTTGCTTATCGAATTTTATTGACTACTCCAGTTACGGTTGCTGCAGCATAAAGAAGTTTTTCAAAATTGAAATTGACTAAAACATATCTTCGGACTACTGTGTCGCAAGAAAAGGTTGAGTGAATTGGCTATGATTTCAATTGAAAACGAGTAGTTATATATGCTTTTAACTATGAAGAGATAATATAGGAGTTTGCTTCTAAAAATGCGAGAAGTTGTTTCCGTTAATCGTACTAATACGTTATAATATCATGTTGACATTTAGATTTTTTGATATGTACCCTAAATGGCTTGGTTGACCAATATTTTATGATCATCGCTCAATATATGGAAGAATTTTAATTTTGTTTTTACATTTAAGATCATTGTTGTCGTTTAAGAAATAGGGCAAAAAAATGAAAAATAAAACTCGCCTAGGGCATTGAATACACTTAGGCCGGTCCTGCACGTATGCATAATGTATACTATCGTTCTGCTATGAAATCATATTGATATATCATGTGAGATGGTTTTGTTTGTTTTTACCTCGATGGTTTGTCACTTACGACTCATATGTGGTTGTTAAACATTAGTTAAGGATGTCACAAATAGTGGATTGTTATCATTATGATATATTTTGGTCAAGTAATTAGGAAGATTTAACCTTTATAATTAAAAAATATATAACAATCATTTGATAAAAAACCATGGCAGCTGGGGCCTCACCTTTAACCATTATGATCAGGAAATCCTAATTATTCTACTATGTAGATTTTGAGCCATAATGGAGCCTACAAACCAAGGTTCAAAATTCCGTTTTCCGTTTCCGTTCCGGTCATTAGTTATTTTAAAATTTTCGGTCCCGTTCCGGTAATTTTGGAAGTTCCGCTTTGATTCCGGTTTTCTAATTCCGGTACCTTTTTAGTTTTATTTTGCTATATTCGCTAATAATAACATCCAATGCTGTCATAAATTTATAGTACATTTTTTATATTACATATAAAATATATACTTTAATTAAAAAACCATTGTTTAAGATTTTGTATTATTTATTTGAGATTTTAAAATTTTGATCAATTTTGAAAATTTTGAATTTTTTATTATGATTCGATGTAAATTAACAAAAGAATAACAGTTTTTTTTATGAAATTACAGTCCATTTATTTATTGTTCCGTTTAATTTGTTTTTCTTTTTTAGTTACTATATATTTGTTGTATTTTTTATAATTTTTTTCAATATTTAAAAATAAAATCCGGAATTTAGATCGGAACCGGAATTTTAACCGGATTCTGTTTCGGTTATGAGCGGAACCGGAACGAAATCACCGGAATAACCGGAATTCCGTCGGAATTTTGAACCATGCTACAAACAGCGCATACCTTCAGTGCGATGGTGATCACAGTCGGTCTATATGAACGTCAACGTATAGTGCTTACATAAACTAATGTCAAAATCTTCAGCTCGTCCCACTTAAAATATATGAACCAATATGGCAATATCACATATGGTCACAATTTCTGTTTAATTTAAATAAGCGCAGCAGTATGCATTCTATTCATTAGAAGATTGGGATGGAATCTTGGGAGAAAAATAAAGCTCCTTGTGCGTTGAACTGCACAGCATTATGTTATTATGTTGCGCAATTCTTTCTTTTTTCTTTTCCTTCCTCGAAAGAAACGGAGGAACATGCCATCAACAAATAGCTATTTATATATTCAGCTACCACCTACCAAGTTTGAAAATCATCTTAAAGTCAAAACGTGCACTTCTTGATTAACCATCATGTATTATGACAGGGAAATGCTTATATCAATATAAATCAAAACTTTGATCATCGGTTTTGAGACAATAACAAGCACTGAGTACATATAAGATCCACTTCAACTTTATACATAGCTTAAAATACATAATTCATTTTGCACCATCAATCTCATGATCTAATTGATTGAATTCTTCAACCTGTACATTTTACAATCCTCCACAATCAAAATCCGACTTCTTCAGATACTGCTGAGCCAAAAACTCAGACAAATACCCATCCCTTAGAAAATTCAATAACCAACTCGAACTCCCTTGTACATAACCCGACCAATAAGAAGACAGGATCAAATCCAAACTCCTCCACCTTCTTTCTTTTGCATATTTAGCAAGTCCTTCGCTAATCCTTTCAATCTCTCCTTTACCTCCACCGCTGATCAATAGTGCATCACCCAAACATCGAGCGAGAACTACAGCATCTTCTAGTGCTAAGCAGCCGCCTTGGCCCAAGTCAGGAGTCATTGGATGAAGTGCATCGCCTGCTACACATACATTTCCTTTGCTTATGTTTGCCCATATCAATTCCAATGGCCTTCTATATTTTAATGGAAATGATACCACACTTCCCATTTCACTCTTCTCCACCATTTCTGCTGTTTTTTCTGGTATTTTTGTTGATCTTAACTTGTCTAGTACAAATTGCCTTGTCTTACTGCCATCGTTTTCCACTTCTTGGTCTGCATTGCAGTATAAAAATTTAGTCAAATTCACGTTGTTTGTACACGAAGCAAGTTAAGGATTGAAGCATGAATTTGACAAGAGCATAATATACCTTGAGCACTTGAAGTCCAAGTGAAAAACCAGTAAACACTTTTATCATCACACGGTAACACTCCAAATCTGAATCCTTTTCCCAAGTACTGAGCAAATTCAGTCTTAAAATCATGTCCATCCGGGTACACATAGAAACCTCTTGCCGCTAAACGTCCTGAAAATGAAGGTTTCTTAAAGCCCAACCATTTAGCCACCAGCGAATTCACTCCATCACAGCCTACTACAACCTGCACATTCTCATTTTTTTTTTCTTTTTCAAATTGATTCGTTACCATATGTACGTGTGTGTGTATTCTAGTAGAAGGGTTTCAAACCTTGGTTTTGATTGCAGATCCATCAGCTAGATGCACGATCTTGATTCCATTTTCTTCTTCTAGTTCATCTATAGAAACTATCTTAGAAGAGTACCTTATGGTTCCTCCAGGCAACTCTTTCTCCATTGCTTCTAGCAGCATGTTTCTCTTTAAGCATCGAATTTCGTGCTCTACGCTGCACATATTTAGCAGTCTATTCATCTCTTTAATTTTGTCGAACTGAAATGGATTTTCAGGACAAGAAAATTATTTAGCATGCATAAACCAACCATTTGCCTTGAGTCATAAGATCCAATTTTGAGGTTAAAACTCCAGAAGATGCAGATGTAGCTGTTCCCCTGTAAAACAGTCACAGTCAAAATGAATGACACTAAACTTCTATGTCAAAATAAGTTGACTGAACTTTCTTATTAACTTATAATTCAACTATACAGATCAGGCAGTGAAAATACTAGAGAGAGAGAGAGCATATATACCACTGAAGGCGTAGGCTGTGTTTCCTGAGGGAGTCTCCTACTCCAAGTGCATCCATTGCTCTCCACGCATTTGCCCATGTAGTGAAAGCAAATCCACTGGTTCTTAATTCACTTGACGATTCTAATACCACGCTCTTAATTCCCTTTCTGAAAACAAAGTATTGTTATTGATTTCAGTTCATGCAATAATAATTCACGTACAATATGTATGTATAGTTTATATTGAAGGATATCTTACCTATGGAGACCAAGTGCAGTTGCAAGACCTGCAATTCCGGCACCAACTATCACCACATCTTCAACCGATGTGTCCATTGATTGATACAAATAGTTTTCAATACTTGTGTTTGTTAGCTATGCAAGAATTGATGTATTCTGTTGAAATATATATACGCATAGAGATCAAGGATATAGAAAATATGAAAGCAGTGATGTCATTGCTGATGAACTTGATTGCGCCCGTTCTCTGTTCGATAATAGTCTTGAAAGATATGTGTTCAATTTTGGCGAGAGGAACATTGCCCCTGCATAGTTTAATTGCAAAACCACAGATGCATAATCGATTTCTTCTTGTATTATATGTTGTAAGTTGCAAATAAACAAGGTAGGATAACCACTATATGCTAATATGATGTGACGTGATCAATGATGTGATATTGACATGCGAATATCGCTAATTGAACTGTGGAAAGTTTGGGTGGGTTTCACAGATGAAAACGGTCCACTGGTGGGCCGCTGGATCGTGCATAAGCATTGGACATTTATTCCCGAATTGATCGGTTCCTTTTTCCTGTCTTCCTTTTATATATTTGCCTATCTCCTTTCTCCCGTCACAACCAAAATCCAAAATTCAACGCACCTGGCTAATTTCAATCCAAAATCCAAAATTCAACACACCTGGCTTCTTTCAATCACTTTTTAAGGAATTTTTTCTTCAAATTATGCTTATTTCGGTATTCTATGTAACATATAATACTTTTATTTATCTAATAATCTTTAGAATGTCGTCCACCCCTACTAATTCTGAACAATCGTCGATTGTAATCCACAAAAAACTTTTACATTTATCGACATTTGTTTTGCAATGCTTGCTACTTGTGATAGACAAATCCCAATTTTGTGTGAGGAAACTACCACTGAGTTCAACAAACACTTAGACATTGAGTTCATCGTCACTCATATGAAAATGATTGAGATGATTTGAAACGAATTTGATTATTGTGAGACAAGCTACTTGCAAATAGACGGTAATGTATGGTTGAATCGCTTTCTTTTAAGAATGTTTTTCCCTATTTCAAATTACAAAGGGCTGTCAAAGACGTTCTCTCAGGATACAATAGAGTCGGTTTGTGCAAGTTTTGATCACTTGCACAAATCAGAAGAACACTTAAAAGTAATCAGATGATGCGTGAATAGTTTGTTGATTTAGAAAGTAAGAAAGAAGTTATGCTCCGAGGATAAAGTTTTATCGTGTGTATATATATAGAAAGAAGACTTCTGTTGGTGGTGAATGTTGAAACGAACAAACATCTTTTGATTCAAACAATCATATTTGTTTGCTGTTTAATTTCAAATTCAAATACAAACGAAATGTACCATTTTTCGAACAGGACGTTGCCTCTTGGACCACCATGACTTGATTGGCATCAGCGAAAAGGGGGTTTACCACCCCATTAGTGATAGCAATCGATTTAGGAAATTTTATGAAAACTTCCAATGAATTAAACTTGATTGTGTTCAACAAATGGTAGCGACAACTATGTATCATTTATGTCAATTCAAAAACAGTGTTCCCTCCACTTCAGGTAGCTTGGTACATATAACATTGTAATATGGAATAGGAAGTGCGTTCACAACATTTCTCCAGTCCACTTCGATACCCACTTATACTTCGATAATTTTGATGGGATAAAGAATGAGCTATTTTCATGTCCTGTTTTCTACTCAACAACAGAAATTCGATGCAACTTCATCATTATGGGTTAGACCATCGAGACTTGCTGATTAAAGAGAGGAGTATCCAAATTCTGACAAGTTCAAGCAAACTATTAAACCTTGTCTCTAATTCGATCGTCTATGAACATTTTTGGTGAGTGGAAGCTTGCATTAATTTCTATGAACGAGCCATAACATTATCAACTTTCTCATTTTATGTTGAAGGTGGAAACTGAGCTTAGCCGTCTTTTGAATAATTTAATAGGATAATTTAGATCGAAGTTGATGCGATGCATAATTTTTATTGAAATGTAACCGTTTTACTGAAATGTACCCCTTTTTAACAATGTATCGTTTCTTTTTTCTAAGTCATATCAATTACCAATTGCAATAACCTGAATTTGGAATAATAAATTAAAACACTAAAAAGGGTAAAAATAATTACTAAAAGAAATAAATAGTAAATTTTTGCAAATATTAGAATTAGACCTCGGGATCTATTCCATTGCATCCACAATGTCATTTATGGTTAGAAAACATATATAACTTGTTAAAGTTGATAAACGAGTCAAAATTAGTGGAAACTGGACCCAATGACATTTACGTAAATATTAATTTCATGATTTAAGCTAATAACCATAGTTTTCAACTATGATTAAAACCACAATCATCACTCCTCTTCATTTCAAACCCAAGCCATCGCCTTTGTTATTCTATATGTTTTTCTTCTTCTTCTTCCTCCTCGAAACTTCTAAAATCCAAACATCTTTTTCTTAAGTTTCATCTCTGATTTCTAATTTAAAAATAAAATCAAATAAAAATAGAGAGAGAATCAAATAAATCAAAGAGTTAAGGATCCAAATTGGAAGAAAGGAGAAGAAAAATCAACAAGCTAGGAAAAGGATTTCTTTGAACAACCCTTCGAGGTGAGTGTATTTATCTACGAAATGCTTATGAAGTAGATAATAGTCAATTTTCATTTCATAGAACTAAAAGTACGTTATTTTTTTAACCTTGAATCAATGTTTTTATTCAAAATAGCTATGAATCAAAATGATGGAAAAACCCTAGGTAATGACTTAATAGATAATCACTATAATTTGAGAGGGAAGGATAAAATGGATTGAATAAACCCCTAATTTTATAGATCTGACTTTATGTAACAAGTTTGGATTAATTTTGATAAATAGAAAGTAAATGAATATGTCCTTTCGAATTTACCTAAACTTGATTCTATTAACTTTAAATACACATAGATAATTAACTGAAAAATATATAGAAGATTGGTTGCAATGTTATAACCAATTTAAGACAAATCACTTGAAATTGTGTATAAACTAGAATGAAAACTATAGCCAAACACTTATTGAAAAGGAAATCTTGCTGAATATGCGAGTATATGATTTTTGTTTGATGATAATAAACACATATATATTCATTTAAATGTATTTTTTATTGTACTATTTTATTTTTCACATAATTAAATAAATATTTGATGAATAAAATAAATAACATAGAGTTTAAATTCAAATAGATATTTTATTCAAACAAATATTTGTTATAATTTTGAATAGTACAAATTTGAGCTCTCACTATATATATACAAATTCAATTACAATATAATTTCGATTACATCACAATTATCATTTACATATGCACCTCACTACATTTCACACATTCACTCGTATTTTATCTTCAACTCCATTCCAAATTTAATCCAGCATCTGAGTTATCTGCAAAAATATACCCCAACATAGTAAAATTGAAAATAAAATATTTTTGCAGTGTAAAATAAAATATATTTTGAAAATATTATTTGCCTCGGTTATTTGGATTGTTCGTCATCGTTTAATTTTGAATTCATCATACACGAACAACTTTTGACATGCACAGTGTATCACTATACATGCCACAAGGCCTTGCACACCGATATACACTTAAAATTACAGGGACATGTGAGCACAAGGTCAAACCTAATTAAAAGCCGTGTTCAACTCAAGTGAAATAAATATAAAGTCACGATATTATCACAAGGTCAAACCCGAGCTATTAGCTGGATTCAACACAGGTGCAATTCAAAATGCAAATAATTCTCAAGTGAAACAAAGGTCACGCAAGCTACATACAGTCTCAAGTGAAAGGCTGGACAGTCCAACCAAACTGCTAATAAGGTTCAAATGTCATACAACAGCTAGTAGCAGTTTGAAATCATGAATAAAACTCAAGTCTGGTCATAACAAACTACAACATAAGTGTAGTCATATGAAGACTCCAAACAGACCACATGTACACATATAAAACTGTGGACAATGCAAACAAGTAACATATATATGCTACAGAGTCTAGAGACCAAACAAACAAGTCCAGGCAGTGCAATGAAGACTACATGACCAAGCTGTGCACATGTAAACAAAACCAAGTATAAAACCAAGAGAAACACGGTACAAGCTCAACTACAACCAAGAAGCATGCATGTATGCATTGAAACACGGAGCATGTACACTTGGATACTAATGCATCACTGAGACACGAGTACAATATACATGCAGTATCGTCAACTGAACCACAGGCTACGACTTCAAGCATGTGGATACAGGAAATCCAAACTGCAACAATGCCTAACACAAATGTACACAGTGAAGACATGAATATATACCTGAGTGGACACGAGCATATTTGTGCAGTGAAACCAGATCAAAATCAGTGGCTCGGCATGTACAAGCAACCAACCAAATACAATACAACATTTCAGAAACATGTACATATTGTCAAGATAAATGCCGAAGTCATGCAACAGCAGGTACAAGTCGAGTATGCTACAGAGATGAACAGAAGTGCCAAAGTCACATATTATCACAACATTAAATGATCGAAGTTAGTGATGTCAAAAACCAAGTCGAAGCAGTGACAAGGCCGAAGTCGAAAAGGAAATATTTTTGCAGAGGAATAAATCAAACAATATCATATCATAAACAAAGTCAAGGCCGAAGTCAAAACGGAATCAAATTCAAAGTACCGAAGAATCGAAACCGTGATGACCAAGAAAAATGAACAGTTCAAAATCGAAGCTGTGAGAATCAAGCAATGAAGTATACGAAATTGAAGAAGTCGGAAATCATCACAATCATTCAAGAATAATCAAGCGGCCAAGCATAGTTACAGATGAATTCAAGTGATAAAATACGAACGAAAATATAGGGGATCGAACCCTATTTAAACCCGGTAACATCATAGGCCAATACTTATTCGAGTCCAAGCAAAACAAATACCAAAAATCAAATCAACAACTCGAATCTAATCGAGTTCGAGCAAGCTAAATAGTAAAGCAGAAAAGCATAAATTACATACCAGATTTTTCAAATCGAACTCGATCAAAGAAGAAACCGAAACTAAGCTACGGAGAGATGGCCGATCGACAAAGAAAAGAAAGAGAAATCGCAATTTGATCGATCAATTTAAAATCGGCATTACAAAAGCCCTAATTTCAAAACGAACTAGGAAAGAAAATTGAAGTAGCCATTACCACAAAAGAGAGCCGGCCGATAAGAAGAATAGGGATTTAATTTTTTACTTTGGGCCGTCCTATTTATTTAAGCTTCAATATTTAAATTAGTTTTTTTTTTATTGTATTTTCTCTTTTAAACGCTGTAATTTCTGGTCGTGTGACTAGGGGACGAACGACGGTGGTGTAGTTCGAGGATTCACAACTCTGGCTGAGTTGTGGCAGAGTTTTGAACGTAGAGTTAAGTTAGTCGATAGCGGGTGTCGTGATTTTACGTGTGTTAGTGTCTGACTACTTAATTTCTAGTAGAAATCTTAGGGGCAGCACGTATGCAGAGTTTTGCTGAAGCTGGGTAAATCTGTGTCTTCTATTTCTGCATTTTTAAATTCTGCTATTATCGGTGCTGCTATTATTCAACTGATATTTGTGCTGAGATTATTTTATATACTTCTGCAATAAATTTTTATAATTGTTAGTATCACCATATTCATCCTCCCTCTAGGGTGAAATCGATCCTACAAATCTAACATGTATACTTGAATCTGTGAAGAAGACGAATAAAACAATCAAAATGAATAAGTTAACAGAGTTGGAAACATTGATTTAGATGTCTGAATTAATGATTAGATATCTACATTTCAAAAAACATGAAACAAACAGGAATTAGTTTGAAACTGACTAGATTCAAACGTCTGAACTCTTTTTTAGACATCTGGAATCTAAGTGTGTTCAGATGTCTAAATAAGGAGCCAAACTTCTGAATGTGTAACACCTCTAATTTTTAGTTAACGTTATTTATGACATTTAATTAGATAGATTAAATAGAATAATGTAAATAATTAAGGACAATGAGATATAGGCAATTTAATTAGGTCATGTCTTAACAAACTAAGTAGAGTCGTTTTAAAATTTTGACCTAAATGAGAATGAATGAGAGGGGTGACTTAGGAATATACTAAACCATTACCTTAAACCCTCTTCGCTCATTATATTCTCATTTTGTTTCATTCATAAACAATCAAAAGAAGTTATCAAGGTCGGCCATTAAACCATTCTAACGAGGTCGAACTTTAGGGATTCAAAGGGAAGCAGGCTTAGGAAATCAAAGCTAAACCAAATCTCAACTCCATACATCAAATTTAAGGTGAATAATAATACTTATCATCTCTTAAATCTTTATTTTGATTTGGTTATGGTTAATACCCGAATCTCATGTATTTGATTAATCAAGTTATGATCCAATAATCATTGTTTGCATAGTATAATGGCTAATAAGAATTTTTGAAATTAGTTAGAAATAGTTTAGTTTTGGGGTTAAATCCAAAGGCTTTATCCTCTAAATGATTTAAAATTTAAATAAGTGATGTAAAACAACATTTGAAGATGGGTTTTTAATTCCATAATTTCTCTATATGGAATAAATATTTTAAGAATTTTCTAGTGAGAAGGAAGCAATTTCGCATTTTGTTTAATTTAAATGATTAAATAATGATTTTCCATTTGAAATTTTTATATGATAAATAAAATGATAGGTTTGATTTTACTTGAATTTTTGGGATTTTTCCTACTTATTTTTGATGAGATATGGACTTAATATGTTAATCAACATTTAAAAAGGTAATTAGTTAAGATTAATAATTTGTTAGCTAAACATGTATTTTTGTCTTTGAAAAATTGAATGCAGTAGCCAACTCTGGGAAAAAATATGTAAAACTTTATTCAAATCAATCAAACATTGACATAACAGAATTAAGTAAAAAGAACATACATTACGCAGTAAAAATGCAAAATTGAGTTAATTACGGTGATGCCACACTCCTATTCGGATCACCGCGTCTCTCTTTAATCCGCTTCATCAACGTCGACGAGGGGGAAAGCACATGGCAACTATTCTGATTGTTGTGGAGTGATTCTAAACTCGTCGAGGCTAATGAAAGCGACAATATAAAAGCTTCGGTGATGCCTCTCGACAATTTTGGATGTCGCATGTTTTACTGAGGTAAGGGTCGTCGCACCTAAAAAAATTCTATAGGGTCGCAAGTCCTTTACTTATTGTTTTGAAAATCGACGACATCATTGGGATTGAGGCTCATGATGTCGCATGTATCAACCTATGAGTTTTTAAATAGACGGATAACCTATGTATCATGAGAATCAATGACTTAATTTTCATTGAGGCTCATGATGCCAGATGTTTAGTCGTCGAGTCCTAAAATAGGTGCAGAGCCTTATGCTTTTACATCGACATGATGTAGATGTCGACGTTATGCATATCAAGCTTATAAACGGCGGAGAGCCATTTGTTGCACGATTTTAACTTCGAACCTTAAGGACACAAAGGTATATCTTAATGACTTTGACATGAAATCTTTTGAGGGCTACCAATGTATGTCACCATGAAATTTAAATAACTAAGGGGAAATAACTTAATTGGGGACAACAATAGAAATAAGTTATACATATGGATATCATGGATTTATGTTGAAATGTGGGTAGCATGGAGTAAAGTTAAACAGGTGGGTAGCATGGATAAAAATAATATGTGGATAACATGAATTAAATGGCCAAGTGATGGTTCATAGCCATCATAAAACAACTGTGGGATGTATGATGGATAATCTGCATCATGCCGGAGATGGATAATTTCTAATTGGTTCATTTAAGGGTTCATAGTCATCCTAGAAAATTTATGATAAGTGAGATGGATAGTTCGCATTAGTTTAAATGATAAAACGTGAGATGGATAGTCCATACTAGTTTAAGTAAAATAAAATACAGGATGAGTAGTCCACATGAATACAAGACGAGTAGTTAATAAGAACTTAAATGAGTAGTCAAATAAATGGGAGATGGGTAGTCGGTACATATGATATGTTTATACACTATCATATTTATGCTGTTATAACCATAGTGGATGCAGGAGCACGGTATATGCTTAAGATGTTTAATTGGGTAGCGAGGGGAAACTTGTTCTGCACAGCGTAATGGCCTCACTAGATATCTATTGGTTTGAGATGGTAGATTATTATTCACAGTAGACATTTTGTCTGACCTGAAGTTTTTGTTTTTCCCTTAAACTCTCGGGTATTCATTTAAGTAGGTCGAAAGTAAAGGCTTTTCAGGTTCTCTTTAGACGAATAAGCTTCCGAAGACGTGCAGGAGGCAATCTAGCTAGTTAGAGCTATATATCTATTTTCCCCTGTGTTTTGATTTTCCTTTTGTGATGTAATGGCGAATTATATTAAATGCCAAATATTTGACTATAATCATCCAGGGGGACATCTTCATATGTTATTCTTGGAATATGTTGTGATAATTATATTTTCTCTTAACATGGTTCGCGAATTGAGATTATGTAATGAAATCAAAATCTTGTTATGAAATGATACGAGAAAACTTATTTTTAAAATTGTGTTGAATTTCCATATTCATGTGTTTTTGGTATTATCAAAATGATTAACATAGCCGCAGTTTATCACTGAAAATTAATAACTATGGATGAATGTAGCATCCGTGACACTTAGTTTCGGGCCTCAAAATTGGAGATGTTATAGAATGCCCGTAATAAAATCTTTATAGAGGAGATCTATAACAACCCGCCTTTTCGACACCCGATCTGATCCCCGAACTGACGTTAAAACCCGAGAACCGAAAGAACAAGTCATTGGGGTAAGGTATAATATGTATATAGTCACAGGTAAATATAAGATATTAAGTAATATTCCAATTAACACCGCCTATTTTCAAAATCTCACAACGGAATGAATAAAATATAATACATAATTAATACCATAATCATATCTATCGTAACATGTTTAAATTTCTAATACACATGCTTGAATAAATATGGATACAACCTGATCCCATAAATACAGAATCAAATCCAGATACAATACTGATTTACTCCACATATGCACTACATAAATAAATCTCAATCTCTAATGTCAACTCATCCCTAAACTCCATCAACCTAGACATAGTAAAAAAATGGAAGTAGGAGCTGGTCATGCACAAGTCTGGTTAGTGAGCCTACTTTACTCTAAATATATACTATAAAAATAATATTATAACATGATACGAGTCTACCGTCCGGCCACCATATGTTTCGTCGTCACATCATACTAAAATGTCATGCATGTCTGGTTATACCACATCACCTATTCTATATGGACTCACGCTCTTGTACAACATCATGCTCTACAGAGTCTCATGTTGCTCGCCTTACCTAAATATTGTATATGACTTGCTTCCCTATACCGCCCGAATCCTACAGGAAAGCCTATTGTCCTCATGGTACCTAATTGGACCCACTCCCTGGATTGTCTGTAACCCATAAGGTTGCTTACCATCTGTAACACCTCTAATTTTTTATAACATTATTCATGATATTTAATTAGATAAATTAAATAGAATACCGTAAATGTTAAGTGATAAGGGGGTTGAGATTTGAATAAATTTAATTAAATCCGTGCTTAATAAAATAATTAAATGGGCTTAAAATGGGTTATAAGCTAATTAATCTACATAAGGGTATATTGGGTATTTGTCGCACATAACCCTTACCATTATATATTCTCGTTTCTACCATTTCATTCCCATTCACGTTATTTTAAAAACGCAAACCAAAAATATTAAGAAGGGCTGGCCATAATCAAAGAGAAGAGGAATTTAATTAAAAGCAAGAGATCCAAGCTTAGGGGAAATCAATCTCAATCCAATCTCCTTATCTAAATCAAGGTGAATAATAATGTCATCTCTATCTTGTTTTGTAATCATATGTTTTCAGATTTAAGGGTAAATTAAATTATTTTAGAAGAGGGAATTCTTTGCAATATTGGTTATGCTTAATGGAAGGGGTTATTTGATTAACTTAACCATGGTTTCGATCTGAAATTAACGGCAGTTATTTTAGTAAAGAATTTGAAAAGTTAAGGCAACCAATCTTTTGTTTATGTATGGTAGGTTAGTTAGAAAATGGTTTGCTTTAATTAGTATTAAAATAGATTTACCCAGAAAAGTTGGTTTCGTCGTCTTTAGAAGTACTTTTCGACTCAGACCTTTGGCTAGCAATCAGATCGAAAACAGTGAAGCCGAAACCAATACATATGGTATAACTTAGGTGGTACGTAGTGGTTTGGAGAAAGGCGGAAGGTAGGGTGTCGAAACATAGCTTCCGAAGGGTTTGAAATCTTTGGTTTGTTTCCTAAAGATAAGCACTTGCCTGCTTACAAAGAGGTTTCAAAGGACTCGAAACCAATGCTTGTGAAAGGGTTTTTTAAACCAAGCTTTCGAAGGAGAGCCGACGCCTTTTTAAAGAAGTAGCTTCCGAAGGAGTTAATTAATTTTGAAATTAGAGCTTTCGGAAGGGGTAATTTCGACCAAGTCGAAACCCTTCTGTAATTTTAAGCCTTTCGACGGTATTGAAGGCATCAATGATGTCGAAAGGTACTTTGTTTTTTATAAATATAAGCCACTTCCCATAGTTTTCGAAAGGGGTTTCGAAACTAGCCTTCCAATATTTTTCTCAGATGTTTTAAGCTTTCAAAAGGATGGTCTCGACACCATCATGTTTTCCCAAAATACTTTTATATGGTAAAGAAAGGATTCGTAAAGGGTACCTTCATTCATATTTACTTTGACCCAAATGATATTTTAAATACAAACCCAATGGATTTGGAAGGGATACTTCCAATGGTTTTGAAAGAGGGCTTTCAAAGTTTTTGAAAGGGGAACTTTCAATTGGTTTCAAAGCTATGCTTTTAAAGTTAAATGTTGCTACTTTAATACATCCAAAAGGTTTGGAAAGAAGGTTTTAAAGTATTCGAATGGCAAGAGCCTAATGTTTTGAAAATAGATTTATATGCTTTCGTAGGAGAGTATCCAAGGAGGTCGAAAGCAAGGATTCGAAGATTTCGTAACCCAAACTCATTTTTAAAGGAGAAACCCATGGCTAAGTTAAAGGAGTTTTGAAATGATTTATAGAAGAAGCTTTCCTTGATAAAATAATAGATTAAATGGATTAACTGTATTTTATATGAAAAGTATTTCAAGGACATTGAACCCACAGGAGTGGTACTGTTTTGTAATTATGGTTGCTTTTTCAAATATAAATATATTCACATTATAGTGGACCCATAACTGTATTTTTGGGATAAAAGGGTAGAAGAACCAGCTAGGCTTACCTAGTAGTGAATATAAATTGATCAAACTCCTGGATGAGTAAAATTGCATCAGAGAAGTCAAAGGGAACAAAATATAGGATGCCTGAATATGGAAGTTGTCAGGGAGACAGGTTTATAGTGCACCTATAAAAACAATGATTAGGAAGTTACTGGAGTTACCAATAGGTTCATAGTGATCCAATGAAAACTATGTTATAAAGGGTGGTTGGTAGGGGCCAATTGGTTTGTGGTGCACCCATGAAATCTATATCCGGATTAAGTTATTGACAGTTGTCAATAAGTTTCTAGTCAACCCATGAAAACTAGGATATGAGAGAAGTTATTGGAGTTGCCAATAGGAACGGGGGAACCCATAAATGAATGAAGTTAATTGGCAGAGGTCAATAGGTTCATTGTGCACCCATGAAAACTACGAAATAGGACCGAGAGTCCATATATTATAAAAAGGTAATTAGTAAGCTTATGAAAACTAATAGGTTAATGTGACCCTACAAACTATAAATATGACAGGGATTCGATTAAACAAGGGATATTAAATCCAAATGTTTTTAACTTGTATGCATATCATCATAATATTTTGAGATAACTACGTTTTAACCATTGTGGATGCAGGAGCATAATATATAGTTTTGGAAAAGTTTTAGGATACCGGTGAGGGGAAAACTCATTACGCCAAGCGGCGTGGTTTCGCTATATATCTAAATAATTTGAGATGGTAGATTATTATTGTAAAGACCCGATTCTTCGGCTCACGAAAGTTCGACATTTATACGTCCACTGTATCAACTGCCGAACAATCGAATGCCGGAAAACCGAACGCTTAGGGTTTAAGAAAAAGAAAAGGATAGAAGAAGTAAGAAAGAAGAAGCAACAGAACAATATCAGAATCTCACATTCGTAGCGGAACAACATATAATAGATAAATGAATAATCTTTAAATCAAAAGAACTGTATCAGTTATTACATTACATCACATTACATTACATTATCAGAGTTTACAACAACAAACAGTGGAAAAGAAACAGTTTATCTTTAAAAAAGAACAAAGAAATATTTTAAAATAGGTCCGCAATGTTTTTGGAAATGAAACTACCATAAGGCCTCCCGCACACACACACACAATACAAATGTAGAATCGGAGAAGATTTCTCCTTATGATAGTTAAATATGCTTGATGCGTAAATTTCTTTGATATTAGAACAATAAGTGCAAAGTGTAGGAAAACATTTCGAAAGTATGATATAAATCTTAGCCAACATACGCCCATTATCGTATGCCTCCTATAGCTACCATGTTCAATAGCAGGTTATCGCCACATTCCATGGCAGGTTATACAACTAAAACTGTACAGGGCTCGTATTATTTCTTTGGATTTTTCAACAAATGGTCAGGCCAAAGAACTTCCCATTGCCACATGGAAACGCCTCTGGAGAGACGCCCCGAGAACCTAACTGGATCTCTGCCAACACAAGGCTAGGTTACCTCTGCAAAAGTAGGTAACTACTGACATGAGTATGCCATCCCCAGGTCGTAACAACCTTTATCTGAGGATCCTCAACCAACATCAATCACAAAGTCATATATATTTGCGGCATCCACATAAGTAAGTATCGGGCTTCCATGCCATGATACCACTTCTATCTAGAAGGAAATGCACATACACTAAGGGGCGCTACTCCCTAAAACCTTGCTGCATCTTTCTTGTTTTGACCATTTCGGGGTGTGAGGTCCGACGAAGTCTCGTCCACAAAGCTATGCTTTTCACAAAAGCTGTGCTTTGATCAATAAATGATCAACAGCACTTCGTATGCCACATTACCATATTGGGAATGTATCACTAGTAACCATCAACTACATAACCTCTGAGCTCGTACGTCTCAGAGAAGGGTGTTAAGCTAAGACAATAAATTCTCCGCCAACAACAGAAATGTATTTGATAGAAACTAGCTTTACATCTCAAATTGTAACGTCAGACACACATCCATACAAGTCCGTTTCGAGATCGAACGGAACCGAAGGAACTTCCAAAGAAGCCCTTGCAATCATGACCGGACTTCCCATCACAAAGGGTGATAAAATCTCTATATTGGAGATCAGCCGATGTAGAGACATTCGACTATAATTCTTCCGTTTTCAAAAATATCCGGTCTTCAACGCCGGTCTTCAAATGCTATCCATTACGACGTGTCGCTATTCGGAATGGGATTCATGACTCAAAGGTCCTCTCCCGGCTAAACCGAATAACAAGCGCTTATTTTAAAATAAGTGTAGTATTCAAATTCAAGAAAATCACAACAAATACCCATTTAAAGGTAAATATTGATAGTCGGTTATTTAATTATCAATAGGAATGCACAGCATCACCAGATTCCAAATAATTTCCCAAATTATTTATTTTCCAAAAATATCTTTACAAGATTTATTTTCCACATTTCAAAAATAAATCAATGTTTATTTTTAAACAAATTTCCCTTTCCTTTATAAATTCCATATGAATTTAAATTTCCAAATATCCATTGATATATGATTTTCAAATCGATTTCAATTATTCACTTTCAATTTATCTTTAAAAGATATAATCTCAAAACATTTCACTTCATATTGGAAAACATTATCATACTTATTTAATAATAAGTAATTCACAACTCCATTTATTTTCAACATTTGGAAAATATTCATTATACTTAAATCACAATTATGTATATATTTTATTCTTTAAGGAAAACATTCCCTTAAACACATTCATTTGAGTCTAAACGAATGTTGCGTAAAACATCGTTACGAAAACCCAAAATCACTAGCATATGGATTCGAAATTAAAATAGATACATGAATCCTAATACTATATAAAACATTTCCTTTCGGAAATCATTTACTATAACAACAGTGTTATAGTCCACCATTTCCTTATTTCTCGAAAACGTCTATTTCAACAGTGAATGTTGAAATCTATGGTTTCGATCCTTAATACATTTTAAAACACCTTTAAATCGTTTTAATTCTATTTAAAATATCACTTCCCCAAAACATTACTTTAATATATTATTCACTGTCCAAAATCGTGAATATACTTCGTTAACCAAATTCATCATTTCTACACATTTTATTTAAAGGATTATCCACTGTCCAAAATCGTGGATATATTTCCTTTAATAAGCTTTCATATTTACTTACCAATTTCAATTGATTTCGGATTTATAAAACAACGTTTATAAATTCACATCTATATAATTTTATAAAATCTTCAACTTATGAAATCCCTTGATTAACAAATTCTATTTATATTTCATTTAAATGCCAAAATCCAATTTATAAGTTAATTACTTATAAATCTTTTATTTTACAAAATCTATTCATTTTATAACTTCACAATTTATAAATATATAAATTTCATTCACTTATGAAATCCATTTATACTTCATTTTAACGCTTATAAAAACTCGTTTTTATAATTCCAATATTTTAATTTATAAATATCAATTTTATAAATCTTTTATATAAACCGCTTATAATAATTCAAAAATCCCAATTTAAACCATTTTACAAATCTATCAACTACTTATTTAAAAAATCACATTTCGGTTATATTTCACAAAAATCATAATTTTTATAGCATAAAAATTATAGCGTTTATCTATTTAAAAATGAATCAATTCCCAAATTCAAAAAAATGTTTACTTTCAAAAATCACTTGGAAATCCTTTTAAATTCGAAATCGTTACTTTAACATTTTTAAAACTCCAAAAATAGGCCCAATGCTACAACAGCAACAATACATCAACCACGACATCCAAACATCATACATCAATATGATAATTGAATATATCGCAAATATCTGTAAATAAATCAATACTGTCGAGGAATCCAGTTGGATCCCTCCAACTTGTTTCCCTGTATCCACAGATGTTAGCACAATACCAATCCCCTTTCAAGACGGAATATCGCGGTACATGGATTTTATATAAATATTATCCGCTGTTATGCAGCGCAATAGGGTCTCATCCGCTATATAATGCGGAAAATCAACTCCAAGTACATATATAATACCAATTCCACTTCAAGGTGGAATATCGTGGTATATGGGTTTAATAAATAACATACGCTAAATATACGGCGTATAGGGTCTATTTCAAAACAATAGATAATAATTTATCATCCAAACATCATATATCAAATCAAGCAATTTTAAATCTAACTATTTAAAATTTAAATCGAAACAATTTTGATTGAGTGAGAAGTTCTCACCTTGTTTTCCAATAACAGTTTCAGCGTTTTATCTCGAATAAAATTAAACGCGCGTTTAATTTTACCCAAAATTTTCACTAGCTCCAATCAACTCCAATCCAGCTCCATCGCGTAGTATTCGTGAATACGAACTCAACACAATTCGTTTCGTCAATTTTCGACCTCGTATGAACAAGATATCAATTTTTAAAGATTGTACGATTTATTAATATAAATTAACAATTTCTTTTTTTTCTTTTCAAACCCTTAGATCATGGCCATCCATTCCAATACTCTAGATCCAGGCCGCATGCACAAGCTCTTCTCAATCTACAGGTTCGAACGTGTGAAACGCATATGCCGTCGACATGCCCTAATCATCGCACCCACCACTTGCAGTTTGAAGATGATCGAACACCGTCGAATGGAAGCTCGTCTGGAGCTCGACCTACACCATGAACGGCGTGACACTTGGCCTCCCTGCAACTCGAAATTCACGCCGAAACATATGACCTTTGCATCGAGATGCACGTCGATCCACAGCCCCATTCTCGATCACAGCCGTTGAACTTGTAGAGCTCGCTGCTCTCTACAACTTTGCAGAAGAAAGCTGTTTCTTGAATTAATTGGTGGTTGAAGAAATCAGAGGAAGAACGAAACAATTTTTTGGCCTTTGAATTGAAAATGGCGGCCAGCCCTAACTAGGGTTTCTTTTGTGAAAAAGTGATCTGATGAAGGGCTTTTATAGAAATTCTCGCGACACTATTCACCCAAAAATTTACTGAACTCCAAAGAAGTGTGCCGCCTGGCGTTTATAATGTTCTATCCATATTCCAAACGCAATGGAATATGTATCGGGAGCCAATTCGATCATATTTGGAATATAGGTTTTTGAATCGACTATTTAAATTTAAAATTCACTTAAACCGATTTCAGTGCGTTTTAGCTTGCCCCAGACAAACCGTAAATCTGATTGACACGAAATTTGAAATCTTGCAATAATATAAAATTACGGATCCGATGAAATTGGTTTCGTCGAAATCCGAGACTGTTTGAAAAATGACTATTTTTACTCGTCAATTAAATATTAAAATATTCAATTTCTACAAATTAACTTTTAATTCAAATTTAAATGTTATATAACATCATTCTAACTCCAATATGATTTAATACAACTTTACAAATCAATTTAAATTATACTAAACCCAAATTCCAATTATTTTTGTAATTTCAAATATTAAATTATCGATTTAATTATCCAATTAAATCCAGATATTCAAAATAAAATGTATTCGACTTACAAATTTTACTTGTTAATATTTTAAAATCAATTAAATATGTAAATTTCAAACGACAGAAATTTTGGGTCGTTACAAACTTTCCCCCTTAAAAGAATTTCGTCCTCGAAATTACCAAGTAAGAAAAAGTCTTGAAATCCATTAACTTTTCAAAACCATTTGTTCAAATTAAATTTCAAATTCATTTAAACATTTTAACTTTTCCAAAATTCATAGTTAAACTTCTTACAATAACTTTACTAAGTTTCCAAACCTTACTTAGTTATCTCTTACAAAACCAACTATATCGTTTAACTTTTCACTCCAAAATCGAAGTTATAGTTTTCAAAAAAATTCAATTTTCTCAAAAATATTCTAACGCCTTAAATTTTCGAAAAATTTCGCCAACGTCTTCTTTGCGCGGCTAGCTCGGTACGACTACAAAAATGGCACCACGGCCCCCAGATTTCAAAAAGAAAAGAAAATGCCAAGTGGCTAGACAAGAAAATCATCAAATTTCATACTGAAATTCAAATACATACCTTTTGTCGAGCAATTCAATTTCTATATCTTCGAAATCAAAACCCCAATTTCCTTTAATCCACCTGTATATCATGCTAACCATAATATCCATTTTCATTCAATCTCACATTATCAATTCCATTTGGATTCAATTTACCTTTTCAACTCTATTTGGATTCACTTTACCTTCTGAATATTGAATTTTATCAATTATTTTTCATTCACAACTGATTCATCTTGCTATTTTAAATTAGTTTCTTTTACTAATTCATTACAAGTTCTAACTCATTTCATCTCGCACAATTCAAATTGGTTTTCGATATTCAGTTTTCAATTTCAGTTTTTATTCTTTTGTTCGTTCACAAACACAATTCAATTCACTATTTCGGTTTATAACCACTTGTATTTAAACTGGATTTCAAATTCCATATGAATTTAATTTACCCTTTATTTATAAATGTTGAATTCAATTCATTTCAACCCATATTAAATTTGTCATTTCTTCAATTAGTTTTACTTACTAATTTTATTTTAATACTTAGCTTCATTTGATCCCACTTGACAAATTTTCAATTTACTTGCGGTTGTAAATTCATTCATTCATAAATTTCATTCCATAACTATTTTTATCAGATTCCAGAGTCTTTTCAACATTTCAAAACCATTTTTGAAACCAATTCAAATTATCCTTTGAATTTCAAAACCCAAACCCAAATTTTCCAAACAACTTCCATTTAAAACAACTTGGCAGCAATCCCCCTTTTGGAAATCCGAAAATGAACACCGATGATGTCGCGATCGTCATCGGAATTATCCAGCGACCGAAAAGAGTTTAGAGCTTTTATCCTTCCAAAAACATTTTTCCAAACCCTTGAAAACCATTTTCAAACTCAAAAAGGAATTTAATCTTTTCCAAATTGCAAACCCTTTCAAAACATTTCCAAATATTCCTCTGGAATTTTACTTCAAATTACAAATCACATTTACAATTTATATTCTCCAATTCCATGTATGTGAATTTATTTCTTAACTTTGGAGTTACGATTTCAATTTCTATTTTCAAAATTAATGATAATAATTTAATATAGCAGATGAGACGCTATATAATGCGGGAAATCAACTCAAAGTACATATATAATACCAATTCCACTTCAAGGTGGAATATCACGGTATATGGGTTTAATAAATAACATCCGCTTAATATACGGCGTATAGGGTCTATTTCAAAACAATGGATAATAATTTATCATCCAGACATCATATATCAACACAATCAAGCAATTTTAAATCTAACTATTTAAAATTTAAATCGAAATAATTTCGATTGAGTGACAAGTTCTCACCTTGTTTACAAATAACAGTTTCAGCGTTTTATCTCGAATAAAATTTAAACATGCATTTAATTTTACCCAAAATTTTCACTAGCTCCAATCAACTCCAATCCAGCTCCATCGCGTAGTATTCGCGAATACGAACCCAACGCAATTCGTTTTGTCAATTTTCAACCTCGTATGAACAAGATATCAATTTTTAAAGATTGTACGATTTATTAATATTAAAATTAACAATTTTTTTTATTTCAAACCCTTAAATCACGGTCATCCATTCCAATACTCTAGATCCAGGCTGCACGCACAAGCTCCTTCTCCATCTACAGGTTCGAACGCGTGAAACCCATATGCCGTCGACATTCCCTAATCATCGCACCCACCACTTGCAATTTGAAGACGATCGAACACCGCCGAATAGAAGCTCGTCTCGAGCTCGACCTACACCATGAACGGCGTGACACTCGGCCTCCCCTGCATCTCAAAATTCACGCCGAAACATATGACCTTTGCATCAAGATTCACGTCGATCCACAGCCCCATTCTCGATCACAGCCGTTGAACTTGTAGAGCTCGCTGCTCTCTACAACTTTGCAGAAGAAAGTTTCTTGAAGTAATTGGTGGATTTGAAGAAATCAGAGAAAGAACGAAACAAATTTCTGGCCTTTGAATTGAAAATGGCGGCCAACCGTAACTAGGGTTTCTTTTGTGAAAAAGTTATCTGATGAAGGGCTTTTATAGAAATTCTCGCGACACTATTCACCCAAAAATTTTACGAACTCCAAATGAAGCGTGCCGCCCGACGTTTATAATATTTTACCCCCATTCCGAACGTAATGGAATATGTATCGGGAGCCAATTCGATCATATTTGGAGGATAGGTTTTTGAATCGACTATTTAAATTTAAAATTCACTTAAACCGATTTCAGCGCTTTTTAGCTTGCCCCGGACAAACCGTAAATCCGATTGACATGAAATTTGAAATATTGCAATAATATAACATTACGGATCCGATGAAACTGGTTTCGTCGAAATCCGAGACTTTTTTGAAAAATGACTATTTTTACTCGTCAATTAAATATTAAAATATTCAATTTCTACAAATTAACTTTTAATTCAAATTTAAAAGTTCTATAACATCATTCTAACTCCAATATGATTTAGTAAAACTTTACAAATCAATTTAAATCATATTAAACCTAATTTCCAATTATTTCTGGAATTTCAAATATTAAATTATTGATTTAATTATCCAATTAAATCCAGATATTCAAAATAAAATGTATTCGACTTACAAATTTTACTTGTTAATATTTTAAAATCAATTAAATATATAAATTTCAAATGACAGAAATTCTGCGTCGTTACAATTATGATAGAGTTAAGGGTATGCCATAGGGGCAAGTATGTATTTTGTTACATATATCTAACTCATTGACTAATCTTGTTCGAAATAAAAGGTATTTTCTTTCTATTATATACTTGATATAATATGATTATATTAATTAATTAACTTAATTATAAGTATGTTAATGAAAAATCCACAAATGGTATATTTTGTGATAGTAGTTACAAAGTGTTGTAACCGTGAGTAATTTATCACAACGAAACAAGTATACCATTTTAAATGTTCCTAATCAAGGTGCATCGAGATTGGATATGGATGTATCCGTTGAGACTGGAGTACATAACACTTTTCAAATATTGGGCAGTGTATTACTCATGACTGTTGGGGGAACTAGGGGTTACGTACTAATAGTTATTGGATAACTATGGAACGACTCACTCGATAGTTTTCTGTTGGTCAATATAACTAAGGTCAAACAGAAAATATCGATGTGACTGATTTACACAGTTCTCTCGACTTGAGAATACGATGAATTTTTAATATGAAAGCTCCGCTTTGATTATATCCAAGACATGGAATGGCATCCATCGAGTGACTATAGTTGGGTCGAGTGGAAGTATTGGAAGTGAAGCATTATTCAAGAGAGGATTCGTCTCCTCGGTTATATGCAGTTGGTATCACAGTCAACTCAAAGTTAAAGTCTCTAACCAGAGTATTTCGATTAATAATAATTGTTATTATTGAACCAAAGACTTTGTATTTGGACTATAAAGTTGAATGTGAATGTGGTTGGAAATTTGACCATTACTAAATTCCATAAGTCCAAAGTGATATAGTTTTGATGAAGAGAATTGGTGTAAACAAATGTCACAACCGGGTAACGCTTATTAAATTAAAATTGGATTTTTACCGAAAATGAGTAAGCGATAAATTTGGCCACGATGTCACACCACCTGCTAAGTGACGTGTGAACGTTAACATTAGAATAGTTCGCTGTTAATCACTGATCAAATTTACACCCAAGAGTAACACAGCCAAAATGATGAATTCACTTAAGACCGAACGATTTAATTAACTTCTAATTGTTATAAATTAATTTAATTAATTAATATTTATGAAACATTAATTATAAAATTGGAATATGATTTGAGAAATAAATATTGTTATATATATTTATAACGGTTATAAATATATCGATTGATATACAATATTGACAAGCGATTAAATTAGATTTAATTGCATAGTATTTTGGCTTGGACTTTTTAAGGCCCATCATTAGGGATATAAAATTTTGATATTGGTAAGGTCTAGAGGTGGCTAACACAGGAAATTGGCTTAGAGATAATGTGTTGAGATAAAGTGAGAATGGGTAAAAAAGTTTTCCTCGTTTTTCTCTAATATAACCATATATATATTGTGTGTGTGTATCTCTAAAAATAATGAAGAACCTTTTTTTGCCGCCATTATCTTCTACATTTTTGAATAAAACATAACTCTCGATCCATTTCAAAATTCTTAGATATATTTCAAATTAAAATAATACTATTCGAGGTTAGAGATCGGTGATTCCGGACTTGCAATCTGACGAATCAAGAACTAGTAAAAGGAAGGGAAGTCATTGGTTCAACGTGGATTCAGATGCATCACTGAATTAGTAATTTTAATTCATATTACAGTAATTAAATTATATTCTATGATCCTATAATGAGCAATTTCATACCTATTTAAATATATTGGTACTATATGTTTAGTTAGGTGAGATTTTTGTAAGTAGATGTGATTGTCACAAATCAGTTTGGTTATGTGCATAATTTGTTTATTATACTATTTGATTTATGTATAGAAAAATGTTGTTTACTGTACAAAACTAATTTTTTTCATTAATAATTGTTTTTATATATTTATTAATAATTTCACACACACACAGATATATATATATATATATATTAGTGTATATTTCTCTCTCATAATAGCATTTATACGTATTGCATATATAAGATATATATATATATATATATATATATATATATATGATTTAAAAAATTTAGTACACTTAGTAATATATAATATGAATTTAAAAATTCAAAAATTAATTATCATACATATATTCATATTTTTGAATTAACATTTATTGAATTTTTGAATTGTTTGTTATATATAAAATAATTATTACATCACTAATTCAATTTTATATTTTTTAAAACTATTATATCATTTTCAAAAAATTTAGAAAAAATATAGGAACTTTTTAATAAATTTTATTATTTTTAATAATTAATATTATTTCAAAAAACCTATTTATGATTTATTAAAAATAATAATTTAATTGTAAAATTCTTCAAAATTTTTTAACCTTTCATTCATGATCCTAGAGTTTCTGAAATTTTAAATTATGAATTTTTAATAATGTATTATTTTATATTAAATAATTATCACCGAAATCAATGTATTTGTTTTTAAAAATAATATTTCAACTTTAAAAAATCTTCAGATTTTTTCTAAGCTCTATTTTATGATCCTAGATTTTCAAAAATTGTAAAATTTGAATTTTCATAAATAGATTATTTTATGTTAATTATTTATGGATGAAAACATTATTTTATTCATAATATATACAAATTCAAATACTAAAATTATTATGTTTGCAAAACTAAGTTAATTTTGAATTATAAATAATTTTTAATAATTGTTCTCTCTCTTTCTGTATATATATTTATCTATATATAAATGTTTTATGTTCATATATTATATATAATATATTTATACATATATATGTGTGTGTGTCTGTATATATATAAATACGGACACACACACACATATATGTATAAATGTATTATATATAATATGTATTATAACACATATACATACACATATTTGGACAACATACATAACATACAAAACAAGCTAATATATCTGTTGCAATGTAAATCCCAACATCTACATATGGGCATATTAATTATTTCATGGATTATTATGTTACACATGCACTCACACATATATGCATATGATACATTTATGTATATACTAAATCAAATAAAATTAGTTTCATACCTTAATATATTTGAATTTAAATAAAAGAAATGATTTTATTTAAATGAAATTTAGAAATGTTATAATTAAGTTAGACTTCATAGGCTAAAAGATCCAATAGGGTAAATTTTTTGAAATTCATCCATAACTTCTGTTGTGGGCTAGTCCAGTTCCAATATATTTTTCATACAAGGCTTTATGTATGACTCGAATTTTATGTTTTCCCCTTAAACTCTCGGGTACTCAATTGATTTTGAGTAGTTTGAGAGTTGGGGTTTTCAGGTATCTCATTGGATGAATAAAACTTCCAGAGACGTACAGGAGGCATGATAGCTATATAAAGTTTTCTTTTATTTGATTTCACTATGTTGTTTGTACTTACAAAGTTGCTATATTGTCTGTGTATACTTTGATCATCCAAGAGGGCATCTTCATATGTCGCTCTTGGTGTATATTGTAATAAATAGATTTTCTCTGAACGTGGGTTATGAGTGTGGAATTATGTAATGAATTGGAATTTTTTTGAAATTGAAGGTAAGTTTATTTGAAGTTTTAAAAAAATTTCATACTCATGTGTTTCTGTGTATCAACGAATCTAACATCGCCATATTTGGTCGCCGAAGATTAATAACTATGGATGACTGCAGCATCCGTGACCATTAGTTTTGGCCCTCTAAGTAGGGAGATGTTGCACCATCCACTCCCTTCCACTGGTTTGTTAAAGCACTACAGTGGAGTAATGTTCATCATGCCTGGACCACGTACGAAGTGTTATAGGATCACATTCACAATGCATACATACTTCGGGCTTCTATCCTACGTCTCAGACTCGTTCTCGTCCACATTCATCATCACGTCACAATCTAATATCATAACACATGTATACACATACACTTTATAACAACCAAACCATTTTGTATACCCAATCATTTCATAACATCATCACTTTACCCCAGTCCAGTTTCTTTAACATTTGATATTATTTGTAACCATATTTTAATGGTGTTTATAATTATTTTTAGATGTTAAAAATAGTGGGTCATCATAATAAATTTGCTGGAAAATCAATTAGACTAAATCAACATTGAAATGCTTGAAGATGCTAGGAGAATCTTGGAAGAAGCAAAAAAATGAAGTTGGGTGCTTCAAATGGCATTAGTTTGATTAGTTTCATCTATGTTTGGATCTGTAGTCATTTGTGTTTACTACTTGAGTCATTTGATGTTTGACTTGATTAGTTTCAATACTTTGTTTAATTTGTGTTTGACGGATATGGCAGATGCTACTGTAGAAACTATGCCTCACAATAAACGAAATCATTTCTAACATACATGACTCGCTTTTAACAAACTTATTTTCATAGAAGCTTTTAATTCAATAAAAGATAGCTCCAACGAGGAACGCTATTCTCCCAAGCTTTCTCAAAGTTCCCTCGACAAGTTTGTAAATGTTATTTCAATTTTGAATGTGTCGCTTCGGCTCTAAGAAGAAAACAAATATTGTAATTTATACCTTAAGATGGTTACGTAAAAGCAGAAATAAGTAATTAAGAACTAATCTATACATATTAGACGTGTAGACTTTAATTTTCTTGAAAAACAACCGAACCATAATTTTGGTTGAAATATTTTGGATTTAGGAATGGAGAAGGAAAAAACAAGAGAGAAAGAGAGGAAGGGTATGACAAATATGATAATGCATGGACACATGGAAAAAAACATTTGGTGTGAACTGTAAGGTTCCGCTTGGCAGTTTACTTTTTAGCGGTCTTGACTGGTTTTGGACGACTCTATAATTCAGGTGTTATCATAAACCTTACTTGTGTTGAATTTGATACCTGAATTCAACTCAAAGGAAAAGGCGAAACCCTAGCTCCAAATTTGCTGAACGAAGAGGAGGAAGCCACGAAGCATGAAATCCTGGCTCTGAACGAAGCGGTGGCCTTATTGAACGAAGAGGAAAAAGGCAAGAAGAGGAGGAAGCCACGAAGTCCTCGTTCGATGGAAAAGCAGTCTCGTTTGGTAGAGGAACTCATTGGATGGAGGAGCTCGTTCATTTGAAGTGAGGAGAAGCTTTGGAAAGAAGTTGGAGTGAGTTTCTTCTGGTAAAGTGGAAGTGCCGAACGAGTTGCTTTGTCCGGTGATCAAGGAGCGGCGTTTGGGCATGTCGAACGAAATATTTCGTCCAGTATTTAAGCATGCCACTCCAGTAGGGGAGATGCCGGTCCAGATGTGCTGAACCAGATGCATGCTGAACCAAACCCCAGAGTTGGTATATAGCGGCTACTCCTCCTCATATCTTCACTATATAAATAGTGAAGCTTCGGGACAACAATGGCAGTCATCTTAGAGAGCTGAAACTCTGCAGAATTTTGTCTCTATTGTAAATTATTCTTATATATAACCTTCAAAAGTGAACCAATTTTGTAACTCTAATCTTTCAGCGATTAATAAAATCTTCTCTCCCCAAGTGGACGTACACTACCTTGCGGTAGTAGAATCACTAAAAATACCGGTGTTATTATTTTTCGGCATTTGCATAGATCTATGACGGTCTGTTCTGGTGTTTATCTCTGTTTATTTCGTCTCACTACAATTACGATCCAGTTGTTTTTTGCTGCGTTGGGTTTTTATTCCCTTAGACCTATTATTTGAAGGGATTTTCCCCAACAGTCTGGTATCAGAGCTGCAAGGTTGATTGAGGAGTATTAGACGTTATGGTAGGATATGAAGCGGCTCTAGTTGTTACAAGACCCTATACTAAAGGGATGTATGTCACGTTAGGATCACAGTTGGCAATTGAGAAATGGAATGAGGATAAAGACTTTGAAAAGTGGCAATGGAGGATGAAGGCTGTTCTAACGAGGAATGAAGTCCATCCAGTAGTGTTTAACTCTGAGGAGTTGACAGCTGACATCTCAGTCCCAGAAAGGAATGAGATGAGGAAATGGGCGTTTACTACTTTACAACTAGCCATGGAAGAGAATGTCATCTCAGATATTAGCAATGAGACCGTTGCTAGTGGCATTCGGACCAAGCTGGAAAGTCTATACTTGAAGAAATCTCTGATCAACCATCTAATATTACTGAAGATATTTTTCACTATACGGATGAGAGAAGGTACTTCAGTGAAGGTACATCTTAATTTCTTTGATGAAATCGTGATGAAGATGAAGACTGTTGACTTAAAGATGGATGAAGAGAAAATGACAATGATTCTTTTGTGTTCTCTTCTGCAGCGATACACAGGTTTCACTAACAGCCTTATCTTCGCTAGAGACACGTTTATAATGGAAGATGTGATGTTAGACCTTCTATCCGAGGGCTTGATAGATCAGATAAAGGAGATAAGTGAAGGAAGTAGATGTGGAAGGAGTAGTCACGGTTTGTTTGTTGAAAGAGGTAGAGAAGATAAGAAGAATTGGCACTCTAGAGGGGTTCCAAGTTCAGGAAGCCCGATAATGGCAGGAAAGGAAAGTCTAAAGATGGGAAATGCTTTATCTACAAGAGACCCGGTCATTGGAAAAAGTATTGTCCAAATTTTAAGAAGGAAGAATACGGATCTTTATCATTTGCGGTGAAGAAATCTGTATCTGACGACGTGTTGTCTACGGTAGTATTAGATGTCTCAGACCATTGGGTGCTGGACTCGAAGGCTTCTTTCCATATGAAGCCTAATAAGGACTACTTCATTTCTGTCGTTGGACGAGGGGAAACTCTATTCTTATGAGAAATGATGCTAGCTATAAAGCAATGGTGAAGGTACAGTGAGGATTAGAATGTTTGATGGAGTGAAACACACTTTGACAGGCATCCAATATGTTCTAGTTCTTCGAAAGTCCTTAATTTCTTTAGGACAATTGGCATCGTTGGGATGTAAGGTAACTATCAAGAAGGATAGTCTGAAGGTTTTGAGAGGTGCACTAGTTCTTATGAAAGAACATGTGTTCCGAAATCTATATTTGCTGAAAGGAACCACAGTTCTTGGATAGTCGTGTCATAGAGTAGACAGTTCTTGTGCTTTTGGATGCCACAAAGCTTTGGCATCTCAGGTTGGATTATATTTCAGAGAAGGGCTTAGAGTTGCTTCGGAGACGGAAGATGATCATAGGAGAAAACTTGACAAGATGGACTTTTGCCAGGAGTGTGTGCTAGGCAAGCACACTAAAGTATCTTTTGGAGTTGGACTCCTTAGATCGAGGCGAGTACTTGAGTACGTACATATAGATCTCTGGGGACCAGTTGCTACTCCTATTGGAGGAGCAAAGAATTTTATCTCTTTCATTAATGACTTTCTCGGAAAGTATGAGTGTATGTGATGAAGACCAATTCAAAGAGTTTTGAGAAGTTCAAAGACTGCAAAGCACTTGTTGAGGACCAATCTGGTTCTAGGTTGAAAATGCTGATATCTGATAATGGAGTGAATTTGTCTCTAGAGAGTTCCTCGACTTTTGTAGACAACATGACATTTAGAGACATTTCACTATACCTGGAGATCAACAATCTAATGGGATTGCAGAAAGGATGATTATGACTCTATCAGAGACGGCTCGTTACTTGAGATTGACGGTGGGCTTGTCTAGAGGCTTTTGGGCTGAGGCATTATCAACTGTAGCGCATATCATAAATCGAATTCCATTCTTAGCCATAGATAGGAAGATTTCAGAGGAGAAGTGGAGAGATAAAACAGTGTATCTTGGTTACTTTCAAATTTTTGGTTGTCCTGTGTACGTTCACCATACGGGTGATGACAAGTTGGAGGCTTGAGCATAGAAGGGCATACTAATGGGATACACCAATGGTATCAAAGGGCATCGAATTTGGAACCCTGTTGATCGTAAGATTATGCATTACAGACATGTTACCTTTGTTGAGTTTGCTATGTTCAATTCGAATGAGAAGCTACATACCACATCAGAAGATTTTGATAGGCCTAAGAAGATGGAAGAAGTTCCCGTGTTCCAACCAAATAGCAGAGTTATTGTTGATGCTGTCGAGAAAAACGTAGTTGATGAAACATCATAGGATAGTCCACAAGTACCTTCTAGTAGTGCTGGCGAGGTGCAGAATCTAGAGGAAGTTCAGTTCAAGGTGGAGCTGAAAGGAGTTTAGGCGAAGCAGTACCTATCCGAGTTAGTCGTAGGATTATTAGGCCGCTCGAAAGGTATGGTGATTGGCAGTTTGCGAACCTTTGCCTTGGTGATCAGTTTGACTAAGCCCTACATGTGATTAATGAGGAGCCGTTTGACCTTGATGAAGTTTTGAAGTCATGTGACAGTTCGAAGTGGATGTGCCCTATGAAAGGAGTTAAAGTCGTTGAAGAAGAACAAGACTTGAGATTTGGTACGACCTCCTCAAGGAAGTCGGGCCATTAGCTGCTAATGGGTGTTCAAGGTGAAGGATGATGGGAGATACAAGGTTTATTAGTTGCTAAAGGATTTTTACAAAGAAAGAGATTGGAGTATGATGAGATATTCTCTCCAGTAGTGAGACATATGTCCATCCGCATTTCTCTCGCTGTCATCACAGCTCATGACTTGAAGCTGGAGCAACTGGACGTGAAAACCGCTTTCTTGCACGGAGATTTGGATGAGACCATCTACATGAAGCAGCCGGAAGGATTTGTTGTAGATGGAAAGGAAAATTGGGTTTGCAAATTGAAGAAGTCTTTGTATGGACTTAAGCAGTTGCCTAGAAAAATGGTACAAAAGGTTTGACTCTTTTTATGCTTTCACTTGGTTCTAATCATAGCACCAAAGACGCTTGTGTGCTTGTACTTCAAGCATATAAAGAATGGTAGATGGGTGTACCTACTCTTGTATGTGGATGATATGTTGATTGCTTCTAAGGATAAAGCTGAAATCGATAGTTTGGAACTAAAGCTAAAAGCAAAATTCGAAATGAAGGACCTTGGAGAAGCAAAGAAAATTTTGGGTATGGAAATCCAAAGGAATAGAAAAGTAGGACTTTTGAGCCTCACTCAAAAGGAGTACATTCGAAAGATGCTTGCTCGGTTTAGCATGGAAGTAGCAAAGGCATCAGCATACCCATACCTTTGCACATACGGGTTTTTAGTAAAGGCTCCCTGATCTCGAAAAAGGACAAGCCTTATATGATGAGGGTCCCATATGCAAGTGCAGTTGGTAGTTTGATGTATGTCATGGGCTGCACTAAGCCTGACATTGCACTGACAGTTGGATTGGTGAGTAAGTTCATGGCAAATTCAGAAAAAACGCATTGGAAAGCAGTGAAGTGTATCTTTAGATACCTTAGAGGAACTCCAAACCATGGACTTGTCTTTGGTGGCAGTGGAAGAGATTTCAGTTTTGTTGGATTTTGTGATTCTGACTATGCCGGTGATAGAGATCGAAGGAAGTCAACCTCCGGATATGTGTTCACCATTGGTGGACAACGATCAGTTGGAAAGCGAGGTTGCAGACGATTAACAAAATATTGTAACTCTAATATTTCAGTGATTAATAAAATCTCATCTCTCCAAGTGGACGCACACTACCTCGTGGTGGTAGAATCATTATAATTACTGGTGTTATTTATTTTTCTGCATTGCATAAATCTACGACTGTCTGTTCTGGTGTTTATCTCTATTTGTTTCGTCTTACTACAATCACGATCCAGTTGTTTTCCGCTGCATTGAGTTTTTTTATCCTCTTAGACTGATCATCTGAAGAGAATTTTTCCAGCAGCTTGCAAGTTTTTTCATATCGGTTATCGTTAGTTATAAAACCAGTGAAAACAGACGCAGTTGAATTTTAATGGCAATTTCAACTCATCAAATTGGGGAATTTTGAGGGGTTATAATTTTTTCCAATTATCCATCCACTAATTATATTGTAGAATTAATCTTAACAAAACTAGATAAGAAATATATATACACACACATATATTACTTTAGTGCAAGCCTCTTAAAGTCGGTATATATTAAATTCTCAAGTATGTATTGATCGGTTTCTTTACGTAAACCAATCAATGCGGCTAGACAGTTTTATTGTACTCTGACGACCCCTTCTATCCGAAACTATGTCCAAATTAAAAGCCAGCCGTTTTTGTTGTCCTAACGACGCGTCGACGATTCCATTTCTACGGGCGAAGTTTCTTCCCACGAATGTCGTATACACACTTGCTATAGCCAGTCGCCGCCAGTTACCTCTTACTCTTCTTCTTTCCTCCCATAAATGATCCTACCAAACTTTTAAAACCACAAAATTTACACCTCCTTTTGTTTTACGCATCATAACACCTGGTGGATACAATCATTTGTTTTCCCTGTATCAAATTTTTTGAGAGATCTAAAATTTCAGGTTTGATTTCCCTCTCCTTGTACTTTTAGTTTTTAATTCGTATCGAATTTTGTTAATTGATCGAATATTATTCATTTACAATTCAGCTAGTTGCGGTTTATTTCTTAGTGTTTTTCAGATTTATTTATTATTATTATTATTATTATTATTATTATTATTATTATTATTATTATTTTGATGAATTTTGAATCTATTATGGATGATTCTGAATGGAATATGTAAGTACGTCAACTGTTTTTTGTTTCCTGATAAACTTGACTTCTCTGAAATAGTAGCACGGTTCTTCATTTTTACATATTTTGATAAACTTGTTGCCGGATATCACCTTAATTTGATATTATGTCTACTGGCAAAAGGATAGAGTTCATTTCTGTAAACAAGTGTGTTACGGATTTAGTTTGTGGGGATGTTGAATTACGAATAGCGCACGTTACTTGCCTTTTGATGGGGAAGAAGGTTATTATTTTTATACATAGTTGAATCACAAGGACTTGCTTGCTATACTTCTGTCTCCTTTTACTCCTTCTTTCTTGATATCTTTGTTGCATTTGAATATGTTGTTAGCACTTGCATATTATCTTCATGTCACTCATAAGCATTTTAACCTGATCATCCACTTTCACAATGGAAAAAAAAAGGTTTGTAAAACTTTTTGGTAGCAATAAGTATGGAATATCATACATGTGCAGCATTACACTACTCATTTGTAATGTCTGAAACTATAAGCACTTACTAGCACATCACAAACATTCAAAGTTTGTGACACATACAATTGGAATTTGTTTAAGAGATAAATGAGCACATATTTAGTTTGTAGACCACCAAGTTTAGTCTCGTAGATAAAATTAAACCCATCTTTCTTCTTCACTCCGCATTCACGTTCTTTCTCCCTAATCCAATTTTTTGTTCCAACATCGTTCCTTACCAGCATCCCCCGCCTACCGCAGCTCCCCTAAGGTTGTGCCGCCTGCTGCCACTCCTGCCATCGCCACCCCTCTACTCTTAGCCATTGATACCCTAGCCATGGCTTCATTACACCACCTCAAACCCTAGCACTAGCAAACATAACTCGCATCTCTTCGCACAATCGTACTGCGTGGACTCTCTAGCTCACCATGAGACCATTCTTCACCTCCTATTGCCCACTTCCTCGT
This sequence comes from Allium cepa, assembly GCA_030765085.1. NCBI lineage: Eukaryota > Viridiplantae > Streptophyta > Magnoliopsida > Asparagales > Amaryllidaceae > Allium > Allium cepa. Next base: position 821,022,795 of record CM060929.1, read on the forward strand.
CAATCATCAATGATAGTAAAAAAATATTAGCAGGCACACAATTACACTATACAGTACCATTATTATAAAAATCATATAAAAAAAGTAACATGTACAAATGCTACATTACAGTACCATTACTATTGTGTGGGCGCGCGCGCACACACAATATAACAGTAGCACTATATAATTTCAACAAATAGAGATATGCAATGCTTAAACAAAACGAAATGCAACTTATAATAAAATGCAATCAAACAATAGCAAAAATAACATTAAATCATAAAAAAATAATACATAAACATACAATGCAGAATAAAACAATACTACAAGGCAGCATATAACATGAACTAATGCATACAATTTTCCAATTCACAATGTTGTTATAAGTTGCATTAACACATAAAATGTTATTGCTAGGTGGTATTGTAACATTAAATGTATTATTTCATTTTTAATTCACTTAATGTTATTACAAGTAATATTAAATAAAATAAAATGATCATACAAAGCAGCATTATAAAATAACATGCTATACAATAACTTTATAAGAAAACTTTTTATCAGAATGCTATTTATGAGTAGTATTACAAATACTATTAGTATTAAACCATCATACACTATATAACAATAATTTATAGTGCTACCTAAAACTAAAAATTCAACTGCCACATAGAAAAACACGTCATACAGTAAATAATAAATTGTTATTACAAGATAGCATAAATATATTCATCTGAAAATGCTAGTGCAAAATAAGTTTATGAACTGATATATACAATCGCTTCATTTGAAAATGCTACCGCGATTAGTAAAATGTTACTATAAAATAACATTGTATGCTATCATTTGACCAATACATCTAAAAGGTGGAACCGAGTGCACGAGGCTTCCGCATGATTGCGGGCTCCGAGGAGTTCGATAATGTATGCAACATTTTCCTTGCATTGCGAAGAGGCTATTTCCGGACTCGAATCTGTACGTTCAGATCACCATGCAGGTGACTTAACCGTTGCATCAAGGCTCCACCTCATTTGACCAATACATCTACATAAATAAATTTATAGAACACTATTAGATAGTAGCATTAGCACCTTATAGTATCTTACTTCCCAACTTGTTGCTCCTCCGTAACTCACCTCTAACTTGAAACCGGCTCCTCCCCGCATTGTTGCTTCTTCTCACATCGAAGTTCCTACTTCGATTTCACCACCATCTCCACCTCCAGCATCATCAACTCTTTTCATCCTGTCGAAAACTCTAATATCTTTTTCCCAACTGCCCCCACACACTAGATTGCTATTCACCATTTTCCACCATTCACACGACGCTTAACCAAACCCTAATCCTTCATTTCTCAACCGCCGCCACCCACTTGATCGTCGTTCACCATCACCATCAGTACGCTGCCACTGCTAACCCTAGCCAATGCCTTTGCAAATGTGCCATCTCCTCATAGCCGAACCAATGTGAAATAAGTTTTGGTTGTTTGATTAATTATTGGTATAACTTTGTTCTTGAGGCTAAAAAAATTGAGTAGTTGTGCTTGAAGCTCTTTTTTTTCTTCAAAATTTATCCTTGTAACAAGTTTCGTGTTTTGGTAAAGAGGGTCAATAATAAAACATTAGGTTGTATATATGAAATTATGGGGGTAATATTTAACATTTTGATATCAAGGCTATATATGAAATGATAGGTTGTACAGTCTCTTGCCTGAGAAGTGTGGTATTGTATTGCGAGTGCAATGGTTGATTACCCTTTAATTGACGGCCATTGTAGACTGCTATATATATATCCATGAGGCTTGACTGACTCATGCCAAAAAAATATTTTAAAAAAATCAGTTGGTTCACATCATTTAATGCATTTTATTGATCAGAAAGAGTTGGAAGAAATGCAATTTTGATGAATTATTGTTAAACTCCAAGGTACGTCTGTTTTTCTAAGAGATGTTTCGTTTATATTAGTTACAATGGAATTAAAATGAAAATCTCTTTCATTATACATTGAAGTTTGTTTGATTCACAAATTTGTAACTATTTGAATCAAACTAAAAGAACACGCCATAGTTTCTAGCTATGTAAAGGAAGAGAACAATTTCATTTTTTTTTTCCTCGAAAATACGAAGTGAGTTTGTATGTCCATAGGGTGTTTCTTTTATACTGGAGTTGCACCTCCACCTAGGGGGATTGTCACCCCTTGACCCCTCTTTCGTCACAAACATTTTGAAAAAACTTTGTTGATTCACATCATTTGAGATATTTTATTGACCGAAAAGAATATGTTTTTAGTTGTTAATGGTGAATTAATTCCCCGATGAGAGTATTTGTTGTACTTCAGTTGAGTACACATTAGGAACGTGTGAGTTGGTTCACTCTTATGCTCTTGATTATGTGCATACAATGGCATTGGAGAATGAAATTTGCGCCCAAAAAAATCGTATTATCTAATACAAAATGGACCATTTCAGTCTTCAACCAACCAAAAGATTGTGCTTCTCTAGTAATGAGCGTTATATGCGGTCTTGGATCAAGTTTTATCTATGTGTAGTCAATAATCACAGCAACTAGTTGATAACAGCATCATCAACTAATTACGATTGTTATGTTTGTAACATGTATAACAATGATAATTAGATTAATGCCTATAACTTTATACTTTTACTATTTGTTTTGGCCTTCTTACTAGCAAGATGCTCATTTTATTATTAATTATAAATGTTATGCTTGTCTTTTTCTCCAATAGAAAGGAAGGAAGGAAGGAAGAAAGAACTTCATCATCTATTCTATTAAGTACGGTTTCAATGTAATTTGATTATCTACAGGTGAAGAAAAATTGAAGACTAAAGCTGGCATTAATTAAAAAAAGAAGGAAAAAGAAAAGAAGAAAACACTCAAACTGTTCAAACTTTGATATGAACTGCTGCCGTTTTGAATTTGGATTCAGAAGGAAAAGGGACATTTCACAGGCACTCGAGGGTTTCAAAAGTGAGAAATTGATTTTATTAAGTTCATTGTTTAATGTTTAATGCTAGTATCACAGCTTAAACATACATAATAAAGAAGATTATTTGCTTGGACAGTTAAAAATCATGTAATTATGCAGTTCTTTTAAAATTTTGAAATATAATTGTATCCTCCCGACCATAAGTGCAATGCATCATATATTTTGATTGTTTATTTTTCCATCTTCGAAGTTCTACATGCTGCAGCGGAATTCCTTGCAAACTTAATTACTTATTGTTATGGCTTTTCATTTTTCATGGTCTTGCTCAGGCTCTTCATCCAGCAATAATGTTAAGCTTTTCTCTTATAAAGAAATGAAATCTGCAACAGATAATTTTCACCCAAAAAATAGGATTGGTCGAGGTGGTTTTGGAATTGTCTACAAGGTAGGATATTATAGTGATATGACATCTGTCCCTGTTGACAAAGTCACAGGGACTTGTTTAATGCCAATTCCATTCTATTATTTGTTCTCTGTTTTAGGGAACTCTAAAGGATGGAACATTAGTTGCAATAAAGAAGCTTTCTGCACAATCAAAACAAGGAGCGAAGGAGTTTTTGACTGAAATTGATATCATATCTAATGTTAAGCATCCTAACCTTGTTGAGTTGATTGGTTGCTGTCTTCATGAAAGTGAGCGAATATTAGTATATGAATATGTGGAGAATAGTAGCCTTGATCGAGCGTTACTAGGTATGTTATAGTGCATGTTTTTACCATTGATTGTATTAGTAGTCAGCAATGACCAAACACTCAGGGTATCACTTTCAATCCTTCAAGGTTCCAATACCATAACCTTTGAAACTGATGAAACATACCAAGATGCTTCATTCTTAAGCTGAACTGACATGTTCTTTAACAACTATTCTAAAAAAACCAGAAATTTCATGACCGTTTTGAATTAGCACTTTTTGAAACTGAATCGAATTGGTTTTTGTAAGGTGTGAAATTTTATGTCTGACTCAACCATCCGTATTAAAGTATACCAAATCAAGGCGTGCAATTTTATTTCCCAGCAGGTTTTGATGTTATAAGATAGATATTATTATTTATACCAAGATATTGTTCAAAAGAATAAACCATTAAAAAGATGAGGATAAAGATTACAGTGTATGACCAAATTCCCTTGGGTGTTACAAGTTATAAACTATGTTAATTTCGTAGGTCATAGAAGCACAAGCGCAAGGTTAGACTGGAGAGAAAGAGCTTCTATTTGTTTGGAGACAGCAAAAGGCCTCAGATTTCTACATGAAGAACACGAGCCATATATTGTCCACAGAGATATAAAAGCCAGCAATATCCTCCTTGACAAAAACTTCTTCCCAAAAATAGGAGATTTTGGATTGGCAAAGCTTTTTCCTGATAATATTACTCATATCAGCACAAGAGTCGCTGGCACAACGTAAGCTTATCTTATCTTATCACTAGTAAAATTAAGTGTGGAACATTAATAACCAAAATTAGGGAAGAAAAAGAAAAAGAAATCCAGTCGAGAGTATCAGTGCTGCTAAGTTCTGGCCCATGCATCAGTGCATATACATTTTTCTTAACATACACATCTAAGATGGGATGTGTGAGTCATTGACTTGGTTCTGTAATGTTTCTTGCAATATATCTTATCTGAAGAGAGTTTGTAACATTCAGTAAAACTGAAACTAGTCATGTTATCTCTATAATGGTGTAATATAATCTTCTAACTTTACGGAACTGATGCGTCAATTCATCACGAAATTGCCAATTTGAGTGAGAAATGCATGGGTTCGGTATAATAGTCTGCTAAGAGATTTAGGTTAATGGGTTTGGTTAGAATTATTTATTTATTTTAAAAAATGTCTCCAACCATGAGGTTGTTTCATGCACAAGGGGCAGAACAGTAAAAATAATATCTCACAGTTACAACAATAATCACTACATGGTTTTGTGGTACATATTTCCCACAATAAGTACAACTGTGGAATTTCAAGCAGCATCATTATCTTAAAATGAATTGTGATGCCATTAGAATCTAATTTCATCGTTTAAGATTGCATTCTTAAGTACACTATATTGCAAAATTGTTAGGCTAATAATTGATTATCAATTTTGTAGTGGTTATTTGGCTCCTGAATATGCAATGCATGGACAGCTAACTAAAAAAGCCGACATATACAGCTTTGGGGTGGTTGTACTTGAAATCGTTAGTGGTAAAAGTGTATCAGATATACCAAGGTCGGAAATGGAGAAGTTTCTTTTGGAATGGGTAAGCTTATTAATCTATTATATTCGCCGAATTCACTTGTATATACTAGTACAGCCTTTCTCAGCTCATTCATCTAATAATGAATTGCTTTGTCCTGTGGGCTGGTGCTACTTGGGAATGCGTATGCATAGATGTTTTTTTTTTCTTTTTTCTTTTTCCTTTTTGCTTTTTTCACTTCATAAGAAAATCCTAAACAATAACTGTGCAGTTTGTTGATGATTTGCCATAAGTATTTATGTATTTACCTTTTCCAAAGGCATGGCAACTACGTGAAGAAGGGAGATTGAAAGAGATAGTGGATTCAAGTCTAGCAGAATACCCCGAAGAAGAAGTATTAAGATTTGCAAAAGTTGCACTCTTCTGCACTCAAGCAGCAGCTCAAAGAAGACCTTCAATGTCCCAAGTAGTTGAAATGTTGTCCAAACCAATACGACTGAACGAGAAAGAACTTACTCCTCCGGGCATTGTGCACATCTCCTCAGGAAAAGATAATTTTGGAAGGAAATCTAACTCTTCAAGTTTGAAATTTAAAGCCACAACTTTCACCAGCACTTCAAGTCATTTTAGCTCTGATGCCAATGTTACTTTTACTGATATTGTTCCTAGATGACTCAACTCTTTTGCTTACTAATTTATTATTCTTTTTGAAATCTTAATGGATGAGTATGCAAAAATTAGTATGCCTTGTATGAAAGATCAAAGCCGCAGCATGGTGGGCTTATTTTTAGCGGGTTTTTGTTCAGATATATGTGCAAACAGCATGGATTATATGTTTTAAAAGTATATGTTTATATGTAAATTACTGCAAAAACTCGTATATACATGTATATCATTGGTTCTTATCTACATAATAATCTACCTTCACAGAAAATTGGAAAAAGCAAATATTGATGAGGTAGAGCTATGTTAGGTACTTTGGGTCCAACGGCCCAACCACTATCACCTAAGAAACTAAAGATAAATTCTTCTAAAAGCATCTTTCAAACAAAATGGCTAAATCTGGAATGAGACTTGTCATTTAGCAACATACATAATAAACTAACGACTCTAAAGAGTCTAAACCAAACGTGTGATGCACGCAGACTTTATTCCAGTTATTATAAATAATAAATATTTTATACAAGTCTGAGTTGACCTGGAACACGAACTCTAAACTAAAAAGAAAACAAGAGATCAAAAGGGAAGGCAATGGACTGGAACAAGATGTATCATTCTCACCTATTCATAAGAGGATTCAACCTTCACATCGCACATACTGGAGAAGGTAACATAGTTACATAAACAATTTTTTTTTTAAATTCTACTCCATAAATGGTTATTTGATCAATTTTCAATCTGCAGGAGAAAAAGGAGCAGTCGTGTTCCTTCACGGGTTTCCAGAGATCTGGTACTCATGGAGGCATCAAATGGTGGCCACAGCTGAAGCTGGATTCAAAGCTATTGCTCTCGATTTTCGTGGATTTGGACTTTCTGATAAACCTCTGGATCTGGAGAAAGAATCTTCAGAGGATCTTACTCTTGATGTTCTTGCCATTCTTGATGTTTTAAGCATCCCTAAGGTTAGATTTTATCTGCAATTATTGGTGTAAAGTTGTGTACATATATCAGTTCAATGCGCAAGGATGAGTTGCTCTTTTTCAAGAATGTTTTCTCTTGTCTCAAACCACAGATGATTGTCAAAAGAACGTTCTTTCATAGTACAACGAAGTGAGTGTATGCAAGTTGTGATCACTTGTACAAATCAGAAAAACACTCGAAATGGTCCGATGATGCATATATAATTTGTTGATTCAAAAAACAGAAAGAAGTTATATATTGTGATAACGAAATATTGTCATATATATACAAGGATATGACTTCTGTTGGTGATGACTATTGAAACGAATAGACACATTTTGATCTCAACAGTCATATCCGTTTGTTGTTTGAATTCAAATTCAAACACAAATGAGATAATACCGTTTTTCGATTGCGGTTAGCGGAGGCGTTGCCCCCACACCCTCACCTACCACCCCTTTCGTAGTGCCAGTCAATTTAGACAATTTTATGAAAACTTTCAACAATTATCGCGTATTTAGACACTTTTTTATTCATCAAGAAATGTAGTATGTTCATAAATACAGATCATGCAGGCGCTCTTTAAAGATCTTGCAAATTATGCAGTATCTGGAGATAAAAGATATAATCTCCCAGAGTTTATAAATTTTGTCTTATTTGGGTTCTCAAAAGAAAGGGAAAAAAGTACGTTTTTTTGTTACCCTTCAAATTCTTCAACAAGCAACAATTTTTTTCAGAAAGGAAGCAGAAAACACTCCACATCTAAATATTGCATGGTAAACTATCAATCAGTGATGTTAAAGCATCTAGGATATAGAGCTCATCTCAAAAGCTAGTACCATAAGTTAGCAGGGAGTTAAATTCACATCTACATTGGACTAGTACACATGTTAAAATGCTTGCTATAAGCTTAGTTAGCAGTTTAACTAGTAAAAATGAGTACATCAAATATGTTTGTATTATACCAACATGCTGTCAAAACAATGTAAAATATCTCAACTAGTTTTATTTAGCATGTAATGCTCATAAAATATTAGCTAAACTTGACATATGAATGTGTAAGTTAATGATCACCTTATAATCTACGTGACAATCTTTAGCTAGTCAAACTTGATCAGTGCAATGTACATGCTCCTATCATATTTCTAAAAGTAGAATTTGCTTGTTTTCTGTATCAATAATGAACCACGGATTGATTAGCAGCAAAGTACTTTACCTCATATTCATTCAGAGTTAGTAATACTGATACAATTTTTCATGTTTCTATTCGTGTTCTATAAATAAACCGAAGGCATTCATAGTTGGAAAGGACTTTGGAGTAAAACCTGTTTTTGATTTAGCTATAGACCACCCAGATCGACTGCTTGGCATCATAACTGTTGGCGTGCCTTTCTCTCCCATAAGAAGTTCCACGGTTTCTCAACCTCCAAAAGGCTTCTACATAAGCCGATGGCAGGTAATCTGTACTAACAAAAAATATGTATTGAGAGTGACAAAAATTGTTGGCCACTCATTTGTGTATTATGCAGGAACCAGGACGAGCTGAAGCAGATTTTGCTCGCTTTGACACAAGAACGGTAGTCAGAAATATTTATATTATGTTTTCAGGAAACGAGCTTCCAACAGCTAAAGACGATGAAGAAATTATGGACATTGTTCATCCATCTACTCCATTACCAAGTTGGTTTAGTGATGACGATCTCCAGATTTATACTTCTTTGTATGAAAAGTCTGGGTTTGTAGCTCCTATGCAGATCCCTTATAGGTAAGAATGATCAATCTTTTCATTAATATTATGTGAAAACATACTGAGCTCCTCGATACAGGTCACTCCATAATTTTGCAGAAAGAACTGATCCTAAAATCGAAGTTCCAGCTATGGTCATAATGGGAGAAAAGGATTACATTCTTAAGTTTTCAGGAATGGAAGTATATGTTAGGAGTGAAGCAATGAAGAAGTACGTGCCTGATTCGAAAATCGAATTTATTCCGGAAGGAACTCATTTCGTTCAGGAGCAGTTTCCTGACAAAGTGAATCAGCTTATCATCGGTTTTCTCCTTGAACATGTGTCATAGAATTGCGAAAATAAAAACCAGTATATAAAGACATTCAGTTAATAAGAATTTAGTATTATTCCTTTTTGTGCATGCACTTATTCACAGAACAGACATAGAAGAATTACAAAAAATACAATGCTTCAACACTATTCTCTCAAGCACACTACTTTTCTCAATCTGCAACATCCTACTTTGCCTATTCCACAAATGAAGAGCATAGCTCTTCTTCTCAATCTGCCTCATTTTCCCTTTCATCCATCTTGAATCCACATCGCCTTTAGGCTCTCTAAACAGCTTCTCAATATTATTCCAATTCACAGGGTAAAATACTTCCTGGGGCAAAATCGTAAATTCAACCCCTACCTTCTCCATCTCCCTGGATACCACTCTAGAAACAAGGTAAGGACCATTATACCCCCATCTGTTACCATCAAACGTTCCAGCAAACTCTTCCATAAAACTGTAAAGAAGAGGATGGTTCATATCGAACACCATAACAGCATTGTTCAGCCTAGTCCAGTTCCCTGTCTCAGTATCAACAGCTTGTACCCCTATAGCATTTTTCAAGCCCATGAAGCTTTTTAAAAATATAACATCTGTATCGATGTAAACGCCCCCATACTTATAAAGCAGTGCATGGCGGAGCAAATTTGACAGATTTTGGCCGATGGGTATTTCACCAGGGTCAGTTTCACCATTTCTAAGTTTCATAAACCAACTCTCTGCAGGTGTGCCCTTAAATATGTAAGGGTAGTTTGGGGATAATGCAAGTGCTTTAAAGTGTTGTATGTTGAAAGGGTGCAGTAAGTTCTGGCCTTTTGGAGAGTCCAAAGTGTGTGAAACGATAAGCAAGCATGCATCATGGTGTGATTTGAATAATGTCTCTATAGAGAAAAGCTCTCTTTTGCCAAAAGAATCTAAAGAAGATATCCATGTCATGAAAAATTTAACACTACAAGAAGTGTTTAAGAATTGTGTCGCTCGTGAAGCGAAATATAAAGACTGGTTATCGGGTTGCAGAAATTTGAGCCTTCGCATGGATTTAATTCTTCTTCTTGCTTCTCTTTTACTTGGTAATGGAGGAGTATGAGATAAGCCTATACTGTCGTGAAAGTCTGGTTTTATAGTTAGTGGAATTTCTCCATTTATAGCTCTGATTAAGCTTAACGAAGGAATGTTGTTGGAGACACGGAAAATGGCGAGGCTAAAGCCATTACAAGTGAGAAGAAAGAGAGTGAGAGTAATAGCAAGGATAGAAGTTGGGAGAAAGAAGAAGAACAAAGATAGTTGTTTTTTTATTGAGGGAATGAAAGCCATGAAAAATTTGAAATTTTGTGGCCTCTTTTGAGACGATTCTTCTATTTTAAAATATATATGTATAAGAAGCTAGAAATTGATACGGTAGAGAATGAAAGAAACGAGGGAGGACGGGGAGTAAGTTAGTTACTAAGCATTTTAATCATTGAATATGAATCTTGTAGTGGTGAAACCAAGATGATTTCATTGGATAATGGATGATCATCCATTATCCGAGCACTCATTATTTAACCAAATGATAAAGCTAGCAATTTGAATGAGGAAGCATTCATGTTGGGGAAAAAAAAACACAAGTGCTTGAACTCACTTTAGCAAACTCAAGTTCTTTTCTGAGTCACTAGTTACCCACAACTTCATGACTATCAGCTACATAGCTACTACCACTTAGCTCAATTATAGCGATTCTCCAACAAAGAACATCGTTTATAGGGTTAACGTTATAGATGGATTTCATAAGAAATCATTCATCGAAATAATTTTTTGAGGCAAGCAGGTACAGGTTGGTTGTAAAAATTAGGTCCATGATGCATTTTTGTAGACAAACAAAGTAAATATTTACTATACCTTTCAGCTCCATAAAGTCATTGACTGAGTGACTTCTACACTCGTTTCTACAACAAAAAGTCTTCGCTTTGAAATGAGTTCAATATGAGCGTACACTACTCACTAAACGGGTCTTGTATTTGGATGCTCTTACACTTAGAAACTACATCACAAGTTTTGTTTCTTTGGTGCAGTCTTAACGCAATAAAATTTACGTGGCAATGGGCTTAAGACCAATCAGAAAAACATCTTCCATCCATAACATCTTTATCCACCAATCCATATTTTATTGACGCCTTTCATCCAATTTGAATATTTAAAATGTAGTATTTTCTTATAGAAACGATGGATTTAAAATCCATTTTCACTGTTAAAATAAATTTCACATTCAAAAGTTACCTTACACACACGCACAAGGAATAAATCCGTGCCTTGCACACATGTCGAAGTTGGAAGTGTTTAATTTGATGAGTATCAAATTCAATTTCAAAATTCAAAATTTCAAATGCAAATCTACAAATTTTCAAATCAAGTCTTCAAGTTTTCAAACATTTCAAATTTAGATTGTCAAATTCATAATTTAAAATTAGAAATTTCAATTTCAATATTTAAAATTCAAAATTTCAAATAAAAGCTTTTGAATTCAATATTCAAAATACAAATTCAATTTTATAATTCAAATTCTCAAAATTTGATAATCCAAAGTTTCTTACTCCACGTTGATTTTCGAAAATTGATAATGCTCGTGTTAGATCATAATTTTTATGGAGATTTTTTTCGTCGTCAACCTATAAATGCTAATCCCATGAACTTAAGTGTTTAATACCGAAAGCTCATGCATCATAATATAAATGTAGCCTAGGTGACCCAATTTACGTATGACCCAATATGCACATGATATAGCTTTATACAGCTTAGAAATAAAACGATCTCGATCGATATCCAAAACCAATGAAGTCATATCCCCAAGCTTGTTGTGATACAAGCTCCTTAAAGCCCAAATAAACTTTAAAGCCCCAATAAACTATATGACAACATTCATGATTTGAAAGTCCATCCAGGCTTCCCACGTGGATCAGTAACCGATATTACCACCTATTCCTCAGTTTCAAGACCGGGCTCAAGTATATCGGCCAAAAGCACCTAAAAAATCAACTCCTGTCCAACAACGTTATGATTAAGCAATTATCTCAAGCTAAAGTTGCCACATCAGCAATCAATAAGCTAAGGATGATGCCTCAACAAAGTCAATAGAGCAACCATAAAGCAATTCGATAAAGAGCAAAGCTACGCTACATGCACTATCAACAAATGACATGTCATTAATCCACATGATTCAACGTGCAAGCAGATTACGACAAGTGTCTCAATCCAATCCTTCAAATAGTCAAATCCGACATCCATAACATCTTTAATTACTATAAATAGAGAATTTGCCATCAAGAATGGGATGGCGAGTGATTACCACAATAAAACTCTGCCAAAATCCTCACTTTAGTTTCCACTAATTAAAATTAACTAAGTTTTGTACAAGAAATCATCAATGGTGGTTAAACTAATTTTAATTATCCCAAAATTAAAGTATATAACCTATAAAAAAACCGATAATGGATGTAGGGATATTTTCAAAACACTATAAAAATCTAGTGTTATTTACTGCGTTCAAATTTTATTTTTTTGCTATTTCATCCAACACTCGGCTAACCATATTGGGTTTATCTTCAAATTTTGAGAAACTACTTTCTTCCTTCAAACTTGCTTCTAATTAGTGTTGATGTGTTAGTGTAACCAAAAACCACACTAACATTTTTGGCAAAGAAGAGTTTAAACCACTGATTTTGCCTACAACAATTTCCACTCTTTTTACCGCCATTTTCTCTTTTTTATTTTACAAGTATGAAGCCTTGTTGAAATGCTTAGAAGAAATGTCTTCAGCAACAATCTCCTACTATTGAAAAATAAAGTCTTCTAAATGTTGGAGTTGATGATATCAACCAAGTGGAAGAAGTTATTGCCACTGCATTAGAACCTTCTCGTGCCGATTTATAGAAGATTTTTTTAGCATTCACAAAAATACCCAACACTAGCTTGATGGGTTAAAAGCTTTAACAGTTTCACTGTAGATGTTTTTGCTAAGAATCCTTCAATACCTTTCATTATCGAGGAATCGATACTGCTTACCGATCAAAGTTTTGGCAAAAGAGACATGACTAAGGATCAAGAAAAAGAGTTTGGTCTTTGTAAGTCTACCGTTATCTCAAACCGAAGGAAAGGGTTCCGATATGTTGGGATGAAGGGTGATATGAGAAATATCCATTATTAGGGCTCTAACATTTACATCTAAGAGCAAGGGTGAACGATCGAACCTCGGGGGCATTGCAAAAGTGCATTTTATATATTTTGAGAATATCTACGACGACCTCAAAGGAAAAGTGAACATTGAAGAGTGGTTGAACAAGGAGGAGTGGTTGAAAAAATAAAAAAGATGCAAGAAGGGTCCCTTGGTTTTCAATTAGAGATAAGGTAAGGAAAGTAACCATTTAATGAGATAAGGTAAGGAAAGTAACAATTTATGAGAACATAATACGAGAATGCTTTTCTATTAGATTTCTCATTTCAAAGCTTAACTATGATGGCCATTTTAACCTAGAAGGTATTTTAAATTGTTACAATATGAAGATGGAGGTGATTAAAGCTTCATATGAAGTTAAATTTTGCTTTTTTATCTACAACTTTTGTGGGTTCTACTTTGAAGTGTTCCAACACTATATTTTAATTCCATGATTTCTTAGGATCGATGAACTTCAAAATTATTGACCCGGTTCTATACTTCAACGGATATATCAACTAGAAACATTTTTTTAGCTGATGTAAAGCAAATGCACAATAAGTCACTGGAAGATTACTGCAAAAGATTCGACGATGTTGCTACTTGAGTAAAGGGGACTACAAATAAATCTTAGATAATTTCCATTATTTGTGGACTTTGGAAATACACTACATTTTTGAAAGATATGATACAAAACGAGTCTGATAGTTTGTATGGATTTTTTATTGAGCTCAAGGATTTATATTGGTAGATTAAGCTATGTGTAATTAAGGTGACAATAAGAGGGGTAACAATGAGAATAGGGCTAGCCTTGATGGTAAAAAACTAAGAAGGGAATTTCAACCAATGGATTAGAACCCCCTCACTCATTCATATATCCAAATATATTCGCTTATATAGGACCATGTAAGATGTCCAAATCCAAGGCAAATGAGACAAGCTGAGGAAGATAGGTCGTCTTTATCATTTGTTGCATAAGATCAACGGTCAGCAAACAAAATTTTACAGATTTTTGAAAATAGTCATCGACAAAATGATAAAGGAAGGAAAATTATTGGAATTTGTACGAAGGAATCCTACACCACCTATAGTTCAACAAATGTGTTCCACCGATTAAATGATTAACCACTTCTGGTAGCACAATTGAAAGCACCAATTAGAAATGTTTTACCACCTCCTTAGAATTTTATTAGGATTATATGTAGAGGTTCACATATAGTTGGAACCAATAATAAAAAATGGAACTACTATACTGATGAGGCAAAATAACTTTGAGACTTTATCTTCAGCATAGAAAAATAGGAAAAAATGCTAAGATTGAACTACTCCTGTGGTGACCTTAACAAAACCAGAGAGAAAGGGGGGTCTCTCATCCTGATAATGAATACAATTCTTCCTTCTTCTTCCTTTCCAATTCTGAGATATCCGTTGACAATTTTCTACGTCAAACACAATCTGATGAACACAATTTCTTCTCAACACAGTTTCATTTTCCGCTGCCACTTCTCAAAATCATCATCTCCATTCCACTTCCCTATATCTAACTACGAATCAGAAGCTGCATATGAAACCCAGTGTAGGGTGATACTCCTGGGTAGATCTAACCTCATTTCTATCTCTAGATCCTGCCTTCTTATCGATCACCTTCTAGCCCTAGGCTTCAATAACAACCTTCAGCGCTCTAATAATAGATTGTTGGGGGTATATTTCTCACAAATGACTGTAAATCAACCCAAATAAATGCGAAAGCAATAAGATAGTTTTGTAGCGCGGTAAAAAAACACAAACAAAAGAATAAAATAACAAATCACAAAAGAAAGTAAATAGGGAGTTCACACATGGATTTTTAGTGGTTTCACTGTTGCGGGATAGAGTACATCCACTTTGGGGAGATGAGATTTTATTATTTCTAAGAAAAGATAATTTTAGAAGATTGATAATGAAGGCTAAGAAGAAGAATAAGAAATACAACTTGAGATGATAATTCTACTCTTGCTAATCTCTGGCTTTATATAGAGATTATTACTTCGGATTGAAGTAATTGATTTATGATCATAAATCAATGCCTCATCAATTCTCATATTCACACGGAAAATGTTTACTCATTTGATTTTCCATTTTCTCTCAATTTGCACGTGCTTGATAAGATTCCTTCTTTAATCAACTAAGTAGGGAATTAATTGATTACTTCAATCTCCCAAAATAATTCTTCTTCTCATGTAGGTAATTTATTGCCCTCTTAATGTTATAAAAGATGCAATATATTTGAGTAATTATCTCAAATAACTTTCAAATCTTCTGCAACTTAAAATATTGTAACATTGAAATCAACAACGTCTTTCAAATCTTCTTTAGTATAGAAATATTGTATCACCAAATCTAATATGGCCTTTGGCTATACTTACATGGTATTAAAAAAATAAAAATAAACACTTAACCTATTATCATCATATTGAGAAACTTCTGACATACCAATACCATACAATCTGATGTTATCAAAAAGGTGGTTTATTTTCACACAGGAGAATATGAAGTAAAAAAAAATTATGGTACATACCGGAGATACTAATACAAAAGTTTGAGAATAAAATCTTGATGAAGTAAGTCGAAAATCTATTAACTCTTGCATAAATTAACAAAGGCAAATGAACTTGCCTAAATGCTTAAATTGGAATCGAATGCACACCTTTAGAATATAACTTGAATTTGAGTTTACTGGTTCCAAGTGAGTAACAACTTGTTTTAACCTTATTTTGTAAACCTTGACCCATTATCCATTATTTTAATATCTTTGGAAAACTATTTTATCAGAGAGAAAATTCAATTTGAAATGCAACAAAAATTTTTCGAGTTTAATTATGGTTTAGACAAGAATTAAAAGGGATGTATATTGTTGTTCTTAAAATGTAAACACCCCATAATAGCACTGACTTTATTTGACTATAATATTTGAATGGTCTATTCGATTTTGATATTTCCACCTATTCTAGAAAGCTAACAACCTAAGCAACAACTTTTATTTTAAGCATTTCACAAAATTTTATCATTTTCTAGCCTAAATATGTTGTTTTATGAAGTGGGCCTATGTAAACATTGAAAATCTGCTATAAGCATCTTTGGAAAATTCACATAATTAAAGTTGTAATTGATATTTTTGCAATTCGAAAGTTGTTTTGGAAAGCTGGCATATTATACGACAATTCACTTTTTGATGTTGTGGTCTAATTTCATGTCCTTATTATTAAAAAGTTTGTTGAAATGTGATTAAAACTTTAAACTTTAAGTTGCTTTGAAAATAAGCGAATACAAATTTGTTATATCTCGCTAATGTTTGATTTTGAATTGAGATAGGTAAATTTGGAGCATACTCGGACTATATGGCTAGGAGAACTCACTATTGCTTGCTAAATAGCAAAGTAAATTACTAGAAACGCTAATAAAAAAGTATGATTTTACTATATATCGATATAACGTGATATTATCTTGTTCCCCCTATGTTTCGGGATGCTCCGTATTGGGATGCCTCTTCAGAGATGTATATTATGTAATTGTATCGTATTTTGATTTTTGGAATGCTCTCTGTACAAAGGAGACTTTGCCGAAATTTTCTAAAAAAAGCCAACACTTAGAATATTTCAAAACATTTTTATCGTATGCGAAAATAGAAAGTCATTGAATTGAATCTATTTGAAAAGGTAGCATATGATATATGAGTTGGAGAGTAAGAGCCACATGAAGGATCGAGTAATTGAGTTTGATGGACGAGTGTTGAATTCAAGAAATGTCGACGAGTGAGTTGTTTGACGTCTTCCTATAAAAAAATGCGAGGATGCAATTTTCAAAAGGGGGAAGTGTTCTACGCCATAAATTAAATAAATTTATTTAAAATAAAATTGTTCGAATTTTATTTGCGGTAACTAAAATTCAAAAATTAAATTTTTAGTTAATTAAATTCTATTTAATAAAAGATTTGATTTAATAAATTGAATTAAATTAATAAATTTTTCCCAAATGATCTATTGAAATTGAAAAAATTATTTTAAATTGAATATAAAATATTTTAAAAGCGTAAATTAATTTGAATTGGATTGAAATGTAATATAAATAAATGATAAAGATGATATTTAAAATTTAAAAGAAAAGGTAATAAATTAGAAGTGAATTAAATATAAAACAAGGCCCAAATCTAAACCCAAGCCCATTCCTTTTCCTGTTTTCCTTTATTTTTTCTTAACCAGCCCTTGCCTATGGATATTGATTGGATAATCGCTAAACACCCTCCAAAGAATTCCTGAAATTAAGAACCATGATATATAAAAAACGCATAAGCATTCATGCTTGGTGTCAACGAGCACGGTGGAGGACGAAATTGCAACACCTCCGGGGTTAGTGACAAGGTCGACCACGTGAATAGTAGGCTGTCGTGGGGTTAGCAATGTTGGAAGGTTTTGCACAGTTTAGTTAAGGTGGTGGTGTTGGCGGGTTTCTGGATTTAGGAAGATGGAGTTCTGAGTAGTATTGGATGGTTAAGTGGAGTTGGTGATGCTTCGATTCGGGTATTGCAGAGTTAATTGCTGCTGTTATGGCTACTTGCGATCATGGAGTTGTTGCTAAGATTCAGACGGTGGGGCATTTGATTTGGGGATTTCCATTGTTTATTTGAGAGGAAGAGCATCAACAAGGTGAGTTTCCTACACTCATAACTATATCTTACAACTATTGACATTAGATTGATCTCATATATCCTTGAATTGTTTGGATAGATTGATCGGCTAGTTTGATTGGTTGTGATAGTGATTTAGATTGTTCAATAATTTAGAATTGAAATTGGTTGATGCTGTGTTGGTCGGAAGTAACAGTTTGCAAATGGAATTATGTCCAATTATGAATTGAAATAAATATTTATTTATATGTCGATGAGTGTTAATTTTATGTCTGACCTGCGTTCGATGGAACTCAACTCGAATCTTGCGTATTTATATCGTTTGTTGATATGTTTGTGGAGTAATTTTACTCCATAATTATATTTATATAGATATTATTTATTGTTTGTTTTAATTAATGTTTACAAAATCTTAGAAAAAAATTATTTGAGAATTTTAAAATCTTATTAAAAGTATATTTTGAACATTTTATTAAAGTATAAATGATCTAGATACATTTGAATTTGTAAATACTTTTAATTAAAAATATAAATATAGATTTCTTTTGATTATAAAACTCTTTTTAAATCAATAATATAACATATTATGAATTTGAATTTGTTATAAAGTAATATATAGCTATTTTATAAAATGTATTATGGAAATAGTAATATTGTTTTGAGTGATTTTCATTGTAAAGGATATTTGATATATACTTGATTTGAATGTTTTATATGATGTAATATATTATGAATGGTGCATTATTAAGTATTGATTCATTTATTTATATTTATATGAATAATTTATTTTATATTATTTTTTGAATTTTGATTTCTCTTCTCTTTTATATTGAATAAGATTATATGAGTTGATTCGCCATTGATGTTGTTATGTTTAATGATTTGATGTGATATGTTGATGACATACTGCTATTTGATTTATGAGATTTCATTTCTGTGTGATGAGAAATTTGAATAAATGGTTTAGTGATACCGTCTGGTATGAAACTTTTGATAATACTTTTCCAGTTATTCATCGGATAGTGTAGGTCGAGTGCGGTTTATGAGCATTAAATAATTATTCGAATAACAAGCAGTGGTATGGGATACCATTATTTTATGTGTTTGATTATTCTTTATAAATAAATGCCACTCAAACAGGGATTACACTTATGTGTATGTGTGATACTCGATAAGGAGTATTA
This sequence comes from Allium cepa, assembly GCA_030765085.1. Classification (NCBI taxonomy): domain Eukaryota; kingdom Viridiplantae; phylum Streptophyta; class Magnoliopsida; order Asparagales; family Amaryllidaceae; genus Allium; species Allium cepa. The sequence goes on from CM060929.1 coordinate 821,041,670, forward strand.
TATTATTGGATGTTGGCTTATGAGAGCCGCATATTGGCCTACTATTGGAGATATGCATAGCTATAGGGTATGAGTACTATATGACTATCCATATTGTGTCCAACTTCCTTTATTTTTTGAGAGTGAACCAGATTTACTGGTATCCGCCCTGGCGGCTTGATCATGGAGTCGTGCCCTAGATTTTGCAACACTGTGGTTATATGTCCCTTCAATGTGCATCATAATATTGGTAGTAGCAGATGGCTTGTTGCCCATAGCCACTTATGTCGCATATGCCAGTAGTTTATTAGCATTGGGTGGCAAAGCAGGGTCGCGACTGGGGCTAGGATAAAAAAGCCACTGGTGGATGGGGTCATGATGTCCGTTGAGGTAACTGAAGACTATAGTAATAGACAATACACTGTAATTGATGAGTAGTCCTAGGTTTTTAGAGCTTGTTATGTGCTATCAGTCTCCCTTCTGGTTCAAGGTTATGAGCATGTAGTGGACTGGCATATATGTCTCTTTCCTATAGTGCATTGACTAGACTAGAGACTGATTGATTCTAAAGTGTGGCCAGTTCCTATATATCCATACTCTTCTGATTTGATATTTTAGAGACTGCCTTTGTTTATTGGTTAAGATTTGAATTGTGATAGATTACCTATGTGATTTGTATAATATCGAATATTGTTTGTATGATTTGATGAGCTTTCTCACATTTTCTATTGATTATTTGATTTTATTATATTATATTAGGGCATGTCTGCGTGTTAGCCTAATTCACTTGATGATTTCTTTTTCTATGATGTTATTTTATTGTATGGATGATTCACCTATTAAATATAGTAATCTTGATTTCTATCGAATTGTTTATATAAATGATGACATTTTATACTAGGTTTTGTGATGTTTTATGTTATATGATGTTTAAGTTTGTATGAGATGACGTTATTATGTTATTACCCTGTATATACCAAGTACCATATGTTTAGTGACCTTGGATTTAGATATAGACTCGGCCATATATTATTTATATAATACTCGGGTTGGTCCAAGATATTTCAGGTACATGGACAGTGAGATCGACTTTTATATTGGGCATAGAGGAGACTAGGATGTGATATTTTGTGTATCAGTCGTGTAATACATAATTTTCATGTACATAAATTTAGGAATTGTATATTTGACATAATATATATATATATATATATATATATATTCGTGTATTATATATTATCACATCAATTTTGACTCTGTGTTCTCTGTTTATATATCACGTATTATGTACTGTTCTATTTTGGAGGCATACGTGTTTATTTCTTTGTATCTTATTATGTGTATATATATATATATATATATATCTGAGTTATTTATTCGATGTTTTAATACATACCAGTGTTAATCTAAAGAAATATTCATGTGTGTACCCCATATCGTCTTATTCTCCATATTATCCAACGGTATTACTTTGTAGTACTCTTGGATAGTTTGAGTATAGAGGTGGGGTTTCCGCACCGTTAGTCTCATGATCATTAGAGTTGATGTATTCATTCTCGCCATTAGGATTTGACACGATGATAACTAAAATAGATGTTTGTAGATGAGAATTAGTGAAGAAAGGTGAAAGCTTTTAGCGGAGGTCCTCCTATTAGCATAAAAAATTAGCCAACTTCGAAATTAGACTAATGCAATGTATTAGCAACAGGTGCTTGCTAATATTAAGCTTAAAAATGTAAAATGAGGAATAAAAGAGCAAATTAGGTAAATGACACAAAGATGTAGAGTGATTCGAGTAAGCTTTCCTACACTCACTAATAATATTTAAACCTACAATAATACTAAACTTAAGAGCTTTGAGAGAAATCGCTTGTTGGAAATGAGAAATGTAAGCAACCAAAGTTCAACCTCTTTGACATTTGATGTTGTATGGTAAGGAGTATATATAGCAGCTGATATAGATCATGGATGGTTGAGATTAGTAGTAAAACAGATGGGAAATGCTTCTGGTTGTCAATCTGGTCACATAGGCTGATGAATCATGGTTGTAAAGGCGTTATGGATATGTGGTTGAGAAGCATGCCAGTGTAATGCCATACCAGGAACGTGTCTTGAACTAAGTAAGATGTCTTGCTATAAGAGTAGGCGTGTTGTGGTAGAAATGTTATAGTACTTAGTATAGCCGACTATACTATCTGTCATTTACTTTTGCTTGTCCAGGTGGCAAGGTGGATGAGAAGCTTATTGTACATGATAGAGGCCACTTGCTTATTGATAAAGATTGACGAGTGAAGTTAAATACTGCTAAGCATAGGTCGTAAGAGTTGTGCCGAGCCGTTCATGCGATGGCGAGGTGGGCTGCTTCGGACTGGTCAAAGGGACTGAAATGAAGTTGGGCCAAAGATGGGTTGCACTTGAGCCGGGCCTGGTCAGATGAGTTGGCTGTTAAATATGTCTTGAGTTGAGTCGACCGGCTCTATTCCTGAAATGCGACCGAGTTGATAGGCTGCTGTGGGGCCAGATTAAGTGAAGCTAGCATTAAATGAGCCGGGCTTAGAAGTGCTGGGCCGGGCTTTGTTGTTTTGGATAGCTTATTATACTTATGAGAAATTTGAGCAATAGTACTAATTTGGCTAATATCATGTTTTCTACTTGCATATAGGCCACGTGAAGGGCGAGGAATAACCATGTTTTTGGTGGTAAACATAATCCAATATCAATCATATGCAAACAAATTGGAGAAGTAATCAAGATCAAAGCAAGCGAATCAAGACATATGAACTTCATAGGCATACATGATGAAGATATATGCTTATAGTGACTATAATAGTGGCACTTACCAAACCACTTAGACTAGCTATTTTCAATTTACGATGACGTAAAGAGCCTTCAACCTACCTCTCTTAACTAAGCTCCGGTCTGGTATATCATCCCTGTATTAAATTACATTTTTTATCTTATATAAATCTTAATTAAAGGGCTTTTGAGTAGGATTAAAAAATTATCAAAACATGGGTAAAATGTTGAGTAACTAGAACCTGCAAAGCATAATAACAAAACAAACAAACTGTAGAAGGGAATAGAAGCTATAATTTGAGCATGGTGTAATTAGGAGAAGCAATAACTTATCTTGCTAAGAGAGCAACGAGAAAATTTACCAATGCTAGTCAAAGTTCAAACAAGAAGTAGTTGCAAAATTTTGCTTGCATGTGATAGATCTATACCCAATCTACAAGAAAATAGCAGAAATGTGAAGTTTTTGAGGAAGTCAGGGAGAAGAGTAAGCGATGGTATGAGTTTGGGAAATATTGCGATGTAGTGAGTAATGAGGAGGAGTTGTGAGGTGAAACGAGTTAAAATACGATGTATTTGCATAAAATTTTGGTAAAATGAATTTTTTTAGTTTCGATCGCCATTGCACAGATAAGGAGAAGTAGTAATCTGTGGCGGTGGTGGAAAATAAATGAAGCATAAAGTTTCTATCTAGGAAAGCAGGGTATGCTTGAGGCATGCGGGTCTTGAATCGGGTATAGGCTGTAAGCCTGTGCATTTCTTTATATATAATTTAAACTTTGTAAATATTTTTATAGTCCTTTTAGGTTTTTAGTGCAAGAATCTGAATTCAACTCGAAAAAAATCATAGAATTACAAATTATAGGGTTTGTCTGTAAACGAAGACATAAACTTATAATTAATTACTTATAAGTAAGTGTAAAAAGGTTAACTTTATTGGCACCTCAAGTTTTACTTTCCACCCCTCGTGCTGAAGAAAAAGTCGCATAACTCATTATTTTCTTTTAAACCCCCACTTTCATATTTAATCTTTTTTTCTTTCAAAAACCATGCTCATATTAAATGTGGTTTCATACAAAATGATGAATCAATAGTAATGGCTCTTTTACTTTCTTTCCTTTTGGTGAATATCTTGTGTGATAGACAATTTTAGACACTGATTTATGCGATGGAAGAGTCATAGATTTTGGAGAGACATGTACATTTTTTGATGATGGTCAGATGAAATCTAAAGCGGAGTAAGTTGAATCGTGATTCGAAGATATATTGAATTCGTAATATAGATGGTGGAACTTAGAGAATATGAAAACCTTTGTTCTTTAAATGTTCCTTAAGTTTACTAAATTTAGGTGTACAATATTTGTGATGAAAATCATTATGGCCACTAAAAACATTAAACAAAATTTTGTTTTAAATTTTTTAGTGATTAGATAGTTTAAAGTTTATTTTTAGCTTTACTAACATACAAAAGTGTTTTGTGTTTGTATCCTTAGTATGTAAGAGGCTTTGCTATAAATTATATAGTTTTAATTTATTAATTCATTATATGAGCAAATTCCCAAATCTCGTCTTAGTTTGATAAACGTTGTTTTGCATAATGGTTTCGTAGAAGTATTAGCTATTTGAATTTCGGTATTTACAAATTCATGAGTGATTATTTCTTTTTCAACATTATCTCTAAGAAAATAGTGAGGGATATTGATATGTTCTGTTCATGAGTGATTACTTGGGTTTTATATGTTTATAACACTAGTATTATCACAAAATATTGGGGATTTGTTTATTATTTTTCCATAGTTATAAGTGTTTTCTGCATATATATTACTTGAGCACAAGCTAAGGCAGCAGAAATATACTCGGCTTAACTTGTCGAAAGAGAGACGTCGTTTTTCTTTTTACTAAATCATGAAACTAAGGGTCGACCAATGAAGTGACATGTGCCATACGTACTCTTTCTATCCAATTTGCATTCACCAAAATCCGCATCATTGTAAGATAAGAGTTCAAATGAACTTCCTTTTGGATATAACAGACAGTAATCTTTAGTGTTAGTTAAATATCATAAAATCTGTTTAACCGCCTGATGATGTAATTCCTTAGGTTGTGCTTGAAATTTTGCACATAAACAATCACTCGTCATAATATCTGGTCTACTAACTATTAAGTATAGTAAAGATCCTATCATGCTTCAGTATAGTTTTTGATCGAAATCTTTTCCATGTTCATCTTTGTCTAGATGAATAGTAGTACTCATTGGAGTGGGTTTACTTGATGTATTATCTATTCAAAAAAATTTAGTAATTCTTTAAAATATTTTTCTTGATTTATAAAGATTTCATTATTTAATTATTTTATTTGTAATCCTAAAAAGAAATTTAATTCATCCATGCGAGACATTTCAAATTCGTTTGTTATCATTTTAGAACATTGATTACATAAATTTTCATTAGTAGATCCAAATATAATGTCATAAATATAAATTTGAACAATTAATATACCCTTCTGTTCTCTTTTAAAAAATAATGTTGTATCTATTTTAACAATTTGAACACTTGAATTTATTAAATGTGATTTGAATTGATCATACCAAGCATGATGTGCTTGTTTTAAACCATATAATGGCTATTTAAGTTTAAAAACATGATCTGAATATTTTTCATGAACAAATAGTGATGGTTGTTCAATGTAAACATTTTCTTTTATGAAACAGTTGAAAAAAGAACTTTTAACATCCATTTGAAATAGCTTAAAATTATGATGACATGTAAAAGCAATTAATATTCTTATGACTTCAAGACGTGCCACATGTGCAAAAGTTTCTTCATATTCAATTCCTTCTTCCTAATTGTATCCCTCTGCCGCTAATCTTGTTTTATTAGGCACAATATTTCCATTTTCATCTGCTTTATTTAAAAATAATCATTTTGTTCCTATTACCTATTAATCGTTTGGCCATGGTACTAGTTCCCAAACATTATTTCTTCCAAATTTATTAAGTTCTTCATGCATTGCTAGTATCCAAAAATCATCATTGATGCTTTCTTGTAATTGTTTGGTTCAAAATTAGATATAAATGCAACATTACTCATTTGATTTATTTGACTTCTAGTTGAAATTTTGTTATTTAAATTTCCAATTACGTTATCAATAGGATGATGTTTTAAAATACGGGGTGGTGATTTCAAAACAATGTTATTTTGATTATCATTATTATTTTCAACTATAATTCAGTAGCTTTATTTTGATTAGGGTCAAAAATTACTTCATCATCATTTTTCATTATATTTTTAAAGTCTTCATCAAACGAGACATGAAGACATTCCTCTATAACATTTGTGTGTTTGTTAAAAATTCTATAAGCTTTACTTCGATCGGAATAACCAATAAAAATTCCTTCATCGGCTTTTGGATCGAATTTACCAAGATTATCTTTTGTATTTAAAATAAAGCATTTTGATCTATTCGAAAGCTGATACTTTTGGTTTCGTTTTGAAAAGCATTTCATAACATGTATTTTTAGTTATAGGTGTAAGAGTTACACGATTTAATACATACATGCAGTAGTAAATGCTTCGGCTGATTTTTTTGGTAAGTCACTACTATTTCGAAGCGTTCGAGCACATTCTTACAGGGAGAGTTCTTTTTTCTTTCAACTGCTCCATTTTGTTATGTTGCTCATGGAAATGAAAAATTATGGCTAATTCTTTTTTATTACAGAAATTTATAAATAGTTCATTTTCAAATTCTCAACCGTTATCACTTGTTATACTTTTGATTTTTAAATCCATTAGTCTTAATTCGTTTAGCAAAAAATTTAAACATTTTGAATGTATCACTTTTATGTTTTAAAAATAGTGTCCAAGTATATCTTGAAAAATCATCTACAATTACAAAAACGTATTTATTATTATTTATCGAACGTACTTGAGTTGGGCCAAATAAGTCCAAATGAAGTAATTCAAGAGGTTATTTAGTAAAGATTTCCTTTTTAGACTTAAACGGGCTTTTCTTTAATTTTCCAAGTTGTTGTATCGCATAAATTTTGAACTTTGAAATTTATTTTAGGTAATCCTCTTACCAGATTGTATTTAGCTAAATTGTTTATATATTTAAAATTTATGTGACAAAATCTTTTATCTCATATCCATGGATCATCATGATTTGCAGCTAAGCATAAATAATGATTATGATTAATATTCACGTTTAGAACATAAATATTTTGATTTCTTGTTCCTTCAAAAACTAAAGTTTTATTTTGATCAAAAATATTGCATTTATCTTTTTTAATATCGATTACAAATCCCTTATCACATAATTGATTTATACTTAGTAAATTATTTTTTAAATTTTTAACTAGTAATACATTTGAAATAATAGGAGAAATATATACCGACATCGATGACGTTTCCAATCCCAATAACATATCTTTTGTAATGATCTCCAAAAGTCACCGTGCCACCAACCTTGTAAGTGATATTTGATAGCATGTGAGCATTTCTCGTCATATGTTTGGAGCATTCGCTATCGAGTATCTATTTCTCCTTATTTTTATTTTTGTTTTTGGGTACCTCATTTATGCTAACCATGAAGCAAAATTTGCTTGTTCTAAATCACTATCGCTATTGGATGAAGAGTAAGAGTCGGAGTCATCCCAAGTTACTTGAAATGCTCTTCTCCTTTTCTTGAAATTTTCGAACTTGGTTTTTTTATCACCGTCGAGTAATGGACAATCCTTCTTCATATGGCCAAATTTACCACACTTGAAGCATTTCATCGATGTTTGATTTGAGGAGTTTGTGTTGCCGTTTTTTTGAAATTTTGTCATCCTTTTGAACTTCTTAAACTTGTTCTATTTTTTGGCGATGAAAACATCCTCATCTTCTTCCAAGTCGGAGTTTTCATTATTTGCTTGAAATGTGATGTTTTTCTTTTTTTGATTTTTTTTCTTTACTTGCCTGTAAATTTGCTCCATACGACATCAGATTTCCTATTAGCTCTTCGACTTTGAGTTAGGAAAGATCGTTAACTTCTTCGATGGCTAAACCTTTTCTTCCCCATTCGTTTGTCGGAGAGTTTAAAATTCATGTGCAGCTAATTTAATTCCTAGTGCCACAAGATCGTGTTGTATAGTTTGAAATTTAGCATACATGTCCATAATTGATTCATTTGTTTTTATTTTAAAAGATGAAAATTGATTTCGTAGAATATAAATTTTTGCTTCTTAACTTTGTTTGTGCCTTTACGGGTAATTTATAACTTACACCATATATCATGAGTAGTAGTAGTAGTAGTACAAAGCATGACTCGTGAAAATTCATTTTTATCAAGCGAGAAAAATAGGACATTCATAGCTTTTGCATTATTGGTTGCTAAATTCTTTTGTGCGTCAGTCCAAGTATCTATATCAGTAGTGAGTGCCTCATATCTAGTTTGTGTAGTTTTCCAAAGTTCTAGACCATTAGCTTTCATAAAAATTCTCATACATGTTGACTAGTAAGCATAATTTGATCCTATGAATAGTGGAGGATGGGTAGTTGATTGTCCTTCTTGAAATATACTTTCCATATTAACAAAAATTCAATTATGTGTTACGGTAAAAATGAAAAATCCTTGCTCTAATACCAATTGAAAGTCTAGTGGATCGTATTGTTAGCACCAAAATTGGTCACTAACCCCAAATGTGTGAAAGCACCCATGTACAGGTAGTTCCAATCATAGATCTTATGATAGTTATATGTAGAGAGCAATAAAGCGAAGAAACAACAAATGAAAATGAAAGCAAGTAAGTAAATAACACAAGAAGTTTACAGTGGTTCGACTGTCTCCGGCCTACGTCTACTTCAAGAGTTTGCTTTGTATTCCTTTATATTGTGATTACAGATACAATGGAGTGCTATTCAATAACTAAAATGGCAGAGTTTAGCCAAGCTTGAAGATAATGGAGAGCAGAGAGAAGAAGATAAAAGAGGAATCGAGAGAAAAGACCTCATTTTAGTTACAATGGAGGTGCTATTTATAGGTGTGGAGCTGGAAATATCTATCATGAATCTCGAAATACTCATTCTCAAGTCCAGATGGGCCTTTCACGATCGACCTGGAGTCATTTGGGATCAATCCTTGATCGATCCATAATGAGTTCATATCGATCATAAACTTCTCTAATTGAGCTGCGATCGATCATGGAAGTTCCCTATATGTTGTGCAACATGCTATGAAAATCTCATTGCATTTGGAGTTGTAGATTGTGAGATATGATCGATCCAAGATCGAGTTTGCAAGTATAGGCCGATGATTTCATATTCATAGATTCGTATCCATCATTTCATATACATAGATAATGCACTTCTTAATTCTCATATCGATCCGAGTCTTGTGCTGTGATCCATACTTTGCGCTCCATCTTGACCGCTTCTTTCATATCGATCGATGCAAACATGATCGATACGAAACACGGTTCTTAGTGCAATTGCGCCCTTCTGGGTTTGAGATGTGATGCTTGATACTTTCATATCCATCTAGCATAGCTTCCTCTATATGCATCTTTCATATCGATCGATAAGTGGTATATACGAAATACACTTTCAAGCCTCCGTAACCATTGCTTCTTATCCATCCTGAGCATAATATTGAGCTGCACATCACCGAGTTCCCTATTTGTCTTCCATATCCATCCAATTGTTATGCCTATATCAATACAAATGTATTGATCCGAAGTAAACAGCCACATCCATCTCGATCAATACGAACTGGTTTTCCATGAATATTGATCCATCCATAACTTGAACGAATGAACTCCATTTGACCTGAAATTCAAAGTGTAGCCTCACCGGGCCTTGTGTATCATTATTTATCGATCTTGCCTCGATCGGAGCTTGGTCCAATTTTGGCGGTATCGATCATAGCTTGGTTTTTGATCGATCTCCGATCCTGATAACCATCAATTTGTTGATGTCCTGGCTTTGACCAAAAAACATGATAACATTTGTTACCCAAAACATGTCTCGTGGTAGGAAGGCATGTTTTGAATAACTATAAACCCGTGACCTGCAATTCAATTCATTGATTCTCAAGATCATCATTCATGGTCATTCAAACCATTAGTTAAAAATGAGGCTGTTCAAGGCTAATTTTTTATTACAAGATGGCGGTGGTCGTTCACGAGCGACAGTCGTCTAAAACAGGCGAGGGCCGTGTGTGGTTAAGTGTCGTTCTAGACGGGGTGAGATCGCTCAAGATTGCATACCGTTCAAGGCGTGACATAATTATTGAAGATCAAACGTTGTTCGAAGCATAATATAATTCTTCGAGATCGGATGTTGTTCAAGACGTAAAATGATCGTTCAAAATCGAAGATTTTTCAAAGTAGATGATGATCGTTCGTGATCGAGTGTTCTTCAAAGCATAGGGTGATCGTTCGAGATCGAGTACCGTTCATGGCGGATAGTGATCGTTCGAGATTGAATGCTTGTTAAAAGTGTAATGTGATCGTTCGAGATCGAGTTCCGTTCATGGCTTTAGATAGGCCTAATCCACTTGTTGTTTCTGACGAGGGGGCTTGCTTACATTATTCTATCCCTCCTCTCAAGGTGAGATTTTGGGATTATCATTATCAGATTCCACGTTCAGGTGGGTTCACAACTAAATAATTCAATCAAATAAATAAACAGAGTTCAAAATGTCCATAGAAAATAAAGAAAACAAATGTCCAAGTAGTGCAGTGTGTGCCTTTCGAGGCGTGACGGTTTATCGTCATCTCAGAGCATGCTCTGGGACCATTCATAATCTCGTACATGTTTAAGTGACTTAACCTTTTTATTAGAGAATCATAATAAAAAAATCTCTTATATGGTCAAGGTTCAAGTCCTGAACTACCCCTTATCATCACATTCAACTGATGACGAGGCATGACCCTGATCCAGGGTCATTCCCGTTTTCTGATGGTGTAGGTAAGGGTTGTCCTGTTCTGCCTCTGCTTTTTAGGCTCTTATGTACTGTGATAGCCAGCCATTCCTGACATGGTCTTCAATTACATCTGTCAGATGCCTACAATCATTTGTATTGTTCCAATTTAACTCATGGAACACACAATATCTTCCCGATCTCCTTTCACTATCATTGGGCTCTCACCTCATCGGCTTGCGGTAGGGAACCTACCTGGGGTTTCCAAGTATATTTGCTCGGGAGTTTGAGTCAGTTCAGTGTAGGAGGAGAATCTCGGTTCCCTTTTAGGTTGTCTCAGTACACCAGACCTACGACAACTCTTTTTGTTGTTGTTTGCCTTGGACCCTTCTCCAAACGGTCCCTCATCTCAACTAACATTGGCATCTTTCTTTTCGGCCTGCGCATCTTCTTTCCACAAGAATCGGTCCGCCTTGTGGTAAAATTCCCCAAGATTCTGTGGTGGATCCTATGTAATGAATCCTTGAATTATACGTTATCAGCTATTCCTGATACAACCGCCATCAATACCATGGCCGATCCATCGATGTTGCTGCTGTATTAAATCTGGTCAAAAAATCTCTCAAGGACCCTTCGGTCCTCTGCTTTAGTGCCGCCAATGTCATAACATTTTTTGGTCTTGAGATGTGGACCCTAAATTGCCTCATGAACCATTCGGCAAGCTCGGTCCATGTCCTTATAGATGCATTATCCAGTTGCCTGAACCAAAGTGCAGCCAAGTCAGTTAGATATAATGCAAAACATCTTGTAATTGCCTCATTGGATGCCCCCTAAGACTTTCATGTGCAAAATGTATCTCATCGTATGTGTGGTTGAATCCCAATTTCTATCGTACATATCCAACGTGTGTAGCTTGAAGTCTAGCGGTTCCTTGAGTTTCTGATGTTGGAGGCGAACTGGCTTTTATTCACATCCTCTCGATCCTTATTCGTCAATCCTCCTTGTATGGTTTGTTTGATGATCTCTGCTAATCTGCCATTGTCATTCAAGGATAGTCCTAGATTTCCTTCAGCTTGTCCCCTAAGTCCACGAGGGAAATCTGGTACATACTCTTCATGTTGTGCTGTCTTAATGGCAGGTCCAACATTACACGAGGGTGTGCCCCCGAGACTAGATATATCCTAACAGGTAGTTGTTTGCTAATTAGGGACTTGTCTATTGAGTCCTTCTGATCCAGCTCCATTGATCTGTGCTTCGGTAGCTTCTGTCTGTCCATACTATCTGAGAAGATTCTACATCATCTCCTCCTGCCTTTTTAGCAACCATTCTTGCATGGAATCCATCGTAGTCTGCATCTCATCTCATGTAATGTAGATGGATGCCTGATTTGATCCAGCTCTGGAGAAAGCCTCTTGACTTCCCTCTTGATGGCTCCTTTCTAGTAATATCCTTCTAGCTGATTGCCTAACCATAGCTTTAGATCCAATCCTTTTCCAAAGTAGCGGGTGCTAGAGCAGTGAAAGGACCAAAGTGTAGCACCAAAATTGATTACTAACACCAAATGTATGAAAGCATCAATATCTAGGTAGATCTAATCATTGATATTATGATAGATATGTAAAGTGTAATAAAGTGAGGAAACAACAAATGAAAATGAAAGCAAGTAAAGAACACAAGCAGTTTATAGTGGTTTGTCTATCTTCGGCCTTCGTCCACTTCAAGAGTTTTCTTTATATATCTTTATACTGTGATTACAGTTACAATGGAGTTGATTCAATAGCTAAAATGGAAGAGTTTAGCCAATCTTGAAGATAAAGGAGAGTAGAGAGAAGGAAATAAAGAGGAGCCGAGAGGAAAGACCCCCTTTTAGTTGCAATGGAAGTGCTATTTATAAGTGTGGAGCTGGAAGTATCTGCCTTAAATCTCGGAATACTCGTTCTCAAGTCCATATGGGCCCTCACGATCGATCTAGAGTCATTTGAGATCGATCCTTGATGATCCATAGTGCATCTATTATAAATTGCTCCAATTGAGCTGCGATCGATCATGGATGTTCCCTATGTGTTGTGCAACTTGCTGTGAAAATCTCATTGCATTTGGAGTTGTAGATTATGTGATATGATCGATCCAAGATCGAGTTCGCAAGTGTAGGCTGATGATTTTGTATCCATAGATTCGTATCCATCATTTCTTATCCACAGATAACGCGCTCCTTAATTCTCGTATCGATCCGAGTCTTGTGTTGTGATCTATACTTTACTCTCCATCTTGACCGCTTCTTTCATATCGATCGATACGAACCTGATCGATACGAAACATGGTTCTTAGTGAAATTTCTCCCTTTTGGGTTTGAGATGTGTTGCTCTATACTTTCATTCCATCCAGCATAGCTTCCTCCATATGTGTCTTTCGTATCAATCGATAAGTGATCGATACGAAATACACTTCCAAGCCCCTGTAACCATTACTTCGTATCCATCACGAGTATAATGTTGAGTTACACGTCACCAGGTTCCCTATTTGTCTTCCGCATCCATCCAATCGGTACACTTGTATCGATATGAATGTATCAATCCGAAGTAAACAGTCATGTCCATCTCTATCGATACGAAAGTATCAGTACTTGATCCATCCATAACTTGAGCATATGAACTCCGTTTGACCTGAAATTCAAAGTGTAGTCTCACCAAGCCTTGTGTATCATTCCTTATCGATCTCGCATCGATTGGAGCTCGGTCCAACTTTGGCGGTATCGATCATAGCTTGGTTTATGATCGATCTCTGTTTCTAATAACCATCAATTTGTTGATATCCTGGCTTTGACCGAAAAATAGGATAACGCGTAAATTATCTAACTTGTGTATAATATGCGATTATATGAGCAAATGCTATAGTAGACAGTAAATATAAAGTATAAAAAGCGTACAAAGTAGAGTTTTTATACTGGTTTAGACCTCTCATCCTACGTCCAGCGCCAGAGCTCCCCTTCGATATTTACCAACCAAAAATCCTCACTTCACTCGGAGGAACGGGCTTAATACAAAAATATTTTGTTGACAATTGTGTGTTCTAAATAACACAGATATTGATTGTACAAAATAATTCTTTCCATGATCTCCTCTGAGTGTTACTGTTTATGTGCACTTTGATTTTTAGGAAGCAATATAATCCAAAATATAAATTCGGGTTATTTGAATAATTGAGAAAATTGAATCAGTGAAAGCGTAGAAGAAAGAATATAGAAAATGAGTATAGAAACGAAGGTTAATCTTAGCCTCAATCATTTGTGTCAGTTATAAGATTCAAGAGTTATTTCTTGAAGAGAAGCAACAATTAGCTTTCAAAAACTTGAAATGTTTGAGTAATTTAAAAAATTCAAAAGGAAGCATCTTTTCATAAAAATAGCAGTTATGTTTCAGAAATAACATCACAGACATCCGTGGAAAATCATAGACATCTGTCGTTACAGGAATTAAACTTTCCGCGTAATGTCACAGACGTCTGAGGTTTTTCATAGATGTCTGTGAATTCAGTTTTCTTAAGATAAGTTCTTTTAAATTTGTAAATGTGAATTTGTGTTTTTTGAATCACTCAATGAGATTTTACATATTTTATCTAATATTAAATACGACCGTACTAGAAAAAGTTTCTCCTTGCTTGTCTTCTAGCCATGATCTAGTTGCGTATACCTGCATATTGATGATGTTTATATCGTATATATGTGTTTGCATAGTTGTTGTTATTGAAACTAAGAACGGAGGTTCTAACAATATCCACACATACTATATACATATATAAACATATTCAAAACTATAATTTTACCTTTAGCATTTATTATTAATTTCAATGATTGATCTCATACAGTATATAAGATAAAAAATGAATTTCCATGGTTTATTTAGATTCAACATTGACATGACCTTCTGTATTATCTATAGTTAGTTCAAAATGATATATGTTTGAATTCCGTTGATTCTAGGTAAACTATAGCATAAAATGTGTTAGGTTTTTACACCAAAACATAATGATCAAGTAATCAACATATCCTTTTGTTCCATAGCAATCGTTTTAATTTTACGCTATTTCGATTATTGACGTTTTGAATTTTGGATAAAAAATTTACACAACATTTTAATGGAGACTACTTCATTCTCCTATTATCCCCCTTCTTTCTCTAATTATCCCAATCTCGCTCCTCCCTTTGTATTTGATCGATACAAACCCTTATAGAACTCATTTTCATTCACACATTCAACTAGTGAAAGACTCAAAGGGTTTGACTCCTCAGAATGCCAACTGTAAAATTATTTTCGAGAATTGGATCGATACCAGAAGAGAGAAGTTTATTTGTTTTTGATGTGGAGGTTACTCTCATTTTGCTAAAGATCATCGAGATCCATTTCATTATTTCAATTATTGGTTATTCGATCATAAAAAGGTAAATGTTTGAGGCAATATGTTTCGAATTTAGGCATAAAGTAGAATTCTTCGATTACAGATCATGGGTTTTTCTTCGTGTTAAAATCTATGAAACTGAAGCGAATCTTGCTCAACCATCTATGGTTCAAAGGAATAAGGGTGCTAAACTCTTGGAGGATATACAAGTCGATGTGATTAATGTTGTGAATATTGGTTGAAACTATAAGGAAAATTTTGGTGACTGAAAAGTTTACGAACGATGATGATTCTGCTAAAGAAAGTTTTTCATACTCTGATTCGAATGGTGATGTTTCGAAAGGGCCTACCGATGAAAAAGTTATTTTGGTCGATCTTGCTGATGCTAATATCTAAGTGTTGAGGGAGAATTCTGTTGATTTTCGTTATTATGATCCTTTTATTATCGGATCTAGAAGTTTTGAAATGTAGATCGAACTTCCATCTTTGAGAAATTGTTGAGATAGATGCAGGCTATGTGAACAAGTTGCATATGATAGGTCAAGGTGATACTAATTTGAGTTTTATTACAAGAAAAACAGAAAACATAAAGAAAGATCTTGCAAAGGGGTGAATTTTGAGATTATTACTTCTAATAGATTTGATGGCTTAAGGTTCTTGGATGATCTTGACATGAATTCCGATATGTTTCAGCAAGTTGTGTTTATTGTGGAGTCATGGACAATGGGTTGAATGATAAAATGGTGGCTGAGAATATTTGTAGAAATGTTGTTATATTTGATGATGATGTGGGAGTTTTGTTGTGTGATACTGCTAATGTACACATGATAATCAAAATAGCTTATCAAACATGCATGTCGATATTAAAAAGGAAGAAATGGATGATTGTGTTATCATGATAAGTTGCTTAGATGATGATGTGGTAGTTGAGGATGATAATAGGATTGGTTTCGAGATGGAGTTGTTGGAGAATCACAATGTATTACAGCCAACGTGGGTAGAGTGTCTCAAACTAGTTCTCCTACTATTTCAGATATGCATAGAAGTAACAGTGTAATGACACAAAGATACATGAACATGTATGCAATTATTGTTACACCCGATTGGGAAAATATCGATGAACATAAATTGCTTGGTTATGGGAAGGAGGATTAAATGGGTTCAAAATTTACCGCAAATATTGGGTATTGCAAATATGACCGTTGGTGATAAGGCAAGACAAAAGGATTATTTAAATAATAAAAAATTTATTGTTTACACTAACATGATGGATTCGATGGTGTGTGCATTGCATAGTGCACGGGGTTTTTATGTTGTTAATTTGAATAATATTAGTTGTGAAGGTGGGATGCAGTTAGATAGTAAAGCGAAGAAATGGACGAGTGCAATAGCTCAGTGCAAGCAAACAACAGTGTTTATTTCGGCAACTTTGTGAAGAAAAAGAAAAAGTCTAAAATGGCTAGTTCAGGATGCAGTACATTTGATTTTTTAAAGCACGAAAAGGGTGGTCCTAGTTCGATTGATAATATATCGGTGAGGAGGAGTGCTCAACTTTGCAGAGTTGACACTAGGGCTTCAGATAGCTTTGGTTCAAGTATGGATGTTCTTTTTAGTAGTACATATAGTTCATGTTCTATGAATAATTTATCTACCAGTGACACAAAATTCTTAGCTAAAAATTCAGGATTTAGTTTTGATGATATTCAGTTAGAATCTGACTATATTGAAAGTAAGGAATTAGAACGGGTTAAAACGCTTAGAATATGTGATTCATTAGTTGGAATGTAAGAGATTTGCATGATTTAGATAAGAGTAGTAAAATTAAATCTTTATTTAAAGGTAATAATATTAACATAGTTTTACTACAAGAAACAAAAACAAAAACAAAAACAAAAACAAAGCATCCTGATTATCGTTTTTATACAAGCCAATGGGGTCTTTATATTTATCATTAGTCCTATCTTTTAGCTAGGGGTGGCGCATGAGGACTAATGTTTGGTTGGAAAGATCATTATGTTAGACTTTTACAATCTATAATTAAAGATCATTCGATGCATTTGATTTTTTGACTCTATTGATGATCCTATTCTAAATATAACAAATGTTTATGAGCTAAATTCAAATTTAGACGAAGGGCTCTATGGAATGAGTATTTATAATTTAGATCATTTGCTCCAGGACTATGGATTATGAGGGGTGATTTTAACATTACTTGAGTTTTAGGCAAAAAGATCCCCTAGGGAGGGTATTTTGGTGCTATGGAAGAGTTTGACCGGTTTATTATTATCTAATTAAGTTAAAATCAAGTAATAGATAATTTACTTGGTCAATTAGTAGAGAAAATCCACCAATGGAACTTTAAAAAGATTTTTTATTCGATGAAATTAAAGATAAATTTCCTACTTGTATGGTTGTGGGTTTTCAAATATCTGTTTGGATCATTGCCCAAGTATCCTATCATGTTCCAACCTTAATATTAGGAATATAATATTTAGATCTGAAAATATGTGGTTGTTCGAAAATAATTTTAAAAGCTCAGTTGAAAAAAAATGGATTTTTATGAATAATTACAATTGTAGATTTTCATGAAATATATCCAAAGTATTGGTTGGTAAATTTAGAGACTTAAGGATATTTCTTACAAAATAGAGTAAAGATGTTTTTGGTAACATTAGAATTAAAAAGGAAAAACTAATGAATGAAATCTTAAATTTAAATAAAATCGAAGAATTTTGAAATTTGAGTATTTCAAAAAAAGTACTTTCAAATTTAAAAACAAAATTAAACAAAAGTATTGTGCAAGAAGAAGTTACATGGAAACAAAGATCCAGAGCTCAATGGATGGATGATGGCGATATGAATACTATTTTTTTCACAAAGTAGAAGTAACAACCCGCTATTTCGATCCTTAAAGTCGACATGAATTCATCCATGGTATTCACGTGTCGGGCATCCAGGTGCCAGAAAGACAGATTGTTTGGGAAAGAAAAGAAAAAGGAAGATAGAATCTCACAAAAGTTGGCAAGTAATATGTAATACTAAATAAGTTCTTACACAAGGAAAGAGACTTTAATATACACACATAAATCAGAGTGCAATACTAACTCATCATCAGCCTAGACAGCTATAACAATCTACCCTTAAAATTGTTGATAACTACAACAAGAACAAACAGTGCAAGATAACAGAAAATACGGAAGTATGTTTTGGAGGCATCCAACTTGTCTCTTGAAAGCTGCAAAGTGTCTAGCTAAATATAGAAAATATGCTATGTTTTACCTGAGCATTATAAGAAAAATAATGCCCGGATCAGTACGGTAAAACCAGCGTGAGAAATACAATTAGATGGATTTACTTAATATTATAAAAACCTTTCATAAATAAAGGTATCTCGTAAGACCACAATGCACATAAACACGGATGGATTTTTGCCTTACAATAACCAAACCATTTTTATTATAAAATCTAGTGATATTACAGTAATGTCTAGGGGTTGAAAATTAATATATAAAATAGCTGAAATGCTTGCATCACACAATTCAACATAATTGAGTACAACTAAGTCCATTAAGGTATGTATTGGAAATTGGATTTCCATCAATGAAAAGGCTACTAGGGTACCGCCTTCCATAGTACACTTCTAGAAAAATGTACTGAGGCATTTACATGGACCCCCTGGAATTAGAGTCGGCTGCCCCTTTAACATGGGAAATTGAATGACATCATTCCCCAGGACCAAGGCTAAAAAAAATGTGCACTAGCCATGGCCCCACTCTTCGCGCGCATAACAAGTCTGTAAATGTCGATTCTAGATGAGGAATGACTTCTCCTAATGGTAGTGAACCACATAGCTCTAAAGCATATCCCCTGTTTTAGTCATTACCGGGTTATGAGGCTTGTGAGGTCACGATTACCTTTTCCTTTAGCAATTCCCACTTGAAATGTTAATGCTACCTTTCAGGCACCAATATAATGCTAGCATTCATCTATGTAAGTTTTTCAGGATAAGAAAAAACCGAAGGCGCTACTTCTACTACATCCACATTGGAATCACCCTCAGGATTAGTAGCAAGTAGCCCATGCACTTCAAAAAGCTTCGTTTTCGAAGCCATCATTTTCAAGATGTCTTCAATACGACACTTGAGTTGGATCAAAGCGTTCTACGGATAATTCATACTTATCTAATTCTTGTCTATTCGAACCAACATTTATTAGTGTTCGGTAAACTCAACTCCGGTTCTTTTTGGAAATACACAGACAATGCATAGGAGCGGGGGATCACCCTTTGACCGTTTAAGTGGACAGATATCCCTATCATTTGTCTTAGAAGAACAAAATGAGATTTGTACACACAATATAACATCATCAAAGATGACTGTGCTATATAACTCATGTATTTATCCTAGATACTTCCAATGTTATATTTTAGCCAAGGTTTTATAGTCGGTTGTTTAACAATCAAACAACTAAACAAACATAAATTTAATTCTTTGTGGGATCCACTAAGCCTCTATTAATTAATCTTTCCATAATCAAATCACTTTCAAAATATTTGATTAAAATATCTTCACAAAAGAAATTTTCTCAAACCACATAGGCTCTTTCAATACTTAGAAAATATATCCATATACTTATCTCAACGGTATAAGTATATTAACAAAGCTTGAGGGAGATTCTTCTTTCCAAATTTATATTTAAATGGGCCAAAATAGATATCACATAGAAACATTACTTACTTTATACCCAACTATTATCCTTCGATGTTAAGTATGAAAGAAAGTTTCCATACCAACGTAATTAAGTTGGATTAATGGCCAAAAATGAATCTCGCTTCTTTATGAAAATTTCCTTTTATAAGCCTATTTCATATTTATAAATACTTTTATAAATTTCCAAATTAATTTATAATACTCTAAAATGATTTGTAAACTCATTTAGAAAATATCATTTGTAAACCTCCTTTAGTAAATCATTTTTACTAAGTATAATCCCTTTTATTAAACAATTTCCTCTATACACATCCTTAATAAATTAAATAAATACCTTTAAGCATCATAAGCAAATAATCAATTAACTTTAAACCACCATTTTTAAAATAAATAATTAAATTTAAACATCATTAACCATTAATTAACTTTAAAACTTCCTTAATAATTAATCAGTTTACTTTAAACTGTTTCCAATAAAATGGTTAACTAACTTTGAAACACCTTTGATAATTATATAAAAACTTAACCTCAAATTGTTAATAAAATTGAAGTTAATGTAAATTCATAACTTTAAAAAATTAGAATAGGCTTAGCGACCATAATGGTACAAAATCAAGTTACCATTTAATTAAATTTGACTTTTCAAGTCATACAACTGGTATTTACATAAATCAACATATATGTAAATACAATCAATCAGCAATCATTAACTAACATCATTTATCAGATATTAATCAACTGGTATACAATTCAATGTTCAAATAAAAGTAATAGCATAACGGAGATTTATTTTGCTAAATGGATGTCCAGATAATCTACTTAATTTAGTTTTAATAGAATAGAGATTTATTCTGCTAAATAGATGTCATCAATATCCTATCCAATTAAATTATAGCAGAACAGTGGTTTATTCTGCTAAACGGATGTCCAAAATAATATATTCAATTAAGTTATAGCAGAATGAGGATTTATTCATGTAAACCGGTGTAATCAATAAGTTATTCGTATTTTTTGGCTACTTAATTGCATAGACAAAGAAAATCCCTTGTATTCAAAACTCGTTCACTTATAAATTAAAGCCGCCTTTAAATAAACCGACCCTTGAAAATAAAGTAATCAAAATTAAAACCTTTATTTAATTAATTTTAAATAAGTTTAAACCTTGATTTAATAATAATTAAATCTTAAGTAAACCTTAAATAATTAACAATTAATTAATAGCCAAGCCCTGCCTAATTAGGAATTATTACATTATTAGCCCTAATTAATTAATAATCAATTAAATGATTAAAATTAATTAAACAAAAGTTAACACTTAATTAACTCTTTACTTAATAAATAAATAATTAAAACTCTCTTAATTAACTGATTAAAATTAACCTGCTTAATTAATACTTAAGTACTAATTGCACTTTACTTAATTACAAATTAAATATTAATTATCTTTAATAAATTAATCAATCATTAAACTCATACTTAATTAAATAATCATTTCTTTTTATACTTAAATAATGATTGAAAAAATTTTCAAGAATATTTAAGATAAAACATTTTTAGTTTAGAAATAGAGTTCGATTTCCCAAACTACATCCATAGCGACTATGGATACCGTAACTTTTCCAACTAATTTTGCTAGTTTAACACCCTTCAAAACTTTTACTTTTAATTTACCTTCTTAAAATATAGTACGAAGTTTGAGAATTAGAAACAAAGTTTGAAACTTTAAAACTTTTCTATTAAATTAAAATAGAAACATGACTTTAGTTTCAAGGGATCTCAAATTACTTTAACAAGTCAAGATGCTAACTTTCTTAGATCTACAACACATATATGATTGCAACATCATTTAAATGCCATATTAATAGACCATAAGCAAGATCATATTTTTCAGCCATTCACAACATTTAACTTAAATTTCAAGGCTAATCCCACATCACATACAATCATTTATATATTCCAAACCAACTATCACTATAATTCAACAACAAACAATGTTATACAACAATAATTAACAACATAAATAAATATTTAAAATTTCCCTAAATAAGCGAGTTTATACTCACTAAAACTTAAAAGAAAACCAAACCAAAGCTCTTACACTTGAACTAAACTCGGATCTTGTACTTCTTTTAAGAAAAGTGTGATTTTTGCCTAGGAAAGGGGGACTTAAGGCTTAGTCTAGGGGAAACAAGGCTCGACCATAATGGTGTAAGGTGTATGGGGGCTTAATTTCAAAGGAGGAGAGGTGTAGGAGGAATAATGAGGGTTTTAAACAAGTTATAAAGGATTAAAATTGGAAATAGGAATAATTTTTAACTTTGGAAAATAAAATGGAAGCCATTAAAATGTTTAGGAGCTTTGAAAACAAAAATGAAATTTTGAAAAAGTAAGAGTGAACGGAAAATGAGAGAGAAAAAAATGGAAAATATTTTATACAAAGTGACATAATTAAATTACCAAAAAGACCTTAGGTATAATGCCCTCCACACATTTAGTGCCATATAACCACATCCACCTCCTTCCGTGTTGCGTACGCAACCTACATGGCCTTACCCTTTTATCTAACATACTAATCCCTACCTTGTACCATGATATGAAATGATAATGTGGCATGATATACTTTTTACTTTTAAATTTTTGAAAAAAATGTCACGTCTCCTTTTTTAACTTAAATAAACATATCTTTTACCTTACTACATTGCTAACCACATTTATGTATTTAATATATATGTATGTGTATGTTAACTAAAATGTTTACAATCTTTTCGATAACTTTTAGACATCGAAAAGTCAAAAATTCGAAAACTCGTTTTCGGTCACATTTTCTATTTTTCTTTGAACTAATTATTTTTGTAAACACATTTTGAAAATCATTTCACCATCACTAGTTATTAATTAAAAGAGGCCATTTCAATTAATAAAATTATTAATTGAATATTTAAAATAAATTAAATATTCCCAAACCAAAGCGATAAAATTCCAGGTCATTGCATTCTCCCCCTTAAAAGAATTTCGACTTTGAAAATTAACCATATGAGTGCCCATAATTATTCATAAGTTCACATGATGTTCATAGATCATCCGTATGCAAAATTTGATTCGATCTCTACTTGAATACATAACTATACTTCCCAACTATTTTCGTTCACCTGATTCCCTAGTATGAACTCTGGTTAGGCTCCTTGATTAGGAATCTTTATTCTCTTTACATAACTACATACTATGATAGAAAACTTGGTTTTATATCAAGAACCCTTACCAAGTGTTCACCATCAAAAATCGAGAGTTAGATCCTTATTTGGAATGGATTGGAATATATCAAAGTCATGTACTCGAATCTCGAATCAAAACAATGTGAAAAGAGAAATGATCCATGTTCAGCTTACATACTTATTTTCATTGGTTCTCACCAATACAAATTTTTTTCTGTTAAAATTATTTATGAGCCCTTCTCGTAAAAACTAAACTTCGGTTAAACTCGTAACTTGTATAATAACCTACTACATCTTAAGAGTATATATCACTACTCCGATTCAAACTTTTCCATTTTGAATTTATTTTCCCTAAGTAAACTCAAGATCCAAATACCTGGGTTTTTATTTAAAAATATTTTCTGAAACGATACTATATATTCGACCATATATATATATATATATATATATATATATATATATATATATATATATATATATGTAGCCCGAGTAATCCCAAAATGATAATACGGAACTGGGTACTACCAAATAGAATCATATATTTGCTAACCAAGAAGGGTAACACTTAACAAAAGTACTTACCATCAAACACATCTCTTTCCCCTTTTTAGTTATTTTCGGGTCACTCGAACTAGTTAACATAAAATACTTCTTCCATTTTCAAAATCTCCTCTTTTTTTAAAATAATATGTTACATATTTCCAATAAATAGTTTTAACAAAATAAATCAATAGCCAACTTGCTTTTGGTCGTTTGGATTTGAACTTGTCTCAATTGTACAATGATAAAGGGGATAATTCACTATGTGCATGAAAATATTCGCCCAAGCAGATGCGATCGTCACCTAGAAGATTATTCTGATTTCTTGAATCAATCTAAAAAAATACTCCTTACTTAAAAAATTCATTCCTAAAATATTTTATACTTAAAAATATTTTCAAGTAAAATATTGCTACCCTTTTTCATAAAACATTTGAAATCTTCTTCAAGACTCCTGGATTTGAATCCTCAAAACTTTTTATTTATAAAACACATCGATATGCCTTATAGTCAAATTGTGAAACTTAATTCATAAGGTGTTATATTCAATGTTTCACCTAGTTCTATTTACCAAATCCATATTTAAAAAGAAAAATAAAATTAGTTATAAAACACACCACAATACTCAATGCTCAAACTGGATGAGCATAACTAAAAAAAGGCTAAATATTAATAATAATATTATCTCTTAACAAACAGGCACATAAAAAATAACTACTTATTTTATTTTATTTTAAAATTTATATATATAAAATATATTCCAAAGTAAAATTATTTCATTTACCCATTTTAAAACAATACCATATTGTTTGGCCTTATTCAAGTGTTTAGGAATCCCTATCGATAATGTGGGTCAGACACATCGACCAGAATTCATAAACCATTTAACCGATCAAACAACACAATATAAAACATTTTTATATCACTAACAAATATGTGTTATCGTACATATACACTCAAACTCATTCTAGGGTGTCACTTACCCTATCCTTACTAAGTTTACTCCACCAGGGCTAAGTTTTTCGCTTAACTATCAGCTCTGATACCACAGCAACAACTTGCCTTTTCGATCCTTGGAAGTTGACACTAATACATCTATGGTATTCACGTGTCAAACATCCAAGTGCCGGAAAGATAGATTATTGAGGAAAAAGAAAAGAAGAATGAAGATAAAATCTCACAAAAGCATGACAAGTAATATATAATATTAAACAAGTCTTTACACAAGGAAATATACTATAATATACACACATAAATCAAGTACAATAGTAACCCATCATTAGCCTGGATAGTTATAATAACCCATCCTTGCAATTTTTGATAACTACAACAAGAAAAAACAATAGAAGATAATAAAAAATATGAAAGTACGTTTTGGAGGCATGCAGCTCGTCTCCTGATAGCTACAAAGTGTCCAGCTAAATCAAGAAAATATGATCGAGTTGACATAACCATTATAATAAAAATAATGCCATGATCATTCTACTAAAACCAACATGAGAAACACAATCAAATGGATTTACTTAATGTTATAAAAACCTTCCAAAAGTAAAAGTATATCGTAAGACCACGCCGCAAATAAACACGGATGAGTTTTTTCTCATGATAACCAAACCATTTTTATTATAAAATCCAATGATATTATAATAATGTCTAGGGGTTGAAAATAAATATATAACATAGCTGAAATGCTTGCATCTCACCATTTGAGCATAATTGGGTACAACTAAGCCCGTAAAGGCACGTATTGGAGATTGGATTTCCACCAATGACAATGCTACCGGGGTACCGCCTGCCGTAGTACACCTCTATACAAATGCACCGAGGCCCTTACATGGACCCCTTGCGAATCAGAGTGGTTGCCCCTTCAACATAGCATACCAGATTACATCATTCCCTAAGACCAACGCTTAAAAACAACATGCATCAACCATGGCCTCGCTCTTTGCGTGCATACCAAGTCTGTAAATATCGATTTTGAATCGAGGAATGACTGTTCCTAATGGTAGCAAACTACATAGCTTTGATGCATATCCTCTATGTTAGTCATTATCGGGTTGTGAGGCTTGTGAGGTCACGATTACCTTTTCCTCTCTTAGTAATTCCCAATTGAAATGCTAACACTACCTTCCAGGCACTAATGCAATGCTAGTATTCGTCCATATAAGTTGTTCATGCTAAGAACAAACCGAAGGTACTACTTCTACTGCATCCATATTGGAATCACCTTTAATATTAGTAGCAAGTATCCCATGCACATTAACGAGCTTCGTCTTTGAATCCATCATCTTAAAGATGTCTTCAATACGATGCTTGAGTGGGATTGAAGTATTTTTTGGAAAATTCATACTTGTCCAATCCCTATCTCTTCGAACCAACATTCGCTGGTATACGGTAAAGTCAACTCCGGTTCTTTTTGAAAATATACAAACAATACAAAGGAGCGGTGTGACGACCTTTATTTCGGGAGGTTGTTTACTCCAACTCAAATAATCCAAAATATAGATAATCAATGGGGTTAATTAAAAAAATAGGAAAAGAAGAAGAATAAATACAGAATCTCGCAGCGGAATACAAAATATAATAATCAAATAAACAATTCATGAAGCTGTTTATACTATACATTTGATTAACAATTTACAGCATCATTCAAAGTTATATATACAACAGAAACAATAGGACAATGCATCAGAACAATAAGTGGTGAAATAGTGCTAGTAATAATAATAATAATATACTAATCTTTGTCTTCGTCCTCCAGAAAATAATCTTCAATGCATTGAAAACTCAAGGCTGACCCGAGCGTAATGACAAGAATAAACACTCAAGTCAGGACTAAAATATCCTTATGTGTGTCAAATCAATATCATACTTAACAGGAGTGTAATAGCATCAGAGATGTTAACGGGATTTCACATCTCATATCTAATGTTCAATACGCATGCAATAACTCAAGAGATGTTACGGGATTTTCCATCCCTTGAGGATCCGTCAAAATATTTATATATAATAGGATATGCTACATATGTAATGTTTAATCAGTAAAATAAATATTTTTCTTAGCGTTAAGGCTTTACATTAGTCACCCTTAATGCGTTTTTAAGCATTATCGTACATTGTATATAACGCCCCAGCAACACGCCGGGGGATAGGAATGCGCCGTGATACGACAACACTAAACGAAAACGTAGTGGTCTCGTATATGGATAAAAGTATGACAAGGCAGGTGAGGTAATGCCTAAGGTAGAATACTACCAGTTCGGATCGCAAGGCTGGTGGTAATGCATCGCAGCCACGATTGCTCACCGCGTACATCCATCCCATATCGAGTCAAAGGAAGGTCATCCCAAAATCAGGGAGCAGCGATCGAAACTAACAACAAGTAATCTAGTAAGGACTGAGTCCAAGGAAATCGAAGAACGGATATCTGTTAGGGGTAGCTAGCCCGCTTGGCCCTGTCAAGCTATCATGTTTTAGTCATTTCAAATTGGAACAAGTGTGGGGGCCTATCCGTCTTCGTTCTCTTTCTTCAAATTCAGCAAACAAATGCCAAATCTAACCACTTCATTCTAGAGTCTCCTCCACGTACACAGTTGTTAAATGGTTTTAATATTGATAGAGAGTATGCCAATAAGAGGCCCCGGTCTCTTTAACAACCAATGTCGTTTTACAAACCGGTTGGTTCTTTTACGTTTCGAAAACGATTCATAATTGATATCAAAATATCATATTCGCTTCAAAATCATTTTCATTTCAAAATATTATATTTACTCAAAATATGCTATTTCACTTCAAAAATCATTTTCGCTTCAGTATCTAAATTTCACTTCCAAAATCATTTCGAATTTCAATTTAGTTTATAATTTCATTTTAAGCCAATTTGCATTAAATCCATGGTTTAATTATAAACATTTCACCTTTGACCGGTTTGAATTTTTAGAAAATAGTTCGAATAGTTTTAAATAGTTTAAAAGTTAAAATAGTTTAATATAAAATAGTTTGAGTATTGAGAATGGTTTATATAGTAAAATAGCTTGGAAAATCAAAATAATTTAAATATTTTAAAAGATAAATTTTTCAAAATTTTACATTAAAATAATTTATTTGAAAATAGTTTCAATCAAAACGTCTCTTTCTATTTCAATAAATCTGGACCGAAGTCCAAATTCCAATCAAATAGATTTAATTTCAGTTATTCCAATTCAAATTATTTTCAATCTTAATTTCGAGTTCAATTTTGAATTAACTTCAATGTCAGTTTCAATTCAAATCAATCTCGATTTCAAATTAATTCAATTTTTATTTCAAATTAATTAATTTCAATTTCAATCAATTTCAATTCAATTTGAAATTTTAAACCATTTCAATTCATATCAATTCCAAGTTCGATTTCAAAATATAGATTTAAATCAAATTTAACTTCGATGTTCAATTCAATGTTTAAATCTTTAAAATATTTCAATTTCGAGCGAAAACTAGAAATATCCTATAATATCACCGTTACTCAAATAGATTCGAAGTTCAAGTAAAAGTTCAATTTTTTAGAACAATCCAAATCCAATAATTTAAGTCATATATTGATTTTTTACTTCACATTTCAAAATAATTCTTAAAACTATTTCTTTTCAAATTTCGATTTCCTCAAGACTCGAATTCAAAATTTATATAATTCTCATAAATTAAATATTTACTTCTTTAAATCAAAATCATTAAATAGATTCAAATTCTCAAATTTAAAACCTTTAATTTAACCAGTCCGGTGTTTGTATATTATTTTCTATCCTATGTCCAAGTGATCAGTTATTTCAATTTTTAATTTCTAGGACGGATATATATCATTTTCAAACCAAGTGAAAGTGTCATAGGTATATATCATTTCAACCTATTTCTTAATTTATTCGAAATAATTCCAATAACAGTTTATATACTGTCAGAAATTTACAGGGTAATATAGGATATGTAAAATAAATAAACATTCAAATCATCCAAAATATCAACCAATAGCAACCATTACAATCAACATCATATCACAACAATTTACTGATTATCAACATCGGGTATCTAACTAGAAATTTAATTTCAATATCAAATTGAACTATCAATTTAAATTCATATCAGTTTAATTCAGATGTCAATTTAAAAGTCAGTTAAATTACCAAACAACAATCAATAAATTTAAATTACATCACAACTTCGAATTAACAAACATAAAAATAATTTAGTACTTCATGAGCATTATAAAATACTCACCTTTATTTGAAACTGAAAATATTTCAGCTTCAAATAAATTCCACTTCCACTTCATGCTATAGGTGACGGCGATACGGTTGCAACGCGACTTGTTTCGCTCGAATCATACCTTGCACGAAAAAGTTATACTATAATTAATGTAATGATAAAATTAATTAACATTCAATTAATAAAATAATTAATGCAGGCTTAACCTAATCGTTCACCCCTTCAGCTCAGTCATGTACAACACCTCCATCTTCCCAGGAAGAACCGCAACTGTTACGTTTTTCTTTAAATGATCGACGACGCCCTAGCTCAGAGCACCGCCACTTCCCCACTCCCGACCGCCTGTGCCCCCTCTCCACCAACGCGCAAAAACGACGAAACATCCAAAGCCCTAATCTCAAGCACGAACGCACCTCCTCCGGTCGCTCCAGCATCGTTCCGCGTGCACGTCAGATCGACTCGCGACCCACGTCCTCGCGCCTTATGCGCGCTCGCTATTGTTTTTTTTGTTTTGTATTTTTGTCGATCGTTTGCTCTAATTTAAAGGAGAGAAAAGGGAGTATAAGGAAGATTACATAAGAACGGGGTGTACGAATGGTCGAGAGATGTTACACAAATATGCATATTATAATTAACAAATATACGACTTTAAACGTCCGAACTTGTCGAGCTCCAAACGAGGTGTGTCTCCCAGCGTTTTATATGTTATATCCCCATTCCAAACGTGATGGAACAAGTCTCGAGGCTTAATTCTATCGTATTCAGAAGATAGCTTTTTAGAATCAAATTATTTTAATTAAATTCTAAAATAAAATTCTACGCGTTTCAAGCTCGCACGATCAAACGATACGTCCGATCATTACGAAATTTGAAATTGTATAATAATTCACTATTACAGATCTGATGAAACTGGCTTTGTCGAAATTCGAGATAGTAGCCAAAATGGCTATTTTTCCACGTTAATTAAGACAAGAAATTCCAAAATTTAATTTAATCACTTTAAATTCAATTTTAAAATTTAACGTTCTTTATTCTCGTTTAAATAAAATTAAAATAAACTTTGGAAATCATTTTCATTCACAATAAATTCAGAATTTAATTATTTAAACAATTTCCAATATTAAATTTTAACAATTTAATTATCAAATAAATTACATTAATAATCATTAAATTTCAAATGAATTTTAGTTATCAACAATTACTTTATTTCTAACTAAATAATTCAGCGTTTATTATTCAGCTTCAGTTATTGATTATAAACACAGTCCTACATAAAATTTCATTTCAATACTTGTTATCGCCAAAGTCTTCGAAATTTGTTATTTAATTTTTTTATCTAAGTTCATATCAAATAAACTACATTTATAAATCATTAAATTTTTATTTTTAACCATTTTTATTCAACAATCATATTAAATTTAATCATTTAAAGTAGTTTAAAACATGGGTCGTTGCACTCTCCTCCACTTAAAACTTTTCATCATCGAAAAGGGATTAAGTAGAGAATTTAACATTTGATATATTTTTCTCAAAATAATCAACTAACAATCATTAAAATAGTATTTGAAAATCATTACTATGCTTCTACTACACCACTTTGATACCGTTTTTTGATTACAACTTATTTATAAAACAATTTATAAAATTTTAAAACCTCAAAAAATTTCTAACACCTGAGCTTACAGAAAATTTCGACAGCGTCTCCTTTACGCAGCTCGATCGAAATTTTTTTCCAATACAATATATAACATAAATATATACTAAATATATCAAATATACATCTCATCTCAATGATAAGGTATCTCATAGGGGAAAATATAAAAGTGCGGTATGCAATCCGAGATATGTGCCTTATTATTATTAATACGAGCGAGTTCGCTCATATTAAGCAAGCAAAAGCAAATCAAATCCACGTATACATCCAAACGGTCTTCGTACGTACCTATCTCAACTCAAATTAGAATATTAGTTGCATATAAAAGATATAGAAGATGTATTAGTTTAATAGACTATATGACTTGAAATTTGAATCCAAACCACAAACATAAGTACTAATACACAACCATAACAATCATATGCAACAAAAAAGCAGTTATAACAATGATTTACAACAAAAGAAACCATTCAACAATTAATACTCATCTAAATAATTCGAACTACATCAATTTACATTATCCAGTGTCAATATTTAATTTATACACTTCATTCTTGTTAACATCCATTTTTCTATTAACATTTAATTTTTTACTTCCAATTTATTCACATCCATTTTGTTTCCATTTAATTTATTCAATTCAATTTGTTAAATTTCAATTGTTTCACTTTATGTTTAACACAATTCATATAAATCCATTTCTAGGCCCTTTTATAAAATCATCATTTAACCTTATTTAAGTTAAATTTTATTTCGTTGCCATTTATATATTCTCTTTAATACTAATATTATTTATAAACCATTTAAGTTTATTATAAACATTTAATAAAATGAAATTCATGTTTTTATATTACTTCATAACTAAAGTTCCTATTAATTAATTGATTCACTTCATTAGTTCATTTCATTAATTCAAACTCATATTAACAATTTTGCTTAAGTAAATTTTATTTTATGACTCAAATTCATATTAATAATTTTTTTATCACAATCAAATTTATTTGTTTAACTTTTCTTAAGTTAACTTCCATTCTGTAATTTATTCCATTAACTTATTTCATTAATCATTTCTTTATTTAACATTCACTTATTTCATATTCAATTAGTTAACATTCAATCTGTTAAAACTCTTTCGATTTGCATTCAACTTGTTTACATCCAATTTAAATCAAATTCAATTACTCACATGAATTTTACTTATACTTATTTATTCTCATTCAATTTTTTTTTCACACCTAAATTGCATTTCATTTTATAATTCAAGTTAATATTCATTATATTAATTCATCTTATAGCTTAAGTGGAATTAATTCTCTTTACTAATTCATCTAATTCCATTCAAATCCAATTTAATTCATCTAATCTTTACTAACTTAAATTTATTTCATTTAACCCATTACTTAGTATATTAAACTTTATTTAAGTAAAATTTTATTTTCTAATCGTTCACGTTTACAAAATTAAAATTGGTTTATAGCTTAATATTTCTCAAATCTATAAGCTATACAACTTATTTAACTAAAATTTCATTTCATAATTTTATCTAATTCATTTCAAATCCAATTCATTTTTATTTAAGCTTTCTTGATTTAAATTTCATTTTATTTACTCCATTTCACTAACTCAATTTATTTAACATTTCGTAGGTTAATTCTTTTATTTCGTCTCTCAAATTCAAATTTTATTCTGTTTGCTTAACCAAAATGTTCAACCGTTATTTAAAATTCGGTCTTACTTTCCCATTCAAATTCATATGTTATAAATTTATTGCTTATTTATACTATTTTTAATTTATAAGTTCAAAAACAATTTTCATATATTTATCAAATCATACGTGGAATATTTTCACAATTAAAACTTGTTTTAACCGAAGATAAATTTCTCACTCAGAAACTCGAAAATGAATAATGGAGATGCTATAGTCGTCCTTAGAATTATTTCCCAGCGACTAAAGCAAGTTCAATGCTTATATTTGTTTCAAAAAAATTCAAAATATATTTCTAGTTAATAAACTTCCAAATAATATTATTATTAATTTTGAAGGCTTTGTAAACAATTTTAAAAGCAACGAGATTTTAAATTCCCAAATTCTCAGTTTTTGTTATCCTTTCTATTTATAAGCTATATTATAAATATACTTATACAATTCTATTACCTTGTTATGAAAACATTTCATTGATTTACAACTTTATTATTGCAAACAATTCTTATTGTAATTAGATTTCTATTCAATTTAATTATTGAACGCTTCGTGAAATAGAGTTCACAAAGTATTTGTTTTTAATTTGATTCAAACAATAAGCGATGAAACTAAATATTATCATCCCCTGACAACTAACATTCATTAATAATCATATAGGTTTATGAAATTTATCATTTATATATAAAATATAATATAGGTAAAATTATTTCATTTACCCGATTTTAAAACAATATTATGTTGACTTGCCTCATTTAAGTGCTTAGAGACCCTTATCCATAACATGACGTCCCACACACCAACTAGAATTCATAAACAACTCAACGGATAAGTAAATACAATATAAAACATTTATAACGCTAACAAGTATGTGCTCTTATATAGATATATATACACTCCAACAGACTTATTCTAGGGTGTTACTACCCTATCTCTAATTTGTCAAACCTCACAAAGCTACGGTTATCGCTAAACCAAAGCTCTGACACCAACTGTGACAACCCATATTTCAAAAGGTTTAAATCAATAATAACCCACACACGTCCAACTCAAACAATCCGAAACACAGATAATCAATGTGGTTAATTAAGAAAAATAAGAAAAGAAGAAGAACAAACACAAAATCTCGCAATGGAATGACAAAGTATAATAATCGAATAAACAGTTCATGAAGCTGCTTATACTATATATTTGACTAATAATTTACAACATCTATTAGAGTTATATATACAATAGAAACAATAGGACAATGCAGCAGAATAACAGTGTGGTGAAATAATACTAGTAATAATAATATACTAATCTTCATCTTCGTCCTCCAAAAAATAATCTTCAATGCGCTGAAAATCAGGGCTGACCCGAGTGTAATGAAAAGACAAAACACTCGAGTCAGGGCTAAAATGTTCTTATGTGAGTAAAATCAATATCACATATAACAGGAGTGTAATAGTGTCAGAGATGTTAACGAGATTTCACATCTCCTATCCAGTGTTCAACATGCGTGCAATAACTCAAGAGATGTTACAGGATTTTCCATCTCTTAAGGATCCATCAAATTATTTATATATAGTAGGATATGCTATATATGTGATGTCTAATCGGTAAAATAAATTTTCTTACCGTTAAGGCGTTACACTAATCCTCCTTAATCGTTTTTAAGTACTATCATACAGTTTGCATATAACGCCCCAGTAGCACACCGGGTGATATGGATGCACTATGATACGACAGCACTAAACCAAAATCATAGTGATCTCGCGTTGGTATAAAAGTATGGCAAGGCGTGTAAGGTAATGCCTAAGGTAGGATACTAACAGTTCTGATCGCAGGGCTGGTGGTAACGCATCGTAGCTACGATCACGCACCACATACATCCATCCCATATCGAGTCAATAGGAGGTCATTCCAAAATCAGGGTGCACCAATCGAAACCAATAACAACGAATATAGTATGGATTGATTCTAAGAAAATCGAAGAACGGATGTCCTCTAGGGGTAGCTAGCCCACTTGGCCCTGTCAAGCCATCTTGTTTTAGTCATTTCAAATTGGCACAAGTGTCGGGGTCTATCCATCATCGTTCTCTTTCTTCAAATCCAGCAAACGTATGCCAAATCTGACCACTTCATTCTGGAGACTCCTACACGTACATAGTTGTTAAAGTAGTTTCAAAATTGACAGAGAATATGCCAATAAGAAGCTCGGTCTCTTTAACAGCCAAACGCCGTTTACACATCAGTTAGTTCTTTTACGTTTCGAGAACGATTCATATTTGGTATCAAAATATCATATTCGCTTCAAACTCAATTTCATTTTAAAATATCTATCATATTTACCCAATATATACTATTTCACTTCAAAAATCATTTTCGCTTCAATGTCTAAATTTCATTTCCAAAATCGTTTCGAATTTCAATTTAGGTTATAGCTTCATTTTAACCCAATTCGCACTTAAATTCATGATTTAAATATAAAAATTCCACCCTTGACCAGTTTGAATTTTTAGAAAATAGTTTGAATAGTTTTGAATAATTTAAAAAGTTAAAATAGTTTAATATAAAATAGTTTGAGCATTGAGAATGGTTTATATAATAAAATAGCTAGGAAAATAAAAATAATTTAAATATTTGAAAAGATAGATTTTTAAACAATATATATTAAAATAATTTATTTGAAAGTAGTTTCAATCAAACCGTCTCTTTACATTTCAACAAATCTAGACTCATGTCCAAATTCCAATCAAACATATTCAATTTCCATTATTCCAATTCAAATCATTTTCAATCTCAGTTCAATTCAAATCGTCTCGATTTCGATTTCAATTTTGAATTAACTTCAATTCTAATTTAAATTCAAATAAATTTTGGATTTCAAATTAATTCAGTTTCTATTTCAAATTAATTAATTTCAATTTGAATTAATTCCATTTCAATTTGAAATTTTAAAACATTTCAGTTCATATCAATTTTAAGTTCGATTTCAAAATATCGATTAAAATCATATAAATCAGATTTAACTTCGACGTTCAATTCAATGTTCAAATCTTTAAAATATTTCAATTTCACGCCAAATTTTGAAATATCCTATTATATCATCTTTACTTAAATAGATTTGAAGTTCAAGTAAAATTTCAATTTTTTTAGAACAATCCAATTTCAATAATTCAAGTCATATGTTGATTTTTACTTTGCATTTCAAAATAATTTTTTAAAACAATTTCTTTTCAAATTTTGATTTCAACCTTTCAAAACTCGAATTCGAAATTTATTCGATTCTCATTAATTCAATTTCCATTTATTTAAATCATTAAACAGATTCAAATTCATGAATTTAAAACCATTTAATTTAACTAGTCCGGTGTCCGTATATAATTTTCTATCCTATGTCCGAGTGATCAGTTATTTAAAATTTTAATTTCAAGGGCAGATGTATATCATTTCAATCCAAATCAAAGTGTCATTGGTATATATCATTTCATCATATTTCTTAATTTATTTAAAATAATTCCAATAACAGTTTATATACTGTCAAAATTTTACGGGGTGATAATAGGATATATAAAATAAATAAACATACAAATCATCCAAAATATCAACTAATAGCAGCCATCACAATCAACATCCAAACTAGTCGAATATCACAACAATTTACTGGTTATCAACATCGGATGTCTAACAGGCATTTTATTTCAATTTCAAATTGAACTGTCAAATTAAATTCA
The DNA here is from genome assembly GCA_030765085.1 of Allium cepa. NCBI lineage: Eukaryota > Viridiplantae > Streptophyta > Magnoliopsida > Asparagales > Amaryllidaceae > Allium > Allium cepa. Next base: position 821,077,507 of record CM060929.1, read on the forward strand.
TATCAGTTCAATTTAGATTTCAATTTAAATGTTAGCTAAATTACCAAACAACAATCAATAAATTTAAATTACTTCACAACTTCAAATTAACTGACATAAAAATAATTCAATACTTCATGAGCGTTATAAAATAGAAATTTTGGTTAATTTAGTTCTTTTTTTTATTGGGCGCGGAAGGTTTTGATCCTTTTGTTCCCTGCAGAATCGCGGTTCATTTTCCATTTACTGATCCCATCTTTCACCGAATCAATTCTTTTTTTTTTGTTTGAAACTGTAAATATTTCAGCTTTAAATAAATTCCACTTCAAATAAACTGTAATGTCAAATCAGTAAAATAAATATTTTTCTTAGCACTAAGGCTTTTCCTTAATCTGCCTTAACGCGTTTTTAAGCATTGTCGTATAGTTTGTACATAACGCCCCAGTAGCACTCGAGGGATTAGGATGTTTCATGATATTACAACACTAAACAAAAATCGTTGTGGTCTCATATAGAGATAAAAGTATGACAAGGCAGGTGAGGTAATGCCCAAGGAAGGATACTACCAGTTTGGATCGTAGGGCTGGTGGCAACGCATCGTAGCCACGATTGCCCACCGCGTAGATCCATCCCATATCGAGTCAAAGGGAGCTCATCCCAAAATTAGGGTGCACCAATCGAAACCAACAACATGAAATATAGTATGGGCCGAGTCCAAGAAAATTGAAGAATGGATGTATGCTAGGGGGGAGCTAGCCCGCTTGGCCCTGTTAAGCCGTCATATTTTAGTCATTTCAAATTGGCACAAGTGCTAGGGTCTATCCTTCATTGTTCTCTTTCTTCAAATCCAGTAAACGTACGCAAAATCCAACCACTTCATTCTGGAGTCTCATTCGCATACATAGTTGTTAAAGTATTCCCAATATTGACAGAGAGTATGCCAATAAAAGGCCCCGGTCTCTTTAACAACCAAACGTCGTTTTACACACCTGTTAGTTATTTTATATTTCGAAAACAATTCATATTTGATATTGAAATGTCATATTCGTTTTAAAATCAATTTCATTTCAAAATATAATATATACTAAAATATGCTATTTCACTTCAAAAATAATTTTCGCTTCAATATCTAAACTTCACTTCCAAAATCATTTCTAATTTGAATTAGTTTACAACTTTATTTTAACTAATTCACATTTAAATTCATGATTTGAATATAAACGTTCCACCTTTGACCAGTTTGAGTTTTTAGAAAATAGTTTGAATAGTTTTGATAGTTTAAAAAGTTAAAATAGTTTAATATAAAATAGTTTGAGTATTGAGAATGGTTTATATAGTAAAATAGCTTGGAAAATAAAAATAATTTAAATATTATAAAAGATTAAGTTTTAAACAGTTTATATTAAAATTATTTTTGAATATAGTTTCAATCAAACCGTCTCCTTTCATTCAACAACTCTGGACCCAAATCCAAACTCCAATCAAACAGATTCAATTTTAGTCATTCCAATTTAAATTATTTCCAATCTCAATTTCAATTTTGAATTAACTTCGATTCAAATTTCAATTCAAATCAATCTCGATTTCAAATTAATTCAATTTCTATTTTGAATTAATTAATTTCAATTAAATTCCAATTCAATTTGAAATTTTAAACCATTTCACTTCATATCAATTTAAAGTTCGATTTCAAAATATAGATTTAAATCATTTAAATCGGATTTAACTTCGATGTTCAATTGAATGTACAAATCTTTAAAATAATTCAATTTCGAGCCAAATTTAGAAATATCCTATAATATCACCTTTACTAAAATAGGTTCAAAGTTCAAGTAAAAGTTCAAAATTTTTATAGAGCAATCCAAATTCAATAATTCAAGCCATATGTCGATTTTTACTTCACATTTCAAAATAATTCTTAAAACTATTTCTTTTTAAATTTCGATTCAACCTTTCAAGACTCGAATTCGAAATTTATTCGATTCTCCTAAATTCAATTTTTATATCCTTAAATCAAAATCATTAAATAGATTCAAATTCACACATTTGAAACCTTTAATTTGACCAGTTCGGTGTCCGTATATAATTTTCTATCCTATGTCCAAGTGATCAGTTATTTCGATTTTTAGTTCAGGGACGGATATATATCACTTCAAACCAAATAAAAGTGTCGTATGTATATATCATTTTAACTTGTTTCTTTATTTATTTGAAATAATTCCAATAACAGTTTATACACTGTCAGAACTTTGCAGGGTGATAACAGGATAAGTAAAATAAATAAACATCCAAATCATCCAAAATATCAACCAATAGCGGCCATCACAATCAACATCCAAGCCAGTCAAATATCATAACAATTACTGTTTATCAACATCGGGTATCTAACTAGCAATTTAATTTCAATTTCAAATTGAACCGTCAATTTAAATTCATATCAGTTCAATTCAGATGTCAATTTAAATGTCAGATAAATTACCAAACAACAATAAATAAATTCAAATTACTTCACAACTTCAAATTAACAAACATAAAAATAATTCAGTACTTCATGAGCATTATAAAATACTCACCTTTATTTGAAACTGAAAATATTTCAAGTTGCCATAGTCGACGACGATACAGTCATAACGCGACTCGTTTTGACCGAATCAGACCTCGTAAGAAAATGTTATACTATAATTAATATAGCAATAAAATTAATTAACATTCAATTAATAAAATAATTAATACAAGCTTAACCTAATCGTTCCTCCCTTCAGCCCAGTCACGTACAACACCTCCATCTTCCCAGAAAAACCGCGACTGTTACGTTTTCTTTTGTTTTTTTTAAAATGATCGATGACGCCCTATCTCAGACCACCGCCACTTCCCCCACCCCCGACCGCCTGTACCCCCTCTCCACCAACGTGCGCAAATGACGAAACATCCAATGCCCTAAACTCAAGCACGAACGCGCCTCCTCTGGTCGCTCCAGCATCCTTCCGCATGCACGTCAGATCGACTCGCGACCCACGTCCCCGCGCCTCATGCACGCTCTCCATCGTTTTTTATTTTATCGATCGTTTGTTATAATTTAAAGGATAGAGAGAGGGGTATGGGGAAGACAAAATAAAAGCGTGGTGTACGAATGGTCGAGAGATGGCACACAAATATATATAATATGTAATATATATATATATATATATATATATATATATATATATTATAATTGACAAATATCCGACTTTAAACGTCCGAAATTCTCGAGCTCCAAATGAGGCGTGCCGCCTAGCATTTTATATGTTATAATCCTATTTCGAATGTAATGGAACCAGTCTCGATGTCTAATTCGATCATATTCAGAAGATAGCTTTTCAAAATCAAATTATTTTAATTAAATTCTGAAATTAAATTCTACGCATTTCAAGCTCGCACGGTCAAACAGTAAGTCCGATCACTACGAAACTTGAAAATTGTATAATAATTCACTATTATAGATCTGATGAAACTGGTTTCGTCTAAATCCGAAATAGTGGCCAAAATGACCGTTTTTCCACATTAATTAAGACGAGAAATTCCAAAAAGTAATTTAATCGCTTTAAATTCAATTTCAAAATTTAATAATCCTCATTCTTGTTTAATTTCAACTTTGGAAATCATTTTCAATCACATTAAATTTAGAATTTAATTATTTAAACAATTTCCAATATTAAATTTAAACAATTTAATTATCAAACAAATTAAATTAATAAGCATTAAATTTAAAATGAATTTTAGTTATCAACAATTATTTTATTTCTATCTAAATAATTCGACGTTTATTATTCAACTTCAGTTATTGATTATAAACACAGTCAATACATAAAATATCATTTCAATACTTGTTATCGCCAAAGTCTTCGAAATTTGTTATTTAAATTTATCCAAGTTCATATCAAATAAACTAAATTGATAAATCATTAAAATTTTATTTTTATCCATTTTTATTCAATAATCATATTAAATTTAATAATTTAAAATAGTTAAAAATACAAGTCGTTACAAGCAGAGGATCAGCCCTAACCATTTAAGTGGACGGATCTCCCTAACATTTGTCCTAAGAGAACAAAACAAGATTTATATACATGGTATATCATCATCGAAGATGACCGTTCCATATAACTCGTGTGTTTCTCCTAGATGCTTCAAGAGTTATATTTTGGCCAAGATTTGATTATCAGTTATTTAACTACCAAACAATCAAACAAACATTGATTTAATTTCATGCGAGATACACTAAGCCTCTAGTACTTAATCTTTCCATAATTAAATCACTTTAAAACTCTTTGATTAAAAATACCTTTCGAAGATATTTTCTCAAACCTCACAGCCTCTTTCAATACTTAGAAAATATATCCACATACTTATCTCAATGGTATAAGTATATTACCAAAGCTTGAGTGAGATCATCTTTCCAAATTTATATTTAAATGGGCCAAAATAAATATCACTCAAAAACATTACTTAATTTATACCCAACCAATATCCTTCGATGTTAAATATGAAATAATGTTTCATACCACCGTAATTAGGAAGGATCAGTGGCCAAAAACGAATCTCATTCCTTATAAAAATTCCCTTTTATAAGCCCATTTTATATTTACAAATACTTTTATAAATCTTTAAATTAATTTATAAACTTCCTTATAAAACTCTAAAATGATTTGTAAACTCCTTTACAAAATATTAATTGTAAATATCCTTTAATAAATCCTTTTTACCAAGTATAATTCTTTTTATAAAACAGTTTCCTTTATAAACACCCTTACTCAATTAAATAATTACCTTTAAACATCATAAGTAAGTTAACAATTGATTCTGAACCACCATTTTTAAAATAAGTGATTAACTTTTAACATCCTTAATCATATAATTAATTAACTTTAAAACATCCTTAATAGCATAATTAATCGATTTACTTTAAACCATTTCCAATCAAACAGTTAATTAACTAACCTAAAACACCTTTTATAATTACATAAACACTTAACCCCAAATTATTAATAAAATTGATGTTAATTTAAATTCATAATTTTACAAAACCAGAAGAGGCTTAGCGATCACAATGGTACTAAGTCGAATTACCATTTAGTTAAATTGACTTTTGAAGTCGCATAACTGGTATTTACATAAATTAACATATATGTAAATAAAATCAATTAGTAATCACTAGCTTATCCAATATTAATCAACTGGCATGCAATTCAATGTCCAAATCAATATAATAGTAGAATGAGGTTTTATTCTGCAAATGGATATCCAAATAATCTGCTTAATTTAATTTTAATAGAATGAGGATTCATTCTACTAAACAGATGTCGCCAATATCTTCTCCAATTAAATTATAGCAGAATGATGGTTCGTTCTACTAAACAGGTGTCCAAAATAATATACGCAATTAAGTTACTGCAAAACAGGAATTTATTCTAAATTGGTGTCATCGATAAATTACTCATATTTGTTTGGTTGTTTAATGGCACAGACAAAGAGAATCCCTTGTATTTAAACTCATTCACTCATAAAGGAAATCTGCCTTTAAATAAAGTTGATTCTTGGAAATTAAGTAATCAAAATTAAAACCTTTATTAACTTAATTTAAAATAAGTTTAAACCTTGATTTAATAATAATTAAATCTTAATTAAACCTTAATTAATTAACAGTTAATTAGTAATTAAACTCTACCTGATTAGGAATTATTATATAACTAAACACTAATTAAATAATAATTAATTAAATAATTAAACTTAAGTAAATAAAAATTAACTCTTTAGTTGATTAATAATTAATTAAAACTCTATTAATTAACTAATTAAAATTAACTTAATTAATACTTAAGTACTAATACTCTTTACTTGATTACTAATTAAATATTAATTATTTTTATTTGATTAATTAATTATATAATCATTAAAATCATAATTAATTAAATAATGACATACTTAAATAATTATTGAAAAGGGTTTTCAAAAATATTTAAGATAAAAACACTTTTTAGTTTAGAAAAAGAATTCAATTTCCCGAACTGCATCCATAGACTATCGCTATGGATACTAGAACTTTTTAGACTAGTTTTACCAGTTTAACACTCTTCAAAACCTTTACTTTTGATTTACTTTTTTAAAACCGAAGTTTTTAAAACTATAAATAAAATTTGAAACTTTTTTGTTAAATTAAAATAGAAACATGATTTTAGTTTCAAGGGATCTCAAGTCACTTTAACAAGTCAAGAAGCTAACTTTCTTAGGATATACAACGTACAACATATACATAATTACAACATCTATTTAATGCCATACTAACAAGTCATAAGCAAGATCACATTTTTCAACCATTCATAACCTTTAGACTTAAATTTTAAGTTTAATCCTACATCACATACAAGCATTCATATATACCAAACCAACTATCATTATAATTCAATAATAACCAATATTATACAACAATAATTAACAACATAAAAAAAGATTTAAACTTTCCCTGAATAAGTGATTTTTACTCAGCAAAAGTTAAAAGAAAACGAAACCAAAGCTCTAACACTTGAACTAAACCCGAATTTTGTATTTCTTTTAAAAAAATGTGATTATTTCCTAGGAAATGGGGACTTTGGGCTCGGCCTAGTGGAAACAAGGCTCAGCCATGATGGTGGAGGATGTGTGTGGCTTGATTTTAAAGGAGGACAGGTGTAAGTAGAAGAATAAGGGTTTTAAACAAGTTTTAAAGGATTAAAAGTGGTAATAGAAATAATTTTTAAGTTTGGAAAATAAAATAGAAGCCATTAAAATGTTTAGAATTGAAAACTAATGAAGTTTTGCAAAAGTAAGAGTGAAAGGAAAATAAGAGAAAAAAATGGAAAGTGTTTTATTCATAGTGAGATAATTAAATTCCTAAAAAACCCTTAAGTATAATGCCCTCCACTCATTTAGTGCTACATCACCACATCCACCTCCTTCCATGTTGCATATGCAACCTACATGGCCTCACCCTTTTGTCCAACATACTAGTCCCTACCTTGTACCATGATATGAAATGATAATGTGACATGTTATACTTTTTTACATTTATTTAAATTTTTGGAAAAAAAGTCACATTTTTTTTTAACTTAAGTAAATATATCTTTTACCTTGTTATATTACTAACCACATTTATGTATTTAATGAATATGTGCGTGTATGTTAACTAAAATGTTTACAACCTTTCCGACAACTTTTAGGCACCGAAAAGTCAAAAATTCTAAAAACGATTTCGGTTACATTTTCTATTTCCTTTGAACTAATTATTGTTGTAAACGCATTTTGAAAATTATTTCACCATTGCTAGTTATTAATTAAAAGAGGGTATTTTAATTAACAAAATCATTAATTGAATATTTAAAATTAAGTAAATATTCTTAGACCAAAGAGATAAGATTCCAAGTTGTTACAGTAGTTAATGGTAGAAAGCCAAGTAATACCATAAATTCCATTTTATAATGATATTGAGATTTTTGATCAAGCAAAACTTAATAATGAGTATACTAGTTATTATCGTGATATTTTTGGAACTACAAATAGACATAGAATTAAAGCTAATTGGCATGTGCTTTACATTGAGTATACTAAGGTTGATTTAGTAGGGCTAGAAGATCCATTTATGGAAGAAGAAATTATGAAGGCTTTAAACGATATGCCTGATGATAAAACTCCGGATCCGAATGGATTTTCTATTTTATTTTATGAAATTTTTTGGAATGTGTTAAAAGAAGATATAATAAAAATGTTCAATGAATTCCACGATGGTTCATTACAGTCAGGTAAGTTTAATTTTGCATTATTACATAAGAAATTAGGTGCTTACCAAAGATTTTAGACCTATCTCGGTACTAAACTATACTTTTAAAATCATGCCTAAGATTTTAGCTAATAGATTAAATACTAAACTAAATGGATTAATAGATAATACTTAAACAACTTTTATTAAGGGTAGGAATATCGCGAGTGGGGTAGCAGTAGTTCAAGAATATATCAATTGCTGCTATAAAATAATATTACTTGTGCGCTTTTAAAACTTGATTTTGCTAAAGCTTTTGATCTGATTGGGTTTTTCTTAAAGATGCATTAAGGGCTAGGGTTTTAGTGCTAGATGGATTGAATGGACTATGCCATTGCTTAAAACGGGTAATTCTAATATTTTGGTTAATGGCATATTAGGTAGTAAGATTCAATCAAAACGTGGACTTAGACAAGGTGGTCCATTGTCACCCTTATTGTTTAACTTAGTGGCTGATGTTTTTGCTAGAATTATTAAATTGGCTACTGGTAATAGGTTACTAGATATTATAGGTAATGAGATCACTAATAGCAGATGATGCTATGATTTTTACGTCCCATTTGCTAAATATATTATTACACTTAAATTTATTTTATATAGGTTTTAACTTCTTTATGGTTTAAAGATTAATTTTGAAAAAAGCTCGGTTCTTGTTTTAAATGATTTTGATAATATTGAAAACCAAATTGCATGCCCATTAAATTGTTAAACGATGAAATTTCCTATAGAATATTTAGGTTTTTTAAATAGGCCTCGAAAACTTAAACATGATAAATGAAATACTATTATTGATAAAGTTAATAGAAGATTGTCCAAATGGAGTGATAAATGCTTATCGAGAGTAGGTAGGATTGTTCTTATTAACTCAATTTTATCTGTATTACCCATTTACTGGATACAATTTTATATTTTTCTAAATGGGTAGTTAATAAAATAGACCAAACTAGGTGAGATATTTTTAGAGTGGAGACAATCCAAATAGTCACTCTAAGTGTCTTGTTAATTGGGATTGTTTTGTAAGTCTAAAAATAAGAGAGGTTTAGGAATTATAAATTTACATAATTTAAATATATCATAGGAAAACGATTATGGAAAATTAAAGATAATAATGAAAATTTGCTATGGAAAGAACAATATCAAATCAATGCTATACATGTACTTTTAATCTATAGCACACTTCTAATAATAATATAAAAAATATATCTCACCTTTGGAAATTGATAATTCTAAATTTTAATATTTATAATTGAGTAATTTATAATGTTGTGTATTTTGGTAATAACACTTCCTTTTGGCATGAATGCTAGTTCTAGCCATTTCACTTTAAGTGGAATTTAGAGAGTTATATGAAATTTGCAATTTAATTTTTTTTACTAATTTCTAATATTTATAGGCTTAGCTTAAATTTTTCTAGGGAATTTAGCTTTAATCATATGCTAACAGAAAATACTTTAGCATAATTTGCTTTATTATGTGCCGAACTTTAATTATACACTTTTGATAATGATAAAAACATTAAAACTTGGTGTTCAGATATTAGTAAGAAATATTCATCTCGTTCATTTTATAACTTCATAAATTTTTTGAGAATTAAATTTAAAATATTTAAATACATTTGGAAAGTTGGTTTTCCATCTAAAGCTAAAGTACACATATGGTTAATTTTACATGGGAAGTTGAATACTATAGGATTATTAAAAGAGAATAATATATTTAGCAATGAAAAATATTATTTTTGTAATATTAAAATGGAAGATATTTTGCACTTATATTTTGATTGTAATATAACTAGATTTATCCTTGTAAAAACTCTCAAGTTATTTGATTTTAACATAAATTTTACACATACTAATTGTGAATTATATTAGAAAAATCTTAGATTTTACTAAGAGAGTCACAATAGATTTTTACTTGACATTATTTACAAAATAATATTTGGTATATTTGGTTTAAAAGGAACTAACGGTTGTTTAATAATATTAATATAGGTTCAGATAATTTAATATATGTAATTTCTGTATTTTGGTTTAATTGGATTTCAAATTCTAGTTATAAATTAATTAAAAATTTAGTTTTATAGAGTTTCTTAAAAAGATAAATTCCCATATTGACTTATATTAAAGAATAAAAACATTCCTAGTAATAGAGATATGATTGTATTATATTAAATTTAGCTTCCTTAGATAATCTGCCTAGGGTATCTTTTAGTTCTTCGTCTTTATTAGGATTTTAGTCTCGCTGTTAATTCTTTGTTCATTTTTTTGCTCATTTGCTTATCTGTTATATGTTGGGAATAATAGTAAGGAATGTATGACTGCATTCTCTTATTATGTTCCCTATCTCAAACCATTTTGGACTGCTTCTATTATGTGACTTTTGAGGTTTTCCCTAATGATGGTTGTGGATGCATGAGTTGAATCCATCGGAACCAAGGGCTGTTTCATTTGCAATGTAGAAAATGGCATTTTTCATTTCAGTTTTATTGATTTTTCACTGAGATAATTTTCGCCATATGTTATTATTATCTTTTCCATGTGATGTTACGGAAAATTTCTAGTTGATTTTTTTGTTGAATAATTCAGTGTTGTATTTAACTGCTTCCTCAGCTACATCTTCTATAGTTTTCACTATCTTCACAATTTTGGAAATCAGGTTATGTATACTATACAAAACTTCCTCAAATTAACTTTTACATGAATAAATTTATTGCTTTCATCCCCATACTTTAACCAATTGCATTCGAATTTTTGCTTAATATCCAATGCTTATTTCATCAAATTGTTTTCTAGTTCTTTCTGGGCTTTGGAAAGCTCCAAATCACTAATTGACTGTGGTTATGTCAAGTCTATTTTGAAGCAATTGGGATTTTTCTATGCATTCCTCTACCTTAGGACCAATGTTTTGTTGATTTGAACTCTTGATACTCGGTATGTTTTTCAGTTTTTGCTTAATAAATTATACATATAATGCTGGTATTGTGGAAAATTTAGCTAAGATTCAAATGTGATTTTATACTCCTCATCAAAAATCCAATAATTCCTAGACATGAATGGTTTGGGGAAGGATGTCTGGTATTATTGAATCTGCTACTATTATAATGCCACATTGCCAACATTTTTGTATTCAAAATCATAAACAAATCATTCAGAAATTAAAAGTTTACAACAGAAGTTATAGTGTTAACAAATTATGTAAATGAGAACACACTGAATTTTCTTAAACTATTTCCAGTAATAGTAGACGCAGTTAATTAGTCCAACGTACTGTACATTTCTATTGTTTTCATTATCATATTTCTAGTTGTTGGAGTTGCCTTCACTAGTTGTTAGTGACAGTTTAGATGCAATTTTATCCATGGCTCCTGTGTTTGGAACTGTTGGTTAAATGTCTTTACTTAAGATATGATTTTTATATGAGGAACCTGTGTATCATCTGCGGCTTGTTGCAAGCATTCCATGAAGTTTCGCCTCATCTGAGGTAAAATTATGTAGTTGGTTTGGAATATAGAATATATGTAGTAATATTTAATGGACTTTGATTCAATTGGTAATGATCTTGGAGTTCTGCTATGTTAAAGAAAGAAAGGAAGTGCGATGTTAAAAATGTAAATGTATACGAATAGAGAAAGAAAGACTTTCCTGATACGCTATGACCTTTGGGTTTGATGGGCATTCCACATCGAGCATGTGTACATTCATATTGATTATAGACATAAGACATGTCACTACAAGAAAATTACCCTAATGCAACTTGCTAATTAGAACTGGGATGTCATATGACAGTTACAGTAAATTCACTTTAACAACTAGCATTTCTTAACAATTGTAATAAATTATCTTTAACAACTGCTATTTCTTGATAGTTGCAATAAACATATTGTTAATAACTGCATTCTCCTGCCAATTGCAATAAATATATTTTTAACAACTACGCTTTCTTGCTAGTTGCAATAAACATATTTTTAACAGCAGCGTTTTCCTATCGGTTGCAATAAACATATTTTTAACAACTGCAATTTCCTACCGGTTTAACAACTGCATTTTTCTTTCAGTTGCAATAAATATATATATTTAACAACTATTTCTTTTAGCCTGTTGATAAGGATCTACAACAGCTAATTAATTTTGACCGTTGTAAATACTTATTTATAACCATTATTATGGTCATAAATTTTAAGTAATTACGTAACCACTTTTAAGTTGTTAATTACAAATAATAGTCTGAGCGAACACCAAGGTTTCCACTTAGATATTTTAATTAATAATAAATAATTAATGCATACTTAATAATTTGTAATTATTAATTTATAATTAATAATTATAAATGACAACTTATATACGTCATTATTTATAATTTATTATAATTAACAATTATCAATAAATAATTCATAATCACTAATTATTAACAATAATTAATATTATCTTTTATATTTAATTATTATTATGGTTAATATTGAAAAATAGTAAATTATCAATAATTTATTATAACTATATATTTACATGCATATATATGTTCATGGCTTACTCGTTTTGGTATAGCTTCTTGATAGATTTTGGATATGTTTACCGGTTTGGATGGATTCATCCAATTCTATAGTCTAGAGTGTTTTTATTATTTACCGATTTGGATGGATTCATCCAATTCTATAGTTTAGAGTGTTTTTATTATTTACCGGTTTGGATGGATTCATCCAATTCTATAGTCTAGAGTGTTTTTATTATTTTGTGGTTTTTGTTATATTGCTATTTTGGACATTAGTTCTTTAGGTTTGGGGTCTTTTATTGTTTTTTATATTGTAAGAGGTGGTATTACTACCTGTTAGGCATGTTGACGGCTCATTTTGTAAGTGTAGAATAAAATTACATAAGTACTCTCCTCTAATCATAGAGGATCACTCATTTTTCTTAAGAAATAAAATTACGTTAATATTTATTATTTACATCTAAAAATTAATAAATATAATTAATATTAAATAATTACTATAAAATAATTATTATTTAATAATTAAGTTTAACATCTAACATTTAATAATTAAGAATTAATATTTAATAATTATAAATAATAATCACTATTAAATAATTATTTATTAATAATTGTATAATAATGAAGAATAATATTCAGTAATTAATAACTAATAACTAAATTTAATAATTATGAAACGATATTTATTATTTAATAATTATTTTTAAATAATTATTAAAATATAACAGCTATTAAAAAATTAATAGTTAATAATAATCAATAATTAAGACGAATATTTAACGATTCATAATTAATAAGCAGTTTCAATAATCAAGAGGTAACATTAAGTATTTAATATTTTATTATTAATAATTATATTCACTCTATTACACTAGTTTTTTTGAAAGAAATGTGTGATTCTCTAAAGTAGAGGAGAGCACACATGTGTATGTATACATATATCATTGAAAACAAAGGAGCAGCCAACATGATTGGTAGGTGACAAGTCATAATATAAAAAACTAAGAAGAACAAACTTAGGTAACTTCTTGAATGAGCTCCGGCAAGGCCACCACCCAACTCTATTACACTAGCTATTTACAACTGGCACCATATGATAGTTATAATTAATGGACTTTAACAATTGACATTTTTCTAACAGTTGTAATAAAGGATTTTTAACAACTGGTATTTCCCATCAGTTGTAATAAATGTATTTTTATAACTACTTTTCATGTCAGTTGCAATAATCATATTTTTAGCAACCGTGCATTCCTACCAGTTGCAATAAACAAATTTTTAACAACTGCATTTACCTTTCAGTTGCGATAAACATATTTTGAACTACTGCATTATCCTACAAATTGCAATAAATATATTTTTAACAATGGTTTATTTTAGCCAGTTGTGAAATGACTATTTTGTTGTAGTTACTTATTTAGGTCATTATTTATAATTTCTTATAATTAATGATTATTAATAAATAATTTATAACTACTACTTTTTATTTATAATCAATAATTATATTTTATATTGAATAAATTCTTATAGTTAACAATTTATAATTAATAAATCACATTTAGTATTCATTTTAGATATAAATAACAAATAAATATAATTAACTATTAATTATTAGTATTAAATAATTACTATTGAATACTCAATGATTAATATATATTGTTTAGTATTTAATTCCTTGTTAATTTAATATATTAATAATCAATGTTTAATAATTTATTATAGTTTAATATTAATAATTAGTGTCGACTACTTAATATTTAATTAATTTAACATATTAGTATTTAATAATTTATTGTAGTTTAATAATTAATTTACTATTTAAAAATATATTTAACAATTGATAATCAATAATGAATATTTAATAATTATAACTAACAATATGTACATAATAATTAGTACTTAATAATTAATTAATATTCAATTATAATTAAGAAGTAATAAATAACAATAGATTATTAAGAATTAATAAGTAAGAAGTAGTATTTAACGATTAGTAATTACTATCAAATAATTCCTATTATATAATTAATCATTAATGATAAAGGCTAATATTTAATAACTAATAGTTAATAAGTAACTAATATTTAACAATTATTTTTGATAATCTTATTTCAAAAAATTCATAATTATGATTTTCCTCTCTCCTCTGGTTCTCTCCTATTTCGCTGCTCTCTCTCTGCGTTAATTCAGTTCTATTGTGATCTGATTTTGCCACCGATGTCGACTTCGGTCGAAGGCGAGTTCATTCTCTCTGGCACGTTCTTGCGAGTTTGCCCTTCCTACGCCGCTATTGCCACTGCCATTTTGGCGGAGGTGGCTGGTCCCATGTCAGTGGTTTTCTCTGGTGATTGTGCGGTTGAGATTAGGGTTTTCTCGTTGGCTAAATTTGGGGATCTCTGTCGTACTCGATTTTTGTTGGTCGAGTGCTGTTTCATGGAAATCCTACCCGTTTCCAATGATGGGTTAAAGGTTCGGCCCCTTCCCTATGGGCGTCACCCCCGGATGATGTTCTGCAGGTGACTTTGGCTTCACCTAGTTTATCTGTTGTTGAATCGAGGCGGGAGTTCATCACCCAATTCGAACCTGATTTATCTTTTACTGCATCGTGTGAGCTCTTGCATTATGGGGAGGAGCCATTTTCGGTGGGCTCGGTGGTTTGTGATTCTGGTTATCTTGGGTGTGCGCCAGCTGATGGGGATTTCACCACCCTATCCAGTCCTGAGCAAGGTGTTACATCTTCTTTGCAAGTGTAGTCCCCTTATAGGTTTGGAGGGATTGACTTGGCTGTGGGAAGCATTCTTTTGGCTCCCATTTCTTGGGCCAGTTCTTTGTTTGGCGTCGTCCGGGCTATTCCTGCTGTTGGGTTCGCTTCTCCCTGTTTGTTGGCCGTATTGGAAAGTGAGCAGCTTTTGGGTGCTTCTCATGAACTGTGTCAAGTCCCGGAACAGTAGGTAAGTGTTGCCCCTTGTAGGCAGGTGAGTTTCTCGCCTTTGATATCCTATTTGTCCTTTGTTGTTGGGTTATCAGAGGTTATCTGGTTTTTGGCTGATGGAGTTTATATTATGTTCTTGAGCCATGACACACCTTGGTGTGTGCTCCCTGACATTGCTGCCCAGTCGTTGACTGGTGGCGTGTCAGGTCCTATTGGCATTGAGCGCTTCGTTTGGAGCGGACAGTGCGGGTCCTTTAGTTAGTTTTTGGTGTTGAGTCATTGCGAGGCCTCTTCTGTGTCGTTAATGGCTCTTTTTCGACTACCTCTTCTGGCTGGCCTTCTTTGGTCTCTTCGGAGATTTCATCGAGCTTGAATCGATTGGTTCGGGCGATCTTCCAGCTCTGGTCGCATAGCGGTCACTGATTCGGACCACTATGCGGACAGCCTGGAATTTTGCCAGCCTTCTTTGGTCCGCTCTGTTGATCTCTCTGTTAGGGCCGTCTCATTAGTGACAGTCCGGCTTGGGTTAGGTTCCTACAGCAACGTGGGATGCGTATTATCAGCTCCCCTACATTCTTTCGTTTCTTTCCGATTGACTCGGTTTCTCCTGTCCCCTCCTCTGCTTGTTGTTCGTCTCTTTGCTCCCTCCCCTCTTCCTCATGCTCTGTATCGATCTCCATTCCGATGCTTAGCGAAGCGGAGTTAACGATCATTAATGATCGTCTAGCTCGCCTAACTAAGAACTCGGCTCCCTCCAGGTCTTCTTCTAGGCAGTCGGGCTCGTTGGAGCCGATTGGAGTCTCTACGGAGTCCGACCCACGGAACTCGGCTTCGCATCCCCTTCGACCCTCTCGTCGCAAAACGAGAGGTGTATTCGCCACTCCTCGCACTATCTGCACTCGCTCTATAGCGGCGACTGAGCAGACCGATCGGTCTGCTCTTTATTCATTTTATCTTATCTGATTTGCGCTTGCTCTGGTTTTCATTTGCTTGCTTTCTGTCTCTCTGTTGCCACTGCGTTCATGTCGAACTTTCTTTTCTGGAATATTCGTGGTATAGGCAATGAAGCATCTTCAGCTAGGCTGAAGCGCATTGTCCGGAAACATTCTATTTGCTTGATGGCTCTTTTAGAACCTTTTTTGGGTCCTGGAGAGGTTACCAAGGTTGTGTTGTCGCTTGGGTTTGGCGGTGCCTTGTCCAATGTTTCGGGTAGGATCTGGATTCTTTGGTCCAAAGGCTATGTTGTTCGCCCTGTTTTTGACTCGGTCCAGCTTATCTCAATGGCGTGTTCAGTTTCCCTCTTCCCTAAACCTTTTCTTTTCTCGGCGGTCTACGCCAAGTGTGATCGGATGGAGAGATTATCCCTATGGGATGACATTCTTTCACTAGCTGAGATGGGGTTCTCATACTCTGTTATAGGTGGTGATTTCAATGTTGTCGCTAGCCAGGCTGAAAAACTAGGGGGATTGGCCGTCAATCGCTCCACGGTTTCTGACTTCAATTCTTTCATTGTGAGTTCCGGTTTATCAGAAATCCCTTTCGTGGGCTCTGCTTATACCTGGTCTAACAACCAGGAGGGCCCGAACCGGATCCTATCTAGGTTGGACAGAATTTTTGGGTCATCTGATTGGCTCAATCTCCCCTTCTCCTTCTCTATTTCTCATCTCCATCGTTCCTGTTCTGACCATGCCCCTTTGATTTTGCGCTGCTCCCCCCTTTCACTTTCGGGGCCGTCATCCTTCCGTTTCCTAAGTATGTGGGGATCCCACCATACTTTTCTTCAGGTAGTGGAGGACTCGTGGTCCTCTCCTATTTCTGCTTCTCCCTTGGGGGCTTTCACCCAAAAGCTGAAACGTCTTAAGGTCTGCCTTAAGAACTGGAATGCCCATGTTTTCAAGAACATTTTCGACCGTGTTCGGGCGGCAGAGGAGTCCCTCATCCTAGCGAATCTTTGTTCGACGAGACCCCTTCCGCTGACAACAAGGAGAAGTGGGCTACTGCTCAACTGGCCTTCTCATCGGAACTTCGTATCGAGAACTCCTATCTTCGCCAAAAGGCGAGGGTCAAATGGGTGGTCGAAGGTGACTCGAACTCCAAATTCTTCCATTCTTCTATTCATAAGAAAGTCACCCTTCTATCGATTCGTGAAATTTTAAGGTCGGATCTCTCTGTGGCTTCAATTCCTGCTGAAGTCAAAGAGACCATTTTGACTCATTTTCAATCCTTTCTGGGTTCTCCTTCTATTTCGGATCCAGATCTGGACCTCCTTTCCTTCATTCCCCATCTGGTTCCTCCAGAGGAAAGTGACGCTTTAGCTGTTCCGCCTTCATCGGAAGAGATCCGTGCCTGTGTCTTTGCTCTTAGCAAGGATAATGCCAGTGGGCCGGATGGCTTCAACGGTTCCTTCTATCGGAGTGTTTGGCCTATCATTCAGACAGACTTCTGTCTGGCAATCCACCATTTCTTTTCCGGCTGCACTCTTCCCATTGGTTGGTCTTCCACCAACTTGGTCCTTATTCCGAAGTGTGATAACCCTCGGTCTTGCGTGGATTTTCGTCCCATCAGCCTGTGTAATTTCTCTAACAAAGTGATTTCTAAGGTGTTAGCCAATCGTTTGGCTCCTTACCTTGATCGTATCATCTCCTCCTCTCAGGCGGGTTTTGTTAAAGGCTGTTTAATCACTGATAACGTCCTTTTAGCCTAGGAACTGATTTCCCAGATTGACCGAAAGGTCAGAGGATCTAATGTTGTTTTCAAACTAGATATGGAAAAGGCCTACGATCGTCTGTCATGATTTTTCATCATCAAGGTACTGCGTGCCTTTGGGTTTCCTGAAACCCTTATCGACTTGGTTTGGAGGCTCATCTCCAACTGTAGGTTCTCCGTTCTCATTAACGGATCGGCCTATGGTTTTTTCAAGGCGGGTAGAGGTCTTCGTCAAGGTGATCCTCTATCGCCTTCTCTTTTCGTGATTGCGGCAGAGGCCTTCATTCGAGGGATTCACACCCTAACGATTTTCGGCCAAATCCACCGTTTTGGGCTTCCGAGAGGGTGCCCGCTCGTTTCCTCCTTATCCTTTGCGGACGACATTGTCATTTTCTCCAACGGAAACCGGTCTTCTGTTAGTCGGCTGCTCCGATTTATCCACCTGTACGAGAGGTGCTCGGGCCAACTCGTTAACTCTTTGAAGAGTTGCTTCATCCACGCGAAGGACATGGACCCTTCCAGGGCTTCTTGGGTCCAAAGTTTTACTGGCTTCAAGGAAGCTTCCCTTCCTCATCCTTATCTGGGAATTGTTCTCTACAGAGGTAGGAAACTAAACGCCCTATTCGATCCTCTGACAGACAAAGTTAGGGAAAAGATTATTCGTTGGAATGCGTCTCTTCTATCTCAAGCAGGAAGACTGGTTCTCATCAAGTCGGTCTTAGGCTCGTTGGGCACTCATGTCTTCGCTGCGATGACTCCTACGTCTTCTTTATTTCGGTCGTTCCAATCTTTGGCTTCTTCCTTCTTCTGGGGATCGAAGGTTGATAACCACCGTCATCACTGGGTATCTTGGGACGTTGTGTGTCGTCCTAAGAACGAGGGCGGGATTGGTTTACGCAACTCTAAGGACATCTGTTCGGCTTTTGCTTGCAAGTTGTGGTACAGGTTTGGGGCTAACGACTCCTTATGGGCGTCGTTCCTGCATGCCAAGTACCATAGGCTGGCGAACGCTGGCTTTACCGGATCTCCCTCTTTCGCTAGTGAGACTTGGAAGCACATGCAATCGGTCAAACCGTTCTCTGATTCTCATGGTGGTCATTCCGGATGGGATGGCGGTTCGTTTTCAATCTTCAAGGCCTGGAATTCGTCTCGTAATCCGGCTCCGGTTCTCCCTTTGTTCTCTTTCATCTGGGACGCTAGAATCCCTCCTAAAGTGTCTTTGTTCATGTGGCGAACCCTTCATGATGGGTTACCAGTTGATGAGAACCTTCAGAGGATTGACATTCCTACTGTCTCCCGATGTAGATGCTGCGGCATCGGGGAAATGGAATCCTTGGATCATTTGCTTTTTTCGGGTTTCTCTGCCAGATCCTGCTGGAATTACTTCGGAAATCTGATAGGTATCCGAGGTAGCAACAGCTCGTCGGCTGATTTACAGAGAACCTGGTAGTACGGACTCTCTGGTAAATCTATTCGCTCAATCATCTTTCGTTTGATACCTTGTCTGATCTGTTGGCACCTATGGTGCGCACGGAATAAGGCAATTTTTGAGGAATCTCCCATGGATCCCTCTTCCATTATTCGACGGGTTAGAAATGATGTTTTCATGGCTTTTCGTGGAAGACCTTTCAAGGGTTCGGTCAGCTCACGTTCTAGTCGCCTTGTGGACCTTTTATCTATTACCTGTACTCAGTCTCCCTATAGAGCGGGAATAGGATGAAGTCCGCTACCGAGCCAGGTGGTTCTGGCTTTCTCGTCCCCGATTCCCCCCTTTTTTTCCTCTGATTATGTGGCTCTTGGTTTTCAGGCTTTGGATATTCAGGTTTGCACCGGGGACTTTATTCGTCTTCTTATTTTGGATTTCTCAGTGATCTTCTTTCTTTACTCTGGTTGCCTCGTTTGCCCTTCATGCTGCTGATTAGCTAGTTTTTATTCCGACTTCGTCTTCAGGAGGAGGCTTAGCCGGAGCTCGTTTTCGCCATTTTCTTGACCGGTTGTCTTTTTTCGGGATTCATCCGGTACGTTCAGCGCCTATTTCCAGTGGTCGGCTTCCTTTTCTTCTTACCAACTCTCACTGTTTCTCTGGTCTTTTGTTATTGGTTTGTCTTTTAGCTTGCTTCGGCGGTTTTTGTATTTCCTTTGTGTTCTGATTACCTGCCAGGCATGTTGACAGCTTTTGGTGTTTATTTATAAAATTCAATCTTTGCTTGAAAAAAAAAATTCAAAAAATTTAAAATTTTATAAAATAAACATAAAATATTCACAAAGTTTTGAAATTTTTTAAATTAAAAGATAAATGTTTGTAACAACGTCCTTGAAATTAATGGTTAAGGCACTAGCTTGTCTTGTATCCTGCCATAATTTCCTGTTATTGTAAATTATTAACATTACCTTCTAAATTAGGTTTATAATAGTTTTCTTGAAATTTAAATTATTAACATTACGCTGTAAGTTATTACTTTCATTCTGTAACTATTTTCTTTGATACATACACAAGTTTTTTTTACTTTAAAGCAAAAACTTTGGCTCCGATCCGAAACTAATTAATAACCTTTCAATTTGAAAATTTTGTCTCTAATCCAAAAATATTTCCCTCCAATTCAAATTTTTTTACCCTCCTAAGCCCACTCTAGACATTTCCTTGATGGCATCGGCATTCATAAATTTGAATTGTTAGAATTTTCAAATTGCTGTTGGGGGAGGTATACGATTGTCAAGGTATGTGTTTTCCCATTTATTTTTCAAAAGGCTATTGTTTTATACTACTTTCTGACTTATACTTTAAACAAGTCGTCAGATTAAAGGTTTACTAATCAATGATGCATTCGGTAGATTTATATCTATTAAGTTACACTATACATGTATTTTTGGGTCTTCCTGTCTTTGATTTTTAAATAAAGTAGATGAGTAAAATTGGCTAAAGTACATGTCTACGTGAATTTCTATAAGATAGAGATATTTTCTTTTTCATTTAAGAAAAAAACATTTGTAATTTATTCTTAATACTTATTCATCTATTGTTTTCAGATAGAAATAAATCAGCCAATAACTAAAGTTTCCGGATCATATTCATCACTGGTAGGTGAAAATGGATCATACTCATTTTAACAAACTGTAATCCACTTTTTGTATGCACAAAGTTAAGTGTTCTATTTTTTACCTATTTAGTTGCTATCTAGTCCAGATTAACTTTTAACATATGATCATTTGGTAATTCTGAAAATTATTTCTATATATGCTAAGTTGCCAAATACTGAGTTTTGAGTTCACCTTTCCATTTTGCAGCTGAGATTGCAAAGTTCGATTGATATATTGTAGTTTATAGATTTGTTCAGGACCTGCACTTTTTTTCCACTGCTAGTGATGATGAAAATAAACTTATCTTCACCATAGTTCTTCAAGGATTTTATGATTGTTGGTAATATCCTCAGGTTTGTATTTTCATGGTTGCTTATTTTTATAATTTGTTTATATTATCTCATGTGGCTTCATGGTTGATTATCTTTATAATTTGTTAAAATTGGCTCAAAATAATTTTTTTTTTATCAGGAATGACGTAGAGAAGAGAACTGCTCTTGAGGCCTAGACCTAATTCTACTTTGCATAGATGAAATAATTGATGGAGGATATGTATTTACCTTCTTTTCCAAATTTAAACCAAGCTTTATATACTTCAAGTTTCTATTATTTACATTTACATATTTTAAGTTCTTCCTACTATATATACATATGTATGTATACACACACATGCTTGCATACAATAAATTCATCATAGAGGTTATACACTGAAGGACCCTTGAGATGTTTTGGGTGTCCTAAAACTCTGGCAAACTGGACTTAGGTAAACTTTATAGATGGCTGCATGGAATTTCCATGTTAAATGTTGTTAACATTTTTTAATTTATTTCATTTGATGCAGGATCATCTTGGAGACGGATGGAACTGCAATTGCAATCTTGAACACTCAACCAGTATAGTTTCTGGATACTCCATTTTCATTCAGTGTCTCAGGCGGTTCTGCTTCCATCAGAGGCTTTAACGGCTACTCAGATGATAAGTATCTAATGGCTATTGGGATTCACATTGTTGCTATTTGCAATGTAGCTAGAAGCATCTCTGACTAGAAACTGAAAAGGATAAAGGTTAAAAGCGAATCTGACTATTGGCCATTCTAAATTGATCATTCGCTTTATAGTCTCAGTTTGTTGTGTGTGATGAAAATGGTGAAAGTTATGCGATGTTTTGGTTTTCGTAACGTTGATTATATATTTTAATTTGAATGCAGCGATCGATTTTAGACTTTCTTTTAATGCAAAATGGTAATCTGCTGTACTTTCAGTACTAAAGCGCGATGGTTCAAGGTGTGCTTCAATGTCGTTCAGTCTAAATTTTGAATCTAGTGTTATTTTTAGTATGTTCTATATGTTATGTTGGTTTTAATATTTTGTAACTATGTGAAGACTATATGAATGTTGTGAATACATGAATCTTTTCGACACTTTGAAACATGAAACTTTTTTGTTATTTTTTGTAAAAATGAATGAAGGTGTGGGTTATTGGTACAATATTTTGGTTTCAACTGCAAATTAGTTTTTAAAATTACAGGTGCAATGTAGCAATTTATATATATGTATATATGTATGTGTGTGTGTATATATATATATATATATATATATATGAATATTTTGACAATTGGAAAAAAAGTTACAAAAGACCCTATTGCGATGGGCAAAAGTCGATGTAAAATACCTTATTGTAATAGGTAAAAATAGTTGCAAAAGATCATATTGCAACTATCATTCCTACTTGTAATATCATAGTTTTCAAATAAATGATACAGTTTGCAACTGATATTTACAGTTGTAAAAGGACCTATTGCAACCGCTTTTAACAGTTGTAAAAAAATCACTACCGCAACGGTTTTTTATAACTGTCACAAACAGTTGTAAAATACAATCATCCTATTGCAATTTCGCATATTAAGACTAGCGGTTGTGAGTTACGAAAGCCTATTACAAACGGTATTGTTATATGCCAAATGGATATTTTGTTGTAGTATGTACACATCTTAATTGATAGGGTTTCCGATCCTTTTAGCTGTTAGAATTCTCAACCCCATAAATGCAAACTTGAATCTGACTGTTACTTCATAAAAAATCAAATTCAATGTTTGCAATCTTCCATGGAGTTCCGTTATGTTTGGCTACTCTAATTGGTGGTATTATTTGATGTCTGCAATCAAATCTCTATATGGCAATTACGTTCATGTTTGTGCAATTGGTTTTGTTTGGATATTATAAGTTAAATAATGTACGTCTTCTTACGCAAGATTGAGACTGTTTTACTGCTTTTGGATGAATACACCACCCATGTTAATTAGCCCAATGCACTGTTCATTTCTTTTTATTTCATTTTATAACGAGTACTGTATTCTAATAGTGCAATTTGGAGAAACCTTAAAGGGTGGACCAACCAATTAGCGATATTCAAACAAACCCAAATGATATATGTCTCTCGCTTACTTTTTTTGATTAGTTTCTTCGCAGACTCAGGGATGCTTTTTGACTTAGATGGATTCATCTAATTTCGTAGGTTCGTTGTTTTACTCATCATGTAGTTTTGTAATTTTTTCTTGTACTTTTATTTTAAACCTTAAACCTCTTGGCTTGGGTTTTCTTCATATTGTATAGGGGTATTGCTACCTATCAAGCATATTGCGAACTTCTTTTTTAAGTGCAGAATAAAATTACATGAATGTTCTCCTATAATCAAAGAGGAACGCTCATTTTCCTTAATTTTTTTTAAAAAGCTATTTCTTTGATTCACTCTAATTTCTTAAGACAATATTTAAATTTAGATATTGATGTAGTTTTTATGTCTAAAATATATAGTGCATATTTTATATTATCTTTATACACGCACACATACATATGGAAATTTTTGTAAAACACCCTCTTTAAGTACCAAAATACATAAAAGCCCCTTTTAAAAAAAGTTTAAAAAGTCTCTATTTTTAAGTTTAAAAATATTAGCAGAAAACTCTCAAATGTTTGAAATTTCCAGAGTGCAAAAACTTATAGAAAATTATGCAAGTATTTTTAGAGTTCCCATAAAATATTTATAGAGAATCTGCAAATATTTGTATTTTCCCAAATAAATTAAAATAAGTTTGATTATGAAAGATGTGATTGAAATTTAGGTTAAATTTTTGAAAAAAAAAATCAATTTTTTTAACCGAAACTGTCGAGTTTAAAACATGTTCTCCGGAAGGGGTTATTACGTGCAAAATAAGGGGCGGGTCCTAATTTCCTATGCATACATAGATACATACACACCCGCACAAATATATGTAGGTGTGTGTCTCCCGATCCTTTTGTCTTTTTCTCATAATTTTAGAGTTAAAATCCTTATTTACCATAATTCATGTGTATATTTTCATATTTCTCACTCTAAAATTTCTCCTTTAACAAACTTTAATACGTTCAAGTGCAATAGTATATCTATTTTACTTCTTTTATTAATTTAACCGTCACGAGCCACTTTTCCATACAGTTCGAACTAACACTTTACCACATTTGTCCAGTTTAATTGAACAGAAAGGCGTGTAGTAAGAAAAAGAAAGTAGAAGAAGATAGAAACAAAATAGAACAACACAGAATCTCACAGCGGAAATGAATAATTTATAATACAGAACAAATCTTTACCTAAAACAAAACTGTAATACTTACATAACAATCAGAGTACTCCAACCTGTACAACACAGACAGTTATAAAATCATGTCCTTACAATTGCTGATAAACACAACTAAAATGCAGCAGAAAAATAAATCATCTACGCGAATACGTCTCTGGCCTCCAACTCCTCTCCTGAAGTCCCAATCTTCCAGCTAAACCTGGAAAACATGCTCGGTCTGACCCGTGCATATACGAAAAACCATGTCCGGGTCAGTCTAGTAAAACCAGCATGAGAATTTAAATCACAAGGAATTTTATTCATTATAACTTTCAAAATCCTTTTAAAATCAAAAGTATCCCGTAAGACCACGTCACACATAAACACGACGGGTTTTTCCCTTACAGTAACCAAAACCTTTAATAGAAAATCCAATGATATTATAATAGTGTCTAAGTATAAATATTTATTCAAATAGCCAAATTGTTACGTTAATTAAATTCCATCATACCAGGCTCTATAACCAGAAGCGTAAAGGCACATATTAGAGAATGGATTCCATACAAGTGACTGGGCACTGGGGTACCACCTATTATAGTACACATCTAGAAAAATATACCGAGGACCATACTAGGATTCCCTGCAATACAAGACTGGAAAACCCCTAACCTGGATAGACCAAATATGCTATCACCCCGGGTGTTCCCACCCTTTTCGAGTTCTTCTGTGCACCATAGTAATAATATTCGAAGATATCTAAAATGATGAGAAACATACCCTAATTGGGTGCGACCCACTTAGCCTTGTTGTATCTCCCTTAATTTTCAGTCATTCCCCGTTGATGAGGCTTGAGGCTACGATTACCTTTTAAGGAATTTACACTTGAAATTCTCATTGTCCTCCAAAGATAATGTACTGATAGTATTCAACCATACAAGTCCCTTCTGGGCCTGAACGAAACCGAAGGCACAATTTCTACTACATCCATTTTGGAATCTTCCTCATAATTAGTAGCGAATAGCCCATGCACTTAAATGCTCCATCTTCGATTCCATGCTCTTGTCTTCATTTTTAAAACGTATTCGTTGGACCAAAATGGTGTTTGAATGACTTTTTCCGATCTCGGTCTCTTCGAAGCAGCGCTCTATGTCTCTGGTAAACTCAACCCCGGTTCTTTAGGAAATAAATATACGAAAATAAGAACGAACGTCATCTCCTAACTGTTAGTGGATGGATTTCCTTATAATTGTCCTAGAAGAACGAAGCGAGTTTATACGTACAAAATAGCACCTCGAACGGTAACTGTACCACATAATTCCCGTGTTTCTCATGGATATTTTCAAAGTTACGTTTGGGTCCAAATTTGGTAGTCGGTTATTTAACTATCAAATAAACAATCATTCAATCAAGGATTTCATATCCCACTGAAATCACTAATTCTTATTTAATTTAAATTCAAATAAATTAAATCTCTTAATCAAAAAGTATATACTTATCTCACAGGAATAAGTATATTCACAAACAATTTCCTTCAAATATATTTGAAAACCCTTTTAAATGAATAAGGAAAGTATACGGTATCAACCATGGATTCGTAGCTCAATGATTGTGTCTCTCTCCAAAGAAATACATACTTAACTATAGACAGTCTCTGCCTTTCGATTACGCCATGAAAGTATACCATTACTTTCTGAAAACTTTATTTAATAATTATCTCAAAATAATACTTATAAAGTTTCTATACAAACTTTCCAAGTCTAATTTAGGAAAAACTCTTTTATAACGGTTTACTATAATATATATCATTTTTAAAACAAATTAATATTTAAACAAATTATCTTTGGAATAATAATAACCCTAATATTAATTAATTCTTAAGTAATAATTAACTTTAACAAATCATTATGAATAACTTTTATTAACAATTTATATACTTTTAAACAATTAGAATACTTAAATAGCTTTGAAATAATAATTAAATACTTTTTAAATAATTTTTAAGAATAATAAAATAGTTAACCTTAAATCATTATCAAAATATTTATTTATTAAATCTAAAATATAATTAATAAACAATAATCATCCTTACACAATTTTGGTTCAAAAGCCTACCTTCAAATCGGGAAGACTTATTAATTTCAATGGTACTTAATCAATTTACCATTTGTTCCATAACAGACCAGAATAACAGATACAGATATTCACATCAATCTGTTTATAACAATTAATTCAACATCATATTGCCCAATATAATTATCAGGAAAATAAATAGATGTCCGTACAAATATAATAGCAGAACAGGGTTGTATTTCTGCTAGTAAATGTCCAAATTAGATATATTCAGTAATAATGGCAGAACGGTACTTTATTCTGCTAAAATAGATGTCAAAATATCGTAATTTACGTCAATTAACTCATCATTATTTTTATTGGGTCAAATAACTTCAATAGGTTGGTCATATAAATTTAAAAGATGATATTTGCTTTTAATTGGGTAATTAAATTTCTGGCCGTTTAAATGTACCGTAAAATTTACAATATATATATATATTAACATTTAAATTTAAACTTTTTTTATTATGCTTTTGGGCCGAAGCCAACCCATACCCAAAACCCAATTTTCTTTTATTCTTCTTTCTCTTTCTTATTCCCCTTTTCCCAAATTCCTACTATGACCAAAACCCACCCAAACGCCTCATTTTCCGATCAATTTCCAACCTCCTCCGATGAACCCGACCTCCTACGCGCGCGACTCACCCACGCTCAAAACTTCAGGAACCTCATCACCCAAATTCGATCTCCTTCCCAAATCCATAAACCCATCATCGTGCATGCGCGTTCGTGCACGTGTACATCACCACCAGGCCACCGCTCACCCAGCTGAGCACACTCCCAATTCTCCCTTCGTCCCTGCATTCGATTTTGCATTTTCCACCAAGCTTCCACTCCTTGCACCAAGCTTCCACCGCGAGCACCCAAAACGTCAACCTTCAGTTTTCATCCATCATCAATAATCGGCTTCGCCCTACCTTATCCCATCACCAGGACACACGCCTCCACCGCCACAGTGATCCCCACATCCTCCACTACCTCCACGCTAACCCCAGCCAAGCTCGACGACGCCCTCCTCCACCAGTCACAAGTTTACCGAACCCCTCTTGAAATAAGTCCTTAAACCCTAGAAATGTCACGCAATCCCATTCCCAAGACGAAATCCAAATTCAGCCACGGTGAACTTCTCAACCATGGTGCGACGCTTCTCCTCAGCCAAGCCTCGCCACTCCTCGACGTCTAGATCGCCGGAAAATATTTTTTCATCAAATTCTGATCATCTTCAAATTCTTTACCATATAGGCCATTGAAAATCATGAAATTTCACTAAAATTCCTATTTTTAGATGACAATCACATCCATGGTCTTGATTCGATGATTTAAACATCTTGGATTTTGTCAAAAACTAAGTAATTTACCGTATTACCACAATTTCACATAATATATAGCATAATCGAGCTTCAAAGAAATTTCAACATAATCTATACTTAGATTCGAACACTTAATCAGTTTATGTCATTGGCTAATTCGAATTGAGTCGAGAGATAAAGATTTTTAAAAACGGATCATAAGGACATATTTTACTCTGTTAAATATGACAGAGTAGATCAAACATTTCCAGGCATTAAAAATTAAAATCTCACCTTCCACATGATGAAACTTTTTTTTCTGAAAACTTTAGTTTACGATATGAACTTGATAAAATGTTGCTTTGCCTTGGATCTAAATAGTATGCTTCTTTCCTCCTTTCTTTTGTTTACAGAGCTATATTCTTTTTTCCCTCTTCTTTACAGTTTTTGGTTTACAGGCTTTGTTATAGGGTTTTGCAATCTCTAGATACACACAAACAAGCCAATATATATATTTATACCTAAGAATAATGTAAACGTACAGTATTTTTTTTGGAGGCTCAAAAGATTATAGCTGTTGTACCATTGTTTTTGATGGATTGAAATAAGGATTTGAGGTTTGAGATGAAATAATCTTTCAACCTTCATTTCTTTTACTTTGAGTTGAAAAGAGGTTGGTAGTGTTTTAGTTTTTCCCTTTTAGACCAGGAAAACATATGCATGTATATATTTATTTTTCTTTTCTTTTCTTTTCACTTTGACTTGTTTAATTTTTTTACTTATGTTATTTACTTAGTTAAACTCCTTTGGATTTGAATATGCTTTCATATTGAAAACACAATGTAAAGGGGCTTTTAAATAAATAACTTTTAGTCTTCATATCTATACATACTTCTACTAAAAATATATAACTCAAGGCAATTGAGAATTTTTCTATTTCATTTTTAAATAAAACAACATTTTGTTAACACTTTTCTTTTTAAAAAAATGTATAATTCAAAGCAAATGAAATCTTTATCATTTCATTTTAGAAGTATGAAATGAAACTTTTGTCAAACACCATTTTATAAGCTATTTCCTATTTTAAAACGATTTTATAAATTTTTCTCATATTCATCATATAATACTTTCATATCTATTTCTTCTTTCATTTTTCAATATATACATATATTATTCTTAATATACTATATTTATTTGTTTATAAATACTATACTTTCCTTTTTTAACTTATATATATATACATACATACATATATATATATATATATATATTAACTAATATGTATATATGCGTATAAATACACACACACAGAGAGATAAATATATATATATATATATATATATATAAGAAAATCCAATTTAAACTCTTACTATTTAAAGTACATTATACTTTCCATAAGTCATATCATTTCTATTTAAAACCCATTCTTCTTATTCGTCTACATTTATTTGCTATGAATTAGTTTCCAAATTATACATATATACATATACATACATATATATATATATATATAAGAGTTTCCAATTGAATGAATTTCCTATTTTATAAATAAAATCTGGAAATTCAAAATACTATCTTGGTTTAAAGTTATATATTATCACCAATTATCACATAATAGTGATTTTATTTTGATAAAAATACCGTATTATTGAATATTAAAAATTAATTTTCAAATACAAGATGACAAAAATTTCAGGTCACTTTATTCCTCCTCCCTTAAAAGAATTTCGTCCCCGAAATTTCCATAACCAGGCTAGCAACATAACTAACCGAATTTTAATTTAATAACGAATTAATAAACACCCAT
Organism: Allium cepa; assembly: GCA_030765085.1. NCBI lineage: Eukaryota > Viridiplantae > Streptophyta > Magnoliopsida > Asparagales > Amaryllidaceae > Allium > Allium cepa. Next base: position 821,107,315 of record CM060929.1, read on the forward strand.
ATCACATAAGTCAACATATATATTATATATATTTATATATATATTCCAAAATATCAGGTATACCGAGTATCACTAGAATACTTTCAAAATTACCGTCATCATACACACACATATATATAGTCATACCAAAATATCTACTGAGATACTTTACTGGACTACAATCCAAAAAATATGACGTCTACAGGCTATTAATATATACTAATAGGGTATACACTACCAAGAGACCACTCAACCCAAACCAACACTCGCAGTGGACTCTCTCCATCAGAGTCCTCCATTTCGGGTCCTTTCATTTCCCAAGATTCAACATCATTATCTGGAACCCATACCATCTCGCGGTTTGGTTCCCTTCGAATGTTATCCCCATCTGCAAGTGGCACATTATCAATCTCGCCCATTTCCCATATGACAGCATCATCATTTTCCAATTCAAGCTCTTCTTCTTCTTCAAATTCCTCTTCTTCCTCCTTGAATTCCTATTCTTCCTCCTCGTATTCCTCTTCTTCTTCTTTCTCGGGATTCTCTTCATGATGCGATAGTTGCTCGATAGGCTCTATCTCCTCCTCTAACTCCTCATCATATATTGATGGCTCATTAAGATCCTTCAGAATCCTGTTAACTATTTCATGTTCGCCAGCTCTCTTAGCCTTCGAAAGTGCTTCTTCTCGGATGACACACAGGTTCTCTATAACCAATTAACAAAACCAAAGAATGAGATGCTAAGGATTTAGGAATTCACATAATCTAAAGAATAAATATAGATACATATTTCAAGTAACTCTTCTTTTAAATTACGATCATTTAAGAAAACTTTATGTAGTACCAAAATCATTTTTCCTTAGAAATTTGTTTAAAACAATTTTTCTGAAATCACGGGCGTTCTAATCCTTGAATATCTCTTTTTATAAATCAATTATTATAAAATTAGCTTCTATATATGAAAAATCATTCTAAATATTTATTTTAAAATATTTAAAATTCCCTTAGTAAAATTTTTTTACTCAAAATCCAAATTAACCAAACTTCCTATCTTACAAGACTCAGGTCTCTAAGGAAATACTCAAGTCAAAAGGACCGGCAATAGAAGACACTCAAAGCTAATAGTTATGACCACTCAATTCCTAGATGATAAAATATTATCATCACTTATCAAACAACCCCTAAAGATACTATATATTTTGAAAATCATTTCATTTAATATATAAAATATATCTTGGGTAAAGTTATTTCATTTACCCATTTAAAACAATATTGTATCCGTTGGCCTTATTCAAGTGTTTAGAGATCCTTATCAACAACGTTAGCTATTCGTATTGACTAGAATCCATATGCCACTCAATGGATCAATTAATACAATATAAATTTTTTTACATCGCAAACAAATACGTGTTCTCATATATATTCACACTCAAACTCATTCTAGGGTACTATTGATCCTATCTCTAATGAGTAAGACCACTAAAGCCTAGGTATTCGCTCAACCTAACCTCTGATACCACGATATCATGACCCACTTTTTTATACAGTTCGAACCGACACTTTACCACACTTGTCCAATCCAAATTGAACAAAAAGACAGATAGTAAGAAAAAGAAAGTAGAAAGAAGATAGAAAGAAAATAGAACAACATAGAATCTCATAGCGAAAATGAATAATCTATAATGTATAACAAATCTTTACCTAAAACAAAACTGTAATATTTACATACCAGATAACAATCAGATTACACCAACCTACACAGCACGTACAGTTATAACATCATGTCCTTACAATTGCCAATAAACACAACTAAAATGCAACGGAAATATAAATCATCTACGCGAATACGTCTTTGGCCTCCAACTTCACTCCTGAAGTTCCAATCTTTTAGCTAAACCTATAAAATATGCTCGATCTGACCCGAACATATAGGAAAACCACGCCCAGGTCAGTCTGGTAAAACCAGCGTGAGAATTTAAATCACAAGGAATTTTATTCATTATAACTTTTAAAATCATTTTAAAATCAAAAGTATCCTGTAAAACCACGTCACACATAAACACGATAGATTTTTCCCTTACGGTAACCAAATCCTTTTATAGAAAATCCAATGATATTATAATAGTGTCTAAGTACAAATTCAAATAGCCAAAATTGTTATATTAATTAAATTCTGGCATACTAGGCTCTACAACCAAAACCATAAAAGCACGTATTGGAGAATGGATTCCATACAAATGATTAGGCATTGGGGTACCACCTATCACAGTACACATCTAGAAAAATGTATCGAGGACCTGGGATTCCCTGCAACACGAGACCGGACTACCCCTAACCTGGATAGATCGAATATGCTATCACCCCAGGTGTTCCCACCCTTTCCGAGTTCTTCTGTGCACCATACTACTAATATCCGAGGGTATCTAGAAAGATGATAAATATACCCCAATTGGGTGTGACCCACTTAGCTTTGCCGCATCTCCCCTGATTTGCAGTCATTCGCGATTGATGAGGCTTGAGGCTACGATTATCTTTTAAGGAATTTACACTTGGAATGCTCATTGTTCTCCAATGACAATGTACAGATAGCATTCATCCATACAATTCCGTTCTGGGCCTGAACGAAACCGAAGGCACTATTCTTACTACATTCATTTTGGAATAATCCTCAGGGTTAGTAGTGATTAGCCCTTGCACTTTAGTGCTCCACCTTCGATTGCATGATCTTATCTTTATTTCAAAAACATATTCGTTGGATTGAAAAGGTGTTCAGATAACTCATCCAATCACGGTCTCTTCGAAACAACGTTCGATATTTCGGTAAACTCAACCCCGATTCTTTAGGAAATAAACAGACGAAAATCAGATCGGAGGTTATCTCCTAACCGTTAGTGGATGGATTTCCTTATAATCATTCTAGAAGAATGAAACGAGTTTATACGTACAGTATATAACCTCAAACGGTAACTATACCACATAATTCCCATGTTTCACCTATTTCCAAAGTTACGTTTGGGTCCATATTTGATAGCCGGTTATTTAACTATTAAATAAACAATCATTCAATCAAGGATTTCATTTCCCACTAAAATCACTAATTCCTATTTAATTTAAATTCAAATATATTAAATTTCTTAATCAAAAAGTATATACTTATCTCATAGGAATAAGTATATTCACAAACCATTTCCTTCAAATATATTTGAAAACCCTTTTAAATGAATAAGGAAAGTACTCTACGGTCTCAACCATGGATTCGCAGCTCAATGATTACGTCTCTCTTCTACAGAAATCCAAACTTGACTGTAGACAGTCTTTGCCTCCCAATTACGCCATGAAAGTATACCATTACTTTTCGAAAACTTTATTTAATAATCATCTCAAAATAATACTTATAAAGTTTCTATATAAATTTTCCAAGTCTAATTTAGGAAAAATACTCTTTTATAATAGTTTACTATAAGATATATTATTTTTAAAACATAATTAATATTTAAAAAAAATTATCTTTGAAATAATATTAATATCCTAATATTAGTAATCCTTAAGTAATAATTAAGTTTAAACAAATCATTATGAATAACTTTTATTAATAATTTATATACTTTTAAATAATTAGAATACTTAAACAGCTTTGAAATAATAATTAAATGCTTTTTAAATAATTTTTAAGAATAATAAAATAATTAACCTTAAATCATTATTAAAATATTTATTTATTAACTTTAAAATATCATTAATAAATAGTAATCATCCTTAAACAATTTTGGTTCAAAAGTCGACCTCCAAATCGGAAAGACTTATTAATTTCAATGGTACTTAATCAATTTACCATTCGTTCCAAAACATACTAGAATAACAGATACAGATATTCACATCAATCTATTGATAACAATCAATTCAACATCATATTGCCCAATATAATTATTAGGAAAATAAATAGATGTCCGTACAAATATAATAGCAGAACATGGTTGTATTTCCATTAGTAAATGTCCAAAACATATATATTCAGTAATAATTACAGAACGGTGATTTATTCTGCCAACTAGGGTCGTATTAAATAAAATTAGTGAAATGGTATTTTATTCCGCTAAATAGATGTTAAATTGTAATTTACTTAAATTAACTTATCGTTATTTTTATCGGGGCAAATAAATTCAATAAGCGGGCCATATAAATTTAAAAGATGATATTTGTTTTTAATCGTGTAATCAAATTTCTGGCCGTTTAAATGTACTATAAAATTTCACTTGTTCAATCTTGACAATAGATTATCTGATGATGTAGCGTTCGTTGACACGAATTCAACGCAACAAATTTCGCGTAAATCGAAATTTGTATGCATTAGTTATCGCATTTTAAAATTTATATATTAACAATTAAATTTAAACCTTTTTTTTATTATGCTTCTGGGCCGAAGCCAACCCATACTCGAAACCCAATTTCCCTTCTTCTTCTTTTTCATTCTTCTTTCCCTTTTCCTAAATTCCTTCTGTGACCAACAACCCACCCAAACGCCTTATTTTCCGATCAATTTCCAACCTCCTCTGATGAACCCGACCTCCTACGCGTGCGACTCACCCACGCTCAAAACTCCAAGAACCCCATCACCCAAATTCGATCTCCTTCCTAAATCCATAAACCCATCATCGTGCACGTGTGTAAGTGCACGTGCACGCCACCATCAAGCTGCCGCTCACCCAGCTGAGCACACTCCCAAGTCTCCCTTCATCCCTGCATTCGATTTCACATTTTCCCTGAAGCTTCCACTCCTTCTAGCAAGCTTTCGCCGCGACCACCTAAAACGTCAACCTCCATTTTTCACCCATCATCCAAAATCGGTTTCGCCCCGCCTTATCCCATCACCAGGACGCATGCCTCCACCACCACAGTGACCTCCATATCCTCTACTACTTTCATGCCAACCCAAGCCAAGCTCAATGTCGCCCTCCTCCGCTAGTCACAAGATGACCAAATCCCTCCCGAAACAAGTCTTTAAACCCTAGAAAAGTCACGCAACCCCAATTCAAAGCCAAAATCCAAATTTAGCTATGGTGAACTTCTCAATCATGGTGCGACGCTTTTCCTCAGCCAAGCCCCGCACCCCCCCCCTCGACGTCTAAATCGCCTTAAAAAAAATTTCTTCAAATTATGGTCGTCTTCGAATTCTTAGCCATATAGCCAATAAAAATCATGAAATTTTCACTAAAATTCCTATTTTGAAATGACAGTCACATCCATGGTCTTGATTCGATGAATTAAACATGTTTAACTTTTTTACTTACGTTATTTACTTAGTTAAACTCCTTTGGATTTGAATATGCTTTCATATTGAAAACAAGATGTAAATGGGCTTTTAAATAAACAATTTTAGTCTTCATATCTATATATATATATACTTCTATTAAAATATATAATTCAAGGCAATTGAGAATTTTGCTATTTCATTTTTAAGTAAAACAACATTTTGTTAACACTTTTCTTTTTAAAAAAAACGTACAATTCAAAGCAAATGAAATCTTTGCTATTTCATTTTGAAAGTATGAAATGACACTTTTGTCAAACACCATTTTATAAGAGATCTCCTTTTTAAAATGATTTTATAAAATTTTCTCATATTCATCATATAACATTTTCAATCTAATTTTTTAATATATAAATATATTATTCTTTATATACTATATTTATTTGTTTATAAATACTATACTTACCTTTAGAACTTATATATATATATATATACACACACACATACATACACCCTTGTTAACTAATATGTATATGTGCATATACATGCATACATACATACATACATATAAGAAAATCCAATTTAAACTCTTTCTATTTAAAATACATTATACTTTCGATAAGTCATATCATTTTTATTTAAAACCTATTATTCTTATTCGTCTACATTTATTTGCTATGAATTAGTTTCCAAAGTATATATATAAATTCTATTGTCCTGAATATATATATATAAGAGTTTCCAATTAATTCAATTTCCTATTTTATAAATAATATCTAGAAATCCAAAATACTATCTTAGTTTAAAGTTATAAATTATCACCAATCATCACTTAACGGGGATTTTATTTTGATAAAAATACTGTATTATTGAATACTAAAAATTAATATTCAAACTCAAAATGACAAAAATTCTGGGTCGTTACATTAACCCATTTGGTTCTATTTATTTCACTATGAAGTTCAGAACCTTAACATGAATTTCTTTTTACATATAATAAAATCTCTATTCTATTTGTTTCCTTATTTCGTGGCGATTTCTCTTTAATCTTAAGCTCTAACACAGCTCAAAATGGTATTAAATTTAAACTGCATAATTCAATCATTAAAATGGGTCACATAATATGATGGTAAAATTTAAACTTTGGTGGTATTTAACTCTTTTCCCACTCAATTCACTTGATTTTTTCTTACTTTTTGTATAATTCAGTTTTTTATTTTGTATCTATAAATTGTTTTCTTTGAGTCATTATAGTTCTTCATTTTTATTGAAATTTCATTATTATGCAGGAAGATAAGTTTGTAAATTTTTTTTTTTTGAAATGGTACTTTATATACAACAAATCATTGGGACAGCATATCCCCTGTCAATAAACATTTGAAGCAAGTTTCGAACTTGTGACCTCTTGCACCAAAGCCGAATTAATTAACCACTTGGACAATGGTGCTTGTCGTTTGTAAAATATTTTAGAATCGAAAGGTACAACATACTTAGATTTTTTTCTCCCTTTTCCCTATAAATAACTGAGAATTAGTTTGTATAATGTATTTAATTTTTTTTTTATAAATTAAGTTCAGTTTAAGATCTTATACATGCAATTAAAATATTAAAAATGATTTAGTTATTTATTGATTATCATCCTAAGAATATCCTTAATTTTATTAAACCAAATTATTTATCTATATAATTTGCAAGTTCATTTTTGGAGTTTTATTCTCCAAATACATATTATCTAATTGTTGGTTATTAGCAATGAAAAAAAAGAAGGATGAAAGTTATATTCTTAATAGTGAACCTCTTGAACTATGTTCAAGTTATGTTTAGATATTAAAAGAATTAAGAGAAATCAAATTGTTATTTTGGTAGTTTGGTAATTTTTATCTCTAAAATTTCACATGTAATTAATTATAATAAATCCAAGTGTAATAGTTGTACCCTTGTCTTCCCTTTTAATTAGCTAATTTTGTATTCATCTTATTCCATTCTATTAGACACATTTACGATGTCAATCCTTGAGCAAAACTATTCTTTTTCTCCATCTAAAATAAGTTCTCTAATCGCTTTCTTCCCTTTTTGTGTACTAGTGCGAACTCATGCTATGACATGGGATTAACGATATAGTTTCAACATTGCATTTTTGGAATTTTAAGTATTTATGAAGTTGAAAATGCAGGTTTATGTATTATAATTCTTTTGATTAGATTTTTCTTGAACATTACCGACAATCCTTTTCTGATAAATTTGGTTAACCAATCTCGAAGTGTATAAGAGAAAATTAATATATTAGAGAACATCGTTTGATACAATGAACGATAACATCAACGTTTAGTTGTTCCTAACTTGATGAATATTACACTAAGCATGTATGCTTCTTAATTTTCAAATGTAAGCGATATAAATCAACATAATTTTATCCTATGTTTAACATATAAATTTTAATATATACATAATTTGGTTTGATGATAGTATTAAAAACCTAGAATAGAGAAATTATACTCAAAGTGAAAAAATGTTAAAATTAAGTTCAAAGAAATCACAATCCAACATTTACATTATTACATTATTGGATAATACGCGTAAATAATTAAATTAGAGACAATATTATAGTAGATTTGAAATATTATACTTCTAATACTAATACAACATGACATGTATATGTAATATGTACATTGTGTAATCAAATATTTGATATAGCTAGATAATTTTTACTTTTACTTCAAATATTCATGCAAATATAGTAACTAAAATAATTACTGATAACAATAATTATTCAAAGTTAAATAACTATTAAACAAAATTCATGTGAATACACAACAAATACTATACATGACATTTTGTTGAAAATAAAATTCAGATCAAATGGTGTAAAGAAACATAGTCAATAAAAAAACATATTTAAAATAGATAATCATTTGTATTTATGAAATAGGCATATTTGTGAAATAGGCACCTAGATATGCACGAAAGCAAAAATCCTTGACATAGGAATTTATATGGTAAAATAATAATTTATAAAATGCAAGATGTGCCCAATGTTAATTTACAATGAACCAAAATCCGTGGAATCGATGAGTTACTCGAGAATAAATGTGACAACCCACCTTTCTCTCCATAGAAAAACGCATCATTATTAAGAAAGAAAGGGATAGAAAAGAGAAAGATAGAGAAGAAAGAAAGAAACAACATTAGAATCTCAACAGCGGAAGGAATAAATTATATTAATCACATAGATATTCCATAGTATCATATACATCAGAGTTAACAGCTTATACAACACATACTAGACAGTAATAAACACCTGTCTAGTTATACAACTCAATACAACTCAGATTATAACACAGAGATCAACACAGCAGAACCACTATATATCTACAAATGCTGAAGCCTCCTGCTCCATAGCTCCTCCAGAATTCGTCAAAGCAAACCTGAATCCCTTGGCCACTCGTAAAAATTTGAGTACCCAACAGTTTAAGAAAAACAGAAAGAAACTCCGGGTCGGAATGGGTCTGGTGTGAGTAAATGGGTTAAAGTTGCTTAACTTTGAAAACCTTTGGAAATAAAAGGTATCATGTAAGACATCCCACACATAAACATGGGTAAGTTTTTACCTTACGCTAACCAAAACATTTGATAGGAAATCCAGTGATATTATAATAGGGTCTAGGGTTTTCAAATAAATAAGAAATAGCTGAAATTGTTACATGATTAAATTCCAGCATACTAGCCACAAAGTGGGTTATATAATCAAAACCGTAAGAGCGCGTAGGAAGAATGGGTTTCCATCAATGGCAGGGCTACTGGGGTACCACCCGTCATAGTACGGGGCCTAGATCACTGTACCGAGGATTACTCCCAATCCCCTACAACACAAAGCCATAATCATCCCTTACTGGACAGTCCCGAATAAGATAACCCCGCTGTTGTAGCTAGCAACCACCCACACAGCCGAATAAAAAGGGACTCTAGACAGGAGTAAATATTATCCTACTGGGTGTTATCCACTTAGCCTTGCTACACCTCTCCTGTTTTAGCCATTCTCGGTTGATGAGGCTTGAGACTACGATTACGTTTAAAGAACACATCTATCTTAGAATGCTCATCGTCCACCTGACGATGATCTGAAAGCATTCAATCCATACAAGTTCGTTCCAGGTTCGAACGAAACCGAAGGCATTATCTCGTTACACTCATTTTGGAATCACCCTCAGAGCTAACGACAATACCCTTGCACTCTGAACCTTCATCTTCACGTGAGATTCACGACCTATCGTTAGTTTGGATCGATCTGGTTTTCTGATATCTAAATTTGGAAACCCGATCCCGGTCTCATCAAAATCCAAAACGCCATCTTTTAGGTCCAAGTTGTTTTAAAGTTAAAACAATTCAATTCAAATCATTATCTATATTCACACAGATAGATAATTCATATATCCGAAAATAGATAATCCAATTCAACCAAATCATCTCATATCACACAGCAACACATATCCCATATCAGAGATAAACAAATCAAGGCATTCAATAATATTCAGCTGTCCATAAGCAAAGATCTATTAATCATACATCTATAATTAATTTAAAATGAATTAAATTAATTACTTCATCTCTAATTAATTTAAAATAAATTAAATTAATTATTTTCATCTCTAACATCTTTCTTACTTAACCATTAATTAGTTACAAACCAATTAATTAATCATCATCTTATTAATCACCCTTGATTAATTATCTTTAATTATATTAAGTAATTAATCCTTAATTAATTACACAAAATTAATTATTCTTAATCATTTACGGTAATTAACCCTTAATTACTTCTCATTAATTACATTAATTAAAGATCCTTAATTAATTACTTCATTAATTAATTAACTATAATTAATTACATTGATCCTTATTTAATTACATTAATTAATTAAACTTTAATTAATTACTTCCATTAATCAACCTTAGTTAATTATAAACAGTAATTACCATCCTGTAATTACCTACCTTAATTAATTAACTCCTTAATTAATTATATTAATCCTTTGATTAATTACACTAATTAATTAATCCTTAATTACTTTTACTATGTAATTATCCTTTAATTACTTCCCATTAAGTAATTCCCATAATCAATTACATCTAGTAAATTTGTATCCATCAATTACTAGGTAATTACACCTATCAATCTCATTAAGTAATTACACTTAATCAATCACCAAATGATTATCTTTAATTAATCAACCAATTAATTACTTTAATTAATCACATTTATTTGATTAATTACAACTGGGTAATTCATCCCATAATTACCCATTTAAATAAATTAATTAGTCTTTAATTACAGATTAATTAATCCATAATTATTAATTAATAAACCTTAATTATCAATTAATAAAACTTAATGACCAATTTATTAATCCTTAATAAATCGGTTAATCAATCCTTAATAACAATTAATTAACCCTAAATAATAGTTAATTAATCCTTAATTATCTTTAATTATATATTAATAATTTCTTAATTATTAATTAATAAAGCCTAATTATTAATTTATAAAACTTAATTACAAATTAAGTACTTTTTAATTACAAGTTAATTAGTCTCTAATTATTACTTAATCAACCTTTATTACTTAATTAATTAACCTCTAATCATTAATTAATGATCTCTAATTATCTAATTAATTATACTTAATTATAAATTAATTAACATCGAATTAATTAAATTATAACCCTTAATCATTAATTTTAAATAAATTAATTAAATCAATTAATTACTTTAAATTAATTACTTAATTAATTCTTAATCATTATTACTTAAATTAATTACTTATACTTAATTTCCCATAATTAACTTAATTAATTTCAATAGATTAAAAACCTTAATTATTTTAAGATAAAACATTATCTAATTAATGACTTAATTATCATTAAAACATTTTAAACCATTTTATCCTTATGAATAACTTTACTTAATTAAATCATTAATTAAGATTTAAAATAAAATAAAATTTTAACTTGATAAATTTAAAGTTAACAAAACATAACTTCCATAAACTTAAACATTTATCTAATGATAGTTTAAACTAAATTCAATTTAAATTTTAAAACTAGTCTTTAAATTTCATTTCTACTTAAGTTTAAAATAACTGTAACGAAATTTAAATTAAACAAATTTTCAAACTTCTTAATAAACTGTTTAAGAAAACATTTTTGTATAAAGAATAGAATTTAAAACAAGATTCATTTCAAAATTTAAACCTCACTTTATTTAATATTGAAAACTTGTTTTATATAAGAACCTTTAAACTTTTTGAAAACCGTTTTGGTTTTTGCTTTTTAAACTTTGAAACTTTGGTTTTCTTTTAATTCGAAAAGCTGATACAAAATTTTCACTTCATATTGAAAAACCTATAATCAAATTAATAACTCGAGTCTTCTTTTGAAATTCTCGAGCTAAAATCAAAACCTCCCGAATACAAACCCGAGAATGAACTCGAGATCATCACCTCCCTTATCCAACTACCCAACCATCTGACACACACACAATCACATGTGCACCTGCACCATCGCCGGCGACAACTCCGGCACTTCTGACCCTCCTCAACAAGTCGACGATGAACCCTAGAATCAATTCCGACCATTGATTCGTCACTACCAAACCTAAGTCGAAAACGAGCTTCACAGCAGATCCTGGAACCAAATCTATGCCATAAAACCGCCTCAAACCCTCATCGCCGACCATCTGAACGTCTGAAACTCCATCCACATCACCACAAAACTTCCACGCAGCCATCACCCAAACCCGATGCACCTCGATGCCTCGTAGGCACCGTCACAACCACATTTCCAGACTTGACCCATTCTAGGGTTTAAAACCCAAATCAACCAATATCCGGCGCCACGTCGATCAGCCGCCACTACCTCCATTTTCCCCAACATCCCTGATCATCATCCTTGCTTTAGACGAAACCTCAAGGCCTCGTTACCCAAAGATCACCAGAAATTGCCCCATAACTAATTTCCAGTCATCACCAAATTACACATTCAATACTTCATTAAAAATTGTGATTTTAATTTTAAAAATCCTATCTTTCAGAGATGATTCATGATATAAGTTTGAAACAGCAAATTTAAGTGATTGATTTTATAATGATAAAAGAATTCCTTCTGTACTCTTTTGATTCTAGGAGATTTTCACATCTATTCTACTTGAATAAAATTTTAAACTTAAATTTGTGTTTAAACCAACATATCATGTTTAAAGCTTAAAACCTAACAATGATCAGTTAAGGAGATTTAAATTTTTCCTTCATTTCTACTCTCTGTAGTTTTAAAAACAGAGAAGTACAATCAAAATAAACATGCACAGTCCATACACATTCATATACACATATAATACATATATATACACATGCAAGCATTAATCATTTCAGAAATCTAATGAGCAACAGAACAGTTATTACATAGGATTTTTATGTAGATGTTTACTCACCTTTTAAATAAAATGCAGAGAGTTTGAAAGCTGGATTTGAAAACTTGCATGCTTTTGTTGACTGTGATGATTCAAGACTTGATTCCAGGTTGAAATCTGAAGATTTACAGGCTTGAAAATGCTTTCCATGTTGCATTTTGAAATTGAAATTTGCTTGAAATTTTTTATTACAGGCTTGAGTTTGAAAATGGGTTACTGGCTTTTTGTTTGAGATGGTTGCAGACTTGAAAATGTTTACATGGTGATCTGAGTTTTGATAATTGGTTTAAGGCTGCACTTTGTTTTGAAGATAGTTAGAGGTTTAATGATTTGTTTGAGGAAAGAATTACAGGGTTTTGGTTTGAGTTTGTTTCATAGGAGATGATAACAAGTTTTTGTTGTGGAGGAAATGTTTCAGGGTGTTTTTCTGGTTTTAGAAAAATTGCTACAGATTTTTGATTCTTGCATTTCTGGTTTGAGAAGAGTTTTCAGGTGAAATTTCTTGCTATTAGAAACGAAGATAGAAAAAAAGAAAATGGAGAGGAAGATAGGGGTTTTAAATAGAGTTTATTTTGATTTATTAAAATAAAAAGAAAATAAAAAAGGAAAATGACACTTGTCTCTACCATTATTAATATGCTAACACATGCCATTTAAGAGGTTTGTAACTTAACACTTGTAATAACTTATTTTTATATTATTTATAAATGATTTTAAAAGCTTTTATATTAATTTCTTAATTAATAAGTATTTTTATTAATTTATAAATGCTTTTCCAACTTTAAATAAATAAAACTTTTTAAAAGAAAATAAAATAAAAACCAATCATATTTTAAATAAAATCATGTAAAATATAAAACTTTGTATTTATTTACAATTAAATAAATACTTTCTAAATTTATATAAATAAATTTCCTTTAAAGAAAATAATAGAAAAGAATCTTATTTTAAATAAAAACTTTATCCATATTTTATATCCAAAATATTTTTAAGATAATTATCCTTTAAATTCACATTTATATCCAAATTTCAAATTCAATTTAAAATCCAATTTCAAATCAATTCAAATAAATATAGATATCAATTTTAAGCAAACATATTATTGATTGTAAATAATTATCCTATTTAAAATCAATCTAAATACATATATATATACACACATTTAAACAATACTTATTAAATTTGAAAATAATAAGTCTATTTAAAATCAAATTTATAAAATAACACAAATTAAATTTGTAAGTTATTATTCCATTTAAAAATCTATTTATAACTATATTTAAAAACATCACATTATATTTATTATTGTTATGCTATATGTAAAAATAACAATTTTATCAATTTTAAATAATTTAGTTAAGAGATTACCACATTTTAAAATCCTTGAAATTATGGGATATCGCATTTCTTCCCCCTTAAAAGAATTTCGTCCCCGAAATTTAAAACAAAAGATAATCCAAAGTTTTTATTTATTACAACCAATTCAAGCATACATATCAACCACACACAATCAATCAAACAAACAATTCAATCCTACAAACAACATTAGCTATCCGGACACAGATCCAGATAAGCTTCCTAAAATTTATCCAGAGTTTCCCAGGTACAAACACTGGGATACTCGCTCTACTGAATCCAAACTAGCTACACTACTAACTTACTGAGCTCTTACTCATGTAGATCTATAATCTACACAAGGTACCTGATCACAGACAAGATCGACTCAACTACCAATTCCTTCTGAACTGCTGGTTCCACAACCAGTGATGAATCATACACGTATTCCCTCAGAGATACGTGAAATACCTTGAATCCCAATCTTCCAAACTGGCAATTCAACCCTTATAAGCCAAACACTTATTTCTTACAAGAACACAAAAAGATCCAATATACTTTGAAGCTATCTTCCTAGTCTAAACCAATCTTATTGCTCCCTTTACCGGAGAAAACCTCAACAAAACAATGTCTCCAACTCCGGATTCCAAATTCCTTCGTCTCTTAACCATAAAACTCTCCTGACGATCCTGGGCTGCCTACATCCTTCCTAATCAGCTTAACCTTTACTGATGCTTCTTGAAACAAACTGGACCAAAAACAACCCAACAAAATGATCCGCTCAAGATCAACCTAAATAAAAAACTCACACTCTATTCCACCATCATCAATAGATTACTAACTTCCTTATCAGGAAAAGATAAAACAGGAGCATTGCCAATCTCGCCTTCAGATCCTGATAAACTTCCTGTAGAAACTCTTTAATCCAAAACACTGCAACTTCCGGTTGCCTCCACTCTAGAACAGCTGCCACCTTGCTTCCACTGCACAACTATGATCTGGAGTAGTTGAGAATGTCGTGGATAAATACGAGCATAAACTAGACCATCACATCCCAGAAAACATGGTTTCTCAGATCCATAAAGAGAAAACTCAGAAGTTCTAAGAAATACTGAGCTGCTTCACCAAATCCTTTCTCTAGGAGACATCCTTCCACCCAGCTGAATTACCGGTAGCTCCATGAACTAAGTCGATATGGAACTCAATCTCTAATGCAGACAGACTTCTGACTTCCCTGAAAACATTCGAAAAATCACAAACCACTTCGATAGCTTCAACTTCCTCTAGAGATGCCTCAATCCAAAGCAAAGATTGCTAAGAAAACTTTCGAACCATCGCAAGACACTTTTGCGATCCTATCCAGATCAGTATCCTGAGATACTATTCTCTCTTTACAAATCAGAACAGCTTATCCTTGACCAATCCATCGAAGAAACGGGTCCACTCTGCTGCTTCTGATCTCCACCTCTAGGACACTTCAAAGCCAAAAGATCTTCCTACTGGCACAAAAAACACTTCCGAGCTGCACCGCTGCCATAGATGCCAAAGACTCCTTATCCAAAACTTCTTTGATCCTCAAAATCAGATCAACCAATCCCGCACAGAGCCTTGAGATGGGCAGACATCTCCTCAAGAAACTTGGGCCTCAAACCAAACACAAACATCTTTTAGAAACTCAGTCTCATCACTGATGCAGACATACTTCCTTAAACTTGTTCCAAAGAAACATCTTTGGAAACATCCATAGTCGTTGCATCTCACCACACAGCTACTCCATCCTGAAGTTGCCAAGATACCATCACACGCTTTTGCTTAACTGACAGATCCAAAGTTTAGAAAATCCGCTCACATGAGCGTGATCAAACTTACACTTCAATGATGGACTCCGAACTTAACAGTTTCCTTCAGAGATTGGTGAAATCCTTACACCATACTGCAAAGCTCACTCGAGAAGGTATTAGGTCTACAGTCTCGACAGATACTCTTCAAACCTCAACACTCGGACTTCTTCCATTGGTAGTCGTGCTACACACACCACTACCTCATCTACCTTTCGAACTCACATTGCAAAAACCCGAACAGGTAATCCAACAAATTGGTATAAATAGATATATATAGTTATATAAAAAGTACAAATACGCTCTCTCAAGAAAGACACCACTCAGAGCCTAGGTATTCACTCAACCTATGCTCTGATACCAAATGTGAGGACCCGCCTTTCTCTCCACAGAAAGACGCATCATTATTAAGAAAGAAAGGGATGGAAAAGAGAAAGATAGAGAAGAAAGAAAGAACCAACATCAGAATCTCAACAATGGAAAGAATAAATTATATTAATCACATAGATATTACATAGTATCATATACATCAGAGTTACACAACTTATACAACACATACTAGACAGCTATAAACAACCGTCTAGTTATAAAACTCAATACAACTCAGATAATAACACAGAGATCAACACAGTGGAACCACTATATATCTACAAACGCTGAAGACTCCTGCTCCGTAGCTCCTTCAGAATTCATCAAAGAAAACCTAAATCCCTTGGCTACTCGTAAAAATTTGAGTACCCAAGAGTTTAAGAAAAGCAGAAATAAACTCCGGGTCAGACATGGGTCTGGTGTGATTAAACGGGTTAAAGTTGCTTAACTTCGAAAATCTTTGAAAACAAAAGGTATCACGTAAGACATCCTACACATAAACATGGGTAAATTTTACCTTACGCTAACCAAAACATTTGATAGGAAATCCAATGATATTATAATAGGGTTTAGGTTTTTCAAATAAATAAGAAATAGCTGAAATTGTTACATTATTAAATTCCAGCATACTAGCCACAAAGTGGGTAATACAATCAAAACCATAAAGGCACGTAGGAAGAATGAGTTTCCATCAATAGCAGGGCTACTGGGGTACCGCCTGTCACTGTACGGGGCCTAGATCACCGTACTGAGGATTACTCCCAATCCCCTGCAACACAAAGTCGGAACCATCCCTTACTGGACAGTCCCGAATAAGATAACCTGGTGGTTGTAGCTAGCAGCCGTCCACACAGCCGAATAAAAAGGGACTCTAGACAGGGGTAAATGTTATCCTGCTTGGGTGCTACCCACTTAGCCTTGCTGCACCTCCCCTGTTTTAGCCATTCCCGGTTGATGAGGCTTGAGGCTACGATTACCTTTAAAGAACACATCTATCTTAGAATGCTCATCGTCCACCTGACGATGTTCTGAAAGCATTCAATCCATACAAGTTCGTTCCGGTTCGAACAAACTGAAGGCATTATCTCATTACATTCATTTTGGAATCACCCTTAGAGTTAACGACAATAACCCTTGCACACTGAATCTTCATCTTCACTTAAGTTCACGACCTATCGTTAATTTGGATCGATGTGGTTTTTGGATATCCAAATCTAGAAACGCGATCCCGGTCTCATCGAAATCTCAAATGCCATCTTTTAGGTCCAAGTTGTTTTAAAGTTGAAACAATTCAATTCAAATCATTATCTATATTCACACAGATAGATAATTCATATATCCGCAAATAGATAATCCAATTCAACCAAATCATCTCATATCACACAGAAACACATATCCCATATCAGAGATAAACAAATCAAGGCATTCAATAACATTCAGCCATCCATAAGCAAAGATCTATTAATCACACATCTATAATTAATTTAAAATGAATTAAATTAATTACTCTATCTCTAATTAATTTAAAATAAATTAAGTTAATTATTTTCATCTCTAACATCTTGCTTACTTAACCATTAATTAATTACAAACCAATTAATTAATCATCATCTTAATTAATCACCCTTGATTAATTATCTTTAATTACATTAAGTAATTAATCCTTAATTAATTACACAAAATTAATTATTCTAAATCATTTACAGTAATTAAACCTTAATTACTTCTCATTAATTAAAGATCCTTAATTAACTACTTCATTAATTAATTAACTACAATTAATTACATTGATCCTTAATTAATTACATTAATTAGTTAATCTTTAATTAATTACTTCCATTAATCAACCTTAGTTAATTATAAACAATAATTACCATCCTGTAATTACCTACCTTAATTAATTAACTCCTTAATTAATTATATTAATCCTTTGATTAATTACACTAATTAATTAATCCTTAATTAATTCTACTAAGTAATTATCCTTTAATTACTTCCCATTAAGTAATTCCCATAATCAATTACATCCAGTAAATTTTTTATCCATCAATTACTAGGTAATTACACTTATCAATCTCATTAAGTAATTATACTTAATCAGTCACCAAATGAATATCTTTAATTAATCAACCAATTAATTAACTTAAATTAATCACATTTATTTGATTAATTACAATTGGGTAATTCATCCCTTAATTAGCCCTTTAAATAAATTAATTAATCTTTAATTACAGATTAATTAATCCATAATTATTAATTAATAAACCTTAATTATCAATTGATAAAACTTAATAACCAATTTATTCCTTAATAAATCAGTTAGTCAATCCTTAATAACAATTTCTTAAGCCTAAATAATAGTTAATTAATCCTTAATTAACTTTAATTATAGAATAATAATTTCTTAATTATTAATTAATAAAACCTAATTATTAATTAATAAAACTTAATTACAAATTAAGTACTTTTTAATTACAAGTTAATTAATCTCTAATTACTAATTAATCAACCTTTATTACTTAATTAATTAATCTATAATCATTAATTAATAATCTCTAATTATCTAATTAATTATACGTAATTATAAACTAATTAACCTCTAATTAATTAACTGATAACCCTTAATTATTAATTTTAAATAAATTAATTAAATCAATTAATTACTCTTAATTAATTCCTTAATTAATTCTTAATCATTATTAATTAAATTAATTACCTATACTTAATTTCCCTTAATTAACTTAATTAATTTCAAGACATTAAAAACCTTAATTATTTTAAGATAAAACATTATCTAATTAATGACTTAATTATCATTAAAATATTTTAAACCATATTATCCTTATGAATAACTTTACTTAATTAAATCATTAATTAAGATTTAAAATAAAATAAACATTTAACTTGATAAATTTAAAGTTAACAAAACATAACTTCCACAACCTTAAACATTTATTCAATGATAGTTTAAACTAAATTCAATTTAAAATTTTAAACTAGCCTTTAAATTTCATTTCTACTTAAGTTTAAAATAACTTTAAAAAAAATTAAATTAAACAAAATTTCAAACTTCTTTATGAAATGTTAAAGAAAACATTTATTTTTATAAAGAATAGAATTTAAAACAAGATTCATTTCAAAATTTAAACCTCACTATATTTAATATTGAAAACTTGTTTTATATAAAAATCCTTAAACTTTTTGAAAACTGTTTTGGATTTTGCTTTTTAAACTTTGTAACTTTGGTTTTCTTTTAATTCTAAAACCTGATATAAATTTTCGCTTCATATTGAAAAACCTGTAATCAAATTAATAACCCGAGTCTTCTTTCGAAATTCTCGAGCTAAAATCAAAACCTCCCGAATACAAACCCGAGAATGAACTCGAGATCATCACCTCCCTTATCCAACTACCCAACCACCTGACACACACACAATCACGTGTGCACCTCCACCATCTCTGGCGATAACTCCGGCACTTCTGACCCTCCTCAACAAGTCGACGATGAACCCCACAATCAATTCCGACCATTGATTCATCACTACCAAACCTAAGTCGAAAACGAGCTTTACAGAAGATCCTAAAACAAAATTTATGCCATAAAAACGGCTCAAACCCTCATCGTCGACCATCTGAACATCTGAAACCCCATCCACATCACCATAAACCTTCCACGCAGCCATCACCCAAACCCGATGCAACTCGATGCCTCGTATGCGCACATTTCCAGACACCCATTCTAGGGTTTAAAACCCAAATCGACCAATATCCGGCGCCATGGCGATCAGCCGCCACTACCTCCATTTTTCCAACATCCCTGATCATCATCCTTGCTTAAGACGAAATCACGAGGCCTCGTTACCCAAAGATCGCCATAAATTGCCCCATAACTAATTTCCAGTTATCGCCAAATTACACATTCAATACTTCCTTAAAAATTGTGATTTTAATTTTAAAAATCCTATCTTTCAGAGATGATTCAAGATATAAACTTGAAACAGCAAATTTAAGTGATTGAATTTATCATGATAAAAGAATTCCTTCTGTACTCTTTTGATTCCAGGAGATTTTCACATCTATTCTACTTGAATAAAATTTTAAACTTAAAATTTGTGTTTAAACCAACATATCATGTTTAAAGCTTAAAACCTAACAATGATCACTTAAGGAGATTTAAATTTTTCCTTCATTTCTACTCTCTGTAGTTTTAAATACAGAGAAGAACAATCAAAATAAACATGCACAACCCATACAAATTCATATACACATATAATACATATATATACACACATGCAAGCATTAATTATTTCAGAAATCTAACGAGCAACAGAACAGTTATTATTTAGGATTTTTAAGTAGATGTTTATTCACCTTTTAAATAAAATGCAGAGAGTTTGAAAGCTGGATTTGAAAACTTGCATGCTTTTGTTGACTGTGATGATTCAAGACGTGATTCCAGGTTGAAATATGAAGATGTTACAGGCTTAAAAATGCTTTCCATGTTGCATTTTGAAATTGAACTTTGCTTGAAATTTTTTATTACAGGCTTGAGTTTGAAAATGGGTTACAGGCTTTTTGTTTGAGATGGTTGCAGACTTGAAAATGTTTGCATGGTGATCTGAGTTTTGATAATTGGTTTAAGGCTACACTTTGTTTTGAACATAGTTACAGGTTTAATGATTTGTTTGAGGAAAGAATTACAGGGTTTCGGTTTGAGTTTGTTTCAGAGGAGATGATAACATGTTTTTGTTGTGGAGGAAATGTTTCAGGGTGTTTTTCTGGTTTTAGAAAAATTGCTACACATTTTTGATTCTTGCATTTCTGGTTTGAGAAGAGTTTTCAGGTAAAGTTTCTTGCTATTGGAAATGAAGATGGAAAAAAAGAAAATGGGGAGGAAGATAGGGGTTTTAAATAGAGTTTATTTTGATTTATTAAAATAAAAAGAAAATAAAAAAGGAAAATGACACTTGTCTCTACCATTATTAATATGCTAACACATGTTATTTAAGAGGTTTATAACTTAACACTTGTAATAACTTACTTTTATATTATTTATAAATGATTTTGAAAGCTTTTATATTAATTTCTTAATTAATAAGTATGTTTCTTAATTTATAAATGCTTTTCTAATTTTAAATAAATAAAACTTTTTAAAATAAAATAAAATAAAAACCAATCATATTTTAAATAAAATCATATAAAATATTTTTAATCCATTTTTAAATGTAAATATAAAACTTCTGTATTTATTTACAATTAAATAAATACTTTCTAAATTTATATGAATAAATTTCCTTTAAAGAAAATAATAGAAAACAATCTTATTTTAAATAAAAACATTATCCATATTTTATATCCAAAATATTTGTTAGATAATTATCCTTTAAATTCAAATTTATCTCCTAATTTCAAATTCAATTTAAAATTTAATTTAAAATCAATTCAAATAAATATAGATATCAATTTTAAACAAACATATTATTGATTATAAATAATTAACCTATTTAAAATCAATCTAAATACACATATATATACACATTTAAACAATACTCATTAAATTTGAAAATAATAAGTCTATTTAAAATCAAATTTATAAAATAACACAAATTAAATTTGTAAGTTATTATTCCATTTAAAAATCTATGTATAACTATATTTGAAAACATCACATTATATTTATTATTGTTTATTTATATGTGAAAATAACAATTTTATCAATTTTAAATAATTTAATTAAGAGATTACCACATTTTAAATTCCTTGAAATTTTAGGATATCGCATTCCTTCCCCCTTAAAAGAATTTCATCCTTGAAATTTAAAATAAAAGATAATCCAAAGTTTTTCTTTTATTACAACCAATTCAAGCATACATATCAACCATACACAACCAATCAAACAAACAATTTCATTCAAACAAACAATTCAATCCAACAAACAACATTAGCTATCCGGACACAGATCCGGATAAGCTTCCTAAATTTATCCAGAGTTTCCCAGGTACAGACATTGGGATACACGCTCTACTGAATCCAAACTAGCTACACTACTAAGCTATTGAGCTCTTACTCATCTAGATCTATAATCTACACAAGATACCTGATCACAGACATGACTGACTCAACTACCAATTCATTCTGAACTGCTGGTTCCACAACCAGTGATGGATCATACACGTATTCCCTTAGAGATACGTGAAATACCTTGAATCCCAGTCTTCCAAACTGGCAATTCAACCCTTATAGGCCAAACACTTAATTCTTACAAGTTTGTTCTGGGTTCGAACGAAACCGAAGGCATTATCTCGTTACACTCATTTTGGAATCACCCTCAGAGTTAACGACAATAACCCTTATACTCTGAATCTTCATCTTCACTTGAGATTCACGACCTATCGTTAATTTGGATCGATGTGGTTTTCGAATATCCAAATCTGGAAACCCGATCCCGGTCTCATCCAAATCCAAAACGCCATCTTTTAGGTCCAAGTTGTTTTAAAGTTAAACCAATTCAATTCAAATCATTATCTATATTCACACAGATAGATAATTCATATATCCGAAAATAGATAATCCAATTCAACCAAATTATCTCATATCACACAGCAACACATATCCCATATCAGAGATAAACAAATCAAGGCATTCAATAATATTCAGCTATCCATAAGCAAATATTTATTAATCATACATCTGCAATTAATTTAAAATGAATTAAATTAATTACTTCATCTCTAATTAATTTAAAATAAATTAAATTAATTATTTTCATCTCTAACATCTTGCTTACTTAACCATTAATTAGTTACAAACCAATTAATTAATCATTATTTTAATTAATCACCCATGATTAATTATCTTTAATTACATTAAGTAATTAATCCTTAATTAATTACATAAAATTAATTATTCTTAATCATTTACTGTAATTAACTCTTAATTACTTCTCATTAATTACATTAATTAAAGATCCTTAATTAATTACTTCATTAATTAATTAACAGTAATTAATTACATTGATCCTTAATTAATTACATTAATTAATTAAACTTTAATTAATTACTTCCATTAATCAACCTTAGTTAATTATAAACAGTAATTATCATCCTGTAATTGCCTACCTTAATTAATTAACTCCTTAATTAATTATATTAATCCTTTGATTAATTACACTAATTAATTAATCCTTAGCTACTTCTACTAAGTAATTATCCTTTAATTACTTCCCATTAAGTAATTCCCATAATCAGTTACATCTAGTAAATTTTTATCCATCAATTACTAGGTAATTACACTTATCAATGTTATTAAGTAATTATACTTAATCAATTAACAAATGATTATCTTTAATTAAACAACCAATTAATTAACTTAAATTAATCACATTTAGTTGATTAATTACAACTGGGTAATTCATCCCTTAATTACCCCTTTAAATAAATTAATTAATCTTTAGTTACAGATTAATTAATCCATAATTATTAATTAATAAACCTTAATTATCAATTAATAAAACTTAATAACCAATTTATTAATCCTTAATAAATCAGTTAATCAATCCTTAATAACAACTAATTAACCCTAAATAATAGTTAATTAATCCTTAATTAACTTTAATTATAGATTAATAATTTCTTAATTATTAATTAATAAAGCCTAATTATTAATTAATAAAACTTAATTACAAATTAAGTACTTTTTAATTACAAGTTAATTAATCTCTAATTACTACTTAATCAACCTTTATTACTTAATTAATTAATCTATAATCATTAATTAATAATCTCTAGTTATCTAATTAATTATACTTAATTATAAATTAATTAACCTCTAATTAATTAACTTATAACCCTTAATTATTAATTTTAAATAAATTAATTAAATCAATTAATTACTCTTAATTAATTCCTTAATTAATTCTTAATCATTATTAATTAAATTAATTACCTAAACTTAATTTCCCTTAATTAACTTAATTAATTTCAAGACATTAAAAACCTTAATTATTTTAAGGTAAAACATTATCTAATTAATGACTTAATTATCATTAAAACATTTTAAACTATTTTATCCTCATGAATAACATTACTTAATTAAATCATTAATTAAGATTTAAAATAAAATAAACATTTAACTTGATAGATTTAAAGTTAACAAAACATAACTTCCACAACCTTAATCATTTATTCAATGATAGTTTAAACTAAATTCAATTTAAATTTTAAAACTAGTCTTTAAATTTCATTTCTACTTAAGTTTAAAATAACTTTAAAAAAATTTAAATTAAACAAATTTTCAAACTTCTTTATAAAATGTTAAAGAAAACATTTATTTTTATAAAGAATAGAATTTAAAACAAGATTCATTTCAAAATTTAAACCTCGCTATATTTAATATTGAAAACTTGTTTTATATAAAAACCCTTAAAAATTACCATTATACCAAGTCAAAAAAATGTCTGCTCCTCCTGACCCTCACCTTTCCCCTCACGTCTCCTCAAATATTCCTACCATACCTACGGTCAACTCAGCCGTATCACCTCTTTCCCTTGTTCTCAACGTACAATCACCAGTTGTACTTCCTCTTCCACCGTCCAAGGTGGACCATGCTCCTGTCAGTACTCCATCAATCTCCCCTCACCTCGACCCCCCTGATCCACAACCTTCAGCTTACAAGCCCCCAATTGCTCTAGCCGATTCCCCCCTTCCCTCTGTTTTTGGAGAGCGGAAATGGTCTTCCTTATTTAAACGCAAACCGAGGAATGCTGGGAAGTTCATCCCTGTCGACCTTTCACCTATTTATGAAGATGAAGCATTAGTGCCCCCTGTTGAAGTTATTGCAGCTGGAGCAGCCATCTGGAAAGAAACTCTAGTCGGCTTTTTCCTCGACAAACCACTATCGTATACAGCTGTTGTCCAGAAGTTAAAGTACATTTGGAAGCTTAAAGGTGATGTTTCTGTAAAATCGGATGGTATCATCTTCTTATTCAACTTCTCTTGTTGTGAAGATAGGAGATCAATACTGCAGAGTGACCCTATCATTATGAATAACAAACTTTTCATAATAAAACCATATGATGCGGCGGTGAGTAATGTCACAGGCTCTGTAACATCAGTACCAGTATGGGTTCACTTGTATAATCTTCCTTTATTTGCATGGTCACCCCTAGGAATTAATTGGCTAAGTAGTCACTTGGGTAAATTGTTATGTATGGACGAGATGACAGAGAAGCAAGAAAGGCTGAGCTATGCAAAGTGCCTGATTGAAGTAAGGCCGGAGAAGGAGCTGGTTGAGGAGTTTTTAGTTAAACTGGTTGAGGGAGGATATCAAAAAATTTATGTTGAATACCTATGGAAACCAGATGTTTGTGTTTTGTGCAAGAATTTTGGACACAAAACTGAGAAATGCGATATTAAAGATAACTGTGATGCTAAGGATGTGAAAGAGCAGAAAACAAATGGTGTAGTGGAAGACAAAGTTGGATATGCTGGAAGGTACAGAGTCCATAATATTGTGGTTTCAAACAACAAGCAAACTAATAGTAAATGGCAACGTGTTCAGGGAAAGAGAAAAGTAGTTACGAAGGAAGCTAATTTGGATCAAATAGAAGAGAAGGAATGTGAAGGTAACAAAGAAGAAACTAGTGTTGTTATTAATACTAAAGAGAAGGATTGGGAGAATGTACAAGTGGAGAAGGAAAATGTGCAATGTTCTACTGATGATCGGGGTGGTATACAAAGGAGTGAAACTATAGCAGTCAACT
Source organism: Allium cepa (assembly GCA_030765085.1). Lineage (NCBI taxonomy): Eukaryota > Viridiplantae > Streptophyta > Magnoliopsida > Asparagales > Amaryllidaceae > Allium > Allium cepa. The sequence continues at coordinate 821,133,305 of CM060929.1, forward strand.
ATCAGGAGAATGCAAACATAATAAATGTGGAGAAACTAAAAACGCCAGAGATGAATAAGGAAGGCGATGATTTTATAGATAGTATTCAGCAACACAACAGATTTGAAGTTCTAAATGAACTAGAAGCTGAGGACATCACAGTTAAAATGTGTGAATCACAACAAAGTGTGAATGAGAAAAGTAAAAGTTTAAACGAACACAATGAGGACGAAGGCAGAAATGAGAATGTTCAAAGAGATGCCCAAAAGAAAACTAGTATCAAAAATCCAAAAGGCAAGGAGGAACATTTGGTGCAAATATTTGATGAAGTAAACACTCTAGAAGTCAACACAAGTAGTGATACTGAAAGTAAAGACAATGGGACGAGATGTGAAGGAAGAGGTATACAGGGGAATAATTCAAGTGATAAGAAAAATAAGAAGAAAAAACAAATGAATGCTTTTCACAGGAAGGAAAATGAAATGTGTCAGGACTTGCACATGCATGATCACTCGTGCAAACTGGGTTCCCTGATCATTCCCAAACAAGCTAATGGAGAACGAAATGTTCCACCACTACTCAATGTATACTCTAAAATAAAACCTCCAAATGCTTTTAAACCCCCTCCAGTGCCTATCATGTCACCAACCTCTCTTACATCTTCACCTTCATCACCAATAAACCCCAATCAAGTCAACCCCCCAACTAAAGAAGGTACATCCAATTGTGAAACCACACCACTTTCAGTTGTGATACCTAACTACTTGAACTCTTCTCAAGCAGTGACTAGGAGAATGAAAATTGAAATTATCAATGCCAGTGTTCATCAGTGATGATACACTTTGGAATATGGACTGTACGTGGGGGTTACCATGCCAGCTATTTTGAGCAATGTAAACTTCTTATCACTGTGCCTATGTATTTGCTGAAGCACACTGACAAGCCCAGAAGGAAATGGAGATTGAGAGCATGGAATGAGGAAAATAGTATGAGAGGAAACAATTTTCTCTGGAAAATACAACAACGTGCCAACCTAAATAAAGCTAAACTGGAGAGATATGGTACGAATGACGATGTTATGTGTTCTTTCTGCCATGACATAGTTGTATCTGCTGTGTATTTATTATTCGAATCCAAGGATGTTATTCAGCTATGGTATTCGGTTATGGCCACACTTGGTAGTGTTAATATTTCGTATGATAAGCAGAAAGAATGGAACATAATACGTGCGAAAAGGGGTTGCAGGGAACAATTTAGGAGTTATTTTCATGCAGTTATGAAAAGATTGTTTGCTGAGGCTTGGAGAGAAAGTAAATCTCGGGTTTATGTTAAAGACAATAGGAAAGCTGAGTTTTTCATGAAGAATTGGGTTGTACACGTGACAAGTGACTCTCTGGAATTGCTTCCTTTTGCCTTCGCTCTGGGCATTAACCAAACGTTATGAGTCTTTCCCTTGTTTTTTATTCTTTGTTTTTTCTTCTTTTAGTTTCCAGTTTTTTGTAGCGCTTAGTTCTCCTTTGTGTTCTTCGAGCCTTGCTCATTGTTTAATCTGTTGTAACTCTTTGGTGCTGCAATAAAATGGTCGGGGTCCATTCAACCCCGTCGGCCTTGCCAAAAAAAAAAAAAAAACCCTTAAACTTTTTGAAAACTATTTTGGATTTTGCTTTTTAAACTTTGAAACTTTGGTTTTCTTTTAATTCTAAAACCTGATATAAATTTTCACTTCATATTGAAAAACTTGTAATCAAATTAATAACCTAAGTCTTCTTTCGAAATTCTCGAGCTAAAATCAAAACCTCCCGAATACAAACCCGAGAATGAACTCGAGATCATCACCTCCCTTATCCAACTACCCAACCATATGACACACACAATCACGTGTGCACCTGCACCATCGCCGGTGAAAACTTCGGCACTTCTGAACCTCCTCAACAAGTCGACGCTGAACCCTAGAATCAATTCCGACCATTGATTCGTCACTACCAAACCTAAGTTGAGAACGAGCTTCACAGCAGGTCCTGGAACCATATCTATGCCATAAAAAGGCCTTAAACCCTCATCGCCGACCATCTGAACGTATGAAACTCCATCCACATCACCACAAACCTTCCACACAGCCATCACCCAAACCCAATGCAACTCGATGCCTCGTAGGCGCCGCCACAACCACATTTCCAGACTTGACCTATTCTAGGGTTTAAAACCCAAATCGACCAATATCCGGCGCCACGACGACCAGCCGCCACTACCTCCATTTTTCCCAACATCCCTGATCATCATCCTTGCTTCAGACAAAGCCCCAAGGCCTCGTTACCCAAAGATCGCCAGAAATTTCCCCTTAACTAATTTCCAGTCATCACCAAATTACACATTCAATACTTCATTAAAAATTGTAATTTTAATTTTAAAAATCCTACCGTTTAGAGATGATTCAAGATATAAACTTGAAACAGCAAATTTAAGTGATTGATTTTATCATGATAAAAGAATTCCTTCTGTACTCTTTTGATTCCAGGAGATTTTCACATCTATTCTACTTGAATAAAATTTAAACTTAAATTTGTGTTTAAACAAACATATCATGTTTAAAGCTTAAAACCTAACAATGATCAGTTAAGGAGATTTAAATTTTTACTTCATTTCTACACCCTGTAGTTTTAAAAACAGAGAAGAACAATCAAAATAAACATGCACAGTCCATACACATTCATATACACATATAATACATAAATATATACACATGCAAGCATTAATCATTTCAGAAATCTAATGAGCAACAGAGTAGTTATTACTTAGGATTTTTAAGTAGATGTTTACTCACCTATTAAATAAAATGCAGAGAGTTTGAAAGCTGGATTTGAAAACTTGCATGCTTTTGTTGACTGAGATGATTCAAGACTGGATTCCAGGTTGAAATCTGAAGATGTTACAGGCTTGAAAATGCTTTCCAGGTTGCATTTTGAAATTGAACTTTGCTTGAAAATTTTTATTACAGGCATGAGTTTGAAAATGGGTTACAGGCTTTTTTTTTTGAGATGGTTGCAAACTTGAAAATGTTTGCATGGTGATATGAGTTTTGATAATTAGTTTAAGGCTGCACTTTATTTTGAAGATAGTTATAGGTTTAATGATTTGTTTGAGGAAAGAATTACAGGGTTTTGGTTTGAGTTTGTTTCAGAGGAGATGATAACAGGTTTTTGTTGTGGAGGAAATGTTTCACAGTGTTTTTTCTGGTTTTAGAAAAATTGCTACAGAGTTTTGATTCTTGCATTTCTGGTTTGAGAAGAGTTTTCAGGTGAAGTTTCTTGCTACTAGAAATGAAGATAGACATAAAGAAAATGAAGAGGAAGATAGGGGTTTTAAATAGGGTTTATTTTGATTTATCAAAATAAAAAGCAAATAAAAAAGGAAAATGAAACTTGTCTCTACCATTATTAATATGCTAACACATGTTATTTAAGAGGTTTATAACTTAACACTTGTAATAACTTATTTTTATATTATTTATAAAAGATTTTAAAATCTTTTATATTAATTTCTTAATTAATAAGTATGTTTCTTAATTTATAAATGCTTTTCTAATTTTAAATAAATAAAACTTTTTAAAAGAAAATAAAAAAAACCAATCATATTTTTAATAAAATCATATATAATATTTTTAATCCATTTTTAAATGTAAATATAAAACTTTTGTATTTATTTACTATTAAATAAATACTTTCTAAATTTATATAAATAAATTTCCTTTAAAGAAAATAATAGAAAACAATCTTATTTTAAATAAAAACTTTATCCATATTTTATATCCAAAATATTTTTAAGATAATTATCCTTTAAATTCAAATTTAAATCCAAATTTTAAGTTCAATTTAAAATCCAATTTAAAATCAATTCAAATAAATATATATATATATATATATATATATATATCAATTTTAAACAACCACATTATTGATTGTAAATAATTGTTCTATTTAAAATCAATCTAAATACACATATATATGCATATTTAAACAATACTTATTAAATTTGAAAATAATAAGTCTATTTAAAATCAAATTTATAAAATAACACAAAATAAATTTGTAAATTATTATTCCATTTAAAAATCTATTTATAAATATATTTAAAAACATCACATTATATTTATTATTGTTTATTTATATGTGAAAATAACAATTTTGTCAATTTTAAATAATTTAATTAAGATATTATCACATTTTAAATTCCTTGAAATTCCAAGATATCACAATAAATTATGTCGTTTCCATCAAAAAAAGTTAAAACTTTAATATCAGTAATGTCCATTACTAATCTCCATTATTTTCTTGTAAAATTTTCCAAATAAATAGCTGAATGGAAACATTTGTACACCTCTCTTGCAATAAACTGACATTCCTTAATAACAAACTCTATATTGAAATGTAATTTTCATTTTAATTTGAGTCTTGTTCAATAATACATCACTTTGTCTTTTTTCAAGTAAACAGCCTTCAGTCATTTTTATTTGTCATATGGTATCATGGTCCAAACATGGTATCTTAGTCCAAACATTTAAATTCAGACACTTAGCATGACTTTTGTTAGTAGCACTAACTCAACATCAATACTAATGCTCGTAATATATTTTTTGATAACGAAACGTCAACCTAATATAATTTTAACGCAATTCATATGTTGTGCATGTAAGATAATGATTATCAACATGTTTTTTTTGCTACATATAGAGTATATGATGCTTTATTTTAGGCATACAAAAGTATTACAATATAATGTTGCCAAAAGTGTAGAAGGAATGAGATATATTTTTTGGTTTATTGGAAAAGAGTATCTATAAATATATTTTTCTCATTTATTTATTCTTTTGCCAAAAGTGTGAAAGGAAATAAATATATATGTAAAACAGATAGTGTGCTTCTACTTTATCGTCTTTAACAATTAAAAAGCATCTGCTAAAGTTACGAAACAATCACACTACATGTTCTCTCATAGAGTTGGAACTTCAATGCTTCTGAAATGTTGTTGTTAAAAGGAATTAATCAAGATAAATTAAAGGATTCATGTCAAATGTTATTTATCATAATTATTTAGCTGAGATATATATTAATTTCATTTATATGTTGCATTGTAAATATTACTTGATATGATCTTTACTACAAAAATTTATCATTCAAGGAAAGAGCTACAGGTCTCTATTTTTGATGTTGCTATAAGAAAAGTCACTATAGAAATGAATATGTAAATTTGGTCCCTATTTTCGAAAAATAGAAAATGCAAGGTGCCTTGCACTTTTCTAACAAAAAATGCAAGGTAACTTGCAATTTTCTGACCAAAAAAGCACCTATCAAGAAAAGAGCTACAGGTCCATGTTTTTTATGTTGTTATAAGTAAAGTCCCTGCATAAATAAGTATGTAAATTTAGTCCCTATTTTTGAAAAATAGGAAAAAGGTGTCATGCACTTTTCTGATAAAAAATGCAAGGCAACTTGCACCTTTTTAATTTTGAAATCTTTTTTGAAATTTTTGAAAAGCGTAAGCTAGTTTGCTTTGATTTTGAAATTTTTTTTTAAAATTTTGAAATATTTGTAAAGCGCAAGTTAACTAGCACTCTTGCGCTTTCTAATTTTGAAATTTTTTTTAGAATTTCTGGAATTTTCAATTTTTTTTTGAAAGCATGAGTTAACTTGTGCTTTCTATCAGGAAAGCGCAAGCTAGTTTGCACATTCTGATTTAAAAAAAAATAGAGACCTTCTGTGCAAAGCCTCTACTTATAAACTTTAACAGTATGTAGACACAACCGTTGGACATAAATGAATAAACATGCGAGCAAATTCATTTTATTATATATTATATATATGCACATACACTTATTAAAGTAAAATATTGAAAGATAAATTAATGAACTTTTTGTATGCAAGATTCTAGTGTAAATCATCTACCAACCAAGTTTTAGTGTTCAGCTCGTTAAGAAGAAAGTCCTAACAAGTTTCATATTTATTCCTAATTTTATAATGTTAAATTTTAATCCCATCACAATGTTATATAATTAGATTTAAACTAAAGTAAAAAAAAGTAATATTTTGTCAAAATTTTCAAAGTAACTAAGTTACGCATATTTTCTTACAAATTTATAATATTTTTAAACTAAACGTATTTTCCAATAGTTTCACAATATAAAGAATCGTCATATTGACATTGTCTATTTTGAAAAAGAAGCATCTCTAGCATGATAGGTTTTTAAATATATATAAACAATTATTGAAACCAATGACTACTTTACTTTTTGAAAATATTTTAGTATTTACATAATTCCAATATATATAAATATAAGAACAAATATCATGAGTGTAACGTTCTCGAGATTTTTGACTTTCGAAAATCGACATTAATACGTCCGCTGTATCAACTGCCGAGCAATCGAAGGCCGGAAAACCTGAATTGTTAAGGTTAAAGAAGAAGAGGTAGAAGAAGAAGAAAGAAGAGTCAGAAACAATAACAGAATCTCACATTTCGCAGCGGAACAACATATAATAGATAAATGAATATCTTTAAAACAAAGAACTATATCAGTTATTACATTACATCACATTACATTACATTATCAGAGTTTATAACAACAAATAGCGGAAAAGAAATACTATATACTAGTTGAAATGCCACGCCATCTAGCTTGCCTCCAGATCTCTACAGCAACTCCTGAATTCCAGAATACCCTGATAACCTGACTCTAGGCTGCCCGTGTGGAAAATGATGGGCACCCAGAGTTTAGGAAGGGAACAATAAACTCCAGGTCAGTCATGGGACTGGTGTGAGAACTTAAAATAGTTTATCTTTAAAAACAAACAAAGAAATATTTTAAGATAGATCCGCAATGCTTTTAGAAAATGTAACTACCATAAGGCCTCCCGCCACACATGCCATGCAAACACAGAATTGGAGGAGATTTCTCCTTATGATAGTCAAACATGCTTGATACGCAATTTTTTTGATATTATTACTATAAGTGCAAAGTGCAGGAATACATTTCAAAAGTATAATATAAATCTTAGCCAGCATAGACATTCCGAACTATGCCTACTATAGCTACCATGTTTAATAGCAGGTTACCGCCACATTCCATGGCAGGTTATACAACTAAAACTGTACAGGGCGCGTATTGTTTTGATTGGATTTCCAACAAATGTTCAGGCCAATGAATCCCGTTGCCACATGGGTATGCCTCTGGAGGGACGCCCCGAGAACCTAGCCGGATCTCTGCCAACACAAGGCCGGGTTACCTCTGCAAAAATAGGTAACTACTGACACGAGTATGCCATCCCCCGGTTGTAAACAACCTTTATATGAGGATCCTCAATACCAACAACCACAAAGTAATAAATTTGCAGCAACCACATAGGTCAAGTATCTGGGTTCCATACCATGATACCACCTCTATCCAGAAGGAAATGAACATACCCTAAGGGGCGCTACCCCCTAAAACCGTGCTGCATTCTTCCTGTTTTGACCATTCCAGGGTTGGAGGTCCGACGAAATATCGTCCACAAAGCTATGCTTTTCATAAAAGTCATGCTTCGATCAACAAATGATCAGCAGTACTTCGTATGCCACATTACCAAATTGGGAATGTATCACTAGTAACCATCAACTACATAACCTCTAAGCTCGTACGTCTTAGAGAAGGGTGTTAAGCTAAGAGAATAAATTCTCCTCCACCAACAGAAATGTATTTGATAGAAACCAGGTTTACATCTCAAATTGTAACGTCAGACACACATCCATACAAGTCCGTTCCGGGATCGAACGGAACCGAAGGCACTTCCAAAGAAGCCCTTGCAATCCGGGTTTCACTAATCACGTCCGGACTTCCCATCACAAAGGGTGACAAAATCTCTATATCGGGGATCAGCCGATGCAGAGACATTCGACGGTAATCCTTCCGTTTTCGAAAATATACGGTCTTCAACACCGGTCTTCAAATGCTATCCATTACGACGTATCACTATTCGGAATTGGATTTATGACACAAAGGTCCTCTCCCGGCTAAACCGAATGACGAGCGCTTATTTTAAAATAAGTGTAGCATTCAAATTCAAGAAAATCACAACAAATACCCATTTAAAGGTAAATATTGATAGCCGATTATTTAACTATCAATAGATATGCACAACATCACCAGATTCCAAATAATTTCCCAAATTATTTATTTTCCAAAAACATCTTTACAAGATATATTTTTCCACACTTCAACCATTTGAAAACAGGTTTCAAATCACTTTTCACCTTTACAACTTTTGGAAACAAAATTCAAATCATTTTCCTTACGCGGAAACACTTCCAAATATTTATTCATTTTCACTAAAAATCTACCGAGTTCAAATACTTTAAAATAATTTATAACACTTATCCAAAATATATCTGGAAAACACTTTGAAATAAAACTATTTTTCTTTAAACACTTTACTTAAAATATTAGTTATAAAAACATTATACCAATATTACATATAACTTAATTCCAACTAATTTTCAAAATAAAATTAGTAGATAGAGTATAACTATTTAAATAACTATTTTCTAAAACAATTATTGATTAAATCTTAGAAATAATCATTTCTATATCAACTTAATAAATCTTTACTTAAAGGATTTAAAGCAATTTAAAAAGTTAATTTCTACAAAGTATCCTTTTCAAAACCATTTCTAGAATTTTATATATATATATATATATATATATATATATATATTGAAGCTATTTAAAAAATTTATTCGGCTTTCCAGGAAGAATACACTTTCATTTCAAAATGGTTCATTTAAACCAATTAAATAAATCCTTACCGATTTATTTTAAATTTACGTTCCAAATCCGTAAATTTATTTCCACACTTCAAAAATAAATCAATGTTTATTTTTAAACAAATTTCTCTTTCCTTTATAAATTCCATGGTGAATTTAAATTTCCAAATATTCACCGGTATACGATTTTCAAATCGATTTCAAATATTCACTTTCAACAACAATTCAATTTTTCAATTGATTTCAAAAACAACCAAATCAAATTCCATATTGATTTTCCAAGAAATTAAACACCAAGTGAATTTCATTCAAATCTCAAGTAGAAATCAATTTCTACTAAACGCCAAATCAATTTTCAAATTGATTCCAAATTCTTTTCAAAACACCAAATAAATTTCAAAATGGATTTTCAAAAGATTTAAATTCAATCACCAAAAATCAATTCCCAAATGGATTTCAAATTTTATTTCCTTTTAAAAAATAAATTCCTTTTAAAGAAAACAAATTCTTTTATTTTTCAAACTCTTTAAAATCCGTATTTTGAATAAATTCTTCAACCTTTGAATAATATTACCCGAAATCCATTTATTAAAGCTTTTCCCATATTTTGAAATTTTATTCAATAAGACTAAAAATAAAACTTTATTATTTTAGAATTCCTTCTTTTAAATTTATCCAATTCTTAAAAATAAATTTTAATATAAACTTTCAACCTGAATTTTCAAAAATTAATTTTTTATTTATTTCCGGTATCCAACGATACCAAAATTATATTCGGCTAAATTTTAGCCTTCAACGATTTCAATCACAAAGAAAATCACACAGAGATTATAAAAAATCAACACACAACATTGAAACAAATTCGATTATTTGAGGAATCCAGTTGGATCCCTCCAACCTATTTCCATGCATCCACAGATGTTAGCACAATACCAATCCCGTTTCAAGATGGGATATCGCGGTACATGGGTTTATATAAAACATCATCCGCTATTATGTGGCGCAATATGGTCTCATCCGATATATAATGCGGGAAATCAACTCCAAGTACATATATAATACCAATTCCACTTCACCGTGGAATATCGCGGTATATGTGTTTAATATAATAACCTCTGCTTAATATGCGGCGTATAAGGTCTATTTCAATACAACAGATAGCAATTTATCATCCAAGCATACAATCAACACAATCAAGCAATTTTAAATCAAACTATTTAAAATTTAAATCGAAACAAATTCGATTGAGTGAGAAGTTCTCACCTTGCTTCCAATAACAGTTGCAGTGTTTCGTTCCGACTAAAATTAAACACGCGTTTAATTTTACCCAAAATTCCACTAGCTCAAATAAATCCTAATCTAGCTCCATTGCATAGTATTCGATAATACGATTCCAACGCAAGTCGTTTCGTCAATTTTTGACCTCGTATGAACAAGTTATAGCCTTTTTAAGTGTACACGACTTTATAATATAATAATTCCAACTTTTATTTTATATTTTTAACCTCAGTTTAAATCTGGCCGTTGATTTGAAACCCTAGATCCTAGGCCGTGCAAGATCTTCTTCCTCCCTTCGTTAAACATCATGCACGCTAAAACCCATCTTGCCGCCACCTACCACGAATTATCGCACCAACTACGACGAACGATTCGTCGATCAGGAACCTCCATTGCGTAGCCCATCACGCGAGCTACCCACGGCCTCCACATCATCAAGCTCGGCATCACCTAGCCTGGGAAATCGTGCACGAAACACACGCACTTCGATGAAAACTGCAGTTGATTCGTAGCTTCGTTTTCGATCATCACCATATGGAATCGAAGCTCTCATTACACTCTTCGATTTTGTAGTTGAATTTTTTTTGAATCGATTTGTGGATTGAAAGAGATTAGTGGAAGAAATTTGGCAATTTTTGGCCGTTGAATGAAGAAGTGGCGGCCTGTGAAACCCTAGGGTTTTGTATGCAAATGAAAGAAATTAACGTCCTTTTATAGAAAATTCTGAAACACTATTCATCCGAAAATTTTCCGAACTCCAAACGAAGCGTGCCGTCTGGCGTTTATAATGTTTTACACCTATTCCGAACGCAATGAAATATATAATGGAAGCCAATTCGATCGTATTTGGATGATAGGTATTCGAATCGACTAATTTAAATTTAAAATTCACTTAAACGATTTTCTACGCGTTTTAGCTTGCCTCGGACAAACCGTAAACCTGATTGACACGAAATTTGAAATCTTATAATAATTTAACATTACGGATCCAATGAAACTAGTTTCATCGAAAACCGAGACTATTTGAAAAATGACTATTTTTACTGGTCAGTTAAATATTAAGATAATCAATTTTCACAAATTAACTTTTAATTCAATTTTAAAAGTTCTATAACATCATTCTAACTCAAATATGATTTAATACAACTTTACAAATCAATTTAATCACATTAAACCCAATTTCCAATTATTTCTGTAATTTCAAATATTAAATTATCGATTTAATATCCAATTAAATCTGGATATTCGAAATAAAATTTATTCGACTTACAAATTTTACTTGTTAATATTTAAAATCAATTAAATATATGAATTTAAAATGATAGAAATTCTGTGTCGTTACAAACTTCCCCCCTAAAAGAATTTCTTCCTCGAAATTGCCAAGTAAGAAAAAGTCTTGAAATTCATTAAATTTTCAAAACCATTTGTTCAAATTAAATTTCAAATCATTTAAATATTTTAACTTTTCCAAAATGCATAGTTAAACTTCTTACAATAACTTTACTAAGTTTTCAAATCATACTTAGTTATCTTTTCAAAACCAACTATATCGTTTAACTTTTCACTCCAAAATCAAAGTTATAGTTTTCAAAATTTTCCAATTTTCTCAAAAATATTCTAACGCCTTAAATTTTCAGAAAATTTCGCCATAACCTCCTTTGCGCGGCTCGATCTGGAAAAAAATGGCAATATATATATCACAAATATACATCTCATCAAAGTAATGAGGCTTTCCGCAGGGAAAAAGTGTAAAAGTACGATATGTAATCCGAGATATGTACCTTATATATTATTAGCGAGCATATACGGCTAATATAGCGCGAAAGCGAGCTCCAAATGCGAAGTAAGCGCCATTCGCACCTACTATACACTCAACAAACAAATGAGAACATGTATATATGCAAGTAATATCAATATACAACATATACCAGAAACAACAACAATATGTGCCAATATAGAAAATGCAACAAAAACAATAAATGCAACCACCAAACAACTATCATCCAACAAATCCATATCAAATCAATATACATTCACTTCTCATTAATATTCAATGAATTGGTTTTTCGTTTAATTACATTTGACTCATTAACATTGGACTTTACTAACATTCATTTATTCATTTCCAATTAGTTTATATTCACTAATTTACATTCAAGTTAGTTCACTTCCACATTCAAATCAAATTACATAGCTTTCAATTTTATCAATTCAACTTCATATGAATTTCTATACAATCAACTAACAACAATCTAACAATCAATGTATATTCAATACAACCAATTCTATTAAATTTACATTCAACAATTCATATTCACTTTGTCTAACTTCAATTTGGTTTAACACTTTTAATTTCCAATTGGTTTAATATCTAACTGACCTTTCTTTCAATTATTCAAAAAAAAATTCAACTTCATTAGCTTCTAATGAATTAACACTTACATTCATTCTATATCAATTCTTTTACATTCGATTGATTAATATTCAATTCATTAGTTCAATTCAATTGCAAATTCATTTAACCACAAAAGTTGAATTTCATTACATAACTCAAGTTCATATTCATCACTTTACTTTATTAATTTACTTCGATACCAAAATCAACTTCATTCAACATTACTTAAGTTATATTCCATTTCAAACATCATTTGATTAACTTAACTTAAATTTCCCCTTATAAATCCAATTCAGATTCCAATTCTAAAGTAAATTCTATTTAACTCTTACCGAAGTCAAATTTCGTCACTTATTCAAATTCATATCTCTTTTTGCTTAACAGATTTGTTTAACCATTTTATCATTTGGTTTCACTTATATTTTCTCACTTTACAAGTTATACAAGTTATATATTTAAACTTCGAAATCCATTAACTTATATACATTCTTACATTTTCAACAACCAAATAATCAATTTGTATACACTTTAATAATTTCTGAAAAATAATTTCTTTATATATAAAATAAAATCAAGGTAAAATTATTTCATTTACCCAATTTAAAATGATACTATGTCGGTTTATCTCGTTTAAGAGTTTAGAAACCCCTATCGATACAGTTAGCTATACTGCACCGACCAGAATCTATAAACAATCAACTGATAAGTCAACACAATACAAAACAATTTCATATTCACTAACAAATACGCACTCGTATCTATGATTACACTCACACTCATTCTAGAGTACTACTGACTCTATCTCTAATGAGTAATTCCCAACAGAGCCAGGGTTGTCGCTTAACCAAATGCTCTGATACCACATATAACGTTCACGAGGCAGCGGCCACCGGTAGGCTTTGCAACCATCCCAGACCTACCGTGGCTTACACTGGTACCCGAAACTTGCTTTTACGGCCAGCCTTTCGACTGTCACGGGTTACGCCTAACCAACCCCGTAAAGAGGACATGTGGGGGTAAGAATCTCCCGTTCGCCACCTAACGCGAAGCGAGAACCCCCCATCACATTTCACTAAGACAAGCAAGTCTCGTCCACAAAGCTACGCTATTCACAAAAGTCATGCTTCGATCAACAAATGATCAGCAGCACTTCGTATGCCACATTATCAAATTGGGAATGTATCACTAGTAACCATCAACTACATAACCTCTGAGCTCGTACGTCTCACAGAAGGGTGTTAAGCTAAGAGAATAAATTCTCCGCCACCAACAGAAATGTATTTGATAGAAACCAGCTTTACATTTCAAATTGTAAAGTAAGACACATATCCATACAAGTCCGTTCCGGGATCGAACGGAACTGTAGGCACTTCCAAAGAAGCCCTTGCAATCCGGATTTCACTAATCACGTCCGGACTTCCCATCACAAAGGGTGATAAAATCTCTATATCAGGGATCAGCCGATGCAGAGACATTCGACGGTAATCCTTCCGTTTTTGAAAATGTCTGGTCTTCAACACCGGTCTTCAAATGCTATCCATTACGAGTATCACTATTCGGAATGGGATTTATGACAAAAAGGTCCTCTCCTGGCTAAACCGAATGACGAGCGCTTATTTTAAAATAAGTATAGCATTTAAATTCAAGAAAATCACAACAAATACCCATTTAAAGGTAAATATTGATAGTCGGTTATTTAACTATCAATAGATATGCACAGCATCACCAGATTCCAAATAATTTTCCAAATTATTTATTTTCCAAAAATATCTTCACAAGATATTATTTTTCCATACTTCAACCATTTGAAAACAAGTTTCAAATCACTTTTCACCTTTACAACTTTTGGAAACAAATTTCAAATCATTTTCCTTACGCGGAAACACTTCCAAATATTTATTCATTTTCATTGGAAATCTGTCGAGTTCAAATACTTTAAAATAATTTATAACACTTATCTAAAATATATCGGGAAAACACTTTGAAATAAAACTATTTTTCTTTAAACACTTTACTTAAAATATTAGTTACAAAAATATTATACCAATAATACATATAACTTAAGTCCAAACTAATTTTCAAAATAAAATTAGTAGACAGAGTATAACTATTTAAGTAACTATTTTCTAAAACAATTATTGATTAAATCTTAGAAATAATCATTTCTATATCAACTCAATAAATCTTTACTTAAAGGATTTAAAACAATTTAAAAAGTTAATTTCTCCAAAGTATCCTTTTCAAAACCAATTCTAGAATTTTATATATATATATATATATATATATATATATATATATATATATATATATATATATATATATATTTCGAAGCTATTTAGAAATTTTATTCGGCTTTCTAGGGAGAATACATTTTCATTTCAAAATGGTTCATTTAAACCAATTAAATAAATCCTTACCGATTTATTTTAAATTTACGTTCCAAATCCATAAATTTATTTCCACACTTCAAAAATAAATCAATGTTTATTTTTAAACAAATTTCCCCTTCCTTTATAAATTTCATGGTGGATTTAAATTTCCAAATATCCACTGATATACGATTTTCAAATCGATTTCAAATATTCACTTTCAACAACAATTCAATTTTTCAATTGATTTCAAAAACAACCAAATCAAATTCCATATTGATTTTCCAAGAAATTAAACACCAAGTGAATTTCATTCAAATCTCAAATTGAAATCAATTTCTACTAAACCCCAAATCAATTTTCAAATTGATTCCAAATTCTTTTCAAAACACCAAATAAATTTCAAAATGGATTTTCAAAAGATTTAAATTCAATCACCAAAAATCAATTCCCAATTGGATTTCAAATTTTATTTTCTTTTAAAAAATAAATTCCTTTTAAAGAAAACAAATTCTTTTATTTTACAAACTCTTTAAAATCCGTATTTTGAATAAATTCTTCAAACTTTCAATAATATTACCCGAAATCCATTTATTAAAGCTTTTCCTATATTTTGAAATTTTATTCAATAAGATTAAAAATAAAAATTTATTATTTTAGAATTCTTTCTTTTAAATTTATCCAATTCTCAAAAATAAATTTTAATATAAACTTTCAAACTGAATTTTCAAAAATAAAAATTTTATTTATTTCAGGTATCCAACGATACCAAAATTATATTCGGCTAAATTTTAGCCTTCAGCGATTTCAATCACAAAGAAAATCATACAGAGATTATAAAAAATCAACACACAACATTGAAACAAATTCGATTATTTGAGGAATCCAGTTGGATCCCTCCAACATGTTTCCCTACATCCACAGATGTTAGCACAATACCAATCCCATTTCAAGACGGGATATCGCGGTACATGGGTTTATATAAAATATCATCCGCTATTATGCGGTGCAATAGGGTCTCATCCGCTATATAATGCGGGAAATCAACTCCAAGTACATATATAATACCAATTCCACTTCACGGTGGAATATCGCGGTATATGTGTTTAATATAATAACCTCCGCTTGATATGCGGCGTATAGGGTCTACTTCAATACAACAGATAGCAATTTATCATCCAAGCATACAATCAACACAATCAAGCAATTTTAAATCAAACTATTTAAAATTTAAATCGAAACAAATTCGATTGAGTGAGAAGTTCTCACCTTGCTTCCAATAACAGTTGCAGTGTTTCGTTCTGAATAAAATTAAACACGCGTTTAATTTTACCCAAAATTCCACTAGCTTAAATAAATCCTAATCCAGCTCCATTGCGTAGTATTCGACAATACGATAACAACGCAAGTCGTTTCGTCAATTTTTGACCTCGTATGAACAAGTTATAGCCTTTTTAAGTTTACACGACTTTATAATATAATAATTTCAACTTTTATTTTATATTTTTAACCTCAGTTTAAATCCGACCATTGATTTGAAACCCTAGATCCTAGGCCATGCAAGATCTTCTTCCTCCCTTCGTTAAACATCACGCACGCTAAAACCCATCTTGCCGCCACCTACCACGAATTATCGCACCAACTACGACGAACGATTCGTCGATCAGGAATCTCCATTGCATAGCCCATCATGCGAGCTACCCACGGCCTCAACATCATCAAGCTCGGCCATCATCTAGCCTGGGAAATCGTGCACGAAATGCACGCACTTCGATGAAACTGCAGTTGATTCGTAGCTTCATTTTCGATAATCACCATATGGAATCGAAGCTCTCATTACACTCTTCGATTTTGTAGTTGAATGTTTTTCGAATCGATTTATGAATTGGAAGAGATTAGTGAAAGAAATTTGGCAATTTTCGGCCATTGAATGAAGAAGTGTCGGCCTGTGAAACCCTAGGGTTTTGTATGCAAATGAAAGAAATTAACGTCCTTTTATAGAAAATTCCGAAACATTATTCATCCGAAAATTTTCCGAACTCCAAACGAAGCGTACCGCCTGGCGTTTACAATGTTTTACCCCTATTCCGAACGCAATGGAATATATATCGGGAGCCAATTCGATCGTATTTGGAAGATAGGTTTTCAAATCGACTAATTTAAATTTAAAATTCACTTAAACGATTTTCTACACGTTTTAGCTTGCCCCGGACAAACCGTAAACCCGATTGACACGAAATTTGAATCCTACAATAATTTAACATTACGGATCCAATGAAACTAGTTTCGTCGAAATCCGAGACTGTTTGAAAAATGACTATTTTTACTCGTCAATTAAATATTAAAATAATCAATTTTCACAAATTAACTTTTAGTTCAATTTTAAAGTTCTATAACATCATTCTAACTCCAATATGATTTAATATAACTTTACAAAACAATTTTAATCACATTAAACCCAATTTTCAATTATTTCTGTAATTTCAATATTAAATTATCGATTTAATTATCCAATTAAATCTAGGTATTCGAAATAAAATTTATTCGACTTGCAAATTTTACTTGTTAATATCTAAAATCAATTAAATATACGAATTTCAAATGACAGAAATTCTGGGTTGTTACAATGAGAATGCATTGATATTCAACTTTCTATGAAATTAATAGAACATAAGCAAATTAAGATAAGGTTAAGTGCTAATTTAAATCTGAATACAAACTAATTATAGAATTATTTACAACATAAATTTAATATTTTATTTTATTCCATGTTAAATTAGAGAATTGACCATATGGTGATTATTGAATCAGTTCTCATTAATGCTATTTAAATGAACTAATCACCATTATTTAAGAATTCTTAATTGAATATTAAAGATGAAATAATATTCAACTCTCGTTGAATCTTAACGTGAAGTCATCATTAACATCAATAATTAACTTAAAAACAAACATGTAAAGTTTCAAAGTAACTTATAATTACTTGTAGTATTTAATAATGTTAATTATATATAATCCAGTAGGAGTCCTATTAACCTCGTTTACTTTCAAGAAAATGTTCATAATAAAAATTTAAATATTTTAGTAGGGTAAATTTATTTGTTGATGGTTTTAAATTTTGCTAAAAATAGAAAGTAACGATTTTGGAAAGTTGATGCATTAAAAGAATCAAATATAAAGTTATTCAGATTAGAGAATATACTATGCATTAATTCCCTTTAATACTTTTAATACACGCCAAAGGTAAAAAATTAATGATTTTAGTAACTTGACACATTAAAAGAATCAAAAGTGCTACTTTTTCCTTTAAAATACGTTACAAAAATTTATTATTTT
Source organism: Allium cepa (assembly GCA_030765085.1). NCBI lineage: Eukaryota > Viridiplantae > Streptophyta > Magnoliopsida > Asparagales > Amaryllidaceae > Allium > Allium cepa. The sequence goes on from CM060929.1 coordinate 821,151,452, forward strand.
GATATTCTTTGCTTTAGATATAATGTTTCTTGTCCAAAAAAATTCTTATATAATTATACGGGTTTGAATTGGAAAAGGAAGAGCTTTATCACTGATAGATCATGTAAAATCAGAGTTGATATCTATGTAGCAATGAACCAATTATTCCATAAATAATAAATGAACTAAATAATATAAAAATTCATACAAAAAATCAAAGGAAGTCATTTATTATACAAAACCTGAGAATTAAATCATGATTTCAACTTTATTTGTGATAGATTTTACCAATCAATAGGAGATTATGTGGTATCCACCACTAATATAGCATGTAAAATCATAGTTGATATCTAAGTAGCAATAAAATAGACACTCCTTACATAATAAAGGAATTAAATAAAATCAAAATTCATAACAAGTAAAAAATAAAATCAAAGGAAGTCAATTATTATACAAAACCTAAGAATAAAATTGGATTTCAACTTTATTTGTAATAGATTTTACTAATTGGTAGGAGATTATGTGGTTCTTTAAGACAAATAAAGATGACTATATTCATAATCCTATAAACTCCAAATTCAACCTCAAACTAGAAATTATAACTAAAATTGCAAATTCAACATCAAATTAACTGAAAGAGAAATAATGAAAAAAGCCTAATCTTTTAATCTAGCTCGATCGAACCGGTAGTCTAAGTTTTCAGAGATCCTGAATTTTCTTTTTCAAAAAAACTATTAAATTAAAAGCAATGGGTAGGAAAACAATAGCAGTCTAAAATTAATAAAAATCAAAAATAATTCAAGATGGATAAGAATGGAAAAATATTAATAAATTCAATCAAAATATAGTTAGATTGAAAAAGTTAAAGTAGTTGATTAAAAAAATTTGAAAAGAATTTTTAGTTTGATTTAGATTGGGAATATAACTAATTTTCAATCATATCATACGTATGAAACTAAAAAAGGGAAAGTAATAATATCATGAGAAAACAAAATGGAAGTAAAAGAATTAGAAGATGATAAATGTCTTGATATGGATAAATAATGGAATAATGTATGCATGATTATTCTACATAGATATAAGAATACAAATTGATTAAACTTTTCATATAATTATATAACATAATAGATATAAAGAATGTTCATATAATATTGATATCATTTTTTATTATATATGCATTAATGGTGTCATTAATATTTAGAATTATAAATAAGTTTATATGGTGCTATATAATACAAAAAAATTAATTTAACTTTTTTATTTATAAAATAATTATTTAGAATCAAATTTCTGACAATTTTTCAAATTTACCAACTGTATCCATATCTAAAGTGATACATTTTTCTTCAAAATACAATATAAGAGTTAATTATTTTAATATTCTTTTACTTCGTTTATAATGGTTTTCCTAAACTTATTTTCTTAAAATAAGAAAAAGATTAACATTGCAAAAATGGCATCGATATTTATATTACAATGAACCAGTTATTCCATATAAAATAAATGAATTAAACAAAATGCAAAATCATACCAAACATAAAAATCAAATGATAGTCAATAATTATATAAAACTTGAGAATAAAATAAAGTTTTCAACTTTGCCTATAACAAAATTTACAAATCAATAGGATATTATGTGCTACTAAAATATTTGTGAAATTCGTAGCCTTTTACAAAACAAATGAAGATACTATGTTCATAATCTTACAAATTGAAAAGACAAATAAAAAAATCTAACTTATTAATTAAGCTCGATCTAGAAGTAGGCTCGGTTTTTTTGGAGGTCTTCAGATTATTTGTTTATAAAAACAATAACATTGGAAGCAATTTGTAGGAAAATAATTGCTGTAAAATATGAATAAAATCATAAATAATTCAAGCTGAATATGAAATGAAAGCTATTAACGAATTCAATCAAATTCTTGTTAAAATAAAAAATTAAAGAGAAAGAATTTTTAATTTTATTTAGGTTGGGATTAGAATTGTTTCAGAATTGTACCATGCATATGAAACTGGAAAAGGGAAAGAGATAATATTGTCAGAAAATGAAATGGAAGTGAAAGAATTGGAAAATGACAAATGCTTGAGATGTACATTGGTACTTCTTTTAAAATATATAAAATTTATAATGGGAAGATTTTAACGACCCGACTTTTCGACCCTCGAATGTCGACGCTAATACATCCACGGTATTCGTATGTCAAACACCTAAGTGCAGGAAAGAAAGAAAGTTACGGTAAAAATAAAAACAAAAATAAAAAGAAATAGAATAAGGAAGGAAGAACACAACTTCAAAATCTTACGGCGGAATGATAATATATAATATCAAAAGAGCAGTACAAAGGGTTACCCTGAATATAGCATTTTCAAAGTTACAAAACCTAAGTATTATCATCAGTCTGGACAGTTATAACTGCCTGTGCTGATATATATATATATATATATGCATAGCTAATACGGAACAATAGAAATAGAAAAAAAATGAAAGCCTTCAGTCCGTCTTCTAAACTTTAAAGAGTCCAAGTTAAAATCTATCATACTCATCCTACTAGAAAGAGTACGCGAGGAATTTAAGGAAACAAACCAAATGTAGACATAAGTCTGTTATGAGAAAACCCGAGATACTTGCAACATATAACAGTAACTATTGAGACTGTACAAATTCTCGTAACAGTTTTTCCTTCAAAAGAAACCAACTATTCATTAAGTTTAATATAGTGATATGATAGATAATGTCTAGGGTATAGAATATAAATCATATCAAATAGTTATGATAAGTACATTGGTCGCACAACAACATATTTAGGTTACACTCAAAACCGCGAAGGTATGTCTGCATAATGGATTTTCCATGGAGATTCCTTTAGTCAAGCCAAAATTCAATCTCCATGCACAAGGATCAGAAGTCACCTTCCGAGCATCATATATCTCTAGATAAAATAAACCATTGGGAAAACACAATGGCCCACACATGAACATAAACATGAACCACGTGGTACCAAATATCATCAACTCCCGCGTACAACGTCAATAAGCATACTCTAGATCTAAAGTTGATAATATCCTATCGTGGGTGATCCAAACCCTAAATTATGCATTCAACTCTGTCTATAGACATTTCCAATCTCTAGATTACATTCAGCATCCTTCACACAAGCCTTCGTCACTCAAGCATAATATGAATCCCTAATTGAATTCCCACATCTCGAACAGCGCGAATCAGTACATGGATTCGAGCATCTAGAGAAGATCTTGAATCCACACATAGATTCCATTTCTTAGCCACTTCCAAAGCATGGAAACTATATGCTAGTTTTGAAGTGGTATTCGGTAAGTAAAACACTTACCAAACTTACCAATCCTGGACTCTTCTAAACCAATCGATAAATTTCTTGTTAACTCAATTCCAATTCTTTCAAAAGTAAGCGAAAGCTAGAGATGTTATGACAAATTCGATAGTCGACTCATTGACTATCCAATCAAAAACAATTGTTTATACAAATCATGATTCGTATGCTTAACTCATTTTCGACATTCTGACTTAACTATTCTTCCCCCAAAATTGAAGCCAGGTAAGTTTGAGCATTGATTACATCAAGCCTTACCTAGGCACTTTCTTCTTGAATCTCACAAAGAGATAAGTCTTCCTCGTCGTCTTTTAGTGTTAAGTACAATATTAGTTCACCATAAACAACAAGAAATCAACACGATTGACACGTTTTCAACATTTTTCGACTTATTATTCCTTAGTCAAGAGGGAAGCCTGATAGGTTAGATCTCTATTTCTCCATCCCTACTTGACATCAATCTTAACTCTCATAAATAGGTATGACCTACTTCATTTTAGTGTTAAGCATTGTTAATTACTTTTCAAACAAGTAATCAAATAATTAACCATTTAGCCACTAAGCAATTCTAAAACCTTTCTCAAAAAAAATTTGTATATACTTTAAAATACATATAATATGTTTTTAATAATTTATCCAAAATATTACTTGAAAATAACAACTTTACCATTTTCCTCGAAACTTGAAAACGACATGTTTTCAACAAAATATCTCTTCTTTTAAAAATTCACAACTAATCCTAAAAATTCATAAATATCTCAAAACCAATTTTGAAATACTCTAATATGACTTAGTAAATACTTGTAAAAAGAATGAAACAAAATACTTAAATTTAAATATCTTTTCAAACCTTTAAGTCCAAAAATCAAGTCTAAATGGGGCAGTTTTGCACAAGTGAAGTTTTGGCAACTTTTCAGGATGCTACATAACTTTTTGCTACTCAAAATTTTGGAAGCAACAAATATACATATAAAAAATTACAAATATGGTGAGAAACCCCTAAGTGTCTCTCTACAAAGTTCCATAGCAATCGCCAAAAAACAGGCAATGCACAACTAAATCTTTAGCAACTATTGCTATAAGTGCACTTTCAAATCCGAGTCCGATCTAAAACAAAGTCCATCTATAACCTATGTAATTTGTTCAGGGTCTAGTCACAAGTCATACAAGTTCATTCCAAGTTTGTTCAAGTCCATATATATGGACCACATATGTCACTTAATTTTAAAGTAAGGATTAAAATCAATGTTTTCAACATATGTCCAAGTTAATTCAAACAACTTTAACAAAAAAAATCAAGCAATTTTAGGATGTATTTTCAATCCAGTGGTGAGTTAGCTCACCTCAAACCCAACAAACAACCAAGCTTAAGCACTCAAGTTCAAACCCAACCTAGCAACACCCTTTCTTTCCCTTCCTATCTTGCTTTGCCTTGCTCCCTTAGCCTCCAAAACTCTTCAATGCTCATGGCCTATGGGTAAGGGGAGTGTGGCTTTACTTTTTTACAATCTAACTTGACTGAAGGTGTTATAATGTGGTGGTAGGGCTTCACTCTAAGTTTGAGATGATTTGCAAATAATTTGCTTTAGAAATTAAGAAGAAGAAAAAGATGAAGACATGGATTTTATCTCTTAAAGCTTTGTAATTTTTATGAGCGAATACTAAGGGCATGCCCTTGCTTATATAGGCCTACGCAAGTGGTTAATAAAACCTTCTATCTCTCATGGAATGTCATAAAGGAGCCTCCTTCTCATATAATAACTTTATGCCACTTCTCCTTTATGCATATTACCATACCCTCACCATGATAATATCTCTTATCCATTAACATTTCTAGAACATTCCAAGCTCAATGAAGAGGTGTATGTATTTATTAGTTGCTAATGTATTCATTTGATCATTAGTTAAGTGCATGATAGTTCAAGTAACTTATATCGATCGAAAAACTGTTTATCGATAAACCAATTTTTAATCACATTATCGATATTTGTTCGAAGAATATATTTTCATAAATGAATTTTCAAAAACCAGTTTTTATCATTTTTTATTAATTAAATGATATTAAACAAGGTTATAAAATCATATTTATACACTTATTTGTATTTTAAAATGTTTTGGTATTCAAAGACGAAGTGTTCGAAATTCAGGTACACTACATCGATAATTTATAAAGCAATAATGAGTCCATTGGAATTCTTTTAAGAAACAATGGAAATAAGAAAGGTAATAAAAAGTATATGTCAATTAAACTACTAGAACACATCGCAACACACAATATTTTTCAGAAAAAAAAAAAGAGGCATCAGATCTAAATTCAGCCTTCGTATAATATAAAGATAGTTATGAGAGAGTTTGTATGGATCTCACCTAATCCTTTTCCTTTTTTTTGAACACTCGGGTAAACTAGATATCGGTTTGGGTTCGATCCTTTTGCTATTTATTAAAAATTTGGAATTAAATACTTATTGCTACATGATTTGTGTGTTGGGGTAGATTATGTTACTGTAGTTCTATCCATATAAACATGGTAGCAATAAGATCATGTTGTAATGCGATAAAACAAAGAGTAATAGGAGAATCAAAATAGAAAATCACTAAAAATAGGTAGAGAGTTCACACACTGATTTATAATAGTTCCACTATCGCGAGATAGTGTATATTCAATCTCTACAGAATGACTATCTTTATGTATAGATTATTACTTAGGGTTGAAGTAATTGATTTATGGTTATAAATCAATGCTTCATCAATTCTCTTATTCATGTGAGAAACATTTATTCGTTTGATTTGTTTTAGTTTCCTCCAATTTGCACGCACTTGATAAGATTCCTTCTTTAATTAGCTAATAAGGGAATTGTTTGACTTCAATCTTCCAAATTTTCGCCTTCTCATGTAGATAATTTAATACCCTCTTTAATGCAATAAAAGAGGCAATATATTGGAGTCATTATCTCAAATAACTTCCAAATCTTCTTTAACCAGAAATATCGTATCATCGAAATCAATAATATCATCAAATCTTTTTTAGTATGGAAATACTGTATCACCAAAATCTAACAATCTCCAAGAAACTCTCGAATGAGACACCATGGATACTTCCCCAATGGGCTTCAGCATGAATATTACCGATTGCACTCTGTCAACGAACTCCAGTAAGTCGCTCACCCACCAACAAAGTGTTTTTAAGTACCCTCTCTATGTAGGAACTGTCAATCTCCACAATGCCTCTATCTACCAACTCACTCTCCCCATATGCCACCAAGTGACAGCTAGTACTTCAGCAAGTGAATCATGTTCAAGCAACGCTCGAACGTTGCAACATGCAAGGACTTGCTGAACATGGCCGCTGCATTCTCTCGATGTGAATCTTTTGAAGATGTTCTAGCTTTTCTTCAGCCATAAAGACAAGAAAAGACTCTCTTACCTCAGTTATTGATTTTGATGATAACAACTTTAATAAACAACAATATACATTTATATAAAATATGGATATTAATGTTTTGCCAAGTTATATAGTATATAGTGCAAGATATTACACAGGTATTGAATTGAAGACTGCATAGTATAGTGACTCAAGAAAAGGATATCGAGACTTATGAGTATAAAGACCAAGATATGACGATCTTAAGACTATAATACAGTGTATAGAGTCGTATAATTTTTTTAAAGTCCCTCGCAGCAATCCTTGATCTCAATTCTTATTTTCTTATCTTTTATATCTTTAACAAAATATATTTTCAAAATATCTTTAAAAATATTGTATAAATTTTTTTCAAAGTTTATAATGTTTATAAACTATGTTTATAGTATCAAAATATATTTCAAAATATAGTATCTTCAAAATATTTAAAAAGAAAAGATTTTTCAAAATAAACATACATTTATCGACATGCGTATAGGACGTATGTCGATATACATGCCGTAAATCAGTTTTTCAAATTTTGAATTGGAGTATCTATTCATCGCAAACCTTCATGAATGCACACATCTGTTTGTGCACTATATATGGGGTTTCAAATGAATTTTTTGATAGTTATTATCTTATTTTCTTCCATCCCCTCAATCTCTTGAAAACCCCATTGAAATTATATCAAATTCTCTTCAAAATCAAATAAAATCAATTCATACTTATTTATATTGATTCAATGCTACTTTCTTACTGTTTTTGAATCATCTCTCTCTCTCTCTCAAATCAAAAATCAAAGTGTTGTCCAAGAGGTTATAGGATCCACTATCCAAAGTTCACGAAAATGTCTTAGAAAAAACCATCAAACTCTGTTTACATTTTCTTGGGTGTGCTTGGTTGCCCAAAAATCCGAGTGGGTATGCTTGTAGCCCGTCCAAATCAAGTAGATGCATCCTGAGATTGAAAGATCAGGATGGTGTGTATCTCGTAGCCTCGAAATTGAGATTGTAGTTGGGTTTGCCTTTTGCCCGTTTAAAGATTGGCATTTGAAAAGAAATATGTACAAGCAATTGTATGAGACTGGATGTAGAAGAAATCCAAACCAGTATAAAATCCCTAGTGTCATCTCTCCAACTCTCTACTTTACTTTATTACTTTATTTTTATCTGTTATTGCATCTATAATTGATTGTTGATATAATCTTATGTCGAAAATCTATGATTCAATATTAAAATTAAATAAAATTTAAAAGATTTACAAAAGTTAGGAAACACTATCCACCCCCCCTCTAGTGTTTAATTAGCCTTAAGATCGATAATTCCATAACCCACGTTTGGTATCAGTGCGCAAAGTTTTCAAAAACTCGTAATTTGGTTTCTGAAAAGTTTTAATGGGTAGCCACACCGTTGGTACATTTGTTAATGCTACACTTGTTAGTCGTATAGAATGAGAATTTACTTACAGTCTAATGGTTTAGATATTTGGAATGTTAAACAAAACAAGTACGCTGAACTCGAGACTAAATTTGCACAATGGACTACTGACCAAATGAAACTTGCATAAAATAATTCTAAAGCTATAAATATTGTATTTTGTTTATTAGATAAAAATGAATTTAATGGAGTCTCTATTTGTAAGTCTACATATAAAATTTGGAGAACACTACAAGTTACATAAAAGGGCACTGTAAAGTTGAATAGACAAAAATTTCCATGTTACCAAATCAATTTCAATTATTTAAAATGAACCCAAATGAGTCTATTTCTCACATGTACTATAAATTTCAAGATATAGTGCACTCTTAATTGCATTAATTAAAAACTTTTCCAAACAGAACCAAGTTAGAAAAATTCTCCATTCACTCTCTTTATAGTGGGATCAAAAGACACTAGTAGTAGAAGAGGCTAATGATATTAGCACTCTGCAAATTGAAGAGTTAATGGGCAATTTAATGTCTTATGAAGCACAATTACAGGGAAGAAGGAAAGCAAGGCAACAGAAAAGAAATCCATCACTTTTAATGCAATAATTAACGATTAGGTTTTCAACGATGACAACGATAAGGAAATTGCCTTCATGGCCTGCAATTTTAGAAAATTCCCGAAGTGTAGGAAAATGAACAATTTTCGGTACTAGATGCTTCGACTGTGATAAACCTGGTCATTTTCAAAGAGACTGCCCATATTCCAATAAATCAAAAGATCTCATCACTTATTGATTCATTAAGGAAAAGAAAAAAAGGATTATATAGAAAATTTGGATGATTCAGACGCTTCTTCCAGTAATAATGAACTAGATACTGAAAATGCGAATATGTGTTTCACGACAATAACTGACTAGTCAGAACTAATCAACAAAAAGCGGCAAAAATAGTAACTTTTGTCTAATAATTTTTATTTTTATTTTTTTAGGTTGATTGTGGTTTTTAGGAATAACATATGGATTAATAATAATGTTGGATAAATATAAGTATATATATATAGGAATATATTAGTTTAGTTTTAATTTTTGAAAATTCGGGCTATATGCCGAACATACCCACAAGTCACATGTCAATATACATGTCAGAAAACTAAAAATTGAAATTTCAATTCAAAATTAAAATTTCAAATTTCTCTCACTTTTGCTCTTACTCCCATGTTCTGAGAAAGCACCTTTTTAACCAGAGAAAACGTCTCTTCAACCTCTAATAATTTAGTCTATCTTTATCGATTCATTCATTCACGTTATTTCAAATTTCAAATATCTCTTCATTCTCATATCTCCTCAAAAATTCAAAAATGACTTCCTCAAGTCAAACTCCTAAAACCGTAAGGCGCTCTAAGAAAAACTAAAGGTTTCTATTCAATGAGGAAGATGTCATTGAAGCTTATATGGAGTATGATACTTCCAAGAAGGTTTATCTCGAAAGATTTGCTAAATTCGAAGATTTTTCTTCTTATGGTTTACAAGATCTTTGTTTTGAAAATGAAATTTTTGGTTCAATTAACTCTTCTCAAAATAATCTTTTTTGTTATCTAAATTTGGTCAAAATGTTATATGTGAATTTAAATGAAAATTTTATTTAAGGAGAAGAGGGACAAATTTGTAGTAGTGTTGATGGTACTCAAATTGTTTTAAACTGTGAAATTTTGGGCAATGTTCTTGGTTACAAATCTATTGGAATCGACTTCTCCACTTTCGAAACTGATGAAAAAAATCATGAAGTTTTTCACGATATTTTTGATATTAATGAAGAATTTGATTTAAATAAAAGAATATTCGACAAAAATTGAGACTTATGAGTCTCATTTTGAAATAAAGTGTCACTCCGAGGACGATTAATTACAATAACCCTACTCAAAAAGTTTTTAAATCATTCGCCATTTATGGAAACTACAACATCAATTAGGCACAAGTCATTTTAGATGACTTTGTCCAAAAGATCATTTGTAGACATGAGAACACACTCTACCATGATGTTGTCTTACTAGAATTTTCATATATTTTGGTGCTAATTTAAGAGGAGAACAATCTATCCCTCGAAAAGTTTTCGAAAAGGTCAACTTCTCTCTTATGCACATTCCACTATTTTGTAACCATATGAGACACTTCCCAAAGAGAAACAAAGGTTGTCATATGAAGAAGACCAAGTGATTCAATAAAAAGAAGAAGAAGGCGGTGAAATGGAATTAGAATAAAAAGAGGAGGAGAGGAGAAAGAAGTGGATACTTAGAAAGTTTTGACAAACCATCCCATCCCTCCAACAAAGAGATCCTAAGGAACTAAGAAAAGCTTCTTAAAAACCAAAAGAAGCTTAAGCATTCATTTAGTAAAAAGTTCACCTCTCTTTCCAACAAAGTGGACAAATACTTTTGAAAGATCATTCACAAGCTTTGCGACTCTTCATCATCATCTACACCCTTCTAAGCCATTGTTTCCTTATGATATCTAGATTCGCAGTCCTTAGTATTGTGTGCTTTTAGTTTAAGTTTATGTCATTTTCATGTATTTTCTTTTATTAATCTTTGAAATCCATGCACCTTTCAATTCTAAATAATAAAATATAGCTATTATTGTCCTATATTTTTTATTAGTCTTTGGAAATTATAACAATATACTGGTATAAATTTAAAACAAAAACTATAACAAAAGTTTTGCAATTTATGACATGTATGTCGACATACATGAATCTTATATGTCGACATATAATTTCCAATCGGAAAAAAATTTTAAAATTCAAAATTAAATAACTACCACCTGTTCAATCGTTCCAAACGACTTTCCACACCTATATAAGCCTATTTCTTCTAGAAAACTCACTCGTCATTCTATTCCATATTCCCTTTTCATTTCAAATATTTTTATACAAATTTGTCTTCTCTATATCAGAAATTATATGAAAACCTTGAACAAATTCTTTAATCTTTAAAGGAATTCTCTCTTTTTTCTTAAGAAATCAAAGGCATTTAAAGTTAAGTCAAATGTAGATGATTAAGGAACAAGAAAAGCATTTCGGTGTCATTCGATGGATGATCTTCCTTAATTAAAGATAAATCATCCAACAACCTAGAGTGCACCATTAACAAGGATAATGAAGATTGGAATGCCATTAAAGTAGATCCAATCTTTGGGTCTGACGGTTGGGTTGAAGTTCCACGAAACATCTAATTATCAGGTTTGAATTCGTTTGGATATATACACACACACACTTAGGATTTTATTTGATTTGGTTTGGTGTGTGTGTTTGAATTAGATTTGTTGGCTTTGGATTGTCTATACTAAGGATTTCTATTTGGATTTGTGTGTTTAGTTAACTAAATTATATATATAATTGATTTTAATTAATAAAAATAAGTATTGTTATCCTATTTATTATATGATCATCATACATATATAATGCTTAGTATAAAATAGTGCATTGTTTCTAAGTATATCATAACATATCATATATCATAATCATAAATATCATTCTATTTAACTTAGTTATTGATTTTAATCAATAGTTTCTACGTATTTTTTATTTAGAGGGAGTTTTTATTTTTTCACCCATTTCTGTTGATGACAAAGGGGAGAAAAATATGACATATGTATAGGCATATATTTAGGCAGAGTTATCTAACTTAGGGGAAGTTATATCACATTTTATATACAAGATATTAAATGTATGTCATCATCAAAAAGAAGGAGATTGTTAATACATCGGTTGTTGATATTGGTGGTAAAAACCTTAATAAACAACAATAAACATTTATATAAAATATGGATACTAATGTTTTGCCAAGTTATATAGTACATGGTGCAGGATATTACATAGGTATTGAATCGAAGACCATACAGTATATAGACTCATGAGTATAAAGACTAAGATGTGAGGATCTCAAGACTATAATATAGTGTACAGAGTCATAGAATTTTGTAAAACGTCCCAGTGACTATTAATTTCTATGCACTGGATCGATGGTGGCCAAATATATGGATATAAAATTGACACGCGGTAATCACAAGAACAATAATATAAATATAATAGCAGCAGGAATAAATAGTAAAATAAAGCAAGATGCAATCACACCAAAAAAATTATACTGGTTCAAACCTCCAGTCCTATGTCCAGCCCCAAACTCCTTTTGGAATTAACTAACAAACACCCTCACTTCACCCGGAGGAATAAGCACCTGAGCAGCAGAACAGGATTTCGGTACACTTTCTCGAGCAGCCGAACGAGACCTCAATCTTTTCTTTTAAAAAGAAATAACTTGATCATATATTGTGTTTTCAATACACTGTGTAGTCAAACTAGAGTACAACTTCTATAACCTTTAAAGACGATGCAGAATGAGTATGCAGAGGTTAGGAAGTGGATTAAGACCAGACTTAAATGTTGTGGAGTGAAAGAGTGCTGGACTAATTTTCTATTGGAATAAATATACAGTTTAGAACATTAGGAAGCAACATGAGAATGATTTGAAAGCATAGGATTGTATTCTTGATTTGTGGATGGTAAGAGGCTTATATAAAATCAATAATACACCATTAAAAAAGGCGCAACCCATCATCAAGTCAATTTGGAAGATATGCATCGATTGAAAGTTTACAGCATTTCAAAAAGATGCTTGGATAGCCACTTGAACTGTCTTTTATAACGGTCATTCACATTTGTTAGCAGCCTTGAATTCAAAATTGTGCATGGTGAGCTGGTAAAGGCATGTGCCTTATACCTGATCAACCTGGGTTCGATTTTCATGTAACCCACTTTTTCACAATTTATTTTCGTTGCCTTATGGTGTAAGAAATAGCTATAACAACTAATATTGGTTATTTTGTAACATGTCTTGAACCAAAATGATATTTGGTAGAGTGGTAGAGGCATGTACTTCTTCTTATGCCGCCGGGGTTTGAAACCCAGTGGGTCTACTTTTGCAAACGCTAGTGCAGTCATTTAAACTTATAATTGCATTTGATTCAAAAGCTGGTATGGTGCAATAGGAGGTACGCATGAGTTTATGCTTTGTGTGCCTGGGTTCGAGTCCCACTCCTCCTAGTTTCTTGAACGATTTATTTTTTGATGCTTTACCAAATATGAAACCTCAACCACCAATTAATTCACAAAAGCAGGTGTAGTCTATTCGGTAAGGTGGTGCATTTCTTCAAACCATGGTTCAAAAACCGCTTCATCTATTTTTCTGCAATCCAAGTTCAAGTCATTTTCTTCACTCCTTTTTTTTATCAATTATTTTCCACATTCTCTCATCAATCACTTTTATAGTTTGATTTTTGTACAGATCCCACCACTTGCATTATTTAATATAGATTGTAAAAACACCATCCTTACCGCATAGCTACTTGATCTGAAATCACTCAATAAACACACTAGTAGCATTGTCATATAATTTTTATCATCAAAACATTAAAATTGTGTTTTCAACATTCTCCCCCTTTTTGATTATGATAACCATATGACTTTATAAAATAATATTACATTGCTCCCCCTTAATATTTGCTCCAACCCTTATCAATATGCTCAATTTTCTCCCTCTTTGTCATTAACAAAATGGTTGAAAATCATTGAAGGTTTTAAATCGTATATCAATTTAGTTAAAAAAAATAGTTCCCTTGAATTTTTTTTAAATATTTGGTGCAAGGAAAGGATAATTTTAAATGTGTGTTACTACATATTTTAGCACTACAATTATTAGCCAATTTTGAAAATATTTTAGCAAAATGGAAATTTTTTAACGATGTTAGGTAAAAAACGCAATTCATAGAATATTAAACATATGTACCATAAATAAATTGTTGCTTTTAGAATTTTTTATTATTATTTTCCTCAAAATGATATTTTACTCTCATTTAGCATAAAGGAAAATATTTTAAATTTTTCTAGAACTTTTGAAAGCAAAGTCTTATATAAAAAGATTGTCCAATTTATTTATTTTTATATTACTTTGTTATACTTTTAAATTAGCAACACCAACCCCAAACTATTTATAAAAAAGAAGAATGAATTAGACATATCGAATTTGCTGCAGTTCCATTATCCGTAAATGCTTATTATCCATCATATGTAGGAAAACATTTTCTATTTGAAATTAATCTCATCCTTTTATCTTTTTTGGTACCTGTAAAAATAAATTTATATTTTGGTACCCACTTTCTTTATTAGGGTCCAAGGGTTAGATAGAAGGTAACCATACCTAAAAGGGTTTGGTTGAACCATTAAAAATAATTTTTTTATTATTAACTACTGTACCAAAATAACCAGCAATATATTTTTCGCTATTTTTCCAATTAACTGAAACCCAAATACTCAGATAATTTTTATTCTTGTCAATGATTTTGTACTTCTAGAGATATTGTAAACATTACTAGTCATGTAAGCACTTAAATTTCTAAAAAAAATTGGATTTAGATTTTACTCAAATTCTAGTACTAGCACTGTTATTATTACCATATGTGAAAGCATATCTAGTACTATCTCTACGGTTAGTTTTATTATATGCTAAACCACTTTTATCATGTAATGGTCTAGAACTAGATAAAATCATGTTTAAATCATTTTGATCTTTAGTAAATTTCATGAATTCATTTTTACATTTTTTAAATTTAGTTCTAAAGTCACATTTATTGTTTTCAAAAGAAATATTAATATTTTTAAAAATATCAATTTCCATTCTTAATTCAGAATTCCCCTTTTTAACGTGCGGTTCTTATTTTCGAGAAGAAAAATTCGAGACTCTGAATTATCTAAAGATGTTTGTAATAAATCATTTTGTCTTTTCAAATCAAAATTTCTTGTGAAATAATTTCTTTTTCTTTTTCAAAAATATTATTTTATTCATCTAAAAAATCTTTAAGAGTCATAAAATTATTTTTCTAGACATCATGTTGATTTTCTAAATATAACTTCACATTTTTCAATTTCTCATTTCCAAGTTCGACAAATTTAATCTTTTCTAAAAGAACAATATTAAGCCTGGATATCTTATCATTTATATAAACTAATTCATCAATACTTTACTAAAATTTGTAAATCAGAAAGTACCTTTTTATAGTCCTCATTTGTCATAGTTTTGATAGTATCAAACCTTTTGCTTGCCTTATTTCGATCGGATCTTTTTCTGGCCATTTTTCTACGATGTTGTGACGATCGATAGAATTTTAGGCTATGATACCACCTTTTAGTCGCTATGCACTGGATCGATGATGGCCAAATATTTGGATACAGAATTGATGGTGGTAATCACAACAGCAATAATATAAATATAATAGTAGCAGGAATAAATAATAATGTAAAGTAAGATGCAGCCACACCTAACCAGTAGAACAGTATTCAGTACACCTGCCCGAGCAGCCGAACGAGACTTCAATCTTTTCTTTTACAAATAAATTACTTGATTATATATCGTGTCTTCAATACACCGAGTATTCGAACTAGAGTACAACATCTATAACCTTTAAAGATGATGTATAATGAGTATGCAGAGGTAAGGAAGTGGATTAAGATCAGATTCAAATATTGTGGAGTGAAAGAGAGCTGGACTAAGTTTGCTTTTGGAATAAATATGGAGTTTAGAGCATTAGGAAGCAATATGAGACTGATTTGAAAGCATAGAATTATATTCTTGATTTGTGGATGGTAAGAGGCTTACATAAAAGTAACAACATGCCATTAAAAAGGAGCAACCCTTCATCAATTCAATTAGGAAGAGATGCATCGATTGAAAGTTTGCAACATTTCAAAAAGATGCTTGTATGGCCACTTGAACTGTCATTTATAACAGTCATTTATATTTGTTAACGACCATGAATTCAAACCTGCATGGTGAACTGGTAAAGGTGTGTGCCTTGTACCTGGTCGACGAGGGTTCGATTCCCATGTAACCCACTTTTCCAACAATTTGTTTTCGCTGCCTTCAGCTGTAAGAAATAGCGATAACAAATAATAATGGTTATTTTGTAATATTCCTTGAACCAAAATGATATTTGATAGAGTGGTGAAGGTGTGTGCTTCTTCCTATGCCGCCCGGGTTCGAATCCTATTGGGTCTACTTTTGCAAACGTTCTACTATTCACTGGTACGGTCAATTAAATTTATAAATTGAATTTGAATCAAAAGCTGGTAGAGTGCAACGGGAGGTAAGCATGAGTTTATGCTTTGTGTGCCTGGGTTCGAGTCCACTCCTCTTAGTTTCTTGATTGATTTATTTTTCGATGCTTCGTCAAATATCAAATCTCAGCCACCAAGTACTTTACGAAAGCAGGTGTAGTCTATTTGGTATGGTGCTGCATATCTTCCTTAGAGACCATGGTTCGAAAATGGTCTCATTTATTTTTCAGTAATCCAAGTTCAAGTCATTTTCTTCTCTCTATGTTTTTCAATTATTTTTCCACATTTTCTCATCAAACCCTTTTATAATTTGATTTTTGTACGGATCCCACCACTTGCATTATTTAATATAGCTTGTAAAAATATCATCCTTTACCGCATAGGTACTTGATCTAAAATCACTCAATTAACACATTAGTAGCATTGTCATATAATTTTTATCATCATAACATTAGAATCATATTTTCAACATCAATAATCTTTAATCTCTATTTCTTATTTTCTTATTTTTTATATTTTTAATAAAATATATTTTCAAAATGTCTTTAAAAATATTTTATAAAAGTTTTCAAAGTTTTAAAAATTTTGTAAACCATATTTAATTTATTTTACAAAGTATCAAAATATTTTACAAAATATAGAATCTTCAAAATGGTTAAAAAGGAAAGAATTTTCAGAATAATCATACATATGTCGACATCTGTATAGGAGGTATGTTGACATACATGCCACAAATCAGTTTTTTAAATTTTTAATTGAAGTGCCTATTCATCGCAACTCTTCGTAAAAAGACACGTCTGTTTATGCACTATATATATTAGGTTTCAAACGAATTTTTTGCCAGTTATTACCCTATTTTCTTCCGTCCTCTTACTCTATTGAAAACTTATCAAATTCTCTTCAAAATCAAATAGAATAAATTCATACTTTTGTGTATTTATTTAATACTACTTTCTAACTATATTAGAATCATCTCACTCTCAAATCAAAGATCAAAGTGTTGTCCAAGAGGCTATAGGATCCGTTGTATCCAATATTCAAGAACTTGCCTTTGGAAAAACCATCAAACTCTATTTGCATTTACTTGAGTGTGACTATAGCACGTTTAAATCTATTTTGTATGCTTAGTAGCCTAAAAATTTGAGTGGGTGTGCTTGTAGCCCGTCCAAAATCAAGTAGGTGTACCCTAATCCCAGGAAAATTAAGAGAGTGTGTCTCGTAACCTCGGAATCATGATTGTAATTGGGTTTGCCTTCTGCCCGTTCAAATATTGGCATTTGAAAAGGAATCTGTACAAGCAATTGTATGAGACTGCATGTAAGAGAAATCCAAACCAGTGTAAAATATGTGATGTCATCTCTCTAACTCTCTACTTTACATTATTGCTTTATTTTTATCTCTGATTGAATTTGTGATTGATTGTTGAAAATCAATGATTCAATATTGAACTTAAAAGAAATTTTAAAAGATCTACAAAAGTTAGAAAACACCATTCACCCCCTTATTGTTTAATTAGCCTTAAGATCCATAATTCCACAACCTATATATAGTCTAAATCATTCAACAACCGCTTCAAGTAAAGTGCTTCAACAGCAACTATTAATTTTGCCTCTATAGTAGAGAAGGCGACTATAGTTTGTAACCTTGCTCTCCAACTAACAGCTATCTTTCCAAGTGTAAATACATAACATAAGGTTAAATATCTTTGATCTCTGTTTCGGCATAATCAGATCACAAAATCCAACCATGCAGAAATCTTTCTCCGTACCGTAAAATAAAAGCCCACGATTTGTTATTCCTCTGAGATACCTCAAAATGTACTTCACTGCTTTCCAATATGGTTTTCTTGGATTATCCATATAACGATCAACCAAACCAACAACTTGTGCAGTATTCGGTCTTGTTCAAGCCATAACACAAACTTCCGACTGCATTAGCGTAAGGTGTTGGAACTTAGGATAGCCCACATCGGAGCTAAAGGATAAATTTCAAAAAGTTTTCTTTATTAGATCTTTAATAGGCCTATGAGGTCTAAATTCATTTAAAGATTTTCTAATTTCTTTTAAATAAAATTAATATTTTATTTTATTTCATGAGTAAAAAGAGTTTTAAATTTAATTTTATTTCAAATATATAATAAAGAATGTTTCAAATATATTCATATGCATATATTGCAAGTGCAACATATAAGTAATGTACATATTTAATACGTACGTATATAGGTGTTGGAATTTACACTGTAATTAACATATTCAACCTTTATATATGCCTTTGTGGTCTATAATTTATTTTTAAATTATATAAAATGATAATGTATCCATATATATATATATATAGTTTACCTATATATAATATGTTAGAAAGTTATTTTACCTAATCAAAAGTTTACATATATATAAAAGGATAATCAATTATGTTGAAGAAAGCAATTAATAAGTAGAGGAAAGGGTTGAGGAGTTATGTAACATCCTATATTTTTAGAAACATTATTTAGGAAATTTAACTAGCTAAACAAAATAAAATAATGTAATACAATGATCAGGAGATTGATTTGTGATTAAATAGGAGTAGCCATGCCATGTTAATGTGTAAATCAAAACGAGATAACATGAAATAAAATAGACAAAGAAAATAAGTAAGGGCAAAATAGAGAGAAGGATATCCTTATACCCTAAAACCTTAGGAAATTAAAACACACGTCCATTTCATATTTTGTTAAATAAAAACATTTCTAAGGCCGGCCACCATTAGCACGCAAGAGAAAGAAGATAAAACTAGGATTCAAGAGAAGAATCAAATCACTTAATCAAGATCAAATATCACATCCAAAATCAAAAAGCTAAGGTGAATAATGATTACGTCTCATTTTCTTAAATGTTTTTGGTTTTAAGTTAAATTCAAAGTATTTTGCATGAGTACGCCATTTTTTTGATGGATTAAATGATTATACATACTTGTTGATGATTTATACTTGTTCATATAGATTTTATGATATGTTTTGATATGAAAACCCTATTAAATTAGATCCAAATGCCTTGCGATTTTAAATTTAGATCAAAAATGATATTTTAGATATGGATCTCAATTTTCATAATTTTATGAATTAATGTAGATTTTATACTAATTTTCTAGTGAAGAAAATGATTTATTGTGTTGTAAATAATTTACAGTTAAATTATAAATAATTTGGGTCTGAAATATATATATATATATTAGAAAACATATTAAAAATAATTTTTTGGAATTTTTGCAGAATTTTCCTAAGTTTTTTGATGAATATATAAAATTATTAAAGGTATAAGACTTAAATGTTTTATATATTTATAAAAGGAGGAGAGATATTTTATAAATAAATTAAAGTGTTTATCTCTGAAATTTTGGCAGTTTTTTAGGAAAGAAAAATTACTAACCTACAAGATTTTGACAAACAAGATAGGTTAGTTAAAATGATTACTTAAAAAGGTTAAAAATCAGCTTTACATATAAAACGTATGCTTCTTCACTTTTGGTACCCTGCTTCTGACTTAGATGGCCTTCGACTTAGTTCCTTCACCTCCAACACTATCGAAACCAATGCGCACGGCATCAAAGTCTTGGTGCACAATGAATTGGAAAGAAGGCGAAAGGTTGGAGGTCAAAACTAGGGGTTCCGAAGGGGTCGAAGTGCTGCTTTGTTTTGAATTGAAAATGCGCCTGCTTTGCTTTTGACTATATTGCTTTCTACTTAGTTGGCTTCCGAGTGGGCTAAATGATTTAAATAAATGGTTTTAAGGAGGTTATGCTTTGTTTTTTAAATATAGGCTTTCGAGTAGGTCGTAGCCTCAGTTGCCTCTTTTCCTACCTTTCGAAGTCAATGGTTTCGGAAGGTATACTTTGTTTTTAAAATTAGCCAATTCTCTAATGCTTTCAGAAGGGTGGTTTCGATAC
Source organism: Allium cepa (assembly GCA_030765085.1). Taxonomy (NCBI): domain Eukaryota; kingdom Viridiplantae; phylum Streptophyta; class Magnoliopsida; order Asparagales; family Amaryllidaceae; genus Allium; species Allium cepa. Next base: position 821,171,697 of record CM060929.1, read on the forward strand.
CATCACTTCTTTGCTTAGGAATGCTTACGAAAGATAGGCTTTTGACATAAGTGGTTTCAATGACCCTTTTGCTCTGTTGATGTATAACCCAAATGATTTCAAAGAAGTTTTTTCACATGTTTTAAATTGAACCCAAGTGCTTTCTAAAGGTTGTTTTTTATGAAAGTTTTGATGCTTTCAAAAGTTTTAAAGGAAGGTTTCTAAGGGGAGATTCCTCTAATGGTTTTGAAAGGTCGAACGCATATTTTTCTAACTATTTTGAAAGGGATAAAAGGAAGGTTCTTTCCAATGGTTTCGAAAGGAAGCTTTAAAGTGTTTTGAGATAAGATGTCTAAGGTTTTATAGCTTTCGATGGAAATGTTTTTCAAGGGTTTCGAATGGTATTGAGAATTGTTTCAAAAGGAAGGTTTTGGCCTTTTGGCTTAGGTGAAATAAAGGGTTTTACTTGGTTTAGAAAGGGGTACTTTCAATAGATTCGAAAGGGGTACTTTCAAGGGTTTAAATGTTTTTGCCAACTAAGGTTTGAGTAAAAGTGTGTGTGTGTAACATGTCAACGTGATTTCGAGCAAAGCATAGAGTATATGTACTTTCCTTATGTGAGTTAGATTTAAAGGTTTTAAATCAGTTTGAAAAGGTTTTCAAGGAAAATTCATGGAAAGGTTTCCCTAAGTAAAATGACTCAGATATTAGAATACCAGATGAGACTGGTATAAGATCGTGCCATATACATTAGCTATTAGCACTAGCTAATTTAGTCCAAAATTCCAATGTGTATGGCTTTGTCAAGGTAAGAATAAAATTATGATTGCATACAGAAGGGCATATATGTTTGTATATAGATAGGTTATGGGTGAGGTCCGAAAAACCATTAGGATCAAGTGGCCCTAGGAGATGTTAAGTTACGGTCGGCCGTCCAGAAGAGAAGTATTTAACATATAGTTAAGGAAGGATCATCTAGAAGAGGCGTGTCTAACAGATGTTATATTATTTTGACTATATTGTCTGGTAGGACCGAGTCAGCCAAAGGTTAATAGCAAGCCAAACAAAACTATATTGTTCGGACAGATAGTCCATTTGTTACCTGATATATATGTTAATATTATATTGCTTTACAATCTTAACCGGTTTTGGTTACAGGATAAAGATTTGCAAAAGATATGTTTTAAAAGGATGTTAATGAGGGGAAACCCGTTTCGCTTAGCGGCGTGGTCTCACTTAACATTAAATAACAAGATGTATAATATTATTCATACAAACTTTATGTCTGGCTCGAAGTTTATGTTTTTCCCCTTAAACTCTCGGGTGCTCAAAATTGATTTGAGTAGGCTAAGGGTTGAGGTTTTATAGGTCTTAGAAGTTTGACAAATAAAGCTTTCGAAGATGATCAGGTGGTTGATGGATAGCTATTTAGGAGTTGCTATTTAATTTTGTTTTATTCTATTGTGTTGTATTTAAGACGGTTATGTCTGTATAGTACTTTGGTCAACCAAGGATGCATCATCATATGTCGCTCTTGGCGTATTTATGTAATAATTATATTTTATCTGAACCAGAAAAATGAGTATGGAATTATGTAATTTGAATGTGAAACATGTGTTTTGAAATGTAATCAGTAAAATGTTGTTTTTGAAGTCTGTGATTTTGTTTCATATTCAAGTGCTTCTGATATTATGGATACCATTAACATAGCCATATTTAGTCGTCGGAAGTCAATACTATGGATGACTGCAACATCTGTAGCACTTAGCTTTGGGCCTTTAAATATGGGATGTTACAACTTGGTATCGAACAAAGGTTTATGAAAAACTTTAACTAAAAATGATTTTTTGAAAAACATAATCCTAAGGAATTAGAAATAAGATCGGGGTATGGGATAATGCTATAGTAACATACTTGTATTGCTATATATATAAGTATACGCTATATATATTCTCCTGTCTCTCTTAGGCTATTCCTCTGTATCTCACGAGGCTTGAATACAGATATGGATGCAAGAAGAGGCAAAGTTAACCTAGGAGGGGATGGCACCACCACCAGTGGAAATGTCCGACCCAATACGAGGAGGACTCCAGGTCAGGCTCAAGCTGAAAATATTGGTGTTGGAATCCCATGAGTGGATATAAGATCCATGTATTATTTTTTGGTGAACATGATGCAAGACGCTATTTCTGCTGGAGTGGTTGGAGGAAATGATGTGGGAGGAGTTCAGGAAGCTTCGATTGTCAACGATTATGATAAGTTGAGTGGAGATTATGCTAAACTTGGAGGCAACCATTTATTGGAACTAAGGATGCTATCGAGGTGGAGAACTAGTTGCTACACTGTGAAGGGATTTTTGCTAATTTGAGGCTCAATGACGAGCAGAAGATGAGGCTTGCTTCTAGAAAACTTCAAGGAGCAGCTTTATTTTGGTGGAATAGTGTAACTACTGGTGTAGATGAGGAGAAAATGACATGGGCAGAGTTTAAGAGGAGATTCCTTGAGAGGATCATATCGATGATGGCGCAGTCTTTTTTGATCCGAAAGTTTGCTGAGCTAGATTAGGGAGAGATGATAGTTTTGGAGTATGCTAGTAGGTTTAAAGAACCAGCTAGGTATGGTTATGCCACTATTGATTAAGTGATGAAGAGGAATGAGAAGTTCATCAGGGGATTGAAGCCTGAGTTGACTAGGCTACCTATCGCATATCAGAGATCCCAGTGATGTGGTGGTGGAGATGGCCTTAAGACATGAAGAGATGCTTACTTGTTTCGAGTAGAAGAAAGAGAAGGAGGTCTAGGTTGGGCAAGGTCAGAAGAGGAAGTTCTTTCATAAGAAGGGTGCTCAGAAAGGTGAAGCAGCGAAGAAAGGGAAATCTAAAGTGGTTTGTTTTAAGTGCGATAAGAAGGGGCATTTTGCCAATGAGTGTAGTACTGGAAAGGCTAAGGAAGTGATCGGGAAGAAGAATATCAGTTGCTTCAATTGTGATCGGATTGGACACTATAAAAATCAATGCAAAGAGCCCACTAAGGATGGGAAGGGCAAGGTGTACGCATTGGAGACTACTACTTCAAAGCCAACAGCGCAGGAGAAAGGAAAGGCAGTTTTGGGAGGTATGCTTCAGATTCTTGGTATGTCTATTAGTGTTCTATTTGATACTGGTGCATCGCATTCTTTTGTATCTCAATGTTTGGTAGATATGCTAACTAAGTGACTTAGTTCGCTCTAAGATGATCTTCATAACTAACCATTCATACAATTTTCGAAGAGCATAAAGGTCATCTTAGAGTGAACTAAGTCAATTTTCGAAGAGCACTTTGATAGATTCGTGTTGGTGTTCATAGATGGTATTTTGATAGATTCGTGTTGGTGTTCATAGATGGTATTTTGATATACTGTCTGTTCTCATTCTTTTGTATCTTAATGTATTTTTAGAAAGAGGATTGGCAGTAGAGCCAACTAAGTGACCAGTTGGACGAGAACAGATAGTGACTGAGATAAGAAGTTTTCATGGATTGATTGGATATTATTGAAGGTTTATAAAGGATTTTTCATGGATAGCAGCGCCGATGACCAAGTGAACGTGAAAAAGTGTGAAGTTTGTTTGGACCGATAAGTGTGAGGAAGTATTCCAGAACTTGAAACACTTATTGAACCATGCACCTGTATTGGTTGTTTCGGAAGGGATTAGAGATTTGGTAGTTTATACAGATGTCTATGGAACTGGATTAGGAGCGGTGCTAATGCAGAGAGATAAAGTGATTGAATATGCTTCTAGACAGCTTAGACCGCATTAGGTTAGATATCTGACTCATGAATTGAAGTTAGCTGCAGTTATTTTTACTTTGAAGGTGTAGAGACATTACCTTTTGGGGGACAAGTTTGAGCTTTATACTGATCATAAGTCATTGAAATACTTGTTCTCTCAAAGAGAGATGAATATGAGACAACAGAGGTGGTTAGAGTTTTTAGCTACTTTTGACTTGGGTATTGAATACACACTAGGAAAAGGCAACAAGGTTATATATGCACTTAGTAGAAAGCATTAGAATGTAGTATTGGCTATGATAGCAGAATGGAAAGATCTGGAAGCGTTATCTTCTTGTAGCGTGCAGTGGAGATCCGAGGTCGGGTCTAGTGGGGAATTTTAATGTTATCTTGTTTAGAAGTCCGACTGATATTGATTGAGAATATTGCTTCTAAACAGGAAGAGGATTCAGTATTGGCTGAACGGATCAAGAAGTTGAAGGAAGGAACAGAGAGCGATGACGTGAAGGACTGGTTGAGAAAGAATTGTAGATTATGTGTTCTAGATGTAGGAGACATAAGGACGGAAGTTTTGGAGGAATTTCATCGTTCGAAGTTCACTATTCATCTAGGAGGAACGAAGATGTATCGAGATATGAAGAGAAGTTTCTTCTAGGAAGGAATGAAGAGGGATGTAGGCTTATGGGTGAAACAGTGTTTGAACTGTCAGCAGGTGAAAGCCGAGCATCAAAAGCCAAGTATGCTGCTTCAGCCATTGGATACTCCAATATGGAAGTGGGATTCTATTTCTATGGATTTCATAGACGGTTTGTTGAGATCTAATAGCCGAAATGAAAGTATATGGGTCATGGTGGACGGGTTGACCACGAGTGCCTATTTCATTCTTGTTAAGTCAAATAGGATGGCATTTGTATTGGCTAAGTTATTTGTGAATAATGTGGTTAGATTGTACAAAATTCCTAGCAGTATTGTTAGTGATAGAGATCCCTTATTCACTAACGAGTTATGAAAGAATCTACATGAGAGTTTAGGAACCAAGCTCAAAATGAGTATAGCTTACCATCTGTAGACAGATGGGCAGATAGAAAGAGTTAACAAGATCTTGGAACACTTGTTAAGAGCTTGTGTATTAGGCTTCAGGGGATCATGAGGAGACCATCTACACCTAGTCAAGTCTGCATATAAAAAGAGTTATCAGACTAGTATAGGGATGACACCATTTGAAGCTTTAGACCATGTAAATCTCCCGCATGTTGGTTAGAGATCGAAGATAGATTAGTCCTTAGTCCCGACTTAGTAAGAGAAGCTATGGAGAAGATTGAGCTGATATAGGTAAGAATGAAGGAAGCTCGGTCTAAACAGAAAAGCTATGCAGATAGAAGATGAAAAGGTTTAGAGTTCTCTATTGGAGATCATGTTTTCATCAAAGTACAACCGATGAAAGGTGTTGTTAGGTTCGGAAAGATGGGGAAGTAAGCACCGAGATTCATAGGACCGTTTCCTATTTTAGATAGAATTAGGAAACTCGAGTATAGAGTGGAGTTACCGAGTAGGTTGGTAGGGTCCATGATGTTTTCCATATATCTCATCCGAGGAAGTGTGTTAGGGATCTATAAACTACTATAGCATCGACTATGTTAGAGGATTTGATAGTGGAACCAGACTTGACTATAGTTAGGAAGCCTGCCTGAATAGTCGCGAGAGATGAGAAGAAGTTGACGAACAAGACAGTCGGATTAGTGAAGGCCCGGTAGAGTGACGATGATAGAGACTTTACTTGGGAGATTGAGAGCAGGATTAGAGACGCTTATCCTGATTTGTTTGATGGTATGTTTTACCTTTAATTGATTTGATGTGTACCATATCATAATTTCGAGGACGAAATTCCTTAAGGAGGGGAGATTGTAACACCCTATATTTTTAGTAACATTATTTAGGAAATTTAATTAGCTAAATAAAATAAAATAATGTAATATGATGATTAGGGAATTGAGATTTGTTATTAAATAGGGGTAGTCGTGCCATGTTAATGTGTAAATCAAAACGAGATAACATGAAATAAAATAGACAAAGGAAATAAATAAGAGCAAACTAGGGAGAAGGATATTCTTATATCCTAGACCCTTAGGAAATCAAACACATGTCCAGTTCATATTTTCTCAAACAAAAACATTTCAAAGGTCGGCCACCATTAGCAAGCAAGAGAAAGAAGATAAAGGCTAAGATTCAAGAGAAGAATCAAATCACTTAATCAAGATCAAATCTCACATCCAAAATCAAAAATTCTAAGGTGAATAATAATTACATCTCATTTTCTTAAATGTTTTCAGTTTTAAGTTGAATCCAAAGTATTTTGCACGATTCTGCCATGTTTTGATAGATTAAATGATCATGTATACTTGATGATTTATGTTTGTTCATATAGATTTTATGATATATTTTGATATGAAAACCCTATTAAATGACATCCAAATGCCTTGCACTTTTAGATTTAGATCAAAAATGATATTTTAGTGATGAGTGTCAATTTTCATAACTTTCTGAATTAATGTGGATTTTATATTAATTTTCTAGTGAAGAAAATGATTTATTGGGTTGAAATAATTTTTGGTTAAATTATAAATACTTTGGGTCTGAAATTTGTATATGTTAGAAAACGTATTAAAAATAATTTTATGGAATTTTTGTAGAATTTTCCTAAGTGTTTTGATGAATATATAAAATTATTTAAGGTATGGGACTTAAATGTTTTATATATTTATAAAAGGAGGAGAGGTATTTATAAATAAATTAATGCATTTATTTCTGAAATTTTGGCAGTGCTATTAGAAAAGAAAAACTAGCAACCAATAAGATTTTGACAAACAAGGCAGATTATTAAAAAGATTACCTAAAAAATTTTAAAAATCAACTTTACATGTAAAACGTATGCTTCACCGCTTTCAACATCCTGCTTCCGACTTAGAGGCATTCAACTTAGTTCCTCTGCCTCCAACACTATCAAAACCAATGTGCATGACATCAAAGCCTTGGTGCATAGCGAATTGGAAAGAAGGCAGAAGGTAAGAGGTCGAAACCAGGGGTTCCGAAGGGGTCGAAGTGCTACTTTGTTTTGAATTGACAATGCGCTTGCTTTGCTTTCGACTATATTGCTTTCGACTTGGTTGGCTTCCAACCGGGTCTAATGGTTTTAAAGAAAAGGCTTTAAGGAGGTTGTGCCTTTGTTTTTTAAATATACGCTTTCGACTAGGTCGAAGCCCATAGCAGCCACTTTTCCTACCTTTCGAAGTCGATGGTTTCAGAATGTATACTTTATTTTTAAACTTGGCAACTTCTCCAATGCTTTTGGAAAGATGGTTTCGACACTATCACTTCTTTGCTTAGGAATGTTTTCGAAAGATAGACTTTTGACTTAAATGGTTTTAATGACCCTTTTGCTCTGTTGATGTATAACCTAAATGATTTCGAAGTAGTTTTTCCAGATATTTAAATTGAACCCAAGTGCTTTTAGAAGGTTGTTGTTTATGAAGGTTTTGATGCTTCCGAAAAGTTTTAAAGCAAGACTGCTAAGGGTGGTTCCCCAATGGTTTCGAAAGGTTCAAACGAATATTTTTCTAACTGTTTTGAAAGGGATAAAAGGAAGATTTTTTCTAATGGGTTCGAAAGGCAGTTCTCAAATGTTTTGAGATAAGTTGTGTAGGGTTATATAACTTTCGAAGGAAAGGTTTTTCAAGGGTTTCAAAAGGTTTCGGAAGGAAAGTTTTGGCCTTTCGACCCAGGTAAAATAAAGGGTTTTACTTGGTTTAGAAATGTGTACTTTCAATGGATTCGAAAGGGATAATTCCAAGGGCTTAAATGTTTTCGTCAACTAAGGTTTGAGTAAAAGTGTGTGTGTGTGTGTAAATATATAACCAGGCAAGGTGATTTTGAGTAAAGCATAGAGTATATGTATTTTCCTTCTGTGAGTTAGATTTAGAGGTTTTAAATCAGTTTGAAAAGGTTTTTAAGGAAAATTTATTGGAAGGTTTCCCTAAGTAAAATGGCTCGGATATTAGAATACCAAATGGAACCGGTATAAGGTCACGCCCTATGTATTAGCTATTAGGCTCAGCTAATTTAGTCTAAAATTCCATTGTGTGGAGCTTTGTCATAGGAAAGACTAACATTATGATTACACATATAAGGGAATATATGTTTGTATACAGATAGATTATTGGTGAGCACGCAAAACCATTAGGATCAGGTGACCCTGGGAGATGTTAAGTTAGGGGCAGACCATCCAGAAGAGAAATATTTAATAGATAGATTAGGATAGATTATCCGAAGAGGTGTGTCTAATAGATGTTAGATTATCTTGACTATATAATCTAGTAGTCTCGAGTCATCCAAAGGTTAGTAATAAGCCAAATAAAACTATAATGTTCGGAAAGATAGTCCATTTGTTACCTGATATTTATGTTTACATGATATTGCTTTACAGTTTTAACCAGTTTTGGTTGCAGGATAAAGATTTGCAAAAGCTATGTTTCAAAAGGATGTTAGTGAGGAAAAAACTCATTCCGCTAAGTGACGTGGTCTCACTTAACAATAAATAATCGTGATGTATAGTTTTGTTCACACCAGCCGTTATATCTGACTCAAAGTTTATGTTTTTCCCCTTAGACTCTCGTGTGCTCAAAATTGATTTGAGTGGGATGAGGGTTAAGGTTTTACAGGTCTTAGTAGGTTGATTAAAAAAGCTTCCAGAGATGAGCCGGTGGCTGATGGATAGCTATTTAGGAGTTTTTGTTTTATTTTGTTTTATTCCGTTGTGTTGTATTTAAGACAGTTAGTCTACATAGTACTCTGGTCAACCAAGGAGGCAATGTCACTCTGTCATATTTATGTAATAATTATATTTTATCTGAACTTGGGAAACAATTATGGGATTATGTAATTTGAATGTAAAACATGTGTTTTGAAATGTAGTAAGTAAAATGTTGTTTTGAAATCTGTGATTTTTTTTCATATTCAAGTGCTTCTGATATTATGGATACCATTAATATAGCGTTATAGCCATCGGAAGTTAATACTATGGATGAATGCAACATCTCTAGTGCTTAGCTTTGGGCCTTTAGATAGGGGATGTTACAAATTATCTCATTTTATTAATATATCTTTAATTCTATTTCAAACAATTTGGACACTCAAACACATATATGCATGCTTATATGAATAACTAAAAACTATGCTTTAAATTAAAATAGTATATATATATATATATCCTATATATATAAACATTTTGTAGTCTATTACATGATTAAAGTAACAAATTGAAATCTACTTTAACTTAAGAGGGATTCAATTGGTTTATAACGTTTTCCACAAAATTCCTCTTATGTTTTTCTAATTAAAATAACCTTTTGAACAAATATCAACAACAACCAAAATTGTATTCAAAACAACAAATTTGTAAAAAAAATGTATTCAATCTCCAAAGAAACTTTAATAATCTACATATATATATTTTTTAGCAAAGCTATCCGGCATTATAGTGGGTCATGCCACTAACAGTATAAGGAGAAAAAAGGTGCTATGCACATGCACATAACAAGTAATATGGTTTTATAGTGTCCAAACCACATAAAAATAAAAACACAAGAGACTAGCAACACACCGGTACTATTATAAAGATACAAGGCAAGCCCGCCTCCGAGGAGGGAGAACTACTACTATCATCAACCGCTAAAGGACTAATGGCTTGTATAAAACTAGAGAACTAATGAGCTAGATCAGGAGCATAACGAGCAAAGGTCTCACGGTAGAAGAACTTCCTGTCCCACATGGAATCCAATAGCACAATCCTATGCTCCTCTCCTAAATCCCTTATCGAAATAAGAGAAAGTCCATTGCCCATAATGTAGTAGAAAAGTCACCTACTCTAACCAACTTCATTACTCACATACACATAGAAAGTACCACTATCGGGATTGTACCTCGTATCATATTCATGATGAATCCATGAAAGCTCTGGTGCATTCCAAGAAATAGAGACAAAATGAGGCTCGTCAACCAAAGACACAATAGGATCAGCAATGGTAACAGACAAGAACTGGTTCAACAATAATAATAGGTGGCTCCTCAACCACAGTAGCAACTGGATCAACAATATCAATAACAAAACTAGGGGGCCTACTAGCTCGAGGAGGATTTAGAACCCACTTAAGAATGGGACGAGGAAGAGGCACCCTATCCTTTAGCGGAACAGGAGGAGCAGAAGAAGATCAGATACAGACCTCCATTAGATGGCCAAAAGACTGACATGAAGTACATATATCAGGTTTCCAACTATATCGAACAATGATTTCAGCTTCTACTCCTTTTGAAATTCTAACTCTGACCGAAGATGGAAAAGGTTTTGAAGGACTTATTTCAATCAAAGCTTTAACATACACCAACTTCTACCTGACCACAGTGTTAGAATTGAAACATATCACTTTGATAATTATACCAGCAATCTAATTTAGACCCAACATCGGCTGCAGAATAGAAAGGATGCGGGAGAAATGTGCCCATACCAGAATAGATAATACCCGAGCCTTAGCTTGGTCCACAGATGGACTCCAAGACATAATAATGAAATACTTCCCCTTAATAATAGTAGGATCAGCCTCGAGAGCACAAAGGATTTCATCACATCTAGCAAACTTAAAAAAATACATAGAATTATCGAAGTGCACACTTAGACTGCCACGAGTCTTCCAAACCATATTACAATGCGATTTGACTAAATGGTCAGGAGGATTATAATCTAAGAAAAAACTTACTAGGTAATCTGACGAGTAATCTACACCCGCTTGTAACACTTCTACAGGAGGAATTAACACTCCATCAATTTCAACATTGTTAAATACACAGGGTGAATAAGACCTCACATTCTTAAGGCGCTTAGAGAACAAAGAAGACCTATGATCTATGACATTGGGAGTAGAAGTAAAAGATGGAAGCTACTGATCAAGTAAATTTGATAGATTCAGGTTCAAAGTGACGGGTAGCAGATTCAACTTTTCAAGAAATAATACTGGGGCATTAATGCAAGCAGATGCAGTGTTTGTAGCAGTATTAGATATGACAGCCCCAAGATGAGTATCATGACCAACCTCGTCAACCATTTTGTCACCAAAAAGCAAACAAACATCTTTTTCTGTCCAAAACACACCCTTGGAAGTAGAGACAAGTAGATAAAGAGCGAATGCTCATGTGAGGCCGAACACTACACATTAGGGACGTGGCACCTATTCCTATGTCAGAAATAAAAACAACAAGCGAATTTTCCATTCCATTTGGCAAAGAAAGAGCAGTTGTTTGACAAGTAGAATTCAAGATTGGAATATTACATGGCACAATCCCAGCAAGAAAAGAGGCCGACACAGATGGGCTCACTGGTATGATATCCTCTGATGACGGCAAGGGGGTAAAGGGGATGTGATAGAGAATGGATGACCAGAACAGGTGAATGAAGCATCAACTGAATCCAGATATTGGGAGGCTAGATTAAGAGGTTTACATATTTTCTTCTTAGGAATGGGACGAGAAGATAGGGCGACAGAAAAGGAGTTGGATGGAAGATTGGGATGCAAGGGATTAAATGGGATAGACAAAAAGGAGGAAGGAAGAGATAAGAGGATCAACCATTAAAATGAGGAAGGAAGGAAGATACATATATAGTTAATTTATACTTGGGTATATAATGAGATAAAAAAATATGTTAATTAACTTAATTAGTTTCTAATCCAAAATTGCTTATTTGTTTGCCTATTTATTAAATAATATTTCAAAAATAATGACAAAATTAGATTGGACAAATTAGACATATATAAGTTTGTTGTAAAATGAATTTGTTATGAATATATATAATATGAATATATATGAAAAGGTTGTAGTAAAGATATGATGTACTTATATCATCATAATGAACATATAATCAATTAATATATATTGGATCAGAACTTTAGGTCACCATAATGAATAAATGATGAGATTAGATTTAAATTAATCAACGTATATTAAATCTAAACTTTGGGTCAACATAATGAACAAATAATGAGATAAGGTGTAGCATGTATAGAATTTAAAATTCATTAACATGATATATAATAATATAATATTAGAATTACCTAAAGATGAAACCTAAGATTTGCACCTCGAATGAAGAATAAAACTTTGATTCGATTGAACCAACCTTTCGATTTGCAAGAATCTAGAGTTATACACCACCTTGAATATTGTTGATTTTATTTGAAATTGTTTTGGTAATTTTTTTCATTAAGGCCATTAAGGGAGAGGAGTGCAGGAGAAAGAAGACCGGATGTTTTTTTCAGGAAAAGAATAATGATTGATTGAATAAGAGAGACTGTGTTTTATAGAAAACATTGAAACCTTTTGATTTTCCCCTTTGAAACCTCCATATTTAATTCCTAATTAAAACCAATCAAATCTTACCCTTCTCCTCATATTTTCATCATAAGAAATAGAATTAAAGAGAAATGGAAAAAAATCATTTCATAAATGAGTTATAAAGAGGAGTAAAGGATAACGATTTAATTTCTTCTTTTAATTGCTCCTTTTGGATTTTGAAATCGCATTTGAAAACTTTTCCTTTTCATGATGGATGTAGGCCTAAAAAAAGTCTCAAAATAACTTAACAATTAATCTATTTAAAAATAGTTTAAGTATTTTATCGATAACGTATATCAATATGGACATTTATAACTTTTGTATAGCACTTTATTAAATGCTATTGATATTCAAAACAAACCGTATAAAGTTTGATAATTAATATTTCATATAAAATAATGAATTTAATTAATTTATAAAAAATTACAAATTAATTAAATCGTGTGGTTTATATAGAGCATTCATTATTACAGTTGTGTGACTCAAAGATGTAAATTCAGTCATCGATTAATATCGAACAGTTCGAAAATTAAAGTCACATGTCACCTTAGCTGGTAGTATGACATTTTGGCTGAATTTGTCGCTTACACAACTTTTTAGTAAAATTAAATTTTACTTACTTTAAGTAGTACATGATAGTGACAAATATTTCCGCAAATTCTCTTTGTCAAAACTATATTATTTTGGACTTATGAAACTTGATAGTGGCCAAAATTCCAATATCATCCATATTCAACCATATAATCCAAACATTACGTCCATGGTTCAATATTAACAATTATTAATCGAACTGCTATGACCAGAGACTTTGACTTTGAGTTGACATTAGTTGACTGTGATATTAACCTCATATAATTGAGGAGACAAATCACCTCTTGAATAGAGTTTCATTTCTAATGCTTCCACTTGACCCAACTATAGTCGTTCAATGGACGTCGTTCCATAATTTAACTATAATCAAAGCAGAGCTTTCACATTGAAGATCAACTGTACTCTCAAGTCGAGAGAACTGTATAAATTAGTCGCATCGATATTTTATATTTAACCTTAGTTATATTAACCAACAGATAACCATCGAGAATGTTATTTTATAGCTATCCAATAACCACCAATACGTAACCCTTTAGTGCCCCCAACAGCCATGAGTAATACATCGCCTACCATTCGAAGAGCATTACGTACTCTAGTCTCAATGGACATATTGATATACAGTCTCGATACATCTCGATGAGGAATATTTAAAATGGTATATTTATTTTCATTGCGATGAATTACTCACGGTTACAACACTTTGTAAGTATTATCACAAAACATAACATTTATGGATTTTCTATTAAATATAGTTTTAATTAAATTAAATTAATTAATTAATATGTAACACATTGTATTAAGTATATAATAAAATGAAAACTCATTTTACTTCAAATAAGGTTGGTTATCGAGTTTGGTATATATAACAAATTGCATAATTGCACTTAGATCATACCCCTAACTCTCAATCTCCTACTTGCACTTGGGGTCAATTATGGAATCTCATTCCAACTTCTCCAATTGGTTTCTCAAAACCAATTCCTTCGGTGAAGGGTATGCTATTATGTTTTAATTTTCTACTTTGTCAATCAGCTTTCTATGATGTTGATAAACTAGCTTTATCATGTAGAACAATTCGAAATATGTCTCCTGGCTTCTACCGAGCTCTAAGTTCTGTTACAAACCATATCGTGGCATTGTTATCATATAACAGTGTTATAGAATTCTCAACATTTGGAATCACCCTTAGCTTGATTATAAATTTGTGCATTTATATTTATATACATTGTTTTATTGCGGCGTTATACAAGGAAATGTACTTAGCCTTTTTCGTTGAGTCAGCCACGGTCTTTCATTTAGAACATTTCCAACTTAAAGATTCTTAACTTGAACTTATTATTGACATATTATACTCAATATCACTTATGAAAATTTGAGTCCGAATACTCCTTCACAAGGAATCTATTGTTTCTATAAACAATTGTCTGGTATTTCATAAATACACAAGAAAACCTCAAATAACCATATAGTGATATCAATTGGGATTTGATATTTGCTTCATGTATCAAATACACAAACAAATAATGATATCATAGATAATATAATATGCATGATAATTCCTATTTTCAATACATAAGGAATCCTTCTTACATGTTCCGTATTAAATATTTTAATATGGTATCCTTGCATATCATTTGGGACATTCCCAATGTCTTTTATACTTACTATAAATGATATCATTTACAAATCCAACTTTGAGTAGTAAAACAAATAAGGTTGATTTTAATATAAGTACATCATTAAAAAATCAAAAAGTTGTTATTTATTTATAGTTTAGAAATATCAATATACCATTTGATGCTTTTTCTTGTGAACACATGCTTTCGCTGTATTTTGATTGATAATCAAACTGTTTGATATTTTTATCAAAACACTTGTTCAATTTTGATGATTTTCTAAATGATAATTTCATATCCGTTCTCAGATCGTATCCCAAAACTCACAAACTCAATATCGCTCCCACTGACTTCGGGATACTTTGGTTATTATACGCAAACAGTTTACTCTAAATTATTATTTAGAATTTGTTGTTTCGTCCCTTACGTACCAATACACAATGTCATATTAGCTGATGATTTTGTGAGTAAAATCAAACCTACTCAAGCACATCGAATGGTGAATCTGTTACGTTAATTTCAACAATTGAAATTCATGGTATTATTCTAATCAATGTGGCTCACTATATTCCAACTGCATTTGTCTTTCTCCTAAAGGAACATTTATGGCTAATGGATCATATCCCATTGGGTACAAGTTTAAAATCATAATTTGGTAATGTACTTGGAATCTATTTCAGATTTATGCATTATATCATATCGTAAAGTCAATATTATTATTTTTTTATTGACTTCGGAGGATTATTTGTTCTCGACATTGATAAGAAACTCAAAGTTTATCTTTGGTATACAAGAATAAATATCAATATTTAATTTGGTTAATTTCATTTCATCCTTTGCAATCAGTTTATCCTTGGATCATATCCAAATCCATTTTGTACCAATAATTTCTTAAAGAAATTCCTTCGTTACGAAGTTGGTATTTTTTGAAACAGCGGTTGTTTCATAGTGCAACGAAATGAGCATTTATAAACATTTTGTGAATTGCCTTATATAGAACTGATTTTGCATTAGTTTATAATATATTTATATCACAACATAAATTAGTCATATAATGACCACCATTTCCAAAATTCTCTTAGGATGATTCATACAAGATCTCTTACATACAATTATTACATGCAATATTTTCACTCGCACAACCTGTCAACTCCTTGGCTATGGAAATGCAGAGGTTTCTTATAAACCCGTATCCTATATGGTTTTGTAAACTATTCTTTGAATAATATTAATTTTAACCTTGTGTACTACCCTTAAGTACACACCTTACAGAAAGAATTTAACTCAACTTCACTTTTCATTAATTGTGCTTTGTCCAACAAAGCTCGATTACTCCTTATCAATACATCATTATGTATTATACGACGGAGTAATCTTTAGGACTGAATCTTTATTCATATTAGGTACATATGGAACTCTTTCCACTATACTTTCCTATTCGATCAAATAAAATCTATTCTTCTGCATGTTACATTATTTACTTCCATTTTATATTCTATATGCTTATCATAGACTTATACATGTGTATCAAATACACATGTCCATGTCTGTTATAATTCTTCGATAAATATGACGAAGAATGGGGAATCGTTTTTGTGCTAATAGACTTACGATTGCATATATCTATATGTATCAATCCAAAGAGTTCATCAACTCTTATGATGCTCCTACAAATGGGTACATAACCCTTAATTTTCTAAGAAATAATTACCAATATCATGTGATTCATAATCATATAATAAAAATTATTTCTAAAACTATAGCTTAGTCTATAATTCCAAAAAAAAATTAAATAATTTTGGATACTTCATTATTTTTCAATGCATCGATTTGTTATGAATAGATACCATATTATAGTTTTATTTCATAATGAATATTCAAAATATTCATATTGAAATATAATTATGTCTACTTTTCAATTGATACCGAAAATTAGCCATTATTTCATAAATAATGTTTGATATGTCTTACGAAATAATTTTCATAACATGATGTAATCAACAAGTGTTATATGGCATGCACCCGCTATTTTCTCCATTATCATAATAGCATGTTGAATTCTAAGGCTCATTATAATTTATTTCATATACTATAACTAGCTTACAATGGAGAGTTCTTTGATCAAATATCTTGAACTCAAAGAAATAATCTGATAGAAAATAATTTTCTATACGAAAATACATTTTCGAATAAAAATCATATTTCTTATTTCAATGTTAAGTATCTCTCATTATTATTACAAATCTCATCTCTTATGTTTCTTTATGAAGCATAAGTGATCGTTCACTTTCTTCATCCCAACCATACCTTAAATCACATCTACACTTGTACATTCGTTTTTCTTTCTAAATGGTCAAATCATTCAAAAAAATATTCAAACTACAACTTCATAATGAACTCTTTGGAAAAGCACACTCGATCATCCTTAACATTTAAGGACACCATATATGATGCACTTATCGTAAACTGATCAAAATGACATTTCAGCGATCGAGTTCTAAAATCTGTCTTGTAGTTTTGGTCTAGTGTTACATTTAACACAATGTGATCTTTGCTATAATCAATCAAATTGAATACATGATCTTAGAGCATGGTTTGTTTATTTCCTTTGAATGAACTAATTTTATCAAAATATCGTAAATTACAAACTGTGATCGTTCACTATATAATACTTATATGTGATAGTATATGGATCAAATATTTATAGTCCTGTATTGATTTTAAGTTTGGAACCTATAGAGTGTAATACACGGCCTCAACCAAATAAACACGAGAGCAACCAAATTATGAACTTACTAAGTAGTTGTAAAATTAGGCACTTGTATGGGTGCAAAAAATGTTGGCATGCAAGAAGTATTTAATATTAAGTATATATACGTATTACATGTAACACCTCGACTTTTCAACCCTTGAGTGTTGACACTAAATACATCTATGGTATTCATATGCCGAGAATCCAAGTGCTGCAAAGACAGAAAGTTAGGGTAAAATAAAAAAGAAGAACATGGTAGGAAAGGAAGAACGCAACATCATAATCTCAGAAATAGTCAAGTCTACCTTGTCGGCTTTTAATGTAAAATATGGTATTAATGATTTCCATAAACAAGAAAGAAATCAACATGATTAAGATGTTTCTGACATTTTTCGACCTACTATTCCTCGATCAAGAGAGAAACCGGTAAGTTAAAGCTTTATTGCTTCATCCCTACTCAAACATCAATTTTAACTCTCATAAATAAATAGGCCTTACTTCATCGGCTTTTAATGTTAAGCATAGTCAATTACTTCAAACATGTAATTAAATAGTTAACCATTTTGCCATTTAGCAATTCTAACCCCTTTTCAAACCTTTTATGTATACTTTTAAAACCCTTTTTAGAATGGTATATACGTGTAGTAATTTATTTACCAAAACTTGATATTTAAATAAAAAAGTCAAAAGATATTTTATCCATAAGACATACAAAAGTCAACATATTTTCTAAAAACTATGTATACTCAAAAATGCTTTTAAATATAATACTTATAATAGTTTAAAACATTATGCCAAAATATTACTTGAAAATAAAACTTTATAATTTTCTTAAAAACTTGGAAAAACAAGTTTTCATTATAAAATCCTCTTCTTTAAAAATTCACAACTAATTCTTAAAAATTCATCAATATCTCAAACCACTTTAGAAATACTTTAATATGAGTTAGTAAACACTTGTAAAAATAATGAAACAAAATACTTAAATTTAAATAACTTTTCAAACCTTTTAAGTTCAAAAATTAGGCTAAATGGGGTAGCTATGCATAAATGAAGTTTTGGTCACTTTTCAAATGTTACTTAACTTTTTACTATCCAAGATTTTTATAGCAATAAACATATACATAAAATATTATAAATATGGCAAAAAAACCCCTAAGAATCTCTCTATAAAGTTTCATAGAAATTGCCGAAAACAAGGCAATTCCTTAATGCATCCATAGCGACTATCACTATAAGTGCACTTTCAAATCCGAGTCCAATCTAAACCAAAGTTCATCTATAACCAATGTGATTTGTTCGAATGTCTTATCATAAGTCATACAAGTCTATTTAAGTCCATTCCAAGTCCACAGACATGGATCACATATGTTCTTATTTTCAAAACAAGAATCAAACCAATGTTTTAACAATGTCGATAACTATTCAACAACTTAAACACAATCAACATAAAAAAAATGTATGTTATATTTTCCATTCAATGAGGTGTGTTAACTCATCTTTAACCCAAAAACAACCAAGAACCAACCAACCAAAGTCCAAATCCACTTTGCAATACATTCTTCCGTCTCTTCTTTGCTTTGCACTTGCTTTTGGTCCTCCCTCCCTCAAATATTGCTCACGGCCTCCATCTCCACGGGGAGCATGGCTTCACTTCTTCAAATTATGACATGATGGAAGTTGTTCTAATATTTCACTAAGGCTTCACTCCAAATTTTAGTTGGTTTGAAGCTGATTTGCAATTTACATGCTTTAGGAGTATAGAGAAAAAGAAGAAGCCATTAGCGAGAGCTCACTTTTGCTTTGTAAATTTGTGATTTATTCCTAAGAGTATGCCTCTCATTTTATAGGCTCAATATGGTGTTTTATAAGATTTCCTTCACTCCTCTCCCACTGTTCCTTGGAAGAGTCATCTCCCATCACTTCTCCTTTATGCTAATTACAGTTATACCCTTATTATGATAATATCTCTTATACTAATGAAAGCTTCTAGAATGTTACATGTTTTATAAAGAGGTGTGCGCGTTAATTAGTTTCTAACATATTCATTTGATCATTAGACAAATGCTTAAGAGTCCAAACAACTTATATCGATTGAAAAGTTGTTTACTAATAAAAAGATTTTCGGTCCCATTATTGATTTTTCTTCGAAGAATATATTTTTTTAAACAGTTTTTTTAAAAAAGTTTCTTATCATTATTCATTAATTAAATGATGTTTAAAAAGGTTAAAAAATCATATTTATAATACTTAATTATATTTTAAAATGTTATGATATTTGTTCGAATTTTCGGGTCACTACACACTCCCCCACTTAGAATATTCCAGCTTGAAAATCAAACAAGAATGATAATCAAATAGAGATGGAAGAATGATATATATATATATATATATATATATATATATATCATACTACTGAAATTATATGAAAACTAAGATGAAAACTGAATGCATATTAAGTGACTCCACCTCAAGCGGTAAGTACAGTACAAAAGATATACAATACTAAGATAAGAAGAAATCCTAGTCTATAAGCAACTCTGGATGAATCTCCCTCAAACTGTCCTCCGTCTTCTTGGTACCACCTTGAGCATCCTCGCTCCAAGGAACTTCTAACTTTAATAAAGGAACAAGCACACAAATTCTCAAATAGTATTCACAATTACTAGCAAACAATGCACATGGTTCACTTAAGTTCAAAACTCCCCATCGTCCAAGGACAACAAACAATCTACTAAGCATACCTTATGCTAAATAGCCTTAGGTCATTATTTAGATGATTATTCATGTTACATCATAATAAATCGAAGATTCATTCTCCGAACTCTTCATAAGTCAACATAACACATCATACAAATGTTCTAAAGCCCATACGATGCACATGAACCATCCGTATGCAATATCCGGTGTAATCACTTGTTAGATCGCATAAATTTCACTTCCAAACTAGTATAGATCACTTGACGTCTCCTGTGCGGACTCTGATCTAGTTCCTATACTAGAAACCTCTATTCTCCTTGTGTAGCTATATACTATGACAGAAAACATCGGCATCGTGTCACGAATCCGTATCAAGTGTTCGCCGTCAAGAATCGAGTGAAAAATCCTTGTTCGGACTGGTGTAAACCACCTCGAAAACATGTACTCTAATATTAAATTAAGAATAGTCATGCAAATAAAATGATCTATGTACAACTTACGTATTTATCCTATTGGTTTATTAACTACAACAATTACTTTTTAATCACATTCATTTATACAATTAGTATGTCATTCAATACTAAAACCATTTAAGAATCATTTCATAAAAACCTAATTTCAAGTTTATCCATATTTTATAACTTAAGTTCATACTCATATAATCCTCCATTACATCCTAATAGTATATACGAACATTAAATTTGTTTTACTTAATAAGGATTATCTACAATTTAAACTTGTTTCAACTTACTACCTTCTCAATTCAAGCACTGTATAAACCCAACTTTATATTTCTAAAAACACTTAACTACAAGTTCTATAATAATTTGGAAGTTCCCGACTATCAAAAACCGTGAAATCCCATTTCATTTTAATAAACGAAGACTACCAAAAACATATCATATCATGATGCACATACCATACTTTCCTGCTACATGTGTCCATGAAATAACTTAATAAGAAAACTTTAGAAGTAAACACCGTTTTCATTTCAAATCATTTTGAAATAATATATAAATATAACTTTTGTATATCAAATCATACTTTCAGAATTTAAATCAAAATCCATTTCGTCAAAATAACTTTGTAGCATCCCATACTTAGAAACCCGAAAATGAATGTCGATGATGGTGCAGTCATCATTGAAATCATTTTCCAGCGATAGAAGTAAGTTCGGTACATCCAAACCATACTTTGGTATTTAACCAAAATCATTTCAAAGCGGTATCAAATACCTCGTATAATAATACTAAGTATCATGACCACAATCTCCTAAACCAATTTCATCAAATATGTACTTTGAAATAATACTATTATTATTTTTGCCGAAATCTTGAAAAGCATTTTCAAAGACATCGAGATTTAAGTCCTCAAATTCTTATTTAAACCCTTTTTCGTTGGAAAAACATATTTTACTTATATAAAATCACTTTCTTATATAAATCTTTTCAAAAATATTTGTTACTAAAATATTCTATCTTTCCTTTTATTTATAGTAAGCATCTTTTACTAAATTTTAAATACTAGCCTAACATTATCAATGAAGGCCTTATAGTCAAACCGAGAAACTTAATTCACAAGGTGTTCGTTTAATGTACCCACAATTACTGTATACCCACCCAATGATGTAGAAAGGTAAAGCTGCTCATAAACTGGTTAAGTACAAATTAATAACAAGCGATGCTCCTAAACTAACCGAGTCTGATTTAAACAATCAAGTTTATAGGATATGAATCTATTAGAAGCATTAGAGTCAAAAAAACACGAATAGGAAAGCCGTGACAGATAGTATACCCTCAAGAACATGCTTCCCCTTCTCGGCTGCAGAAATAGCAAAGACCCTAGGTTGCTTCCCTTTCCTAAGCATAGGACAATCTCTGGCAATATGACCATGTTGATAGCAAATGACAACCTTCGTGGAAGTTATGCACCAAGCTTTGGTGCCTTAGCAATCGGTGCCTCCACTAATGGCGCCTTAGCCATTTGTCCTCCCACTCCAAACCTACACATGTTAAAAAAATTGATCCTTCTTCCCACATTTGTAGCAAACAAGGGTGGGCCTATTCTTTGGCGACTGAAACTTATGCTTGTTGTTTCCCACTGATGTAGAAATAGATTGCTCGAAGGCAAGCTCTTAAACCTCAAAGCTATGTTCACTAAACCCACAAAAGAACACATGATGTGATTAGACATATCCCTTTGGAACTTGGGACTTATACTTGCGATGAACTTCTCATTCTTCTTCAGAGGCGTGTCTATTAACTCCAACCCAAACTGAGATAATGTAATGAACCAATTCTCGTACTCCACTACGGTCATGTCCCCATACTTCACATCCAAGAAGCTCCTAAATAACAAATTCATTCCAACTTCTAGAATAAACTACATCTCAACTCATCTTTGAATTGGACTCAAGAAAAGATGTTCTCTTAGACATCAGCTATAATAGAACTCCACCAATCCATGGCTGCATCTGTCAGATGTCATGATGCCAACCTATGCTTTATTGCATCATCTATCTCCATATCTCCAAATATTCAATCACATAATCTGAGCCAAGATTAGACTTCCATAATAATCTCCATGCCACTAAACCTCTTACCCCCAATCTCTTATAATCACAGTAGAGAAAACCAAAACTCATCTGAGACGTGACCTACATGATCTCTTATACGACATTCAACCTTGGCCCCTTAACCGGAGCAACATTCCTGGGTGCTCGATCCCCGCATTCATGAGAGTACTACCCTGACCACCTCTAGCATTAGCAGCTCTGGTACTCGTAGTTCTTATACCAAACCAAAGCAAAACTACTTTAGGACTTGAAAGAATAGAGTTATTTCAAAGAGAGGGTTACTAATATAGAGATATTCCTAAGGAATAATTTAAAACTCTAGTTTTCAAATACAAATACATTCTCATCTGCATAATACACTCGACTCATTCTAGGGTGTCACTCATCCTATCTCAAATGAGCCATACCCAAACAAAGCCAAGGTGTTCGCTCAACCTTGTGCTCTGATACAAAATGTAACGATCCGTCTTTTCGACCATCGAATGTAGACACTAAATACATACATGATGTTCATTTATCGAGCACAAAGTGCCAAAAAGATAGAAAGTAAGGGTAAAATAAAAAAGAAGAATGGAACAGGAAAGGAAGAACACAACATCAAAATCTCACAAAATAGAAGGTCTACCTTATCGGCTTTTAGTGTTAAGTATCGTATTGATAATTTCTATAAACAAGAAAGAAATCAACACGATTAACACATTTCCGACAATTTTCGACTTACTATTCCTCGGTCAAGAGGGAATCCGGTGGTTGAGTTCCATTCCTCCATCCCTACTCGAACATCAATCTTAACTCTTACAAATAGATAAGCTTACTTCATCGGCTTTTATTGTTAAGCATAGTTGATTACTTTTCAAACAAGTAATTAAATAATTGACCATTTGGCAGTTTAGCAATTCTAACTTCTTTCTAAACCTTTTGTTTATAATTTTATAACCCTATTTATAATGATATATACTTGAAAATGCTTTTAAAATACTTATAATACTTGTGATAGGTGTTAAAGAATTTTCTCGAAATATTACTTGAAAATAACAACTTTATAATTTCCTTAAGACTTGGAAAAACAAGTTTTTGTTATAACATCGTCTACTTTAAAAATTCATAATTAATTCTTAAAAATTCATAAATATCTCAAACCCTTTTCGATACTAATAAGAGTTAGTAAACACTTGTAAAAAGAATGAAACAAAATACTTAACTTTAAATATCTTTTTGAATCTTTAAAGTCCAAAAATCAAAGTTAGACGGGACAATTTTGCTCAAGTGAAGTTTTGGCGCTTTTTGAGATATTACTTAACTTTTTACTATTCAAGCATTTTATAGCAAAAAACATATATATAAAACATTATAAATAAAATGAGAAACACCTAAGGACCTCTCTATAAAATTTCATAGAAATCGTTGAAAACATGACAATTTCTAAGTGCATCCATAGCGACTATCACTATAAATGTACTTCCAAATCCGAGTCAAATCTAATCCGAAGTCTATCAATAACCTATGTGCTTTGTTACAAGGTCTTCTCACAAGTCATACAAGTCCATTCAAAGTCCATAGACATAGATCACATATGCTTGTTGTTTTCAAAACAAGAATCAAACCAATGTTTTTAACAATGTCAATAACAATTCAACAACTTAAACACAATGTAAAAACAACACACACACACACACACACACACATATATATATGTTGATTGTAATGGCCCATGTTTCCTTACCCTTTGAATTGATAATAAACCACAAATGTCCAACTCAAATTTCACGAATAAGCGGATCTTTAAGAGTAGAAAGAAAATATAGACTGAACAGAATCTCATACGAATGGAATAACATATATTAATTCAATATTAATCTTTACAACAGAAAATTTTAAAATAAAATATCAGAGTCTAACCTAGATTCAGCATGGAAAGTTATAAACCTCTGTCTGTATATGCTGAAAACAACAAAACAAAAGCAATAAGTGCAACGGGTAATAGAATACGTTCGTTCGATTATGAAGATTTTCAGCTCTCTTCTGGAAACTCCAAGCGTCTTCAGCTAATCCTGAAACCACTCGGAACTGACCCAAGTATTAAAAATACTCAGATCATGCTTGATAAACTATCATGAGATACTCAAAAAATTTAATGTATATATCATGACAATGTTTTAAAAACCTTTAAAAAGAAGGTTATCTCATAAGACCACACCCACGCATAAATACAGACGGGTTTTTACCTTATGATAACCAAAACACTTTTATACCAAAATAATTTGATATTATTTTTAACGACAATCTTTTAAAAACAACTTTCAAATAAACTTATTCAAATAAGGTATCAATACCTGGACTAAGTCTAAGGGAAAATATCCAGACCGGGTCAAGGGAATATACCGAACGTGATATATGATAATAAACAGGGGTAGCTAAAATGTTTGCAAAGTATTACAGCTATTTTGGGACTACAATCAAAACCGTAAAGCTCGTATTGAAGTTGGATTTCCAACATGACAGGGAACTAGTGGCCTTTTCTCCGATCCACGCATAAAAACCTTAGTCCCCAATAACTGTTACGCTTTTCTCAAGCAAGCTACATGGAATTATACCTGCTACATTATTACTGATAATTTGTAGTTCCCTGCTTCTCTCAAGCTAACTATTTTATCACAATGGGGCAATAATTTCCTTGAGGGATGTTTCCCCCAAAGGGCTCAACGTATTGGACTCCACCATAAATACTTACTTATCCCGAGTTTGTGTCTGTCAGACCATATAATATCCCATATCATCTTTCGAGATGTGAGGTTACACTCAACTTAGACAAAGCCATGCTTTTCATACAAAACCACACTTTGATCCTAACAGGTTCCACTTTGAATGCCACATTGTCATTCCATGTCGCATGACTGATTTCTAGAAAAGTATAACTTCTTGAGCTCGCATGTCTCAGGAAAGGGTGTTAAGCTAAAAGAAATTGCCTTCCCCACCACCAACTGATATACATTTATAGAAACCATCCAAATGTGATTTTGAATACAATGTCAGACAAACATCCATAAAAGTTCATTCTGTGATTGAATGAAACTGAAGGCACTTTCCTCGGCCATTACTAGGCAAAAATCCCTTGTAATCCGAAGATTTCAAACACGACAGGACCACTGTTATAATAAACGTCTCTGTATTGGAAGTTACCCAGAGAACGTCAACAAGTAGTCCTCCCGTTATGCCCAGAGAACGTCAACAAGTAGTCATCCCGTTATGAAACTCTTCGGTCTTCAATCGTCATCTTCAACATGTCTTCACTTTCGAACGTATACATTGGTTCAAAGTGGTTTTTAGATATGAATCACCCAAATCCAACCCCGGTTCCTTCAAAGCCAGTCATCGGTTAAAAAATGTTAAGTTAATATATGATTATCAATCATCAATCAATTACTTTATCTTTCGATTTAATCAAATATCTTCCTTAGATATATTCTTTTCAACTTATTCCATTTTCTTTTTAAGAGTTTATGGAATCATTAAGCCTCATTTATTAAATCACTTAATTTATTAACCTCTTTAGATCTTGGAATAATTCCAAATCTCTTTCTCTTTTACTTAGGAAAACCTTTTCAAATCATTCATTAAATCTTAATCAAAGATTTCTTATATTCAAGCTATAACTTTTAATTTAGGGAAAATATTCCCAAATCATTTATTAAATCAAAATCGAAGATTTCTTTCTTAACTTCAAATCATATTCTTGCAAATAAAAGATTTTCATAATAGAGCACTATTGCCACCTTAGATATTGTAAATTTCACCTCCAGGGACTAGTGGAAAACAGTCCTACATCATGAAGATCTTTGTCTTCAATATTTTTTATTTCAAAAATTAGTTTGAAGAGGTTTTCAGACAGGAATCACCCAAATCTGATCCTAGTTTTTCAGATAGAAATCACCCAAATCCGATCCCATTTCCTTCTTCTAATCATCGATAAAAAGATGTTAATTAGTTAATTAATTTTATAAATTTGTTTCTTTTCATCTTAGAATAAAAATTAAATATGATCTTTTAAAGCATCTAGGCTTTCCTTTTGATTTATTCTACCCCTCATCTAAAAGATAAAATGAAGGCCATTATCACCTAGTTATACTCCTTGTTTTACCATTTATATCTCACGTGTGGGACAAATGTACTGGTATTTTCGCATACTCAATTTGCTATTATATTTAATGTTCTTCAATTATTGTTTAAGTGTAAAAAACAATTCCTCTTAACCATATCTTATTAAAACATCCAAATCATTTTTAAATTACTTAACTATTCTTTTAAAATCATTCATTAAATATTTAAAAAAGAATTGTTGAGTTTAAAACTATATTTCAAAAGTTATTAAAAGCTGCTGCGAAAAGTGTTGCAAATAGTGTTTTAAAAGTATATTCTTCAAAACGACTTTTATATCATTTAGAAATCCATCTATTCAACTTCAATCTCTTTTAAATATTTTTAAAGATTTTTAGAATTTATTTCATATTTTTAATCCTTTTAAAATATCATTTTAAAAGAAATTCCTTTTTGGATTTTGAATTGCAAAATCATGATATTTTTTGAAAATTGTTTTGAAAATATTTCAAAATCTACATAATGAAATCTTAACTTTTTTTCTTCGTTGCAAAAATATTGTCATTATGAACCAGATAATTTTTATTTTGACGAAATCTAACTTACAATAATGAGTAATAATGTAACCTTTTTTGTTAAACATTTTCTTAATTGGAATTTTTTCTATTAATGTTAATTTAGGATTTCAAATTATTTAAAACAACCAATAGGTTTTCACTTTGTATGTATGTATCCATGGTTATTATGAATGTATGCATCCATAATTATTATGAATGTATGCATATGTTTCATTAGCAAAATTTAGACAACGAAGGCATGTGCAGATTTGGTTGATAAGTAATCAATATCATTTGATGCATTAATTGTTACAGCTAAACGATGAAACAAATGATAGGTTTTCCTCTTTTCATATTCTATCATATCCATGTGTAGATTTGATTGAAAAGTAATAATTGTCATTTAATGTATTGATTATCACAGTTAAACGGTGAAAGAAAAGGTCGGTTTCACTCTTTTCATATTCATATCCATGTGTAGATTTGATTGATAAGTAATAAATATTACTTAATGTATTAATTGTCATACTTAAATATTTAAAGAAATGATACGTTTCTCTAATTTCATATTCTATTGTATCTTCCCTTTATTAATTGAATATAGTACTAGAGGAAATAAATAATTTCCTTCTCTTAATTTATTTTTTCATATTTCATTTATACATATATACATCACTTATACATCGCACTTACAATTGACATAAATGAATGTATTTGATACATTCATCATATCACATACATTTGTATATTTAAAGTTCTTAAATTCCATATCAATAAACTATTAATTTTATATAAAAGAAAATTTCGATAAGATCTAAATGCATTTAGACTTCATAGGCCTGTTAATGATCCAAAATGGTGATTTTTTTGAAATTCACTCATTTCTTCCGCTGCGGTCTGGTCCAGTTCTAACAATGGTATCATAGCCTAATAGCCCATGCGGTCTAAATTAGTCATGTTAGGGCTAAATAATTAAGCTTGCCCAATAAGTACGGTGTCTGGAAAGGTAATGTCCAGGATTGGAATTGGGTAATCAACTATTATGTTCTACTTATTTACCAGCCTGACCTGAAAGGTGGAGTAAGCCCAAAGGTCACCCTAAAAGAAAAGACTCAATTTAATTGGGCCTTAGGGCTAATTTTCAAAATAGTTTTGAAAATTTAGACAAGATTTTAGATTTAAAAGTTAAATTTAAAATAAAACGTGTTTATTATAAATGGTTATAAATATAAATTTTCAAAATGTTTGAAACTATGTAAATATTAATTTCAAATTTTAAAATATTAATAAGATTAATAATATGAATTAATTACATGAGTTAACTAATTAATATTTACATGCATGTTGATATATGTTATGTTATTTTAGATTGTTTAAGATAACATAAGCATAGATGTATGTATATAAGATAAATTTTCAAAATTAATATAATTAAAATTATTTGATTAATAAAGTAATTAATGGTTAGTTAATTAACTAAAAATATGCATATATATAATATGTATGTGTCTTACTATAACGAATATAGTAGATATGTCAAATATAAAAGTTGTATTGGAATATTAATTTAAAATTAATTATAGAGTTAATTAATTAAAATTAATTAAATAAGATTTAATTAATAAAATGTTATACATAAGATTATTCTATACGTTACTTAAAATATAGAAGTTATATAATAATGAAACTTATATAATATGAGTGTATAAACTAATGGTGGAACATTAAAGAAACTCATTATTCCATATATGAATGTACGTATTCTGTGATTTCTGATGTGTCTGACACTTGAATCATGAGGGTATTTCATATGAAATAAATTATTCCATAAGTCGATATCACTCAATATAATATACTGAAGATTTTATGTGTAATATATATATATATATATATATATATATTATTTGCATATTCCTTAGTTGTTGAGCAAACTCAAGCTAGGGATATTATGTGTAATATTATTAATATATTGAATAGATGAGGCAAGATAACTATATGTATTTATTGAGCAAACTCAAGGTACATATAATATACTTAGGCTGTCGCGATATGGTATGTATGAGTGAATAATCTCTTTCAACTTAATGAGCAAACTTAAGATCGAAATGAGATTAAGACAAGAAAAAATAGGTTAGGAGTTGTATATGATACAACCGATAAGGAGTTATCCATCGTTTGTGGGGCTATGATTTGTTGTGCATACTCAAGGTCAGAATACTAAGACAAACGAGTCCTAGCACCCACTAGTGAAGTCGAAAGACTTCTATGTTTCATCTTAGGGTTTGGAGAAACATAAAAGACTAGTAGGAGCCTTAATAGAAAAATGAAATGTTAACATTTAACCTTTTTAATATTGTAAGAATATATGCTAAATAATGTTATAATTATCTACAATGATAAATTTATGCATTTAATAGGATTATAAAACGTTTGTCAATTAACATATACAAAAAAACTGATTGAAAGTTGATAAATGGAAATGAAATACACATTATTAAATGCCTATTGCATATTAATGTTTCTATTCTCATGCAAGTGTCTAATTTTTACAACTACTTAATACATTCGTAAAATGGTCACTTACGTGCTTATTTGGTTGAGACCGTGTATTGCACTCTATGAGTTTCGAACTCTAAAAAGAAATACAAAACTATGAATATTTGATCCATATACTATCATTTATAAATGTTATATGGTGAACGATCACAATCATAATGTATGATACTTCAATGAATATTGTTCATTGGAAATAGACCAATAAACAATATTTTAGATATCATGCATTCAACTTGATTGATTACAAAAGGGATCATATTGTGTTAATGTAACACAAGACCAAAAACTACAAGATAGATCTAAGAACTCCATCGTTGAAATGTCATTTTGATCAGTTTATGTAAAAAGCAACATGTTTGATGTCCTTAATTGTTAAGGATAATCGAATGCGCATTTGTAAAGATTTTGTTATGATATTGTAATAAGATTTCTATTAGAATAGTTTCACCATTTGAAAGGAAAACGAATGTATAAGAATAGATGTAATTTAAGATACAGTTTGGATGAAGAGAATGAATAACCACTTCTGCTTCATAGAGAGACATTGAAAACGGGAATTATAATAATAATTGATACTTAATATCGAAATAAGAAATATGATTTCTATTTCGAAATGTATTTTCATATAGAAAATTATTTTCTATGAGCTTCTATTCTTTGAGCTCAAGATATTTGAATGAACTCTCCACTATAAATAGTTGCTGTGTATGAAATAAACAAATTTTATTAAGTGAACGATGGACCTTCGAATTTAGTACGCTATTATAGTAATGGTGGAAACAATGGGAGCATGCCATATAGCACCTATTAATTGCATCATTGTACGAAAATTGTTTTCGTAAAACTTACCATGCATTATTTATGAAATAATGATTATTTTTCGGTATCGACTGAAAAAAACAAAAATAAATAAACTAATAGACATAGCTATATTTCAATATGAATATTATGAATATTTTTTGTGAAATAAAAATATAATATGGTATTTTTCTTATAACAAAAGTGATGCATTGGAAAATACAAAAGTATCTACTATTATTTATAGTTGTTTTTGAATTATAAACTAAGCCGTATTTTGAGAAATAATTAAATTGTATGATTTTGAATCATATGATATTTGTTAATTATATCTCAAATAATAAAGTTCTATGCACATATTTAGTGGGAGTATTATAAGAATTGATGAACTCTTTAGATTGATACTTATAATCATAATTCTATAAACACTAAAATGGTTCCACATGCTTCGGCATATTCCTCGATGAGTTATCGTCGACATGGACATGTGTATTTGATAAAAATGTAGTATGTCCATGGTAAACTTATAAAATATAAACAGAAATAAATAAAATGACATGCGATATAAATGATTTGATTTGATCGAATGAGTGAGTATACTGGAAAATGTACCGAACATACCTAAAATGAATAAAGACTCAATCTCAAAATTACTCCTCCATGTGAACATAATGATGCATTGATATGGAGTAATCGAACTTTGTTGGACAATGTAAGTTTAATTGTGAGTGAAGTTGAGTTAGTTTCTTGCTATAAAGTAATGTACTTAAGAGTAGTACACAAGGATAATATTATTTCATCTGAATAATGGTTTACAAAATTTTACAAGATAAGGATTTATAAGAAACTCCAACATATCATAGGCCAATGAGTTGGTAGGTTGTGCAATTCGAAAGATTATATGTAATAATTGTTCATAAGGGATCTTGTATGAATCTCCCTAAAAGGATTTTGAAAAGACTGTCAGTGGATGACATATTTATGTTTGAACATAATTTTTGTAAACTAAAACCAAACCAGTTTTATAAATAAAGAAATTCATAAAACATTTATGAATACATGTTCTATTGCACTGAGAAACAATTGTTGTTTCAAGATATACCAACTTGATTGTGAAGAAATTTCTTTGAGGAACTATGGGTAGTAGAATGGATGATACGATCCATAGATGAACTGATTATATGAGATGAAATGAAATTAACTAACCTAAGCGAACACATAGCATTAGAATGTCTAATCAGTTTTCTCGCACATCTAAGAGAAACTATGAGTTTCCTATTGATGTCGAAAATATATAATCCTAGATTGTTTAATTAAACCATTAAGAGTGTTGACTCTAAATGGTATGATGCACAAATCCGAAAGAATTCCAAGTACGCTATCAAAATATAGATTTTTGTGGTCGTAGCTGAAGGGACATGATCCATCGACCACGACTGTGTCTTTATGAGTAAGACTAATGATGTTGGAATTAAATATGCAATGTTGATAAGAATAATATCGCAAATTTCAGTTGTTGAAATTAGTGTAATAGATTTGATATTCAACACGTTCAAGTCAATTTGGATTTATTGACAAATTTTTTGCTTGATAAGTCCTACAATTATAGTACATATGTATTGAAATAGAAAATTCTAAGTAACGATTTAGGGTAAACTGTTTACACATATTAATAAAAAATGTCTCAAAGTCAGTGAGAGCGATATTGAGTTAGTGATTTTTTGGATATGATCCAAGAAATGATACGAAAGTATCATTTTATAAGCATTGAGACTAAATAAGTATAAATATCAAATAGTTTGATTTTCAATCAAAGTGCAAAGGAAGCGTGTGTTTATAAGAAAGAGCGTTAAAAGGTACATAGATATTTCTAAGCTATAAATAAACAACATGTTGTTGATTTTAACAACGTACTTGTGTTAATATCAGCCTTAGTTGTTTAATTACTCAACATTGTATTAATTAATGGCGTCTTTTATCGTAAGCATAAAAGATGTCGGGAATTTCTTAAATGATATGTGAGGCCATCTTATTAAAATGTTTAATATGGAACATGTAAGGTTGAATCCTTTGCATGGGCAAAAGGAATTATCATACATGTTGTGTTGTCTATGATATCACGATTTGTTTATGTATTTGATACATGATGCAAATATCACATTCAAATTGATATCACTAAATGGTTGTTTGAAGTATTCTCGTGTATTTATGAATTACTAGAGGATTGTTTATAGAAACAAAAACTCCTTATGAAGGAGTGTTCAAACTCAAACTTCATAAGTCATATTGAGTGTAGTATGTCAATAATAAATTCAAGTTAAGAATCTTTAAGTTGGAAAAGTACCCAATAAAAGACTATGTCTTATTCAATGAAAAAAGCTACGTACATCGCCTTGAATATTGGCGCAATAAAAATAATATATATAAAATTATAAGTATACAAATTTATAACTGAGCCGATTCGAAATGTTGAGAATCTCATAACATTGTTATACGATAAAAATATCGTGATATGGTTCGTAATAGAACTTAGAGCTCATTAGAGGTCGAGTGACATACTCTGAATTATTCCATATAATAAAGCAGTTTATCACCGTCGTAGAGAGTTGATTAACAGAGTAGATAATTGAAACATGATGGCATACCTATTCACAAAGGGACCAACCCAACTGATTTTGAGAAACCGACTGGAGAAGTTGGAATAATATTCCATAATTGACCCCAAGTGCAAGTGAGAGATTGATAGTGTTAGCAGTATGCCCTAGGGCAATTGTGTGATTTTTTACATATATATAACTCGTTGAACAATTTTGTTCATAATAAAGGTGTTTCTTTCTATTATATACTTGATATAATGTGGTTTGTATTAATTAACTAATTTAATTAAAAGTATATTTAATAAAAAATCCATAAATGGCATATTTTGTGATAGTAGTTGCAAAGTTTTGTAACCGAGAGTAATTTATCACAATAAAACAAATGTACTATTTTAAATGTTCCTAGTTAAGATGAATCGAGACTGGATATCGATGTGCCTGTTGAGACTAGAGTATGTAATGCTCTTCAAATGTTGGGCAGTGTAATACTCATGACTGCTAGGGCACCTAGGGTTACGTATTGATAGTTATTGGATAACTATGGAACGACTC
This sequence comes from Allium cepa, assembly GCA_030765085.1. NCBI lineage: Eukaryota > Viridiplantae > Streptophyta > Magnoliopsida > Asparagales > Amaryllidaceae > Allium > Allium cepa. Next base: position 821,205,269 of record CM060929.1, read on the forward strand.
ATGCGATAATTTTCTTTTGGTTAGTATAACGAAGGTCAAGAAAAATATATCGATATTGCTGATTTACATGGTTCTCTCGACTTGAGAATACTGTGGATCTTCAATATAAAAGCTCCAATTTGATTATAGTCAAATCATGGCATGGTGATCCATCGAGTGACTATAGTTGGGTCGAGTGGAAGTATTGGAAGTGAAGCGCTATTCAAGAGAGGATTTGTCCCCTCAGTTATATGGGATTAGTATCATGGTCAACTCAAGTCAACTCAAATCAAAGTCTCTGGCCAGAGCATTTTGGTTAATAATTATTGTTATTATTGAACCAAGGACTTTATGTTCGGACTATAAAGTTGAATGTGGATTATATTAAAATTTTGACCATTACCTAATTCCATAGGTCCAAATATGATATAGTTTTGACGAAGAGAATTAGTGTAAATAATTGTCACCATCAGGTACCACTTATAATAAGAAATTTGATTTTACCGAAAGGACCTGTAAGCAATGAATTCAGCCAAACTGTCATACCACCTGCTAAGTGACGTGTGAACATTAATATTTGAATTGTTTAATATTAATCGCTGACTGAATTCACACCTTTGAGTCGCACCACCGCATTTGTGGTTTCTCCGAAAACCACATAATTTAATTAGTTTGTAAAATGTTGCAAATGGTTTAAATTAATTAATATTTATGAAATATTAATTATTGTTAATTTCTTTGATGTTTTAAATGTTATTGGTAATTATTTTAATGCATATAAAAGTTATTTTTTCATATATCGATATGCGATATCGATAAAAATTTAAACATATTTTAATAATAAATAATTACTTAAAAGTTGTTTTCTATTATTTGAAAATTTGCATATTTGGAATGTGCATGGATCAAACATATAACGGTAAGCGGAGGAAATCAATTAATGAGATTAATTGAATTTGAAATTTAAAAAGTGGAAATAATGGAGGAAGTTCTAATAGGAAAATAGCAAAAGGTTCCTTCAATTCTATTAAATACAAAAGTTACTCATTTTTTGAAAGTATAGAAAACAGAACATGACTTTCATTTTTTGTTCTCTTTTTCTTCCTCTTCTCTATCATTCATCCATGGCTGAAACTTCATCCAAAAGAAAAAAAACATCATAACAAATTCAAATCAACATCAAACTAAATTAAAAAGGGTGGTTCGTTCTTCTCTTGCAGAGTGGGATGGTGATTTTTGAAATCCGGGGAGAAGCCACAAATTAAGGTGTGATGAAGGGCAAGGTTTATGGGATCTAGAGAGTGATCAATTAGATCTAGATATTCTTCTATTATTTAAGGTGTTTCTACATCCTTCATCCCAAGGTAATTATATGTGCGTATAATTCAATATTTACATGTTTATTGTATTATTATTTTGATCTCTGTTTGTTTATCATTTCCTTTTAATGTATGTTTATGATAAATCGACATGTCTTGAATCTCATATTACTTCTGATAAATTATCATCGTTCTATATGTTGTTTGGATATTTAATTTCTTATCATAAATTTACGCATGCCTACCTAGTTCAATTTATTTTATTTTACTATGGATAGTTATGAAGTTAAAAGTTGACTTTGAATGAGATTTATGTATACTATGAGATAATCTTTACTTATTCAAATGCTAATGGATTATATATATATATATATATATATATATATATATATATGTATGTATGTATGTATGTATGTATATTAAGTTATTTACCATTCCTTGAATCTAATTTTAATTACATATGTTAAATTCTTGTACAATTGTTACAATTCTTGTTAACCAAAAGTGGATACCTTGATTTAATATTAATGAATAGGCTTTAGTGCATATTTTAGTTATTTATTATTTTCTATATTTAAGTTTTGTGCAAAGTTTGATGTAATGTTTCATTCCTAACTTAAAATTTTAATGAAAACCTTTAACTTTAAAACCAAAAACCTTTTGTACAAATGTATATACACATATACCATATGTTATATTGTTTGCAAATATATGCTTCCAGATCCAAATTATTAAATTTTAATTCTCAGTTATATGTAATATAGATGTTTTTAAAATCAAATTTGTACAAAGATTATGAGCAATAATGTAACCTTCTTTTTTGTTAAACATTTTCTCAATTGGAATTTTTTCTGTTAATGTTAATTTAGCATCTCAAATTATTTAAAACAACCAATAGGTTTTCACTTTGTATGTATGTATGTATCCATAATTATTATGAATGTATGCATCCATAATTATTATGAATGTATGCATCCATAATTATTATGAATGTAATATGTATGCAGATATTTCATTAGCAAAATTTAGACAATGAAGGCGTGTGTTGATTTGGTTGATAAGTAATCAATTCATTTAATGTATTAATTGTTACAACTAAATGATGAAAGAAATGAAAGGTATTCCTCCTTTCATATTTTGTCATATCCGTGTGTAGGTTTGATTGATAAGTAATAAATATCATTTATTGTATTGATTGTCACGGTTAAACGGTGGGAGAAACGATAGATTTCCTCTTTTCATATTTTATCATATCCATGTGTAGATTTGATTGTTAAGTAGTAAATGTCATGTAATGTATTAATTGTCATAGTTAAATATAGAAAGAAATGATATGTTTCTCTCCTTTCATATTTTATCATATCTTCCCTTTGTTAATTGACATAGTACCAAAGGGAAACAAATAGCTTTTTTCTCTAAATTTATTTTTACATGCTTCACTTATACATATATACACCACTTATACACCGCACTTACACTTGACATAAATGAATGTATTTGATACATTCATCATATCACATACATTTATATTTGAAGTTCCTTAAATTACCGTATTGAATAATATTGATTTTATTTAATAGAAAATTTAGATAAGATCTAAATGCATTTAGACTTCATAGGCTCGTTAATGATCCAAAATGGTAAAAATTTTGAAATTCACACATTTCTTCAGCTGCGGGCTGGCCCTATTCTAACATATGTTATATATTTCATTCAAAGAGGTGTGTTAACTCACCTTTAACCCATTAATAACCAAGATCTAACCTACCCAAGTCTAACCCCACCTTGCAACACCTTCTTCCTCATCCTTTTTGCTTTGCACTTGCTTTTGGTCCTCCCTCCCTCAAATATTGCTCACGGCCTCCTCCTCCATGGGGAGCATGGTTTCACTTCTTCAACTTATAATATCATGGAAGGTGTTCTAATATTGCACTAAGGCTTCAATCCAAATTTGAGTTGATTTGCAATTTATTTGCTTTCGGAATTTAGAGAAGAAGAAAAAGCCATTAAAGATGGCTCACTTTTGCTTTGTGAATTTGTATTTATTCCTAAGGGTATGCCTCTCCCTTTTTAGGCTCAATATGGTGTTGCCTAAGCTTGCCTTCAACCCCCTTGTTATAGAAGACTCACCTCCTATCACTCCTTCTTTACGTTACTTCTTCTTTATGCTAATTACACTTATGCCCTTCTCATGATAATATCTCTTATCCTAATTGTAGCTTCTAGAATGTTCCATGTTTTATGAAGAGGTGTATGTGTTAATTAGTTTTTAATGTATTCATTTAATCATTAGATAAGTTCATAAGAATTCGAACAACTTATCGTTAAAAGGCAGTTTATCGATAAACTAATTTTCGGTCGCATTATCGATTTTTTCGAAGAATATATTTTGTTAAAAAATTCAAAAACTAGTTTCTTATCATTATTCATTAATTAAATGATGTTTAACAAGGTTATAAAATCATATTTATAACACTTAGCTATATTTCAAACCGTCCTGGTCGCTACATTATATTTATATTTATCAATCTTCTGTTCATTTTAAATTACATATTTTAATTGATAAATGTTTTATCAATCATATTAAAAGCACAAATCTATTAATGTAGATTATTATAATATTATTTAGCATATGTTTTTACAATATTAGAACGGTTGAACGTCATCGTTTCATTTTTCTAATAAGGCTCCCAATAGTGTTTTATGTTTCTCCAAACCTTAGGATGAAACATAGAAGTCTTTCGACTTCACTAGTGGGTGTTAGAACTCGTCTTTTTTGGGATTTTGACCTTGATTTTGCTCAACAAATCATAGCCCCACAAATGATGGATAACCATTTATCGATTATATCACATACAACTCCAAAATAATGGAGCGTCGTCCCAATCTCATTTCGACTTTGAGTTTGCTCAACAAATCAAAAGAGATTATTCACTCATACCTACTATATCGCGACGTCCTAAATATAGTATATGTAACTTGAGTTTTCTCAACAAATACACATAATTATCTTACCTTATCTATTCAATATATTAATAATATTACACATAATATCCCAAGTTGAGTTTGCTCAGCAACTAAGGAGGATGCAAGTAATTTATTAATACATATATGATAGAGAACAACATTATATTAAAGATTCTTCAATGTATTATATCGAGTTGATATTGAATTATGCAATAATGTATTTCTTATGAAATACCCTCGTGATTCAAGTGTCGGATACATCAGAAATCACAGTATACATACATCTACATATGTATCTATTCCTCAAGTCTTTTTGGGTTTTTTAAATGTTCCAACTTTAGTTTATACATTTATATTATATAGGTTTTATTATTATATAACTTTTATATTTCATATTACTTATATAATAGCCTCATGTACAATATTATATTAATTAAATCTTATTTAATTAATTAATTTTTTATTAGTATTCCGACATAACTTTTATATTAGACATGTCCGCTATAACCTTTATAGTATATATTATAACCGTTATAGTAATATCTATATATCATATACATATACATTTATATATATCATATACTGTAACCTTTTATATTATAACATATATATATATATATCTCATACATGTGCGTTTTGTTTAATAAGCAATCTTTAATAAAATGTTTAATTAATTAACCTTTAATTAATTTATTTAATTCATTAACCTTTAATTAATGAATTTAATTAAAAAATTAATTAGATTATATTAATTTTGCAAATTCATTTTATGTACATACATGTATACTTACGTTATCTTAAACACTTTAAAATAGCATAACATATACCAATATATATAATACATGTATATAAATATTAATTAATTAACATATTTAATTAATTCATTTTATTAATATTATTAATAAATATTAAAATTCGAAATTAGTATTTTATATTTTCAAACATTTTGAAAATATCTTTATCATTTCAAACATTTTGAAAATTTATGTTGTGTTATAACTTTTATAATAAACATGTTTTATTTCAAATTTAACTTTTAACTTTAAAATCGTTTATTTTGATTTTTAAAACAATTTTGAAAATCGTCTCAAGGCTCAATTCAAATTAGGATTTTTATATTATGGGCAACATTTGAGCTCACTTCACCTTTCAGGACAAGCCGGTAACCACATAGGACATGGTACTTGATTACCCAGTTCTATTCCTAGACATTACTTTTCTAGACACCGTAATAAGTGAGAAAACTTAGTTAGTCCTAACATGACCAATTTAGACCGCATATGTTATTGGGCTTTGATGCCATTGTTGGAACATAGGCCAGTCTATAGTAGAGTAAAAGGGTAAATTTCAAAACAAATCCTTTATTGGATCTTTAATAGGCCTATGAGATATAAATCATTTATACTTTTCTCTTTTTAATAAAATCAATATTTTATTTCATAAGTAAAAGGAGTTTTAAATTTAATTTGATTTCAAATATATGGTAATGAATGTATCAGATACATTCATATGTGTATAGTGCAAGTGCAACATACAAGTAGTGTACATATTTCATATGTACGTATAAAAGTGTTGGGATTTACACCGCAATAGACATATTTGCCACTTATATATGTCTTTGTTGTCCACGGTTTATTTTGAAATTATATAAAATAATAATATATGCATATATATATAATTTACTTATATTTACTTATATATAACATGTTAAAAGTTATTTTACCTAATCAAAAGTTTACGTACATATAGATGGACAATCAACGTGTTAATGAAAGCAATTAATAGGTAGAGGAAAAGGTGAAGGAGTTATCTTATTTCATTAACTTATCATTAATTCTATTTCAAAATAATTTGAACACTCAAACACACATATGAATGCATACATGAGTAACTACAAACTATGTTTTCTAGTAAAGTAACATATATATGTATATACATGTAAACTTTGTAATCTATTACATGTTTTAAGATTGAAGTAACAAATTGAAATCTACTTTAACTTAAGAGGATTTCATAGGATTTACAATGTTTTCCACAAAAGTCCACTTATGTTTTTTTAACTGAAGTGACCTTTTAAATAAATATCAACAACAACCAAAATTGTATTCAAAATAACAAACTTATGAAAAATGTATTCAATCTCCAAGAAATTTTAAATAATTTACATATATAGTTAATTTATACTTAGTATATAATGAGGTATAAAATATGTCAATTATAGTTTCCAATTCAAAATGTTTGTTTGTTTTCCTTTTTATAAAATAATAGTTTCCAAAACAATGACAAGATTAGATTGGACAAATTAGGCATATATAAATTTGTTGTAAAACGAATTAGATATAAATGTACATATAATATGAACATATGATGAAAAGGTTGTAGGAAATGTAGGATCTACTTATATTATCATAATGAACATACAATCAATTAACATATATCCATCTATGAACTTTGGGTCAACATAATGAATAAATGATGAGATTAGATTTAAATTAATCGAATTAATTAATGTATATCAGATCTAAACTTTGATCAATATAATGAACAAATGATGAGATAATATGTAGTATGTATAGGAATTAAATTTTGTTAACATGGTGAATATATAATAAGATAAAATTGGAATTACCTAAGATGAAGTCTAAGATTTGCACCTTGAATGAAGAACAAAACTTCAACTCGATTGAATCAACCTTTTGATTTTGCAAGGATCTTGAGGTAAAAACCACCTTGAACGTTACTGAATTTATTTGAATTTATTTTAGGGAATTTATTCATAAAGGCCATTAAAGAATAGGAGGAGAGCAAGAAAAAGAAGATCGGATATTTTTGTCAAGGAAACAATAATGATGTATTGAACAAGGGAGAATACATTTCAAAGGAAACGTTGAAACCTTTCAGTTTTCCCTTTTAAAACCTCCCTAATTAATTTCTAATTAAATCCAATCAAATTCTTTTCATCCTCTTCATATTTTTGTCATAAGAAATAGAATTAAAGAGAAAAGAACTAAAATCATTTCATAAATGAGATTTAAGTAGGCCATAAAGAAAAGTAAAGGATGGAGATTTAATTCCTTCTTTTAATTGCTCCTTTTGTATTTTCAAATCGCATTTGAAAACTCTTTGTTTTTATCATGCATGTGGGCCTCAAAAAAAATTCCCAAAATAACTTAGCAATTAATCTATTTAAACACAACTTGAATATTTCATCTATATCGTATATCAATATGCATGTTCATAACTTTTATATATACACTTTATCAAACGTTAATGATATTTAAAACAAATCAAATAAAGTTTAATAATTAATATTTCATAAATATTAATTAATTTTTATCAATTTACGATAATTTATAATTTCATCAAATCGTATGGTTTATTCATAGTATTCATCACTATGATTATGCGACTCAAATGTGTAAACTTTGTCAACAATTAATATCGAACAATTCAAAAATTAAAGTTCATACGTCACTTTAGCTAGTGGTGTGACATATTGGCTGAATTTATCGCTAACACGTCTTTTTACTAAAATCAAATTTTACTTATTATAAGCGGTACCTGATAGATGTGCAGTTAATGCACTTAGCGGTTCCATAGTAGTGGACGTGCAAAAACTTATAGCGGAAAAGAGTTGAGGTGCAAAAAACTTCATTATATATATAAAATTAAATATTAATTTAATTTATTCTTATTCTTATATCATTTATGTTGGAAAAAAATATTGTTTAATCTTAATAACAAAACCAAATAATATCATGATTTATATAATTTAGAATTAGTGACTACCATAGATTTCTAACTTATATTGAACATATATGCCTTAAAATTAAGTCTTTATCATAACTTTATCGATTTGGTTTAAAAGAGAACTAGTCAAATCAGTATTTTATATTAAAGTTGCTAAACCGAGTGCCAAAAAGCCTTGATTTAGCGAAAAATATAGCAAAGCTACTATTTAATAGCGCTATATGGAAAAAGCATAGCGGTTGAAGAGCGCTAAGCACTGTAATGGGGATTTTACGGGTCTTTAGTGGGGCTTTGACTGCACAGCCTGCTAGTGATGATTATTTACTCTTCATCAAAACTATATCACTTTGGACTCATGGAATTTGGCGATGGTCAAAATCCTAGCATTATCCATATTCAACACTATAGTCCAAACGCAAAGTCATTGGTTCAATAATAACAATTATTGTTAACCGAACTTCTCTGGCCAGAGGCTTTGACTTTAAATTGACATTAGTTGATATCATACTAACATCATAAAACTAAGAAAAGAATCTTCTCTTAAATAGTGTTTCACTTCCAATGCTTCCGCTCGGCTCAACCATAGTCGTTCATAGACATCGTACCATGATTTAACTATAATCAAAGAGGAGCTTCCACATTGAAGATCAATGGTATTCTCAAGTTAAGAGAACTGTGTAAATTAGTTACATCAATATTTTCTATTTGATCTTGGTTATATTAACCAACAGAAAATCATCGAGTGAGTCATTCTATAGATATCCAATAATATGTTACCCCTTGTTTCCCCAGCAGCCATGAGTAATACACCGCCCAACATTTGAAAAGCGTTGCGTACTCTAGTCTTAACGGATATATCGATATCCCATCTCGATACATCGTGACTAGGAATATTTAAAATGATATATTTATTTTTATTGTGATGAAGTAATCATGGTTACAACACTTTGTAACTATTATCACAAAACATACCATTTATGGATTTTCTATTAAATACATTTTTAATTAAATTAATTAACTAATATATAACACATTATATCAAGTATATAATAAAATGAAAACACATCTTATTTCGAACAAGATCGATTATCGAGTTAGCTATATGTAACAAATTACATAATTGCCCCTAGGGAATATCCCTATCTCTATCAAATACCTTCACCACATAAGCTTTGTCTTTATCCAAGATCGAAGAGCTCGTCCCTGAAACCTGAATGATCAAAGGCATGGGAGTATTGATTGCCTTTGCCTTCTCCATGCTAAATTGAGCAAGCACTTTCTGGATATACTCTTTTTGTGTTAGTCTCAACATCTTTAGCTTTTTCTCCCTCTAGATTTCCATCCCTAAAATCTTCTCTGCTTCACCAAGTTCTTTCATCTCAAATTCTGCCTTTAGCTTCAATTTTAATATGTCAATTTCAGCTTTGTCCTTGCAAGCAATTAGCATATCATCCACATACAAGAGTAAATATATTCGGTTACCATCATTTATGTGCTTAAAATAATCACAAGCATTTTTAATGCTTCTATCAAAACCAAGAGTAAGCATAAAAGAGTAAAACCTCTTGCACCATTGCCTAGGAGGCTACTTCAAGCCATTTAGAGACTTCTTCAACTTGCATACCATTCCTTATTTCCATCCTCTATAAATCCTTCTAGTTACTTCATATAGATGGTCTCCTATAGGTCTCTCTACAAAAGGGCTGTTTTTACGTCTAATTGTTCCAACTTCACGTCGTGTGTTGCAACTATATCTAGCAATATTTGGGTACAAGTATGTCTAACAATCGGAGCAAATGTCTCATCATACTCCATCCCCTTCCTCTATGAAAACCCATTTAACATGTCTAGTATTATATCTCCCATCGCCCTTTACCTTATATGCCCACTTGCATCCTATGGATCGGCTTCCTTGAGGGGGTAGTATGAATTCCCAGGTCTGATTCTTCTTCAACGAATCCATCTCCTCCTTCATAGAAAGCATCCATTTCGAGTTGGCACTCAAACTCATAACTTCCTTAATGTCAAAAGGTTCATCTTGCACTATATGTAGTGCATAGTTAAACTAATCATCAAGGCTAAGATTTGCATATTTCCAGTCTCCATACTATTTAGTCGCCTTCTAACTCTAGATCTAGCCTGATTATGTGTAACTTCTCCTAAATTTCTGTCAACTCCTCCTTGAGCTAAATCATCTCTAGCTTCATGACCATTACCCTCATTGCAAGGGGAATTTTGTAGACATTCATGTAATGTGTCAATGACTGCAATTGCTTTGCCTTCTTTTGCAGCTCTAACTCTGCTACTATGCTGATATATGGGAATAGTTTCCATCTCCTTAGGCCTTTCAGCTTCTAAATCTACAAAACTTGGTGGATTCACCTTTAGCTTGAACATAGTGGACTCATCGAATGTAACATGTCTCGAGTGCACTATCTTCCCATCAACAGGGTTCCAAATGCGATAACCTTTGATGCCTTCTATATAGCCCAAAAATATGCCTTAATAGGCTTTAGCCTCCAACTTGTCCTTTCCGGCAACGTGGACGTACATAGGGATACCAAATATACTAAAATAACTGATATGTACAGGTACATCTTTCTACCTTTCCTCTAGAATCTTTCCATCAATGGTTGAGCATGAAATTCAATTGATGATATACATTGTGTTCAATAAAGCTTTAACCCAAAAGCCTCTAGATAAATCCGCCATCAATCTCAAACAACAAGCTTTCTCCATTAGAGTACCATTCATCCTCTAAGTAACTCCATTTGATTGCAAATCTTTGAGTGCAGTGAAGTGTCTTTGAATTCCATGCTTCTTACATAAATATGTGAACTCATTAGAAACATACTTACTGCCATTGTCAAAGCTCGGTACCTTCAACCTCCTTTCGACTTCATACTCTACTAATGCCTTCCAAGTTTTGAACTTCTCAAACGACTCCGACTTGGCTTTCATCACGAACACCCAAAACCTTCCAAGAGACATCGAGAAAGGAGATAAAATACATAGCTCCTCCAATTGAAGCTATAGCTACTAGTCCCTAAATATCCGTACGAACATACTAGTACTCATTTGGACTCATGTCCACCAATACCAAAAGAAAACTTCGTCTGCTTTCCCAACATACATTCCTAGAAAATTTCCAAACGGTTGAAACTTTCACCCTTGATCATCTTCCTTCTGCAAAGCAACTCTAAGCTCTTCTTCGAAACATGACCTAATTTGAGATGCTAAAGTCCTGTGGCATCCAAAGCTCGTGAACTATCAACTTTAATACACGACTCTCCAAGAACTGTAAATCCTTTCAGCAGATAAAGATTATGGGCCATCGCTCATTTCATCAATACAAGAGCACCACATGTCACCTTCAAGCTGTCTGACTCTATCGTAATCCTGCAACCCAAAGATACTAACTGACCCAAATACAGATGAGATTTCCTTAAACTGGAACATAGCAGATTCTAGAGACAGCATAATCATACTATTATGCATGTGAATACACACAGATCCTTCTCCTAATGAGTTGCAATTAACATTGTTCCCCATCAATATGCACTTTCCTCCTAACCTTCATAAGAACGTAAATACTCCTTCTTAGACATCATGTGCAAAGATGCCCTTAAATCCAACACCAAATGTTTGGTACATTGGAAATAAATGTGGTCCGCCCATCATCAGAAACGACCTTCTCCATTGAATATATTTGTTGGGCCGCTTCCTATCACGGAAAGAGTTGGGAAGATGGCTTATCAAGTAAGGCTACACGATAGGCTCGCAGGAGTGGATGATGTTTTCCATGTTTCGCACTTGCGAAAGTGCTTACATGATGCTACGAAGGTTGTAGAGTGTAGTCAGTTGGAGGAGGTAGAGGTAGAAAGGGAAGCTTCCGTTTAGTGTATCCCCACGAAGATGTTGGAAGAGACATCAAACGATTAAGGAATAAGGAGGTTCCACTGGTGAAGGTGCAATGGAGAAATGATGTTGCAGACGCCACTTGGTAAGCAGAAGAGAAGATTCGTACTTCCTATCCTCATCTTTTTGATAGTAAGTTTTGGAATTCATTTTTTCATCTTTAGATTTGAATAGGTTCTTTCCTTTATTATCCTTTGGGAGGGTAGTAGGATTTAACCTATGGATGGTAGGATTTGATGTAAACATAATAATAGAACATGTTATGAATGTTGTATGATAGTGGTTGCAAGTGTTTGCTAGTGCATGCTAATGGATGCATATAGGTACATTAGGCACTATTATTCCTTAGGGATTGGCCTAATTAGGACACCAGAGCATATGCATATGGATGTGTGCACATTTTTACATTATTTTCATGGTTGCCATATATGGATGTTTATCACATGATTGTTGCATTTGGGTGATGGTTGTAGCACGCATATAGAACTATCAGTTATCATTAGGGATTTTGTATTCATTTGGATACACGGCACATAATGATTGCATAAAAGGAGGTCAAATGAATCAGTGTACAGCCTAATATTTTGCATTATTTAGGGTCATTTACACTACACTAATTGCATAAGTATCATAAGTAGCATTAGAAAAACATAAGATAATGGAAGAATGGTTGATGATTGAGTAGTTGGTTTTAGAATGGATGAAAATATTTAGTACATTCTTTTATCCTTAGAGATTTCAGGAACGAAATCCCTTAAGAAGGGAAGAATGTAACAACTCGAAATTTAAGCCATAATAATTAATTCGTTAGGTAATTAAATAATAAACTAATTTTGCAAAATTATCAGGATTGAGCCACATGAGTTGCACCATTGTGTCTCGGGTAATTTTCTGATCAATTTCAATATATAGAACATCAGAAACAGAGATAATATGAATGAGAAACAAATTAAATAAAAATCGGGAAAGAAAAGGAAAAAATAATATAAAGGGTAGGTCAACCAGCCGATCAACTTGGGCACTAAGGCGGTCGACCGCCCGGTCGACCTGTCTCTGCTAATTACGCACGAACGAACGTTCGTTCGTTCGAATGTTCCAGAGGTTATTGATGACGTGTTTTGCATTCTTCTGACCAATCTAGTCCATCTGTTTTTGCATCTGATTGCTACTATTCATCCTATGACGTGGTTGCATCCTATTTAATCCTCAAACCCAATGGTTTGAGATCCACTTCTATCCCTATAAATAGACCTCTAGACCTAACCTTTTTCTCGTTTTACGTTTTCTCCAATTGGGTTCACCTTTCTAGGAGGGACCCTAAGCGGAATAATTTTTCCAATGAGAAAATCAATATAAATTAAATTATTTTACAACTCCAAGTGGATTCGAGAAGACCAAAGGAAGAGCTTAGGACCAGAGATGAGTGACTGTGATTATTTTAAGATTTCTTTAAGTAATTTAAAATAATAGAGTTTTCAATAGTTATAGTTTTACTACGATTTTGGAATAGCCTTTTCATCAGTTTTAGATCTATTTTTCAGTCTATTCCCTATTAGTTATTCTTTTTCAGTTAATTATAACTTACTACTGTTAAACATAGCTTTTTATTTATTTATAGTTTATTTACAGTATTTAAGTTCATTTACTGTTATTTACATCTTTTTCCACATTTTGAATTTTATGCAAGCGTCTATTCTCTTCTTCCTCCTTTTCTACGCATATGGATTAGAATAAATTAAACGCGAATATGGATTATATAAGGAAGAATATTCAATGAAGAAAATAAGATGTAAATTATAAAGACTGTAATAAATAATGGAACTGGACTACAATCTATACTATTATATTATTGCTGAGTTGCATATCAAGAGCCCACAAGCCCTTAATTTTTTTTTTTGAAATGAACAGTCGCATTTTTTTTATTTTCTTATATATGCACCCTTCCTGTCCTTTTATTGTTCCACGCTTCTCCTTCTCTACTCTCTCCACCCTAAACCTAACCCTAGATTCAACGTTTTCTTTCTCCTTCGGTTCGCATGTACTCCCATGTTTTGCTGTAGGTCATCAGACCCCTATCCCTCTATTACCCTATCAAAACCACTCCTTTTACTCCTTTTACTACTTAAAGTTGAAATCAAATCCCACGTATCCATTCTAAAACAACTCATCAACAATCCTACTCTTTATCTACCAAGGTCGAAAGTTTTAAAATCTGATACATGTTAGATTCTTCTCATGCGCGATAGTGTCAAACTAGTTTTGCTGGTGAGTACACCTCAACCAAATGATGAACTAAGGATGACGTGAAATTGGTTCATTTGAAGACTCAATTCTTAGTCGAATGTCAGTAATTTGGGCGACCTTTCTATTTTCCCATTTTGTTTTCAATTTTCCCATTTTGTCTATTATTTATCTTCGATTTCATTTAGTTTATATCCCATCATTGGCTATTTTCGTTTATGCTTAAATCTGACTCAAAATGAGTAGTGTTTTTATAGGCCATACAACTTATGAAATATTTCAAATACTCACAGTGTTTGTGTGCTATTAGAGTTTCATTATCAATTAAATTTCAATTCTTGAGATAGCTTGGAAATGCTTACAGTAAATTTTAATTGGAATAAAAATATTTGTCATTATCTTTAGTGAATTTTAATTTTGCATATAGTTCATTAGTTCCTTGAGATGAATATTGAGGAGAATCAAGAGTCTTGTATAAGACCCAATTTGGATAGTTATTATCAACATCTATAAATTTCTGTTTGATGCTTCTTTGTTTGGATAAAATGAATGTTAGATACATTGCCGTCTGCTAATTCTCAATGAGATTATTATTGAAATTTATTGTTTGATTTCTCCAAAGTATAAATTTGGACGCAAATGGCAATGTTTGTTTTGTCTCTTCAATAGTTAAAAAGGTTGTTATTTTTAGGAAACGAAAGCTTAAAAATCCGCTATAACACAGTTCTCTCGAGATTCATTGGGTTACTTAAAAATAACTAATAATTTTGAATATTATTTGTCTATTTTGGATACTTAATACAGTTATCAATTAATTAGTGGACACTTATCCCTGATTTAGAGCAAAAAGAATACTTTTATTAGAATCCATACCCCTTCTCTTTTTGCTTGAGTTTTCTTCATGTTATTCCTTTTATTAAACAAGTAGCTTTAGAGAAGAGATGGTAAAAATCAGTTATATCGAACCCCTTGATAGCATGATTCATTATACATTTGAAATGAAGCAAGAAGGTTATAAGGATTGGAGAAAATATAAGGGTTTTTATTTCTCCATTTTTCCTTTACCTGATTGCTTGCACTAATTCATAATTATTTTGGCTTACTTTAAAGTAACGATTACACATATTATTCCAGATTATTTTCTACTATTTGGATTGATTCATGAATCATTGGATCTAAGTAATGTTTTAATTTAGTCATCCATGTAGTATTTAAATTTTAAAGCATTAGATTTATGGGGGATGCGTTATAATGTTAAGCAACCATGACTTCGTACTTTATCCATATGTGTTTCACTCTTTCTTCCTCTGAATAATGGACAACTTAGTAGTCATGATGTAATAGAGCATTAATTTCATGCATTATTATCTTCAATATGGAAAGTGTTCTGGCTACAAGTTTGCATTATGATCTGTATGGTATATTGTTAATTCGTAATCAATAGGTAGTTAATCAATCTTAATAAAAAACAATATTTACATGCACATTGAAATTGAAATTTAATAAGCACCTGTATCTATTATTCTATTCCTTCACTGAATCTCTTTTCCTATATGAAGTTCTAATCAAAATGAATTAATATGGTATTATTGTATTATATTACTTATTTGGAAAGGTTTTAAGTAACCCAATGAAGCTCGAGAGAACTGTGTTATAGCGGATTTTTAAGCTTTCATTTCCTAATAATAAGAACCTTTTTAACTATTGAAGAGACAAAACAAACATTGCCATTTGTGTCCAAATTCATCCTTTGGAGAAATCAAACAACAAATTTCAATAAACATCTCAATTGAGAATTAGCAGACGACAATGTATCTAATATTTATTTTATCCAAACAAAGAAGCATCAAGCAGAAATTTATAGATGTTGATAATAGCTATCCAAATTGGGTCTTATAGAGGAACTCTTAGTTCTCCTCAATATTCATCTCAAGGAATTAATAAACTATATGCAAAACTAAAATTTACAAATGGTGATGACAAATATTTTTATTGCAGTTAAAATTTACTGTAAGCATTTCCAAGCTATCTCAAGAATTGAAATTTAATTGACAATGAAACTCTCATAACACACAAACGCTGTGAGTATTTGAAATATTTCATAAGTTGTATGGCTAATAAAATACTACTCATTTTGAGTCAGATTTAAGCATAAACGAAAATACCCAATGATGGGATGTAAACTAAGCGAAATCGAAGATAAATAATAGAAAATAAAAAATAGAAAACAAAATGGGAAAATAGAAAGGCCACCCAAATTACTGATATTCGATTAAGAGTTGAATCTTCAAGTGAACCAATTTCACGCCATCCTTAGTTCATCATTTAGTTGAGGTGTACTCATCAACAAAACTGGTCTGACACTATCGCGCAAGAGAAGAATCTAACATGTAGCATATTTTAACCCTTTCGATCTTGGTAGATAAAGAGTAGGGTTGTTGATGAGTTGTTTTGGAATGGATACATGGGATTTGATTTCAACTTTAAGCAATAAAAGGAGTGGTGTTGATAGGGTAATAGAGGGATAGGGGTCCGATGACCAATAGAGAAACATGGGAGTACATGGGGACCGGAGGAGAAAGAAAACGTTGGATCTAGGGTTAGGTTAAGGGTTGAGAGAGTAGAGAAGGAGAAGCATGGAACAATAAAAGGACGGGAAGGGTGCGTATATAAGAAAATTAAAAAAATGCGACTGTTCATTTCAAAAAAAATTCAAGGACTCGTGAGCTCTTGAAATGTAACCTAGCAATAATATAATAGTATAGATTTTGAAAATTATTTGTCTGTTTTGGATACTTAATATAGTTATCAATTAAATTAGTGGACACCTATCCCTGATTCATATAGCAAAAGGAATACTTTACTAGAATCCATACCCCTTCTCTTTTTGCTTGAGTTTTCTTCATGTTATTTATTTTATTAAAGAAGTAGCTCTAGAGAAGAGGTGGCAAAAATCAGTTATATCGAGCCCCTTGATAGCACGATTCATTATATATTTGAAATGAAGCAAGAAGGTTATAAGGATTAGAGAAAATATAAGGGTTTATTTCTCCATTTTTCCTTTACCGGATTGCTTGCACTAATTCGTAATTATTCTGGCTTACTTTAAAGTAGGGATTACACATATTATTCTAGATTATTTTCTACTATTTGTATTGATTCATGAAGCATTGGATCTAAGTAATGTTTTAATTTGTCATCCATGTAGTATTTAAATTTTAAAGCATTATATTTATGAGGGATGCATTATATTGTCAAGCAACCATGACTTCGTAATTTATCCATATGTGTTATACACTTTTCTTCCTCTAGATTATGGACAAATTAGTAGTCATGAAGTAATAGAGCAATAATTTCATGCATTATGATCTTCAATATGGAAAGTGTTCTGGCTACAAGTTTGCATTATGATCTCTATGGTATATTGTTAATTCGTAATCAATAGGTTGTTAAAGCTAGTTTGTTTATGTTGCTTTAGGGTAAAGGTTAAAATATGTCTACTATTTAATCTTAATAAAAAAACAATATTTACAAGCAAATTGAAATTGATATTGAATAAGCACCTATATTTATTATTCCTTTGCTGAATCTCTTTTCTAATATGAAGTTCTGATCAAAGTGAATTAATATGCTATTACTGTATTACATTAATTATTTGGAATCATTTTCATATTTCTCCCTCAAATAGATAGGTGAAATGGTTTCCAAAAGTAAGGGAGGATTGAATGTATGTTTCTCAAAAGTGGATCTCATTTTCATATTTCTCTCTCAAAATAAGAGAATCGGGATAACATGGAGTGATTTTCATTGATTGACTATATTGATTAGGTGGCCTTGAATATTGGGTAGTTTCTAATGTTGTTGCAAATAGGTTTATGGTTAACAAAGAGGTAATGTTTGTCAATAAAAGATTGTTATTGGTTGATATTTGTAAGGAAAATTCTATTTCGACACAAAACATTAGACACAAAATGGAACACAAGAGATCTTGACTATTATATCTCCTCCTGATTTCACCTCCCATGTGAAGACAAAAGGATCCAAGATCTATATTTGTTGTGCCCCATTTTCTGTTTAATTTTGTATCTAAATAGCAGCTCCCTATTTGTAAATGCCTAAATAAAATTAACGTAAAAAAGTTTGTTAAGTATACCATTTAAACATATACTTAAATGGCTGTATTATTTATTTGATATAGTCTAACTAAATGTAATGTTTTTGAAGTGAATTTCGAATGGGGGAGGAAAATTTCATCAATACAACTAAATATCATTTCTGAGTTTTTCCTAAAATTAAGTGGATATAAGATATGTCGTTGGTTTTGCTAAAAAGATTATATATTCCTCCTTCATTACTTAGATTTATCATAAAGTATTTTTGTTACTTTTTCTGTTGTAAAGATAAAAGGAAAAATAAGGAAAAATGTGAAAATAAATTGGTATTAAGTGCAACTCAAATATAAACTCAAATGAAAATGAACTTCAATTTTTTATGTACAGTAGTAATTTCAAATATTGTAAATGGGGGTATAAGAGGGAAAGGTGCTTAACAATGAATAAATTTGGATTGTTATGTGCTAATGATACATGTACATAGCATGTAATTGTTAGTCATTGAGATGATGGTTTTGATGACAACAACCTTGGAATAGATTATAAAATATAAATACTAACAGTATAAGTTTCGATATATATGTATATGCAGGATTTAACCATGCAAATACTAAGAATGAAGACTGTACAATATAGAGATTCAAGATATCAAGATCGAAGACTCATGAGTAACAAGAATATCAAGATTATCAAGAGTTCAAGATTTCAAGTAATTTACTTTTTAATTAGGAATTTTGTTAAAACTCCTAGAAAAGCACTGGCATCTTAAAATCCAATTTATTCATGAAATGGAATCCACTTCGATCCCGTTAAAGGGATAGAACCCTAAGTAGGATGGAACCTACGAAAAATCTAGTGGAACATTGTTTTGTATCCGCTGACTTTTTATTCAAAATGATTTTTCAAAATTATATCTTGTTTTCAAAATGATTTCAAAACCTTCCTTTTAAAAGAATCAAAAACATCTATCCTGATTTCAAATACTTTTAGCCTCAAAATAATCTTGAATTTCAAAATCAAATTATCCTTTTAAACTGTCATTTCCATAACCTTAATACTCTCCACTGACCAAGTCATGCACTTCCAAGCTAAAATGAACAATGCCCAAATTTCCTTCTACCTAACCATTGTATATGCTCATAATTCTCTGAACTCAAGACAAACTTTCTTAATCTTCTACCTGCTTTCAGGCAAACTTCCTATCCCTGGCTTGTCTTTGGGGACTTTAACTGCTGCTACAGTTTACATGACAAGCATGGTGGATCACCTCTTTTACTCAAAGACATTTTCCCCCTCAATAAAGCCATTGATGATTCCAATCTTCTCCCTATTGCCTCCATAGGAGCTAAATACACTTGGAACAATAGGAGTAGGTCTGGTACTAGAATATTCTGAAACATTGACCACTCTTTTGCCAATCTCAAAGCCTTAACCACTTGGCCTTCCATGTCAACTTTTATCCCAAATCCTGTCCTTTCTGACCACTCCCCTTTAATCTTCTCCTTGGGTCAGATGATATTAAAAGGAAAAAAAGCTTTAAATTTTATAATACTTGGGTCAATGAACCTGAGTATGCTAATATTATCTTTAAATCTTGGTCTGGAAAATTTTATGGTAATCCTATGTACATTTTTTGCAGAAAATCAAATGCTACCAAAGAAGCCTTAAGAACTTGGGCAAAGGATAAATTTGGTAATGGGTCTCTTGTTTCATCTCTGATCAGACAGAAACTCAATGAAGCTCAAGACTTAATGTTGAGTGAACCTGATGATGCTACAGCTGCTGAGAATGAAAGAATCCTATTTGATCAACTGAATGAAGCTCTATCAACTGAAGGAAAAATGAGGAGACAGCAACTAAGGCAAAAATGGGCACAAGAAGGGGACTACAACACTGCATATTATCATGCTGCAACAAAGATCAAACATGCAAGGGAGCAGATCACTCAAATTCATGATGAGTTTGGTGTCCTTCACTCTAATCCTTCTGCTATTGACCATGCCATTCTGCAATATTTCAAATCCATGCTGGGAAACAATGGTGATTTCACTCCTTTTTTTGATGAACTTGACCTTGTGCAACTGCCCAAACTGAATCATGATGAAGCTAACAGTCTAATAACCAAGGTAACAGATAAAGAAATTAAGGACACTCTATTTTCTATGAACAAACATTCATGTGGGGGACCTGATGGTTTCAACTTGAACTTCTACATCCATAGTTGGGAAATCATCAAGGATGACTTTCTTAAAGCAGTCCACAATTTTTTCAACAAATCAAAAATGTTACTTGAAGTAAATGCAACAAATTTAGTGCTCATTCCTAAAATGCAACCACCCTCTGCTGTTGATTCCTTTAGACCCATCTCATGTTGTAATGTGATTTATAAATGCATCTCCAAGATCTTGGCCACCAGAATTGTTCCTGTTCTTTCCAGAATCATCTCTAAGAATCAATCTGCTTTCCTGCCCAAGAGGAACATCATTGATAATATCTTACTTACTCATGAACTTCTGAAAGGGTATGGACGCGCTCATGCTTCCAAAATGCTTTGTTGCAGCTTGACTTAAAGAAGGCATTCGATAACATACACTGAAGTTCTATTGTGAGGATTATGGCTCTGATGGGATTTCCAAAAGTATTTGTGGCATGGATTTATGTCTGTATTTCCTCCCCCACCTTCTCCATCAAATACAATGGCTCTACTTCTGGATTTTTCAAGAGCAAGCAGGGGATCAGGCAGGGGGACCCCATCTCCTCTTACTTGTTCATTCTGGTTATGGAAGTACTGACTGTCATGTTACATACAAACTATGAGAACAAGGAAATTTTGTTTCACTCTAAATGTAAATCACTGAGCATCTCCTCATTGCTTTTCGCTGATGACATTATGATATTCACTAAACCTAACACACGATCATTGGCCAAAATCAAAGATACTCTTCACAATTTCTACCTTATGACTGGTCTTCAACTCAATTTTAATAAATCCCATATTCTAATTTCTGGCTTATCAATTGAGCAAGCTTCTTCGTTATCTGCTTCCTCTGGCATCCAAACTATGGACAATAATATGACATATTTAGGCATCCCACTCTGCTCCTCAAGAATCACAACTGCCACTTGCTTGCCTTTATATGATAAAATCTGCAGCAAAATGAAATGTTGGGCCAATCGATTTCTCTCTCAAGCTGGTAGACTTGTTCTTATCAAGTCAGTTATATCATCCATGATGGTGTATTGGAGCAGGGTTTTCATTCTTCCCAATAAACTTGTGAATATGGTGAGAAATGCTATGCTAAGATTCTTCTGGACTGGCTCTATTCTAAATAAGAAAATATTCCCTGCTCCTTTTCCATCATGGAGCAGCAGATACACAAAGGTGGACTTGGAATTCTCAATACGCACACTTGGAATAGAGCTGCCATGAGCTCTGTTCTCAATGATTTGATAGCTGATAAAGAGTCTTTATGGGTTAGGTGGACCAAAATTCACAACTTGGGCAGTATGAATTTCTGGACCATGATTATCCCACCTAATTGCAGCTGGACTTGGAAGAGCTTGTTGAACTTAAGGCCTTATCTTTCCCCGTATATCAAAGTGTTAGTCTCTCCTACAAGCTCTGCTAATTTTTGGAAAGTTCCTTGGATGGCAGATGGCCTTATTCTTGGCAATATTTTTACCCCACAGCAAATTGTCCAGTCTGGTATTAATGCTAATGCAAAAGCTTCTGATTGCATTCATGATGGTAAGCTTCTTTTGCCTTATACTAGTAACCGGGATATTAGAGCAGTTTGGAACAGTTTTCAGCATAAAACTTACCCCTCAGATACCACTGATGAAATTCTTTGGAATGGCAAGCATCACTCTATATCCTCTGTTTATAAACTGCTTGATAAAGCACCTGTAGCTTCTGCTATTAAATGGCACAAGGTTATTTGGACTGTTAATTCTAATGCCAAAGATAACTTAATGATGTGGAAGGTTATAAACAAAGCGCTCCTGACTAAAGACAAACTATTGACTTATGGGATGGCAGTTGATCTTAACTGTGTCATTTGCAAGATGCAATCTGAATCTGTGGATCACCAGTTTTTTGATTGCAGTGAGCTACAAGGATTGTGGGTTAGACTTCTGAGTAAAATGAATGTTAATCATAATCAGGCACAATCCAGACTTGATTGGGATATGATTGGCAAAGCAACTAAATGGAGAAAGAAGGATAGGTTCGTGCACTTTTTTATGTTCAAAAAGTACTTGGCATTAATATGGGAAGAAAGAAATCAGAGAAGCTTTGAGAACAAATCTAGGAACAAACACCAGCTATGGAATGCATTGATGGCCAGCATCAGGATTGGTATGTGGGACAGTAAATTTTATTTCAGTGGTTACTTTCCCACTGACTGGCCTTAGATCTTTTTTTTCCTGTATACTTCTTTTTGCTCTTCTCTTCTTTCTGTGCTGTCTTTTTCTTTTTCTTTCCTTATATGTTTTTGTCCAGTGATGTTAGTGTGTGCCTTAGCCACATTTGTTTTTATTCTTTTCTTTTTTTCTCTTTATCAACAAACTGGTAGGGGACCAGTTAACCCCGCTTGCCTTGCAAAAAAAAAGTATATTTAATTTTTTAATATTTATATATTTAGATTTAAATATAAAATTATAGTAAAATTATATATATACCAAAATATTATTCTATATATTTATTTATGTATTTCAACTATATTTAAGTATATTTATAAAAGTTTAAAATAGTTTTAAAATAAGATAAAAGTTATTTTCAAAGAAAAACAAAACATCAAAAATTCCTTTGGGATGTCTATATGCCAAGTACCCCATGTCGACATAGTGTCAGTTGAGTTCAAAATTCAAATTTCAAAAGAAGTGTCTATTCATCATAACTCTTCACGTATGGACATGGCTGTTGTTCTTTTATAAATAGGGTTGGTTTCAATGAATTTCAATACATATTTTCTGGTTTTTTACTCCTCTTCTTCTTCCACATTTCTATATACATATACTTACCATTACTCTGCCGAAATCAACATTGAGTCTAACTAGATCATTTCTGGTTTGATTCTCTATCACAATCTCAACAAGATTCTCAATGCTATTCGGAGTTATAGTTTTCTTTGTAATCAATTTAGCGAGAAAAGGTGTGATTGTGGCCTTGGAAATCAATCAAGCGAGATAAGGTGTGATTGTAGCCTTGGGAAATCAATTGGGTGAACTTGTTGCTCGGGAAATCAAGTATCTCTACCCAGAGGATTGTGATTCTGGAGGGTGTACCTCGTTGCCTTGAAATTCACCCCCCTCTAGTGTTAATCCTAACCTTAAGATTCATAATCCGCATTTCTCATAGTAATGACTTCTAAAATACAACTCTTTGCTGGATTTAACAAATTACAGGGAGGTTTGAGCTTCATAATATCACTCTATATATGCCAGCATTGCATGTTTTCATTTGCTAGATTTCGATTGATCAAGTTTAAAGAATATATAAAATGCTTGACATGTTTTGAATATTGTGGGCTCATATAGTTTCACAAAGCATTTTAGCATTCTATATTCTGATCTTCTTGGATTTAGAAGTTCTCGCATGCTCTGAATCTCTAACCCCAGTATACTTATCAACTATCCCAAGCTTATGAACAAACGACATTAAGCATCCTTATCAAATCTTAGGATATTCCTCGTATTTTATTTTTACATTGATGGTAACTATAAAAGTCAAATTGATAACCATATTGCACTTAAAAGGCATCATTTAAGGCTTAGTGAGGTGCCCACAAGTTATTTTTCCAGATCAAAGAAAACACATGTGAATCTAAGGTTTTTGAATAACAAGCCAGACTTTTAGGAAGACAATTTGATCTTTAAATAACAAATCAAGCTATGTCTTTCAATTTGATAATTGGCAATACTATATGAACATGCATTGTTCTAGGAAACAATAAAAATGTAGAGGAATTGTGAGTAAAATTAAGGTATTGATACAAGCTAATATTGGCTCATAGCATTTGTCATAGCTATAGTAGGTTTGCGTTGTTAAAAAAATTCAAAGGGAACTCACCTAATGACTGTAGAATGTTTGTGAAGCATATATTGATGTTGGCTGAAAATTCAAAGCTCCTGAATAGACTCCTAAAGTCATTGACCCTACAAAGATTCAAGCATTTGCATGTGTTAATATGGAGAAGGAAGTTAAGATGGATGTCTCAGTTTAAACATGGCTTTCAATCAAAGCTTTAACTTGCCTAAAAAGATATTATCTTTATTTTTCATGCATTTGGGGAAGGATCATCTTTCAAAGTACTCGATTCATTTCGTTTCATTATTGTGTTGCATGTAAAATATTTAATTTAATATGGTGCTTTTATGTTGTATACATTTACTGCGTATTTCCTTTTCTAAACATATTCCCTGTATATTGAGTTATTTACTGTTAGGACATTGATGATTATGGATTAGTAAGATCATGGCATTTTTTCGTGGACGTTGATAATTATCTTCCATAAACAAATACCATTTACAAAACAAATACTTCCATTATAAATGTTTTTTATCTGCACATATTTAGAGTTACTACTGTAAGTATTTGAAGTATCGCTACAAATTCTCAATGAAAATAATTACAGTCGTTATTCCTAAAACACCTATTTAGGAAGAGATGGGGATGATTGTGAAATTCTTGAAGAGTGTTCTACAAAATGTCCTAATTTTCGAGTTTTTGATATACAAAATATAGCCGAATAGGAGTAACGAAGTAGCAGTAAGCTAAGTGGTTGCAGAAATATATTTTAGTCAATAAAAGAGTAATACATATGCTTTTAAAACTCTAGCAAGTGCATTATTTTGGACTTTAGTGCCCTTCATGATTTTTTAGTCATCTATTTTCTTTCTACGTATAGCAGTACATTTTTTGTCGACAAATATAAGTACATAAAAGAGAACATGTCTAAGATCTTACCACTTTTACTACTTAGGTAGCATATAGAAGTATGCAACGTCACCCAATTGACATAGAATACCTATCAATTATTTTGCCAAGTTAAACACTTAATTTATTATGAAATATTAGGAATAATAAGATGGATAATTCGATGATTAAATTAATAAGCATCATGGAGATATTTGTTGCCTTCCATCATCTTTTATTAGCCATCATATATTATTTTCTATCAAAATTCTAAAATATAGCATAGCATTAAATATTTTCATTTAAATGACAGATACCACGACTAAGAAACATTCAATTTTCAATAAATACTTAGAGCTAATGACTGTTTTAAAAGGACAAAAAATGAAGTTATAACCCCTAAAAGGTTTCGTGTTCAAATATCAAGAAATCAAATAATACATTGCTAATCAAATTCTGAGAGGATTCGATGTGCGTACTGTGTCTAGCTTTTTGCAAACTTACTAAATGTCCAACTATCTAATAAGTTTAAGTTTTGGTTTTGGTTGGGGTGAATGTTTTTGGAGATCAAAAATTTCTTATATTTTTGTTTTGATATTTTCTATTTTTAGATTATCAATGATTGGACATGTATATGCTCATGTTATGTTCTTTTTTGTAATAAGTTTTCGAATTGGGACAAGCACCATTGTCCCAGTGGTTAAGTGATTTGGCTTTGGTGCGAGAGGCCACAAGTTCGAAACTTGCCTAGCGTGATTCGAGCGTTTATTGACATGTGATATGCTGTCACAATGATTTGTTGTATATAAAGTACCATTTTTTAAAAAAAAAGTTTTCGAATTGGTTGAATGTTATTATGTGCATTCATGATAGAGCTTTAAAAAAATATAGGGTAAAAATTAATGCTTTATGTTTTTCGTCTTTAATCTACATTGGAGTTTCATTTAACCATTATTAACTAATACGATGTTTTGATTCGGCTTTGTCCAAGTGGTTAATTGATTCGGCTTTGGTGCAGGATGTCACAAGTTCGAAACTTGCTTTCGAACGTTTATTTGACATGGGATATGTTGTCCCAATGATTTGTTGTATATAAAGTACTAGTTCAAAAAAAAATGTTTTTTATTCTTAAATGATATACCATTCTTGGTTTATTATATTGATTCTCCACATGCATAGAAATTTTTATCTATGAAAGACTTTGTATCATTGATACATAATCACTATAAAAAAATTGGAATACAGAATCCAATATATATGAGAATATACTGAAAGTGTAATTATATATGATATGCCATGTAACGTTTTTCATACCTATATGTTTTCTGACTATTAATCTACTCTGAAATTTGTAGTCTTAGCTGGTGAAGTAAAACGCCATAGTAATAGAGCTGCAATATTTGACGGAGATGGAAATGCTAACAGACAACTCGCATTAAATACACTGATATGCTTCTTATAGTGCAGGGTTTATTTTGACTTCTTTCCTTGCATGTAATGAAATAGGATACTTAAAATTGGAATTGTTAATTGCTACTAAAAAAATATTTTCCCTTTTATCTAAAATGTCATGGGTTTACCTTGATAGTATATTCAAATTACTCCAATTTATGCTTTTTTGTCTTTCTCCACCAACTATTTTTCACAAGGAACACTGCTGTTAAATTATTAATTTTCCTTCCAATTTTTTATTATAAAATACATTCATTAGAATATAGTTCTTTATCACTGTGCTACCTCATCGTCTAAGTTAATTTATCTCGGTGGTTTTTCTTCCATTTTCATTGGGGTGATACTTATGCATATATAAACGATATGATAAAGATGAAAAATAATAAATGGCCTTATCATTTACTATTTTATAGATTTAACAGTACTACATCAAGAATCGTTGCACAAATTTTTGAAGAATGCAATCGTTTTTTGCATTTAATAAAAATGTTATTTTACTTCCATTGTCATTTAGATCGACATATTTCATTTACCCCAACTTCAAGTACATGAGAAGTCAAGGTGATGAATTATTCAATAAAAGCCAAATTTAAATTATAATCGCGTTTGAATACAGAGTGAAGTATTAAGAAATGTTGGTTTGCTTAAGGAGAAGATGCAGATAGTTGTTTTCATATAGTTAATTATTTATAAGGTTTTGTAGGAAAATAATGAAGATTAGCAACTTTCCTGTTTATGGAAAATAATGTAATTGAGCTCTGAGTAACCCATAGATTCCACAGATTTTGTTTCAAATAAAATGAAATCAACTTTTGGTATTTATTGCATTTTATAAATCATCATTTTACTATAATAATTGCTACTTTCATTTCAATACTTTCTACTTCTATGTGTATGTAGTTGATTATCTTATAAATATGAATGAAAAATTATTTTCTTAACTTTGCTTTATTGCTGTGTTTTTTACACCATTTGATTTAAATTTTATCTTCAGTGAGATGTCATGTAAAGTTTTTTGTGGAGCTACAAGTATTTTATTTAATAATGAAATTAGTTTAAACTTAAGTATGCTTATTCTTGCGTAATTTTAGTTGCTATGTTTGCATGAATATTTGACCTAAAAGGAAATTTATTTGGCTATTACAGAATTTGACCACATAGTGCATACATTATATGTAATCTCATGTCATATTACATTACTTATATTAGAAAATATAATGCTTCAAATATAGTATACTATTTTCTACAATTTAGTTAGCATTACATAATATTACAAAGTTCTACAATGTAATTGTTGAAATGTGATTGTTATTGAACCCAATGTAGACATTATTTCACTTTGAACATAATTTCTTTATTCCAAATCCAGAACACTGTTATTAAACCAAATTAAGTATATATTAAAAAAATTCTGTTAAGCATTGACCAAAATCATGTAGATTTATATTGCTTGCATTTGAAAGTTAATTAATAGATATTCTTAAAAATGCAATACTTATCAAAGTAGGATCAACTATATTTGATGTTATCATTTGTTATGTAAAACCATTGTGGTTAAATTTTTTTTCATATTTTACGTACTTTGTGATTCGTTGAAAAAATTACCAAAAAAAGTTAATCGATAATGTTCAGGAAAAGGTAATCTAAAGAACTACAATCAATAGTCATTCATTTTTAGCGTCACATAACTAAAAATTGAAAAAAGAGAACCATATAAACTATATGGTGAAACCCATAAAAAGAGCACACCAAAGCTTAGTTTAAAATATTTATTTTATTTGTTCACCCATGGATACATATAACTAAAGGGATGTGGTCACATATATGATCATGAGGTAGGACTAATATTTACTATGTATTTGTATAAAACATATCTATAAACTATGACTATATATATGCGTATATGGCTAGAGATTGCTACACCATACTTTCATCTTTTAAGGTTATAGAGCATTTGCTCCTATTATTACATTGACTCAATAAGGATTATGTACTAATTTTAATACTTATATTTGATATTGTAATAATGATTCTAATTCCTTCCCGTAAATAGTACATTCAAATTATTTTACAAAGTAATTTAATTTTCTTACTACAACTAAAATATATTTTGTCATGCCCGTGTGCGAAGCACAGGTTTGCACTAGTATAAATGAAATTGGCCTGAAATTATGCCTAATTATGATTAGAATTGGACTAATTAATTGGCTTAGTTATAACGTAAAATTATAACTAAAAAAGAGTAAAAGATGAGAAAAGCTTATTTTCAAACACAGACCTTAGGTTAAGTAATAAACATGATTATAACGTAGTTTATAAAAAGAAAAAGAATAGAATGAGGCTTATTTTGAAACTTGGGATAAATTAATAAGTGTAGGAAGAAAAGATGATAATAAAGGCTTATTTAAATAATTTATCTAAGTTAATAAACAAAGATGAAAGTAGAACTTGTACCATATAGCATTCCCTATTAGACAAAAAAATGTCTCACATTAGCCTGAAGTGAGATGAGGACACGCTTATGCTAAGAATGGTTGTAATTGGTCAAATAGACATCCAAATCATGGGGGTGGATAAGGGGTGCAAATAGATATTGTAGGATGATGGGCCAGTACCAATGGTATTTCCCCTGTAGTTTCTATGGACACACGGTGATCTCACATTAGCCTGAAGTGAGATGAGGGGCACGCTTTAGGTCAAGCATAAGCGCGCCACTTATCTCACTTCAGGCTAATGCGAGATCACTGTGTGTCCCAAGAAACTATAGGGAAAATGATGTTGGTACTGGCCCATCATCCTATAATATCTAGTTGCACCCCTTATCCACATCCCCTGTGTTTTGGACTTCTATTTGACCAATTACTACCATTCTTAGCATAAGCGTGCCCTCATCTCACTTCAGCCTAATGTAAGACACTATTTATCTAATAGGGAGTGCTATATGGTACATGTTCTACTTTCATCTTTGCTTATTAACTTAGATAAATTATTTAAATAAGCATTTATTATCTTCTTTACTTTCTACGCTTATTAATTTATCCCAAGTTTTAAAATAAGCCTCATTCTATTCTTTTTCTTATTATAACCTACGCTATAATCATGCTTATTACTTAACCCAAGATCTGTGTGTGAAAATAAGTTTATTCCATGTTTTACTCTTTTTTTAGTTATAATTCTACGTTATAACTAAGCCAATTAATTAGTCCAATTCTAATCATAGTTAGACATAATTTTAGTCCAATTCCATTTATGTTACAGTCTAATTCCATTATTTATTACAGTCTTCATAATTTACATCTTATTTTCTTCATTCAATATTCTTACTTATATAATCCATATTCGCATTTAGTTTATTCTAATCCATATGCAAAGAAAAGGAGGAAGAAGAGAATAGACGCTTGCATAAAATCCAAAATGTAGAAAAAGATGTAAGTAAGCAACATATAATAGTAAATAAACTTAAATACTGTAAATAAACAAAAAGCTTTGCTTAATAGTAATAAACTATAATTAACTTAAAATGAATAACTGAAAGGGAATAGACTGAAAAGTAGATCTAAAACTGATAAAAAGGTTGTTCCAAGATCATAGTAAAACTACAACGATTGGAAACCCTATTATTTTAAATTACTTAAAGAAATCTTAAAATAATTATAATCACTCATCTTCGGTCCTAAGCTCTTCCTTTAGTCTTCCCGGATCTACCTGGAGTTGTAAAATAATTTAGTTTATAATGATTTTCTCCTTGGAAAATTATTCTGTTTAGGATCCTTCCTAGAAAGATGAACCTAATTGGAGAAAACCTAGAAAGAGAAAAAGTGTTAGGTCTGGGGATCTATTTATAGGAGTAGAAATGGATCTCAGACCGTTGGATTTGAGGATTGAATATGATGCAACCACGTCGTAGGCTGAATAGGAGCCATTGTATACAAAAATAGATGGACCGGATTGGTCAGAGTAATGCAAAACATGTCATCAATAACCTCCGAAACGTATGAAGGAACGAACGTTCGTTTGTGCGTAATTAGCAGAGGCGGGTCGACTGGCCGGTTGACCTAAATTGACCAGAAAACTACCATGGACACAATGGTTCAACTCCCGTGGCTCTATCCTAATAATTTTGGAAAGTTATTTTTATTATTTAATTACCTAACGAATTAATTAATATGGGTTAAATTTCATGTTATTACAAGAACCATCCGCTTCATTTATCTTCCTCAAATCTAGACAATCTTTGTTCGAGTTGTCATGCTTCTTATAACGATGACACATATTGTCACTAGACTTGCTTCTATATTCGCTTTCGGACTTTCTTGACTTGGAATGCCCTCTAAAATTATTCTCCTTCTTCTCCATTCTTCCTCTCTCTATGAATAGTCTTTGACTACTGGTAGCTTCTCCACTTTCACTCATAAGTTTCATCTGATCCCTCCTCTCGCTTTTCACTCAGGAGTCCCATCTTCACATCTTCTAACGTCAACGTGCTTATACCATAAATCAAGTTATTAGCAAATATCGTGTATCGCTTTGGAAGAGAGAATAATACCAGCATAGCCTTTTGCTCTTTGTCCATATTCAAATCAATGGCTTTTATGTTCATCATCAAGTCATCGAAGAAGTTAAGATGTGCTTTCAACGACGTACCTTCCCGCATATTGTAAGTGAATGAAGTTTTCAACAAAATTAGCCTATTTTGAGCGATTTCTTCATGCAAAAATCCTCCAATATCTTCCATAAGTCTCTAGCGGTAGTTTAATTACTAATCTCTGGGACAACATCCTCATCCATGGCCAATTGAAGGGTAGTAAAAGCTTATTTTTCCATCTCCTTCCTTTTCAATTCTCAGATATCTATTGGCAACGATTTTGCGTCAAGCACAACCTGATGAACATGGTTTCTTCTCAACACTGCCTTCATCTTCCATTGCCAATTCTTAAAATTATCATCTCTATTCCACTTCTCTATAACCAATTGCATACCGAATGCTGCATATGAACACCTAGCTTAGGGTGCATACTCCTAGGTAGGTCTAACCTTACTTCCATTTCCAAATCCTATCATTTTATCGATCACCTTCTAGTCCTACGCTTCAACAACCACCTTCAAAGATCTAATAAAAGACTATTAGGGTTGATTCATACATATGGTTGTAAATCAACCCAAATACACACAGAAACAATAAGATCGTGTTGTAGGGAGATAAAACAAACAAAAATAAGAGAATCCAAATAGCAAACCATAAAAAACAGATAGAGAGTTCACTTACAGATTATAGTGGTTCTACTATCGTGAGGTAGTGTACAACCACCTTAGAAAGAGGAGATTTTATTACTTTCTAAGATTTTTTTATATAAAATTGGTAATGACACTAAGAAGCACAATAAGAAATACAACTTGAGATGATGGTTCCAATCTTTACAGAATGACATCTTTACATAAAGATTATTACTTAGTGTTAAAGTAATTGATTTATGGTTATAAATTAAAGTTTCATTAACTCTCTTATTCATATGAGAAACATTTGTTCCTCTGTTTTTTTCAGTTTTCTCCAATTTGCACGTGGCTGATAAGATTCCTTCTTTAATCAGCGGATTAGGGAATTGTCCAATTATTACAAGCTTCCAGATAACTCTTCTTCTCATGTAGGCAATTATTGTCCTCTTTAATGCAATAAAAGATGCCGTATATTTGAGTCATTATCTCAAATATCTTCTTTAATTGAAAACAGCATATCGTCGAAATCAACAATACCTTTCAAACCTTCTTTAATATTAAAATATTATATCACTGAAATCTAACTTCATGCATATTTTCACATTTACCCCTTTAAAATATCTTATTTAACAAGCATTGATAATTTAACTAAAACAACATGTCTCTTTGACTTCTCCTTTTATTAATTTTATTCAATTCTATTTTATTTCTCTATGAAATCTTTGGAACTAGGATAAGCCATAGGATTAGAGCTAATTGGGAAGAGTTATATCCTGTAGGCACTATAATTGATTAGATGGTTTGGACTTCCCTTTCGGGGAAAAGGAAATTTTAAGAGCCATTAATGATATGCCTTTGGACAAGGCACCTGTTCCTGATGGATTTTTGGTTTTATTTTACAAAAAATCTAATCTATTATTAAATCAGATCAAATTGAAATGTTTAATGAATTTTATGATGGCATATTGTAGTTTGGAAGATTTAATTTTGCTAATGTAATTCTACTACACAAGAAAGTTGGTGCAAATGAATTAAAAGATTTTAGATCTATTTCACTTCTAAATTGCTCCTTTAAAATCATCTCAAAGGTTTTACTCGGCTCTAAAATGAATGCTTCAATCAAGTGTAGGTAAACTGCTTTTATCAAAGGTTGAAATATCATGGGTTGCGACTGTTTAGGAATTCATGAATTATTGTTGTAAAAGGAATGCCACTTGTGCGCTATTAAAATTAGATTTCTCCAAAGCCTTTTATTCCTTGGATTGGACTTTTCTTAAAGAATTATTAGTG
This sequence comes from Allium cepa, assembly GCA_030765085.1. Lineage (NCBI taxonomy): Eukaryota > Viridiplantae > Streptophyta > Magnoliopsida > Asparagales > Amaryllidaceae > Allium > Allium cepa. The sequence continues at coordinate 821,238,427 of CM060929.1, forward strand.
GCTAGAGGTTTTAGAAAAAAGTGGGTAGGGTGGATTATGACTCTTCTTATAATGGGTAATTCTAGCATCATGGTAATATTGTCTTAGGTAATAAAATACAAACAAAACGTAGGCTTAGGAAAGATGATCCATTATCATCGCTACTTTTCAATCTAGAAACCGACGTTTTTGCTAGGATCATCAAGCAAGCTACTAATAAAGGAATATTAGGTAGGGTTGGAAATGAGGTTACGAGTTTGTGGTCTCTACGTCCTCTAGTACGCAAATAACACCATGCTCTTTACATCGCATTTGCCTCACCATATTATAGTCCTTAAATTTATTTATTTTTATAGATTTTAGCTACTATCTGGCCTGAAAATTAATTTTGATAAAAGCTCAGTTTGGTACTAAATGGTATATGCAACGTAGAGAGTCAGGTTGCCAACACGTTAAACTATAACACTATGAGCTTTCCCATTGATTATATAGGATTTCTAGCAAGACCAACCAAACTCATGCATGATGATTGGTTATCTATCATTGATAAGATTAACAAAAGACTATGCAGATGGAATGGTAATTTTATCAAGGGTAGGGTCCTAATCAACTCTGTTTTATCGGCACTCCCCATTTATGGGATGTCATTCTACCACTTTCCAAAATGAATAATATATAAGATTAGGAGAGATTTTCTATGGGTAGTGGATAACTCCGACAGTAGTTTAAGGCATCTAGTTAGTTGGGATTCAGTTTGTAAACTAAAGAAGAGGCAGGGTTAGGAATAATTAATCTTCGTAACCGTAATGTTCTTTATTAGGAAAATGGTTGTGGAAGTTAAATACTAATATGACAACTTAATTTGGAAGGAAATAATTTCTAATCAATTTTATGGTGGATCTCATAACTTACACCAAATAACTTCAGGCGGCCACAACAATTTGTCACACTTTTGGAAATCTATCCTAAAAAACTTGAATATCTTCAAACTAACATTGTCCACCTGGGAATAGCACATCCTTTTGGTATAAATGATGGATCTCTGGTATTCCTCTTAAAGTAGAATTTCATATCTCTATGATATTTCAAATTTAAAAATTATTAACTTCGGAGGTTCATAGACCTAACTTGAGTTTTCCTTGGGAGTTCAGCTTTAATCGGGCACTAGAAGGAACTAATTTCTACCAGTTTGCTCTTCTACGTGCCAAAATGGATTTATACAATATAGATAATAACAATGATATTAAAATATGGTGTTGGGATATGTTTAGCTAACAGCTTTACATATAATTCATTTTATAGATTTATAAATTTCTTAGGAGTTAAAACTAACCATTTCAAATTTATGTGGAAAGCGAATGCTCCTCCTAAATCTATGTTACATACGTTATTAATATTATATGAGAAGCTTAATACCATCGAATAGTTAAAAAAGAAGAATGTGCATATTGATAAAAAATGTATTTTATGCAATATGAACCTAGAAACAACAACACACCTATACTATGATTATCAGTTTACTAACGATATGCTTTTACGCATTCTAAGAATTTTTGGTTTTAACAATACTTTTTACATCTATAATTGTGAGTTTTATTGGTCTAGGCTAAGATTTCATCTTACTGCTAGACAGCGATTCCTTTTAGACACTATTTTTACTACACAGCTTGGTGTATTTAGTTTGATAGAAATCAACAAATTTTCAGCAATAATAATATTAATTTCATTACGGATAACATAACATACATACCACTTTGTTTGTTTCAATTGGATTTTGAACAATGCCTATAAATTAGCTAACATTACCGGTTTCAAGGAGTTCCTTAAACATGTAAAATCCCATATTGATGCCTTATGGGAGAGAATCGTTGCTAATAATAGGAATAATAATGTTGTAAGTGCCATCCTGGTAGAAGAAAATGCATACAACCATTCTGACCCCCCCTTTTTCTTACTACGTAACTAGCCAGCTTATCAGACTAATGTAATTTAATGGCAACGAAGTTCATCCCCTTCACTGTGTATGTTTCACCTAAGTTGTTATTTCTAGTAAATGTTGCTTTTTATCCTCTTGATACACACACATACACATGTACACACACATACACACATACATGTATAATAGACTTATATACATACATATGTTTAAGCCTTATGGTGTTCGTTGAGTTTTTTTCAGCTTTGACTGCTGACATGGGCCATTAGACTCGAACGTTCTCATTCTTTGATGAGCTGGATTTAGACATGCTGCAGCACCTTCTACAGCTTCTTTGGATAGACTTGACAGTTATTTATACTATTTACTTCCTCTTAAGGGCTAGATGAGGCCTTTCATTCATCGTGGCCCATACTCCTTTGCTAGCTTTATTTGTTGTGGCCATCATTCATTTTGTTTACTTCTTTTCACATTTTTTAGAGTTTTTTTTTGGATGGGTTTTCTCTTTTCTATTTTTTTGTGTGGGTTCATGGGAAAGAGCTATCTGCCAGGCTTGCTGATAGCTCCTTCTTTAAGTGTAGAATAAAATTACATGTGTGCTCTCCGTCCATGGAGGATCAATCATTTCTCTCAAATAAAACCTATTTTATTTCTCTACGAAATTCAAATCTTAAGCATGAGTTTCTTCTTTATTATCAAAATAAACTATTTATTCTCTTTGTATCCTTCTTTCATTATAAGTAATCTTAAGCTACATAACAGCTCAAAATTATGTGGAAATTTCAATTGTACAATTCAATCATCTGAAATGGTCACATATTAGTATGGTAATGTTCAAATATTGATGATATTCAATTCTCTTTCCTACTCTTCACTTGATTTTCTTTCTTTCTCTATATATAACTCATTTTTTATTCTTGTACCTGCAAAAAAAATCTTTAAATCATAACAAATCTTCATTTTCATTGATTATGTTTTATATCTCAGTAGGTAAGTCTGAACAATATTTTAGAATCGAAACATACAACATACTTAAAAAAAAATTCTTCAACCTTTCCCCATATATATGTAATAAATAGTGTGTAATATATTTTCATTTATTGTTTTTTATAAAGTAAGTTTAGATCATGATTTTAGAAGCACAAATAAAATATTAAAAGTAATTATAATCATTTATTAGTTATTTTTCAAATAATATTAAACCAATTTATTTTTGTGTAATTTGCAGTTTTATTTTTGGATTTTTTGTTCAATCTAAATTTTGACATCTGCAATGAAAGTAAAAAAAATATTGAAATTTATATTCTTTGTATTTAACCTCTTGAGAAATCACACATGGCGTCTAAGTTGTGTTTGTATAATAAAAGAATCTAAAAGAGATAAATTAGAAATTTTGGTAGTTCAATAGTTTTCAGGTCTAAAATTTCTCATTTAATTAATTGTAATAAACCCATGTGTAATAGTTATTTATTTGTCTTCTAGCTTTAATTAGTTTGCCCATTTTATATTCATCTTATTCCATTTAGTATTTTAATTGCTCATTTGAAATCAAGTTCTACGCTTAATTTATGAAAAGCAATAATTAAAAATATAGTATACAAACCAATCTTTAATTTCTATAGGGGAAGGGAGAAGACAAAAAATCCTAATTAAAGTGGGATTGAACTACATAGGTATGTATGATCAAACAGTTGAGAAATTAAATTCTTGTATCGAACCTCCTAAAAAATCATGAATGATGTTTATGTCATGTTTGGATATTAGAAGCACAAAAGGAAATCAAGTTGAAATTTTGAGAGTTTAGTAATTTTTAGCTCTATAATATCTAATTTAATAAATTTTAGAAAATATATAGATGTAAATTTTTCTACGTCTTTCCTGTGATGACCGACCTTCTCGACCCTCAAAAATCAACATTACTACATCTGCGACATTCATGTGCCGCAAATCCAAGTTTCAAAGAGGCAGATAATCATGGAGTAAAGAAAATAAAGGTTTAAGACAAAATAAAATAGAATCTCGCATTGCATTCAACATTTAATTAGACATATGAGTAGTGCACGCAATTACTCCAAATAGCTCCATCAGAGTTTTAGTAAGTATTAATCCAGCTAGGATAATTATAACTATTCATCTTTATAAGTGCTGCTAGATATAGAATACATAACACAGCGTAATTAATAGATAACTTCTATAAAGAACCCAAAATGCTTCATGCTCCATGCTTCTTGCTCCTTTCCAAAATGCTCCATACTACCGACTACTTGGCTGCCCAAAAAAGGGCATCCAAAGTTTAAGGGAAAAGAAAAATAAAACCCAGGTCAGTCATGCGAGTATGCGACTGGTGTGAGAAACTCAAATACAAATATTTTGAAACAAGTGGTATCTCATAAGACCAAATCACATATAAACCTGGAATGGGATTTTACCTTACGATAACTAAAATAATTGCTACGCAAAATCTAGGAATTTTATTTTTAATGACATTCTTTTGAAAACATTTTTCAAGTAAACTTATATAATCTTGGTCGATATTGTTACATTGATTAAATTCCAACATAATAGGTTCTACAATCAAGCCCAAAGGCACTTATTGGAGAATAGATCTCCATACAATGATAGGTAAGGGATTACCTTCCATACAATACATCTCTAGAGGGATGTACCGAGGATCAACACCTTTGAAACCTCTGAACCTGGCAAGACCTGCCTACCTAAGGACCCATCTAGTGTTGAAAATAGAACCGAATATGACATCACCTCGATCGTAACCGACCTATTCGAATCCTATATCATACACAACATAATCGACATATAAAGAGTAATCTAGAAAGATAATGGCCATAACCTAATGGTTGCGAACCACAAAACATTACGACATACCCTGTTGAAGCCATTTCCGTGTGATGAGGCTCGAGCTAACGATCACCTGTCTCATAGCACACATTTAACTTGAATGCCATGTTTCCAATTCCATCACACACTATTGATTTTCAAAAATGTGTAATTTTTGAGCTCATACGTCTCAGAGAAGGGAGTTAAGTATAAGATGGTTACCTCTTACACCACCAAATAGATCTACATTTGTAAAAATCAATGTACATGCCTTTTATAAATGCTGTCGGACATTCATCCATACAAGTTGTCTAGGAACAAGAAAAACAGAAGGAACTCTCCTACAACATCCTGTTAGGAACCACCCCTAGGATTAATAGCGAGCAACCCTTGCATCGAAGATCAAATGAAGATACTACTGCCACATATATATGATATAGGAAATTTCGCCCAAGGGTCAGTGACAAGCCGCCCTACATTCCATCTTCTAATTTATTATCATTCCATGCCTTGACTTCGAACACATATATTGGTTCAGAGTAGTTTTTGGATAAGAATCACCAAAATCTGATCTCGGTTCCTTCGAACCAATCATTGATAGAAGATGTTAAGTTTGAGGGTGATTATCATTTCATTTATCAATATCTTTTATCAAATAAAATATCTCTTTTAGAGATATAAATCTTTAAACATATTCTTTTTCAATATATATGGGACAATTAAACCTCTCTTTAACTTTGAAAATATCAAATCAAAATCATCTCTCATAAATCACATTGCAAAATCTTATTGAGTAAAAAGGGTCGATAGAAATTATACTAATTTTACTCAATATCAATTTCCATATTCAACCTTCACTATCCATCGAATAACGGTGGAATCACCTTTTAAATTCACATGGATAGTATAATTTCCCTCCTTAGAATTTAATACCAATTATAAGAAGATTATTTCTACATAATCCAAGTTGTGTTAAATTTGTAAATTTGGAGCTTTTATACTTACCTCGTTTACAACACCTCGACCTTATCTATACCTCGCCCAAGAAAGAGGCCAGGTGAGCTAGGGCACAACTGCTCTTGAATATCTCATTAGTTTAAGCACCCTACATTCGGATCTCACGAATAGAAAAATCTATTCTACTCGTCCGCTTTTAGAGCTAAAATTAAATCATTTATTTATAACGGCTTTTTTAACCATTTATTTAAAACTCCTTTAAAATAATTTTAAAACTTCCAAATCATCTTTAAAATAATTAATTATTTATTTGAAAATGATTCTAAAAGATTCGAGAAAGAATAATTAAGTTAAAACCGTTGGTTGCATAGTTACTAGAAAGTGCTACGAAAAATACTGCAAATAATGTTTTTAAGACTTGTTTGATCAAAACAATTTTTATATCAATTGAAAGTTTATTTTTATAACTTAAATCTATTTTAAAACATTTTAGTATATTTATAAAAATTATATTATATTTTTAAACAATTAAAAATATCCACTTAAGGAATCTATCGCTTTGGTTTCCGAACTACCAAAACACGACAATTTTGAAAACTGGTTTTACTCATATTTTAAAATTTTCTAAATGAAATCTCGATCTCTTTCTTTTGTTTGAAAACTATGATTATAAGAGTTTGAAAATTCCTATTTCAAAAAATTCTGACTCCGAATCCATCGTATAAATGGGTTTAAACTATTATGATGCGAAATCGTGAACTGCTATCACGCGACGCGCCTATTTTTGACTCCAATTTCAATTTCTTTTAAAAACTTCAAAAAATTGAGTTTTAGTGATTATAAACCAATTTAATGAGGTTTAATCATTCCGTAACACTTTTGTAATTCATTTTGGAAAGTGATTTCCATTCTATAATTTTGACATGTATTAAACATGAATTGTTTACACAAACAACCAAACTTTCACAATCAAATAATGATGATCAAAACATAAAAAACAATCATTCCAAACATATCATATCATCGTCCATATCATAATATAAATAAAGTTTTCACACCTTAGATTCAATCAAGCTAACTTTAAAATGACTATAGCTTCATTAATCTGGAATCAAAGCTCACGAAGCTTGCAGTAATGCTTCCTAAGGGGTTCGGCCTTGACCTTTGGTGCTTGGATGCTCTCAGCCTAGCTTAGAAGAGAGGGAAGCCTCGACCTTGGGTGGTAGGAGGTGGTGACCATGGGTTTCAAGGGGATAAAGGAGTGGATTTCACTTGATTTTGAAGTGGATTTTTAATGTATATATACTCATATAAATTTATTTTCTTTTTGCTAATTTTTCTTCATAAATTTCCTAAGTAGAGAAGCCATTAAAATATCTTGGGAAAGATAAAGAAGAAATTGAAGAATGGTGTTAAAATTATGAATGAATGGATGGGCATTTATAGGAACATTTTGGAATAAAATATTTTAAGGAAGAATTACCTTTTTACCACTCGCCCACGCCCCTCCTTTCCCACCAAGGCGCACGGATCCCCCTCCTCTTTGTCATCCTTTATGTGCAAGTTATGATGGTGTGTAAGATGAGGCGAGTGATGGTTAGTTTGATTTTTAAGCGTGAAAATATCTTAGATATTTATAACTTTTACTATATGTAAATTTAAATGTAAATGGTAAATGTGTGTGTGTATGTTATTTGTTATGTATATGTATATGTAATTGTATGTATGCGCATATCATATGTGTGTACAAGTTATATAAATGACGTTGCACAACTTCTCTACGTTGAACCATTACGAATTCTGATTTTGATTTCCAGTCATATTTTCACTTCTTAGTCAATTACATATATTTGTGAACAAAGTTTGAAAATAATATTTCTATCATTATATAATAATTAAAAGGGCTTCATTTGATATTTAAAATAATTATTAAATCTTTAAACTCCATTTAAATTCAAAAGTTAATTATTCCAAAATAGTGATATCGTTAATTGTATCATAAAGACATTTTATTTTCAAAAATAAAATAAATAATTTAATCACATATTCTTACTCATATAGATAAATGAGTGTATATATCTAGCTCCGTGCACGATGTCGGAGGGTCTAAGAGCTGTTTGTCGATAAAATAATTTTCGGTTATTTTTTTGATATGTCTTCCAAAGTATATATTTTTGTAAATATTCATTCAAATAAGATTATGAATATTATTTATTATTCAAAACATCATTATTTATGTTTAAAAATCATATATTAGAACGTTTTATAAAACTAAAGTGATGAAGTTCCGGGTCGTTACATGTTTTCCCTTTTAAAAGAATTTCATCCTCGAAATTAAGGATAAGAAGAAGATAACTCAAAAATGAATCTATATATATTTGGAAAGATGAAATTTATACAAGATATGATAAGTGACTACACCACAGGTGGTAGTACACTATATCGGTAAAATATATATACGTCCTATCCATCCACACTATATCGGTAAAATATATATACGTCCTATCCATCCATCCTAAACTCAGGATATGATTTCCTCATTCCATCTTTCGTTTCTTAGATGCAGTCTTCTACATCACCACTCAATTGAACTTTAACCAATCTTAAAACCTTCCTTATCAATCGTTTCTCATTATGATCTATGATCCGAATTGGTCGTCTGATAATTGCTAAGTTGGGTTCTATTTCTAAATCTTCTTGGGCAGTTGTTTCTATAATTTGCTCTAGATGCACACATTTTCATAGATGAGATACGTGAAAGACATTGTGCAGACTAGACAACAGGCAATTCCACTCAATAAGCTAATGGGCCGATCCGCTTAAGAATGGGAAAAGTCTAATAAATCAAGGTGCTAACTTTTCTACCATTTCAAATCTTACTACTCTCATCGGAGAGACTTTCAAAAATATAGAATCTGCAACTGAAAATTCCAAATTTCCATGCCTTTGATCGACATAACTCTTCTGCTTACCCTGGACTTCTTTCATCTTCTTTCTGATCAAGTCTATCTTTTTCAAGACTTCTCAAATCATATCAGGACCTAATACTAACCGATCTCCGGTTTCAATCCAATATGCTGGGGATCTACATTGATCATCATATAAAGCTTTATATGGTGCGATGTCAATACTTTCCTGATAGCTATTATTATAAGAGAATTCCACCAGATGAAGACAGTTTTCCCATGAACCTCCAAAATCTAGGATACAAGCTCTCAGAAGATCTTCCAACACTCGATTTACCCTTTTAGTTTGCCCATGGTCTGAGGATGGTATGCGGTGCTTATACTAAGCTTCGTTCCTAAAGCTATTGGCAATGCCTCCTAGAATTACTGGTAAAGGTTGGGTATCGATCACTGACTATACTACTAGGATATCATGCAATCGAAAATTTTCCTTCATGTATTTCTCTAAAAGACTTGCAGCAGTTCTTGTTGGCTTTACTGGGATAAAGTGTGTGCTTTTGGTCAATCAATCTACGATAACCCAAATGCCTTCATTTTCCTTTTTCTTAATCAAGATAAGCCGTCAATGAAATCCATCTATATTGGCAGAAAAAATGGCCACCAACAACCAGTTGTATAAAGCATATCCAGTAACAAATCTCAAATATTATCTAATGTAGAGAATATAATATGGAGAACAAATAAATTAAAATGAAAGTATGTAAAAAGGACAAGATCTATAGTGTTTCGGCTAACTCCGGCCTACGTCTACTCTAGAATTTTTTTTATACTGTAGTATGTTTACAATTACAATCTGAAATCCAAGAATAAAATTGGCGGAGTATAGCCCAGGTTGAAGATAAAGAGAAACAAAAAGAAGATTCTTTTTTTGATGCCATGGCTGCTATATTTATAGGGGAAGACGTGCATGGATCGGGCTGAAATTTTGGCAAAAGAATCTTTAGGCCATGACGTGGCCACACCAAAATTTCCAAGCCCATTGGGGACCATAATAGGGATCGGCTCTAATCCTAATTTATTGTCCAAATGGGGTGTGATTCCTTTTGGAGGGTTCCCCGTGATGTTAGCTACTTGCCTTCTAGATTACATGCCATTCCGACATACGATTTATGAGATAGCGCATTTTCCGTAAAGTGGTATTGCATGTATTTTGATTTCAGTTGATCCCTTTGGAGGGATAGGGGTTGATCCCTCCAAAATTATCTCATTTGATGTGCAGTCTCTATAGGGTGTCCCATATGTTGTAGTAAGCTTGTGCTCCAAGTTTCATGTCAAATGGATGTGTAGATGTTGAGGTATTGATCGATCTTTGCTATAAAGTTGGGTTTATCCGATCTCTTAGAGGGAAGGGGGCCGATCCCTATTAAGAGATGCAGGTCGATCCCTCAAAACCTCTCCAAATGTCATGCGATCCATAGGTAGACTTCCTAAGGTCCCTCTTCCTATTTCCAAAGTTTTATTTCAATCCGTCTTGTGGTTGTTTAGTTATGGAGCGATCAACGTTGAGTTGTGTTGTGTGCATCCTGCTTAATCCGATCCCTCTATTACAATCTCTCTATTCTGATCCCTCTATTACAATCCCTCTTCTAGAAGAAGTATTAGTTCCATACTTAGTCATCTTTCGAGTGCTTTCCATCCAAATCCATTCGACTATAGTTCATAGTTTCAAATATAACCGATCTCCAATCCTGGTAACCATCTCTGTGGACTTTCTACCTTGATAATCATGTAATCTGTTAAGTTAAATCCACATATGTACTACATTACCAAAAGGAGGGTTAATAATCGATATTTGGTCCCATTTCCAAGTTGAAATTTCAAGAGGTTGAAGTAATCCAGCAATCTTTGGTTGGTAGCTTTAATTTGCTGGTAATTTGCACATCTACTAACATGGATAGTGATGTCCCTCTTCATGCTTTCCTACCAAAATGTTTATTTCACGTCTTAAGTCGTCGATATTAGGTACACAAAATTCTTCCATTTAACCATAATACCCTATGGTTATCTACTTCAAATCTTGAATTCTGCCCTTTGCTTATATCCTCAATAGTCTTCTTAGATGCCGATCTTCTCTTTGTTTGCTGCCAATTCTCTCTAGAAGAGTCGGAGTCACTACCAGATAAGCTATAATGACATGCTTTCTAATTAACGCATCTGCTACTACATTGGCTTTCCCAAGTGTATATATAATATCTAGATCATATGTTGTGAGAAATTCTAGGCAATGCCGCTGTCTCATATCTAAGTCCTTCTGTATGAAAAGATACTTCAAAGATTTGTGATCTATGAAGAGTTTGAACTTTTCACCTATTTAAAGAAGAAATATTATCTACTAAGGTCAATTAAAGTTTTTTAAAATAAACAATGAGGAATTCTTACGTAGTAAATAACGTCTTTATATCTTTAATGCAAACATAACGACTAATTCTAAGTCGTGTATCGCATAATTTCACTCATGAGTTTTAACTGCCTACTAGCATAAGCGATAACCTTCCCATGTTGCATAAGTACTGCACCTACACCTTCTCCACAAGCATCAGTGAATACAGTTAATCCTCAACTTTCGCCGATAATGGTTAGGACTGGAGCTGTGGTCAATCTTTTCTTGAGCTCCTAGAATGCTTCTTCACATTTCGGCATCCATTCAGATTTAATATCCTTTATAGTCAACTTCGTTAAGTGATAGGAAATTTTCGAGAAGTCCTAAATGAATCTCAAGTAATATTCTGCCAACCCTAAGAAGCTTTGAATGTCCTTCGGAGTTTGTGGTTGCTTCCAATGTAGAATGACTGTAATTTTTCCAGGATCAACTAAGATTCCTTCCTTTGACACAACATGTCTAAGGAACCTTATCTTTTCTTCCCAGAAGTGGCATTTTAAGAACTAAGCCTCGAACACATTCCTTCTCAATATTTCTAGTACAATCTCTAAATGTCTTTCGCGTTCTTCTTTGATCTTTGAATATATAAGAATATCATCAATAAAAATCAACATGAATTTATGGAGCGCATATCTGAATACTCAATTCATAAGGTCCACAAAATAATCGTGTGCATTGGTTAGCCCAAAAGGCATAATCAACCACTCTAGAAATCATTTGGTCCTCTAAATGCAGTTAAAGGAATGCAATCTTCTGCTACCTTTAATTGATGGAACCTATAGCTAGGTCCATTTCGAAGAATATTCGAGCACCATGAAGTTGATCAAACAAGTCCTCAATACGGGGCAGATGATACTAGTTTTTTATCACTTTCTTATTTAGGTCTTGATAGTCTACACAAAATCTTAGGGAGCCGTCTGACTTTGCAATGAAAACTACTGCTGCACTCCAACTTGAGCGACTTGGTTTTATCGACCCTTTCTTCAGTAGCTCATCCTTTTTAACTTCATTTACTTCCTTTTGGGCCATTCTTTGAAAAGATTGAAAAATAGGTGTCGCCCGTAAATCAAGTTGATTCTAAACTCAATTTCTCTATATGGGGGTAAACTTTTAATTTCCTCAAAAACATCCAAAAATTCCTTAACAATTAGTATATCTTCTAGACGTTTTTGAAATAAATTTAGAGCATACATAAAACTATCAATTACTGGATTCTGTTCTTCACACGTTATTTTAAAAGGTCCACCTCTTTTATTTTGTAACGTACCGTCCTTTTGACACAATCAAGTACAACTTCATATTCAGATAGCCAATTTATATCGAGTATAATCTCAAATCCAATAAAATCAAGGATGATTATGTTACGTCAATTTTTTTAGGATAGGTAAGCAACATGTACTTTTTCACAAACTATACCGGGATTAGTTTTACTACCTATGGAGTTAGAGATACAGAAAGGGGTATCTATTATTTTTGTGGTAAGTTTCAATCATCAACCAATTCTTTGGAAATAAAGCTGTGGGAAGCCTCATTATCAAATAATACTCTAATTAGATTTTCTTTAATACAGATATTACCTTCTAAAACTCTCTTGCCCTTCGCATCGGTCAGTTGAGGATTCATCTTTGATGGCAAAAACTTTGACCAGTTCTCCTTTCTTTATCAATGGGCATTCTTTCTTCTGGCGCCATGGTTTTGTGACAATTATAACAAGTCCTATCACGAGCGTTTGGATTCTTACAAGTGGTGGAAAAATGACCCTTATATTGGCAATTATAACAAGCAATATCCTTCAAATTGTTTTCTTACGGTCCTCCTTCTGGCTTGCCTTGCTAGGGCTTCTTCCCAAGATGATCGAACTTCGTCTTCTTCTAGTTATTGCTGTTGCTTTAAGTTATGGGCTGATTCTTTTTGTCTAGAGTCTCATATCGAAAACCTATGTCTACCAAATCTGAGAAGGTTCCCTTTACATGTTCGGTCATACTATCCTGATATTGCCCCTTCATCCCAGCGATAAAAAATTCATTTTTCTTCAAAGGAGCGTCTATCAAACTCGGCCCAAACATGGGACAATTCACTGAACTTGTTGGAATATTCTTCTACCGACGTTTCTCCATGTTTTAAATCCATAAAACTATGATGGAAGCATGATCTTATAGCTGCTGGCATATATTGTTCTTCTAAGACTTCCTTGAACCGTTCTCATGAAAATTATCTTCTAAATCATTCTGAGTGATGGATTCCTACCATTCTAAGCACCTTCTTGTAGTTGCTAGGAAGCTAAGAACCTTTTTTACTTGTTCTCAATATTCAATCCCTTAAAAATTCTTTCACAAGAGCGGATCCAAGCCTGAACTACAATAATGGACTCCATTCCTTTGAATGGTTTACCACCCAAACTAGTGTAATTCTTGCATAGAGTAGCGAAATTAATTTGAGGTTGCATTAGAGCCATTAGCTCTTCCATCACTGTAGCAGTTAGAGTTCGACCATTTGTGGCCGTTGTATTACCGCCTCCCCTTCCTCTCCGTCCTCTATTGTTACTCATCTCCTACTATCTGCATACAGTTAGGAAATATCTTTGGAATTATAGACGAGATTATCTTAGGGAATGGGCATAAAAATCGAATATACTTATTCAGATAAAAGTTTAAAATATGCACTCTCTCTGACTAAGCTCATTCGAGGGCATTACTAACCCTATCTTTAATGAGTTACCCAATCAATACTTAGGTATTCACTCAGCCAAAAGCTCTGATACTAAATGTGACGATCGGCCTCCTTGACCATCAGAAGTCGACACTAATACATCTCCGTTATTCACGTGTCACAAATCCAAGTGGCGGAGAGGCGGATTATAATGGGGGTAAAGAAAATAAAGATAGAAGACAAAACAAAAATAGAATCTCACATCGCATTCAACATTTAATTATACATATAAGTAGCACACACAATTACTCCAAATTGCTCCATCAGAATTCTAGCAAGTACTAATCCAGCCAGGATAGTTATAGCTACCTATCCTTACGAGTGTTGGTAGATATAGAATGCATAATACAGCGGAATTAATAGATAACTTCTACAAAGAACCCAAAATGCTCCATGCTCCATGCTCCTTTTCAAAATGCTCTATATTACCTACCATATGACAGCCTGAAAAAAGGTCCACCTGGAGTTTAAAGGAAAAGAAAAATAAACTCTGGGTCAGTCACAAGACTGGTGTGAGAAACTCAAAGACATATTTTGAAACAAAGAGTATCTCATAAGACCACGCCACACATAAACACGGAACATGTTTTTACTGTATAATAACCAAAACATTTGCTACGCAAAATCTAAGAATATTATTTCTAATGACATTCTTTTAAAAACAATTTTCAAGTAAACTTATATAATCTTAGCCGAAATTGTTATATTGATTAAATTCCAACGTACTAGGTTCTACAATCAAGTTCGAAGTCGCTTATCGGAGAATGGATTTCCACACAATGGCAGATAAGGGACTACCTTCCATACAATACATCTCTAGAGGAATGTACCGAGGATCAACACCTTTAAAACCTCTACATTGGTAAGATCAGCCTACCTGAAGGCTCATTTGGTGTAGGAAATAAAACCGAATATGACATCATCCCGATCATAACAGACCCATTCGGGATCTCCATAGCATCCACAACATACTCGACATATAGAGGGTAGTCTAGAAAGATGATGGCCAAACCCTAATGGTTGCAAACCACATAGTCTTACGACATTCTCTGTTTAAGCCATTTTCGGGCGATGGGGTTCGACGTAACGATCACCATTCTCAGAGCTCACATTTCACTTGAATGCCACATTGCCAATTCCATCACACACTATTGATTACCACAAATGTACAACCTATGAGCTCATACATCTTAGAGAAGGGTGTTATGTATATGAGAGTTAACTCCTACACCACCAAATACATGTATGTTTGTAAAAATCAATGTGCATGCATTTTAGAAATGCAATGTTAGACATTCGTCCATTCAAGTTGTTTAGGAACATGATAAACCGAAGGAACTCTCTACTACATCTTTTCGGGAATCACCCTAGGATTAGTAGTGAGCAACTCTTGCATTGAAAATCAAATGAAGATACCACTGCCACATATATATGATATGAGAAATTTTCCTTGAGGATCAGTGATAAGAAGCCCTTCATTCCATCTTCAAATTTATTATCATTCCATATCTTCACTTCGAACGTGTATATTAGTTCAAAGTGGTTTTTGGATCGGAATCGCCTAAATCGGATCCCAGTTTCTTTGAACTAATCATCGATAAAAGATGTTAAGTTTAACGGTGATTATCATTTCATTTATCAATATCTTTTATCAAATAAAACAACTCTTTTATAGATGTAAATCTTTAAATCATATTCTTTTCTAATATATACGGAATCATCAAACCTCTCTTTAATTTTGAAAATACCAAATCAAAATCATCTCTCATAAATCATGTTGCAAGACCTTGTTAAGTAAAAAATGTCGATATAAATTATACTAATTCTACTCAATATCAATTTCTATATTCAACCTTTACTATCCATCGAATAACGATGGAATTACCTTTTAAATTCACATGGATAGTACGGGTTCCCTCCTTAGAATTTAATACCAAGTATAAGAATATTATTTCTACATAATCCAAGCTGTATTAAAATTGTAAATTTGAACCTTTTATACTTATCTCGTTTTCGGCATTTCGACCTTATCTATTCCTCGCCTAAGAAAGAGGTCATGTGAGCTAGGGCACTGGTTGCTCCTGAATATTTCCTTAGTTTAAGCACCCCACATTCGGATCTCACAAATAGAAAAATCCAATATACTCATCGACTTTTAGAGTCAAGATTAAATGTTTTATTTATAATAGTTTTTCCTTTAACCATTTATTTAAACTTCTTTAAAAGCAATTTTAAAACTTCCAAATCATCTTTAAAATACTTAATTATTTATTTTAAAATGTTCTTAAAATATTCGTGAAAGAATAATTAAGTTAAAACCGTTGTTTGCAAAAGTTACTAGAAAGTGCTGCGAAAAAATGCTGCAAATAATGTTTTTAAAGCTTCTTTGATCAAAAAAACTTTTCTATCAATTGAAAGTCCATTTTTATAACTCAAATATCTTTTAAAACATTTTAATATATTTATAGAAATTATTTCATATTCTTAAAGAATTAAAAAGAATTTATCGTTTTGCTTTCCGGACTACCAAAGCGCGGCTATTTTAAAAGCTTGTTTTGCACATATTTTAAAGTCTACTAAATCTTGATCTCTTTCTTTTGTTTGAAAACTATGATTATAAGAGTTCATAAAATTCATATTTCAAAGAATTCCGACTCCGAATCCATTGTATAAATGAGTTTAAATATTACGGCGCGAAATCACGAACAACCGTTACGCGACGCGTCTATTTTTGACTTCAATTTCAATTCTTTTTAAAACTTCACCAAACCAAGTTTTAGTAATTATAAACCATTTATAAACCAATTTAAAGATGTTTAATCATCTTATAACACTTTTATAGTTCATTTCAAAAAGTGATTTCCGTTGTGTAATTTCGACGTGTATAAACATGAATTGTTTATACATCCAAACAACCATATTTTCACAATCAAAACATAATTATCAAAACATAACAACCAATCATTCCAAAGATATCATATCATCATTCATATTATAATATAAATAAAGTTTTCTCACATTAGATTCAATCGCACTAACTCAAAAATGACTATAGCTTCGCTATTCCGGAATCGGAGCTCACGAAGCTTGCACTAATGCTTCTTAGGGGGTTCAGCCTTAGCCTTTGGTATTTGGATGCTCTCGATATAACTTGGAAGAGAGGGAAGGCTCGGCCTTTGGTGGTAGGAGGTGGTGACCGTGGGTTTCAAGGGGAGAAAGGAGTGGATTTCACTTGATTTTGAAAGTGAATTACTAAAGTATATATACTTATATAAATTTATTTTCTTTTTGCTAATTTTTTTCCATAAATTTCCTAAGTAGAGAAGCCATTCAAATAGCTTAAGAAAGAGAAAGAAGAAGATGAAGAACGGTGCTCAAATTATGAAAGAATGGATAGGTATTTATAGGAAAATTTTAGAATAAAATATCTTACCTTTTTACCCTCATCTACACCCCTCCTTTCCCATCAAGACACACGGCTCCCCCTTCTCCTTATCATCCTCCATGTGCAAGTGATAATGTTTGTAAGAGTGAGGTGAGTGATGGTTAGTTCGCGTTTTAAGTATGAAAATATCTTAGATATTTATAACTTCTACCATATGTAAAATTAAATGTAAATGATAAATATGTATATATGTTTATATATGTTATTTGTTATGCATATGTAATTGTATGTATGTGCATGTCATATGTGTGTACTAGTTATATAAACAACATCGTACAACTTCTCTACGTTGAATTTTTATGAATTCTGATTTCGATTTTCGGTCGTGTTTTCACTTCATAGTCAATATACATATATTTGTAAATAAAGTTTGAAAATAATATTTCTATCATTATATCATAATTAAAAGGGCTTCATTTGATATTTAAAATAATTATTAAATCATTTAAACTTCATTTAATTCAAAAGTTAATTATTCCAAAATAGCGATATCGTTAATGATGTCATGAAGACATTTTATTTTCAAAAATAAAATAATAATTTTATTACATACTCTCACTCATGTAGATAAATGAGTATATTTATCTAGCTCCATGCACGATGTCGAAGGGTCTAAGAGCTGTTTATCGATAAAACGATTTTCGGTTATTTTATCGATATATCTTCCAAAGTATATATTTTTGTAGATATTCATCCAAATAAGATTACCAATATTATTTATTATTGAAAACATCATTATTTATGTTTAAAAATGTTATATTTGAATATTTAATATTTCAAAGTATAGAATTTCGGGTCGTTTACATTTCCCCTTTAATTAGTTTTGTCCATTTTATATTCATTCTATTCCATTCTATATACATTACCGTGTAGTTCAATCTCTAAGCATAAATATCATTTTTTCTCATCTTAATGAAAAAATTCTTTAATCACTTTCTTTCCCACTCAATTCACTAGATTTTTGGTTACTTTATGTATTATTTATTCTTATTATTCCATCTCTTTAAACAATTTCCTTTGAATTATCGGATGTTTTGACTTTTTATTGAAGTTGCATTTATTATCATAAAAGGAAATCTCTGTCATATTTTAGAATCGAAAGTACAACATATTAATCGTTTATTTTCTTCTTTGTTTTTCTAAACATAAGTAAGAATTAGTTTGTACAATGTGTTTTTATTTATTACTTCTATAAATTAGGTTTGGATCATGAGCTTAGGTAGTTAATTAAAATATAGGAAGTGAATTCAATTATTTATCGGTTATTTTATCAAAGATTAATATCAACTATAAAACTAATTTACTTTTTTTATTTAATTTGTAGAGTTATTCTTTTCGAGCATGACAATAAAGTTGCTGGTAATTAAACAATGAAAATAAAAAGGTTGGAAGTTAAATTCCTTATGTTGAACATTTAATTATTCGCTTTAAAATTCCCCTTTGATCAATTTGTTACAGTTGTTTCATTGTTTTAGCCTTTAATTGGTTTGGCTCATTTTATGTTCCGTTCTATTGTATATGTCTGTTTAATTCATCCATAAATAATTTTTTGTTTTATCTTCTTTCATTTTCGCTTAAATCCCTAGCTTCACATAAACTCCACGATTCAATCATAAAAAATGGTAACATAATATGATGGTAATATTTTAACTTTAAGAACATTCAACTCTCTTTCCCACTCAATTCACCATAAGTTTTTTCTCATTCTACGTACAATTCTATTTTATATTCCATCTTAATGAACAATTTAATTTACATCATAGAAGGTCATCATATTTATTCGAAACATGTATTTATTATAATAAAAGAACCGTTCATAAAGTAGAGTGGAATGATATAGTTTACTTCACATCCATTTTCTTCCTCCTTTTTCCTAGTGGATAATTATAAATTAATTTGTCCAATGTATATCAATTTATTGGGATTTGGTTTTGTGCAAATGCGATAGAAGGAATTTCAATTATTTGTTAATTACGTATAAAGTATTAATCTCAATTCTATGAAACCAATTTTCTTATATGACTCTTAAAGAAGTCAGGTATTAGATAAGGTAATCTCTCCTTAATTGAAACTAATTGAAATGTTGTCTTAGAAATTTATTACTCGGACTAAGAAGCTCTTTAACTGAAAATCGTGAGGAGAATTGTATAACACATCCCTATCAATTCTAGACCTTACCTTTATGGTTTGTTTCCTCATTTATGTACATTTTACCATTAAACCTATTTATGAATTACTTTTCATTAATTCGAATATTTCATTATCCAAAAAACGTCTTTTATTCTCATAACTAGGTGTGATTATAATTTCGGTCCATGCTAGGAATTATAAACGCGCAAAATGATTCACATTATGTAATTATTATTATTATTATTATGAAGATTTAATTTGTTAAACTATGCCATGTGTTTCTTGATATATGTTATTTCAATGCATTCATAAGATTTGTTAAATATGCAAATATATAACGAAGGCGATGCTTCTATTGGTGCATTTCAAAAGCTTTAGAGTATTTTACTAAATATTAAATGTTCAATACGATGCTTTATATAATTATTTATGAGTCATTACTCTATGTATGTTTAAAGGTTGGTCAAATGAAACGGGTATTAACAATTGCAAGAAAATGATCATTCTATTTATTTCATGTGAATTATATAGAAATGTTTGTTGACTTTTTCTTATGAATTCTTTGCTTTATTGTGAGTGCTCAATATAAGTATCAATAATTACCATACCATTACCATAGTCAATTAGATTTAATGCAATTCCTACTTCATTAAAAATCACCTACCTTCAAGATATGTGAAAGTATCATAATATCCATCGATGTTTGCAAAATACCAATCTAAATACATGTATTAACATAAGTTATATACAAAGTGGAAAAATGTCATAATGAGGTGTTAAGATGAGATGATTACACATACTAAATATTTTAAACAATAGCTGGGAGTGTCCCCGTGGTTTTTTAATTTTATCAATATATATTACTATTCGAGTATAAGAATCCAATAAAATATTTCAATCAAGGGTTGGATTATTGGAGGTATTTTATAAAAGTGATGTTGAAGGAAACATATCAACTTCTTAAATTGTAAAATCAAAGAAAAAACAAGAATTGCTTTATATTCTAATCGAAGTTTAGAACATTCGTAGAGAAGTCATTTATCTAAAAGTAACTGAAATACTAAAGCTTTTACATTTGTATTTGAAGTATAATAAATGAAATATTGAGAGTAAATTTTACTTTATTACATTTTGCAAACACATTTTGTTATGAAATCATATATTCATCTATAGTTTGTTAAACTCTATGATATGATACTTAAAAACATTTTGTTCTCATTTTTAGATGTTGTTCTAATTTTTCTTCAATATTTATTTCAATCTATTCAAATGAGTGCAAAATGGGAATTTTTGGATGAATCCAGCTAGAAACAAGCAAGTATATTAATGTATGTATGTATAACTATAACAAATTTAATATGAATTATATCTTTTATCAAACTGTAGCGGCGTTAATATCTATTTCAAACTACGTTCTCAATCCGCCAAACTTGCTCTATATTATGATTGTTCAATCAATCTATATATTTTAGAATCACCATTACAATTATTATAATCACATTTAACCATTTTATTTTCCGTAACTTTAGAGCCTGGTAGCACTTAAGCCTTGGGGTAAAGAAATCTCGAAACAATCATCGGAATAAAATCCCAAAACAAGAAGAAAATTCAAATCCCTAGAATTCAAAATCATCCCTTTCTTTTTTCCTTATTCGGTTGAGCCTCAATTCGACTACATATCCTTCCCTGTAATCCAGGCTCACCCAGCTAAAAAGTTTCATCCTGCACCTTGAAAATGATTGTTCGCACCTACAGTCGCCGCAGCCGCGACATGACCCAAACCTTCTCGGATCCACTCACCCTTTCACCTGAATCCGATTCGCCAGACTTGGGCGAATTTTCAAACTATCCGTTGTCGCAAGAC
Source organism: Allium cepa (assembly GCA_030765085.1). Lineage (NCBI taxonomy): Eukaryota > Viridiplantae > Streptophyta > Magnoliopsida > Asparagales > Amaryllidaceae > Allium > Allium cepa. Next base: position 821,259,628 of record CM060929.1, read on the forward strand.
AGCGCTCTCGACCGATACAATCTTAATCCGAATTTGGATTTTTCTTCCCAAGAATCCTCTTTCGAACCAGATCCGGTTCCGAGAAGGGGAAAGGTCGGCTCTCTGAGACCGACTGCAACTTTAATGGAGGCGCAGGAGTTTGGAGAAATGATGGAGCATGTTGATGAAGTCAATTTCGCGATTGATGGTTTGAGAAATAAGCATCCGCTGAGAATTAGAAGGGCGAGTTTGGTGTCTCTGATGAATATTTGCGAGACTGCGCAGCAAAGAAGGGTTCTTAGGGCGCAAGGGTTAGTAACAACTTATGACTTCCATTTTTCTGTTAGTAATTTGAAGTGAAATGTTGAAACAGCTATATATTGTGAGGAAGTTCTGAAAATTGAATTTTGAGACTGTTTTGATTTTGTGCTTTTGCTGTTTTAGTGATTGGACAAAGAAAGTTCGAATTTTGAAGCACGAAGTGGGTTCATTGTTCTAAATTGAAGTTAATTTTGAAACTCGGTTATGTGGTTGATCAACTTCGATTGTTTTATTAGCAAAATCACCAAGTTTTCTGAACTTTTTTTAAATCTTTTTTGGATCGTAAACTCATTGTCACAGCAGTATGCATGCAAAATATAGTTTAAAAAACAAAAATAGTGGTACAAAAATCAGAAAAGCAATGAAGTTGATTCTTGATAACAACATATATCTAGTGTTTATGCATGTATCGTTGCTTGCTTGATACACAAATATCTTATATGCTAAATAAATAATTTTATGACTGCTACACACACACACTCCTCGCAGTATAATTGGAAAAGAAAAGGATGATTATAAACTATTCTTTAGTAAATACTTGACAAAAAGAATCTAATTTCCCCTCAGATTTTGTATTTAAGCGGCAATGTAAAAGAAACATCACCTTGTCAGAGCTTGTGACTTTTTTTGACTTATTTTAGTTAATGCATTTGAAACTATATCCTTATACATGAATTAAATAGGCATCCTCATCATGCATAACTCATGTCCATACCTTGTATTGTAGGATGAATTTCGACAGTAACAAGCCATTATTGAATTATGTCACTAACATTTACATTGTATAGTACATTTGTGCCCTATTTCATTTGCCAGTTTTGGAAATTCCTTTTTACCATGAGTTAACTGAAATATTTTTTAATTTGGTATTTTACCACTATTACAGTTTTAAAGTCCTGGTTTACTACTGTACAAATATATGCGATATCCATAATGCCACCTTTTACTTTAAAGGAACATGTTTATTTGTCGACCCATAGGATAATGAAATTTCCAAAGTTTGATGATATTGCTTGCTACATATGAAGTATAGGTAATGCATTCCATTAACACCTGCTCTTCATGATAGCCATGTCAAGGGCTATTGGGACAATTAGGTCGCTAAACAATGGTCATGACACAAAAGCTTTATTTTCTGGTTTTCATCTAATAGGAAGAAGAATAAACCTATCCAATTGAAGAATCGATGCTATGGTGTGACTTGCCACATCAGTAAAATGTATATTATTTAAAACGAAATATGTGGTTGAAATCAAGGGGGATAGAATCACTGTTTCATCTGAATTACTATGTATCATTCTTCTCTCTTGTCACAGGATGGCCAAGAAAATAATTGATGCTGTTTTGGGTCTTAATTTTGATGACTCTGCAAGCACCATTGCCGCCGCTGCTCTTTTCTTTATTTTAGCAAGTGATGTAAGTAAATATGTCCCACTGGTTAATTTTACTATTTGTATTGCAATTGCACTCTTTATGTGAAAGAAACTTGAAGTACACAGCTGGGAGCTCTTTAAAGTTATTAACTTATTAATTCACAACTCATAGTTATCAATGCATAATGTTTACGGAAGCAACTAGGTTTGCAGATGAGCAGTGCTGAGTATTTTTAACTACTAAAACGAGTGTTTGCTTGTTTCTAATATCGACCTTAACTGACATTATTTTCTGCCTATCGTGTACTGTCTGCTGAATTTATTACTATTGAATACCACATCTGGAAATTTACTAATCATTAACTTGCTGGCAAGTGTGGGGCTGTGAAAACTTTTTTTTACTAGCATACCTAAATTATTTCTGAAAATACTCGTGTTTATTGACTATGAACATCATTATCTGCTTATAGGGAAGAAAAGTATTGTATTGCTGTATACACATTTTTGAAACTTCGTGTACTGTATTCATTAATTTGCTATTTTTACCACCATCTACTCTTCTCTCTGATAAGGTTTTGTTGCCTTCAATGTTTACCAAATTTGAGATTACCTTTTTCTCTCAGATACATTTCATCATTTCCTTAGTTACAATATAAATGGAAAAACAAATTATGACAAATGGTTGCATGATGTTAGCCTTGATACTCTATACATACATATACTATATGTATGTATGCGTTGAAGTTCATTAAGATTTCCATCACACAATATTTCTTAGTGTTTTATTAACTTATTATTTACCCTTGTGAATTTATCAGCCTCAAAATTTAATTTATTATGTAATAACAACGGAAGGGTAACATTTTGTATCATTAGTGTTCTCATCTGGGAAAGGTGCATTATATTACTGATTTTGATAATTAATTGCAGTGAATTTACCTTTATATATTCAATTGATTGTAATAATTTTTTTTTAATAGAACTTTGCTCCTTGTTCCCAGGTTCAAGATGATCATCTGCTTGATTCCCCACCTTGTATCAATTTTCTTCTTAAATTATTAAGCACGTCAAAAACTGAGACTACAGCAGGCAAGTCACCCACAATTGCCTCAATTTTTTTGGGAATGCGTAAGCCACAAATACCAAAGGTTCCAAGCTTAGGTATGGATTCTAGTTCTAAGACAATCATCGCGAAAGTTCATGATATTCTCCTAAGTTGTAAAGAGATAAAATCTGGCACTGGAGATGAAGAAGAAATGTGCAGGAGGCCAGAATTGAGCTCAAAATGGATATCTTTATTAACCATGGAGAAAGCCTGTTTATCTACTGTCTCTTTTGAAGGTATCCATATGCTCATGTAATCATGTTTTCTGATAACTCGAAAGCATTGTTAATATCGTTTTCACGCTCTCTCTCTCAACTAACATTGATTCGGTGTGGGAGAGAGAAATATATGGTTCTATCTTTGTGTTATAAGATATTTTATTCATTGTATACCAAACAATGATTTCAGATACATCTGAAACGATGAGAAATTCTAAAGAAAACTTCAAAGAAAGATTGAGAGAGCTTGGAGGACTTGATGCAATCTTTGATATTGTACTTAGCTGCCATTCGACCTTGGAGGTAAGCCTATTTTTCTTACTTCGAGTTAATAGACCATATCAATTGATCATTTCAGACCTGTAGTATTAATGTATCTCAGTCAGTCTGTTGGACTTGACTTCAAAATGATCTGACTTTTCCATTTGCCTTGCAAGTTAATTTAGGTAGGTGAAAGTACATATATTATATGCCTTTGACTTTGAATCCACAGTATGGTATTCAATATTTTGTAATCAACATTTAGCGCATTTATCAGCTAGCGCTGTTTAATGTCCATATACTGACTTTTTTTTTGGAACTGCAGAGAAAGTCAAAATGCAAATCTCTTTCAGTTTCAGAATTGAAAGATCAGCCAACTTTAGAAAGTGCCGTGCTTCTCCTTAAATGCTTGAAAATCCTGGAGAATGCAACATTTTTGAGCAAAGATAACCAGGCACAACTTATTTCTTTTACATTTCAAACTATATTTTTATATAGGGTATAACATCCTTCTCTCCATTTGCAAGGCAAACTAATGGGTTTCCAGTGGTCGCACGATCAAATTCTAGGCACGGCCTATTTGAAAGTAGATACTTTCAAGAAAAGTATTTCCACCTTCGAAGATCGTCGTGTAATGGAGAGAGCCTTTGCCTAGAGTTATGCCCTTGTTAATGATGTATTTCTTTTTCCTTTTTGCAGGACCACTTGCTCAGCATGAAGGGGAGAATAAATTCTGAATTCAAGCGATTTGTTGGAGTAGTTATCAGTTCCATTAAAAATTTATCAGATCTTGCTCTTTTTCAACATCCATCGAACGACGATCACAACCCTCAAGCTTCTTGTAGAGAAAACAAAAGAGGTGTGACACGACCCACCAAACAAATCCTCTTTTTTAACAATGTTAAGTTGGATGGCTAATGAAGTTAGATAAAATTAGCATCACTAGTTCTTGATATGAGTTTATTTTTTATTTTGGAAAAAAAAAAAACACTACTTGTGGATAGGAAGTGTTAAATTTATTTTTTATTTTTTATGGTTTTGAATTTGCCATCCTTTTTCTCAACTCCTTAGGCATCATTGTTTGGCAGGTTATTTGTCATGCGATGGTACTGAGGATTTAAATGGGAGAAACAAATTATGTCATAAACGTCAGAAACTGTTTTCGCCTTTAGTTGAATTATCTGATTCTGCTTCGGAAATGACAGCAAGCTGCTCAGATGAGGGCAGCTACCTAAAATCTACTAGTTTAAAATTGGATAAAAAAGCTGGTGGTTTAAAGATGAATATAGGTGCAAATGGATCAAAGACAAAATCTGATAAATCAACTAAAAATTCAGGTGGATGGATTCCGATAAAAATAGATCCATGTTCACAGTTGAAGAAACATATGCCAGAAGATGTTAAGGGAGAATGCTTGACTGATAGCTATGACCCATTTGCATTTGATGAAGACGAATTTAAACCTACAAAATGGGATAGGTCTTCAAGGAAGAAAGATAATGCTCTTCAAATTACCACTACTAATGCCGAGCCTGCTACTGATTGTGATGATTTAAGGAAAGATACTGACCTGATAATCATCGACTCAAGTGACAGGGAGAGTCAAAAGGCTTCAGAGGATGATAATCAAAAAGCAAGGAAGAAAGATAAAGCTGATCAAGCTACTACTACTAACGCAGAGCTTGCTAATGATTATGATGATTTAAGGAAAGAAACTGACCTGATAATCATTGATTCAAGCGACAGAGATAGTCAAAAGCCTTCAGAGAATGATTGTCCATCAGCAGTTGAAGAAGATTCTAATCTTTTAGAGGATTGTTTGCTGGCTTCAGTCAAGGTAATTCAACTATGAATTCCTATCAGTTTTTATAGACGCTTTTTTAGCAATAAATCGTCTATGCTTTGTCATGGATCCACATACATAATTGGATATTCGAATGCAATAGAAGGATAGAAGTTATGCGATAACCAATATAAAGTATTTACTATTGTATCAAGCCCCAATGTGTTGTTTGTCAAATCAGTTTCTAGCTGCAACTATATAATTCAGCTAGAACATCTGTATTAGGTAGATCCATAATTCTCATGATAGTTTTTCAAGTTATATTACAAGTTCGCTGAAGATTGACTCTTATGGGGAATTATGATTACAATCCTAATGATTCCATGTGATTATTATCCCTATTTGTTGGCTACTATAGTACTGAAAATTAAAGTCCTTGCAACATTGTTGTTTTCGCCTTGTATATTTCATTTAACTTTTTTATTATTAGTGCTGAATAGATACTATTATGTTTATCCTCATAAGTAAATCATCCACACCAAATTTTGCAGGTACTTATGAATTTGACAAATGATAATTCTGTTGGGTGTCAACAAATTGCTGATTTTGGTGGACTAGACACAATGGTTTCATTAATGGTTAATCATTTCCCATCATATGACTCTAGCTCGCATATAAACGACCAACTAGAGGATTCATCATCTTCTAGCCAAAGTACAAAAACTAGTCCTCTAAATTCTAAACGTCTGACAGGCCATGCCTTAGATTTTCTAGTTGCTATTCTAGGCTTGCTGGTGAATATTGTAGAGAAGGATAGTCGAAACAGGTTGGTCATTTTTTCTCTTTCGCTCTTTTTATTATTATTACTATTACTATTATTATTATTTTCAATTCTAGTTCAAACAAAATAACGTAGATGCCTGAAGTGTTTACCATTTGCTTTCATTTTGAGTTAAAAAATTCTCTTCTTGGGATTCTTCGGATTTTTTGTCAATTCTTTCCTTTTTCTGGTTGATACCTCTATTAATAAGCAATTCTTCTTTTGACAGTAACAATTTTTTCTACCTTAACTGCTGCTACTATCGTTTCAGTTAATTGTTGTCATTGGCAGGTGTAATAAAATATCCATCACAAGATTGTTTAAATCAATTATGTTGGAATCTTTCCTTTGTTGCTGCAACTATTTTTTTTGGAATTTAGAGGATGCTGTCAAAGTGGCAAATTAATCAGGGTTAATTATTGAAAATCATAAAATAAAATAAAAATAAACACAAAGTTTGCCAAAAACAACAAGTTTGAAAAGAAAGAAAAAACATTCAAATTTTGCTCGATGCTAACAGTAATTGACTTCCAATATAATTATCGTCAAATGATCCAACCATTTGTACTTTAAAAATTAAATGTTGTTTAGTTTGGTTTGGAGCTGAAAGTATATATTTCTAATTTTTTCCCCGTTCCTGTATTTAGTAATACATCTGAAGTTACCATTATCGTTGGTAACATACGAAAGTGAAACTGCTGCATATTGGATTGATATACTTAAAACGAGTCTGTTAAAACATATGACAACTACCCCACACAATGCTGTTTGACTTAAATGGAAACTGTCTTGCAGATTGCGCCTTGCGTCAATACGTGTTTTAGCAGGCGGATCAGGTGCATCAGAGACAGAAGATACATATAGCGAAGTAATTCCATTTTTGTGCTCTGTGTTTATGGCAAATCAAGGAGCTGGAGAACCTGCTGAAGAAGAAAAGATTTTAGTTTGTGTAAGTCTAATGTTTTTTTATCAGAAAAAACAATCTTCGTGGTACAGAAAGCTCGGTTGAATATCTTTTTGTATTTTTTACCTATCATATGTTGTTCAGTTTACTTTTCTGTTGAATCGTATCCGTTAAGCATTCAACATTATTCTCTTCTTACCTTGCGGGCATTGAAGTGAGATACATTGCTCAATTGATATGTATTGTTACTTATTATTTAAATTACCTTACAACAGGACGATGAAGCGTTACTGCAAGGGGAACAAGAGGCTGAAATGATGATTGTTGAGGCCTATGCAGCTTTATTGCTTGCATTTTTGTCAACCGAAAGGTTTTTGGTTTTGCTGTTTTGTTCTCCTCTCCTTGTTTGTCATTAAATTTGTACCTTTAAGTTGATACTTGTATCTGATCTACAGCGATGAAATTCGTGAAGAAATTGCATGCTGCTTACCGAACCATAACCTCGAAATTCTAGTTCCTGTGCTGGAAAGATTTGTGGTATGTTACCGAATAGAAATTAACATGTAGTTTGTAAAATTAATTCCTAGGTCTGAAATTTCCAGTTAAGTTAGTAAAAAGATGTCTAGAGACTATAATTTTTTTAATTTTGGTGCAATGGTAAGGAATGTAGTACGACAATGATTTGATTTATGGCAGATAAAACATTACACCTCACAAATATTATTTTTTGTGCATCTCCATTTTTGCCAAATAGAGAATCAGTTGTGAGCAAGTGCCAATGTTGCATCTACATATTGTTTACATGATTCTTTATTTTGCAACAAAAATAACAGGAGAAAACTAGAAATATTGTATACATACGTTAGAATTTTAGAGATGACTATAAACTTGTGTTTAAACTTTTTGCATCAAATTATTTCCGAATATCAAGAGTTTGAATTCATTACTGTATTTGCAGGCATTTCATTTGACATTGAACATGATATCACCAGAAACACACTCTACAGTCAAGGAAATAATTGAATCTTGTAAAGGACCTTGAAAAGAATTTAACGATGAAACGATGTACAGTTCTACTGCTATCTCCCTTGGCTTATATTTTCGATTCTCGTACTCATGGAATGCATCAGTGGAGACAAGCAGGGGGTGGCTAACAGTATTATGTAGTCTAGTTTTGGACACTATATTTTTTTCTATATATATTTTTTTCCTTCTCCATTCTACATTATTTTATGATAAGTGTAAAATTTGGTCCTCAACCAAATGCTGTACAATAATATAGTGGAGGCCAGGAGGTTGTGGATGCGTTGGAAACAAAATTAATTGAACGTAAGGAGGTAATTAATACGAAATTACGTGCACTTACGGCAACAGAAACCTGTCTTTAGTTCATTTTTTTATTATATTTATTTTGTTTTTTGTAAGTTCTGCAAAGGTGTAATTTTGTGTGATCATGCCATAGTAATTATTTTCTTAGAGCGAGCATTGTTATAGCATTTGTTATGATTGTTGGCATGTTATCATTATTGTAAAATTGTTCCAGCAGCTCCTTGGTTGACAAGGATGAAACCCTATCTGCATGCTCTCTTCTCAGACGATCTCCATCTAGCCCAAGTCGACATGTACTGGGTGTAAGTTCTATGTTTGTAGCTGGTTACCGTATTAGAACCTTTTTCTCGTTCGAAACAAGGGAAAACGTATTGGATCCTTCCTAGATGGTAAATAGTGGTATTTATTAGTATTCTTCGTCAAATAAAACTAAATCGATCAAATTTTAACAATTCGGTCCAAATGGCTAATTCAACTCCACCCTCAAACATTCAATCTTCTTATGATGATCTTAAAATTTGATTGAAGCTTTTTTTCAAAATTGTTAACAATTACAATAAATGAAAAACAATAGTAATTGTTGGTTAAAATTTGGTCTAACACCCCAAAAAAGCTACGTAGAACCAATAACCCTAGTCTTGAATGTAATTATTGGCTGTGTTTTATAGATTTTTAGTTTGTGATTCATGAATCTAGGCAATTTTAATTCAATATTTTAGATAAATTCAACAAGAATATACGATGATATGCAATATTAAGGAGAGAAATAAGGTAAAAGCAAGGCATAAAGTTTATAGTTGTTCAGCCATGCCTATGTTCATTTTAATTTGATTTTATAGTTATTTTATACAAGTTTCTAGAATTAAATACAATTATAATCTTGAAATTGATAATTGCAACACTTACCCTTAGAATATAGTAAAAAGAGTTCCAACAATCCTTTTTCACTACACGTATATCTGTATGTAGGCCTGTCACTGGACCGGATTCAGTTAGGGTATCCTAAAATTCGACCCGAGTTCGATTACAATAATTAAAACCGAACTCGGTCCGAATCCGCTGGTTATTTCAAACCAATACCTGAGCCCAACCCAACGGGACTTTTAAGCCTGTTTGGTAAAATCTGTATACCCAACTCAGAATATTTATGTTAAAACCATATTTTAAAATTGCAACTTCAGTAAAAATTATATACACAAACAGTGTTAATATATGAATTGAATGATGAAGTAGTCAAGTTCATAACAGAAGTATGCGAAAACATCTACACATAAACAAACAAACGACAAACAAATAACAAACACACTCATGCTTTGATACAACGGAAAAATAATAGTCGGGTCGGGTCCCAACCGGGCCGGGTTTTGACAGAACCATACACGATCCTAATAGTAACCGGGTCGGGCCTGGGTTGAGCATGGACAGTAAAAGACAAAACCCATACCTGCATTAATAGGGCGGATTCGAGTCAGGCTCGAGACGAAACCCATATCGTTGACAGATACCTATATGTGTAATAGATTGAAGTTAGGCATTTGAGTCGTTATTCTTCTCTTAAGTCACCTAGAAAATATCTTGGATCTAGGTCCAACATAGTAGGAGGAAGAACCGGTCATGATTAAATAGTTTTATGGATCGAAACTGATCCATCCATGATCGGTACCAATCCATGGACTTGACCAGATTCTTCCCCATTCCTCTAGGTCCACTGTTTATTCATGTCTTAGCTTTTCTTTCATGTTTTCAAGCCAAGTTCAACCATAGGTCATCGTGAATAGTGCAATGTGATGGATCGACAGAGATCCATCTATGGATCGGTTCGGTTGATCCGCTTGGTTAATTTTCTTCTTTTTTCCCTCAAATATTTTGCATTAAATCATCTTTGAGTCTAAGATCCATTCTTTCATCATTTTGAAGTCTAATATCATTCAATCATTGTTTTGAAAAATCACGGTTAATACTAGGCCCTTTAAAGTAAGCTTTTGGAAACAAAATTCGATAGAGTTAAGGATGTGCCATAGAGGCAATTATGTAATTTGATTGTATAACTTAACTCTTGTTAGAGAATCTTGGTCGAAATAAAGTATGCTTTTGGTTTTATTTGCTTTTATATGTGTTGTTATATAGAGATATAAGTAATGATATTAACACGTTAAACATATATAAATAGAAAAACTTTAAGAGAAGTATTTTATCGATTGCAATTGTGAATGTATTCGTAATCATGAGTATTTAATCGATATATAAATACTTACTTCTTAAATGTTCATAGTCAATATGTATCAAGGAAAGGATATAGATATATCCATTGAGACTATTGTCGTAACGCTCTCCATATGATGGAAACGAATCATTCATGACCGTTGGGAGCCCCTAAGGGGTTATGTACTTGTGGTTGTTTGGAATAATCATAAAACGACTAGATGAGAGTCTTTTGTAAGTTAATACAACTAATTCAAAATAGAAGATCTCACAATAACGACGTGTAGTAGTCTTCAAACTTCATAGTACTGTCATTTTTAAGTAGCTAGGTTGTACTTTAATTCGGTCAAGCATATGGCATAATGAACGTGTTACGATTATGGTACACGTTGAACTTCCTGATTTGAAACAATACTTAAGAGAGAGTTCGTCTTCAAAGTTGTAGAAGATTAGTATCACGGTAATTGGTAGTCAGCTTAAAGTCAAAATCTCCAGTCTGAATAAATCGATTAATCGATAAATGCTAACATATTGCATCAAAGACATTGATGTAGTCTACGCAATTAGTATGGATATTAATAGATTTTTTGACCTTAAACCAAACTCTAGATAACTTACTGATGTAGTGTTGACGAAAAGAAAACGTGTACAAAATGCAGTGCAGCTTAATAAAGGTTAGAAAGTGGATTTCATCTAAATGACTTATAAGCGGTTGAAATTGTACTCGATATTATACTTTAACAAAGTTCATACATGTTTCAGTATTTGAGTTGTTAAAATATTGATCAAGGACCGTGTTCACCGCTAAGAGTCAATACAATCGTGTTGTTAGTTAATTCTTGAGTTCGACGAATATAAAATTAAATTATAAATGTTATAAATTAATAATTAAATTAGCTCAAATGCTGTATTAGTTTTAATGGCATTTTAATTATTTATTTGAAGCTTAAAATCAGCTAAAACGATGTATAAAATTTATACGTTGATTTAATTAAAGAACAAGGTTAAATAAATATTATAAATAATTGATTTAATGGTTAAATAAATATGAGTTGAAATTTGGAAGCCCAAACTAGGTGGTGATCATAGCTTTGGAAAGAGGGTGGACACTTGGTCTTCCAAGATAGAGAGAAGGGTTCTATATATTTATTATCTAGTTGGTTATAAATAGTCATCTCATTCGTGCTCTCTTAACACTAAAACAAAACCTAACCTTAGCCTCTATTACTGACATTGGTGATGCCTTGTAGATCGAGTTGCATTCTGTGGCCAAGGAAGAGGACTTGAATTTCGGAGAAGGAAACAACTAAGAACCAAGGTGTTCAACGATCGGTAAGATCACGATAAGGTAAAATTATAATTTAAATTATTCATATACGTATACATGCTTATATATGTATATGCTTGATATCCCCTTTAAACTAATTCCGCGAAACAAAAAAGAATTGAAATTAAAATTTATTATTTAAGATTAAAATAACATATAGACACACGCATATTTAATTGTATAAAATACATAGACATATAATCTATTTCAGTTTTAATATTTATAAAAAAAATCCCATAGATGACACACACACACACATCTTTGAAATATAGAATATTTATAACAACTACTTACAGAAGTTAGTTTTAAAAAAAAATTAATTTTGTTTTGATTATCACTTTTTTCGAAATTTATTTTTAAATTTTGAATTTTATTGTGTATATATGGTTTACGAATTTTAAATAAAATTGTTTTACGCTTACAGCATCAAAATAAATAAAACCATTTTTTTGATCTTCAAAAAGTCAAAATATTTTAAATTCAAATTTCAAATAAAGCAGTTTTATTTCAAAGTTTATTTTTAATAAATATTATATAATTAAATATATGTATGTACTATTTTAATTATTTAAATTTTTTTATATAATATATGTTTTGAAATGTAAGCCGGTTTTTATAATTGACCGTACACTATTGTATTAAACAAAAGAAAAAATAGGTGAAGTAGGTGCAATGCCATAACTACTATAACATTAAATATCCAGCCCTCCCTAATAAAGGAGGTGTCAATTTCATACAGGCTTCAAACTTTGAATTGTTTAAATAGTGATTGAGGACCGAGTTCATGTCAGAGAGTTAACACAATGTGTTTTTAGTTAATTTTTGAGTTCCACCGGTGTAAAATTAATTTATAAATTAATAATAATTTTAATACAAATGTTGCATTAAATTTTTATGATATTTTGATTATTTTTTTGAAGCCTAAGTTATATTTTGATTTAATTAAAGAATGAGTTGAAATAAATTTAAACAAATAATTGGTTTAATGTTAAATTAGTTTGGCTTGAAGTTCGGAAGCCTAAATTAGAGGGTTGACCGTAGCTCTAGAAAGAGCGTAGAGGCTTGGTTTTCAAGGCAAGAGAAAGGGGGCTAGATATTTATGATATAGTTAGCTATAAATAGCCACCTCATTCATTGTCTCTTAACATCAAAACAATCTCCAATCCTAACCTCCATTGCAGATATTGGTGGTGAAGGCTTCTAGACGAAGTTGCATCCTATGGTCAAGGAGAGAGGACTTGAAGTTAAGAGAAGAAAACAACTTACAACTAAGGTGTTTGGTGATCGGTAGGATCAAGATAAGGTAAAACTCTATTTTAATTTATTCATATATGTACATGCTTATATCTAAATATGCTTGATATCCCCTTTAAATCAATTCAGCCAAATTAGCATAAAAAAATCAAAATCAAAATTTAATATTAAAATTTAAAATAACATAAACATATACATATACATATATGTGCGCGCGCGCGCACACACATACACACATATATTTAACTATGTGAAATACATATACATATACTTCTCAATTTGGTTTTAAAATTTATATAAAAATATTTCTCGTGGATAACACACACACACACACACACACACATATATATATGATTTCAAATTATAAAATATTTTAAAAAATTGCTTGCGATGAATAGTTTTTTAGAAAATTTAATTTTTTTCATTCTTAGTTTAGAAAAATTATTTTATTTTTGAATTTCAATATACACACACACGCTGTTTATAATGTACATCAAGAAAATTTATTATGCTCACCATAGAAAATTAAAAACCAAGTTTTTTGGATCTTGAAAAGGACAAAATATTAAAATTCAAATTTCAAATTATATGTATGGTTTCAATATTAAAAAATTATGCTTGCGGCTTTATTAATAATTTTTTTTGCTTTTAGGTCCTGAAAAGACAAATTATTTGAAGTTCAAATTTCAAACAAATATTTATATTTTGAAATTTCTTCTTAATATGTATATATATGTACATATTTTTATATTTTAAAATAAAAAATATAATATATATATAAGTGGAATAATATAGAAATACATATAAGTTAATAAAAAGAAATAAAAATAAAAATAAGAAAAAATAAAAAAATATTATCTATTTATACACACACATATGTCTTTGTGTGTGTGTGTATATGTATGTGTGTGCATGTCTACATATATACATACACGCATATGTAAAGATACGTGACATCATTATTAACCTATGACATGAAACCTATTTATTAGTCACAAATCCCAGTGGTTAACAATACACCTAAACATATGTTAACCATGTTTACACTCTGTTAGATCACTGTATTTAGCGTAGTTACAATGTTCATATTGTGAATACGAACATGTTATAAAAATTAAAACACAAAATAAACAAAGATAGCTTATACTTATTATAACTAAATTGTAAAATATAGAAATAGTTTTGATATATATTAATCAATTAAATTACATTTAAAACCCCAAACTCCTTTATTAATAAACATTAAATATGATTTATGTAACACCCTTAATTTTAAATAACATTATTCAGAAGATTTAATTAGATAAATTAAATAGAATAACGCAAAATCCAGAGTGATAAGGGGATTGGGATTTGAAAATTAATTATGGTCGTGCCTTAATTAAATTGATTTAAAAAATGGCCCGTAAGTAAATTCACAGGAATGGTTTATAAGATGAAAACTAAGTTAAGTAAGGCAGGGGTAATAGGGGAAATTTTCATATACCATAACCCCATAACCCCTAAACTCTTACCTTATTTTTCATTCATACGTTCATAAACCAAAAATAAAAACTAAGAAGAACTAAGGCCGGCCAAAACCCTAAGAGAAAAGGGGATCAAAATCAATTAGAAGTTATGGGTTCAAGTAAGGAAGAATTAAGCAAGATCGAATCTCAAGTTCCTTATCCAACAAGGTAAATAATAATCTATACCATCTCATATATGTTTTATTGAACATTTCAATTCAGGTTAAGGTTTTAAAACTGTTTGGATGATTTGAATGATGATATGCTTTGATTATATGCTCTGTTTGATTTAAACAAGTATGTTTGTAAAAGGTTTGATTCGATTTTAACGTCAAAATCATGTGAAATGGGTTTCAAACGCCATAAGGATTAATATGTTATGTAAAACATTATTTTGGAGATGGGTTTAAATTTACATAATAATCCAAGCTATGGTTTATTATGAATTTTAAATGAAAGAAATGGATAATTTGGGTTTAAAAATTTATTACGGCAATTATATAAAGGACTTCAGGTCTGAAATTAATGTATGTTAGAAAACATATTAAAAGTAAATCATGATGAATTTTGGGAATTTTTTTGAAGTGTTTCAATATGGTTATTAAATTATTTAAGTTGAAGGACTTAAATGATAAAAAGTTTTATGGAAGGGGATGTCTTATTATTAAAATAATTTCAATTATAAATTAGTGAATTCGGTAGCCTTTTTAGAAAAAGGATTTTGAAAAAGAAATAGAACCCAAATATATTTTTGAGAAGTAAGCAAGTTAGATGAAAAAATTACTTTATAAGGCAAAAAAATCATTTTTGACATAATATACCACTTCGCCACTTCCATTAGCTCGCTTCTGAAACCATGTCCAACAGACATTTCGAACCCATTCGAAACCAATACACATGATATCAAGTAATTGATACGTAGTGTATTAGAGAAAAGCATAAAGGATGGTGTCGAAGGCTTGTTTTCAAAGGGGTTGAAGTCATTCTTATAAACTTTCAAGGGGGTAGAAGCTATCCTTATTAACTTTGAATTAATTTTGCTTATAAAACATGCTTTCAAAAAGGTTGCTGCCTTTCTGTTTTAAGAAAAGCTTTCGAATGAGTTGTTGTCTTTCTGTTTTACGAAAAGCTTTCGAATGAGTTGCCGCTTACTTAGTTTTGAAAAGAAGCTTTAAATGAGTTACCGCTTATTTACTTTTGAGAAGGAGCTTTCGAAAAAGGAGTTGCTTTTGAACCGAGTCGAAACCTAGCTTCCATCTTCGTACCTTTCAAATTGGTTAAAGGCCGCTTTCCTTATAGCCTTATAACAATAAATTAGAAAGGGATGCTTTTATTTTATTAATATTGAAGCCACTTCCCAATGCTTTCGAAAGGATTTTTGTAGCCGCTTTCGTCAATGCTTTCGAAAGGGTGGTTTCGAAGCCATCTATTCCCCAAATTCTTTTACTTAAAGATTAATGTTTACGAAAGGGTTACATTCGTTTATGTCCCCTTGACCCTGAAGTTATAATTAAGGTTAAACCCAATGATTTCGAAGAGATACTTTGGAATAGTTTTGAAGCTATGCTTCTATAATTTCTATTTGAACTAAGTGGTTTTGAAAGATAAGTTTTATTACTTTTGAAGGGAATGTTTTAATACTTTCGAAAGGAAGGTTTCAATGCTTTCGAAAGAAATGATTTGAGTGTTTCGAAAGGTATATCTTTAAATATTTTGAAGAAGGTTTTGAATAATTTCAAAAGGTATGTTTCAATGGTTTCGAAAGAGAAAGTCTAAGGTTTGAAAGCCTTAGTTTTCAAAACAAAGAACCCAATCTTATTTTTTAAAGATAAACCCATTGCAATATGAAGGGGATTTTGAAATGGCATTTCACTTTGGAGTCTTTCTAGAAGCTTTCCTTGCTAAAGATAATAGGTTAAAGATATTAACCGTGTTTCATTTGAAAACGATTACAAGGAAATTTAACCATAGATGTATATATTGTTAAGTCATGATCAGTTTACATATGTGCTTCTTCTATAAATATATTCAATTTACAATTAACCCATAATTGCATTTTGGGGGTATTAAGGGTAGTATAACCAGTTAGGTTGACCCAGTAGTGAATACACCTTTAGCTAACTCCTATGTGAGTAGAATTACATCCAAGAGGTCAGATAGACCAGAATGTAGAATGCCCCAAAGACTGATCATAGAGTTGTTATTTAAGATAAGTACATAGTAAGCCCACGAAAACTATGTAAGGAAATTGTTATTGGCATTGGCCAATAGGTTCTAGCGATTCCATAAAAACTATATTCGAATTAAGTTATTGACAGAGATCAATAGATTCATAGGAAACCAATGAAAACTATGACATAAGAGAAGTTGTTGGAGAACCCAGTAGGTTTATAGTGAGCCCATGAAAACTATAATTGAATGAAGTTATTGGTAGATACTAATAGGTTCTTAGTGAACCCATGAAAACTACAAAATCGGGAAAATAGTCCATAAGCTTTGAGCATTTTATTAGTCATCCCGTGAAAACTAATAGGTTTATAATGACCCTAGAAACTATAACTTGAGACAGATAGTCAAATGAATGGGGATGAGAAATCCAGAATATAATGCATGTTTGCATATCATCATAATATATTTTATTATGTTATTTTTTAACCATTATGGATACAGGTGCATAGTATATGGTTATTATAAATTGAGTTTGGATAATAGTATCGGGAAAACCTGTTCCGCTAAGTAGCATTGTTTCACTAGATATCTATATGGTTCGAGATGGTAGGTTATTATTCACACCAGGCTTTTTGTCTGACTCGAAGTTTATGTTTTCTTCTTAAACTCTTGGGCGCTCATTTGATTTTTAATAGTTTGAGAGTTAAGGTTTTAGGTTCTCATTTAGACGAATAAGCTTTCGGAGAGATGCAGGAGGCAAGCTAGCTATTAGGGGTTCTTTTTGTTTGATTCTGCCGTGTTTGATTTTAATGGAATTTTTTTAATTGCCTATGTTTAGACTGATCAACTAAGGGGGCACTTCATATATTTTTCTTGGCGTATTTGGTAATAATTATATTTCTCTAAACATGGTTACAAATTGGGATTATGTAATGAATTTGAAACATGATTTGAAGTTGAACAAGAAATCCATTTTATGATTTTCAATTTTTTTCATATTCATGTGCTTCTATTATATCAATGTATCGAATATTACCACATTTAGTCATCGGGAATTAATAACTATAGATGATTGCAACATTCGTAGTAGTTAGTTTTTGGCCTCCAAGTGGGGGATATTACAAGTTGGTATCGAAGCATAGGTTTATGTAAATTTAAAAAGAAATTTAAACTTAAAAAGATTTTAAAACATAATCTGATCAATCAGGAAATGTGACCAGGTTTGGGTTAACGACATAGCAGCATACTTCTATTTGTTATGTATATATCAATAAGTACGTACTCCCCTCTCTCATAGAGCGTTCTTCTGTATCTTACTAAGGCCCATATGCAGATTTACGAGAAAGGAAGATATGGATGCAGGAAATGGAAGAGGAAATCTAGGTAGAGGAAGCACCACAACTAACGAAAATGCTCGACCCAACACTAGGAGAGACCAGGGTCTACAGGAAAATGATAATCCAAATGCGAATTCCAATGTGGGTGCTGGAATCCCACCAATAGATATGGGGATGATGTATTAGTTCTTTGTTAATCTAATGCAAGCCGGAGCAGCTAAAGGAGTAGTTGGGGGTAACACATGGAATATTGGAGGAGCTAATCCCGTGGCCCTAGTTGGCAACAACTATGCTAAGCTGAGCAGGGATTATATCAGTCTTGGTGGGAAGCCATTTTTGGGAACAGAGGATGCTCTAGAAGTAGAAAATTGGCTTTTGCATTGTGAAAGGATCTTCTATGACTCGGAATTAAACGATGAGCAGAAGATGAGACTTGCATCTAGAAAATTGTAAGGAGTGGCACTTCATTGGTGGAATAGTGTTATCGCGGGAGTTCCCGAGGAGGAGTTGAGTTGGGCAGAATTTTGAAGGAGATTCGAAGAGAGGTTTTTGTCTGAAGTTGCCAAGTCAGTATTGGTGAGAAAGTTCATTGACTTTGTGCAGGGTGAGAAGTCAATGATTGAGTATGCTACAAAGTTTGATAAGTTGTTAAGATACAGATATGCTACTGTAGACATCGTCATTAAAAGAAACGAGAAGTTTATTCGAGGGTTAATGACTAAGATTGTTATAGTGACTATGCCACAACTCCGTGATCCAAGTACAGTTGTAATGGAGATGGCAATTCGAAATGAAGAGATACTTTCTACTTACGGAAAGGAGAAGCAGGTTGAAAGCCAAGGTTTTTAGGGTAAGAAGAAGAAATTTTTTAAGAAGAAAGGAACCCAGAAGGGAGAAGCGGTCAAGAAGGAGAAGGATAATCTAGTTTGCTTTAACTGTGATAAAAAGGGACATTATGCTTATGAATGTCGAACTAGAAAAGGGAAGGATGCAGATAAGAAATGTGTGAAGTGCTTTAACTGTGACCAGATTGGGCATTACAAGAATCAATGTTCAGAACCGGTCAAAATGGACAAGGGAAAGGTCTTTGCTTTAGGCTCATCGTATGCTAGACCAACTGCTACTGAGAGGGGAAAGACTGTGATGGAAAGTACGCTTTTGATTCAAAGTATACCAGTTATGGTACTATTGATACTGGTGCATTGTATGCCTTTTTATCTCAATGTTTGGTTGATAGGTTATATTTAGAACCATTATACCTTGTTATTTCCTTAAGGGTTGCGAATCCGATAGGAGGGTATGCAACTCTGGGGATGATATGTGACCAGTTAGAACTTAATTTGTTAGGTCATAAGTTTTCATGCAATCTATATGTTTTTGATTTCATAGGCTTCAGGATCATTTTGGGTATGGACTGGCTAGAAAGACACGATGCTAGGATATTTTGCCAAGATATGGGGATATCGCTAAAGCACCCTAATTGTCATAACCGAATTATATATTCGGTAGAGAAATTAGACTCAAGTGCTTATGCGTTGCTTAATGCAATGGAATTAAGAGAAGCGTTGAATCAGATTTTGGTAGCAAGAGAGTTTGTAGATGTTTTTGAGTTGGTTATAGGACTACCGTCGAAGTAAGCCATTGAGTTTCAGATAGATCTTGTTGCTTGGAAAAGATTCTGTGAGTAGACCACCTAGCAGGATGACACCGACCGAGATAAAGGAATTGAAGGTGCAGCTAGTGGATTTACAAGGAAAGAATTTTATGAGATTAAGAAGTTCACCTTGGGGAGCGGCCGTGGTGTTTGTGAAGAAACCGGATGGGTTATCAAGGACTGTATCGACTATCGTAATTTGAACGAGAAAACGATCAAGAATAAGTATCCTTTACCGAAAATTGATGATATGTTCGATCAGTTGAATGAAGCTAAAGTATTTTCCTTATTGGATTTAGCAACAAGTTTCCATCAATTATAGGTGGCAGAGGATAGTATTCCGCTGACTGTGCTTCGGACTAGGTATGGTTCATACGTGTGGTTAGTAATGCCATTTGGATTAACGAATGCGCCAGCTTTCTTCATGGATTTTATGAACTGGATTTTCCGATAGCACTTGGAGAGGTTCATGTTGGTATTCATAAATGAAATTTTAGTATACTCTAAGGATGAAAAAGAGCACGAAGTTCATCTTAGAATAGAGCTTGAGATGCTAAGGTAGCATTAGCTGAAAGTGAAGTTTTCAAAGTGTCATTTCTGGAAGACAGAAGTTACTTTCTTGGTCATGTGGTTTCAAAGAAGGGTTTGTTAGTTGATCCAAATAAGAACGAGGCTATTAACAACTAGAAGAAACCAGAGATGGTGATTGAGATCAGAAGTTTTCTTGGACTCGCTGACTATTACTGGTGATTCATTAAGAATTTCTTGTGGGTAGCAGCGCCTTTGGCTAGGCTAACTAGGAAGGATGTGAAGTTTATTTGGTCTGACAAATATGAGGAAGCATTCCTTAAGTTAAAGCATTTGTTGGCCAACATGCTTGTGTCATTAATTCCAGATGGAAATTAAGGATTAGTAGTGTATACTAATGCATGTGGAACCGTATTAGGGGATATGTTGATGCAGAAAGGTAAAGTTATTGCCTACGCTTCATGACAGCTTAGACCGCATGTAGTGAGATACCCTACTCATAATTTAGAGTTGACAACGGTGATCTTCGCATTAAAAGTATGGAGACATTATCTCTTAGGGGAGATATTTGAGTTATACATAGATCATAAGTCTTTAAGTTAGTTATTATCTCAAAAGGAGTTGAATATGAGGCAGTAGAGGTGGCTGAAGTTTTTAGCTGCTTATGATTCTGGTATAGAGTATACACCTAGAAAAGGAAATAAGTAGTGGATGGTCTTAGCGGAAAACATCAAAATGTAATGTTAGCTATGTTAATGGAATGGAAGAATCTAGAGGCTTTGACCACTTGTAGTGTTTAGCTAAATTCGACTGCTAGTTCTAGTCAGAACATTGCCATTTTGTCCTGCTTGGAAGTTCGACTGGTTTTGATTGAAAGGATTGCCTTTAAGCAGCCATTGTTAACCGAGAAGATTAGAAGGATTACTGGATCAGAGATTGATGATCTAAAGATTTTAATCTTGACCAGAGAGGATGGTTGAGAAAGAAGGGATAGTTGTGTGTTCTGAATGTTGAGGACTTAAGAAGAGAAGTTCCTAAGGAATGTCGTCGATCCAAATTTATGATTCAACCTAGGGGAACCAAGATGTATCAGGACATGAAGAGTAGTTTCCACTGGGAAGGTATGAAGATGGATGTTGGCTTATAGGTAAGGTAGTGTGTGAACTGTCAACAAGTGAAGGCCGATCATCAGAAGCCGAGTGGGTTGCTTCAACCTTTGGAGATATCAGTTTGGAAATGGGATTCGATAACCATGGATTTTATAGACGGGTTGATAAGGTTGCATCGAGGAAATGAAAGTATATGGGTCATAGTGGACAGGTTGACTAAGAATGCCCATTTTGTTCCAGTTAAATCAACCAGAACACCTATTTTTGCTAAATTGTTTGTAAAGAACATAGTTAGACTGCATGGAATCCCTAGTAGTATAGTAAGTGATAGAGATACTTTGTTTACTAGTGAATTCTAGAAAAGTCAATAGGATGTGTTAGGTACCAAACTCAAGATGAGTATTGCGTATCACCCTCAGATAGATGGGCAGACAAAGAGAGTCAACAATGTACTTGAGGATTTGTTAAGAGCTTTATGCTTGACTTTGGTGGATCTTGGAAAGATCATCTACACTTAGTTGAGTTTTCTATAACAACAGTTATCAGACTAGTATATCAATGATGCCTTTATAAACTTTGTATGGAAGGCCTTGCAAGTTACCAGCATGTTGGTTGGAAATTAGAGACAAATTAGTCTTGGGTTTAGATCTGGCAAGCGAGATAACAAAGAAGATTGTGTTGATCCGGAGTAGGATGAGAGAAGCTAAGTCTAGACAAAAGAGTTACACAGATGGGAGACGAAAGGATCTAGAGTTCTTAGTTGAAGATAAGGTTTTCATTAAAGTATCATTAATGAAGGGTGGGGTACGATTCAGAAAGTCAGAGAAACTGACACCTAGATATGTTGGACCGTTCCCAGTTATAGAGAGGATCGGAAAGTTCGCATACAGAGTAGAGTTGACAAACAGTTCGGCAAGTAACCATAAAGTGTTTCACGTGTCTCATCTTTGTAAGTATGTGCATGATCCAAAGACTACTATTACTCCAACTACATTGAAAGATTTAATAGTAGAACTGACTTTGACTTTTGTTAGACAACCAGTATGGGTTGTAGCGAGAGATGAGAAGAGGTTAAGAAACAAGATAGTCAAGTTGGTGAAAGTTCAATGGAGCGATAACGATAAGGACTGTACTTGGAAGACATAAGACATGATTAGAGATATTTATCCTGATCTGTTATAGGGATATGTTCTATATTTGCTTTATATAGACTGTTTGCTAGTCATGTAGCTTAGTATGGTAGTTAGGAGATGTTACAAATGATTGCCATGATTAGTATTTATTCCTTGCCGAATTTCAAGGACGAATTTTTTTAAGGAGGGGAACCTATAACTCCTCTAATTTTAAATAATATTATTCAAGAGATTTAACTAGATAAATTAAATAGAATAATGTAGAGTCTAGAGTGATAAGGGGATTGAGATTTGAAAACTAATTAAGGTTGTGCCTTAATTAAATGGATTTATAAAGTGGCCCATAAATAAATTCATAAGAATGGTTTAGAAGATGAAAATTAAGTTAAGAAAGACAAGGGTAATAGGGGAAATAGCTTATACCATAACCATATAACCCCTAAACCCTTACCTCATTTTTCATTCATATGTTCATAAACCTATAAAAAAAACTAAGGAGAACTAAGGCCTTCCAAAACCCTAGGAGAAAAGGGCATCAAAATCAATTAGAAGTTAAGGATTCAAGCAAGAAAGAATTAAGCAAGATCGAATCTCAAGTTCCTTATCCAAACAAGGTGAATAATAAACTATATCATCTCATATATGTTTTATTGAACATTTTTGTTTGGGTTTAAGGTTTTAAAACCGTTTGGATGATTTGAATGATGACATGCTTTGATTATATGCCATGTTTGATTTAAACAAGTATGTTTGTAAAAGGTTTGATGCAATTTTAAGGTTGAAATCGTGCAAAATAGGTTTCAAATGCCATGAGAAATTAATATGTTATGTAAAACATTATTTTGGAGAAGGGTTTTCATTTTCAGAATAATCCAAGCTATGGATAATTTATTATGAATTTTAAATGGAAGAAATAGATAATTTGGGTTTAAAAATTTATTATGGCAATTATA
Source organism: Allium cepa (assembly GCA_030765085.1). Taxonomy (NCBI): domain Eukaryota; kingdom Viridiplantae; phylum Streptophyta; class Magnoliopsida; order Asparagales; family Amaryllidaceae; genus Allium; species Allium cepa. The sequence continues at coordinate 821,282,895 of CM060929.1, forward strand.
TAAAGGACTTCGAGTCTGAAATTAATATATGTTAGAAACATATTAAAAGTGAATTTTGATGAAATTTGGGGATTTTTTTAAAGTGTTTCAATATGGTTATTAAATTATTTAAGTTGAAGGACTTAAAGGATTAAAAGTTTTATGGAAAGGAATGGCTTATTTATTAAAATAATTTCAATTATAAATTTGTGAATTTGGCAGCCTTTTTAGAAAAAGGATTTTGAAAAAGAAATGACAACCAAATATATTTTGATAATTTGGCAAGTTAGATGAAAAGAAGTTACTTTTAAGGCAAAAAAAATCAGTTTTGACATAGTTTACCACTTCGCCACTTCTATTAGCTCGCTTTCGAAACAATGCCCATTAGGCCATTTGAACCCATTCGAAACCAATACATTGGGTTTCAAGTAATTGGTACAGTGTATTGGAAAAAGGCAGAAAGGATGGCGTCGAAGGCTTGCTTTTAAAGGGGTTGAAGTCATTCTTATAAACTTTTAAAGGGTAAAAGCTATCCTTATTAATTTTGAATTACTTTTGTTTATAATGATGCTTTCGAAAGGGTTGTTGCCTTTCTGTTTTAAGAAAAGCTTTCGAATGAGTTGCTGCTTATTTAGTTTTGAAAAAGAGCTTTCAAAAAGGGAGTTGCTTTTGAACCTAGTCGAAACCTAGCTGTCGTCTTCATACCTTTCGAATTGGTCAAAGGCCACTTTCTTTATAGCCTTATAACAATGAGTTCGAAAGGGAAGCTTTTGTTATCAATATTGAAGTCACTTCCTAGTGCTTTCGAAAGGGTTTTTGTAGCCGCTTTCATCAATGCTTTCGAAAGGATGGTTTGGAAGCCATATGTTCCCTAAATTCTTTTACTTGAAAATTAATGTTTTCGAAAGGTTACTTTCATTTATGTTCTCCTTGACCCTGAAGTTATAATTAAGGTCAAACCCAATGATTTTGAAAGAGATGCTTTCAAATGGTTTCGAAGCTATGCTTCTATAAATTCTACTTGAACTAAGTGGTTTTGAAATATAAGTTCTATTACTTTCGAAGGGAATGTTTTAATGCTTTCGAAAGGAAGGTTTCATTGCTTTCGAAAGAAATGGTTTGAGTGTTTCTAAAGGTATATCTTTAAGTGTTTTGAAAGAAGGTTTTGAATACTTTCGAAAGGTATATTTCAATGGTTTTGAAAGAGAAGGTCTAAGGTTTCAAAAATCTTAGTTTTTGAAACAAAGAACCCAATATCATTTTTAAAGATAAACCCATGGCAATATGAAAAAGATTTTGAAATGGAATTTAACTTTGGAGTCTTTGAAGAAGTTTTCCTTGCTAAAGATAATAGGTTAAAGATATTAACCATGTTTCATTTGAAAATGATTACAAGAAAATTTAACCATAGATTTTTATATTGTTTAGTCATGATCAGTTAACATATGCGCTTCTTATATAAATATATTCACTTTATAATTAATCCATAATTTCATTTTGGAGTATTAAGGGCAGAATAATCAGTTAGGTTGACCGAGTAGCGAATACACCTTGAGTTAACTCCAGTGTGAGCAGAATTACATCTAGGAGGTCAGATAGACCTGTATGTAGGATGCCTCAAAGACTGATCAAAGAGTTGTTAGTTTAGACAGATTCATAGTAAGCCCATGAAAACTATGTATGGAAAATGTTATTGGCATGGGCCAATAGGTTCTTAGTGATCTCATGAAAACTATATCTGGATTAAGTTATTGATAGAGATTAATAAGTTCATAGGCAAACCCATGGAAACTATGACGTGAGAGAAGTTATATGACATGGGAGAAGTCAGTGGAGAACCCAATAGGCTCATTGTGAGCCCATGAAAACTATAATTGGATGAAGTTATTTATAGATGCCAATAGGTTCTTAGTGAACCCATGAAAACTATAAAACCGGACAAACAGTTCAAAAGATTTGAACAGGTTATTAGTCAGCCCATGAAGACTAATAGGTTAATAGTGACTCTAGAAACTATAACTTGAGACAGATAGTCAAACGAATGGAGATGGAAAATCCAGAATAGAATGCATGTTCGCATATCATCATGATATATTTTATTATATTATTTTTTAACTATTGTGGATGCAGATGCACAGTATATGGTTATTATAAATTGAGTTTGGATACCTGTGAGGGGCAAACCCATTCCGCTAAGCGGCGTGATCTCGTTAGATATCTATATGGTTTGAGATGTTAGGTTATTATTCATACCAGGCTTTTTATCTGACCTGAAGTTTATGTTTTCCCTTTAAACTCTAGGATGATCAATTGATTTTGAGTAGTTTGAGAGTTAAGGTTTTCAGGTTTTCTTTTAGACAAGTAAGCTTCTGAAGACGTGCAGGAGGCAAGATAGTATTAGGGGTTCTTTCTGTTTGATTCTGCTGTGTTTTAGATGTAATGACAAAGTTGTTTAATTGCCTATGTTTAGACTCTGATCAACCAAAGGGCATCTTCATATGTCGTTCTTATAGTATTTTGTAATAATTATATTTCTCTGAAGTGGTTTACGAATTTGGATTGTGTAATTAATTAAATGTTTAACTAACAAAAGAATGCATATGCATATGCATATATATATATATATATATATATCTTAATGAATTATTAATGTTATCATATATATAAATTGTATACGAAGAAAATAAGAAATTTAAATGAATTAAAACCTATATAGACTTAAAGAAGTATACATTGGATGTATAAAGACATACGATGTCATGAGTATATACATATCTCTGTTAAAATGTCGATAATACTCTATAAAAATTATCTTAAATTATGAATTTGAATTAAATTTATGTTTACCATTTATAACATAAATATAGCAAAATACATACTTAAGGCTATTGAGCACCCTCAAGCAATAGCATATTTATAGTGATGCATGTTGTCACTAGATAGGTAAGAGTGTTACATAATTTTGTTAAGAACCCTCAAGATTTACATAATTACCCTTAGGCTATCGTGAAATGATAGGTCTAAGGTACCTAATGAAATTTATATTTTTTGAGCACCCTTAAGGTCATAATGAAATTAGGATTAAAGTAAAAGGAACGTAGAAATTATATACAAGATATGATTATAAGTTAAATATTACTTGTCGTTTATTGGGATTACAATTTGTTGATCATCCTTAAGGTTGTAGTAATAGGATAAATGTGTCATGACACTCATTGATGGAATTTATGAAATCCCCACATCTCTTTTAGGGTTTTTGAAAGATGCAGAATTCAATAGGAGCCTTATTAGATAAATATAATAAACCAATCTAATAAGTATGAGTATATATGTGATATTATAATCATCTAATAAAATAAGTTTGCACAATAATAAGATTGATAAAATAATGTGATAAAATAAATTAAATGAGTTAAAAATTGATGAAAAAATGTAGAATATATGTACTAGTAAACCTTTTAGCATGCCGCCTCTTTAAAATCCATGCAAGAACCAAATTACACAACCACTAAAAACATTTGTGCCGTGGATACCTAAGTGCCAATATTTCCAAGACTATGTACTATCTTCTATAGTTTTAAACTCTAAAGAAATATAAGAGTATGTATATTTGATCCATATCCAATCACATACAAAATTTGCATGGTAAAAAATAATGTTCATAATGTATGAAATCTCAGAAAAATGTTTTACTCGTATTGCATAAGAAAAACATAGTGTATGATCATATGTTTAATATGATTGAATACAGTTAGGATCTTGTTTTGTTAGAAAAAACATTAGACGAAGAATTACAGATAGTAGGGTTTCGATCACTGAAATGTTAGCTTGATTTACTTAATCACAACTTATTTGATATCCTTAAAATTTAAGGATGGCTGAATGCTTTTCTATAAAGAATTCAGTACAATCTTGTAGTAAAGGGTTTCTCTTTTAAACGGTATGAACTTTCAAAAGAGAAAACAAATGTTTGATAATGGTATTAATGTTGCTACGGTTGGAATGAGAGAGTGAATGGACACCTCTACTTCATGTAGAGACATCAAAAACAAAATAGTTTAAAATATTTCTAGATGCTTAACAGGGAATAAGAAATATAATTTCTACCCCAATGTATTTTTCATATAGAAAATTATTTTCTACAAGATCCATTTCTTCGAATTTTGGATTCTTGGTCTAAAACTTTAATTATAAATTAGTTATTATAAAAGAAATGAATAGCCCACATTAAGTGATTGAATGAAGCTTCATATTTCACTAGTTGTTACTATAACATCCAAAATAGTGTAAGCATACTATATAACACTTGCTAATGGATGCATCAAGTTTTGAAAGATTACTTTCATTTTTGTATCCGCTGAATATTATGTATGATGAAATAACCTTTTTGGTTCCGATCGAAAATCGAAGAAAGTTTGTTATAATATGAATATTCGTTATAAAATAATTTTGTTTTAAGCAATTCGATGATGATGTTTCTTTTTATAGCAATAGTGATGTCTTAGCTATAAGAAATACAAAACATCTAAAATATCTAACAATTAAGAATGGAATTATAGGCTAAGCCGCATATTTGAGAAATAATTCTTTAATTATATGATTATGAATTGTACTTGTGAATTGTTTCTCAAATGATTAAGGGAAAAGCACCCATTGGGTGGGAGAGATAAAAAGAGTTAACAAACTCTTCAGATTGATATATATATATATATATATATATATATAGTTGTATGTAGTCTAAGGTCTAATGAAATTAAAAGTGGAGCCACCAAATTCGTCAAATTCACCATTGAATTATCTCAAATATGAACGTGTCTTTGATACTTACATGTATTACAAGTTCATAGAATATAAAATGAAGGTAGATTACGTAATAGGCAATGGAAATAAAATAATAATTCAATGTGACTGAATAAGTAAGTATTTTGGATAAGAGTTCCAATAATACCTAAAAGCAAATAAGATTCACTCTCAAATTCACTCCTCCCTATGCTACTTAATGATGTATTAATAAGGAGCAATCAGTCTCTGTTGGGTAAAGTACAATTAATAATGAATATCGAGTTACTTCTTTCTATATGGTTATGTACTTAAGAGTAAGCACATGCGTTAGATTTGATTTTGTCTAAAGCATAGTTTATGAACTTGTATAAGATATGAATTGGGAAGGAACCCCAACCTTAAAAGTTTAAGATATGTGGTTGTCCAGTTTACGTTATGAGCGAAGGTTTAATAAACTCGAAACTAGATCTATTTTATGTAAGTCTATAGACAGTTCATAAAATGCCTTGAATGTCTATTCCATCCCACCAAGAAACAAATTTTTGTTTCAAAAATACCACCTTAACCAAGAAATTTCCTTTATGGAAATTAGTAGTAGTATGACAGACTGAGATATCATTCAAGAATCTAACATAATAACCGATTACATCGATGAAATAAATTTAACTAAGACTAGCTCATTAGAATGTGTAACAAGAATTCTTAAAGAAATTATGAATTTCTTATCAATGTTGAGAAAATAAATATTTTGTCATAAAACTATGCTTAGTTTTTGACACTCCATTGAGGGTATATAATCTAACATGGTGCGATGCTTTAAATCAAAATGGATTCCAAGTACATTAGAAAAATATGATTTCGGTAATTTTACCATAAATGATATAATTGATTAGCCGCAAATGCGTCTTTAAGAAGAAGATTAATTCAGTTGGAATTGTATAAATGACTTCAAAAATTTCAAATGTTTAAATTAGTGAAGTAATTTCCCGAATCAACGTGCTTAGTTCCATTTGGATTCTATTCACAAACCATCGCACAATATAATCGTTATTCGGCTTTTAGACCAAGCGGCTTTCAATCAAACTCAGATGTCGGGATGAAGACCAAATGGTTTAAGGAGTTAGGAGGTATGCTTGGAAAGACATTGGAAGTGGTTTCTACAATTGAGAGTGTAATAGGAGCCAAGGAAACATATCAGTACCGACCTCTTTTAGCTCGATACCGAGCACTTTTTGTACACCTTATGGAGTTCCAGAGCTATAGACTTCTAGTTAAAATGATTGTCCCGGGATGTAGGTGAACAACTCCAAGAAATCAATGAAGGAAAGGACAATGTTACTATAAATATACATGCCGAGCCTCTAAAGAAGAATTTGTCCAGCTTGGAAACAAAGAAAGAATTCGAACCTTAAGAAAATAAAAGTGATCAAGCAGTCAATGTTTAACAAAGGATAGCGGCTTTAAGAAATTGGAAAAAAATATGTCGAGTATCTAGTTTTAAAGCCTCTAAGAGGTAATGAGCCTCTTCGATAGGAGAAGTTGTCGAGTATTTCGCAAGAGAAAGATGATTTCGAGCATTGATAATGAGTCAAGGTAACAAGTTTGTAAAGTGATAAAGGTTTCGAGTCAATAAGTGCTTATGGGTATCGAGCTACAGTAGACCTGGAAGAAGAGGGGATATCGAACTTCTAGAACTCAAAAGTTATCGAGCGTTTGCAACACTAGCTGTTGTAAAGCATTTACAAATAAGCCAATGATATCGAGTTCCTATAAGAGTGATGATCTTATCAATGGGTTTTGAGCTTTCACAAGAAGCAAGGGATGCTGAACCATATCGAGTATCTACCATCATGAAGGTTGTCGAGTTTCTACCATATTGTAGGTTATCGAGTATATACTAAGTAACCGAATGACTACCATGTTGCAAGAGGTCAAGTATCAACATATATGAAGGAAGTCGAATATCTACTATGTAAGCAAGTGATGCCGAGACTCAACAATGGATGCCGAAATTTCATTAAGGGTGGTGCTATTGGAACCGTTGGATTCTGATCCGTTCCACGTGTCAATCATCCTACATGGTTGCACCCCTATAAATAGACCCCTATTAACATCTAAGAAGGGGTGGTTGATTGTTTTCTCTTTCTCAAAATTTAAAGTTGTAAACCCTAAATCAAATTAAGAATTTTTAGAGCTGATTGTAAATTTTGTACTTTTGCATATAAGACCTTGGACAATAAGCTTATCATAAAATACTTCTTGCAACTTGACCATATTTGACTATTATTATGACGTGGACATGCATGTGACCTCCTTCTGTATATGAATCTAAACAATGAACACACATGTTGCTAAAATTTGGACTTCGACCCATATTCGATCTAGCATAATTCTTTTGGACTTGCATAAGGCTACTTAAGCCCTTATTCAGACTTTCCTTAGGTTTCCTTGCGTAATTGGTTAATAAATTTATTTGTTAATATTTTGTCGCTAGAAGGAAGGCTCGAACCCTGCTCTCCTGCATATTCCTATAAAGCACTTTCCTACCTTCCTGCATATCCTTGCAGAGGACTTTAGGGACTTTCCATTTCCCGCATATCCCTTTAAATGACTTTGACTTACAATATCCAACATATTCCTATTGAGGACTCTCGGTATCCTGCATAAACCTATTAGATCACATAATTTTTAATACCTCGTTTATTGATTTTTATGATTACAACCTTGATAAAAACAATATACATTCATATAAAATATAGATATTAATGTTTTATCAAGTTATATAGTATATAGCGTAGGATATTATACAAGTGTTGAATCGAAGACTGTACAACATAAAATTCAAGAAATGGACATCAAGATTCATGAGTGCAAACACCAAGATATGAAGATCTCAAGGCTATAATATAGTATATAGAGTCATAGTATATTGTTAAAGTCCCAATAGCAATCTTTGATCTCTATTTCTTAATTTTCTATCTTTTATATACTTTTAAACAAAATATATTTTTAAAATATAATTAAAATATTTTATAAAAGTTTACAAAGATCAAAATGTTTATAAACTATGTTTAAAATGATTTACAAAGTATTAAAATATTTTACAAAGTATAGGGTTTTCAAAGCAATTTAAAAGAAATAAGTTTTCAATTTTTACAAGCATATGTTGACATATGCCCAGATGATATGTCGACATACATGCCACTAAATAGTTTTTCAAGTATGCGGAGTTTAGACGAATTTTTAAGCAGTTATTAACTTATTTTCTTCCCTCCTCTTACTCTCTTGAAAGCTCCATTAAAATATACTATGTTCTCTTCAAAATCGTATAAAATCAATTCAAACTTCATTGTATTGATTCACTACTACTTTCTTACTGTTTTGGAACCATCTTTCCCTCAATCAAAGATCAAAGTGCTTTCTAAGTGGCTATAGAATCCATTGTATCCAAAGCCAAGAAATTTTCTTTGAAAAAACTATTAGACTCTATTTGTATTTGCTTGGGTGTGCTTGGTAGCCGAGAAATCTACGTGGGTATGCTTGTAGCATGTCTAAATCAAGTGGGCGTAACATAAGCCCAGAAAATCAGAAGGGTGAGTCTTATAGCCTCAAAATCGAGATTGTAATCAAGCTTGCCTTCTGCCTGTTCAAAGACCGGCAGTTGTAAAGAAATCTATACAAGCAATTGTACAGAACATGTAGGAGAAATCTAAACCAATATAAAATCTTTGGCATCATCTCTCTCACTCTTTACTTTGCTTTTATGTTTTTATTTTTATCTGTGATTATTTAATAGTATAATTCTATGTTGTTAATTTGAGATTTAATATTTAGCTTGAAAGAATTTTAAATGAATTTACAAAAGTTAGAAAATACTATTCACCCTCCTCCAGTGCTTAGTTACCCTTAAGATCCATAATTCCACAACCTACATTTGGTATCGAAGCACTAGGTTTTCAAAAACTTGTAATTTATTTTTAAAAATATAAATGGCTAGTAATATTCTTCTTAACACTTTTATGGAAAAACAATTTTGTGAATCCAATATGTTAGTTTCAATTAGATTAGAAACTAATTATTTTGAAAAGTCACTTGATATTTTAGGAAGGTATATGTTGAATTGCAGGAACAAGTATGTTATATAGCCAATGGTAAACGTACACTTGATAGTCATACATCACAAATCAAGAAGGACAATTGGATTTTAGACAACAAATGTTCAAAAGACATGATGGAAAATCAAGATAAAGGAAGAGCAACAATGCAGATATATATGTTTAAAAAAACCTTTGGATGGAGAAATAGTGATATTGGAATAGAGGACGTCAAATGTCAGTAATCTTGAAGTTTATTTAATTTTTGTAAATGTTGCTTTTTAATGAGTTCTTTCAGTACAAAGAAATTTTACTTCTTCTTCTACGTTCCAAATAACCAAAATGGTTTAAATAAGTAGAAAAAAGTTTTCCTTTAAAAATAACGGTTAGTTTTCAAATTGAAAAGACACTTTAGTTTTTGGAATGCCTTATGATTTTATCTCTAGAATATTCTAAATATTTATCTATTAAAAAATCATATTTTTATTGTAATCAACATTATGCATTAAAGTCTAGAAAAAGATTTCAAATCAAAATATTAATTTTTAAATTTTGTAGAATTTTAATAAAACCGACTATACAGTTTGAAAACATGGTAGAAAATACTAAATGCATTAGTATGTTTTAGATCTCATAAATTATAAATCAGTTATTTTAAATGAAATTTTTTAAACAAGTATAAGACAGACATGCTTGGCTCTATAAAAAATTTGGAGCCAAAATTCAAATTCTTTTTATTTTATTATTTTTGAATGAACAGAAACATAGTAAATTACAATGGTTATATTTCAAGATTTTGGAGCCAAAATTTAAATTTTATGGCCTTCAAATTAAATCATTTTTCAATTATAAAAATACATCCATAAGAAAATAATATTTAACTATATAAAAAATCTAAAAGCATTTTAAATAATTAACCTTTTCTAGATTTTTGTACAAAATTGACTACTCTCTTTAATTGTCAAACAGGAATGCTAAACGTAGTAACTTTTTTGAAAATCTCAAAAGTTATAAAATGCATAATTTTACATGGAACTTTTTTATATAATAACACATACTCTAAACTACTTAAAAAATGTCATACCAAAATTCTAAAATTAACTATTTTATTATTTTCAAATAAATGAACACTTGGTGGTTACAATAGCCAAGTTTCTTGACGCAGTGGTTATTACGGATGACGACGAAATGTGGATTTCGTGTCAAACTAATCGATGAAACGATTAGGTGAAGCAATATAAATCGATGGATTAAAGATACCGAAAGCCCAAATTCGTTGATCTCAAGAGATACTGAATTCTAGCTATCTCCAACACGTTGATCGCGTACGATACCGTGTTAAAAGATCTACGATTCTTCTACGTTGATCTCGCGCACGAGATTCCGTGAATCGGGTTCAAATCCGTTGATTCGAGCGCACTCGAATACCGCAAATGGAGAAAGGAGACAACGCTCAACTTCCAATTTCAAAGAGGCACAAAGCACTCAAACACAAAGTTTCATTCAAAATCAACTAACTTTTTACAAATGACACAACCCCCATATTTGTAGGCAGTTTACAACTCAACACTGAACTCAGCTGACCTAACATAGGTCGTTAATGAACTAACCAACACGACTTAAGAAAACAAAAATACAACACAGTGAATGTAACGACTTAAAATACAAATGGCTTACGACCTAATTACAACATTAGACCTATGTACAACACGGGTTACAACATGAGTTACATCACACGATCTATGACTTAACAAAAGCACGGCACTGGAAGCTTGAGCGATCTAAAGAAGCGGCTTAAAGAGACATGGCAACGTCTTAAAGTGAGCGACATAAGTATCTGAGCGACTTAAGTGAATCCATGACCTAAGGTTTCAATGCATTTCAAGTTGACTGGTTAACTCGTTAGGTCGCTTGGACGACCTATCATCACACTAGGTCGCGACCGACCTAAATCTAGCTCGTTAGGTTGTTTTTCCCGACTTGTTAGGTCGCTTGGACGACTCAAATCCAGTGATTGCGCTTGGTCGTGAGCGACCTAAGGACCTTGAGCGACCTTCACTAGGTCGTGAGTTGGTAGATTGCGCTGCATCATCCTCTCCCGGTTGAAAAGAATTCGACCTCGAATTTGCACCTTCCTCTTCCTCGACAGACACATTCCCATGAAATGGAATCAAGTATTTGACGTTAAAAACGTCTGTAGTGTGAATATGATCTGGCAACCTTAACTGATATGCATTATCATTGATCTTCTTCAAGATTTCCACTGACCAATTTTTCGAGCTTTCAACTTGTTGTAAGTTCCAACTGGAAAATGTTCTTTCATCAAAACGGCGTAAACCAAATCACCTTCTTTGAAGTTCACACTCCTTCTCTTCTTATCCGCCAGTTGTTTTTACTTCTCATTTGATGCAAGCAATCGTTCATGAACAGTTCTGTGACACTCCTGCAACTCATTCACAAAATCACAAGCTCGTTTAACAAACCTTTTCTGAAATGGAACTATCGACAATTTCAACGGTCCCTTCGGCATTGCTGAATATACAACATGAAACGGGCTGAATCCAGTACTTCGATTAACAGCATGGTTACGTGCAAATTCCACCTGACATAACTTCATATCCCAGCTCTTCAAATTATCTTTCACAAGACATCTCAATAAGTTTCCCAATGATCTGTTAACCACCTCCGTTTGCCAATCTGTTTGTGGATGATAGGCGCTACTAAAATTCAGCTTTGTCCCAACCATCTTCCACAGACTCAACCAAAAATGGCTTAGAAATCGAGTGTCCCAATCAGAAACAATGGTCTCAGGTATCCCATGTAGTCGATACACCTCTTTAAAGAATAATTGAGCAACACGGACTGCATCAGCTGTCTTCTTACAAGCTATGAAATGTGCCATTTTCGAAAATCTATCTACCACCACATATATAGAATCATTCCCTCGCTGAGTTCTTGGCAAACCCAACACAAAGTCCATGCTAATATCAACCCATGGTCTAGTAGGCACGGGCAATGGCATATATAACCCTGCATTCGTAGCTGTCTTTTTGCAAACTTGACATATGTGACATCTCTCCACAAATCTTTCAACTTCTTTTCTCATGGAAGGCCAAAAATATGATTGAGAAATCAACTGCAAAGTACGATCTCTACCCACATGACCTTCTTCATGTAACTCCTTCACAATCTTCATTCGCAAACTACAATCTGGAATACATAATCGATTTCCTTTGAAAAGAAAACCATCCACCAATACAAACTCATCCGTCTTCCCTTTATTGACTTCGTCTACAAACTTCACGAAGTAAGGATCTTTAACAAACAATTCTGGAAGTATATCAAACCCCGTCACTTCAACCTTCATCGTAGTCAATAAATGATTTCTCCTACTCAATGCATCTGCCACACGGTTTGTAACTCCCAATTTGTGTTTCACAACAAATGTAAACTGTTGTAAGTATGCAATCCACGAGGCATGCCTAGCTGCAATCTTGTCCTGCCTTGCAAATGCTTCAATGCTTCATGATCAGTATATAACACGAACTCCTTGTGAAACAAGTAATGTCTCCAGTGTTTCACGGCTTGCACAATAGCATAAAATTCCACATCATATGTATTATATCTCATCTTTGCTCCCGAAAGCTTCTCACTGAAATAAGCAATAGGACGTCCCTTCTGACTCGACACCCCTCCAATCTCAACCTTCGATGCATCAGCATGTAACTCAAGCAACAACTGAAAATCCGGCAAAACTAGAATTGGTGCTGTCGTAAAAAGTTCCTTGATTCGCTCAAAAACAAATCCTGCTTCCTCTGTCCATGAAAATTGCTTCTCCTTCATACAATCAGTAACCGGTGCCATCACACTACTAAAGTGTGGTATAAATCTCCAATAAAATGAAGCCAGCCCATGAAAACTTCGGACTTCTGCAATAGTCATGGGCTGTGGCCAATCTCTGATTGCTTCAATTTTACTTTGATCCACCTGGATACCTCCTTCTGATACAACATATCCCAAAAATAAAACACTATGCGTCATGAACACACATTTCTTCGTTGCAGCATAAAATTGTTTCTGTTGCAGTATCATCAACACTTCTCTCAGATGATGCAAGTGTTCTTCTGGGCTCCCACTGTATATCAAAATATCATCAAAGTAAACTACTACGAACTTCCCAATAAATGGTCTAAAAATCTGGTTCATCACTCTCATAAAAGTACTTGGTGCATTCGAAAGACCAAACGGCATAACCAGCCATTCATACAACCCCTCCCGTGTCTTGAATGTTGTCTTCCATTCATCACATGGTCGAATTCGAATCTGATGATATCCACTCTTTAGATCAATCTTTGAAAAGATAGCAGCTCCATTCAACTGATCTAACAAATCATCCAATCTAGGCATTGGAAATCTGTACCTCACAGTAATCTTGTTCAGAGCCTGACTATCGGTACATATCCTCCACGTTTCATCCTTTTTCGGCACTAACAATGCTGGTACTGCACAAGGACTTAAGCTTTCTTGTAGGCGCCCTTGTTCAAGCAACTCTTCCAACTGCCTTCTCAACTCCTCGTGTTCCTTTGGACTCATCCTGTAATGTGGTCTATGCGGTGACACAGCTCCCGGAACAAGATCAATCTGGTGTTGTATGTATCTCAATGGTGGTAACTCTTTTGGCAGCTCTTCTGGGAATACATCTTCAAATTCCTTCAGCACTGGTTTAACTTCCTCTGGAACTTCAACCTCCTCACTACTTTCACGTCCGATCAACAAAAACAACTTCAGGCTCATCCACCACTTCCTTGACAAATTCCTTCAAAGATAACAACGTATTTAGTTCTTCAATCTCCTCCAACTTGCTTTCACTTTGTTGTCGCTTTTTAGGAACTAGAGTAATTTTAGTGCCCTCGAACATGAAACTATAGCAATTAGTCCTCCCATCATGTTGCATAGCTCTATCGTACTGCCATGTCTCCCCAACAGTAAATGACAACGTCCATATCCACAACATCACACCAGATATCATCTTTGTACTTCTTTCCAATGGAGAAAGTTACACGAGCTCTTCGACCAACCTTCACTTCTCCCCCTTTCCTCAACCAAGCTAATTTGTAGGGTTTAGGATGCTTCTCTATCTTTAACGCCAACTTATTTACAGCTTCTAAAGAGATAATATTGTCACAGCTTCCTGCATCGATAACAAATTTGCAAACCTTTCCCGAGATAGTACACGTCGACTGGAAAATATTACTCCTCAACCAATTAGACTCATCCTCTAGCTTCGGTGTCAAACACGACCTCCTCATCATCAAGTTACAACCTTCGTCTCCCGACAATTCTTCCTCCTCCTCAGCTTGTGTTGAATTAAAACATTCAATTTCTGCATCCTCATCCTCAACCTCAGCAACCATCACCCGCTTCTTCGGTTTTGGACATTCATTGCTCTTGTGACCAAACTCCTGATAGTTATAGCACTTGAAATTGTTGTTGACCTTGGTCTTAGCAACTTTATTGACAACCGGTTTAGTAACAGCCTTGGAAACATTCGTATTGCTACTAGCCCCTTTCACTTGATTGTTGGAATTTGTAAACACACCACCTCCTCTCCTGCCTTGCTTCTCCCAAGCTAGCGCCTTCTGGTGTGCTTTAGCAATGGATCTTGGATCAAACATATTCACCATATCCTGAATTTGCATTCTCAACCTTCCAACAAATCTAGGAATCAATTGCTCCTCCGTCTCCATGATGTCATTTCTAGCAATCAACTCATAAAATTCATCTGCATAATCATTCACCGACTTGGTCCCTTGTCTCAAATTTTGAAAGCATTGATACATAAGAGACTGATAATTATAAGGCAAGAAAGTAGCCTGCATCAACTTCTTCATCTTCTCCCATTACTCAATTTTTGACTTTCCCATTCTCTCCCGTGTAAGTTTAGTTTGCTGCCACCATGCCATAGCTCTTCCCCTCAATCGTGTAGCAACCAACTTAACTCTACGATGCTCGGGTACTTCCTTGAAGTCAAAAATTTCTTCAACATTTGATAACCAATCCAAAAATCCTTCAGCTATCATTCCTCCTTTGAATTCTAGAATTTCAGTCTTCATCCCCGACTCCCATTTATGATCGTCTCCTACCTCCCGATAGTGATTTCGTACTTGGTCTCGATCTTGATAATGAACACTATATATGTCACCATCTTCATCATAATCAAATGTACTTCGATATCGATCTCGACCATCAACATCTCTATGATCACGCATATCTCTTCTACTATGTCTTTCAGCATCACGATATGGCTCATCTCCAAACTCATGGTGATCTCGCCTTGTTGAAACTGATGATTCTCTTCGATCTCGGTAAGATTGTGGTGACACCCTCCTCGCTTCCGTAACCGATGGTGAAATTCTATTTCCTCCATGGTTCGAGACTGATGATCTTCTCCGTTGACTTTGATTCATATCGATCATCAATTTCTCCAATCTACCAATTCCCTCATCCAACTTCTCATTGAATTTATTGCTAATTCGTTGTTCCATTTGTTCAACATCTTCTCTTTTATACAAATCTTCAACATTTTGATGACGATTAGCTCTTCTCGGCGGCATAGTAGAATCTTCAACAAATTCAAACACACTTCAACTAGCACAACTTCAACTCAAATCTGAACTTGGCATTGTTCGGCCTGCACTTAGCTTGTTCGGCTTAAACTTCAATTCAGGGCCTTGATTCAAAAACTTCAACTAGGCTCAAACTTCAAAACTTCAAATCTTCAAATCTTCTCCCAATAGGCTCGGCTTAGCTATGATTGGCTAAGTCTAGCTCCGATACCAAACTGACGCAGCGGATATAACGGATGACGACGAAATGTGGATTTCGTGTCAAACTAATGATGAAACGATTAGGTGAAGCAATATAAATCGATGGATTAAAGATACCGAACGTCCAAATTCGTTGATCTCAAGAGATACCGAATTCTAGCTATCTTCAACACGTTGATCGCGCACGATACCGTGTTAAAAGATCTACAATTCTTCTACGTTGATCTCGCTCACGAGATTCCGTGAATCGGCTTCAAATCCGTTGATTCGAGCGCACTCGAATACCGCAAATGGAGAAAGGAGACAACGCTCAACTTCCAATTTCAAAGAGGCACAAAGCACTCAAACACAAAGTTTCATTCAAAATCAACTAACTTTTTACAAATGACACAACCCCCATATTTATAGGCAGTTTACAACTCAACACTGAACTCAGCCGACCTAACATAGGTCGTTAATGACCTAACCAACACGACTTAAGAAAACACAATGAATGTAACGACTTAAAATACAAACGGCTTACGACCTAATTACAACATACGACCTATGTACAACACGGGTGACAACATGAGTTACATCACACGATCTATGACTTAACAAAAGCACGGCACAGGAAGCTTGAGCGACCTAAAGAAGCGGCTTAAAGAGACATGGAAACGTCTTAAAGTGAGCGACATAAGTATCTGAGCGACTTAGGTGAATGCGCGACCTAAGGTTTCAATGCGGTTCAAGTTGACTGGTTAACTCGTTAGGTCGCTTGGATGACCTATCATCACACTAGGTCGTGGCCGATCTAAATCTAGCTCGTTAGGTCGTTTTCCCCGACTTGTTAGGTCGCTTTGATGACTCAAATCCAGTGATTGCGCTTTGTCGTGAATCAATTGAACGCCACTTGGTCGTGAGCGACCTAAGGTCCTTGAGCGACCTTCACTAGGTCGTGAGTTGGTAGATTGTGCTGCATCATTTCTGATGTGGGACATTGCAATTTTGAATTTTTATGTCCTTTGGCACACAAAAATTTAACATAAAAAAGTTATTTCCTAGAATATAATTAGTATATATAGCTATATAAAAAATTATGAGCACTTTAAATTAATGTAACATTTTCTTTTATTTTGTTGAATTCTAATAGACACTTCAACTGCCATTCCCAAGATCGTTTCATTATTAAATTTATAAGATGTTTTTTAATCATATTTTAACTCCACATCTCACTTATAATTTGTATATAAGCTTAAATTAAAATTATTATAAATTATCACGTCTTTCTATAAATAAACAAAGTATAAGAACAAAATAATATTTATTTCAAAATTTATTTAACATAAGTTTGATCGTGTTCACAGTTACACTTATCAAACATTGTGATTAGGCTATGATTAAATTTCGTAATTAAGATGGTTTGTTATGTACATTCTTAATTTTATGTAACAAATCTAACGTATAAATTTCTTTTCAAATTTGGATGCTTAGGATTATATAATAATATCATTTATGACATACTGAATTATTATTGATATTAATTATATTATCTCACATTCGTATTTGGTATTAATTAAATAATATTTTCTTAAAATTTAGTCCCTCACAAAATGGCATTACATCCAGGGGGAGTATTTTTACTTAACTTTTATTTTTAGTTTGATTAAATATGCAAGTAATTAAGTTTGGATTGATTATCATAGATTTGATTTGGTGTGAAGTACAACTTAGGTGTAGATTTGACTTTGATTGTATTATAGTAAAAAGATAAAGTTTTCCTTATCCTATTTATTTATATTTAAAATTTGATCATTATATATCTAATATATGACATGGTATATATTATGTTCTTCATTTATTTCCCTCATATTACATCTTTAATATCGCGTTTGTTTTACATATAACTTAATTCTTAAATGTTAGTTTTGATTCCATAGTTATAAATATATTATTTAGGGGGAGTTTTTATTTTTTTACCCATTTTTGTTGATGATAAAGGGGGAAAAAGTATAAATATACACATGCAAATATTAAGGAGGAGTTATGTAACTCAAGGGGATATATCGTATTTTATATATAGGAATATTTAATGGTAAAAAAGGGGAGATTGTTAATAGCTCGGTTATTGATGATAACAGACTTGATAACAATATATATATATATAATATAGATGCTAATGTTTTACCAAGTTATATGGTATATAATGCATGATATTATATAGGTGTTGAATCAAATACATTGCAATATAAAAAACTTAAGAATTGGACATGAAGACTCATGAGTACGAAGACCGGGATATAAATGTCTCAAGACTATAATATAGGGTATTGTTATAGTATATTGTTAAACCCCTAGTAGAAATCTTTAATCTATATTTTTTATTTTTCTATCTTTTATATATTTTTAAACCAGCTATAGTTTCAAAATATATTTAAAAATATTTTTTTAAAAGCTTTCAAAGATCAAAATATTTATAAACTATGTTTAAAATGATTTACAAAGTATTATAATATTTTACAAAGTATAAGGTTTTCAAAACATTTTAGAAGAAATGAGTTTTCAATTTTTACAAGCATATGTCGACATATGCCCAGATGATATATCGACATACGTGCCGCTAAATGGTTTTCAAACTTTAAAAGGAAACGTCTATCTTCGCGAATGGACACATCTATTTATACACTCTATAGATGGAAGTTCAAATGAATTTTTTAGCAACTATTAATTTATTTTCTTCCCTCCTCTTACTCTCATGAAAACTAAGTTATAAGTATACTCTATTCTCTTCAAAATCATATAAAATCAATTCAAACTTCATTGTATTGATTCACTACTACTTTCTTACTATTTTGGAATCATCCCTCTCTCAAATCAAAGATCAAAGTGCCATCCAAGGGGCTATAGGATCCGTTGTATCCAAAGCTCGAGATTTTTTTATAGAAAATCTATCAAACTCTATTTGTATTTGCTTAGGTGTGCTTGTAGCCCATTCAAATCAAGTGGGTGTGCTTAGTAGTCTGAAAATCTAAATGGATGTTCTTGTAGCCCGTTCAAATCAAGTGGGCGTACCCCAAGCCTGAAAAATTAAGAGGATGTGTCTTGTAACCTTGGGAATCGAGATTACAATTGGATTTTCCTTCTGCCTGTTTAAAGATTGGCATTTGAAAAGAAATATGTATAAGCAATTGTACGGGACTGGGCGTAGGAGAAATTCAAACTAGTATAAAATCTCTGGTGTCATCTCTTTAACTTCTTACTTTACTGCTTTTATTTTATCCATGATTGCATCTATGGATGTTTAATAGTATAATTCTGTGTAGTTAATTTGAGATGTAATATTTAACCTTAAAGAATTTTAAAAGGATTTACAAAAGTTAAAAAACACTATTCACCTTCCTATAGTGTTTAATTAGCCTTAAGATGCATAATTTCGCAACCCACAATAAATCCTATCTTCAAACAGGGATCCTTCAAGCCTTACTTTTCCCAAGTCAACTAATCAAGTAACCCACAATCTTTAATTCCATGAGGAACAAGTGTTAAGAGAATTGGCACCGACAACTTTAGCTGTAAAAGACAAGTAATTCTTTATGACCTGGATAAGTGAAGTATAAATCTGTTTCATATGGGATCTACACCGATCTTTGCTTATTATCTTACTCTAAGAAAAGAAGACAAGTAAAGGAATGATCTGTTCTCGGAAATGAGAAAAACTATATGGCCCATGCTAAAGGAACTATCTTCAAAAATGAAGTAACAAAGGATTTCAATAAGTTTGCCCCAAAGTGGAATGGAGTAATCAATCACTCTCCCACACCAATTAGAACACGAGAAGTTTTAAAGGGAAAACTTGCTATTAGAACCGATGAGACTATCTAATATTATAAGAAAGTTAAAGGGGGACCAAAGACACAATTCCCTAGGAATTTCTGATCTGCAAGAGCCTACTCCCTTACCACCTCCTATGAAAACGTCTATTATCTAACCAAAGAGACGTTGTACTATTGGCCTTCAAAGAAGAAGCAATAAGGAAATGAAAGAAATACCAGGGGCACTTGTTGCCAATATCACAGAAAGGATGGGCATGTAACTAATCAGCGCAGAGCCCTTAAAGGGATGATTGAGAATTTCTTGGGAAAAGGAGAACTTTGAGAACTTGTTAATATGATTTGAGCAACCGATCAAATGTAACCACAAAGATAAAGTGCTTAATAGAGAAAAATAATTCATGAAAAGGTCTTACAAAATAAAAGAAAAGCCTTTGATCCTACCATAAGGGCATGGCCAAAGTAGCACCTAGAGGGACATTAGAGTAAGCCTTTGGTCCTGCGTTTTAAGGCCTGACTAGAGCATTACAATCCTTTGTCCCACCTACGTGGCCTAGCCAAAGCACCTCCTTGAGGGAGGTCAGAGTATGATTTTGGTCTCGAATAAGATGGCTTGTCCAAAATAGTGCAAGCCTTCGGCCCTGCCTATGTGGCCTGACTGAAGCAACTCCTAGAGGAATGTTGGAGTAAGCCTTTGGTCCTGTCTAAAATAGTTTAGCAAAACATTGACCAGCCTTCGGTATTGCCTGTAAGGCCTGACAAGAGTGCCAACTAGAGGAAGGACAATTAAGATTTGGTTATATCTAAGATAACTAACATAATGCAAAGACCGGCCTAAATAATTACCTATAAGGTAATAAGGGGCTCAATTAAGCCTTAAATCATTACTCATAAGGTAATAAGGGATGAAAGAGATTCTAAGCCTAAATCATTACCTATAAGATAATATGGGGCAAAAGAGATTCAAAGCCTAAATCATTACTTAAAAAATAATGAGGTTGCGAGAGAGATCCATTAAGCGAGTGTAGTTTTGTCCGAATCAAAGCAATTTTCTAGAAGGAAGTGTAGTTGAACACGACCAATCTGGCTCCAAGCTAAAATTAAAGCAGCCTTCGATGGAGAGGTCCAGAACTATATATTACCCAGAACTAAGGACTCAGCGTTAAATATGGACATCTAGGAAATTCTAAATCTTCTTATTAGAAATATTTTGTTTATTAATGGGAATCCTAATTATTGGTTGAATTTCCAATCTTCTATTAGTTGAAATGTGAATCTTGCCAGAAGAATTTCTGGTCTTCTTATTAAATGAATTTTTGGTTTTCTTACCAGATAGATGGATTTTTGGTCTTTTATTAAGATGACAAGCAACTGTTCATGCTCATATAATCTCAAATGGCAAAGGAAGGTCATTGAATAATCAATCAAGAAGCCCATATCGAGGGAAGGAAGTTTACGCCATAGAGATCCGTTTATGAATTTATCCAACCAAGAAAAATGAGAAAAAAATTGGCCCTACTCATCTAAAGTTTCGCTAATTCAATAATTAATCCAAAAAGTGAATTTCAAAGCCAAGTTTTCAAAGATCAACAAGAAAACTTTTCACAAATTTCTTTAGCATTCACAAAAAAACAATCAATTTGAGAAAAGTAATTTCTCAAAATTATGGAGGTCATCATTGTTTACTTTATGAAAAAGAGAGAGTCTCATAAAAAGTGAGAACTGGAAAAGCCTATCTAAAGCATTCTGTAAGGAAATGAAGAGCAAGCGAATCAATACTTAATCAGAAATCATAGATCATATGAAATCAGATCAAAGCACTAAAGTGAATTACAAGTCTCAAACAACTCAATGAGTCCAGACACAAGATAAAGAGTAAAGAAGAAAATACAAGATCTATTCAAAACTGTCAATCATTCAGGTACAAATCTATTTATCATTTTACATTTTACATATCACATACAAAAAGTTACAAATATCAAGAAAGGGTAATTAATAAGAGAATCCAGTCAAACGTTTCCAGGCAATGTCAGTTTGGTTATTCTCCATTATGGTTTTGCGCTTTTATCCTTTAAGTCTTTAGCAACCGAAGAAGGTTCGGTGATGTGATGAACCATCACATCCAAAAATTCTTTTAAGTTCCTTCTCCTTCTTTCGAGTGACGTCCGTATCATTTATTGAGCTAATTTGAACCTTTAATGCATAATCCAGTGTTTTGTTAACTCCTTTAAAAGTTTTAACCTTGCACTGTAATTTCTTAACTTTCTGCTTGAAAGTGTATTTCTCATGCCCTAATTCCTTGATTTGACTTTGATATTTATCAAGATATTGATAAACTTTTTCATTCCATTTTCCTTTCAGAAATTGGATGCATTCATTTCTAAATTTTAGGCACCATCTAGAGATTTCTCTATCATCTAAACCTAGAGGCAGGTTTTACATGGAAGAGAATTTATTTTTACCGGCTAAAGATTGGGACCTTGTCGTTCTTGTAGGAGTAGGAGTGGAAAGGCTTGATTCACCTCTACTTGTAATAAGTTCTAAAGACTGAAAAAAAACTTGGCTTTTTTAACAAGTCTACTTTAAGATCCTTAATCCTTTGATGTAATCGAGCAATTCTAACATCAGACTCCATTCTTTGATATGAAGGACCAGATTGGCCAACCGCATTTATGCTCTCTTTTATCTCCTGAATCTCTTTATCTTTCTCTTTAATTTTCTCCTCCAAGCTCAAGATAATCTCTTTCGTATCACTTTATCTAGACCTCAATTTATAATAATTATTGTACCATTTCTGTGTTTTTAAGTTATTTGGAAGTGGAAAGACTGAAGCATCTTCAAAAGAATGTTTCTTCTCGATTTCCAACATCATTTTGGTTTTAATTTTGTCTAGTCAGAAAAGAAAATCTGAATCGCTGGATGAAAGCATCAATTGACTTTCCTATTAAAAATAAATAAAGGAAAAGGAAGTCAATACATGGAGAAGTGTGCTCTTTTATAAATAGCAATAAAGTTTACAAACATGAAAAAGGTCAAGTTACACTAATGACACAAGTTTTGTACATTCGATTCTTAAAGTTTAGAAACGGCAGTTTGAGCCTTTTTAAGTGAACCTACAGACATAGGGATAATAGAATCGAAGGAAACATTAAACCATTGAGGAGTACTAGCTAGGGGCACCAATAATAATCATATTTCTCGGTAGAGGGGCTGGCTTCTCTGCATAACAATTTAGTGTAATTAGATTGCATCTCTTTAAGTAAGTTATCATTTTCCTCACCTAAGAAGTCAAAATAAAAGTGGGGAAACTGTGTGTATACTTCTTGAAGATCCATAAGAAAACAGTATATTGTTACTCGGGAGGTTAGGAGAGTTAACATCTTCTCCTTAAAACATCTTTTTAATTTGACGAATTTTCTTAAGAGTTCTTTTGAAAAAGACGTATTCGTTGGCTCCTTCACCTATGTATTTTAAGAAAAACAAACTAAGCTGTAAAGAAATGAGAACATCAAAATTCATAATAATTGTTTGAATTACATACTACAACAAAAAAATTGCTTAGGTTCATACAATATTGACCCTTTATAAAACTCAAAAATGAATTTCTCTTTTCTAAACTTAACTTTCTCTGGGGAAAGAGTGTTAAGGGCAAGTGGGAGGATCACGATCCTAGGAAGATTCTAGCATTCTCCAGGATGAGGATCAGTCCCATGATCATTCAAGTATCTACTATGAAGATGTCTAAGTAAACCCTCACTCTCCTTCTCTAAGAAGAAAAAGTCAGTAACAAGGTTCCTAGAATAAACTTTATAAAAGAACTCTCCTAAATTGTGCCTATCTTTGATGAACGTATAGAAGTGCAAAGTTAGCTCCATGTTCTCTTTTATAACTCTTTCTCAATGAAGGAAAAATCTTTTCAAGAGTTCAACTACCTATTTTTCTTTAAAATCTTTCAATCATTTGGCATAAATGAGAAGATGCCTTTACTTGTCGGGTAAACTATTATGCTCTTCGATCAACTTCTCAATTTCTCTATTTAATGGCACCACATCCCTCTCACTTTTCTCATGCAATATATCAAAATGTTACTTGTTTCTTTTCCTCAAATAAAATAGTAAACTTATTAACTAAAGCTAACAAGTAATTATAGACATTTAGGAAATGATAAATTTCATACCCGTACTGTAGGAGCATGAGAAATCGAGACCCGAGTTTTCTCTTTTAATTGATGTCCAAGGGAAGTGGTATCTTTTAATGAGATATCTTCTTGAGGAATGTTCTGGGGTTCAAGAAGACCAGGAAAGCCTATATCATACGAAGATGAGCCTAATTCGTGGCCACCCAATCCTTTACCACCATTTCCTAGACCTTCGGGGTACTTGTTGCCATCAACCCCACCTTTATCATCATCGTCGTCATCGTCGTTCTCTTCCTTATCCCCATTATGGTCATCCTCCCCTTCATCATTATCCTCATCTTCGTCAACCAAAGGATCATCAAAAGATAATAGTTCCTAAGGATTAGTGGCTTCCTCTTTTGAGAATTCATCTTGTAGCGACCTAGAATTCTCCCCTGCTTAAGGTCAAACTTCCTCTTAAACCTATCATTTAATGTTTGTAGTGAAGGGAAGTCCAACTCTAGATGATTTTCTACATTTTCGTAATATGCGATGAAGAGGGCCTCCTTATAACACTTCTCTCTTATCTTGGGAAGGGCTTGTCCTATTAAGCAGGAGACTTTCTTCTTGGCGTCCTTGACAATGTTATTTGCATAGACAAGGGCAGCCTCTTTGCTTTCCAGACTATCTTTCAATGTTGTAACTTGTGCAGCCATTTATGTATTTCTAGCATTGGCTTGGTTAAGTTCCTTTTCTAGCAATTTCATCTTTTCTTCAACCGTCGGCCTTGTTTTTCTTTTTTCTTCCAAATCGGAGGCAAATTTATCCCTTTGGAGGAAGCTTCATCCCCTTTTGTGGTAATTTCAATAATTTGGCCCTCAAGAGACATAACTTTATCTGTTAATGATGTAATCTGTTCTTTGAAATTAGGGACATGGCTAATAGATTCATGAGAAGTTTGTTGTAGGAAAAACATGTGATTGGCCACCAGAAACATATAAAATTTATGATAAATAAAATATAAAGAATCTAAATTTGTGTTAGCCAGACATATGAAGATACGTATAAGAAAACGCTGTTGAAAGAGGACGTGGAGACAATCATTAGAAAAGACAAAGGGCTACAATGGCTTGAAGAAGAAATGGTCTGAGATTGGATGACCGAGCTGACAAAATCATCGAAATTTGAAGGAACGGATTAGCCGGAATTTTATAATGCTGAGATTCAGAAGGAGGATGAGTTAGGCACAACTCTTAGTACAAACATTGAAAAAGAAGTTATAAAAGAAGGATTCATGATGTCTATAATGGGCTCAAGGTGTAAGCAACTTCAGTCTGGACCTAGGAATCCTGGTTTAACAAACTTAAATCAACAGAATTGGAATCTTGATTGATTGCGACCGAAGCTGCATAAAAGTCCTCGGTAATAATAGTCAGCGGTTGATCATCTCTAAGTTTGGCCTTTTTGCTTGGTGGAGGAATTGGAGTAACAAAAAGAAAAATAGAATCAATCTTTCTCTTGTGAACCTCAATAGCCCTAAGGGCACCGACAGTAGAACCCAAAAATGGAGGCAGCCCTAGTAGTCACTATTAAAGTTGAAGTGGAAGTTTTAGCTTTCTTAGACGTAACTGTCGAAATGATAAGAATCAGACCTAGGTCAAGGAAGGAATCATAAGATTCCAAAATAAGGGACTTCGTTAAAATCATGATAAGAGATTAAGAAATTACCAGATGAATCATGTTGAATGGGGGAAGTTTGAGAAAAGGCATTTTGATCGTCGATGACCAGGCTTGTTTCTTGTGAACATCCTTCTTGACTATTGGAGGCT
Source organism: Allium cepa (assembly GCA_030765085.1). Taxonomy (NCBI): domain Eukaryota; kingdom Viridiplantae; phylum Streptophyta; class Magnoliopsida; order Asparagales; family Amaryllidaceae; genus Allium; species Allium cepa. The sequence continues at coordinate 821,308,332 of CM060929.1, forward strand.
CCTCGAGCACTTTATGATTCTCTAAAATCAAGGAGTACTTTCTAGGGTTGGTCTCAATTAATATTTTACACCTATCTCCAACAGTTTGAGATGCTAGGCTTAAAGTACAAGTTATACTAGCAATGGTAGGGTTCACTGCCTTAACAGCAGTTTCTAGAAGAAAATAACTATTATAAGCAAACAATGGAATATATAGTGTAAATGATAGAGGAAAACAACAAATCTTACTGGGAATATAGAAAGATCACTTCATTCTAGGGGTATGGCTCTTAACATAAAAGAACTGCTTTTCCTAAGCCTTAGCTCTGTTCATCAAGTTAGAGATCAGGTTCTTTTAAGGAAGAAGACGAAGTATGGTACCAGTCAGTCATTTCCCTACTCAAACAGCAGTTACCAATGAATGAAGAGTTTTAGCATCAAGAGAGGGGAGCTCAGTCTCCCTAGCTAGAATCTCAGGACAGCTAAGATAAGTATAAGAGTCGGGAAGCAATTATATTGGGGAAATGCCTAGATGATCTAAGAATCAAACGAAGAAATCCGATGAGGGGAGGTAGCCCGAGTGCTAAATATGGATCAAGTGAAAGCAAAGAAACCTTTCGATGGATTATCTATCCTTTCGGATAGGCCTGCCACCCTATCCACTATATTGGTAATCCCAAATTGCTGAAGAATAGTGTCGATTTCATTTTGGGCAGTTATTAAGAATTGAACGTGCCTATAGTCTCCTTTCTCTAAAGTAGGAGAAGATTTAGAGCACTTATAAACTTTCTGACCAGTCATTACTTGTCAGATGATATTACAAAAGATCAGGGAACTAGTGTATATATATTCTATAAAAGATTATAATATTTAAAAAAAAGTTAAGGAAAAGTTTAGTCCTTAAATATAGATATAAGAATAGACAATTAGGCATTGCACCGGCAAATAGTTAATGAGCCCATAATTAGTTGAAAACCATTTAGCTAGTTATTGAGCTCATAATGAAATGCCAAACCTATAAATAGTTACCAAATTTATGATTAGCAACTCACTAAGTAGTTATTAAGCCTATTGCTAGATATCGAACCTGTAACGAGATGTTGGGTCCAAGATGGTTAGTATCTTCATAACTAGTTGAAGGCTCATTAATATTTATTAAATTCACATCTAAGTATTGAGTTCATAACTAGTCATTGGGTTTATAACAAGGTATCGAGTTCATAAATAGTCGACCAGTTTGAAATTAGCTTCAATTAATTGTCGAGGTTGTAATAAGGTGTCGAATATATAAATACTTGTTGAATTCATAGCTAGTTGGAAGCACTATGATCAGTTACCAAGCCCATTGTAAGATGTCAAAAATTTATACATGATATCGAACTTGTAACTAAGCGACAACCTCTTAAACAGTGGTCGAACCTATAGAAGGTTAGAAACTCACTAAAGGATATTGATTTTATAACTGATAGCAATTCTTCAAACAATTATCAAATTCACAACTAGTTACCAAGTCTTTAATAGTTGTTGAATTGCTAATTTATTGTCAAATTTATAACCAATTAGAAACCCTTAACAGGGTACCAAATCTCTAACTAGTTATTGGATATAGTTAATGAATTTGTGAACCGGTAACTAATTAGCAAACCCTTAATAGATTGTCGAGATTTTAAGTGGATATCAAATTTTTAACAATTAACTAAACCTCCAATTATATGTCAAGTGTCTAAATAGACGTCGATCTTTATAGTCATCAAAACTCTAATAAATTATCTAATTTACAGAAGGCTGCCAATTATGTAGTGGTTATCAAAATCCATAGATTATCGAGTTTCTATTGATCAATAAAGCAATATATTACAACAAGCATTTAAATCCAAACACCAAGTTCTGAAAGCCATAAGAAGTATATAAATTCCAATTATTAATCTAATTAGGAACCCCCGTATCTTTCACTTATAACGATTAGAAATAGAAGCCGCACCTTAAATCGAGCTTCAGTGCTATGGAAATCAAAAGATTTTAACTGAAATAAGAAAGATGAAATTACACTTTTGAGTTTAGCTTGTAGGTAAATCTTTAATAAGAAGAGAAACGGGTATTTATAGAAGAAGCGAAAGCAACATGGAGTGTTGATTTCAATTCAAATAAACGAATGAAATTAAAGTGCGATACCAAAAGTTAGCGATGCTGATTTCACTAAGCGGCAATGCTGGTACCGAGAGGTGGCAATATGAAAAGTTAAATTATAATAAAGTATAATATGCTTCTTTTACATGAGGGGGGGTGGGGGGTTAAATGTTACCATAAATATACATGTCGAGCCTCTAAAGAAGAACATGTCAAGCTTGGAAACAGAGAGAGTATTGAGTCTGAAGAAAGTCAAAGTCATCAAGCATTCAAAGTTTAACAAAGGATAGCAGCTTTAAGCAATCGCCAAAAAAGGATGTCGAGTGTCTAGTTACAAAGGGGTATCGAATCCCTAAGGATGTCGAGTTCAAAACAGTTAGCAAACAATGGAAGGACGTTAAGTCTAAAGGGCTGTTGAACATCTAACAACAAAGAGATACCAAGCCTCTAAGAGATAACGATCCTCTTCGATAGGAGAAGTTGTCAAGTATTTCACAAGCGAAAGATGATTTCAAGCATTGACAATGAATCAAGGTATCAAGTCAATAATTGCTTATGATTATTGAGCTACAGTAGACCTGGAAGAACATGGAATATCAAACTTCCACAAGTCAAAATTATTGAGCCTTTGCAACGTTAGTTGTTGTAAAGCATTTATAAATAAGCCAATGATATCGAGTTCCTGTAAGAATAATGATCTTAGCAAAGGGTTTTGAGCTTTTACAGGAAGCAAGGGGTGTCGAACCATATCTAGTATCTACCATCATGAAGCTTATTGAGTAATTACCATCTTAAAGGTTATCGAGTATATACCAGGTTATCGAATGACTGCCATATTACAAGAGGTCAAGTATCAACATATATGAAGGATTGCAAATATCTATATAAGCAAGTGATGCCAAGCCTCAACAATGGATGCCAAAATTTCATCAAGGATGGTGACATCGGAACCGTTGGATTCAGATCCATGTCACATGCCAATCATCACGCATGGTTGCACCCTTATAAATATACCCTTATCGACATACAAATATGGATGATTAATTCTTCTCTTTCTCAAAATTTAAAGTTGTAAACCCTAAATCAAATTGGAGATTTTAGGGATTTTTAGAGTCGATTGTAAAATTTGGACTTTTACATTTAGGACCTTGGACAATAAACTTTGGACAGCATAATTTTTGTGAATTGACCATATTTGACTATTGTTATAACATGGACGTGCTTGTGACTTCCTTTCGCTTATGATCCTAAACCATGAACACACATACTACTAAACTTTGGACTTGGACCCATACTTGGTCTAGCATACTTCTTTGGACTTGCATAAGGCTACTTAAGCCCTTATTCAAACTTGCCTTGGCTTGCCTTGCATTATTGGTTAGCAAATTTATTTGCTAACAAGAAAGTACTAAAGATGTCAGAACCTCTTGACAATAATTGGATTCTAAGGGGAAAGTGTTCATAACTTAATGGATCGACTAGAAGACCAAATGAGGGTGAGATGGCACCACCTACCTTCATAAAATTAGATCGATATCGATCACTTCTGATCAATACCAAGATGATTTTCTTGGCCAAGGGACTCATTTTGCCTCCTATATTCTCGGATCTGATGTTGGAACCGGTATTTTGTAGATCTATGACTTCGTTGGGGGTGATTTCTCTATAAATTTGAGACTTGGAGTAATTGGAAAATGGCTTTTTGGCACTTCATCTTCTTCACTCTCTTTATCTACACAACCTTGGAACAAAAAAGACCACGTTTTGTTGTTCTAGGCTATTAAATCAGCAAAATCTAAAGCTTATGACCAAAATCTCTGAACAATAATATTAAAGTGGACGTAGGCCTCAGATGTGCCGAACCACAATGAAAATTTCCTGTGTTCCTTATTTTACTTTGATAAATCTCTCTATTTAATTTCACTTTGAGGTATTGTGCCATTTTTTGGTTCAACATTTTTGGTGCTTTTACCGTAGATGGCAATTCTCAAGCATAGATCTAGCTGTTTACTATGGATCAGATTGTCTAAAGGTTAGATCCAGAAGGTTTTATTAAAATTTTAAAGGAATTTCATATTGGAATCAATGGCACCATCAATGTAGTCCGGTAGATCTAGAGCAATGGTTGGTGCAGATAAAGGATCTTCTCACCATACCGAGGTTACTAACCAATTGGCACAATATTGTTAGGACTATCTGCTTCTCAAGAGTTGGTCACAAGAGTGGAATTCGATAAGATGAAATCTGAGCTAAATTTGCTAAGGGAATTCAGTTCATTACAGACAATAGTCAGGTCAATACCATGTTGAATTTGAGGCCCTTAAAGGAGCAGGGAGCCTAGGCCATCCACTTATCTGATACTGAGAAAAATATACAACATGCTGGTGATGATGATAGATGGATGTTGATGTAAGAGCTCGTGATCTTGGTGTTTAAATTGCCACCGCGGAGCCAACTAAACATCAAAGATGAACTAAAGGTGTGGTTCTCATAGTGACTGGAGAACCTAGTTGTCAATGAGAAAACCAAGACCATTTACAGGGTCAAACACTCAGCACAATAGCTGTCCTTCGAAGAACCGAGCCGGTGAGGAGCATATAACAGACATGATTAAGCAGTTGTTGGTGGGAAATAAATGAAGAAGAAAGAATACCGGGGTTATGCACCTAGTACACTATTCATGAAGAATAATTTAAGGGATGAGTGTCCCAGCCTAGCATGTCATCGTATAATGGGATTATTGACCCTATGCAACGTTTGTTTAAGTACGGACGGCAATTGGATGGTTCCATAGCAACAGATGTAGTTTGATGTAGATGATTCCATATTTTTCTGGATGGTGTTGCATCGATGTGGTTTATTCGGCTCGTGCCGAAATCTATCTCATCTTTTGATGAGTTAGCAAAGAAGTTTTTGGAGCATTTCAGGCTCCACACAGCTCAACCTAAGAATGTGATGTCCTTGTCGAGCCTTCCTCAAGGACCTCAGGAGTCATTGAAGGAGTTTCTGAATAGGTTTAACAGTGCAGTTACTAAAGTTAATAATCCAAATAAGAGTATGGTGTTAATGGCATTGGTCTGGGGCATACATTTGGACACTGAATTTGGGAAATGGCTAAGGATGAAGCAGTCGACGACTATGGAGAAATTCCATCAGAACGCAAACCAGTTCTTGCATTTGGAAAATGCGAGTCAGGTTACTGGAAAGGCTAGCGGTTGACAATCGAAAGAAGTGATTCAAATTAACATAGCACTTAAAAAACTAGCGAGAGCTCCAGTAATGTGGTTGTGAATGTTTGTAATTCTAGTCAAAGGAAGAGAAACCAGGGTGTCAAAGGAAAGAAGAATGATGCCAAAAATCTCCTAAGGAATATGAAATCGGATAAATTGCTCCTCTGAATGATACACCTAAAAACACGTACCTAGCCACAGAAGGTACAAAAAGGTATAAGAAGCGGCCAAGGAGGAGCCAACTGAATACGCTTTGGCAAGTATTGTCATTTCCATGAAACTCATGGGCACAATATGAACGAGTGTAGGCATCTCAAAGACTTTATAGAAGAATTGATAAGAAAGAAGAAATTATAACAGTATGTGAGAGACCTACAGGATGGTGGACATAACACTAGATCCTAAGGGCTAAATGCCCAAAGGAACCAACCTAGACCCAGTGGAGAGGGGTTAAAGTGATCAGATGGAAGAATAGTTATTAGCACCGTAATTGGAGAACCTCGTGCGGTGGAGAAAATCAGGAATGTAATAGAATAGTGTGCGAGTTTGTTGAGGCACGTACTACAGGAGAGCTGCTTCGCCATTAAAGATGGAGCTCAAGCTAAGCAGCAAAGGTTACTAACTGATGACATTGTATTTCGAAATAGGGATTCTGATGGGGTCGAAGCACCAATATTTGATCATATGGTGATTATAATTGTTATAGGCCCAACTACAGTGCACCGGGTCTTGGTGGATAGTGGAAGATCATTGAATATTTAATTCAAAAGAATGTTTGATAAGATGATGATAAATATGAAGAATGTTAAGCCTTGTAAATCCAGGATTCAAGGATTTATTAGTGAGGTGAAACAACCCATTGGGACAATTGATTTGTCAGTGGAATTAGGAGATGGAGACTACAAGAATGTGTAGGTTTAGAAGTTCGTAACTATGGATGAATATTTGGCGCACAATGCCTTTTTGGATCGGCCGGCCCTTGCTGATATTAGGATAACATTAGCGCCTTGGTGCTTGATGATGAAGTTCCCCATGGAGAATAGGGTTGGATCAGTTAAAGAAGACTCGAGCGTTGGTCGAGAATGTGATGTCATCAAGCTTAGAGAAGCAAATTGACAGGAGAAAGGGAAGAATGTAAAGAAAGCATTTTGCATTAAGAATGCTTATGCATAGAAATTAGTTCCCAGGCTCTAGCTTGGAAACCATAGTAGGTTCTATTAGTTTATGGATACCAGGAAGAAGTCAAAGAAAGTGCGGACATCACTAGTTGAGCTGATAGTCAACATTCTGATCGATACGATGAGAGCTCATAAGAATGGATCTCAACTCGGTGTAGAAGGAATTGGTCAATTTCCTCCGAGCAAAGTTGAATGTATTTGAATGGATATATTTAGATATGTATGGGATATCACCTGAGATATCAGGCCACGCATTAAATGTGGACCCAAGTTATCCAACGTAAAATAGAAGAAACATAGTCTAGGTGTAACGACTGGTATTATACGTATCGAAGGATCGTAAAATATTATTTTTAAATTCATATTAGGTCGTATGACTCTACAAATTTAGGAAATGTCTACTAGTAATGTTTCCTACCTTTGGAATTTTATCAAATGATTTTACTTTTGAGATTTTTAATGGCTATAAATTTTGATAGAAGCCTAGTTAGCATCTGTGACCACTTTCAATGGAAAGATATGATGGTTTTCCTTTCCGTAGAGTGGTCATATTTGCGATTTGGACTTTTTGACTACGAAATATAACCGTTTCAAGTTTAGCAATTATTGAAGCTGCTTAATGGGTAATCAGTGAGTTTGGGGAGAGGCCGAACAATCCATTCGAGTTTAAAAGCTATATTAGCTGAAATAAACATTCCCAAATCATTTCTACCATCTCCTAAATATATCTAAGCCTCCATTAATCCATTCTTAACTCAAAACCTTCTAAAGTCTCCTTCAAATCAAGTCTAAATCCTATACTAAGGGTAGAATAACAAGAGGAATAGTTAGAGAACTTCATATCTACATTTTTAGGGAAGAAAAATTAGGGTGTGGATGTGGTTTTCGGATTTGCCTCGATTTACATGCAAAACTTAGATTTTGGAAGGTTTGGTGAGTGATTTATCATCTCTAACCTTATTATAATGTATCTGTAGGTCATATCATGTATTAGGTCAATTTTTGAAGTGAAAATTATGTTTTATTATAGTTTTGAAACCTACCTATAGTAAAAATGTGAGCATGTGGATTTCTGGTGTTTTAGATATGTCATTTGGATATATGATTGTCTTGGTATATTGTAGACACCTTGTAGGATGATTGTTATGATTGGTTGTGTAGTTTGCATGTTGTTTGATGCATGTATGGTGTTTTTTGTATGGTTGAAAATACTCATCGGAGCAAATTAGATGTAGGAACCGTGAAACCAAACTTTAATGGATTGGCTCGAGGATGTTAGGACTTATATCGATGCACTCGAAAGGCATATAGGTTGAAGAACGGAGCGTAGCAGTGGAATCGATGTGAAATTGGGATTCGGAGATGCTACAAAATTTTGGTTTAGCGTTCCATATTCAGCGCTAGGGTTGCTTGGGTTTGAGGAAGGTTTGGTTCGGGCATCACTTCGGTTTCGGCGTGGGAAAGGACTGGATAACAAACGATGTCCGGTGATGTTGTTTTTGGCGACCGAACAAGATTCATGGTCCAGTGCTTGCTTTGAGGCATGCTCAGTGATTTGGTGGGAATGCTCCAGTTCAATATTGGTTAGAAAATGCGGCCTAGTGTTTCTAGGATTTCTTTGGGCTGAGGAAAGGAATGCTTCGTGTTTTGGCCTTAGGAACTTCCGGCTGGACCAGGGTAAAACACCAATAAGGAGGGAGTTGGGAAAATTCTACGGCATAGCGCAACATACTTCAGGGTTTCTTCATGCAGGGTTCTTGTGAGTGAAATGGAGTGAGGTAGATGGCCCCAAATGTGATATCCTGGAATTTCACACCGAATTTAAATATGATAATCTATATAATAAATTAATTTAAATTGATAAATTTTGTTATTTTATTCAACAGCTAATAAATGAATGGTAAATAAAAATTTATTTTAATTAAAATCTACTATATATATAAGGAATTGAATGTGTTAAAAAATTTTTATTCATACCAAATTTGATTTTGAATTGGATTTTAAAAATTCAATTTGTGTTTGAATTGATTAAAGGATTTAAATTATGTTAATTTTTATTCTACAAATTTTACTTTGAATTTTGAAGAATATTCTCATAATTTTAATTATGATATAACATTGGTTTCATCTTCATTCTTTAAGGAAATTGATTTTTTAGGAATTTAAAATATAAACTTATATAAGAAAAATCAATTTAAGAAAACATTTAATTTCTTTTTGCATGAGATAAACACATGTTAACATCTAAACCTATTGATAAACATGTGTTAGAAATCTAAGTATTATTTTGACAAGTGTCATAATATAAATTTTCTTTTCTTTAAATTTTATAAAACAAATTCTAAAAGTCATTCATGCATACTCTCATTTTATTAAAAAGAAATTTTACATTCTTCTTTCCAAAAATTTGAACTTCTTCACATCTTCAACAAATTTCTGCACAATCTCAAAGTTTTATCACCAACTTATTCAAGATTTAAAGCATATCAAGATAAACAAGTTATTTCAAGAAGCAAGTAGAACAAAAAGAAGTCTGCAGTCTAAATTCATTCCTGTAGTTTGAATCTTCACATCAGAGAAAAAGGTGAGTAAATCTTTAAATTAAAACTTTAAGTATAAAAGTTGTATGTTGAATGTTAGTGATGAATGCTTGTATGTCAATGATTTTGTGAAGTATTTGTTTCAGGTTTAAAATATTTGTTGTGCATGTTTTAGAAATAAATTGTACTTCTCTGTAAATGCAAGTACAGAGTAAATTTTTGAACAATCTTCAAATTTTAAATTCAGCAAGGTGTTAGTTAGTAGATATCTTCAAACATATTTATAGGTTAGAATCAATATGATATAAGTATTTAAATATACATACTGATGATATTGTAAAACTGCAGAAAACAAATATGCAGTAAAACAAAACAAAAATTTTAGCATGAAAATCTTGTTAAATATTGATGAATCAAATATACATATTGAATCTATAATGCATGTTATGAATTTTAAGATTGAAATCAGAATTTATAACTTGCAATTGAATTCGAATTTTGAAGATTATAGTATTTGGGACTTTTGTCAAATTCTTGTAATTGGATTGATTTCAACTTTTGAAATTTGAAATGAAGCTATGTTAGATGATGATTATCACTAGAAAAATACTATTTGAATTTATTATGCAACATAGAAATTGAAATTTGGGTTTGTAGGGCTTTGAGTACTGTGTTTTGTGAGCTTCAGTAATTCGATAGCGTGATGCATAGAAAGGACCGAGCTTCATGAAGTTAGGGGAGGAGTTGCGTGTGGGGGTTGCGCACGCGTGGCCGAAGTTGGGCGCCGGAATGAAGTAAGATGGTCGTGGATGAGGGGTTTTCTTCCCAGCGGCTGCAGTTGATTTTTGGCTCCGAGCACTCGAATTTTGTTTGGGTTCGAATTGTTGATTTTTGGGGTGAGATTCTGGAACGAGGGTCGAAGTATGGTTTGCGCGAGTGGCCGGCGGTGGCGATGGTGGCGCTAAGGCACTGTGCAGGTGCACGAGGCCGTGCGTGTGTCAGTGCATTTTCGTGTGTGTGGGTTTGTAGCTCGGGATCGCACTCGAGTAAGGGTCGTGTGGTTAGCGTGATGCACTCGGGTTGAGGGGTGAGTTGTTGCGTGTGACGGTGTGTGGGTTCAGGGGAGTGTTGTGAGAGGTAGGGGGAAGATGAAGTTGGGTCTGGGTAGTTTGAATTTGGGCCGGGCTATATGCAAATTAATGAAGACAAGTTTAAGCTTGTTTAAAACTTCAATTTGTTTTAAGTTTAAAGTTTAACACTTTATATTTTCTCTATTTTATAAAGTGTCAAATATTTATTTCAAAAGGTATTTCACATCTTATTATTTGAAGTTTGAAATAGTTTACATTTTTAAATCTAACATTTTCTAAAGTAATTAGTTTTTAATAAATTGAATACTTAAATATGTAAGAGTTTTTAAAGATGAATGAACATTGTTTTGCTTTGAAGTTAATTAGATTTTGAAATTTAAGTTTACTTAAATTTATTAGTAATTAGAGTTGGAATTTAATTAATTAATTTTGGTTAATTAATTGTTAAGATTTAATTAATTAATTATGAATTAATTAATGGGTAATTAAGGATTAAATTAAATAACAATTAATAGGCCATTAATTAATTAATTAATTAATTTAAGGTTAATTCATAAGTGATTAATAATTGATTAGTTAATTGATTAATGATTAATAAATTAGTAATTAAGAAGTTAATTAATTAATTGATTAAGAGTTAATTAATTAAGTAATTAAACATTAATTAATTTATAATTAATTGTAAAATAAATTAAGGGTTAAGATTTAATTAATTAAATAATTAAGGTTAATTAATGAATAATTAATTATGTAATTAAGAAATTAATTTGTAATTAATTAATAATTAATTAAGGTAGTTAAGAATTAATTAAGGTTAATTAATTATAAATTAAGGATTAATTAATAACCAATTAAGGAATGATTAATTTTTAATCAAAGTTTAAATTTTTTTATAGTAATTAATTGATAATTAAATAAAGATTATTAATTAATTAAGTAGTAATTAATTAATAATAAGATAATTAAGAGGTGATTAATTAATTAAATAATTGGGATTAATTAATTAATGTTTGGTTAAGCAAGATTAATTGATAAATTCTTAAGTAATTAATTTAATTTAAATTAATTAAATTAATTATGATATGAATTAAGGAGTACTTGCTTGTGGATGATAGTTTGTATTGATATCTGTATATGGTTGATATCTGTTGAATGATAGTTGAGTTATATTCTGTGATGAGATGTTGTATATCTGTGATAGATATTGGTTATTATCTGTTGATAATGTTATGTGATGCTATGTTTAAAATCTGAATTGAATTGTTTAAACCTTTAAAACAACTTGGACCTAAAAGACACGCTTTGGATTTCGATGAGACCGGGATTGGGTTTCCATATTTGGATATCCGAAAACTACATCGATTCCAAATAACGTTAGGTCGTGAATCCTATGTGAAGAGTGAAGACTCGAGGTGTAAGGGCTATACGTCAGTATAACTCTGTGGGTGATTCCGTAATGAGTTTACGGAATAGTACTTATAGATTCAAGATGGTGAATCAGAGTGCAAGGGCTATCGTCGTTAACTCTGAGGGTGATTCCAAAATGAGTGTAACGAGATAATGCCTTCGATTTCGTTCGAACCCGGAACGAACTTGTATGGATTGAATGCTTTCAGAACATCGTCAGGTGGACGATGAGCATTCTAAGAGATGTGTTCTTTATAAAGGTAATCGTAGCCTCAAGCCTCATCAATCGGGAATGGCTAAAACAGGAGAGGTGCAGCAAGGCTTCGTGGGTAGCCCCCACTTGAGAGTGAGATTTACCCCTGTCTAGAAGTCCCTTATTATATATTCAGCTGTGTGGGCAGTTGTTGGCCACAACTGTGGGGTTGTCTTGTTCGGAACTATCCAGTAAGGGATGAGTCCGGCCTTGTGTTGCAGGGGATCGGGAGTGATCCTCGGTACGGTGATCTAGGCCCCGTACTGTGACGGGCGGTAACCCAGTAGACCTGCCATTGATGGAAACCCATTTTTCCTACGAGACCCTATGGTTTTGATTGTATTACCCACTTTCGTGGCTAGTAGCTGGAATTTAATAGATGTAACAATTTCGGCTATTTTCTATTTATTTGAAAACCCTAGACCCTATTATAATATCACTGAATTTCCTATCAAATGTTTTGGTTAGCGTAAGGTAAAAACTTACCCGTGTTTATTTGTGGGAAGTCTTACGTGATACCCTTTGTTTCAAAATGATTTTTAAAGTTAAGCAACTTTAACTGATTTACTCACACCAGACCTATGTCTGACCCGGAGTTTATTTTGTTTTTCATAAACTCTTGGGTACTCAAATTTTTATGAGTAGCCAAGTGATTAGGTTTGGATTAGCATATGTTTTGGGAAGCTGGAGCTGGAGTCCAGACGTACTATCTATATATATTCGCTGTAGTGGCATTTTGGTGTTGAGTTTTGAGTTGTATGGGTTGGGAAAACTCTTTTGAATGACTGATGTAATGGAGTAGTATTATTTTGTGAACTCAGATATGTAAATTATGTAAGGGATATATGTAATATTATATTTTGTTCGTTTCCGCTGTGAGATTCTGATGATTGTTGTTTCTTTTCTTTCTATCTTTCTATTTCTATCTCTTTCTTTTCTTATTGATGATACGTTTTTCTGTGGAATGAAAGACGGGTTGTCACAGTTGGTATCAGAGCAATGGTTGAGAAACACCTAGGCTCTGGAATAGTATCTATCTTGAGAGTGTGAATTTGTAATTTTCTTATATAACTATATCCCTATCTAAATTGATTGGTTACCTGTTCAGGTAGCCAATATGAGTTCAAGAGGCCGAAGGGGAAGAGTTGTTGGTAGTGGATCAACTGGTAACAGAAGAGAGCAGACTGATGATGAGACTGTTAATCCAGTTACGTCTTCAGCCAGTTTTTCCGCCTTATGCAAGGATTTTTTTCATCTTGGAGGGAAACCATTTCAAGGATCAGAAACTATAATAGAAGTTCAAGCATGAATTCGCTCGTGTGAGAAGATTTTTAAGAGCATGAGGTTATCAGATGAGCAGAAGAGAAAAATGGCTGCGTGGCAATTACAAGGTGGTGCTGCAGTATGGTGGAATTCAGTGACTGCTAATATCTCGGAGGATGGTATGTCTTAGGAAGAATTTAAGGAGATGTTTGAGGAAAAGTATATGCCTACTGCAGGAAGAACTCGGCTTTATCAAGATTTTCTGAATCTGAAACAAGGGAATATGTCCATGGCTGAATATGAGACAAAGTTCAACGAGTTATCTTGCTACGGACCAGGAATTATAGACACACCTCTTAAGAAGAACGAGATGTTTGTCCAAGGGTTGAGGCCTGAGTATCATGAGAGAATGACTGCACATTTGAAAGGGTCTTTTGTGGAGCTTATTGATATGGCGTTAAGGTATGAAGACTTGATGAAGAAGAGGTCAGTGGCTCAAGTTGCTGCATCAGGAGGGAATTCTTCTAACCCGAATAAGAGGAAATTCAATCCTAACTGGAAGAAGCAAAATAAGAAGAAGTCTGGGAACAATAATGAACCCCGGAAGTGTTATATTTGTCATCAAGAAGGTCATCTGGCAAACAAGTGTCCCAGCAAAGGATCTTAGCAGCGGCGGCAGCAGTATAGTGAACCAGGGTCATCCTTAGTTCAGAAGTCTCTTTGCTTTAACTGTCACCAACCGGGACACATGATTAGAGACTTTCCGCTCCTTCATAAGGTTCAACAGAACAAATTATTTGCTTTAGAAGGCGCACCATCAAACTCATCGAAGGGCAAGGGAGTTTTAGAAGGTACTTTACTTTTAAATGGAAAGTATATTAAAGTCTTATTTGATTCTGGAGCTTCTTTAAGTTTTATTTCCCTGGGAACTGTAGAGAATTTCTTACTCACTCCTAGTATCGTAGACAATCTCATTTGTGTATCAAATCCTATAGGAGGGGTAACCAAATTGGATAGGATTTGTAAAGATTTAAGAATCTCCTATCTATCCCATAGTTTTTCCTGTGATCCTTATGTATTGGATTTTCATGGTTTCGACCTTATATTGGGAATGGATTGGCTTGACAAATATAAAGCTATCTTAAATTGTGATGAAAGAACAGTTTTGTTGGAAACTGATCTAGGTAGGATTGCCAGAGTAATGTGTGATAACTCTGGAATCCACTTGAGTAGTCTTTTACATGGAGTGGAGACTTCTTAAGAGGAGGTTGTAGATATTGAAGTAGTCCGAGATTTCTCCGACGTATTTGAGGAAGTTAAGTGTTTGCCACCGCATCGGGAAATAGAGTTCCGTATAGATTTGGTTCCCGGTGCAGTACCTGTAATTCGACCAAGTAGGAGGATGGCTCCAAGAGAGAGGGAGGAATTAGTGAAGCAAACTCAAGATTTGTTGGAGAAGGGTTTGATTAGACCAAGTTTTTCCTGTTGGGGTTCTGCTGCGGTTTTTGTCACCAAATCGGATGGGTCGCTAAGGTTCTGTGTAGACTACCGTGAATTGAACAAAGTGACCATTCGGAATAAGTATCCTCTTCATCGCATTGATGATCTCTTCGACCAGCTTCATGGTGCATCTGTCTTTTCTCAATTAGATCTAGCATCAGGTTTCCATCAGTTAAGGGTAGCTGAAGACAGTATTCCCTTAACCGCATTTAGGGGACCTAATTGTTTCTATGAGTGGTTGGTTATGCCTTTCGGGTTAACCAACGCTCCTGCTTATTTTGTAGATCTAATGAACCGAGTCTTTAGAGATTTTCTGAATAAGTTTGTTTTAGTCTTCATCGATGATATTTTGGTTTATTCTAAATCGGAAGAAGAGCACAAGCAGCACTTGAGAATCGTTTTGGAAACTCTGAGAAGGCATGTGCTGAAGGCGAAGTTTTCTAAGTGTCATTTTTGGAAATCTGAAGTAAAATTTTTAGGCCACATTGTTTCTGGTGAGGGAATCTCTGTAGATCCTGCTAAAGTTGAGACTATTCTGGAATGGAAGCAGCCTCGGACTCCTACAGAAGTTCGCAGTTTTCTTGGATTGGCCGGTTACTACAGGAAGTTTATTAAGGATTATTCTAAAATCTCTTCTCATCTAACGAAGCTGACAAGGAAGGGAGCTAAATTCAAGTGGACACCGGAGTGTGAGGAAGCTTTCCAGAAACTGAAGGCAAAATTAACAAGTGCTCCTATATTGGCTATTCCTGATGGTAAGAGCAAGTTTGAAGTGTATACTGATGCCTGTATTGTTGGATTGGGAGCTGTGCTTATGCAGAATGGTAGGGTTATTGCGTATGCGAGTCGGCAGTTGAAGCCACATGAGAGGAACTACACTACGCATGATCTAGAGCTGTTGGCTATTGTTTTTGCTCTAAAGATAAGGAGGCACTATCTTTTAGGAGAAAAGTTTGAGTTATTCACGGACCACAAACCGTTGAAATATCTTTTCTCTCAAAAAGATCTTAATCTAAGACAGCAGCGATGGGTTGAGTTCTTGGCATCATACGATTTGAATATTCTATATACTCCAGGGAAGGCAAACGTCGTGGCAGACGCTCTTAGCAGAAATGCGGTTCTTTCTCTTTTGGAAGTGGTTCCATCTCTTCTGGAAAGGATTTCAAGCAAGCAGGAATCTGATTTAATGTTGAAAAGAATTATCAGAAGAGTTAGGAAGGGGCAGTGTCCTAGTTTTGAGATTGATGATCAAGGAACACTAAGGATTAACGGAAGGATCTGTGTTCCGTATGATAGAGATGCGCGTCAGGAGGTATTGTCAGAAAGTCATCGCTCCAGATTGAATATCCATCCAGGAATCTCGAAGATGTACAAAGATATGAAGAGAGTTTTCTGGTGCCGAAGATGAAGAAGGATGTAATCAGATTCGTTAATAGTTGTGTAATCTGCCAGCAAGTGAAGGGAGATCAGCAGAAGCAAGCCGGTTTGTTACAGCCTTTGGAGGTCTCGACATGGAAATGGGAAATGATTGCGACGGACTTCATCGACGGATTGCCTAGAACTAAGAAGGGTAATGAAGGAATATGGGTAATTGTGGATCGTCTTACCAAGAGAGCCCATTTTATACCAGTTAAAGCAAACCGTACTGCAGTTTCTTTGGCAGAAATTTTCTTGAAAGAGATTGTGAGATTGCATGGCGTTCCAGTCAGCATTGTAAGTGATCGAGATCCGATTTTCACCAGCAAATTCTGGAAGGCATTGCAATCAGCGTTGGGGACTAATTTGAGATTGAGTACAACATATCATCCACAAACAGATGGACAAACAGAAAGGCTTAATCGAATTCTAGAAGATATGCCGAGAGCCTGTGTATTAGATTTTGGAGGATCGTGGGAGGATCATCTACATCTGGTAGAGTTCTCGTATAATAACAGTTACCAAGCAAGTATCAAGATGGATCCTTATGAAGCATTGTATGGAAGACCGTGTAGATCTCCAGCTTGTTGGATAGAGTCGAAGGATCGTATTGTGCTTGGACCAGATCTGATCCGTGAAGCATCTGCTAAAGTCGAGCTGATCAAGAAAAGAATGAGAGCTGCTCAGGATCGACAAAAGAAATATGCTGATAAGAGACGAAGACAATTGGAGTTCGAGATTGGTGATCTAGTCTTTGTCAAAGTTTCCCCTATTAAAGGAGCTGTAAGATTCGGGAAGACAGGGAAACTCGCTCCGAGATACATTGGTCCGTTCCGAATTCTCGAGAGGATTGGTACTACAGCATTCATGATTGAATTGCCAGTCCGGATGGCTGGAATTCATAATGTTTTCCACGTATCTCATCTACGGAAATATGTGCACGATCCATCTCTTATTGTGGAGCCAGCTGTGCAGGAAGAATTGGAGGTTGATCCGGACTTGTCAGTTGTCCGACATCCCGTTCAAATTGTTGATCAAGATGAGAGGCAACTCAGAAGCAAGATAGTGAAGCTTGTTAAAGTCCAGTGGAGTGATGATCCCAGAGATTGTACCTGGGAGCCTCTGGATAGTATTAGGAAGGCTTATCCGGATATGTGTCCGGATAGCTAGTGGTGTTTGTATTGGATGTATGTTTGTTTGGATGTTTGTTTGATGGTTGCTTATGTATGGATGTTATGTATGTTTGAAGTGTTGAATAAAATGAAATTTTGGATTATCTTTTGTTTAAATTTCGGGGACGAAATTCTTTTAAGGGGGGAGGATTGTGATACCCGGAATTTCACATCGAATTTAAATATGATAATCTATATAATAAATAAATTTAAATTGATAAATTTTGTTATTTTATTCAACAGCTAATAAATGAATGGTAAATATAAATTTATTTTAATTAAAAACTAATACATATATAAGGAATTGAATGTGTTAAAAAAAAATTATTCATACCAAATTTGATTTTGAATTGGATTTTAAAAATTCAATTTGTGTTTGAATTGATTAAAGGATTTAAATTATGTTAATTTTTATTCTACAAATTTTACTTTGAATTTTGAAGAATATTCTCATAATTTTAATTATGATATAACATTGGTTTTATCTTCATTCTTTAAGGAAATTGATTTTTTTAGGAATTTAAAATATAAACTTATATAAGAAAAATCAATTTAAGAAAACATTTAATTTCTTTTTGCATGAGATAAACACATGTTAACATCTAAACCTATTGATAAACATGTGTTAGAAATCTAAGTATTATTTTGACAAGTGTCATAATACAAATTTTCCTTTCTTTAAATTTTATAAAACAAATTCTAAAAGTCATTCATGCATACTCTCATTTTATTAAAAAGAAATTTTACATTCTTCTTTCGAAAAATCTGAACTTCTTCACATCTTCAACAAATTTCTGCACAATCTCAAAGTTTTATCACAATGGTATTCAAGATTTAAAGCATATGAAGATAAACAAGTTATTTCAAGAAGCAAGTAGAACAAAAAGAAGTCTGCAGTCTAAATTCATTCCTGTAGTTTGAATCTTCACATCAGAAAAAAAGGTGAGTAAATCTTTAAATTAAAACTTTAAGTATAAAAGTTGTATGTTGAATGTTAGTGATGAATGCTTGTATGTCAATGATTTTGTGAAGTATATGTTTCAGGTTTAAAATATTTGCTGCGCATGTTTTAGAAAATAAATTGTACTTCTCTGTAAATGCAAGTACAGAGTAAATTTTTGAACAATCTTCAAATTTTAAATTCAGCAAGGTGTTAGTTAGTAGATATCTTCAAACATATTTATAGGTTAGAATTAATATGATATAAGTATTTAAATATACATACTGATGATACTGTAAAACTGCAGAAAACAAATATGCAGTAAAACAAAACAAAAATTTTAGCATGAAAATCTTGTTAAATTTTGATGAATCAAATATATATATTGAATCTATAATGCATGTTATGAATTTTAAGATTGAAATCAGAATTTATAACTTGCAAAAAATTACAGTATTTGGGACTTTTGTCAAATTCTTGTAATTGGATTGATTTCAACTTTTGAAATTTGAACTGAAGCTATGTTAGATGATGATTATCACTAGAAAAATACTATTTGAATTTATTATGCAACATAGAAATTGAAATTTGGGTTTGTAGGGTTTTGAGTACTGTGTTTTGTGAGCTTCAGTAATTCGATAGCGTGATGCATAGAAAGGACCGAGCTTCATGAAGTTAGGGGAGGAGCTGCGTGTGGGGGTTGCGCACGCATGGCCGAAGTTGGGCGCCGGAATGAAGTAAGATGGTCGTGGATGAGGGGTTTTCTTCCAAGCGGCTGCAGTTGATTTTTGGCTCCGAGCACTCGAATTTTGTTTGGGTTCGAATTGTTGATTTTTGGGGTGAGATTCTGGAACGAGGGTCGAAGTATGGTTTGCGCGAGTGGTCGGCGGTGGCGATGGTGGCGCTGAGGCACTGTGCAGGTGCACGAGGCCGTGCGTGTGTCAGTGCGTTTTCGTGTGTGTGGGTTTGTAGCTCGGGATCGTACTCGAGTAAGGGTCGTGTGGTTAGCATGATGCACTCGGGTTGAGGGGTGAGTTGTTGCGTGTGATGGAGTGTAGGTTCAGGGGAGTGTTGTGAGAGGTAGGGGGAAGATGAAGTTGGGTCTGGGTAGTTTGAATTTGGGCCGGGCTATATGCAAATTAATGAAGACAAGTTTAAGCTTGTTTTAAAACTTCAATTTGTTTTAAGTTTAAAGTTTAACACTTTATATTTTCTCTATTTTATAAAGTGTCAAATATTTATTTCAAAAGGTATTTCACATCTTATTATTTGAAGTTTGAAATAGTTTACATTTTTAAATCTAACATTTTCTAAAGTAATTAGTTTTTAATAAATTGAATACTTAAATATGTAAGAGTTTTTAAAGATGAATGAACATTGTTTTGTTTTGAAGTTAATTAGATTTTGAAATTTAAGTTTACTTAAATTTATTAGTAATTAGAGTTGGAATTTAATAAATTAATTTTGGTTAATTAATTATTAAGATTTAATTAATTAATTATGAATTAATTAATGGGTAATTAAGGATTAAATTAAATAACAATTAATAGGCCATTAATTAATTTATTAATTAATTTAAGGTTAATTCATAAGTGATTAATAATTGATTAATTAATTGATTAATGATTAATAAATTAGTAATTAAGAAGTTAATTAATTAATTGATTAAGAGTTAATTAATTAAGTAATTAAACATTAATTAATTTATAATTAATTGTAAAATAAATTAAGGGTTAAGATTTAATTAATTAAATAATTAATGTTAATTAATGAATAATTAATTATGTAATTAAGAAATTAATTTGTAATTAATTAAGAATTAATTAAGGTAATTAAGAATTAATTAAGGTTAATTAATTATAAATTAAGGATTAATTAATAACCAATTAAGGAATGATTAATTTTTAATCAAGGTTTAAAAAAAATTATAGTAATTAATTGATAATTAAATAAAGATTATTAATTAATTAAGTAGTAATTAATTAATAATAAGATAATTAAGAGGTGATTAATTAATTAAATAATTGGGATTAATTAATTAATGTTTGGTTAAGCAAGATTAATTGATAAATTCTTAAGTAATTAATTTAATTTAAATTAATTAAATTAATTATGATATGAATTAAGTAGTACATGCTTGTGGATGATAGTTTGTATTGATATCTGTATATGGTTGATATCTGTTGAATTGTAGTTGAGTTATATTCTGTGATGAGATGTTGTATATCTGTGATAGATATTGGTTATTATCTGTTGATAATGTTATGCTATGTTTAAAATCTGAATTGAATTATTTAAACCTTTAAAACAACTTGGACCTAAAAGACACGCTTTGGATTTCGATGAGACTGGGATCGGGTTTCCATATGTGGATATCCGAAAACCACATCGATTCCAAATAACGTTAGGTCGTGAATCCTATGTGAAGAGTGAAGACTCGAGGTGTAAGGGCTATACGTCAGTATAACTCTGTGGGTGATTCCGTAATGATTTGACGGAATAGTACTTATAGATTCGAGATGGTGAATCAGAGTGCAAGGGTTATCGTCGTTAACTCTGAGGGTGATTCCAAAATGAGTGTAACGAGATAATGCCTTCGGTTTCATTCGAACCCGGAACGAACTTGTATGGATTGAATGCTTTCAGAACATCGTCAGGTGGACGATGAGCATTCTAAGAGATGTGTTCTTTATAAAGGTAATCGTAGCCTCAAGCCTCATCAATCGGGAATGGCTAAAACAGGGGAGGTGCAGCAAGGCTTCGTGGGTAGCCCCCACTTGAGAGTGAGATTTACGCCTGTCTAGAAGTCCCTTCTTATATATTCGATTGTGTGGGCAGTTGTTGGCCACAACTGCGGGGTTGTCTTGTTCGGAACTATCCAGTAAGGGATGGGTCCGGCCTTGTGTTGCAGGGGATCGGGAGTGATCCTCGGTACGGTGATCTAGGCCCCGTACTGTGACGGGCGGTACCCCAGTAGCCCTGCCATTGATGGAAACCCATTTTTCCTACGAGACCCTACGGTTTTGATTGTATTACCCACTTTCGTGGCTAGTAGCTGGAATTTAATAGATGTAACAATTTCAGCTATTTTCTATTTATTTGAAAACCTTAGACCCTATTATAATATCACTGAATTTCCTATCAAATGTTTTGGTTAGCGTAAGGTAAAAACTTACCCGTGTTTATTTGTGGGAAGTCTTACGTGATACCCTTTATTTCAAAATGATTTTTAAAGTTAAGCAACTTTAACTGATTTATTCACACCAGACCCATGTCTGACCCGGAGTTTATTTTGTTTTTCATAAACTCTTGGGTACTCAAATTTTTATGAGTAGCCAAGTGATTAGGTTTGGATTAGCATATGTTTAGGGAAGCTGGAGCTGGAGTCCAGACGTACTATCTATTTATATTCGCTGTAGTGGCATTTTGGTGTTGTGTTTTGAGTTGTATGGGTTGGGAAAACTCTTATGAATGACTGATGTAATGGAGTAGTATTATTTTGTGAACTCAGATATGTAAATTATGTAAGGGATATATGTAATATTATATTTTGTTCATTTCCGCTGTGAGATTCTGATGATTGTTGTTTCTTTTCTTTCTATCTTTCTATTTCTATCTCTTTCTTTTCTTATTGATGATACGTTTTTCTGTGGAATGAAAGACGGGTCGTCACACCAAACGACTCGAGATAACCTTGGATTTCATGTGGCAACTAGTAAAGCAATGGAGTATCACTTCACCATTGCGACATTGACGACAATGATGATGAAACTTTGTTACGATGGTTCTATGACTTACGATGGGCATCTAGAGGTGTTTTGAAGATGATGATTTAACTATAGCAGTAGTGATGGTGATCCACAGGGGCAAGTTAACAGTGAGGGATTGTGTGTAGATTTTATGACCTATGGAAATAGCCAAGATAGAATAACAATTGAGTAATATTGTCAAGACACATGCAAAGGGATTATTGATGTGAAGACCCATCATTCCGAACCATTCAAATCGACAATAATCCACACATGTTAGACTTGAATTGCTCAAAACAACATATTGTTATTTTTATATTGGCAAAACTAAGCATGTACGGTAAATAAATCAATCATAGAATCACAAACAGAGAGTATTACAACAATATGCAGCAGAATAAATAAATAGTAGTTTATGAAGCTACTACAAAACATCAGAGTCTAAAACAAAATTCAACAATAATCCAATACATAAAAGTCTCAATACAAAAGAAAATGATAAGTATGAACACAAACAACTGGAAATAACTGAAATGACTAAAATATGAATAGATAAAGATAGATCTCCAAGCTTCAAAGGTGAGCCTCAAATGCTGTGACACTCAGGCTAACCCGAGCATAAAGCAAAACACAAAACGCTCGAATCAGGATTGACGTTCCTATGCTAGTAAATCAACTCAAGTGAAATGTCAAAATGAATGCAATATAACTTAAAAGATGTTTAGGATTCCCATCCTTTAAAGATCAATGGAACTATCTACATACAAAGTACAATATGCTACATAGATAATGTCTACAGTAAAGTAAAATATTAAAATAACGTTAAGGCATTATCCATATCCCTCTTAACACGTTTTATATAAATGCCATAGTCTATATAGTACCGTAATTCCTCCGTAAACTGGAGGGCTATCAGAGGGCATTCCATAATGGATGACACAAACCAAACTGGTAGTGGGTGCGATAAGGCATATGTGTAGGCATGCGAGCAGTGCCCAGGGCAGGATACTACCCTTTTGCGGATCCGGACTGGTGGTAATGGATAGCAGCTACTACCACCCACCTCGGAACACACTCCCATAGTCAAATCGAAGTTGGCCACCAAATCAATCACAAAGTAACAGATATAGTTTCAAAGAAGCATGTCCGATCGAAGGAGCGACCATACTTTGCTCAACGTGGCTCCTATTTTAGTCATATCAAGCTTACCCGAGGGGGTCAAGGCTACGTTCATACCTCATACAGAATCATTCGCCAAATCATCCTACTTCGTTCTAGATTCTCCACCACATGCACAGTTGTTAAAGTGGTTTTCGATATTGGCAGAGAGTATGACAATATCTGATCCCGGTCACTTTATCAACCAAACGCTTATTTCACACCGTGGTTGTTTTTCATTTCAAACAGGATCATATTCATTTCGAAATCATATCACTTTCGAAATCATATTCACTTTAAATCATAACAGTTCCAACTTAAACAGTTTGAATATTGAAAGTAGTTTATATATTGGAATTGTTATACATTAAAATAGTTTATAGTTATAAATAGGTTATTGATTAAAATAATTTATATATTAAAAATAATTCATATATTAAAAAGATTTTATATCGAAATAGTTTCAAACTAGAATTTTTTCTTCCAATTTCACAAATCAATTCAAATCAACTTTAGTTCCAAAACCAATTTAAATCAATCTTAGTTCAACAATTTCAACTAAAAGGGTTAAAGGTTCAATTCAAATTCTTATTAAAACCATTTTTAATTTATATCGATTTTGAATCCAGGTTTGAACTACAAATTTGAATCACTTCCAATACAATAGGTTTTAATGTTTAAATATTCAACAATTTACAATAACTCAATTTGATAGATTTTGTTTATATTTCAAAATTCAACTTTAATTTGATTTTAATTTGAAAATATTCAGTTAGTCATTTTTAATAACATTTAAATAAAATCTTAAATTACAAATTTAAATCAAAATTAAATATTCAATTTCAATTTTATTTAAATTTGAAAATATTCATTTAATCATCTTTTAACCAAAATCAAGTTATCAAGTTATAAGCTTGTATCTTTAAAATCTCAAAATCAATAAGTTCAAATCAATTCTTATTTAAATATAATTCTTAAATAAATTAAATTGCAAATCAATTTCAATTTATCTTTCCAACCTTAATTTATTAAAGTTACTAAAAATCTATTTTCAAAATATTACTATAACTCTAAACAAATACTTAAACATATTATATATATATTTTAGTTAAATTAATTTTTTATTAAATTATATTATAATAAATTAAATCTTATTATTAAATTTATTTATTTATTTTATATTAAATCTTATTTTATATATTTTAGAAATAATAAAGTTATAAGTAAAATATTAAAATTTTCATTTCTCAAAACTTAACTTATACATTTAAAATTTTCAAACATATAAATTTAAAAATCTAAATTTTATACATATATAAAATTAAAATAAAACCTTTATATTATATTAAAAATCAAAACAAATATATTAAAATAAAATATTTATATTATGTTTTAAAAAAATCAGTACTTATTAAAACCCATATTTTCAAAATTCTAGAAATCATTTAAAAATAGACCAACGATGCACACATATAGTTATCTATCCTATGGTCAAGTGATACAGATATTTATCATTTCAATCCACAATAATTTAAATTTTATAGGCATATATCTTTTCAATCTGCAATCCCAAAATTTCAAAATCAATAAAATCGCCTTGGTTTATCATTTCAATCCATAGCAATTTTCCCTAATCTATAATATCATTCAGGTATGTGTCATTTCGACCTATAGGGATTTCCTAAACTAACAGGGAACTTGTAGTGTGAAAACAATAAAAAATAATATAAAATAGCATAACATATCAACGGCATGCATATATCATAATTAACAATTAACAGGTGATGGTGTCGTGTGTCAAATAACATAGGTAAACAAATTTAAATAATAAAATATCATAATAAACAATTAAATTTCTAACCAGTTCAAAATGTAACAACATATTTCAATTATCATTTGATGTGAATTAAATTTACTAAATATAAGAATGTTAATCATGAATGATCGCTCAACTTTCGAGGCTTAAGAAACAACGAGAATAAGAAAGAGACACAGATACGCACATGGACAAGCGGGACAATGACAAGCTAGAAGCTGCTGCGACAAATTCGACAGCTACAAGGCAAAGCGAGCTAACTAGAATAGATGAAACAATAATATCTTGAGATTGATGGAACAACATATACATATATATGTAATATATATACCTCTTTTGTCCTTCTTTTAGAGGCAGGAAGAAACTGGAGTTGTGCTGCTCGGCCAGGAAGAGAACAAACTAGGATCCAGTGGGAAAGAAGATAAGCAGAGCAGGGTTTCACACAATATATATATATATATATATATATATATATATTGACTAGACACCTTCAAATGCATCTTTGATGATATATGGAGCTAGAGGATGTGATGAATAGAAAGCTAAACTCTAGACAACTTCAGGGATTTGCTACAAGGTGGATGAACGCCATCAAGATTACTACTCCTAAGTATCAAATTGCTTGGGAGCAATTTAAAGCAAGGTTTGAAGTGAAGTATATACTGGCCACTCAAAAGTTAGTGCTCTTTCGTAATTTTGCTAACTTGAGATAGGGGGATATGTCTGTATCGAAGTATGTGGCCAAGTTTGACATGTTGTCAAAGTATGGTCTATCTTATATCGATACTTCGCTCAAGAAAAATGAGAATTTTATTATGGGCTAGGATGATTACCTTAGAGAAAAGCTAGTAGGACATATTGATGAGTCATTTGGGAGTGCTGGTGGAAAATTCTCTTCGATATAAGAGTCGTTATCCTAAGACTAAGCCCATTGTTGCTCCTAAGGATGAACCAAATCTACAAGCTGGTGGGGAGGCAAGAAGAAGTGGAACACAACAACAAGAGGAAGCATTGCAGATCTAAGGTTCCTAAAGAAGGGAAAATGGGAGCCTACTTGCTATAAATATAAGGGGAAGGGTCATCTTCTTATAGATTGTAGGGCAGAATGCAAAAGTGCTACAACTGCGACAAGCTAGGCATATCAAGAAGGATTGTCTAGAACCATCGAGGAATAAGCAAGTTGTGTCTACTTACACTTTGATGTTGTTCCAGCTTTTTTGAGTGCTCCATCAATGAAGAAGAAGGGAAAGACAGTTGTGACGACCATCCAACACGACCGACACCCAATATACTTGTATAGTACGCTGTAGTGGTGCCCGACCGATGCAGGACGACCATGCAGGACTTTAGGGTAAATAAAACAATATAGAACCGTCGTATATCTCATACCATATCGAATAAAATATAATAATAAACATTTCGAATATAAAATAGGAAAGACAATATATAACTGAATGGATCATAGAATCAGAGTGCAAAGATCCATACAGTAAGTAAATATAGTAATATGAGAGCGTAGCCTCCTGCTCGCCACCTATCCAGCTCCACGTGCTCACCAAACCTGATATCCCTAATCTACTCAATTAAGAGCACCCAGAGTAATATGAAGCAAAGTATAAAACTCCCGGTCAAGAAACAGTCTAGCTTGATCGGTAGTAAATCTCTAAATACTAATATACCACTAATTTATGACAAATGATATGAAGTATCATATCTAACCCATCTATACATCCATAGAGTTAGCATATATACAAAATATATTCTACTGTACGTCATAGTCATCATAGGTGCACTATACATCAAAGTACTACGGAGTGTCCAAGTGTATACATTAATAATATGGACATAATGTGACATCCTTTAGTGATAAAAAATCAATCAAACATAGTATCCATTATCCATCCTTACATTCACTCACTCAGTGCATTAGATACGCGATAGCTTGAACGACCCATCATGCTTAAAGATAACTCAACGTCCCAGTTCCTCAGTACTCGAATCCATGCCACTCAGTAGGCCAGGAATTAGATCACCCATCATGGCTCATCCAGGATAAAGATCACCCGTAATAGAGATCAAGACCTATCATGGTCCAAATAGGTACGTCATATATTACCCTTGCTTTTCGAATACTCTCCAAATCTTTGAGTATCAACGATCCCTTTACACATGTCATCTAGAGTAGTGCTCATCCCGGAACTAATAATGCGACATCCATCATGAAGTCACCACGGTGAAGATGATTCTCTATAGTCATCATCAATTGTAGAATACTGTTGTACGTCCCATAGCCATAATCCAACAGTCCCCTCAGTCTGATTCATAGCCCTAAACTCTTCATCTCAAAATACTGCAATGCATCATTGAAATCATCTCTTTCCATCATGGAATCATCATCATCATTGTCAAAATCGCTATGGAATCCCATGGTTCGATACCAATCCAGATATGCTAAGTATTTGTCTTTCTATAAGCTTAGGTAACTACCCACCCAAAACTTAAGCCAAATCCCATCGCGTCTCGAAGCAAACATGTGAAAACTCGAAGCAACCATCTAAATAGCTCGAAGCATCACATTCCTCTACCCTGAACCATCACCACTGATCCATACCTACCCTGAGTCCACCCTTCGCACCACTAAGTCATGCTTCATCTCTTAGCCATTCTACACCGATCACACGTCCATATCGATGATGCCCATGGACTGGTATTGATCCATGGGTACCAAACCCCGACTTATCCAAAATTCTAGTTCCTTTGCTTTATATCTTTTGCTGCTAACCTATAACTCAAGGCTATCGTTCGCACGCTCTAAAACTCTAGGCCAACAACCACCGATCCATCACCAAGAGCCATCCATCAATGCAAGCAATCCATCCATGCAAGCGATTCATCCACTTACGCAAGCGATCAATGCAAGCCCCTCTAAAGCCCAAAGCACGCAAAAATGTATACCAATCCATCACTCTTAAATTTGAAACCATCAATATCTCGAGCATACGAACTCCAAACAACTTAAAACTTCGAGCATAGCCTTATGAGGCAGTCCTTGTTGCCTTATATCGGTCAAACCAAGTTTGGACTCCTACTGATCGATCCATACTGTACCTGACATGTACTAAAACTAAATCGCCATTCGATCGCTATTTTTAACCAAACATGCATCACGCTTGTAGGAAATCATCACATACAATCTACACTAATAGGCATACAACCAAACATGTCAATGTGAATCCTAAATTTAAGCTAGTATCCATAAGAACAAGAAGATGCATAAGAAAACTAATTTTATAAAACTTTTCCAAATTGTTCGAAATATACATATTAAGTTAAAAAGAGTTTAAAACATATTTTAAAGTTCGAAAATCATTTAAAAACATCATTAAATGTTTAATAATGGCTAACTATTAAGTAGAGGCTTAAAATCACTCACCAAAACCCAAAGCAATCCCAAGCAAATCCAGTAGGCACGAATTCCAAGATAAAAAGTGGCTCCAAGATGATCTGCAGTAAAAAATCTTCAATTCAAGGTGCTAATCTTGCTAATCTCCCTTTAATGACACGTTTTGCTAATTAAAGTAGGGATTTAGGTAATTTTTTGGCTAAAAAGATAATTAATGGGGGATTCTCCCTATTTTTTGAGAAGACTAAAGTGATGAAGAGAAGTCCCATTAGCCCAACCTCATGCTAATTCCGAAATGGGCTTTAGCCCTAACCATTAGCTTGCTAATTACCCATTAATCTGTTTAAAATGAGATGAAACTTAAAAAAACCGTATCTCCCTAATGGCAAGTTTGTTTTCTTATTACAACCACTCTATGGAAAGAGAAACATCATTCTAATTTAATAGAAGTGGTTTTAAACCTTAATTTGGCTTCTATTAAAAGTTAAAAGCCATACAAGGTTTTCAGGGTCAAAATCATCTGATAAAAATTCTAAGGATGGAAAATGGCTCTAATTGTCCTTTTCCAAATTCATAGAATCATACGGACCACTTATAATAATATCAATATTCTACAATCCTCTGATATGAAGAATATGGGTCATTACAAGCGTCTTTATACAAGGATGCGTTTGATTTTTTATGCACCTGTACGTGTTTTATTCGATACCGGGGCTTTACATTTCTTCACGTCTAGTGATTTGGTAGATAGATTGGGATTGAAACCTAAGGTAGTTTATCAACCTTTGATTGTTACAAACCCTATTGTAGGATCTACTAGCCTTTACATGGTTTGTTAAGACTTAACCTTATCGAGTCATGGATGTTCGTTTGCTTGTGATTGCTTTGTTTTGGGTTTCTTAGGGTTTGATGTTATATTAAGGATGGACTGGTTGTAGAGGTACGGAGTAGTGGTGGATTGTGAGAGGTTGTTAGTGACGATAAAAATGGATGATAGGTATAGCTTGGAGATAGGCTGCCTACCTGATAATGAAGTGATGGTTAGCTTTCTGTATTCGCTCGACATTTTGAGGAATTAACCGAATTACCATCATATAAGGAGATCAGGTTCTATATAGATTTAGGCAGGAATCCAGACCTATTATTATGCCATAAGGCATGTAGCACCAAAAGAGTAGAACGAATTAGATGTGCAAGTGAAAAATCTATTGCGATGAGGGTTCATTCAATAGAGTATATCTAAGGTAGGAGCACCTGTAGTGTTTGTCACTAAGGCAGACGACTCTTTGTGATTGTGTATAGATTACCATGAACTAAATAAGGTAACGAAAAAGAATAATTATCCACTCTCACATATTGATAACTTGTTTCATCGGCTTCATGGTGCTAGGGTGTTCTCTCAGTTGGACCTTGCAACAAGGTTTCACCAATAAAGGGTGGTAAAGGAGTGTGCGTCGATCATAATGTTTCGCATGCCATCAAGATTCTATAAGTGGTTAGTTATGCTATTCGGGCTACCCAACACATCAGCATACATTGTTAATCTCATGAGCCATGTTTTCTGGGATCAACTAAATAAGTTTGTACTTGTGTTCGTGGATGATATCGTTGTTTATTCAAGGATGGAGGAAGAACATAAGGAGCATTTGAGGATGGCACTTGAGGTGTTAAGGAAGCACCTATTGAAGGTGAAGTTTTTAAAGTCTCAATTCTGGAGGAGGGAAGTGCGATTTTTGGGTCACGTTGTTTTTGAGCAAGGTACTATTATAGATATTTCGAAGGTGGAAACTGTACAGGACTGGGATCGACCCAAGACCACTATAAGCATGAGGGGTTTCCTTGGATTGGCTACTATAGACGTTTTACCAATGACTTTTCTAAGGTAGCAGCACCGTTTACTAACTTGACGAGGAAGAATCGGACTTTTATTTGGGATGCGAGGGGCAAGCATGTGTCATGAGTATAAAGGAGAGGTTGACAAGCGCCCAATGTTAGTCGTTTCGGGTATGAATGTGGAGCTTATAGTATATACAAACGGCTGTAGTATAGGACTAGGTGCGGTGTTGATGCAAAGAGGAAAGGTTTTTGGCAACGCTAGTCGACGACTGAAATCCATGAGAAGAAGTATCCAAATCACAATTTGGAGTTTGCAGCGATAATATTCATTTTGAACAAATGGAGGAATTGTTTTTTTCGGAAGAGGTTCGAATTGTATATGAATTACAAATTATTGAAGTACCTCTTCTACCAAATGGATCTTAACCCTTATCAGCAGCGATGGTTAGAGTTCCTGACCTCCTACAACATTAGCATTTCCTGTATGCCCAGTAAGGGAAATGAAGCTGTCGATGCTTTGAGTACGAGATCTGCCAACTTGGGAGCGAAGTTCCTAGAGTGAAGCAGTTGGAATTTATAGCAAACTATGGTTTTAGACCTCAATGTAGGCTAGAGCCGGAAGTTTTAGCTAGCCTGATGGCTACCTTGATTGAGTGGATCGGTACTCGTCAGAAGTGAGACGCTAGACTAGCAAAGAGTATGGAAAAGTAGGGGAATGAGTAGAGTTTGAAGTAATAAAGTAGTATAGGCTTGACTGTGATGGTTGGCTCCATAAGGACAGGAGATAGTTTGTTATTGATACTGATGGGTTGAGGGATGAGGTGCTACAAAAGTTCCATCATGTGATTGACCATACATTTCAGCGGCAATAAAATTTACCATAATCTGAGGCACGCATTTTGTTAGGAATGGATAAAGAAGGACATTGGGGGCGTTCAGCTTGAAGTGCATAAGCTGTTAATTGGTAAAGGTGGAGCATAAGAAGCCGGGTCAATCGCTAGAGATTCCTAAGTGGAAATGGGAACAAGTTTCGATGGATTTCATTGATGGTAAGACCAAGAGGGTGAATCGTATCTTGGAGGATCTCTTGTGAGCTTGCATTCTTGATTTCAGAGGCTCGTGTGAAGATCATTTACAATTAGTAGAATTTGCATACAACAAAAGTTATCAGTCTAGCATCGTATGGCACCATTTAAGGCATGATATGGTCGATCGTGCAATTCTCCTTCGTGTTAGTGAAAAGAGGGCGAAAAGATGATATTTGGACCAGGTACAATTAGAGAGACTTCATAGAAGATAGAGATTAGGCAGCAATGAATGAAAGCTACTTAGGATAGATAGAAGAGCTACGCTGATTGGAGAAGTCATGACTTAGAGTTCTCCATCGACGATATGGTGTTTGTCAAGATCTCTCCATTGAGAATGTTGTTTGATTTGATACTAACGGGAAGTTGGCATCAAGATTTTTTGATCGATTTCCAATACTTGAGTGGATTTAGATCTGGCTTATAGATTCAACTTGCCTCAAAAGATGGCTGCGTGCCAACGTGTTCCACGTCTCTCACTTGCAGAAGTTTATGCACGGCTCAAGCATGATAGTCAAACCGAATCAACTTGATGATATCGGATTGAACCAGAAGTCTTGAGATCTCATAGGCCTATTTGTATCATCGAACATGATATGAAGAGCTAGTAGGAAGACTGTAGAGATGGTAAACGTTCAATGGAGTGAGAGCTAAGGCACTTGTGCCTAGGAGACCGATGAGAGTATAAGGACCGTTTATACGAAGTTCTTTACTAGGTGAGACTTTCTATTTATCGCATTTAATTTCACTTCCATTATCATATAGGGTAGTTAGTATCCTACATGCTAGGGTAGGCACAGATATCATTTCTTGCTTCTATGTGCATGTTTGATATGTTTTCCAACGGATGTTAGGCATGCATGATAGCTATTCATTTTTTTTGGTAAAGCCAGCCGATCTTTATAGTGGACCGTCCACTTTTATTACAACAAATGTAATAAAAACATAAAAGATACAGGAGTTAGGTCGATTGCCTGAACTACTAAAACAACGTTTTTATAGTGGTCCGTCCACTGACAACTCACACTACTCACAGATAAGTATATTACATGATCAAATTTTCACTAGCACCACACATGGTATAAACAATGACAACCAAGAAGCACTAGGAAATCCCTTAAACACTCACCTATGGACTAACAATAACTCTGAAACAACTCAATTTCAAAAGAAACAACATACCATAAGAACTACCAACGCAGCTCCCCGGTGACTATCCATCCATAACCAAAACAGCAGCATAGCAAAGAAGATGGATTCAAAAAACAACCGCAAACCTTCGAAAACAACATTATAGCAAAAAGCTCCAAAGCAAAAAGAAGAATACATGAAAATTAGATACAGCCAAGCAGGCAAGACCATGAGCAGTCTCAGTTCTGCACCAAAAGAGAGGAGCTAACCAAAAAGCCAAGGAGAGGCATAACAACCATAAACAAATAAGGAGACCTCGTTGCAAGCAATCGCCAAGGTCAGATTTGGATGGTGATAAGACGAAAAGGCATAGAAGCAGACTAGTAACCTAAAAAAGAAGACGAAAATGGCCAGAACCTTACCAGTGACACAGGGAAAAAAATTGACAAAACACCAAATACGATCCAAAAGAAAAAACATGCACACAACACTCGAGCATCTACTAATCATCGATATCGAAACCAATGATGAATCCAAAGCCGCAAAAAAAAACTCCCAAAACCAAATAGCAGACCCGAAAACCCTAAGTAGTATAACCATTATTGTGGAAAGATAATGAAACACATATGCCGCTTCAATGAGAAGATCTAGGCACATGAAAATTTCCAGAAACACCGAGCGAGATAAGAGGTCGCTAGATCTGACGAACGTCAGAATGAACAAAATACGAACCTAGAAGTTCCAGATGCTCTAAAATAAAAGCATAAGGGAGAGAGGAGACAGTAGATAACAGAACTGAAAATGAGAGCGAATAGGCAAAACAGAAGCCATGGAAGATAAGTGGCGAGAAGGTCAAAGTCTTGCGGCAACGGAGAAAGGTAGGTCAAAAAGTAAGGGAGACGAGATGGCGAAAGGAAAGAGAGGGAACTGGATGACATTTGAAAGGAAAATGAGGCGAATGAAAGGCGGACGAAGAGGGATGACCTAGTCCCCATTGAATCAAGATATCGACCTTAAGAGGGCAGATTAGATTTAAGGATAGCTATTCTTGATTTTACCTTGTTTGTATCGGGGATTTTGGGGGTGAAATTTCCTAAAGGGGGAGAGTGTAACGACCCGTATTTTACGTATCAGAGGATCACAAATTATTATTTTCAAATTTATATAAGGTCATAGGACTATAACTATGGGAAATGCCTATTTTTGACATTTTCCAATCTTTAGAATTTTATCGGACGATTTTACCCCTAAAAATTTATAATGTTGTTATTTTTGATAAAAGCAGAATTAAATCCGAGATCACTTTTGTTGGAAATATATGATGCTTTCCCTTTCTATGGAGTGGTCATATTACTGATTTGGACTTCCTAACTAGGAGATATGGCTATTTGAAGTTTGGCAGTTTTTAAAGTAGCTTAATGGGTAATTAGTGATTGTAGGGAGAGGCCCAACAACTCGTTTCAGGTTTAGAAGCTATATTGGTTGAAATAAACATCTCTAAAACATTTCTACATTTTTCCAAATAAACCTAAGCCTCCATTAACATGTTCTTCACTCAAAACCTTCTCTTTTCTCCTCCAAATCAAGCCTAAATCCTAGATTAAAGGTGGAATAGCAATGGGAGTAGTTAGAGATCTTCATACCTATATTTTTGGGAAGATAAATTAGGACTAGGCAGTTGATTTTCAGATTTTCCTTGACTTGCGTGCAAAACTTGGATTTTGGAAGGTTTGGTGAGTGATGTATCATCTCTCACCTTATTGTATATGTATATACATGTTTTATTTTGTTTTGGATCCATTTTTAAAGCCAAAATTATATTTATGCTGTTTTAAAACCCCACCTATAGTAAAAACATGAATAAGTGGATTTTTGGTGTTCTAGACATGTTACTTGGATATATGATTTCCTTGATATATGTTAAGCTATATTGTAAACACCCTGTATGATGATTGCTACGATTGGTTGTGTAGTTTGCATGTTTTAATGTTGTTTGATATGTGGGAAATGGTGTAGTATAAATTTTACTAGTATGAACGAATCGTATGGCCACTTTAACACTAGATGGGGATGGTGTTTTTATAACTTATATTGAACTTTTCTAAATAGTTTCTAGATTTAAATCAAAACATTGATAATCAACATAGATACATATTAATATGCAGTCACAAGTATGTTTAAATGCAGTAAAAATAAAGTAAAAGTAAAAGAGTGATACCTGGAGCTTTATACTAGTTCGGATTAACCAATCCTACATTCAGTCCTGTACAGTATTTGTACGAATTTTCTTTCAGACGCCTACTTTAATCAGGTAGCAAGAAAACCAGAATACAATATTGATTTGAAGGCAATAAGATACATCCTTTTGACTTTTCAAGCTCAGGGTGATCTCTCTTGATTTAATTGGGCAACAAGATTACCCCTTGATTTAAACGAGAAATAAGCACACTCACTTGATTTGAATAGGCAACGAGCATACCTACACAAATAGTAGTAGTTAGTTGTTCATTCCAAATATAAATAGTTATATTACAAATACAGAATATCCTATAACCATTTGATAGAACTTTGATCTTTGAGTTGATAAAAGAATAATTTTAAATTAGTGAGTAGATTACAGAGAATGAATGTAGTAAAGTAGAGATTAAATTTGAGTGAATTTGAATAGTATAGAAAGTGAATTTCATGATATATATATAATCCGAAGTAAGAAGAATAGAGAGAAATTAATTATTAAAATTCATTTTCTAATCCTATTTATATAGCATTTGAAGGGACATGTCTATTCGCAATGAGGTGGAGCCAAAAATGATAACTATTCTAAATTTTAAAAACAATTCTTCAATGATACATATGTAGACATACATAAGTAGGGTATGTCGACATACCATTGTATTTTGAGAAAACGTTAATACATTTAAAGTGTTAAAACTTATGATATTTTGTAACATCATTTCAAAATACTTTATAATATATAAATACTTTTTATAAAACATTTAGAAATATATTTTGAAAATAAAACAAATATTTTGATGAGAGAGCATTCAAAGAAAAGAAAGTTGACATTCAAGGACTTTAACAAATTTATCTAATATCTATAGTCTTGCACTCTTCATGACTTTGTCTTTAAACTCATGAGTCTTCAATTGTCTTGATCAACTCTGAATCTTGATCTCTAGTCCTTTTACCGATCAGTTTTCAAACTCCATTATCCTGTATTTGTGTAATATTCTACAAAATATTCTATACAACTTGGCAAAACATTAGTACCCATATTTATGTGGTTGTTATTATCAAAATCAATATTTGTGGTGTTAACAATCCCCCCTCTTTGATGATGACAACCATATAAATATTTTTATTATAAAATATAATGTAACCCCCCTAAAGTGGTTAACTCCCCTATTCTGAATAATTTCCCCTTAGTATATGGATATATTATATTTTATATTTTTCTCTCCCCTTGACATCAACAAAAATGGATAAAGAAAAGTAAACTTCCCCTGAATGTAACATATTAAATATTATAAAATGTGATAACGTTGTATATGGAATCAAAATTAATATTAATTACGAAATAATATTTTGTAGAAATAACTTTATATACATATATATATATATACACACACAATTTTATAATTACATTTGTTTAAACCATGCATCATAATTTTCACATCTATTACACACTTATACTGTGACGGCCCGCAAATCCGTACCCTTTGAATCGGCAATAATCCACACATGTCCATACCAAAAAGCACAGACTGACGGAAAGTCAAGAGAAAGAAAAGAAGAGAGAAGAAGAGAAGAGAAGAGAGAGAAGATAGAACCAAACAGAACAATACAGAATCTCACATCGCAGCGGAACACATATAATACCATATCAATGATTTTTGCAAAATAGAAACTGTATATATATGCACATCAATCAGAGTTCAACAATCAATCAATAGTTATCAACTTGAACAGTTATAATAACATGTCCTCACAAATGCCGATAATATACAACAATAAACAAAGCAATGCAGCGGATAATCAAGCAAATACGGATGTACGAAAATGAAGATCTCCAGCTCTCCTGCTGAAGCTCCAAAAGCACCAATCATAACCTATAAATATACTATGTCTGACCCGAGCATTGAAAGGAAAGAATGCCCGGATCAGTTTGGTAAACCAACGTGAGAAACACACTCAATTGAATTTATTAAATTACCAAACATTTCCTTAGTTTTCAAAACAAAAGTATCCCGTAAGACAAGTCCACACATAAACACGGACATGTTTTTACCTTACGATAACTAAAACATATCATATCAAATCCTCTTATATTATAGTAGTGTCTACTATATACAAATAATATTAATAATAGTCGAAATGGTTACCCATATGGCATTTCAAGGCTATTCATTACGCCTTTACAAACAAAATCGTAGCTTGTAGTGGGTTTTGGATTTCCATACAAATGACTAGGTGAAGGGACTACCTTCCGGCAGTACATCTCTAGAAGAATGTACCGAGAAACCTTCACAAAGTTTCTTTACCAACATAAGACCGGCCCACATATGTAACTAGATGGTACCGAATATGTCATCCTTAGGTCGTTATCGACCTTACCGAGGGCCCTCTAGCATACAAACCACAATAATCAGATACACGACATCATAGCGTGTAAAGATATATCTAGAAGAGGATGATCATATCCTACTTGGCAATGACCCACTTAGCCTTGCTGCATCTAACCCTGTTTTGGTCATTTCCGATTAATGAGGTAACGATTACCTTTCATAATCACATATTACATCACTTTGAATGCCACACGGCCATTTTCGTAGATTACTAATTGATTTCCACAAAAATACAACCCTTAAGCTCATACGTCTCAAGGAGGGTGTTAAGCTAAGAGAAGTTGCCTTCTCCGCCACCACTGATGCACGTTTGTAAAAACCAATGTATGTAATCTATAGAAATACAACGTCAGACAAACATCCATACAAGCTGTCCAGGAACAGGACAAACCGAAGGTACTTTTCTACCACATCCTGTTGGGAAATCCCTAGGATTAGTAGCGAATAGCCCTTGCATTGGATATTTCATAATGAAGAGACCACTGCTACTGGATGTATATTGGGATTTTAACCCCGAACGATCAACAAGCAGTCCCCCACTATGAAACTCCGTAATATCAATATCATCAATAAGCAACCTGCATAAATCGTCGCATATACGTTGGTCTGAAGTGGTTTTCAGATAAGTCTGATCCCAGTCTCTTCGCACCAACAACGCAAAAGCATTTCTCAACCTCACACAGAAACTAAGTCTCATAGACTTATCACGTCTCCAACTTTCAACTTTCTATCCTTCGGGCCAAGAAGGAAGCTCGATAGATTGGAGTAATACTCCGCACTATACGAATCAATATCCTCAACACAAACGATAATCAAGCCTACACAGAAGGCAACGTACTAAGTGTACGACTAAATAGTTCCCACATCAAGTCGAGGAACTAAAATTTGGCCAAGTTTGACAGTCGGTTATTTAACTATCAAAACAAACAAACAAATATTCAGCACCATAACAATCACTGGTCCCTTTTAATTAATCTTTTATTAATTAAATCACTTTCCAAATATTCACTTCAATTTATCTTTAAAAGGATATATTCTCAAACCATTTCAACTTTTCAACATTGGAAAACATTTCCATATACTTATTTAATAATAAGCAATTCACAAATCTATTTATTTTCAACACTTCGAAAATATTTCATATACTTAAATCAGGATTAAGTATATATTTTATTCTTTAAGGAAACCGTTCTCTTTAAACATTTTTTATTTGGGTCAAAACAAATGTTGCGTAAAATATCGTTACAACAACCCAAAATCACTAGTATAGGGATTCGAAAATAAGATAGATATATAAATCCCAATACTATACAAAATATTTCCTTTCGAAAATCATTTACTATAACAACAGTGTTATAGTCCATCATTTCCTTCTTTCTCGAAAACGTTTATTTCAACAATGGATGTTGAAATCTATGGTTTCGATATTTAACACATTTTAAGACATCTTTAAACCATTTAACTCCATTTTAAAATATCACTTTCCAAAACATTTCTATAATATATTATTCATTGTCCAAAATTGTGAATATAAATCATTTACCAAATCCAATACTTCTACACATTTTATTTAAAGGATAATCCACTGTCCAAAATCGTGGATACAATTCCCAACCAAATTCTTTATTATTACAACATTTAATCTAAAGGATAATTCGCCGTCCAAAATCATGAATATATCTCCTTTAATAAACTTCTATATTTAATTTATCAAATTCAATTGATTTTGGATTTATAAAACAATGTTTGTAAATTCACATTTATATATTTTATAAAAACTTTAATTTACAAAATTCCTTTATTAACCAATTTCATTTATAACTCAATTATATACCAAAAATCCTATTTATAAGTTAATTCACTTATAAATCATTTATTTCACAAATTCATTCATTTTATAACTTCGCAATTCGTAAATCATATTCACTTATGAAATCCATTTATAACATCATTTTAACAATTATAAAAACTCCTTTATAATTCAATTATTCCGATTTATAAAAATTCAATTTTATAAATCTTCTTTATAAACCATTTATATTAGTCAACAAACTCAATTTAAACCATTTCACAAAATCATTAACTCCATATTTCACAAAAATCACCTTTCAATTATATTTCCCAAAACATCATAATTTTTATAACATAAAAATTATCTCATTTATTTATTCAAAATAAATCAATTCTTAACGATTCAAAAATTCAATAAAACATCTATTTCCAAAATCACTTTAAAATCCTTTTAAATTCGAAATCGTTACTTTAACATTTTTAAAATTCTACAAATAGGCCCAATGCTTCAACAGCACTAAATATAACAATCACGGCATCCAAAACATCATATATCAAATGATAGCAGAATACGTAACAATATCTGTAAATAAATCAATACGGGTGACGAGTCCAGTTAGATCCCTCTAACCTGTCACCTGCAACAAATATACATATTAGAATATGTGTACATTGTCCGCTTCAAGGCAGAAGCGTGTACAAAGGGTCATCCGCTCATACACGGGAACGTATAGGGTCATCTGCTCCACTAGGCAGGTATATATCCAAATACCAATCAATATATCATATATCATCCAAACAATCATCAATTATCATATAATAAATTATTTCTCACTTATATAAAAATATCAATGAGTCAGAAAGAGTGAGTTGCACTCACATTGCGCCCAATAGCAGTTGTAGTGTTTTATTCCGAATAAAATTAAACGCACATTTAATTTTACCCAAAATTCATACTAGCTCCAGTCAGCTCCAAAACTAGCTCCATTGCGTAGTATTCGATAATACGATTCCAACGCAATTCGTTTCATCAATTTTCGACCTCGTATGAACAAGTTATGACGTTTTAAAGTTTAAACGAATTTAAATATAAAATAATATACAATTTTATTTTCTATTTTACAACCTTGCTTCACTAGAGCCGTTCGATTTCATCAAGCAAATCAAGGCTGTGCAAAAATGCTTCTTCCCTCATCAGTAAAACACGCAAATGAAACCCAATAGCCTCCAATGTCGTTCAAATTAACGCGATCCAATCGAGCACCGAGAAGTTGATCAGAGCATACCACCTCGTAGCCCCACGCATGCTCTACTCTCGGCTCGAATAACGAAGAACTCGGTTGCCTCCTCACATGGAAAAACGTGCGCAAACATTGAACGAACGCGGGCAGTTTTCTCCCTCTAGGGTCGATGATTCGTCGACTTGCCCGTATGGATTTGTATATCTCACTTAGCTAAATAATTTTCGGGTTTGAGATTTCTTGAATTGATTTACGGAATGGAAGATAATAGAGGAAGAAGGATCGCACTTTTCTGGCCATCGGTTTCTCTAGTGGCGGAAAATGGATAAAAACGTGGCCCTTTATAGACGCGCACTATTCATCCGATTTTTTTGTTCGAACTCGAAATGAAGCGTGCCGCCTGGCGTTTATAATATTTTACCACTATTCCGTACGCAATGGAATATATATCTGGAGCCAATTCGATCGTATTTGGAAGATAGATTTTCGAATCGTCTATTTAAAATTAAAATTACTTAAACCGATTTATACGCGTTTTAGCTTGCCCCGGACAAACCGTAATTTCGTTTGACACGAAATTTGAAATCTAATAATAATATAACATTATGGATCCAGTGAAACTGGTTTGGTCGAAATCCGAGACTGTTTGAAAAATGACTACTTTTACACGTTAATTAAATATTAAAACATTCAATTTTTGTAAATTAAGTTTTAATTCAATTTTAAAAGTTCTCTAACATCATTCTAATTCAAATATAATTTAATTCAACTTTATATAACATTTTTATTCATTTTAAATCCAAAATTCAATTATTTACACAATTTCAAATATTAAACTAACAATTTAATTATCCAATTAAATCCTTATATTCGAAATATAATCTATTCAGCTTCTAAACTTGCTTATGCATATATTTTTTTTTGGCAAGGCCAGCCGGTTTTATAGTGGGCCGTCCACTTTTTATTACGAACGTAATAAAAATTTAAAGTACAGGAGTAAGGTAGAGACACCCTAACTGCTAAAAGAAAGAAAAAATACAGCACAGGAGTGTGACAGACATATCACAGCTACAATAATCTACAAACAGGTCTAAGTCTCCTCCGTAGAGGTAGAAACGCCAACTACAATATCCACTTCGGAAGAATCCAGAGAGACATTCCCATGACAAATTTTTAAAATCAATTAAATATACGAATTTAAAATGACAGAAATTTTGGGTCGTTACATTCTCCCCTACTTAAAAGAATTTCGTCCCCGAAATTACTAAGTAAGAAAAAGTCACATTGTCCATTAACTTTTCAAAACAATTCGTTAAAACTAGATTTACCAAATCTCTAAGTGTTTAACTTTCCCAAAATCCATTAGTTAAACTTCTTACAAAACTTTTCTATGTTTTCAAATCTATATATAGTTATCTTTTCAAAACCAACTACTATCGTTTAACTTTTAATTCAAAAATCAAACTTTAGTTTTCACAAATTTTCTCAATTTTCCCAAAATTTTCTAACGACTTAAATTTTCAAAAAAATTCGCCGTAGTCTCCTTTGCGCGGTTCGATCCGAAAAAAATAACAATATATATATCACAAATATACATCTCATCATCAAGGATGAGGCATCCCGAAGGGAAAAAAGTGTAAAAGTACGATATGTAATCCGAGATATGTACTTTATATATTATTAGCGAGCATATACGGCTAATATAGCACGAAAGCGAGCTCCAAATGCGCAGCAAGCGCCATATGCACCTACTAACTCAACAAACAATGAGAAACATGTATACATGAAAATACTATCAATATACAACATATACCAACAGCTATATATGCCAAAATAGCAAATGCAATCAAAAGCAACAAATTCAACCATCAAACAACTATCATCCAACTAACATCCAACAACTCCATAACCAAATCAATATAAATTCACTTCTCATTAATATTTACTAAATTGGTTTTCAATTTATTCACATTTGATTCATTAACATTGGATTTCACTATTCATTCATTCATTTTCAATTTGTTTACATTCACTAATTACATTCAAGTTTGTTCACTTCCAATTCAAATCAAATTCAATTCTATTTAAATTTACTTCACTTTCAATTTGGATTCGATTATTTAACTTTCAATTTTATTAATTCAATTTCATATGAATTTTCATTCAATCAACTAGCATCCATCTAACAATCAATTCATATCCAACATTACCAAATTTATTTACTTTACATTCATTCAATTTGGTTCAACACTTCTAATTTCAAATTAGTTTAACATTCAATTGACTTTCATTCAATTATTCAATTTCATTAGCTTTTAATGAATTAACACTTACATCCACTATTCCATATCAATTTACTTACATACGATTGATTATCATTCAATTCATTCATTAATTCAATTGCTAATTCATTCTTACCATTAAAGTTGAATTTTTATATATAACTCAAGTTCGCATTCATTTAATTCACTTTATTAATTTACTTCGATACCCAAAAATCAACTTCATTCAACATCACTTAAGTTATATTTCATTTCATGTAACGACCAGGGATTTTGGACATCCTGAGTTGTGAATATTAATTTATAATATTCAATAATATTGTATTTTTATATACAATATTTTCATAAATTAATGGTTAATAATCTTACGCAATTTTCCAAATCAACATAATTTGAATTTTCAAGTCTATATTAAATTATAGATTGATTTAAATGGAATTTCTTACATATATACATATTTTGTTTTAAATAAAAATAAATGTGTAGATTGTTTAGAAACATATATGCATTTTGTTTAAAGATTAAATGTGTACATTTTGTTCTATAAGATAAACTATATTAGAGAATTTAAACTTATTAAAATCAAATAGTTATATATATATCAGAAAACAATAAATTTACACATAATGATAATAGGAATTCATGGCATTAAATTAAATTGAGATACATATATAATTTGGATAAAAATTCATAATGAAGTAAAAATGAAATTTTTGATTCTGGTACATATATATAAACAATGTTGTCTATATTAACTAAATAGAAGTATTAAGATTTCTAAAATAATGATATATATTAACTAAATAGAAGTAGGAGTAGTGCCTTCGGATCCGTTCGAACCCGGGACAGACTTGTATGGATGAATGCTTTCAGAACATCGTCAAGTGGGCGATGAGCATTCTAAGAGATAGGTTCTAAAAAGGTAACGCTTAGCCTCAAGCTTCATCAACCAGGAATGACTGAAAATCAGGGGTTATACAGCAAGGCTAGGTGGGTAGCACCCATTTCAGGGTGAGTTCATCCCTGTCTAGATGTCCCTTTTTATTTCGGCTTAGTGGTGCGGTTGTTAATCCCAACTGTGGAGTGATCTTACTCGGGATTATCCAGTAAGGGGTAGTCCCGGTCTTGTATTGCAGGGGGTCGGGAGTGATCCTCGGTACAGTGATCTAGGCCACGTACTGTGACAGGTGGTACCCCAGTGCCTAGTCACTAGTTGGAAAAACATTCTCCCTACGCGCCTTTTATGAGTTTTGTTTGTATTACTCACTCTGTGGCTAGTAGCTGGAATTTAATAATGTAACAATTTCGGCTATTTTAATAAGTATCTGTAAATAGACCCTAT
Source organism: Allium cepa (assembly GCA_030765085.1). Classification (NCBI taxonomy): domain Eukaryota; kingdom Viridiplantae; phylum Streptophyta; class Magnoliopsida; order Asparagales; family Amaryllidaceae; genus Allium; species Allium cepa. The sequence goes on from CM060929.1 coordinate 821,351,887, forward strand.
TATAATATCAGAGAATTTTAATAAAAATGTTTAAGCGATCGTAAGGTAAAAATCCGACATGTTTATTTGTGGCGTGGTCTTAAGAGATGCTTTTGTTTCAAAGAATTTTCTAACTTTAATAATATGTTGAGTATGTTTCTCACGCTGGTTTACCAGACTGACCCGGACTTGGTGTTTCCTATATGCTCGAGTCAGACCGAGCATATGTATTCCAGGTTTAACTGGAAGAGTGGAAGCTTCTGGGAAGGAGCTGGATCAGTAACGTATTCTCGTAAATATTTATATGTAGTCTTTTTGGTCATGTGGTTATGATTGTAAGGACAGGGTTGATATAACTGTCTGAATTGTGTGATTGTAACTCTGATGTAAAAGATGTATATGTTATATATAGTAACAGTCTTGGTTTCATGTAAAGATTTGTTATATTATAATTTGGGCGATCCGCTGTGAGATTCTGATTTGTTCTCTTTTCCTCTATCTTCTTTCTATTTCTACCTTCTTTCTTTCTTTCATTATCCGTCTTTCTGAACGGTTCAGCTGACAAGAGTGGTTTAAGTCAGTTTAAATCAGTACAGAAAAATGGGTCGTGACATTGTGGTATCAGAGCCTAGGTTGAGTGAATACCTAGGTTCGAGCGAGTTGCTCTTTAAGGAATAGGGTCTGTAACAGCTTGTTAAGTCTGTGTATACATATATAATATACGAGAGCGCGTACTTGTTAATAATATAAAAATGGTTTTATATTGTGTTAATTGATCGGTTAAGTGGCATATGGATTCTGGTCAATACGAGTAGCTAACGTTATTGATAGGGATTTCTAAACACTTGAACCAGGCCAACAGAAACGATATTGTTTTGAAGGGGTAAATAAAATAATTTTACCCAAAATATATTTTCTATATAAAGGGATATGTTTTTCTAAAATATGTATGGAATTTAAAATGATTGGTTGAGATGATAATAATTTATCATCTAGGATTTAGTGGTCTTAGTTGTCAACCTTTTGTATTTTCATTGGTTGCCCTTCTTGACTTGAACATACCTTTAGAAATAGGACTCTTTAGAATTCGAATCTTTGGAAAGAAGAATTTACTGAGTTTATTAACTAAAGAAATTTGGAATTTTAAACTAGTAAATTTTTGGGAAAATTTTCACACTTTAAAGATAATTTTAGAATAATGGGTTTCTAAAGAAAGAAAGGATGTTGAAATTTAAAAACCCTATAACAATTTCTTTGTTATATATATATATATATATATATATATATATGTATGTATGGATTTATGAATTGAAGAAATAAGTTGTTTATAAAACTAACTATATATAAGTGTATTTTCTCCATCCGATAATCACTTTTCAAATATGTATATTTAAATTATTTTGAAAGGATGATTTTACAAAAATCTAGGATAATAGGAATTTAAAAGGTGGAATAAATTTTGAAATATAACCCTTGATGTATTCTTTAGCCTATAGAATTCTAAAACCTTAGGATCTCATATTTGGATTTTGGTTTTGATTGTAGAGAACCCGTAGCATTAACCGAGGTGGAGCAATCTCAAAGGCCAAAAGGGATGGCAATTATGGTTTAGCTGGGAGGTCTCAGGAGGATCCGGGTGAACCGTCAATGTCCGAGGAAATGCCGATGGAGCCTATCGAACAGCCACAATCTCGAGAAGAAAAGCCCAGGGAGGAGGCTGAAGAAGAACCAGAAGAGGAGTTTGAGGACAAGGAAGAACTTGAGGAAGTATTCGACGATGAAGAGGAATTTGAGGTCGAGGAGGAAGAGGAAGAGTTCGATGACGAGGAAGAGTTAGAAGATGAGGAATTTTTCGAATCAGAAAATGAGGACGCAGTTATTTGGGATCTAGATAATGCTATTGAAGAGCCAGATGGTGTAGGTTTCATTCTTGGAGAGCCTGATCCAGATGATGCTTGGGTACCAGATAGTGATGCAGAGGTCAGGGAATTATCGGGACCGGGAAGAGAGGACTCTGATAGTGAGAGTCCATAGTTAGTTGGGTTGTTTTCTCTTAGTAGGGTGTGCTTTTTGTAGGTGTTTATGACTCATTGACGTCATGATGGTTAGATATTAGATGTTTGGTAGGGTAATACATACATACATACATACATACATAGATATATATATATAGGGTTGAATTCATGATGGTAACAGCTGTAGGAATATTCTAGATGGTAACTAATGTAATGTATGTTTTGATGAACAGTTTGAATCTATGTATTTACTGGTTTGGATTGTTATTGATCTGTTCTAATCTGTGTAGATAATTTTACTAAATTAATTATGGAATTTCGGAATCATTTAAGGGGGAGGAATGTAACGACCCGGGATTTTGGACATCCCGAGTTGTGAATATTAATTTATAATATTCAATAATATTGTATTTTTATATACAATATTTTCACAAATTAATGGTTAATAATCTTATGCAATTTTCCAAATCAACATAATTTGAATTTTCAAGTCTATATTAAATTATAGATTGGTTTAAATGGAATTTCTTTCGTATATACATATTTTGTTTTGGATAAAAATATATGTGTAGATTGTTTGGAAACATATATGCATTTTTTTTAAAGATTAAATGTGTATATTTTGTTCTATAAGATAAACTATATTAGAGAATTTAAACTTATTAAAATCAAATAGTTATATATATCAGAAAATAATAAATTTACACATAATGATAATAGGAATTCATGGCATTAAATTAAATTGAGATATATATATAATTTGGATAAAAATTCATAATGAAGTAAAAATGAAATTTTTAATTCCGGTATATATATATAAACAATGTTGTCTATATTAACTAAATAGAAGTATTAAAATTTCTAAAATAATGATATATATTTAATTAGAAAAGCGTGAATGTGTAATGATAAGTTGAAAAGAAAATTTAAAATATTTAAATTGACGGAAAGTTATAATAAATAGATGTGTATATGAATCAAATAAATTTAGGTATATAACAACCACTTAAGTATAATAGGAGGGGTTATATATGATTGGGAGAAACTATATACATATAGATAACAAATGATTTAAAATATTTGTAGATAATATATGTCTATATTATAAATGAAATTGTGAATATGGTTATATATATAAGAAGGATTTAAAAATAATTATATACCACTATGAAGTTTTATAACACACCGAGCATTTAATATTGAAAGTCATTCTATTTATAACATATGTTAATGGGGTATTTAACATAAAATGTTACGTTTTGTTTAAAAACCATACGTATTTTTACAAAAACAAATGAGACAAGAGATTATTTTAATTTACAAGTTTTCACCTTTATTTCACTATATGAACGACAAATGCAAATTTCAACTAAGTCAAAAGCAAAGATAAAACTTTAGCTATTTTGTAGTCTTTGATTAAATTAACACACACACACTTATATATATATATATATATATATATATATATATATATATATTTATAAGATAAATTAATTAAGAAGTGTTATTTCAATATAGTTTCTCATTTTTTATTTTTATTTCTAAACGTATAGAAACAGTACAAATATTATTTTGTCAAATAATGTGAATTATGAGATGTTTAAATCTTGAATATATCTGCATACGCTTTTAATAGTGTATGATTTACATTATTATGAATATATGACAAGAGGAAGGCTACAAATTATTTACTATAAGTAAGAAACCTGAAAACAATAACAAGCAACAATTATTTATCTTATCAAAAGAAAAAAATAAAATAATAAATAAATATTAATCTAAGTCAAGTAAGCTGGAAAGAACCAAAATACTAATTCAATTGCTTTTCAAATTTTCATTTCACCCTAAAAGGCAAATAATTATTTCAACAACCAAGGGATTGTTTCTATCCATCACTTAAATATAATACATACATATATTTGTCTTTCACTTAAATATAATACATACATATATTTGTCTTTGTTCAAACCTAAATACAAACATCTTAGTAAACAAGAAAGCTGCAACATAGTTAGGAAAATAGCAAAACCCATTACTGTAAGTAAAAAGGAAAACTGGTTAATATAAGTATCTGGAAAACAAATACATACGGCAGTAATTTTGTCTGACCAAAGGAGGAAATATCTAACAAAATCCATATTCTTTTCACAATATTTTCAACAAAAAGAAAAAAATCAATTGCAGACCGACAAAATGGCAACTCCAGCAAACAATTTGTCTACACTGTTTACTATCCTTGATTGCAGCTACATGTATATATCTGAACCATCTCGGGTTCGTGTTATTGGAGATTGTGAGCCTATGATTCAAGAAAAAAAACAAAGCTCTGTTAAATTTCTTAAGCAATTAAAGATCAAAGTTTTAAGGGTGAGAAGAAAAACAATGTTCTGTTCATCAACAAGAAAACAGTTTGGTGTGTTGGCTGTTCAAATTCAAAACACAGGAATTTTAAAGAAGCAGTTCGAATTTCAGATTTCAACTTTTAGTCAAGATTTCAATTTCAAGTTTTGAAACATTTGGAATCAATGTGGAAGGTGAGAAACTAAGATTTCAAAACCCGGAAATTGAAATTTACTCTGTTACTGTGAATATAATGTTCATTTAGCCTTCAAAAATCTTAATCTTTTCACCTAGTCTACATTTCATGTTGATGCAAACTGGGAGTTTGTTTACTTTCGATTATAGTTTGTGAAAAAAATAAATTTGTGTAGAAATAGGTTGTGTAGCTCGATAGGGTACTGTTTTACAGTGGAAACCCAATTTTGGTCGAAATTTAATGTTTTTATTTCTAGGATTTAAGTATGTAATCTCGATTCTTATAAGAAAATATGAATTTTAGTGGTTAAATTATAATTTTTAGTGATGAATATTTTGAGAAATGGAGAGATGATCGGTTTTCACTCAAAAATATTTTTTCGACGATTTCATCGAAGAGAGGTGATGTAGCCTGTTCTGATAGGAGTAGGTGATCATGGTGGAGGGATCTACCATGGCCGTTTGTTGATTTTGGGTTTGGCTCGGTTGTTCGAATCAAATTTAGGGTTTAGTGAGGTTTTGGGAAATGGTGGGAAAGGTGTTGATTTTGGAAATGATGTGGTGACTGAGTTCTTTGATTTTGGGTAGGAAGTAGGAGCAATGGATGGGCTCTTGATTGTGATAGGCGGCGTGCTAAGTAGTGGCTGGTCATGGTCGCGGTGGGTCAAAATGTGGGGATATGTTGGATGTGTCTGTTTTTTGGAAGTTGGCTGTTGGTCGATTTTTCGATCAGAGGGTCGAGGGACTACGGTGATATCGAATAAGATCTGGAATGGAGATGTGTTGAGGCATGGATGTTGCTGCGGTGTGATGATCGTTGACGAGGTTATGCACGTGCACGTACATTACCGTGCACAGGTGGTCAAGGCGAGGCGTCTCTGTGTTTGGTGTTGCGTTCGATCGGTGATTGTGTCGACCTATCTACGGGGTGATACTTGAATTTATTGAGCTTGAGTTGTTTCTTCGTGTTGGTCGTTTGGCCGTGTTACCAACGTTGGAGATAGAATCAGGTGATGGGAAGAAGAAGGTTTCGAGGAGGAACAGTTTTTTTGGGCTACGGCCCGTTTGAGTGGAATGTTATAAGTTTCGGGTGTTACTTTCTTTAGTTGAGGATTTGGGCCGATATGTTTGGTTTGATTTTAAAGCTGGTTTTCAAAATATAAGGGTATGGCTATAACGCAAGGGAATTTGTAACGAATTGTTCCAACGCATGTAAGTGATTAGGGTATATGGTTGAATCAATCATCTGTAAAGAAAAAAAAAGGGTTACTTAAGTTTTATTATAGACAGAGAATTTATTTTAAAGATAATAAATGTGTCTACTTTAAGTCTATTAAAGGTAGTAAAAAATATATTTCAAACTAGTTAAGCTTTTAAAACAGTAATTTATTTATTATATTTGAGTGTTGAATAAAGTGAAGTATAGATTGAAAATAATTAAGGGAAAATAAATAAATGTTATACTTTTAATTAACAAAAATTCTTGAGTAGTCTTATAATAATTATTTAATTTCCCATAAAATAAAGTGTTATTAAGAAAATTGTTCGTATCACTAGATTTTACGCCGTTGTACAATCTATTGTGTAGATTAAATAAGAAAATTTTACAGACTTCACAGGAAAAATTAAAATACCATTTGAATATAAGTACCGTTGTGTAATTTTACACGTATCTGTCAAGATGTTCCCAAACTGAATATATGTGCTAATAGTAGATTTTTCAAATTGTTTGACATCCTGACAGCGGAAACTGACACCATTCCGCTGAATAGTAAAATTTAACTCCTGTAGATTGTATAAGCCATCTATTTGATATTATCTGTGTAGTTGTTACTAGCATTGCTAATTTATGATCTGTTATTCATACATGTACCTGTATTTCCCTGTTAATTATATTTGGAAATATAATATCGATCAGTGGAAGCTGATTGATTGAATAGTTGAAATTGTGAAATGTGAATGGTGAATTGATAGTACCGTTGAGACTGATAAGCCTTATTCTGTTTTGATTGATGTTGAACCAAGTTTTGTTTTAAAAATAAATATTATTTAGAATGTATTAAAAGAATTAATAAATATTTTGAAATATCAAATGTAGTTTTTATATTATTGTGAAAATCGTTTAAAAAGTATAATTTTTATAAGTATGTATTATTTAAATTATTTCAAGTATTAAACTATTTTGTAATGATTCTTTAAAGGATAATTTTTAATAAAATAATATTCAAGTATATTTTCTTCAATATACATCTATTTTATATAAATGTTGTTTAATTAATATTTTAAAATAACTTTATAAAGAGTATTTTATTTATTAAACTTGTAAATAATATTTGGAAACTTCATAAGTATGATTTGGAAGGAAATGGTTTTATATATATCGAATGGAATAAGCTTTCTTAGTAAATTTTAATCCATTGGATTCGAAATGTGAACAAAGCTTAATGGTTGCAATGGGAAATAACTTGGTTGTATTGGTTGGTTATTTGATAGTTAAATAACCGACTATCAATATTGGACAATACGCTAATCGTTTCGAAGAGACCGGGATTGAGATTAATTTCTCGAAAACCACTTCAATCCGGTCTGTACATTTTCATGAGGAAGACGAGTTTGGAGTCGAAGATGGAGCAGTGAATTGCAAGGGCTAATCGCTACTAATCTTGAGGTGATTCCAAAATGGATGAAGTAGGAGTAGTGCCTTCGGATCCGTTCGAACCCGGGACGGACTTGTATGGATGAATGCTTTCAGAACATCGTCAGGTGGGCGATGAGCATTCTAAGAGATATGTTCTAAAAAGGTAACGCTTAGCCTCAAGCCTCATCAACGAGGGATGACTGAAAATCAATGGTTATGCAGCAAGGCTAGGTGGGTAGCACCCATTTCAGGGTGAGGTCATCCCTGTCTAGATGTCCCTTTTTATTTCGGCTTAGTGGTACGGTTACTGATCCCAACCGTGGGGTGATCTTAATCGGGATTATCCAGTAAGGGGTAGTCCCAGTCTTGTGTTGCAGGGGTCGGGAGTGATCCTCGGTACAGTGATCTAGGCCACGTATTGTGACAGGTGGTACCCCAGTGCCTAGTCATTAGTTGAAAAACCACTCTCCCAATGCGCCTTTTACGAGTTTTGTTTGTATTACCCACTCTGTGGCTAGTAGCTGGAATTTAATAATGTAACGATTTCGGCTATTTTAATAAGTATTTGTAAATAGACCTATTATAATATCAGAGAATTTTAATAAAAATGTTTTAGCTATCGTAAGGTAAAAACCCGACATGTTTATTTATGGCGTGGTCTTACAAGATGCTTTTGTTTCAAAGAATTTTCTAACTTTAATAATCAAGTTGAGTGTGTTTCTCACGCTGGTTTACCAGACTGACACGGGCTTGGTGTTTTTCCTATATGCTCGGGTCAGACCGAGCATATGTATTCCATGTTTAACTAGAAGAGTGGAAGCTATTCAGGGGAGGAGCTAGATCAGTAACGTATTCTCGTAAATGTTATATGCAGTCTTTTTGGTCGTGTGGTTATGATTGTAAGGACAAGGTTGATACAACTGTCCGAGTTATGTGATTGTAACTCTAATGTAAAACCTGTATATGTTATATAAAGTAACAGTCTTGGTTTCATGTAAAGATTTGTTATATTCTAATTTGGTCGATCTACTGTGAGATTTTGATTTGTTCTCTTTTCCGCTATCTTCTTTCTATTTCTACCTTCTTTCTTTCTTTCATTATCTGTCTTTCGGAACGGTTCAGCTGACAAGAGTGGTTTAAGTCGGTTTAAATCAGTACAGAAAAATGGGTCGTGACATTTCAACTTCATTTACCTTCACTTTCAGTATACAACTTAAGTTCATCTCTAATTTAATTTATTTAACTTTTACTTATGTCAAATTTCACATTACTATTCAAAATCAAATTTTTGTTTTACTTAACAAAATTGTTTAACCATTTTAACAATGGGTTTTACTTACCTTTTCGCACTTTATAAGTTGTACAACTTATTATTTAATCTTTCATAAACATTTACCTAAGTTTACTTCCATTCACAAAACTCATTTTATAATTTCAATTCATGGTTATGTAATCACTTTACAACTTAGGTTTATTTAAACTTTTAAATTCAATTACATGATCACTTAACCACTTAAGTTTAAATTCCATTTCAATAATTTATCTAATACAATTCTAATTATTTAAGCTTCCTTTAGTTAAACTTCAAATCATAAAATTATTATGCTAACTCACATTTATTTCAACTTTACCAAAGCTAAAACTTTATAATCTCATATATTATAAGTCCAAAACTCGTTTCACTTATTTTTATCAATTTTAACTTGAATTTTAAATTAAATTTGTTTATCATAATAAAACTTCAATTTCAATTTACTATTGGTAGCAAATCCATCACATAGAAACTCCAAAATGCTACTGATGATGCTGCAGTCATCACCCTTATTATTTCCCAACAACAGTAATGAATTCAGTGCTTTATATTCTTTTTAAAAAAATTCATTTATTTATAAATCACATTTACAAATCTTACATATATAATTTCACTATTTCACTTTACATATATAAGATCTATTCCAAATTTATTTGTCTTGTTTAGAGCTATAACAATATAATCTCTTTAACTTTTGAAAAACAACTTCCAAATTTAACATGATTCAAATTTTCAAATCGTTAGTCTAAATCCATTTTTCATTTACAACTTATATTTATAATATATTCATATAGTTCTACTTCTTACATATATAAGATTATTTCAAAATTGCAAATCATATTAATTTTAATTCCATACTTATAATTCATTTGCTTATATAATTTAATCTTTTACAATTATTGTTTTTATTTAGATTATTCAAACATCTTTCATTAACTTATATATAATTTACATTTTCAAACAACTAAATCAATTTATTTACATTTTAATAATTCTGAAAATTAAACCTTTACATATAAAATATAATCGAGGTAAAATTATTTCATTTACCCATTTTAAAATGATACTATGTCGACTTGCCTCGTTTAAGTGTTTGGAAATCCCTATCGATAATATGGCGTCCCACATACCGACCAGAATTCCCAAACAGCTCAACGGATAAGCAAACACAATATAAAACATTTTTTTTATATTCACTAACAAATACGCGCGCATATATATATTATACACTCAAACTCAATCTAGGGTGCTACTGCCCCTATCTATACTGAGTACACACCAAAGCTAAGGAATATACGAAATCTAAGCTCTGATACCACATATGACGGCCCGCAAATCCGTACCCTTTGAATCGGCAATAATCCACACATGTCCGACCCAAAAAGCACAGACTGACGGAAAGTCAAGAGAAAGAAAAGAAGAGAGAAGAAGAGAACAGAAGAGAGAGAAGATAGAACCAAATAGAACAATACAGAATCTCACATCGCAGCGGAAAACATATAATATCATATCAATGATCTTTATAAAATAAAAACTGTATATATATGCACATCAATCAGAGTTCAACAATCAATCAATAGTTATCAGCTTGAATAGTTATAATAACCTGTCCTCACAAATGCCGATAATATACAACAACAAACAAAGCAATGCAGCGGATAATCAAGCAAATACGGATGTACGAAAATGAAGATCTCCAGCTCTCCTGCTGAAGCTCCAAAAGCACCAATCATAACCTATAAATATACTCGGTCTGACCCGAGCATTGAAAGGGAAGAACGTCCGGATCAGTCTGGTAAACCAGTGTGAGAATCACACTCAACTGAATTTATTAAATTACCAAACTTTTCCTTAGTTTTCAAAACAAAAGTATCTCGTAAGACAAGTCCACACATAAATACGGACATGTTTTTACCTTACGATAACTAAAACATATCATATCAAATCCTCTTATATTATAGTAGTGTCTACTATATACAAATAATATTAATAAAAGTCGAAATGGTTACCCATATAGCATTTCAAAGCTATTCATTATGCCTTTACAAACAAAATCGCAGCTCGTAGTGGGTTTTGGATTTCCATACAAATGACTAGGTAAAGGGACTACCTTTCGACAGTACATCTCTAGAAGAATGTACCGAGAAACCATCACAAAGTTTCTCTACCAACACAAGACCGACCCACCTCTATAACTAGATGGTACCGAATATGTCATCCTCCGGTCGTTACCGACCTTAACGAGGGCCTTCTAGCATACAAACCACAATAATCAGATACACGACTTCATAGCATGCAAAGATATATCTAGAAGATGATGATCATATCCTAGTTGGGAATTACCCGCTTAGCCTTGCTGCATCTAACCCTGTTTTGGTCATTTCCGGTTGATGATGCCTGACGAGATAACGATTACATTTCACAATCACATATCACATCACTTTGAATGCCACACGGCCATTTCCGTTGACTATAAATTGCCTTCCACAAAAATACAACCCTTAAGCTCATACGTCTCAAGGAGGGTGTTAAGCTAAGAGAAGTTGCCTTCTCCGCCACCACTAATGTACGTTTATAAAAACCAATGTACGTAATCTATAGAAATGCAATATTAGACAAACATCCATAAAAGTTGTCCAAGAACAGGAGAAACCGAAGGTACTTTCCTACCACATGCTGCCGGGAAATCCCTAGGATTAGTAGCGAATAGTCCTTGCATTGGATATTTCATAATGAAGAGATCACTGCTACTGGATATATATTGAGATTTTAACCCCAAACGATCAACAAGCAGTTCCCCACTATGAAACTCCGTGATATCAATATCATCAATAAGCAGCCTGCACAAATCGTCGCATATACGTTGGTCCGAAGTGGTTTTTAGATAAGTCTGATCCCGGTCTCTTCGCACCAACAACGCAAAATCGTTTCTCAACCTCACACAGAAAGTAAGTCTCGTAGACTTATCATATCTCCAACTTTCAACTTGCTATCCTTCGGGCCAAGAAGGAAGCTCGATAGATTGGAGTTATACTCCGCACTATACGAATCAACATCCTCAACACAAACGATAATCAAGCCTACACAGAAGGCGACGTACTAAGTGTACAACTAAATAGTTCCCACATCAAGTCGAGGAACTAAAATTTGGCCAAGTTTTACAGTCGGTTATTTAACTATCAAAACAAACAAACAAATATTCAGCACCATAACAATCACTGGGCCCGTTTAATTAATCTTTTATTAATTAAATCACTTGCCAAATATTCACTTCAATTTATCTTTAGAAAGATATATTCTCAAACCATTTCAACTTTTCAACATTGGAAAACATTTCCATATACTTATTTAATAATAAGTAATTCACAAATCTATTTATTTTCAACACTTAGAAAATATTTCATATACTTAAATTAGGATTAAGTATATATTTTATTCTTTAAGGAAACTGTTCTCTTTAAACATCTTTTATTTGGGTCAAAACGAATGTTGCGTAAAACATCGTTACGACAACCCAAAATCACTAGTATATGGATTCGAAAATAAGATAGATATATAAATCCCAATACTATACAAAATATTTCCTTTCGAAAATCATTTATTATAACAACAGTGTTATAATCGATCATTTCCTTCTTTCTCGAAAACGTTTATTTCTACAATGGATGTGGAAATCTATGGTTTCGATAATTATCACATTTTAAAACATCTTTAAACCATTTAACTCCATTTTAAAATATCACTTTCCAAAACATTTCTTTAATATATTATTCACTGTCCAAAATCGTGAATATAAATCGTTTACCAAATCCAATACTTCTACACATTTTATTTAAAGGATAATCCACTGTCCAAAATCGTGGATATAATTCCCAACCAAATTCTTTATTATTACAACATTTAATTTAAAGGATAATTCGCTGTCCAAAATCGCAAATATATCTCCTTTAATAAGCTTCTATATTTAATTTATCAAATTCAATTGATTTCGGATTTATAAAACAATGTTTATAAATTCACATTTATATATTTTATAAAAACTTCAATTTACAAAAATCCTTTATTAACCAATTTCATTTATAACTCAATTATAGACCAAAAATCCGATTTATAAGTTAATTCACTTATAAATCATTTATTTCACAAATTCATTCATTTTATAACTTCGCAATTCGTAAATCATATTCACTTATAAAATCCATTTATAACATCATTTTAACAACTATAAAAACTCCTTTATAATTAAATTATTCCGATTTATAAAAATTCAATTTTATAAATCTTCTTTATAAACCATTTATATTAGCCAATAATCTCAATTTAAACCATTTCACAAAATCATTAACTCCATATTTCACAAAAATCACCTTTCAATTATATTTTCCAAAACATCATAATTTTTATAACATAAAAATTATCACATTTATTTATTCAAAATAAACCAATTCTTAACGATTCAAAAATTCAATAAAACATTTATTTCCAAAATCTCTTTAAAATCACTTTAAAATCGAAATCGTTACTTTAACATTTTTGAAATTCTAAAAATAGGCCCAATGCGGCAACAACATTAAATATAACAATCACGGCATCCAAAACATCATATATCATATGATAACATAATATATAACAATACCTGTAAATAAATCAATACGGGTGAGGAATCCAGTTGGATCTCTCCAACCTATCACCTGCAATAAATATACATATTAGAATATGTGTACAATGTCCGCTTCAAGGCAGAAGCGCGTACAAAGGGTCATCCGCTCATACACGGGAACGTATAGGGTCTTCTGTTCCACTAGGCAGGTATATATCCAAATACCAATCAATATATCATATATCATCCAAACAATCATCAATCATCATATAATAAATTATTTCTCACTTATATAAAAATATCAGTGAGTCAGAAAGAGTAAGTTGTACTCACATTGCGTCCAATAGCAGCTGTAGTGTTTTATTCCGAATAAAATTAAACGCACGTTTAATTTTATCCAAAATTCACACTAGCTCCAATCAGCTCCAAAACCAGCTCCATTGCGTAGTATTCGACAATACGATTCCAACGCAATTGGTTTCGTCAATTTTCGACATCGTATGAACAAGTTATGACGTTTTAAAGTTTAAACGAATTTAAATATAAAATAATATACAATTTTCTTTTCTATTTTAAAACCTTGCTTCACTAGAGCCGTTCGATTTCATCAAGCAAATCAAAGCTGTGCAAAAATGCTTCTTCCCCCACTAGTAAAACACGCAAATGAAACCCAATAGCCACCAATGTCGTTCGAATTAACGCGATCCAATCGAGCACCGAGAAGTTGATCAGAGCATACCACCTCGTAGCCCTACGCATGCTCTACTCTTGGCTCGAATAACGAAGAACTCGGTTGCCTCCTCACATGGAAAAACATGCGCAAACATTGAACGAACGCTGGCAGTTTTCTCCCTCTAGGGTCGACGATTCGTCGACTTACCCGTATGGATTTGTAGATTTCACTTAGCTCTATAATTTTCGTGTTTGAGGTTTCTTGAATTGATTTACGAATGGGAAGATAATAGAGGAAGAAGGATCGGGCTTTTCTGGCCATCGGTTTCTCTAGTGGCGGCTAACCCTAGCTTAGATTAGGGTTTTGAAAAATGGATTAAAACGTGGCATTTTATAGAAAATTTGCGCGCACTATTCATCCGATTTTTTTTCGAACTCGAAATGAAGCATGCCGTCTGGCGTTTATAATTTTTTGCACCTATTCTGAACGCAATGGAATATATATCGGGAGCCAATTCGATCGTATTTGGAAGATAGATTTTCGAATAGGCTATTTAAATTTAAAATTACTTAAACCGATTTCTACGCATTTTAGCTTGCCCCGGCAAACCATAATTCCGATTGACACAAAATTTGAAATCTTACAATAATATAACATTACCGATCCAATGAATCTTGTTTCGTCGAAATCCGAGACTGTTTGAAAAATGACTATTTTTACACGTTAATTAAATATTAAAATATTCAATTTTTGTAAATTAACTTTTAATTCAATTTTAAAAGTTCTCTAACATCATTCTAATTCAAATATAATTTAATTCAACTTTATAAAACATTTTTATTCATTTTAAATCCAAATTTCAATTATTTACACAATTTCAAATATTAAACTAACAATTTAATTATCCAATTAAATCCTTATATTCGAAATATAATCTATTCAGCTTCTAAACTTACTTGTGCATATTTAAAATCAACTAAATATACGAATTTCAAATGACAGAAATTCTGGGTCGTTACATATACACAATTAACTACATGAAAAGCATAAATAAACTAGAGTTAATTAGACTGACTAAAATATACAAGCAGTAAATACAGTTTTAAATATAAATTAAAACTATATTTTCTTAGGAACTTCGAACCATCCTTCGGATCCAAAGATTAGATTATTGTTGATAATTTTCCAAGCTTCACGTTTCATTTTTGCTTTAGAATTTGAGCATTCTAGGGTATTACTTTAAACTACTTTAGCAAAACAAGAAATAAAAAAATAGAGAGAATCAAATTTTTCTTCTTATTCTTTGATCATTTGCATTTGACTTAACTCCAAGTACCATTGATTGCGAAAAATGAAGCAAAGAGCATTCTTGAATGATTGAAGAGTTTCTTCTACATTGTCATTTAGTTTTTGTTTTGAAAAATTAACATTTTAATTCATTTTTGTGAAAATAGATGTGTAATGAGAATAAAATAAGAGGATGAGTTGATTTCTGAGTTTTTCTGGAAGAAATATGGTTTTATAGAAGTGAAAGTCGGACTAATAACTAATCCCTTCAAAAAATAACCGATTGTCTGGAATTTCAAATTCTTGAAATGTCAAAGTATGTTGACATATATGGGTAGCCTATGTTGACTTACATGTAGAACTTGCATTTTTTTTTATTAATTATTATTTTAGTTTATGATTGCAGAGAACAAAAGATCGTTATTGAACAACAAAATGAAGTCCCTAAGCAAATTTCAATAATAAAATAGAGAGATACATAAATAGAATGAAAAATACATGAAAATGACATAAATAAAGCTAGAAAACATAAGGATAGATAAGTAGATGTACAATGATGATGATGATGAAGAAGAAGAATTTCCACTAAACTTTCTCATTTTCTTCATAAAGTTTTGTCAACTTTGTTTGAGAGGCTAGTGAATTTCTTACTAAAAGAACATATACGTTCCTTTTGATTATTAAGAAGCATCTCTTTATTCCTAAGAATTTCTTTGTTTGAACAACAAGATCGTTTGTCATAGCTTACAAGAGATATATATATTTCTGCCCCCTCTTCTTCTTTTTCTTCCTCCTTTTATATTGCCATATCATCGCTTTCTCTTCCTGAAGAATCTCTTGCTTTTCTCTCTTGCCAATCTATCTTCCATTTTGGTAAGAGACTCATAGGGTTCAAATACGATAGGAATGTGCATGAGGGAGGGGCTTTTTTGTCGAAAAAATTATGTGAAAAAATGTTTTCACCACTTAATTCAATACCTAAATAATTGAAAATTTTAGTAAGATACACACCATGGTAAAGTGTGTTTTCACGTTCAGAAATTTTTCTTTTGAATAAATTCATCCAAAATCAATTGAGTCTAATTTATATCATTTTTTTGAAAATTGCAAAAAGAGCTTTGTAACCTTTGTGAGTTGGGTTATTGTAATTCCTCATCTTTGGTGTAATACTTTTTTGTTAAAAAGACTCGTTGATCTTTCTTTTGGCATAAGCTTTTTGCCTTTAGAACCATATTCTTCATCATTTAAAAACAATTCTGCATAACTTCTCTATTTTCATAATTAATTTCAAAAGTGGAGGGGTCATTTCCACTACTTTTATAATCAAGAATTTGACTAAGAGTTTCACAATATAAAACAATAATAATATCTTTGATATTCCTCTAAATTTGACCTTATTTTCGTTGATAAAACTTTCCACTCAAATTAGCATAAAACATTTTAATTAAATTGGAATAGCAATCAAAATCATTTTTTGATAAATTGGGTAAACCAAAAATAACATTTTCAAAAGTAAGATCTTGTAAACCATAAGAATAAAACTCATTAAAATTAGCAAATCTTCCTAAAAAGACTTTATCATAAGTTGCATACTCAGTGTATGTTTCAATGGACTTTAGATCATTAAAAAGTTAACTCTCAATTCTTTTGGCAAGTCTAATAGAGAGGGTTGGTTTATGGAAAACATTATGGGTTTGCTTTGGAGGAAAGAGAGTAAAAATTTGTTTGACTTTTGAAATAAAGTATGTGTTGGAGATGAGGTAAGAAGTAGTGAACATAAAGAGTTCGAATGAACGTCTGACGGATAAAAAGGCGTCTTTACAAATTTTAAATTTAATGCAAAAGAGAGGGAATTTCAAAAGTTTGAATTTTAAAAAGATTCTTTAAATTCTTCCAGAATTTCAATATACCTAGTGGCATATGTCGACAAATATTTCAAAATTTCAATATTCAAACATTAAAGAAAATTATACACACACACACACTCTTATTGTTATTACATATTTATTCCTATTAAATAATTTTTGAAATAAAATTTGAAATGTAAAGAGGAGCGATTTTGATGTTTCCTTTGTTTGATTTTATTAATCTTCCATCGCTATGAAACACATGTTGATATTTTCATTGTCTAGTTCATTGTCACTGGATGTCATATCGGAATTGTCCAACATTGAATTGAAGGCCCTTTTTCTCTTTTTAAATGAATCGGTGTTTAATGAATTCTTTGCTTTCTTCTGATGCTGAAAGTCTCTTCATAGATAACCAGATTCATCGCAATAGTAATACTTAAAAATAATTTTGTTTTTAGAATTTTTGTTTTCTGTTTTATGAAAGTTGTTCGTCTTTCTGTATTTTAGAAATTTTCTAAAATTTCGAGTCATAAGACCAATCTCCTCATCATTACTATCGTCATCTGAATCTTGATCATCTGTTGTTGCATTGAATGTAATTGATTTCTTTTTTGCCACCTTTCTTTCCCTTCTACCTTGCAACTGTGCATCACAAGACATTAGATTACCAAGTAATTCTTCAATTATTAATATACTAATATCATTGGTTTTCTCTATTGCTAATGTCTTTTGATCTCATTCCGAAGAGAGTGAATTAAGTATTTTTCTAACTTGATCCTCTTTTGAGAAATTTTTCCCTAATGATATTGGTGAATGAACTATATCTTAAATGTAGAATACATGTTATAAATAGACTCATTTGATTTCATTTTAAAAAGTTGAAATTAGTTGTTTAGCACGGAAGTCTTATTTTTTTTCTTTACTAGTGCCCTCATATGTGACTTGCAATATTCTCCAAATTTCATAGGTAAACTTACAGATAAAAACTGATTAAATTCATTTTCTACTAAGGAGAAAAATAAAATATTCATGGCATTTGAGTTATTGAGTGGTTATGTCTTTTGATCTGGCTTCCACTATGAATATTCGATTTGGGGTTTGGTGTATTCACTTTGTATAATGTTCCAAATATCTAAACATTGAATTGTAAAAATAAATTTCATCCTACATGATCGGTAAGCATAACTACTACCATTAAATAGTGCGGGTCTAACGGTTGATTGTCCTTCAAACGTGTTAAAAAGTGCACTACCAGTGTTACTAGCCATTTATAATTTTCAAAAATCAAATAATGAGTTTTTGAAAACCTAATGTCTTGATATCAAATGTGGAAAAAGGCGTTATATAAAGTACATTAAGCGAACGGAATTTAAGGCAACCTTAACACTAGACAGGGTGAACAGTATTTTATAGCTTATATCGAACTTTTCTAAATAGTTTTTAGATTTAAATCAAAACATAGATAATTAATGTAGATATGTATTAATAGCCAGTAAAAGATATGTACATGTAGTAAAAATAAAGTAAAAGAAAGAGAGATGACACCAGGAGTTTTATACTGGTTTGGATTAACCAATCCTATGTCCAGTCCTATACAATATCTATATAGATTTCCTTTCAAATGCCTACTTTAATTAGGTAACATGCAAACTAGAATACAATCTTGATTTCAAGGAATCAAGATACACCCTCCTGACTTTTCGAGCTTATGGTAGACTCTTTTGATTTGATTGGACAACATGACCCACCTGATTTAAATGCACAACAAGCACATCCACTTGATTTGAACAATAAACAAGCACATCCACTTTATTTAAATGGGCAACAAACACACCTACACAAATTTTAGTAGAGAGTTGTTGATTCTAAATATAAATAGTTGTACTTTGGATACATAATATCCTATAGCATTTGATAGCACTTTGGTCTTTGAATTTATGAGAGAATACTTACAAATTAGTGAGTAGATTACAGAGAATGAATGAAGAAAAGTTGAGATTGAATTTGAGTAAATTTGAAGAGTATAGAAAGTGGATTTCATGAATAAATAATGGCAATTTGGAGGAAGACGAATAGAGAAAAAGTAGTTATTAAAATTTGTTTTCATGTCCTCTTTATATAATGTTTGAAGGGATATGTCTATTCACAAAGAGGTGGAGCCAAAAATCACAACTATTAGTTTAAGAAATAGCTCTTCAATGGTACATATGTTGACATACATAGATAGTGTATGTCGATGTACGCTTGTATTTTGAGAAAGACAATAACACCTTTAAAGTGTTGTAAAATTCTAATATTTTGTAAAATTATTTTAAAATACTTTTTAAATGCATTTTAATATATAAATTTTTTTATAAAATATTAGTAGAAATATATTTTGAAAATATAATATATTTTTTTGGTGAGAGGGTATTCAAAAGGGAAAAATTGCTATTCAAGGACTTTAACAAATTTATATCATTTCTATTAACTACTATCTATAGTGTTGAAATCTTAATGTCCTTTTCTTTAAACTCATGAGTCTTCTTGTCTTGATCATCTCTGAATCTTGATCTCTAGTATTTTTACTGATCAGTCTTCGAACTCGATTATCCTATATCCGTGTAATTTTCTGCAAAATATTCTATACAACTTGGGAAAACATTATTACTTATATTTATATGGATGCCATCATCAAAATTAATATATGTGGTATTAACATGGTGCATGAATGGTGTTTGTTTATATGCTTGTATAGTTGAAAACACTTATCGTAGCAAATTACAGGTGGAAACCATGAAACCGGACTTCGATGGATAGACTCGAGGATGTTAGGAGTTGTATCAATGCAAATGAAAGGAATACAAGTCAAAGAATGGAGCGTAGTAATGGAATCGACCCAAAGTTGGGATTCGGAAATGCTATAGCATTTTGGTTCGGTGGTACATGTTGGTGCTAGGGATGCTCGAGATTTGGGGAAGGTTCAGTTCGGGCATTACATCGGTTCAACGTGGGGATGGATCAGACAAAAAATGCTATTTGGTGGCATTGTTGTTCGATGAGTGTACAAGATTCACGGTTTGGTGCTTGCTTTGAGGCATGCTCGGTGATTTGGTAGGAATACTCCATCTGGTGCTCGATCAGAAAATGCGGCCTAGTGTTTCTAAGATTGCTTCGGGTCGAGGAAGGTAATGCTTCGGGTTGTGGGATAATTCTTTGATATGGCATGGTAATGCTTTGAGGTTTCTTTATGGCGTGATCCAAGATTCTTGTAAGTGATATGGAATAGGGTAAACAACCCCAAATGACTCGGGATGATCTTGGATTTCATGTGGCGACTAATAAAGCGATGGAGTAGTGCTTTGAAACGACGACGACTTTGAAACCTTGGTATAATGGCCCTACGACTTACGATGGGTGTCTATAGGTGTTTTGAAGATGATGACTAAATGATGGGCGTTGTGACGTTGATCCATAAGCGCAAGTTTGATGATGAGGGATTGCGAGTAGAATTTGTGACTACGTTCTACTATGGAGATAGCCGAGATGAAATATCGATTGGGTTCTATTATGGAGATGCCTGAAAAATTGATAGCTCAAAAGTTTCTAGCATGCTCATAAAGAAGGATTATATGGGGACGTCCATCTGGGTTTACGATCATGTCCAAGTCTTGCGATAGTAGATTACCCTGGGATTTTTGATTATGAGCCCGGTTCCTAGCTTTACAAAATGGCATGGATTTGAGCACTGATGAAGCCGGGATTTTGTTTGAGTCCTTGGTTTACCACTATGCCATATGAGTTATCATATATCCATCGCACATGAGTGATGATGAGGATTGTTTGATTGATTCTGTATTTTCCATGGTTGTTTATCACTTTAGAATGTTACACGATGTAGGTATTTTCGACCATGTACGTACATTCTGGACATTGGACTTTGACTGTAGTACACCTATGGCAATGATAGTAGAATAGCGTATATCGATTGTTATGTGCTAACTCTTTGGATGTAAAGGATACGCCAGGTATGGTTTTTCATACCTTATACCCTTATTAATTATATACAATTTTTATTGTATTTTTGAGATGGTGCATCGCTCACATTAGATTGTTGTCTAACCCGAGGTTTTATGCTTTGATTCTTATTATCTTAAGTACTCTTAAATGAGTAGATTAGGCATAATAGGCTGGAGAGTGCATTTACAGAGTATGACCAGGAGTTTATGCTTTCATATATCTATACTTGGAGCCTACTATCACTTACATTCCGTTGTTCAGCACCGTGGAGCTATACCAGTATTTTGTATTACCTGAGAGACATTTATAGAGTTTATTTTAGAGATTTAGGATGTATAATCTCTATTATTTTAGATTTTGTATAATTTGTTAATCTGTTGCACTTGATGTTCTTATTTATGTTTCCTTTGATTATATCATTATTTCATCTGTTTTACGTCTATATTATTATATAATATTCTGTCTATGCACTATAAGATATTCTACAGGTTTTGTATTTAGAATTTTGTTACTTTGCACCATTGGCTACTGTCCTGCATCAGCTGGGTACCTCCACAACACACTATATAGGTATATCGGGTACTGGTATTGCAGGGCACTCGTCACATTGTATTTAAAGCGATCTGCTATGCTGAAGGAGGAAGTGAATAAGCTGAAGGCTAAAGGCTTCATCTGGGATGCTTTATACTAATGGGTATCGAAAACCATGTTGGTTGAGAAGGCAAACAAAGCATGGCAGATGTGTATTCCCTATTCGGACTTGAATAAAGCATGCCTTAAGGATAGCTTCCCTTTGTCTAGAATCGACTAGCAGTTAGACGAGACAGCTGGACACGAGTTATTCTCTTTCATGGATTCCTATTCTTACTATAATCAAGTACCGATGCATGTTCTAGATCAAGAACGCACAAGCTTTATAACGGATTTGGGATTATATTGTTACCGAGTGACGCCATTGGTCTAAAGAACGTAAGAGCCACTTACTAGAGATTGGTGAATAACATGTTCAGGAATCAAATTTGAAGGATGGTGGAAGTGTATGTGGATGATATGCCTATGAAGTCATGGCTATCAGAGAACCACATGGATGAACTTTTGGAAATGTTCAAAGTATTATGGAAGTACAAAATTAAGTTAAACCTGTTGAAATGTTCTTTTTAGTTGCATCATGGAAATTTCTAGGATTCATTATGAATTTGAGGTGTATTAAGACTAATTCGAAGGATATTACCATCTTGAGGAATATAACTGCCCCAACCATGAAGGACTTGCAGATCTTGAACGGGAAGAATGCTACATTGAGTCGGATTATCTCAAAAGTAATAGATAAAGTATTTCATTCTTTGATGCCCTTAAATAAGGAAAGAAGAATTTTGAGTGGACGAAAGAATGTTCGGATGCCTTTAAGAAATTGCTAAGCCAAATGGAAACATCGTCGTTTTTATCTAAACCTTTAGACAGAGAGGATTTGCTCATCTGTTTGGTAATGTCTACCTACACACTAAGCGCAGCATTGGTACGTGAGAAGGTAAGGATTCAAAGGTCGGTTTATTATATCAACAAGTGGTTTACCAAAACTATAAAGAACTATCTGAAGTTGGACAAACTCGCTTATTGCTTGTTGTTTGCATCGAGGAAGCTACAACTATATTTACAAGCTCACCTAATTAAGGTGTTGATGGATCAACCTTAAGCAGGTACTATACCAACTCAACACTTTGAGAAGGTTACTGAAGTGGAATATTGAACTGAGCCAATATGACATCACTCACCATTCAAGGAGGGATATAGATGGACAGGCATTGGCCAATTTCATCGTCGAATTTACCATTTGAGATGGTGAAGTGGATGACGATATGATCATGCTTTCTCAATGGAAACTATATGTAGATATAGCTTTTAATGATCGCAGTTATAAGGCAGGAGTGGTACTCGTGACTCCCCAAGAATGATTTGTTTTCTGTACATTGAAGCTAGAGTTCCCCATAACAAACAATGAGACTGAATACAAGGTGTGATAGCCTGACTCGGGGTAGCGAAGGAACTAGGGTAAAGATGTTGCATATATTCAGTAACTTCTTGTTAGTGGTTTATCAGGTAAATAAGGAATTTTCCAGGCTAAAGGAGCGAGAGTTTCCCTTACTTGACGAAAACACTAGAATTGTTGAACAATATAAAGCATACACAATCACATACATCCACAAAGAGAAGAATGCGAAGGTCGTTTACTGTCCAATTAACTAGTTCTAGATATGCACAACTATTAGGATTAGATCCAGTAGAGGTATTATAGGCCCTAAGAATTGACAAGTTGGATTTTGGAGGTGAAGAGGAGGAGTAATGGGTGACTCCAATCAAGGACTATTTACTTAAGTGAACTCTCCCGAGAGGAAATAAAAAATGATGAAAACTACTTCGTAAATTATTCCAGCTCATAATGTAAGGAGGAGTGCTATACATGAGAGCTTTCATGACCCTCTGCTTTGGTGTATAACCAAGGATTAAGTTAGGAAAATCCTCATGGAGGTAGCTGTGATGATCACGTCGAGGCATAAATATCAGCGAAGAAGATATCTTTCTATGGATACTTCTGGCCAACAATAAAACGTGATGCTACCAAATACACCAAGGTCAATAATAAACTCTTGCTTGTATTCCTTAATTTAATTGGTGAAAAACGAGAAGAGGCTGAATTAAGGGCAGCCGCTCACTTGAAAAGAGTAGCATGACATTTCAATACAAGGGTTCAGAACCTTACCTTCAAGATAGGGGATCTCTTTTAAAACAAGTTCGCCTAGGTATAGGGGTGCTTGGTTTGAACTTTCTTATGCGATCGAACCAAAGCTTGAAGATGGAACTTTCAAACTGGCTACTGTTGATGGAATCCCAATTCCATGGGCGTGGATTAATGACCTATTACGGTGCTATTTTACTTAATTTTATTTAGTTTACTTTCTTCAAATAAGCCACCATAGGATTTTTGGGACAATGTAATAAGGCAGGACTTGCCACATTTTCATTTATAAATAAAGTTAGCTTCGTAAACCAAAGTAACTGTACTCTTATAAGCAAAACACATGCAACATGATTAGCAGTACAACTAGATACCCGGGGATAGTTAGTGAATCCTTTAGTCAACGATCAGGATAAAGGAGTATAATTGTTAATTCAAATGGATACACGAAAGTTTGAAGGAGGGAAAAAGCACTTCAATTATTCAATCAATTATCCTTTTATACAAATCAACTAGGCCGAGCATATAAGGCCCAAACCAATCTAATATGTACATGATATGTACATATTCACAACACAACACAACCCAGTACATAAAAATAAAATAATATATACACACAAATACTAAAGTATGAACTATATACATAATACTCACAACACTCCCCCTCAAGTTGGTGCATACAAATTATCCATGCCCAACTTGCTGCATAAGAACTTGATTCTATTTCCATGCAGAGCTTTGGTGAAAAGATCAGCCACCTGATTCTCTGACTTTACATAACCAGTAAAAACTAAACCCTGTTGTATTTTCTCTCTAATGAAATGGCAATCCACTTCAATGTGTTTTGTTCTTTCATGGAATACTGGATTTGATGCTATATGAAGAGTTGCCTAATTATCACACTACAATCTCATAGGCATATCACATTGCAATCGTATTTCATTCATAAAATGCTTTATTCACATTAACTCACAAACTGTGTTGGCCATTGCCCTATACTCTGACTCAACACTTGATCGAGAAACCACACTTTGTTTCTTGCTTTTCCATGAGACTAGATTGCCACCAATCAACACACAAAACCCTGAAATAGATCTTCTATCCAATTTTGAACCAGCCCAATGAGCATCTGCAAATGCCTCGATTTGGCTATGTCTCTGATTTGTGTATACCATACACTGTCCAACAGTACTTTCAAGTAGCATAATATTTGCTTTAATGCATTCCAGTGATCAACAGTAGGTGAACCCATAAACTGACTAACTATACTAACTGAATAAGCAATATCAGGTCTTGTTGCAACCAAGTAATTTAGCTTACCCACTAGTCTTCTATATTTGTCAGGATCTTCAAATAATTCTCCTTCTTTTGTAAAAGATGTATTAACTAACATGGGTGTATTACCAGGCTTAGCACCTAATTTTCATGTTTCTTTCAACAGATCAAGAACATACTTCCTCTGTGACAAGCATATCCTATCATTACTCCTAAGGACTTCAATGCTTAAAAAGTATTTTAACTCCTCCAATTCTTTTGTATGAAACTGTGAATGAATAAATGCTTTGAGAGCAGAAATTCCTTTTTCATCATTACCAATGATAATAATATCATCTACATATACTATTAACAAAATTAGTGTACCTTTCACATTCTTGTAAAAGACTGAATGATCTGCTTTGCTCTGTGACAAACCAAACTTGTCAACTGCCTGACTGAATCTACCAAACCATGCTCTCGGGCTTTGCTTCAAACCATATAAACTCTTCTTCAGTTTGCATACTTTCCCATGCTCCCCCTGAGCAACAAACCCAGGTGGTTTCTCCATATACACCTCCTCAGCTAGATCTCCATGAAGAAATGCATTTTTGATATCCAGTTGGTGTAATCTCCAGTTATGTTGTGCTGCCAAGGATATGAAGATTCATATTGAAGTCATCTTAGCGACTGGTGAGATTGTTTCAGAATAATCAATCCCATATGTCTGAGCATACCCTTTTGCAACCAAATGAGCTTTCAGTCTCTCAAAAGTCCATCTGAGTTCATTTTTACTGAAAATACCCATTTGCAGCCTATTGCCTTTTTATTTTCTGGTAACTGAACTAAATTCCATGTATCATTTTGATCCAATGCACGTATTTCCTCCAGCATAGCATCGCACCATCCTTTCTTTGATAAGGCTTCTTCAACTGTCTTTGGAATGGAAATGGAATCCAGTGTAGAAATGTAGGCATAAGACTTTGGAGACATATTATTATATGTTACAACAAATGAAATAGGGTAAGTACACTTCCTTTTTCCTTTACGCAATGCAATGGGTAAACCAAGATTTGATACTGATACATGAATATCTTCTGGATCAGAAACATGTAATGTTGAAGTATAAGTATTCAACTCCTCATTTTCATTATGATCACTATTCTGTGTAAATACATTAGGATATACCAAAAATTCGTCATCTTCTTCTGATAATCGTTCATCATGAATCTCTTGAATTGGGGAAGTTACTAATGATGAATAGAAAGGTTCATTCTCAACAAAGTTAACATCAATAGATACAATATACTTGTGAAGACTGGGACAAAAGCATTTATATCCTTTTTGAAGTCTTGAATAACCAACAAATACACATTTCAATGACTTTGGATCTAACTTTGTTAACTGTGGATTGACATCTCTATCAAAACAAGTACATCCAAAGACTCTCGGTTTCACTAGATAAATTGCCTTATTTGGACATTGAACTTGATAAGGTATTTTATAATCCAAAACAGTTGAGGGCATTCTATTAATCAAAAAACATGAAGTACTTATTGCCTTTGCCCAGAAGCTTTTTGGAATATTCATTTGAAAAAGAAGAGCTCTAGTAGTTTCCAACAAGTGTCTATTTTTCCTCTCAGCTACCCCCATTTTGTGCTGCTGTGTCTACACATGAGGTTTCGTGAATGATGCCATGCTGTGCCATGTATGAATTAAACTGATTGCTTGTATATTCCTTTGCATTATCACTCCTCAAGATTTTGATTGATGTATTAAATTGATTTTGTATTTCAGCATAGAAAGTACAAAATATAGAAAATAACTCTGATCTATTCTTCATTAAAAATAACCAAGTTACATGTGAATAATCATCAACAAATGTAACAAAATATATAAACCCTTTTTAGACATAACTGTTGATGGACCCGAAATATCAGAGTGTACAACTTCAAAACATGAACTAGATCTTTTATTATCTCTAGGATATAAACTAGTACGATGATGCTTTGCATATTGACAAGACTCACAATGCAATGTAGATAAAGAGCTAAATTGTGGACATAGTTTCTTGAATAGAGACAATGAGGGATGGCCTAGCTGACAATGCATTTGAAATGCAGAAGAAGTTATACTTGAGCAGCTTATAGTCTTAGATGGCACAGAATTAAGCATATATAATCCTCCACATTCTTCACCTCTACCAATAATCTGTCTCGTCGTTAGATCCTGAAGCTCACAGTGATCAGGAAAAAATGATATGCTATATTTTAGATTCTTAGTAATCTGACTCACAGATATCAG
This sequence comes from Allium cepa, assembly GCA_030765085.1. Taxonomy (NCBI): domain Eukaryota; kingdom Viridiplantae; phylum Streptophyta; class Magnoliopsida; order Asparagales; family Amaryllidaceae; genus Allium; species Allium cepa. Next base: position 821,379,067 of record CM060929.1, read on the forward strand.
ATTAAATGATAAGTTTGGCAAATATAAAACTGAACTTAATGGTAAATTTGAATTCACCCTCATTTTACCAGTTCCTTGAACAAATGCTTGTGATCCATCAGCTAACGTAATAGCATGAGTTGATTGCTTATATTGTATATTTGAAATTAAGTTAATATTACCTGTCATTTGATCAGTTGCTCCAGAGTCTATGATCCATTTTGATTGACCTGTAGAATTGGCAATAGTTGAAACTGATGATGTTACTCCCTGATTTGTTGACTCCTTCTTCAATGATTCTTGGAATTTCATATACTGATTATAATCTTCTGCTGACACGAGAACAGATTTCATATCCTTATTCAACTGTGAATTCTTGTATTGAAGTTTCCTACAATCAAATTTCATATGTCCTGGCTTCTTACAATACGTACAGGATTTTCCTTGATTTGAAGATCTAAACTCTGGACCATTTGACGTTTGTGAATTATTCCACGGTGATTTGGTTTCAAACTGAGTTTTCTGATTCTGGTTTCCCTTCACATAACCTCTGTTGCTACTAATTAAAGCACTCTCTACTCTAGTACTTGATACTTGTACATAAGCAATGTCAGATCGAAGAATTCTGCTGAACACTTCTTGTAAAGTTGAATATCTGAACCAGATAAGATCTGAGACTTAGCAGATTCAAATTCTGATGTTAAACTAGCCAAGAAACTCATACTTGCTATTTGTTCCCGTTGTTGTTGTTGAACCTTAACATCTGGACTGATTGGAAAAAGCATGTTGAATTCCTCGTATGTCTTTTTGAAATTCATAAAATAACTCATAAGAGTTTGTTCTTGTTTCTCCGCTCGATAAATTGATTTGCATACCTCATACATTCTTGTTAGATTTCCCTTTCCGGGATATAAGAATTCTAAATATTCCATCAGCTTCTTAACAAACTTGCAATGATTGACCAAACCAATTACCTCACTATCAATTGAATTTCTGATTTGTAGGAATAATCGAGCATCAGATTTGAGCCACATCAAGTCTTTCTCATCCTTTAAATCTACCATGGGTGGATCTTCAGTTAAATGGCTATTTTTATCTATACTACGAAGATATAATCGAATCGTCTTACTCCAATTTAAGAAATTCAAATTATTCAACTTATGATCTGTAATTTTGGGCATCAATTGCATCGCATCCATCTCGATCTTGTTTTCCCCAATTCTGGCATTACATTCTGCACTGCTATCTCCCATCCTTACTAATTCGAGCTAGAAAACCCTCATTAGATTTGAATCTTGAATTTCCAAAGCTCTGATACCATGTTAATTCAAATGGATACACGAAAGTTTGAAGGAGGGAAAAAGCACTTGAATTATTCAATCCATTATCCTTTTATACAAATCAACTAGGTCGGGCATATAAGGCCTAAACCAATCTAATCTGTACATGATATGTACATATTCACAACACAACACAACCCAATACAAAAAACTGAAATAATATATACATACAAATACTAAAATCTAAACTATATACATAATACTCACAACAATAATCATAAGGCTCGATTGGATAATTCAACCCTATCCCTCCAGTATTGACTATTGCCTGGAAGTAGGAAGATTAATAAGCAATATCTGAAATCAGGCATCTAAAAGTGCCATTTTCTGAAAAATAAACTATTGTGTGATTGAAGTTTTAACGACCGCGCTTGCAATCTGGAAGGACATGCTAGATCAAGGATAAGCGGTATGGTCAATAGATACTCTCGGTCGACACTAGGAGGCAGGTGAGACTGAGAGTGGATGACCAGAGACAGGCATCCAAAGTTTGCACTCTTGGATAGAAGAACTGGTGTACGACGAGGATATTCACGACCATGCTTGTGGCCCGGTAGGACATGCTCAATAAGGATTAGCAAAGATGGTCATCAAATATTTTTGACCAACGCCCAGAGACAGGTATGGTCAAAAATCGGTACCAGAAATAAGCACTGCAAGTATCCTTCAAATCAGGGCCGGAAGAGTGTAATTGAACTGGAGGCAATTGGATAATTCCCGCCGCATTGTTAACCTTCGACCAATGCGTGATGGTAAGCCATTTCAAGGAGTTATGCCTAGATTCTAGCATTTGGAATGCCAAGTCCCGAAGATAGGACTTAATATGTGGTAGAATTACTAAAGGTAAGGTCTCACTCATTGCCTAGCAGGGCACGCTTAGCTGAGGTTGAGTGGTAAAAATCAATGAAAAATATTGATCTCTCCAAGTCATTGGTGAAATCAAGGACGTCAAGATATGAACGTCTAAACTGATGTTTCCCAGAGATAGGAAATGTTATTGATCTTGGTTTATTTATGACTGGTTATTGGTTAATGGAAACTCGACTCGGGAGAAGCAGGAATAACCACGTAGTTGGTTAACTATTGGTTTTGTTTATCCAAATGGAAACATTTTGGTAGCAGTAAACATTGTTAAATAAAAAAATACAGTTAAAGCAATTACAAGAATTTTACTGATACATACAGAGTTGCGGTAAGTAAAAACAGTGCACGTACATAGGCATTCATAATGTAGATAAATTGTAGCACAAGTAGTTATATTATATGCAGGCAATATTATATATAGGCAGGAATAAAATATAAAGTGCCGAAATATAAACAGAACGGAGATTAAAACAGAAAAACAATCTTTCATCACATAAGATCTTTATATACAATGAGTACGGGAGCTGATCCCACATAAGCACGACCTATGTACAAAAGGAAGCAAAAGTACAACCAAAAAGAGACAAAAGGAAACTGTCTCATTGTTACTAAAGGCTAACCAAAGAGCCTACTTCTTATACTTCTTCTTCTTGCCACCCTTACTACCCAAGCCATCACAGGATCTCTTCTTGTCCTTCTCACCCTTAGGTATGCTACCTTCAGAAGGAGTGGTGTCACCTTTGGTAATAGTGATGGAAGGATCTTTGGGCTGGTCAATAGGGGGCTCAGATATCTTTGTAGTAGCACTGGTGGTGCTGCCCTTCGGAGGCTTGATATTAATTGGAAGTATTCTTACAGAAGTTTTTGACTCCTCGATACCAGAAGGTTTTTCAAGTCCAGGCTTTGTCTTGATTTTCACTTTGGAAACATCAGTCTTCAACCTCTTCACCATAAAGATGGAACCAGTTGGGCCTAAGGTGATTGTAATAATAATGTCTTCCCCCAAGGACTGGAAAGTATCATATAATCCCTAAAGAGCTGCAATTTTTTCTAAACTAGGATCAAGTATGGAGCTGGAGAGAAAGCTTTGAAGCACTAGTCCATGGTAAAGGAGGTCAAATCGATGGCAACAGCAATGGGACCCAAGCCTTATGTAATTGGACGAGGAGGTGAAGGAAGCGACAAATGACCTGTTAAATCACAAACAAAGAAGTAAAGACTAGTAACAGTCTCTGATAAAAACTAAAGGATCTCAAACACTAGAAAGGCGAGAGAAATACCTTCAATAGGATGGATTGTTGAATAGGAAATTAAATAATTTTCCTCTCTTGAATTGCACACTGCAGTGGCTGAGTGATGAAGGGGGAATATAAGGCTCGATGGAGGTAATAACTGAAAAAGTTGGAATAATTTGGATGGCCTTGGAGTCGGCCCCTTCGGTTGGTGAAATTTTCACTGCAAGCTTTAGAGTCTCTGGAGATGATGATTCTGCATGGCCCGATGCACTTCGACCAGCAAGAGCTTTAGTGGCAGCTTCAGCAGTGGCCACATCTTTAGCAACTAGAATATCTTTTCTCTCTTCAATATTTTCAATGTCGTCAGCATCGAGGTACTTCACTTTCGGTTCATCTTCGGTGAGGCCTTCACCGGCTGCTTCTGCACATCGTAGTACCTCTTCCTAGGCATCGACAAGAGTAACGACATAGGTGCTTCTAAGCCACTTCAATCTTATATTGAATAACATTAGCAAAGAAATATTGAAGGGTGGAGTTCAATTCTTCTTTCTTTTTGCCCTCTGCTCCTTTAGCTAGTTGCAGCGTGGCTGACCTGAGCCTCCATTATCTTTGTTTTCACTAGGAGCAAGGTGAATTCAAGCTTCTCCTTTTGGTATGGAGCCCTTGGATTTTGGTTTCTTTGTCATTGATATCCTTGTCTTTCTCTAGGAGATTTAGGTCCTTGGACATGAGTTACATTTTAATAGTAATGTCATTCTCATAAGCAATTTTTGTAAGGTTTTCATCATAATCCCTTCCTGATTGTGAGATTTCTTAGTCTCTTTAGCCAATTATTTGGTCTTCTGTTCTAATTCCTGAGCCATATCTCTTTCTTCTTCAGCCTTGGTAAATCCTTTTTATACTTATCTATGATTCATTCATAGCTTTTGTTTTCTAACTCAAATGATCGAATATCGGTTTGATGAATGTGATTAACGTCAAAAAGGGCGAAGCAAAGTTTCTTCCACTCATGCCCCTAGTCTACAAGCTCTTGGATCCCTCCAACCCTACAATTTTCTTCTTCTTTAGGAATGTCTTTGAGGTTAAATTGAACATGATGTCGATCAAGCAATGGTATGGAGCTGGATGAAAAGAAACCCCTATTAATTATAGGGGTAAAGGAACCATGGTAATTAAGGAAAGTGATGATTGAGTTTGTTGCTATGGAGGGAGCCATGGTTGAGGCCGAGGCGGAGGAAGACCAGAAGAAGAACCATGGCAGCCGCATGAATCCCTATGCCTTTTTCCATCATCATAAGATTCTCTCTCTTTTACTTTCCTCTTCTTCTTACCTTTCCGCTTGACATTCGCTTTTTTCCTTAGCTCTCTTTCTTTTATTTGGGCTCTCCATCTGTCTCTAGTTCCCTATACTAGATTGAAAAGGTGATGGCTTAGGGTTTAGCTTCCTCTACTAGGAAACCTCATGGTGAAGATAGGCAAATCGGTCTTTGTCCATTGTACCTGAAAATGAATGAATGACTATATCAGTTTTGGAAAACTGGAATGTGAGCGACTGCAAGGTACATGAGTTCATGATCCTAGAAGAATGTGGAGTGCTAGCGTCTCCCTAAGTACTCTATGGATCATGTTCAGAAGGTAGTAAGGATGGAATCTCACCTCCTTCAGCTAGGATTCCCTTAGATAGGAAGCCGAAGCTCGAAGATAACTCCTTAAGAAGATCGTCGATAGGGATATTGAGACTGCTCAACGAGCCAAAAATGTTATTCGAAGAAATATCCAAAGGAATCACCTTGGTTGTTGGCATCTTGCTCGATTCTGTAGTTTTCCGATAAGTCTTGATGATTATTCGTTTCGGATGGGGTGAAGCAGGAAGTTTGGTGCCTTCTAGAGACATCTCTCCATATGACTAGTCTCCTCCTTGACCGGAGTCGCCATCACCTTCTCCTTCTCTTCCTTCTCCCTCTTCCTGGATCATTTCCATTTAAAATCTTTCTTCTACTTCCACTTGCACTTCATCCACAAAGTGTGCTGCCCATACTCTATCCATAGACTCACCGATATTCACCATGCTAGAAGAGCCTCTAACACCCCTTTGGATATCTTCGCTAGAGAAGTCAATGAGAGTAAAAGTCCTAATTGGCATCCTGGAACTACTTGGTGGAACTTTGGAAAGAACAGTGAAGCATTTGGGATGTAGAAGGTTGCATCGACGAAGATTCTCATTTGTCAAGAGATAAGTGGTAGAGAAAAATCAAACATTAACCCTTTTGAGGGTTTGAAGAGTCTCATAGTGCTCTGCGTTCGTGTCTCGAGCAGTATATCTGTGAAGAAAGGAGATAATATGTTAAACATTGGATGATGAAAATCCAATCATACGAAAGAATGGAAAGAAAGGATTTTTACTTCTAGAAAGCCCAAGCTTATTAAAGCCATACAGACATCGAAATAAATATTCATTCTTGAAGTACGAACATTTGTTTCAGAGTGCTTCAATGACCTTACATTTGCATAAAGCTTTAATAATCATATAAGAAGGCGATTCGCTTAATTATTTGAAGCTCAGGACATGTGTGAGTTCTCTAAAGGTTGGAGGTCGTAGAAACTGGTTCATGAACAAGATGTACAAAGAGATTAGAAAAGCATAACCATTGGAGTGGACTTGAGTATGAGCAAGCCTAAGCTCCTAGAGGAACATTCGAAGGAATGGATTAAAAGGTGGAACCATAGCTAGGCACATAACTTGTTGCAAGCCATATAGCTTATTGGAAGATCGAGTGCTCGTTGGTTCTGTGTTGGGAGTAGGACATCACCTTTGGGAATCCTATCTCATCAACAGATGGTTTGGTGTTTTTTGGCAGTTAGAACCAATGGCATTTATTTTATGGTTCGCCTTTGCAGCCAATGTTATATAGGAGTCATATAGAATAATAATACCTTCGAAAACAGGCGGAAAAGTTAGTGGCGTGAGCTGTCTGAGGACAGTCATCCGGAACTCTTAAGTTGATTCGTTCATTTAGGGGAGGATGCTAGTCTTGGATTGATTCTATTGATATTACCATCCTTTGTAACTTTGTAGTGATTGAACGCCCATGTCCAGTGGGTATAGAGGTCAAAGCTTGAGCCGTAGTAGATCTATCTTTGGAAGGAGTTGATGGTCGCCTAGGTTGGATCGAGGAGAATGGTGTGTCTCTCTAGATAGGAAAAGTTAATGTTCAATACAGTTAGATATGTTTTATTTTGAAATTATATTTTAAATGTTAACCCGAGAGACTGGCACTCAGAATCCAATGGATATCAACGAATGTTGACCAATCAAATTCTAAATGCTGATCAAGGAAATTGAAAGTGTCAATCTATACGGTGTAAGTCACGTGTCCCATACATGAAAAATAGACCATTTTGTGTAGATAGCTCGCTTATACTAGAAAACGAGTCATGTCGCATAATGGAACTATGCATTGGATCTTACCTGTTATAGTCATGTAATCGATAATTAAAATTCTGGCCAAAGTGATGTGAAGCATTCTTTTATAGTAACATGGGAAATGCAATGATTGGAGATGCTACATAATGGAATTATTCGAGTATCAAAGCACATTCAATGCGACCATTTTTTGGATAAGAACCGTCCTATTGAAGTTTTAAATGACGACCAATGATCGACCAATTTTGTTAGAAGCGGTTCATGCATTTTGAAGGACAAAACAATTTGATTGCAGAAAGTTTTTAGGATTCCCCTTATTTGACCTGAAGTGGGGTGAACACTAATAACTAATCGACCTAGACTGAGCAAATTACCAGAGATTGTATATGCCTACTTCGAGCCAAGCATGTTTTCAACTAGAAGCAGCCTAGGGCTTGCAGCAACCAATAAAAGATGGGAAGGTCAACCACAAAATCGAAGTTTTGGCCATCCATCAACAATGACAACCTCAGGACATCATCAGTTGTGAATTCCACTACCACAAGTTGATGGCGACCTACCTTTCAATGATAGATCAGGATTTGGAGACGAAATGAATTCGAGGATGAATTATCTTACGGCGGCGGCACCGGTCGAGGTAGGTAGCGGGCAATGGTGATGGCATGAAGGTGGTAATAGTGGTTTGTTTGATTGGCGATGAGAGGTTCCACCTTAGGAGATTGACTTGCTAGAAATCAACACCAGAAAGAAAACTTGAAGGAAAATGAAAAGATGAAGGCGTGAAAGGAAAGTAGCCTAATTACTACATACTTAAACGAATATTCAAGCTTAAGTGACTCAACAAAAGAGGTCGATACTGACATATATGAAAGTTTGATTTGGCTCGAGAAGGAGAAGTAAGGAACGATAAAATTAGAGGTAGTATTATTTAAAGCATATAACGACCTTCAGAGTGTAGATTTTGATCGTAGCATGGAGAATGGAACTACTGCTATTTAAAGCACTAGAATGGATGCCCTTGGAATAGAGACGACACTTTAAGGAAACTCTTGGATAACAAAATGACTTGCATGGATAATGGTATGCGCATATCTTATTCCAGAGCATGCTTTATTTCCAACAGAATACTCTTGGGGGACAAGTGTTATCTATCTTTTAGATCAAGTAGCATTCAATTAAATCCGAACATCAGGATGAAGACAGAATGGTCCAAGGAATTAGAGGTATGCTTGGAAAGACATTGGAAGTAGTTTCAAGAATTGGGAGTGCAATAGGAGGCTAGGAAATAAATCGGTACTGACCTATTTTAGGTTGGTACCGAGCACTTTTTATGCACCTTGTAGAGTTCTGGAGCTATAGCTTATGGATTTCTAGTTATAGTGATCGTCCTGGGATTCATTTCTGAAGGAATATGTAAACAGCTCGAAGGGGAAAGAAGGGATAAGTATTGAAGATATCAGAACCTATCGGAAACAATTGGATTTCTAAAGGGAAAGTGCTTGAAACTTGATGGATCGAAGATAAAAGACCAAATGGAGCAAGATGGAATCACCTGCCATCATAAAACCAGATCAGTACCCCTCACTTATGACTGGTACCGTGATGATTTTATTGGCCAGGGGACCTTGTCTCCCTTTCTACGTTCTCCGATCTGATTTTGGAAGTGGTATTTCATAGATGTGTGACTTTGTTGTGGAGAATTCTCTATAAATATGGGATTTAAAGCAATTGTAAAAGGGAATTTTAGCACTTCATCTTCTTCACTCTATTTCTCTACATGACCTTGTCACAAAGGAGACTATTGTTGACCCAAAAAATGAATCAACACTCTAGGTTGAGTGTGAAAGCACCAACTTTGTTCTTACAAAGCAATAATATAGAAAAATAAATGTAAAAAGGAATAAGTAGTAAAGAGACAAGAAAATTTTTATATAGTGGTTCAGTTGTTAATAAAGCCTAAGTCAATTTTATTACTTCCTATTAACTAACTGCTATTACAAATTGAATCGTATCACAATATGATTGAATCTTCTAAGTTAGATTAAGTCATAAGTACAAGAGTTCACTAGAGAATCATAGTGAACCTTTAGATGACTATTGTGTGGAAGGAGAAGAGTGAAGAATAGTCTCTGCTATGTTCCAGCAGCTAATCCCGAAGATCCTTTTTATTTTGCAAGTAGAACTGTATTTATAGGGGTTGGAGAGCTATTAGGCTAGACTGCTTTGCCAGAAGCCTACACTTAATGCCACGAAGGAGTTCAAAGAGTTTGAAGACGACCCGAGCTAACTTGATGAGTCACTAACGATTCATAGGTGATGGATCACCAGCGATCCATAAGGCATGGATCGCTGGTGACCCATGTGCTTAGGGGATTTTGAGTGATCTCCATTTGGTTATCTTTTTATCTTCTATTTGAGTGCTTTGTCCAAATATCAAGTCATTTGGAGTTAGTTTGATCATCCATCTTCATGGGTCATCTAGTGAAGAAGAGTCATCCATAACTCACTCAAAACTTAATGAAATCAAACGAAACTTTGCAGGTACTCTCTCAAGTGTGTGGGACCTAAACATGAAAATTGAGGTGGTAGGGCTGTAATATCCCGCCTTTTGAGGCCTAAAACTAATGGCTACTGATGATGCAGTCATACGTAGTTGTTATTTCTTGGCGACCGAATGCGGCATAGTTAATATTGATACACTAAAACACATGAATATGAAAATTTTTAAACTTCCAACAAATAGAATTTACATTTCATGCAAATTACAATTTAAGATTTAATTACATAATCCCAGATGTTAACCATGTTCAGACCACATATACATGTACAAAATATGGTAAAAGCGACATTCGAAGATGTCCCCTTATGATGATCAGAGAACTAATAAATATGAACTTTACAGTGCTTAGTACATCATAGCGGAAAACACAAAATAGCTCCTATATAGCTAACATTGCATCTTGCATGTCTTCGGAAGCTTATTCGTCCATTAACCAGAAAGTTAGCCACTCTTAGACTACTCAAATTAATTTTGAGTACCCGAGAGTTTGTGAAGAAATACAAACTTCGAGTCAGACAATAAATCTGGTATGCATAATCCTCTATCATCTCTTATCATAAGTAGATAGCTAGTGAGACCATACCGCTTAGTGGAACAGGTTTTCTCCTCACTAGTACACAAAACAATCAAATCGTTTACTATGCCCCTGCATCCAAAATGATTAGTCTCAACATAATATGAAATAAAACCATATATCATATATATCGGATATCTCATCCACCCATTTATTAGATATCCTATCTTAAAGCAATTTATTAGAGTTCCCTTCTAAAATCATAAAATGACTATCCATCAAAACTTTAATGGGACTATCCACCCCAAACTCATCAAAATAAATGCAAATTATTCACGTACATTAATTTTATAAAATTTGGTGTGGGCTATCCATCGCACACTCCATAGTTTTCCTAGGATGACTATGAACCCTTGGGTGCCAAATCCCGAGGCTAACCAACTTTGGCAAAACATTCTTTACTTTATAAATTTGATGTGGGCTATCCACCGCACATTCCATGATTTTCCTTAGTTAACCAAGAACCCAACACTTGGCCAATTAAAATATCATAATCCCCATGATTATGTAAGAAAATTCATGATCCCCATGATTATTTATTTTCCCCAGGTATACCGCATGTTTAACCTATTCCCATTGGCAGCCCCAATTAGGTTAAGTTAAATATAAAAAACATTGATAGCCCTAATATATATTTTCGAAAGTATATTTCTATTTGTGACCCCAAACCATGTATCGAAAACATTAAACCCACCCCGGTGTCCCCAAGGTTTATTTACATCCAATTTATATAAGGATCCCCCTTGCATATTCAATAAAGATAAGTATTTTATGTTATAACCCCTCGAAGTAACCCCTTCAAATTAGCAAAATTTTACTTAAGGAAAAATGGCTAAAACAACCCTTTAAACCCCTTCGAATGAAGCCCCATGCGAAAGCCAATGAATATCTAAAGTTAGCCCCTTCAGAAGCTTTCCTTTTAAAAGCATCACAAAATCATACCTTTCGACCTTGTCGGAAGGTTTCTTTTCAATCTAGTCGAAATGTTCCACCTTTCGACTTTGTCGAAAGCCTAGGGTACCTCCTTATAAAACCATTTATAAACTTTTCGAAAGCATTGAAACTTAAAACCTTTTGAAATCATTGAGACTCAAAACCTTTTGAAATCGTGAAATTCAAAACCTTTCGAAACCATTGAAAAACAGTGAAGTGTTAGTGTTGGAACCTACCCTTCTAAATCAATGGAGAGAGGCGACAAGTTTTACAAAACAAAAGATAACCTTTGACTTCATCTGGGTCGAAAAGTTTGGAAGAGGTCTTTCAACCCTGTCGAAAGCTAACCATTCGACTATGTCGAAAGATTTCATTTAAAATAAGAAAGCAAACCAATCGAAACCTTTTTTCTTTTAAACCATTTGACGATGTCGAAAGTTCTTTATCGAAAGCTAGAAGGCGTATATCTTTAAAACCAAAACAAATTTTTATCTCCTTTGAAAGCTCTAACCTTTCATTCCTAAACCTTTCGACCCCATTCAATTCACTACGTACCAGTCGCTTGATACCATGTACATTGATTTTTAACCTAGTCGAAAGGTTTGATACCTTTAGACCTTGTCGGAAGGCTTGGAATGAAGGTGGAAGGTTTTGCCGAAAGAGTTAAAATAGTGAAAAATGTACCGTTTAAAATAGTTCTTATGTACCCCACCCGCCTTGTTTGTCTAAATCTGATTGGTTGCCAAAATTTTATATTCAAAATTGCTGCTGACTTTTCTTATTTGGAAATTTAAATAAATTTGAAAAAAATACTTTCTCCTTTATAATTATACAAAACATTTAAGTCGCATACTTTAAATAATTTTATATAACTATTAAAAACATTATGAAATATTTTGGAAAAATTCCAAAAAATCAAATAATATTTTCTCTTCAACATATTAAAATTTCAAAGCATATGAAGGTCAAAACCATTCAGAATTTAACCAAAACCAAATAAAAGCGTGTTAATTAATCCAATAGCATTTAAAACACCTGTGTTTTATCCAAATAAAGATTTAAATGATTATAACCTAACCAAGACACAAACTTGAATATGGTATAACCCATAGCTGATCCAAACAGAGAAAAATGAGATGGTAAACATGATTATTCACCTTGATTAGTTGATTGGAGAATGAGATAATTTCCTAGCTTTAATTTCTTAGCTTTTTCTTTAATTTATTGCTCTTCCTTGAGCTTTTAATGGCAGGCCGAAAGAAGGTGAGGAGTTAATAAATGGGAAAGTGAAATTTTATTAAGGTGGAGGAAGAGATTTATACTAAGAAATGTCGCCCCATTTCCAAGTTTACCCCTTAGGAAAATCCTCCTTCTAACTTTAGTTAAGTCTTATTTTAATTCATTCATTAAGACACGACCATTTGATTTATTAATCTCATCACCCTAATTATGCACATTATTCTATTTAATTTATTCAATTAAATATCCCGAATAACGTTAATTAAAATTCAAGGGCATTCAGGGGCCCACTCTACATGGTTACTAGTGATCCATCTAATTAGGTCGCTGGCGATCAATCAAATTGGCCCCAAATGATCTCATTTTTTCTGTGAGCCTTCTATTATATCTTCTAAGTGTACCCTAAAATTTCAATTCAATCTGACTTCATATGAGCTCTGTTGGTCTATTTTAGGTTATCTGCTTTTGGTCAAACAACTTGAATTAGATGAGTCTTCACTTCTCGAGCTAGACTATTTAGCATGCTACAAAAATAAGGAAGCGTCTTTAGGGAACATATTAGATCATGATGCAAGAGGATTGGAGGATCCATGGACGAACTTGAGCGATCGCTAGCGATCCATAGGTGATGGATCGTGGCGATCCATCATCTTGGCCAAATTTTGGTTTCCTCCTCTTCAGTCTTTTTCCATTCATTCTTCTGGTCCTCTTGGTTGATTTTTGAGTTGTTTTGACTTGTCATATATGTTCTTTCTTTGAATTCTATTGGGTTAAAAAACTCGATTAACACTTGCCCTCCAAAGTATGCCTTTTGGATGAAAGGTGTGCTTTGCTCTAGAACAAGTGCCTATCTCCAGTCTTTGATAATTGAGCTTTCCAACTTCTTCAGCTTGGTGAATCATCCTATCTTTTGGATTATCTTTCCAATCACAAGTCGTTCCAAACCCGTTATATCCTATGACTCTGACTCTGCTTAGGTCTAATCTGTACACCACAATCTTCTGATTTCATTCAAGGTTATTACATCACATTTCTCCATTTACATCACATATCTCTAATTTTCTCATGTTCATTTAGGATTTACACCACCATCAATTTTTGCTTCTAATTCAGAGTTGTCACATCATATATCAAAATCACATTATATATCAAAAACACATCATATATTTAAATCACATCATATATCAGAATCACATCATATATCGAAATCATCCTATGTTCATCTAGAATTTATTAGTTTTATTCTGTTTATAAGGCATTCAAATACTTTTATTAAATCAAATCTATTTTAAGGTTCAATCTCTCCTAATCATTTAAGTTTAATGTTTGATCTCTCTGGATTATTTAATGTTTAGTTCAATGCGCGATCACTCCTGATTGCTTAATGTTTTAAGCTAAGGGGATGATCTCTCCGGATTGTTTGTTCGTTAAGTTAAGGGGGATGATCTCTCTGGATCATTTGCATATTAAGTTAAGGGGGATTAAGCATGCCCATCTGCTCACTCTTCGGTGAGGGGACTTACTTCATGCATTCCGATCCTATCTCTCCGGTTGGGACTCTATGGCATTCGATATCGTACAAGTCCATCCACTTGCTCTTCGACAAGGAGACTTGCACCTTGCACTTCGGTCTCGTCTCTCTGGTCGGGACTCTTTGGCATTCAAAATCAGTTATCACACTAAATATGGATTTTACAAAATTCAAAATTCAAATCAAAGCAAACGAGCAAAAATCCTAAATATCTATCCCAAACATCCGACTTAGAGCGTGACAAAGGATCAATATAGGTTTTGTACACATCCAAGCGGTCTGAGATTATTATCCTAAGCAATTATCCCGGATATCAGACATAGAGCGGCACTAGGAGCCAATCTTGGTTTAGCACACGTCTAAGCGGTTTGGGATGGTTATTATTTTTACCGCTAATATACGAAAATAAAAGTGCAAAAAAGAAACCAAAGCAAAGAGTTGCAGCCGGATCTAACTTCCCATCCATCTCGGTTATGGGATTATCTATCTTGGCATAAATCCTTGGGCATTCACTGAAGCCCCTGTCGGGGGTGGTGGCTGCTCTGGCTATGCTATCACAGCTCTATTCCTCATATATTGTGTAGCTAGTCATTTCAAAACAGTTCTTCTATCAGATCATGAAGGTTTCGACACTCATCGTATCATGTCCGCCTAGCTCATGGAAGATGCAAAACTTTCTGGATCCTTTCTCTCGATCAGTGGGCTCTCTTCTCAGGGGCCTTCGGTAGGGAATTTTCCCCAAGTGTCTAGGTATATCCTTTCCAAGGTTTCAGTTAGCTCAGAGTAGGAAGAGAATTTGGGCTCCTTCCTTTGTCGTTTCGGTTCTCTAGAATCATCATCAACTTTTTTCCCTTTGTCTTTTCCAAATCCTGCTCCGATGAGGATCCCTTGCCATCCACAGCATAAATTTTGGCATCTTCAGCTTCATCTTCAGCATCTGCATCTTGACGTAAATATCTATCAGCTTCATAGTAAAACTCAGCAAGATCCATTGGTGGATCCCTATTGAGTGTAGCCCTAAAGTCGGTCTTGCTTGTGACTCTAGACACTGCCACCATCAAAATCACTGATGGGTCTGGCCTATCGACCGCAGCTGCTGCTGCATTGAATCTTATTAAATAACTTCTCAAGGTCTCTGCAGGCCTTTGTTTCACATTTTCCAACGTCATCACTTTCTCCAGTTGTGAGATGTGAACTCGGAAATGTCTTAAAAATATGCCTACTTACTCGGTCCATGTGCTAATGGACCCATTCTCCAGTTGTCTAAACCACATCGCCGCCAAAATTTTCAAGATAAATGGGAAGCACCACTCAATTACTTCCTCAAAAGCACCCAACATCTCCATATGTTGTATATGTCTCATCAGATGAATCATTGGATCGGTCTTTCCATCATACATTTTAAGCGTAGAAAGCTTGAAATCAAGAGCATTTCTCATGTTCCGGATAGTAGCTATAAATGGGATTCTGTTCACATCTTCCAAACCCTGATCTGTGGGTCCTCCTCTAACCAACCTCCTTACTAATTCAGCAATTTGATTTTCACCATCCAATGAAGGTCTTCATCCGAAGCGATGTTTTATCCCTTTGGTAAAGGAAGTCTGGTACATACTCCACTAGTTGCACACCAGTATTCTGCCCTATTCTTCTAGTCTCATTCTGTCCTCCACTTCTTCGAGGTAGCTTTTTCACATATTCCTCAGTTGGTTGCACCCTAGTATTTAGATTAGCTCCTATAACACCAGTTCTTGGAGTTTCAACAGTCACTCCATTGTTGGCCTTCTCGATGCCAGCTTCAATATTGATCACATCATCAGCGTTGATCTTCGGTTGACTCCCACTTTGTCCTTAAGTGTCAGTTGCTCTGGACGTGGAGGCAACGTTCTGTCTCATTCTATTCCAACTCTAGCAGCTTCTATATTGTTCCCTAGGGTCTGAATTCCTACAGCTCTTGAAATTCCTTGTTTTCCCATCTTTTGAAAGAACCTCTCCATCATCTCTTATTGCCTAGTCAAGTTCCATCCTGCATCTCCTTCATCGAGGTTTCTATTTCTTCTCCAGCTATGTAGTTGGATTGGTGAGAATTTTAGGATATTTCCTGACTGCTCCCAAGGCTTCGGTTGACTTGCTCTAGTTTTAGATTTAATGTTAGCCTCTTCATTTTTCCCCAATCATAGATTCAAGATCTAAGTTTCCAGATATACTTTTTCTCTCGGTGAAAGCACCAAAATGTTGACCCAAAAATGGATCGGCACCCTAGGTTGAGTGAAAGCACTAGCTCTGTTCTTACAAAGCAATAATATAGAAAATAAATGTAAGAAGGGTAGAAATAGTAAAGAGACAAGAAGATTTTTAATAGTGGTTCGCTATTAATAAAGTCTATGTCCATTTTATAACTTTCTATTAACTGACTGCCATTACAAGTTGAATCGAATCACCATACAATTGAATCTTCTAAGTTAGATCAAGTCATAAGTACAAGAGTTCACTGGAGAATCAAAGTGAACCCTTAGATGACTATTGTA
Source organism: Allium cepa (assembly GCA_030765085.1). Taxonomy (NCBI): domain Eukaryota; kingdom Viridiplantae; phylum Streptophyta; class Magnoliopsida; order Asparagales; family Amaryllidaceae; genus Allium; species Allium cepa. The sequence goes on from CM060929.1 coordinate 821,395,271, forward strand.
TGTGAGGAGAAGACTGAAGAATAGTCTCTGTAGAATTCCAACAGCCAATCTCAAAGATCCTGTTTATGTTGCAAATAGGATTGTTATAGGGGTTGGAGAGCTATTAGGCAAGGCCGCTTTTCCAAAAGCCTACAGTTGATGCCATAAAGGAGTTCAAAAAGTTTAAAAACAACCCGAGCTAACCTAATGGATCGCTAGTGATCCATGTACTTAGAGGATTTTTGAGTGATCTCCATTTGGTTGTTTTTCTATCTTCTATTTGAGTGCATTATCCAAATCTCAAGTATTTCGGGGTTAGTTTGATCATACATCTTCTTGGGTCATCTAGTCTAAAAGAATAGTCCAGAACTTGCTCAAAACTTAACAAAATAAGATGAATCTTTGCAGGTACTCTCTCTCTCAAGTTTGTGGGACCTACCATAAAAACTTGAGGTAGTGGGGCCTAGTCTACATCGGTCGTTAGAGATTCATTTAGTTAGGCTGCTAGCGATCCATAAAATCAACTTCAAATGATCTCATTTTTTCTATGACCTTCTATTATGTCTTGTAAGTGTTCTCCCAAAATTTCAAGTCAAACTGACTTCGTATGAACTCTATAGGTCCATTTTAAGTTAGTTACTTTTGGTCAAATGGCTTTAATAAGATGAGTTTTCACTTCTCGAGCTAGATTGTTTGGCATGTTATGAAACTATGCAAGCGTCTCAAGGGAACATATCAGACCATGATGCAAGAGGATTGGAGGATCCCCGAGCAAACTTTATGGATTGTTGGCGATCCATCATCTTGGCCAAATTTTGATTTCCTCCTTTTGAGTCTTTCTTCATTCCATCTTCTGGTCCTCTTGGTTGACCCTTGACTTGTTTTGACTTGTCATAGATGTTCTTCCTTTGAATTCCGATGGGTTAAGAAACCCATTTAACAACTAAATTTTGTTGTTCTAGGCTATTAGACCGAAAAAATCCTTATACTTGTGACCAAAATATCTGAATGATAAGATTAAAATGGATGCTGGCCTCATGTAACGACTCGTAATTTCGCTACTTCAAAAATGAGAGATTTCATTTGTTTTAAAATTAAAAAGGTTTAAAACTTAAATAAATAAGTTAAATATAATAGAGAAATAATTTATTCTTATAGTTGATAATTTAAAATGTATAAATTTGGATTTCAGAACAAATCAACAAAAGTTAAGTTTTGTTAAAAATAAATAAATGCTTAAATAAATAGGTTTAAATGTTTATTTAAAAATATAAATATCATTGAAAACATGTAATAAACATAATAAAAGAATATTAAAAGATTTAAAAGTATGTTAATAATCATTTTACAAAAATAACCAAATTTTGTCACATTTTGTCAGTTTTACATACGCCGTAAAATTAGAGATTTTGATATTATTTAAATATGATTTTAAAATATAGAGAGACATGTTTTAATTTATTTAAAGAAGTAAAAAGTTCATTTTTAAATTTGGTTTACATAAATAAATAGTTTAACTAAAACGTCAAAATATGACCGTAAAACATTTTTCGAAGACAACGTTGTGTCGATTAAAAGTTATCGCAACGTCGTCGCACCTTTATTTGCTTATATAGGAACATATATTCAAATAGTTTAAGTATTAATTAATTCACTAATCAAGTTTACTTTTACTAAACAAGGTCAGAAACTTCTAGAAAACAATTAAGAAAAACTAAGCACAAAAAGACAAAAATATCATTTCAAAGCAAAAAGTAAAACATCAAATCAAAGAAATATAATTACTACTTTCTTTACTTAATATCTAAGTGAAAATGACATAAAGTACTGATTTGAAATGTGATGTTAAGTGTTGAAAAAAATAAGATTACTTTATAAGTAAGTAAGGGTATTTTGGTCTTTTTATAATATATTATTTTAATCCAAAACTTGTCTATATATAAAACCACCATTCTTTCACTTTTTTTCGCACCATTTTCTACCTTTTTCTTCTTCCTTGAAGCTCTCTTTAATGGCTTCTTCTTCTCTTCTAAATCCTTACTAACTTTTTCAAAACGAAACCAAATCAACTCCAAACACCACAAAACTTTGCCAAAGACCTTAGAATACCATTAGAACATGGTTTAGCATCTAAAAAGTGAAGAAACAAAGGAGTAAGGGGAAGAGAAAGGTGTGGTCGAACATAAGTAAGAGAAGGGGCAAGTCGTGAAGTTCCGAAGCGAGAAAAAGAGAAGGAAGTGCTGCCGAGATCAAAAGGAAAGTCTAGCGAAAAGATTTGGTGGAGATAAAGGATTTAGTGAAGTGTTGGATGATATGAATGTTGGTAGGAAGTGAACAATTTGGTTAGGGGTAAGTACTCATATTTACTAATTAATCCATAACTTATTTCAAGTATAATGATTGAAAAGTTTAAATATGTTGAATGATTAAATGTTTAATAACTTGGTTGCAAAATTGGTTGATTATGTGATTGTTTATGTGGTTGATAACTTGTTTGATAAATGATAAGAGGAATGATTAGTAATTAACCATAGTTAATTAAATGAGAATTAAATTCATACAAATATGTATATGAAAGTTATTTAGCCTCTTAGTGATTTTAAATAGTTTAAATATGGTTTAAAACAAATTTGAAGCGTTTCGCGCAAGTTCCGAAGCAATTCACAAAATTGGTCAAAATCGAGCTCGTCGCGCAGCGATAGTTCGTAAATATCGATCCGTAACATCAAATTAACGTAGAGAATGATTTATAAGTCGGATTTCTTCGAAATAAAAATTCAATGGTCCACAATGATAATATTTTTCCAATGAAGAAAGAAAATCAAGATTTCATCAAGTAGATTTTGAAATATATCCAAAACAATTTTCTAAAAACATTGCGGTTTTGCAGTTCGCAATTCAAAACGGGATTTTTTTAAAATGGTATTTTTAAATGATTAAAAATATGAAATAAATTTGATAAATCTATTAAAATGGTTAAAAGAGATATGGAATGGAAAATATGAATTTTCAAATATTAAAAAGTTGTTTAAATCAAATAAGCTTATATAGTATTTTCTACAGCACTTTTATACAGCGAATTCTATAACCTTTTGAAATGTAGTTTTAAACTTAACAATTCTTTCCTAAATCTTTTGTGAATGATTTTAAAGGAATACTTAAGTAATGTAAAGATGATTTGGAAGTTTTAATACAAGTTTGAATAAATTTTTAAGATGCATTGTATATAACACTTAAACAAAAAGTGAAGAATATTGAATGTAATAACAAACTGAGTATGCGGAAACGACTGGTACATTTGTCTCACCTATGAGATCTGAAAAGATAAAACAAGGTGTTTAACTAAGGTTAGGGATGGAGCAACCAGTGCCCTGAACTTACCTGAGCTATGTTTCTCTTCTTAGGCGAGGGATGAAACAGATCGAAAGGAAAGCTCGGATGCTTAAAAGTCATATTTAAGTTTTCTAAGATAAAAGAAAAGAAACTAATTTTTGAAGTAAAACATATTGAAGACAAAGATCGTTAAAGATAAAGATATTAATAATATAGGATTACTTGCCATTAGACCCTAGAGGTGAAACTTGACATTAGTCCCTGGAGGTGAAACTTGCCTTTAGTCCCTGGAGGTGAAATTTACCATATCTAATGTGGCAGTAGTGCTCTATTATGAAAATCTTCGATTTGCAAGAATATGATTTGAAGTTAAGAAAGAAGTCTTTGATTAAGATTTAATAAATGATTTGGGAATATTTTCCCTAAATTAAAAGTTATGACTTGAATATAAGAAATCTTTGATTAAGATTTAATGAATGATTTGGAAAGGTTTTCTTAAGTAAAAGAGAAATGATTTGGAATTATTCCAAGATTTAAGAAAGGTTTAAATAAACCAAATGATTTGATAAATGAGGCTTAATGATTCCATATACAATTGAAAAGAAAATGGAATAAATTGAAAAGATTATATCTAAGAAAGATATTTGATTTAAAAGATGAAGTAATTGATTAATGATTGATATCCACATATGAACTTAACATATTTTTAAAGCGAAGATTGGCTTCGAAGGAACGGGAGTCGGATTTGGATGATTCCTATCCAAAAACCACTTCGAACCAATGTATACGTTCGAAAGTGAAGACATGATGAAGATGATGATTTTCGAAGACCGTGGATCTTCATAGCATGAGGACTGCTTGTTGAACATGCTCTGGGTAGCTCCCATTATAGAGTTATTTATAGCAGTGGTCTCCTCGTGATGGAGATTTTTCGGATTGCAAGGGCTTCTCGCCTAGTAATGGCCGAGGAAAGTGCCTTCGGTTTCTTTCAGTCCTAGAACGAACTTATATGTACGGATGTCCGACATTGCATTTCTGAGACACAACGTTTGTCTTTTACAAATGTACATCAGTGGTGGCGGAGAAGGCAACTTCTCTTAGCTTAACACCCTCCTTGAGACGTACGAGCTCAAGGGTTGTATTTTTGTGGGAATCAAATAGTGATCAAAGGAATGGCAGTGTGGCATTCAAAGTGGAACCTGTTATGATCAAAGCGTGGTTTTGTATGAAAAGCGTGGCTTTGAAGAAATTGAGCGTAGCCTCACGAGCCTTACACCCCGGTTATGATGGGATTCTATGTGGTCTGATGTATGCTTGCATTTCGGATAGTAGTGATTTGGGTTATCAGATGTTCTGAGCCCCAGGTACCAGATACGTCTGGGCCTCATGGCAGGGATGCACAAAGTCCGAGTCCTTGGATATTATTCGTAGATTGTATCCACCTTTAGCTATTTGTGTTGTTGTATAACGGCGTCTGAGTCATGGACGTAAGCCATGGATATAGATTGATCTTTCCACTAGTTTTCTATCATGTTGGAAATCCAATCCTGATATGATATTTACGATTTTGATTGTATTCCCAAAATAGCTGTAATGACTTGCAAACATTTCAGCTACCCTTTTTTGGTATCATATATTTCGTTCGGTATATTCCATTGATCCGGTCTGGATATATTACCTTAGACTTAATTCAAATATTGGTACCTTATTTGAATAAGTTTATTTGAAAAGTGTTATCGAAAGAATGTCATTAAAAATAATATCAAGTGCATTTTGGTATGAAGTGTTTTGGTTATCATAAGATAAAAATCCGTCCGTATTTATGTGTAGGCGTGGTCTTATGAGATACCCTTGTTTTCAAAGGTTTTGATAACATAGTCATTTTAAATTTCGAGTATCTCACGTTGGTTTATCAAGCCTGATCCAGGTATTTTCAATACTCGGGTCAGATCCGAGTAGTTTCAGCTTTAGTTGAAGACGGTTGGAGTTTCCAAGGGAGAGCTGGAGATCTTCATCATCGTATAGACGTATTCTATTATCCGCTGTACTTTGTTAGTTTTAGTTTGATGTTTGTCAGCAATTGTAAGGACAAGTGTTTATAACTGTCCAAGCTGAATCTAGGTTCGACTTTGATATTGTATTTTAAAATTTTCTGCTGTAAAGGTTATTATTGAAATAATATATGTTATTCCATTCGTGTGAGATTCTGTTCTGTCTTTATTTTCTTCTACCCTTAATGATCCGCTTATTCGTACAATTTGAGTTGTACATGTGTGGTTTATTGTCGATTTAAAGGGTACGGAAAGCCTGGTCATTACATTTTAACTTTTGTTGATTTGTTCTAAAATCCAAATTTATACATTTTAAATTATCAACTATAAGAATAAATAATTTCTCTATTATTGACTATTATATTTAACTTATTTATTTAATTTTTAAACCTTTTTAAATTTAAAACAGACGAAGTCTCTCATTTTCGAAGTAGCGAAATTACGAGTCGTTACATCTCAGATTTTACGAACCCGTATAAAAATTTCCTTCGCTTCTTATTTTACCTTGCTAGATCTCTTTATTCAATTTCGGTTTTGGGTGTTTTGCTATTTTTGGTTCAACAATAACTTTGAGTTATGGCACATTGATGTTGAAATAGAACTTCTAAGTGATGATTTAAAAGAGACTGTTTGTACATGTCAACAAGAAAACATGTCAATGCTCCAAAATAGAAAACTGAGACTAGCCCCTTCAAAAGCTCTTTTCGAATTAGTTGCGATGATTTAGAATCCCTTCTAAACCTCCTTTTGAGGTGGTTGAAATGACTTAAGGTTGGGATATTTGATCTAAGGTTTCTATTTGAATCACTTGGTTTCTATTCCTTTGAAAGGTAACCATTCGATTGGCATTGATGTGCCCTAAAAAGAAACATAGGGAAGCCATGAATCAATCCATGTATTTCAGAAATGCTGGATACTTCTTTTAAAAATAGTTTTCTTGAAATTCCAAAAATCTGAGTCTTACAAAGGAGTAAAATCCCCAAATTGATTTTAGTATCAGGGTTTACAAATTTAAGAAAGTACAAGTATTTAGTCAATCAAAATCGGATCCCTAAAATAACACCCCTAGCATCTTATTTATAGGTGCGGGTTGGACCCTTTCAAATCGGTCCTTTCGACTCAGTCGAAAGGGTGCCATGATGTGCTTTTGCCGCTATTAAATTTAGGGTGCCCCTCTAGTATTCATTTCTGAATGGAAATTGAGTGCTTTTGAAAATATTGAAAGGTATATCTTTTGGGCTTCGAATGAGCTGGAGCATGGTAGAAGGCTTTAATATGGAAGATGGCTTTTGAATACATTCTTGTTGATTAATGCAAAACCCTCATTCTTGTAATCGAACTCATGTAAGCTTCCTTTATAATTGGGGATGATTCCAACCAATTTGAAAGGCTAACCTATGCTTTAGAATGGGTAGCTTTGTCCAAATGTTCTTCTATGGAAGGTAAATGATGGCAAAACCCACTATTTTGAAAGGTCTGGCGCTTAAGTGGAAGCATATAATTTAATGCCTTCGAAAGGTGCCTTTAATATATTCGAAACACCTCTATGCATGTTGAAGCAATTGTTTCGAAAGGTAATTAATGAAGCGAAAGGGTGTGCCAGTCCCCTTTTGACCTCTTCGAAAGTCCATTGCCCATCCAACTTTTGCCGAAGCATCCCTTCGACTCTTTCGAAAGATCTTGCTATTACTACATTTCTTCCTGGATCCTCCTTTTGTATTCTTTAAGGCTTTGATCAAGTTGGAGAAGTTTTTGATGGTAACAGTGCACAATAGACAAAATGTCTTGAATTCAGTGTGAGGGATAATAAAGTATTTGGATTTTTGGATATGATCCAAGAGCTGATACAACAATGGCATTCAACAAGCATCTAGAGATTGTGCAAGTTTTTTGATAGTGAAATCAAATAGTATGGTTTCATTCAAAATGTAGAAGAAACGTGTTTCTATAAGAATGAAAATCGAAGGCACTAAATCATTTCTAATACTATAAGTAAAAAAACGCTACTGATTTTTAATGACGTACAATGTTAAAATATGATAAAGTTTGGTTGCTTAATTTTTAATGAAAAATTGAAAGATGTAATCTTTACACTCGATGTAAGAGGATGTTGGGATTGTCCCAGTCGGCATAGATAGACCCCATACTAAAATGTTTAGTATGGAGCATATGAAATAGATTCCTTTTGCAACGACAGTAAGAACTATCATATATGTTATGTTATGTATCAGTTTTTTTCTTATAAATTAGGTGTATTAAGCGAATATATAATTTGAGGTAAAATCAATGAACGGTAGTTAGAAGTATTCTCGGGTATTTATAAAGTACTAGAGAACTGTTTATGGAAGCAATGAACTCCTTACAGATGAGTATTTAAACTAAACTTCGTAAATAACATCAAATATAGCAAGCCAATTATAAATCATGTTAAACCTTCATTAAGGGACTTTAAGTTGGAAATGTTCCAAATAAGTGGTTTAGGTAGATTCAACTATATTGGCTAAGTATATTGCCTTAAATAGCGCTACAGTGAAAGCGGTATATATGCGTAAATTTACCAGAGAGCTGGGCCGATACTATTGATAATACAATAACGTATTATGATTAAAATAATGCTATAAAGATTACAATAGGAACTGATAAGCTTAATAAGAAGTCGAGATATGCTCTCTGTAATGAACGTATGATAAAAAAAATTATCACTAGCGGGGAAACATAATTGAAATGGTAGACACAATTTTTTTGGCAAATCCATTCACTATGGCCTATTCTCACTCTAATTTAGGTAGACTGACTAAAGATATGGTCATGAGGTAGCATAATTGGCCTGAAGTACAAGTTAGAGAATGATAGAGTTAAGGGTGTGACATAGGGAAAATATATGACTTGATTTATATAACTTAAGTCTTGTAGAGAATCTTTATCAAAATAAAGTATGCATTGGGTTTTATTTTCTTTTATATATGTTGTTATATAGAGATATAAGTAACGATATTAATACATTAAACATATATAAGTAGAATATCCTTAGGAGAATTATTTTATTGATAGTAATTACAAATATGTTCATAACCAGGAATATTGATTTGATATATAAATACTTACTTCTTAAATGTTCCTTGTCAAGATGTATTGAGGAAAGGATATCGACTCGTCCTTGAGACTAATGTATGTAACACTCTCCATACGATGGGTGTGAATTACTCATGACAATTAGGAACTCCAGAAAGGTTATGTACTTATGGTTGTTCAGAATAATCACAAAAACTAGATGAGAGCATTCTATAGGTTAATACAACTAATTCAAATAGAAGATCTCATGATAACGATGTGCAGTAGTATTCGGACTTGAGAGTACTGTCGGTCTTAAGTAACTAGGCTGTACTTTGATTATGATCAAGCATATGGCATATTGACCGTATTGTGGACATAGCACACGTTGAATTGCTTGAAATGAAATAATACTCAAGAGAGGGTTCATCTTCAGTATTGTATAAAATTAGTGTCACCATAATTGATAGTTAGCTTAAAGTCAAAATCTCTATTCAGAGTAAATTGGTTAATTGATAAATGTTATCAGATTGAACCAAGGACGTCAATGTAGTCTAAGCAATTAACTATGGATATTAATAGGGTTTTTGACCTTAAACAAAACTCTAGATAACTTATTGATGAAGTGTTGGCGAAAAGAAAACGTGAACAAAATATCACTACTAGGTGCGGCTTCATAAAGGTTAGAAAATGGATTTCATATAAATGATCTATAAGTGATTAAAATTGTGCCTGATACTATACTTCAACGAAGTTCGTACAGGCTTCGGTATTTGAGTTGTTAAAACATTGAGTGAGGAACAAATTCACCCCAAAGAGTCAACATGACCATCTTGTTAGTTAATTTCTACATTCGACCAATATAAAATTAATTTCTAAATGTTAAAATGTTGTGTTAATTTTTTATAGCATTTCAGTTATTTATCTGAAACCTAAAAATTAATCAAAACGACGTATAAGAGTTATATATTGATTTAATTAAAGATTGTGATTAAATAAATCAATTAAATAATTGATTTAATGGTTAAATCAATTTGGCCTAAAGTTTAGAAGCCTAAATTAAGGGCGGCCATAGCTTCGAAAAGAGGGTGGAGACTTGGTCTTCCAGGTTAGAGAGAAGGGCTCTAGATATTTATGATCAAGTTGGTTATAAATAGTCATCCCATTCGTTCTCTCTTAACACCAAGACAAAACCTAATCTTAGCCTCCTTTACCGATGTTGGTGAAGCCTTGTAGATGGAGTTGCATCCCTTAGTCAACGAAGAGGACATGATGTTCGGATAAGGAAACAACTAAGAACCAAGGTGTTCGATGATCGTCGGATCATGATAAAGTAAAATTATAATTCAAATTATTCACACACACACACACATGCTTATATCAATATATGCTTTATATCCCCTTTAAATTAATTGGCCAAACTAAAAAGAACTTAAATTAAAATTTAAAATTTAATATTTAAAATTAAAATAACATATAGATATATATTCAATTATACAAAATACATACACATATGAATTCTAATTTGATTTTTACATCAAAAAAAATTCTCAACGATGATACATACGTATGTGTGTGTATATATACACACATATACACACACACATACACATATATACATACATACATAGATATATATCTTTGAATTGTAAAATACTTATAAAAATTGCTCATGGAAATTAGTATTTTAAAAAACTCATTTTTTTTAATTGTTTTTAATTTTCAAATTTTAATATATATATATATATATATATATATATGATTTACAAATTTTAAATAAAATTATTTTATGCTTATGGCATCAAATTAAAAGATAGATCATCAAAAAGTCAAATAGTCCAATTCAAATTTCAAATAAAATATTTATATTTCAAAATTTATTTATCTAAATACATACATACATACATATATGTACACTTTTAATATAAAAAATTATGATTGCGTCTTCTATAATAAAAAAATAGATTTTGAAACATTTAAATTATTTAAGTTCAAATTTCAAATAAATTTTTATATTTCAAATTTTATTTTTAATAAATAAGTATATTTAAGCATATGTATGTATTTTTTTTAAATTTTAAAATAAAAAATGTAACATATATTTTGAAATGTAAGCCGATTTTATAGTATACCGTTCATTATTTTATCAAATGAAAGAAAAGTTAGTTGAAGTACAAGGGGAAGGTTCAATATCATAACTATTATAACAGTACATATCTAGCCTTACCCAATAAAGGAGGAGTTATTACCCTCATCGTTACTCGGGACCTATGACATGTAAGAAGCCTATAAAAAGATGAGCAAGCTCCGGAATATAGTCAAGAGAATCACAAGAGTATAAATGTCGAGAACACACACATATACATACGAATGTCGAGAATTACACACACGCGCGCACATACAAATACACACACACACACACACACATATGTATATGTATATATACATATCCAAAGATATATGACATAATTATCAACCTATGACATGAAACCATATTTAGTAACCATAAATCCTAATGGTTAATAATACGCCTAGGACATATGTTTATCATGTTTACGTTAGGTTAGATCCCCATATTAGTGTAATTGCATTTTTGTATTATGAATACAAACATGTTATAAAAATTAAAATTAAAAATAAATAAAACAGGAAACTTATATATATTATAACTAAACTATTAATTATAAACATAAAATTTTGATATATATATATATATATATCAGTTAAGTTACAAATAAAACCCAAAAGTCATTTATTAATCAGTGCTAATTATGATCTAGTATGAAAATATCATTCATGTAACACAATATATGACCTCATGCATATTAATAAAAGGAATATTTTTCCCTTTAAATTCCCCCTTTTAACCCTAATACCAATGCACATGATCTAACAAATTTGTGCTTTGTTTGAAGACAAGCAACAAATCCCGAACTGAACAGATGTTTATGTTACTTAAACTATCTCCATGTGAAGTCATATTTTTCAAAGGCACTTCATCCCCATGTAGTCTTTGAGTCACAAATTTTTAATAGGTATGCATTTAGGAGTTTTTCAACCTAAAAACACGTCCTTTTTATCGAAGATTCCATCAATTCATGGGTAATCCAATGTCTATAAATCTTCAAATTTCATTACTCACCATTGAGAATCAGATATGGTTGAAGAAGAAACCCCTTCTTATTTTTTAAACGAGTTTTCCCTCATTTCTATGGATTGGTACCAAACATTTGTATAAATTACTGGCACTTAAAAAACATTTCCCTTTACTCCATCCAAATCACTGTCTCCTCCTTGCAAAAGCTTCGAAGACCTAGCTCTCTAAATCTTCTTTGAACTACTATAAGAACAGACGATTTCTCCTTCAATCTTTAAGGTATGCCACTTCTCTACAATGGTTGCGCAAAACTCTTTTTGTCATTATTTATGTTGACAATGACCTCTCCTCTTCCATGGATCCCTTTTTCAATGATTTTCGAGCATTCTAACCTATTTAGGAAGGAGTTGATAAATTTTTGTCAAAATCAAAGGTGAAGTGAATATATATGACGATTACATTCACATTACATTGATTTCAAATCAATTTTTGGCATTTGGATTGATTACATAAGCCCCACATTGATCAATATCGATCGATATAGGTAGAACATCATATATTTGGAGATTTTATTGGACTTCATTACTTAAATGTCAGAGAATACATGTTCCATTAATATTCATCTGTTGTAATTTGAAAGTCATCAACTTATTGAAAAGTGCACTGCCTAGAACAAGATTTCTTGTCTACATGGGTTACTCTAGGATTGTTAATGTAATTACTACATCAAAATTTTCCATCCAGCACATACTTCCATCATATATTGGGAATTCGTTTGCCAACAAGAGGAAGCATTAATTTTGTGTGGCACACTTTTGCATACCATGCACAAAGCATAACATGCATGCACATATAGGATGGTGTTTACCACTGGATGATGTACAAAGTCTAATGGGTCGACATACATCAAGGTTCGTTATGTATGGTAAATCGATCACTAACGTTGGAATAATAACCAGATATTTATAAAAAATTAATTATAGTAAATCATACCTTGTAATAATCGTCCTTTGAGTCTTTATTCGGTTTAGATATAAAAATACATTGCTCAATCAAATTAGCTACCATTTCAGCCACTTCTACAACTACTTCTCTGACCATCGTCTCTAGATCTATGCTGGCTTCATCTTCAATGATTTCTCTTGAACCAACCATGCCTATAGAGAACGCATAGCTGATGTCCTACTTATGACATTGAAGATCCTTCTATAATTTATCCTTAGATGTTGCTCTAGATGGAGTAGTCATTCTTAATAACTCACTTGATTCGCCCTCATTTGGTATAAGACTAGATATCTCCGTAGAATATATGAGGGAAACGACATTCTGAATGACGAAATCAGTCAACCAGAGCCGCTCATGTGGGGACACGATCCGCAAATTGGTTATATTACCTATAGTAAGTACATATGCCTCCTTGATGTTGTTCTGCCCTTTAATCCATTTATGTCCAAGCTCTTTAGTTACTTTAAATTTCTCCTTCCTAGCTACATCCAAGTTCATATGCAGTCGTTATGACCTCATATTTTCCTTTTTTATCACTTCGAACGAGAGTCATGTTAGTTAAGATTAGATATCTATACAATTTAAAAATATGGTCTCATAATACATCATACGTTCTCTTCGAGGCATGTCGCTCTCACTTGCCATCATTGACCTACATTACAAGAGAAGTAAATTTTAAGATAAATATTTCTTTGTCATTCTAACCGACTAGCTTTTCCAAATGATGGCTTTTGGAAAGTCCTTTATATCACATATGAATTTCCTATTGTTAGTCATCTTATCCATCCGAAAGTATAACTTATCTTCAACCCCTTGTAGATATCCCTGATAGATTCAAAAACGATGCTCTTAGACGTATGGTGAATGATCACAAAGCCATCCTAGAGCCAAAACAATGCACATCCTCCATTCTCATGAGCTAAATACTCCATACATACCGTCTTCTTTTAAATGAGCATGCAATCTTCTATGAACACTCAATGGCAGGGAATAGGAAGACTAGAACCAAACTGGTACAGAAGGGACTCGTAGTTGTAAGTTAGCACAATCGACCTCTGGTTTGAAGATGAAGAATAGAAGAAGAGGAGGAAGATAATGAGATAAACATATAAGGAAGAAGAGTACTATGAAGTAGAAGAAGAGGACGACCCTGGACAAGAGTCGACTAGGGAAAATGAGAACACCTAGAAGTTATAATTTTAGTTCCCCTTTCAAATGCCTTCATAGAGATCCTCATTAAGCTACTCCCATGCCTTCATCTAGTAGGATAGAAACTACAACTATCACTCCTAATATTAAAGAGGCAGTTGGCAACACTTGGAGATTTGGCCGTTATGAATTTTAACTACAATGAGTTGGTTGGAGGCAACGAGCTTCTCATAGGAATAAGCCTCATTGAATTCACCCCTGCAGAGGGTGATCCTAACCAGTCCACATAGTTCGATGCACCATGTCCATAGTTAAAGTAGAATTACACTATATACATGTCATATAGACTGCATATATACTTGAATTCTACATGTTGCATCCTTACTCGATCCTAGTTTCCATCCCAACATTGCTTTTCTTTCTTTATAAGTAAGATGAGTTAATGCAAACACTTTGGTGCTCTCCATAAAAACTTAGGCTGCCATGATTCTATTTCTTTACCCCGGTGTCCACATGTCACCGCGATGAAGATCGTGGGAAAGGTGACTGAAGTGAGTATCAAAAGGAAGATAAAGAAGAATGATACTATCATGGAGATTAGAAGGAATGATATCATGAATCCTATTCAAAGACATATTCTCGACGTTCGCACTTTCCTCATGGTCCTAGCTCTTAACATTCCAAACACTAGTATTCATCTCCACATCATCATAATTTTTAATCGATATGATATTCTATTTATTTCTCTAGCTCCATCCACTACTCCAATGACTAGCTCCATAGTTGCTGATATTCTAGTGCTCCCTCCTTGGTCTGTTGAGACTTCCATAGCTATATCTGAACCATATGTTCATGCACTTATTACCATTCCTCTTAGGGTCCAACCATCTCCTATCATTGAGGAGGGTAAATTAAAGATCCCAAAACCCTTGCTCCATCCCTAGGAAATCATGCGAGTGTTAACCCACCTTCTGCAGAAGATATCTCAATCCACTCACCTTTTCTCAAAAAACTACACTTACCCCCCATTGAAGTTTACTATCTTTACCAAGCTACCTTTCATGTTTTAGGGCTTATTAAAGGTCCATTAGTGAACCTTCTCTCGATTTCTACAACTACTAAAACAACAAGATTCGAGCATGGACCAAACATCAAAAGGATAGAAGCTCTTCTGAAGGTGGACGATCTTATCATTGCTCTTAAGGAGAAAGAGAGGTTAGTCCTAACCATTCCCCAAGAAGGAACCAACTTCTACCAAATTATGCAATCGTGGGAGATTGTACTTATCGAAGTTAAAAGGAAGAAGCTTAAAGAACATCTGGCACAACAATCCAATACTCCTCCTTTAACCACCGATCTGAAGGAACCTAGGAGAAAGGAAAGCAGAAAGTATAAGCACAAGCTTACCACATCCGCTTCTGGGACAACCTCCAACTATTGGTACTTATCTTGAGGAAGGTAGGACACCAAGAAAGATGTAGAAGAAACTTACAACTAGGCACCATATAAAGAAATAATTATATTTGCTTCTTATGCTTGTTTCTATATTTTGTTTTTTGTATTCCACTATTTTGTAAGGTGATAGAGTTAAGGTTATGCCTAGGGGAAAATGTATAATTTGAATATATAACTTAACTCTAAAGAGAATATTGTTCAAAATAAAGTATGTTTTTGGTTTTATTTTCTTTTGTATATATTTTTATATTAGATATAAGCAACGTTTTATAAACATTAAAGATATATTAGTAGAAAATCCATAGGATAAGTATTTTATGAATTGCATTTATAAATATGCTTGTAACCATGAGTTTTGAATCAATATCAAAATACTTATACCTTAAATGATCCTAGTCAAGATGTATCGAGAAAAGGATGTCGATACATCAATTTAAGCTAGAGTACATAATTCTCTTCATACAATGGATGATGAATTACTCATGACTGTTGGATGCACCAAGAGGTCACGTGCTTGTTTTGTTTGAAACAACCACAATACCATTCAATGAAAGTCTTCTATAGGTTAATACAACTAAATAAAAGATCTCATGTAATGACATGCATTCATCTTCAGAATTGAGGGTACGATAGATCTTAAGTAACTAGACTATACTTTAATTATGGTCAGTCACATGACATAGTGATCATATATTTAAATTTAAAACAAAGAATGTATGTCTAAATATGTTAAATAATATACATATACATATATACACACACGAGACTTTAAATAACTTTGATATATGTGTGTGTGTGTGTATGTACGTATATGTATGTATATGCAATCAATGTCGAGAAGAATAATAGTGTGTGTATGAATTAGTAAATACATTAATGGTCGAATAAAGTAATCATTATTTATATATGTGTAAACAAATAAATATATGCTTATAACATCATTATTATCCCTTGACATTATACCCTTTATAATAATCATAGATCCAAATCATTATTTAACACTTTTGACATCTATATTATTATGTATACCCTAAGTTAGTTTACCTATTTATTGTAGTTATAGTTTTCACTATGAATGCGCTTGCTGTTTGACGATGAAACATTTGTTTTTCTTGGCCATAACTTGATTCAGGACACCTTTGGTAATTACATTTACTGGCACTGGAGTGCTTGTTGAATGACCATTCTGATTGGTAGTTGTTTGATTGGGTGCGTTGGTGTTCCCTGCATTCCCGCTGATGGCACCAAACTTATTCTTTGATTTCAAAGGTATGTAAGAATCAATCCTTAGTGAAAGCGCTAAAAATGTTTGCATAAAGAATAGGCAAACACCTCCAACGAATTGTTGAAGAGCTGTGAATACAGGGTGTATAACACAACTGTTGTATTTGTATTATGATTAATTTTTAAAGAGAGGATCCTATATGGGTTATACAGAAAGTAATTTGCAGGAAAATAAAGAGCTTAATGATTTATGGTGGTTTGGCCAAAATGTGCCAACATCCATTGTCCATTTCATTATTCATCAAATAGATCTTTGGTACAATACTTGTGGTATAAATCATGATGATTTATTGCTCAATAGAAAGAAACATATGGGCCCAAAGAAGTATGTTCGACTATCCATGTTCACTTATCCCTGTTCGGTTTTTCCTATTTGGTTGTTCCTGCTAGACTGTTTCTATTAGGCAATTCTTGCTAGGTTGCTTCTATTAGATTCTATTCCTAGTTTTCTTTGACTTGTCCACCGCTACTGTTGTAAGCATGGCTTTCTAGAATTGTCCTCATTGTTGTTGGAAGTTTAGATATTTATAAGAGTGAAGGTATAACGATGTCAGGCTGGTTAAAAAATAGGCAGTCTCCTTATGTAATATGCTCGGTTTGGTTATTTTCATATATAGAGGATATGCTCCAGAACTTCCATATACTCAAGATTGCCTTTCCATATATGCTTTGTTCGGTCCTGTAATCATTGGCTCGGTGGTAGTTGGATTGGTAGTGCTTAGTTCGATAGTCATGCCATGGTTTGGCTAGGTCTGGGTTTGATAGTAGTTTATCAAACATGAATCTGTATTCGATTGGTGGTGTTCGGCGATGCTTGGTTTGGCAATAATGGTATAGCTCGATGGTGGCTTCTTCGATAGGTTAACCTTATTGCATTCTTGGGTATGTCTGGGTTCTTCCCCTTTGGTTTGTTAACTCTTTATAGTAGACTGATATTCTTATCTAGTAGTTTCAATACCAGACAAAAATTTCTGCCCGGTGTCCTCACTACCGAATAGGATTCTCTATATGATGGTTAGATCATCGGATAGGTATTCATGTCTGGTATCTTAACTACCGAACATGTTAGTTAGGGAAGTTTTTACTTGCCTACTTCTTGCACTTCTACTCACACTACCCCAGGAGATTCTTGCTAACTTCTTTCCTCCTTATTTAGGGTACTTCGGTCAGGTGATGATGCTCCAATCTCTAATTGATACAATGCTTACTGGATCTCTTTGGATTAGCAACAACAATCATGGGTAGCTAGATCCATGATTGACAAAGCTCCAATATTGTAAATCTTAGGTTAGTCTGGTGTTCATTGATGTTGGATGGTGGATTGGATATTAAAGGTGACTAGGTAAGGTAGAGATGACTCCTTGTTGTTTGAAAGTGCTCCAAAGATTCTGTTAGGCAGGGATTTGGTTAGGCAGTCTTCAAAGCTCCAAGCTTGTCTGCCATCATTTCTCATCCATCTTCCTTCTCATAGTTATGCTCATTTATAAGATATTTATATGTGTTAGGTTAGGTAGAGATCTGCTAGGTAATAAACGGTTAGGTAGTAAATGAGTAGGTTTCTTACTAGACTGTTTCTCCTGTTCGATAAAAATAAGGTGGTTGCCAAGAACCGAACCCTTGACCTCTCCGTTGGAGCAAAAAAACTTGAATTACATATGTTTTTTTGCCATAACTCCTTTATTTTAAGTCAAAAATAAATGAAAATTACACCAATTGCTTCGTATATTGAGTAGAATATTCTAATGCTTCTGAATGCTCTAGTTGCATGAAGCATGTAGTAACTCTCCAAGGTGGGTCACAAGTGGGATAGGTGGTGGACAAATTTTAAGATGAACATATCTTCCAATCTGTAGCTTAGATTGAGATTCGATCTCGACTGAGGTGAATATCTCGACCTTAGGAACATTTTACAAGTGTTTTGAGTATATTTTTAGATTGTGCCAAATTTTCCCCTAACACTTCGCCTTACCCTTGTGAGTACATGATGGCGTGTTTATTATGTACCTTGCAGCCATTTCTGTGCTCCCTGATGTCTTTTTTATTTACCATACTATGGGCAAAAATGTCCATAACACATTCCGCCCAAAGCATACTTTCATAGAATATAAAATATGCTTTGTTTCATCCAAAATCGTCTTTGTTTCTTATGTGATGGTTATCTCGATCGGGGTTATCTATATCCTTATTCCTATCCTTGTTGTAAGTTTTCTGATACTAGTATATTATGGAGCGCCCCGTTCACATGAGGAAAGCTTGTTGAACGTTCAAAGACTTTATCAGTATAAAATTTGTAGCTCGTGCTTTCTTGGTAGTATTGTCATCTAACATGATTTCCCACTAGTTCTCATCTTAGTTTGGTGGGGAGTTTCTCACTCTAGTTCAACCTCCTTTCTCGTAGGTCTGAAGGGCTATGCATTATCTTATGAATATTCTAAGAATATCGTGGTGCCCTTGGGAAAGGAACAAACAGTGGTTCCATGGTATATGGACTTGTCGACATGTATTTTGTTGCGTTGACTGTAGTTTAGTTAATTAAGACTAGTGGTTGCAATGTATTTTTCCTACTTGATTACCAAGTTATTCCACTAATAACTCCTTCATCACTACCGTGAATACTTGCATAGATCAATCACCAAAATGTTTAGCTAGGTAAGTGATTTCTACCAAAGTTTTGAACATGGGTTGATCATGCACTTATGTTATGAAGCTGGTCTTCTTTTGATGTTTATGCGCTATTGCATTTGACATTTGGTAATGTCCGTATTTTCCTTTTTCTTTCTAGTAGTCAAGATATGTTTATTCCACATGATTACTAGGTTTGCTTGTCCCGTTAGCAACCTTTCTCACTGCTATCATGCATACTTATATGGGATCAATCCCCAACAAGTTTGGCAAGGTAAGCAGTTTCTATAACTGATGCTTCCTTTGGCCCATATTGAATATTTCCTGTATAAATACATACACAAGCGCATATGTATCTTATAGAAATATTAAATGAAATTAACATACTTAATCTGGATTATTTGTGCATTTGTGTTTGTATAGTATCCTTGAATAGCCAATAGCTTGTTAGTAATGTTTTCATTATTACCTTAACACTTGTACATGATTAATCAGTAATGAGTTCGTCAAGGTGAACGTACTGGTAAAGTGGTACCTTGTTATCTACCTAGCTCTTCAGAAAAATCCTCCTTTGCCCCTGGCATATTTGCAGAAGACCGATCACTGGCAGGTTCAGCAAGACGAGTCTATTTTTCTATAAGCTCTTTCGATAATATTTCTATCGCTAGTCCATGTACTTGTGCGGGATAAATCACTATCAATTTCAGCAGGGTAAGCGACTTCTAATGGAATGCCTTCTCATCGCTACTAGCACACTTGCCTAGGATCAATCATTGTTAAGTTCGCTAAGGTGAGTGATCTATATTGGAGTGCTTTTAATCCAGATTCATGTATCAGTGTTTATTTTCATGCATATTTTCCTCATGCACTTTATACAAGCTTGTCCTAGCATCAATTAGCTGGTAATCATTCTCTGCAATTCCATTATCGATTGCTTGCATTGAAATGCATAATTGTAGTCATGTTTTACCACGACTAATCTCGGCTACCCACCACTGATTGAAATCCAGGATCGATCATCGATGGTGAACCAACCATGTGATCCTAACTGCCGGTAAGTCGGGTTCACCACTACCAGCCAAAGGTTAGAGCTAATTGTCGGTGGCAAACACCTAGTTAGGGTCAATCTGGTCCACCACTGCTGGCTAAAAGTTTGGCGGTCGATCGTCAGTAGTGGACACGTAGTTAGGGTTACTCTAGTCCACTACCGCCGGCCAAAATTTTAGGGGTCGAACATCAATAGTGGACACCTAATTAGGGTCACTTTGGTCCTTTGGTCCACAACCACCAACCAAAAGTTCGAGGGTCGATCGTTCATGGTGGACACCCAGTTAAGATCTCTTTGGTCCACCACTACTGGCCATAAGTTTAGGGTCGATCGCCAATGCTGAACATCCAGTTAGGTCACTCTAGTCTACCACTGTCGATCAAAAGTTTAGGGCACGATCGACAATGGTGGAAACCCGGTTAGGTTCACTCTGGTCTGCCAGTACTGGCCAAAAGTTTGAGGGTCGATCGTCAATAGTGGACACCCAGTTTGGGTCACTCTGATCCACATTGTCGGCCAAAATTTTAGGGGCCAATCATCAATGGTGAACACCCAGTTAGGGTCAATCTGGTCCATCATTACTGGCCAAAAGTTTGAGGGTCGAGCATTAATGGTGGATACCTAGTTAGTGTCAATTTGTTTCACTATTGTCGACCAAAAGTGTGGGGGCCAGTCGTAAATGGTAGACACCTGGTCAGGGTCACTCGGGTCCACCATTATCGACCAAAAGTTTAAGGAACGATTTTCAATAGTGGGCACCTAGTTAGGGTCGCTCTGATCTACTATTGTCGACCGAAGGTTTAGGTACTATTCCAAGATCATGTCTTGGTCATGGGTAAATCCGGTTCACCGTTGCCGACCATGACTTGTCTAATCTTTTTATGCACCAAAGTTGGGTGCCCCTTAGTATGCAGTGGTCTTGCCCATATTTTCTTAGGAATCAGGGACTGTATTTAACATTAGGATAATTGCTTTTTAGTGGTTTGGTAGCACTGATCATCTATCATGGTTTTGCACAACCTATTCATGGGTTTTGGTAAGACCATGACGATTGATAATATACCTATCCATAATCTATGTAGTTGCAATATTCAGTGCGCAAAAATGAAACCGAGGTTTTGATCATTCCATGCTTTCTTGGATAATACTTCGTCAATGATGATGAGAATGTAGGCTCCATTCCCTAGATCCCTGCTGATAAAATAGTCTTTCCTATGGACGTCAATGAGGCGGGACCAAGGTCTAAAACTAGTAGACCTATCCCTATTTTGACCCACCAAAACCCTCCCCATTGGGTAGTCCAGGCGGGTAGACCCATAATCCATTCTTAAGAGCTCCTTGTCTAGGGTAAGGCTGGGCTTAGCTGACCCTCCCCAACCCGACCTGCACTAATGAGAACTTATAAAATCGTTTTATTACTATAATAATGATTTGTTAATCCTTTTATACATAAGTAGTTATAACATGAATAATCTATTATTCTATTCAATAAGTTATATGACTTTTACGGTATTAAGTTGCATCACTAATAATTATAGAATAACATATGCATTTTTTTTGAACTGTTATCGTACATCTCATTTTTATTACCTTACCTATCATTGTAAACACATTGATATCTATATTTATTATATCATTTTGTGGCATCCCTGTTACAAATAAAATAAATACAATTATGTACATTAATACATAAATTTGAATGAATAAGCTTCACCGGGTCTTGGGGTGGGGAGGGTCTACCCTGACTCATACGGGTTCCAAGCATGGGGTGAAAATTCAGAACCACATCAGGTCCATAGGGCAAGTTTGGGATATGAAAAACCCACCCCATTTCCAATCCTAGTCCTTCTTAGATCGGGTCGGGTACCCCCGGGCAAGGTGAAATTCACTCCAGGACTAGGTTCCTTCCTTAAGCAGGCGATGCTCTGTCCTATAGTTGCATTATTACACTACTTTTTAGTAGAGCACCACAATTTTCAAAGCAACCTCATCATGCTACTCCTCAATCGGATCCAGAGACATGTTTAGAAATTCCTTATTCTCCTCTGAGTCATAGTGGGTTCTTTTATGAGATAATACTATAATTTTTATGGAAAGCATAACCTATAATTCATAGGCCAAAGAAAAAGGAGCCTGTCCCATTATAGTTTCGCGGGAAGTACAATACACTAAAAGTTCAATAGCAACCCCTCCATCCAAGCTTCCTTATCATTATCTAAATGCTCCTTTATGAGCATTTTGAGAATGTTATTGACTTCTTTAATGATCCATTGTCCTATAGGTGAGGCACTATAGAAAATCTTTTCTTGATTTTGAGTTGTCGATAGATGTTGGCAATTTCTTGACTATCAAACTGCCATCCATTGTTCAAGGTCGTCTAGAGTGGAACTCCATACTCAATAAAGTAATCCGCGACCACTTTTTCATACTAAGCTCCATACATAAATATTAGAAATTTTCATTCATATCGATGCCCATGAGATTTCCTTTTCTAGGATTTACCCCATTGTGGTCTTATCGACTGTCTTGATGTACATTATCCAATATTTCCTTATCTTCTCTTGCAGCCAGGCATCTTAGTAGCGGGTTAGTGAAAACTCTTATGTATAACATGCCATCTTGTATGGTGTACTAAGTTGCCTTGCGCATTGCCTTCCTTCATTCCGTTTAAGGATGATGTTGTTACTAGGAGCATCCCAAAAAGTGATCTATTTCTTGAGCTAGCTAAATTTTCCAAATAATCATCATCTCAAAAGGGAGTGCTTAACCACATAGCATTCTTGCGCATCAAGCAAAGCCTTTTACCCTTTTTCTTTTTTAAGAAAAATGAACCATTCTCCTTTGACTTTTAACTCCTAGAGTGTTTGCTTCACAGTCGTTTGCAAGTGGCTATGGATACATAGTGTCTCGATTCCTAGTTCTTTTGTTGTTTCCAATCATGCTATTAGTGTATTGTACTCTATTGTTTAGTCTAGGCTGCAAGGTAAGAGGTCTGTTCGATCTGTAGGGGTCAAGAACATCTGTTCCTACCCAATCATTAGTATTTTCTCTCACTTATGCGGATTTCACTTAGTCAAGTGGCATGGAGTTATTATGCCTTAAGTATTTCTATTAAAAATCATTTAAAATTTATTTATTAAAGTAAGTCATATCTTTGCATTGTTGTCTCTGCATTCTATAAGAGTATACAGTCTCTGTAGTATCATACTTCATATTTATATGAAGTTGACTCTGTCTTTGGGTCTTTTTGAAAAGATTATACTCCACCGTCTTTAGTGATGTCCGGTTTCGCCTGTGGAATGGGTCAGAATTACACTCCACTATCTCTGGAGGAGATGAACCTGGTCTCCCACTGATGTTGTTGAATTCTATCTTTGGGACTAGGAGTTTATGATATGTAGTCTAATTACTCCATTCATCACAATTTTCAAGCATGTCTATCTCTAGATATCTTGTAGGAGGATATGCTCTAATGTACATGGAGAAAATTGACACTATGCGCCAGAGTATGGTGCATAACCTTCCTCCGTAAGGACTCGGTTTCAACGAGGGACTATAGTCTATAGTTTATAGCACTCTCATTGGAGTAACCTTAGGTTTTATCCCATAGCATATCTACAAGATTTGTCTGCATTCATTATTCTCTTGACCATAAATCTCATGGAATGTATAGGACTTGTCGGTTCCTATCTCTACTATAGTTGACTCTCTGGTCCTCGATTTACCATATTCCATGGTTTTTTAATAGCGAGACAAGTTCTTATCAAAGACTCTATAAGCTATGAACATTGAAACTCACTCTATTTTCTAGAGTGTTTCCTATTCTTTAGTTCTTCATCTCTAGCCTAGTTGACATTTGTCAGTCCTGCCTTGAAATCAAAATTCACTAAGAGCATAAATGTGTGGGCCGATGGTATAAGTTCATCAGTGTTCAATATGCATCGGGTTGACTAACAAACTTTCCCTTAATATTGCACAAGAACGAATCGATCTTAGTGGCAAACCATGAACTACAAAGTGGCTAAGTCTGGCAAGAATAGAGGAAAGCACTTGCATAAGTTTTCCTCTCTAGCTCTGCTTATCACATGTGTTGGGTATTGTTTGCACCAAAAATTGGCACAAATACCCAATAGAGAATTTGTAAAGAAATAAATGAAGAATATGAAATGAAAACATAGAAATAAGCGATTAAACAATAGAAAATCAAAGCAATAACAAGAATACAAGAATTTATAGTGGTTCGGCGTTATTTGCCTTCGTCCGCTTTAAATATATAGCTTTAGTAATCACTTTTTAAATTGAGCACAATAAGGACCAGATGAAAATATTTAGCTACAATAGAGTACAAAGCAATAATCAGCGTAAAGTCCTTAAAATGAACAATCAAGCCTATATTTATAGAGGAAGATGGTGAAATATCTCCTTGAAAATTCTACAGAAGGATCTCTAAAATCATATGGACCCATAAGAGGGATTGCATGGCTCAAATCCCAAGGAATAGGGATCGATGACAATCCCTATTTAGGAGCAATTTGGGAGTGAATTCCCTATGGGAGCTTCCTCATATTGTAATATGCTTAGCCACCAAGTTTTACGCCAATTGGATTAGTAGAACTTGAGTTAATGCTAAATCATTGTTGCAACATGTTATGCATCCTGACTCTAGCCAGCCCCTATTAGGGAAAGAGGGTCGATCCCCCTTGCCTGATCTTTTTGAGGTGCGATCCTTAGGGTAGGCTCCCTAGGGTCCCTACATCTTGCTTCCAAAGTTTCATATGCAATAGACTTATGGTTCTTGAGATATTGATTGTTTTCCACTTAATTGCACTTATTTGACTGAAATATATCGATCCCTATATTCGAGAGTGATTATAGCCGATCCTTTTTCTATGTTATACTATATTTCATACTTTAAACATTCTGCATTGCATATCTCTCAATACCATTCGATCAAGGCTTCATATTATCATCTGTATTTGATCTCTAGACCTCCCACAATCATCACTCTGGTCTCATCGGCCTTAATGTCGGCCGAATCTAACTTCTCCAACCAGTTCGGATATAGTCGGGTCAAAATATCAGATAACGCTTGCCCCTCAAAGTAAGTCTTGTGTTGAACATGATGTGTTTTGAATCGAAATGAGTTAGAGTCATTGACAAGAAATCCATCCAGTTTTGCGAATAGTCGCTATCCTTCCGTCGAATTATTTTCCTGAAGTGTCATGTCTCCCTTTGATTGTCATACCACTTTGTCCATTATTAATAGTATAAATTCAGGATCATATTCCTTTAGTTGATATCTATGCCCATTTCTATAAAACTAGTAAGCATTGGCTATCTGACCCAGTCTCGATCTTGAAGGCTTCAAGTTTGAATTCAATTTCTATCAATTTCAAAAATTGAACTTTTAGACTATATACGTGCATGTTCAGGTACACGTTCTTATCGTTGGCTCCCATGCTTATGGGTTGTCGTCAATTTTCATTAAACTAGACGCAATTTCATTACATTATATATATATGTATGTATGTATGTATGTATGTATGTATGTATACTTTATATAATTTTCATGTCCATGTTTGCATGCATATAGTGTTTGTAACCGATCCCTTTTTCCTTTCTCTTTCTCTTTCTTTTATGTATATAAGGATCGACATTCTTTTAGCCGATCCCCCTTTTCTCGTTTTTTTTTTATGTTCATAGGGATTGGCATTTCTCTAGTCGATCTCCCCTCCTTATCATTTTTATATAATAGGGATCATAATTTTGTTCCCTAGGGTAGGGATCATACCTAATCCCTATTACTTGAAGGACTTAACCGATTTTTCACTTCGTAAATAGGAAAGTGGGGTGAACCCTTGGAATCCATAAATAAACCAACATTCAACTTCTCTTCATTACTTCATTTATCTGACTTTCTTATTTCCTTCAAACTTGCATCTGAACCTTCCCCTTCCAACTTGAAAACACGATCCATTCCCTTCAAATCAAATATCATCTTCATCCTTAAACTCGTCATCCTCATCTTGCTCTGATACTACCAACCCACCACCATCCCTTGAGAAACTAGTATTCTATGCACTTAGGTAGGTTTCCTTGCACTCATTTTTGGGTAATTGTCAGTGATGAGATGATGAGTTTTTTTTGTGTTAATCATGGGTTAAGTTTGAAGGAGATGAGATGGATGATGGCGATGTAGGGTTCAACGAAGTAATGGAGGAGGAGAAAGAAAAGAATGAAGCATGAAGGAAGCGAAGGGATCACTCATGCGTTGTGTATGAGGTATGGAGGGATCGGTATTGAAGTTCGAAGAGGGATCGTTGATGGAGTACTTGGTAAGGGATCGATAATGTTGGGTTTGGCACAGGGGTCGGTTGCATTATTAAGTGGAGTGATTAGTTGGTTATTGATGTGAAGAAGGATCGTTTAGTAACGATATTAAAGGATCTAAGAGGAAGGATCAGTTTAGTAATCACATGGTATAGGGATCGGTTGGAGGATCACCTGAAAGAGGGTCAGCTATAGGTTTTTTGGAGAGGGATCGATTGTTTTGTTAAGTGAATGGATCGGTTATGGGGACTTAGCCAATTATAAGCCTTTTGATTTTAACTTAAAAAGCAATCCATATTCACTTGCATGAACAATTAGAACTAATCCTGTCTTAATGGACTTGAAATATGACGATAATGAACAACAAGACTTGCATATCCACTATCGAACTCGAAATTGGACGACCAAACTCCTGGGACTTAGAATATGAACCAAAACTTAATATATGGACTTTAATAATGGACTTCACATTTCAACATGCCGATGGTCGATCCTAAAGGTTACACAACTGATCAATCTAAATGCCAGTTGAGATGGTTAGCGATGACGGTCACTCTGGTTGGAATCCAAAGTCCCGCCACTTACTTTTAATTTTGAACTATTTATCTCTGCACCGCACAACACTGCACCACTAGTTTACACTTAGCATGGAGGGATGGGTAAAATTTTCTAATCTTGATTATCTATTGAGTTTAGTTGATATAGGCTCCAGATGTTCAGAGTATTTAGCCGCAATACCTTTGGACAACCTTCACAACATAGCAACCCGGAGCTGAGTCAAGTTCGCAACTGTATCGACAAACTTTCCCATGACCATCAAACTGAGCAACCGTTTCGGCCCATTGGTCGGCCTATTCTCTGATGTTCCTACCCTTCCGTGGAAGAGATAAATCATGCCCCCAACACTATAGAAGATGCAGTATTTTTGGATAACCATACGGATTCCCAAGCCTCCAGAATTGGCGAGATCGCTCTTTACAGACTATGCTCTAAACATGGGATTTCATTTGGAGATGTCCTAGTCCCTTCGCGAGGTAATGGTGGAAGGATGTAAGTGTTCTTCACTTTATTTTCAAATTCATTAATCTAAATCGTATTCTGAACTAACTAATTCTTTGAAAATTACATATGTCCATCCACGTTCAAAAGGTGATAGTTTCTCAAGGGCAATTTCTGCAATCCGTACCATATCAGTTGAGGACAGGGACATTAGATTCCTTGTAACTAATGAATGGTTATCTCTTTTTGGGTTGTTAGAAGAAGGTCGCGGCATTGGGATTCCAAGAAGCGCTGCTACACCAAGGAATGTTGCGAAACAAGAAAGAGGCACCAATAGCCCTATCGTGCCCCCGGCCGAGGGGGCTCGGGACGATGTTGAAGAGGGTGAAATTAGAGGCGACGAAACAACGAACCCTGGCGATGCTGATGCAGGTACAAGCAATGCATCTATGGTCGAACCGTCACAAGGCGTGCAATCTCACATACCAACAAGGAGAGGAAAAAAGTTCGCATATAAACTCCGTAGGAGAAAAACAGCTAAAGAGCCTAAGTTTATCATTACCTCTATTGAAGAACTGTCTTCCTCTCAACATTTAGAAAGTTCTATGCAAGGGTTCTTGAATCTTTCGATCCCTGATGATATCATGACTTATGACTTCCTCAACATTATTATTAGGGGATCAATTCTCCCACCAGGATTGATGATGGCATTTCTCCCACTAGTAAAGAGGAGAACACTCTTATGAGCAAGGCTGTAATAACTTATCCATTGAGAGGACACTAGGACACTCATAATCACGCGCACTTCACTGCATGATTTTCGTCTATCTTTAATTTGATGGTTACTGATACACTCTTGTTTGGTTTGCGAGTGCTATTTCTCATTCTTGTGCCTTCGATCGCTTGCAGGTCTCCTCAACACAGTATGGATCCAGTCGTGGTCCAGACTCCGGCAGGCATTGAGAGAGAGATGATAGCCGAGAAAGAAGCCATCGCTTGAGGGAGTCTTCGTCTTCTAAACATAAGTCCCAATCTCAATCGTCTCATCAGGAAGTTCAGCCCAATCTTCATGTACATAGCGACGATCAGACTTCTTTCCATGCTCCCTAAACTGTTGTACCGCCTGAGCATTATTCAGATTCATCTGGTTCCAAATAGTCTCGAGATCATAGGTTAAGCAAACGCCTAATTGTTACTTTTGATCTAGCTTTTCCTACTACAACTCCTAAGGCTTCCACGGTAGAAAGATTGGCCGAATTTAAGGTCAATTTTCCAAAAATATGCTTTTATGGGCTTAAGATCCTTCCATCCATACAATTCCAAGAAGTGCTAAAGCGAGTTCACTCGCATACGTTAATGATGTTATTGTGCAACATGAAGCATTTTAGCATTTAGTCGAAAAAATATCTGAGGTGTCTTTCATGAGACAACGTGAAATCGACCACCTTAAGTTATTGGCAATCCGTGATAAGGACATAATTAGGCATTAAGATAATGAGATCTCAGAATTGACAACGAAGCTAGCCACGCCAGAAAAGAGCACTAAAGAAAAATCTGAGGCAGTTAGTCATCTGGAAGCAACTCACAAAAAGCAGCTGGATGTTGCATAAACCATAGCGGTGTGCTTTCTTTGGAAAAAGATACATGCAAAAGGAGAAAAACTTTCCGACCTGCCGCATTGAAGAACTCGAACAATGCCTTAAAAAAGGGAAGGAATCAGGAGGAATCTCAAGGATATTGCGAAGAGGACGTCGAAGTCCGGGGACTGAAAATCAAATTTAACAAGCAACTCGCTCAAATTAAAGTCCTTAAGGAAGAGGAAAAGGAAGATGGTCGCAAGGAGGTTAGACCGCAAATCGAGGCCCAGTTAGAAGATGCCAAAGAAATTAGTCAGAATGAGATTAAGAACATTTTAATGCTAAAGTCCTAATCCGTCATGATCCGAGTTTACATAGAGAGGGCTACCTTGAATCGCTCGCCGAGGCTTGGAAATATATTTCTTAAATGAAGAAGAAAGCCCTCTGTGAAGCCGATTCAAATGAAGAGAAACTGGTATGGAAGGTTCTTCATGAGGATGAACCTTTAGACCTTGCTGTTGCGAGGCTCCGATACTTCGATATATTAGCACCTTTGGCAAAGGGAAAAGCATTGCTAAGTTTTCGAAGTCTAATCCCAAAGGCCCCTCTTCATTTCAAATAGCCGGAGCATTAGTTTTTCTTGGCCTGAGATAGGATCTGATCTATGATCCAAATAGACCCAGTTATCAATCAAAGATGTTGGCTCCTATTCTAGAGGGGAGCACTCCGACGATAACTGAAAGTCAGCCAGACATGGGTATCCCGCTTTACACTCCATTATTCGAGAGATTTCATTCCTCATGCCCAATAAGCATGGGCTTATTTTCTTGTTTTTACGAATCTACAGGTCTTTCAGGTCCCAGCCAAACTCCAAGAAGCAGTGCCTCCATGGAGCAACAATTGGCATTTACTGGAAATCCGATAGCTATCGACATTCCAAGGCCCCATGCTAAAGTTATTGGAGCACTTGATGACAAAAAATCTGATGACGAGCCACTGCCAGATGAATCAGATGACGTCGTAACCATTGGTGCCTTCGAACATACCAATGAGCTCAGCTTGAAGGAGCACATCAAGAGAGAGAAGTTATTAAAGAAAAAAGCTAAAGTTGAACCCGTTGATGTGGACATTGACGATCTAAATCTCGTCCTACTACAAGTCATTCCACCGGGCGGGTCCGTCCTCGAAGAACTCCCTCCAACCTCTTAAAACTCTCCTGCGAAGGGTGGTAAAGAATGAAAGAGAAGAATAGGCAGAAGCTCGGGTAGTGCCACTCCTAAAAAATCCAAAAGAGGAAAGGGCAAAAGAAATAGCCATCACTTCGGCTTAGCTTGTATATAGCTTCTAAAGTTGCTTTTCTCTTTACATTGGTCGCAATTGTACGGGTACGGCCCCCGCTTTTGAATAAACTTATACCACGATTTTTGAGTTTAATATGCAAATAAAAATTCTTTATTTTCTATCGAACTCTTATGTGAATTTTTTTAAGTAATTGGACTGTTACTTTTCCATTTAATGTATTCGTAATCCATTGCTCGTCAATTCAAATAATCATCCATTAATTCTCACTCAAGGTCTCTATGTGGTCGTGGCCTCAAGTTTTATCAAATACTGGGCTCGAGCCCTAGTGTCACACTATCAAATTCAGTGGTTTGAATTATTATATTCCTACCCCAAGTTTTGGGCTAGCGGAGTTAGATTGAGCATCATCGAATTCCATCCTTAGCGAGTTTATACTCCTCCTATCTGTTTCAGATCGGGGTTTATGGAGTAGTGAGTGGTCAAACTGCACTCATCTATTTGTTTATACTTATATCCACACTATGAGGATAAGAGCTAGTTGGCAAGCAATCAGATCACACCCAATTCATGTTTATACTTCAGTCTACACTCTAGGGACTTTGAGTTATTTCGAAAAATAAATGAACCGTACTTTCCTTAATTGATTGATTTGCTTCCAAGTCCAGTGTTGAACATAGCGAGCAATCGGTCGTATCATGATCACTTTTGTTTCATGTCTGTTCCATCACTCGGTAGGATTAATTTGGTCATCGGATGATTAAGTCTCTTCTATTCCTCATTAGGTATTTCGTCCATTGGGTTGTGAGCGAGAATCATCAAATAAATAGTCGGACCACATTCATTTTTCTTAGTTCAATCGTGAAATTATGTAGTCTGCTAGCTCAAACTCTAGGAACATGCTCGGACATAACAATATTAGTTAGTCTGGTATCGTAACTATCATGTAATTCTACAACAATCATAGATATAAAGAAAATTTCAAACTTTATTTATCAAATGGAAAGAAATGACATCATTTGCATTATTATATATCTGGAAAATTAAATGCTAAAAAAATTCGAAAATTGAATACAACTGAACAAAAAAGAATAAAATAAGTGAAATAATGTCGTAAATGCATGTTATTCCATGCTCTTGGGAGGGTGATGCCATTAGCAGTCGCTAGCTTGAAAGTTTCCTCTCCAAGCCTCTATTTAATGGCATATGCTCCTTCCGAAGTAGGATTCATGTGTGACGGGGCAGTAAAAACCTGTTTCAAGACGAGATCACCGATTTCAAAGGTTCTAGTTTGGACTTTAGTGTTGTAGTATCGGGCGACTGGATGTCGATTTGCAGCTGCCATCAAATCAGGTTCGCCATGCTTCTCATCTACAAAGTCTAGAGATTCTAAGAGGAGACCTATATTCATTTTGAGATCGTAGTAGGTTACCCGATGAGAAGGGACTTCGAGTTTAATGGGAATGATGGATTCAAAGCCGTAAGCGAGGCCGAATGGAGTATGGCCGGTCACAGACTTATGGGTAGTTTTGTAAGCCTATAATGCTATTGGAGTTCGTCCACCCACTTGCCTCTAGCCTTTTCCAAACACTTCTTCAGAATGGACTTTATGATTTTGTTCACAGCTTCAACTTGTTTGTTTGCTTGGGGTGAGCAATTTCCGCAAATCTCTTTCCAATATGATGCCGATAATAGAAGTCTTTGAATTTAGCGCTATCGAATTGAGTTCCATTATCAGTTACAATGGTTCATGGAAGACAAAAATGACAGATGATGTTCCGGAAAATGAAGTTGATTACTTACTTTATTGTGATTGTAGCTAAAGGTTCTGCTTCGGGCCATTTTATGAAGTAATCAATTGCGACGATGACATACTTTACACAACTTTTAGAGATCGGTAATGAACCGATAATATCTATGCCCCATATGGAAAATGGACATGGGCCGACCATTTGTGTGATTTCGTCTTCGAAGCTCTCGGCGCTTTTGCGTACATCCAGCACTTGTTACATCACCTAGCGTAATCAGTAGCATCTCGGTTGATAATTGGCCAATAATACCCATGATGGAGTATTTTCTTTGCTATAGTTTGCTCCCCATTGTGATGACACATTCCCCATCATGAAGTTCCTTTAGGACTAGTTGTATTTCATCATGAACGATACACCATGGCAGGGGAATGGAAAAACCCTTTCTATACATGATTCCTTCCTGAATGATATATCGTGAAGCTTTGCGAAGGACTTGTCGCCTTTCATTCATTCGTTTGTGTAGGACTTCATGTAGCAAATAGTCTTTACTCGAAGTCATCCAACTCCTTCTCAGGCTCCGTTTCTAATACACACTCAATTTCCATCTGGTTTATGCTTGGATGTGTAGTACTTCGATTAGAACCAAGCCCATTTGTTATGCATCCCCAATGATAGCAAACTTTACCGATGAATCAGCCTCTTTGTTTTGATCTCGGGGAATATTCGTGATGTCATAATACTCAAAACCAGTCAATAGCTCTTGGACTTAGATAAGGTACAAAGTGAGTCATTGTCTTTTAGTTTGGTCATCTCCTCTGACTTGGTATACTTGTGAATCACAAAAGATTTCAAGAGATTTTATTCCCAGTTCTCTGGCAAGTTTGAGTCCAACAATTAGAGCTTCATACTCAGCTTCGTTATTTGTTATAGGGAATTCAAGATTCAAGAAAATTGATCGATCTTCTGAGGTTACTAGCATGATTCCGGCTCCAGAATAATGATCATTGGATGCTCCATCCGTATACATTTTCCACCGAATGATAGGGGCTCCATCACTCTTTGAAAGATCATCCTATGCAATGAATTCCACTACAAAGTCTGCCTGAGTCTATCCCTGAATGGCTTTCCAAGGGAGATAAGTGATGTCAAATTGGCTTAGCTCGATGTTCCACTTGAGTAACCTTACAGACATCTTAAGTCGCTATAGGACTTATCGTAACAGCTGATCGATGTAAACATGGATGGGATGAGCCTGAAAATAGGGGTGGAGCTTTTGTGAAGCACTCAACAACTATTACGCTAATTTCTCTATCTTCGGATAGTTCCTTTCAACTATTGTTAATCGCTTGCTAATATAATAGATCGGTCTTTAGATCTGATTCTCCTCGTGAAGCAATGTGGCACTTATAGCATGTACCAACACGGCCAAGTAAATATACATGTCTTCGTGATTCACCAAAGCTTGGAATGCGTCTTCACGATCATACATCCATTCAAAGTTCATTTTCCCTCTTTTAATCAAATCAAAGATGGGAATATATTTATTGGTGGCTTTGGAAATAAATCAACCTAGGGCAGCATCCTTCCCATTTGGACTCTGTACTTGTTTGATGGTCGATGTCTAAACGTTGCGAATTGTTTGAATCTTCTGGGGGTAGCTTCAATTTTGCGAGCATTGATGATGAAACCCAAGAACATTCCTGATGCCATGCCAAAAGAACATTTTAGAGGATTAATCTTCATTTTGTATATCAAAGGATATCGAATATTTTTGCTAAGTCTTTAATACGGTTGCTTGATCGTCGTGACTTCACAAACATATCATCCACATATACCTCCATCATCTTTCCAATCTAATCTTTAAACATTCTATTGACTAGGCGTTGATAGGTTGCCCCAGCATTCTTCAATCCAAATGACATTACCACATAGCAATACAATCAAACATTGGTAATAAAGCTGGTGTGCCCCTAATCGAGAATGTGCATTGTGATTTGGTTATATCCTGAGTATGCATCCATAAAAGATGGTAAGTTGTGTCCTATAGTCGAGTCTACCAATTGGTCATCCTTGGAAGGGGAAAACTGTCTTTTGGACATGCCTTTTTTTAAGTCCGAATAGCCAACGCATGTTCTCCACTTTCCATTCGCCTTTCCCACAAGTACATGATTAGATACCCAATTAGGGTAGAGGGTGTTGCAAATAAATCCATTGCCTTTGAGCCTATCTACCTCCTTTTTAAGGGCAGCAGATCCCTCTAGATCCATGCCATGCCTTTTCTGTTTCACCGAGACATGCCTCGGGTCGATATTTAATGCATGGCTCCCAATAGCGGGTGAAATCCGCCACATGTCAGAATGAGTTCAAGCGAACACATCAAGATGCACTTGGAGAAAACTAGCAAATTCTTTCATTATCTGAGGGCTGAGCTATGATCTGATCTTTAGGACCTATGATGGGTCATCATGGCTAATTGTGATGTCAATCGTCAGCTCAACTGGTGTGGCCTTGGTTTCTTTGGGTTCCTCATTGTCATCCGTTGGATTTATGTCTTTATAGAACCGACTACGGCGCCCAAGCCGAGGCCTAGGCACTAGTTGTCAATCGTCGGTGGTTTGGATGAGGAGAGACTTGTCCATAACCTTACCTTTCTCTGTCCATTGAGCGTCTGTCAATTCAACTGCATTGCAAGCACGTCATGTCACCTGATCATCATGTACAACTCCAACGCCAGTATCAGATGGGAACTTCAAAGTCAAACACCATAGGACAAGATCTGTCTAGAATTCAGCTAGGGCTAGTCGGCCAAGAAAAGGATTTTATGAAGAGTCAACATCCAAGACAACAAATGGAAAAAATCCATACTCTCCTATGGTCTCCTTCTCCCAAGTCCACAGGCAATTCAACACAACTGACAGCTTCGGTCGCAACACCGTTAAAGCCATGAATGCAGGTTTTAAATGATTTCAAGTCCTTAAACTTCCATCCTCATTTGATCAAAGCCTTTTTGAAAATTATAGTTATGGAGCTTCTACAATCAACGAAGATCCTCCTTACTAAGGCAGAGCCAATCATGGCCAAAATGACCATTGAGTTGATCGTTGATACCTTTACCTTGTCTACATGTTTGTTTCTGAATACAATGTCATTTGTCATTGTACGCTGCTATTTTGTTGGAGCCCTGTCTTTTATACTTGAACAACATTCAAAATTCATATGCCTGATTGCACTAGCATTTAGCTCCATCTCGTGCTAGCTATGATTAGCTGGATGCGATCCTATGACTATTGTATTGACCATTAATCTTCCACCATTATGCACAGGCTCCTCATCCCTGTACGACACTTTTCCTCGATTTGGGTCAGATGTTCCCTGCCCACCATCTTGTAGGGATTTAACAAATTGCTGTAGTTTTCTTTCCCGAATCAGTTTCTCGATAATATCCTGGAGATTCCTATATTCGTTCGTATTGTGAATATAGAATTCATTGAATCGGTAATATTTTTCGGTTTGTTTTTGCTTCTTCGTCGATTCTTTCGGAGGTGACTTCCTATACTACATGATACTGCATGTAGACAAGTAGACGTTATCTAAGGATGTATTCAGTGTTGTGTAAGTATCATAAATTGGAATTCTAGGCATTCCTCTTCCAAATTCCCTCTTTTATTCATTGTTCCGATCACCACCTTTCTTTTGCTAATTTTGTTTATTTTGGACATTTACTTGAACTTTTCCAGAACTCTCCCCGGACCGTTTTACTACAATGTTACTCTGCACTCCCTCTCCATTCAGTCCAATGACATTCTTCTTCCTAGAGCACCTAGCTTCCTCTTTCCTTAAACACTATGTTGTTTTTCATAGAAATGTTCCAATGTTATGGGTGGTTTATCAGCTACCCAATCATCATAGTCCTATTCTAGATCAATCCCTCTTGTTATCACCATCAATATTGAATGGTCATTCAGATTATTGACTTCTGTGATGGCTATATGAAATCTCTCCAAGTAATCTTTCAATAATTCCGCTGGAGCATAGATCACGCTGGATAAGGACATTACATCTTTTGGGGCGAGTTGCATGCATAGAGAACTACCCCACAAACTTCATTGCTAAATCGTCAAATCTAGAGATTGACTGCGAAGGAAAATTCGTAAACCACGTCATTGCTATGCTAGAGAGAGTAATAGAAAAACATCTACATTGTGTTGCATTATCAGCTCGTGCGGAATCCATTAGCCATTCGTATCTCATGATGTGCTGCTTGGAGTCGTTTTTCCCTCTTAGGCAGGCATCAAGGGCATGCTGAACCTTCTTGGATACTTTGTGTGTAAGATATTGTCATTGAACAGTGTATGGCTTCTCGAGATCCCCCAACCATCATTATTCAAGCCTTGGCTCTTCCTCACGAGCTGTCTAACCATAGCCGAAAAGTCTGACTTTTCGACGGTTGTAGCTAAGCGGTAGTCATGCTCCACCTCACGTGAATGGTCAGGTCGATGTCTATGGGTCGTTCCACACCTTCTTGGCTTAACATCCTCTCGATGTATATCCTATACGTTCACTTCATCGTCATTACGAGGAGGTAACTGGTCTGCATCCATCTAAAATGGAACATCCAAATCAATCACAGGAGCTCCAGCTTGTGCTCCAACATGAAGAGGCATGCTTCTTCCTCTAGAGGCGGGATCGACATGTATCCCTATAGAGGGATCGGCACCGTTCGATCTTGGCAAGCCAGGTTGGCTTCTTGCTGATGTCTAGAAGCTTTTGCATGATATCCATCAATTCTGTGACGTCTACATCTACGATAATCATCTGATGAACTAGAATCTCCAATGTAGAATAAGGGGTTGGCTACTCCTAGTTTTCTCGCGTTGTTGCTCCTTGAGTTGATTCATCATATCGTTATTGGCTTGAATCTGCTGGTTCAACTATCGACGGCTATCTACTAGCTCTCTCAATAGATTTTATAAATTAGCTCTTGTGTTGGAATCAGCAAGATTCTAAACATCAACTGGATTGGCAGCATTCACATCTACAAGTAGATTACTCGGGTCTCCTTGCTGGATGTTAGCATTTCTCGTTTCCTTCTGCGTTTTTGGAAGTATATAGGGTGTTTCTAACCATTGTTGATAGTTTTTCTTAGAGTTTTGCAAATCTGAATAGAACGAATAATCTTCTTAAAGATAATTATGGACCTATTAGCTGATTTAAGCAATCCGGTAGCAGTAATGGGATCCAAATAGAGTTGAGAATCTTCCTTCTAAGTGAAAGCACCAAAACGTTTGCACCAAAAATTAGCGCAAACACCCAATGGAGATTTTGTAAAGAAATAAATAAAGGATATAAAATGAAAAAAGAGGAAATAAGTGATTAAACAATAAAAAATCAAAGCAATAATAAGAACACAACGATTTATAGTGGTTTGGCGTTGTTTGCCTACGTCCACTTTGAATAGATAGCTTTATTAATCACTTTTTAAACTGAATACAATAGGGATCAGATAAAAATCCTTAGTTATAATAGAGTACAAATAAATAAGCAGCGTAAAGTCCTCAAAATGAACAATCAAGCCTGTATTTATAAAGGAAGACGATGAAATATCTCCCTGAAAATTCGGCATAAGGATCTCTAAAACCATGTGGACCCATAAGAGGGATCACATGGCCCAAATCCCAACGAATAAGGATCGGCATCGATCCCTATTTTGGAGGAATTTAGGAGTAAAATCCCTATGGGAGCTTTCGTATGTTGTAATATGCTTAGCCACCAAGTTTCATGCCAATTGGTCGAGTAGAACTTGAGTTATTGCTCGATCATTGTTGCAACATGTTATGCATCCTGATTCTAACAGATCCATGTTGAGGAAAAAGGGATGATCCCTCTTGCCTAATCTTTTTGAGGTGCGATCCCCAGGATAGGCTCCTTAGGGTCCCTACATGTCGTTTCTAATGTTTCATATGCATTGGACTTCTGGATCTTGAGACATTGATTGATTTCCATTGAGTTACACTTATTTGGCTGAAATATGTCAATCCCTATGTTCAAGAGTGATTATAGCCAATCCCTTTTCTATGTTAAACTATATTCCATACTTTGAATATTATGCATTGCACATCTCTCAATTCCATTCGATCATGGCTTTATATTATCATTTATACTTGATCTCTGGACCCCACAATCATCACTCTAGTCTCACTAGCCTTAACGTCGGTCGAATCTAACTTGTTCAACCAGTTCGGTTATAGCTAGGTCAAAATGCTGAATAACAGGTATACTATTGTAAATGCACTATAGAGTTAGTAAGTCGTTGATATAGTTCCATAGTAGGCATCTTGAAATCTCTAGGGTTCCTGGTAGTCCTATTTCTAAAAAAAGGTACTGCTAAGCTAAGCTCTAATTCCTCACTCCATTTATCCACATCGAACACATTATCCAATGATTCGAGCCATCCTATCCTCCAATTTGGGTAATTGGCAATGATAGTTCGTCTTTGGGAGGAATGATTTCCTTCATCCTCCCTATGGTAACTTGATCTTTGATTTTGGGCATGGTCACAACTTCTACACCGATCCTAATGCTCATTTTGTCCGCCATTGACCACAATTTCAATGAGGGGATGAGAAGTGTTTGCTATTCCTGCCCCCGGTTCGGCATAATCCTTGTTTGGTATAGTGGAAAATTGCTTTTTGGCCTAGTTTCAAGTTAAATTCTTGCTCGTTTCATCCCTTCAGCATTTCTTGTTCTAGCTCTTGGACTTTTTGGATTAGGTTCTTTATCAGTGTATGACCCCTTTCATCTTCCAGATCCCCTAGATTGGGATCAATCTTATGTTCCAATGTTGCGACCAATAGTTTGTGGCTTCCCTAAGCATGCGATAAGTTGGTTATCGCTTGATGTTAGGTAGTGCAACATACGTTTTTCTTGGCCACAACTCAAGTGCTTGCTATTGGGTAGCGAAATATAAGTTGGTAATTACGTCTACTTGCACTAGAACGCTTGCTGAATGATCATCCTGGTTGGCAGTTGTTTGATTGGGTGTGCTAGTAATCCCTGGATTCTTGCTAGTAGCACCAACCTTATTCTTTGATCTCAAAGGAATGTGAGAACAAATTCTTAGAGAAAGCACCAAAAATGTTTGCACAAAAAATAGACAAACACCTCCAATCGACTTATTGTAGAAATGTGATTATGAGATGTTTAACATAGCTATTATGTTTATATTATGGTTGATTCTTAGAGAGCATATCACATATGGGTTATATAGAAAGTGGTTTGCAAGAAAGTAAATAATATAAACATTTATAGTGGTTGGAAAGAATGTGCCTACATCCACTATCCCTTTTCATTATTCTCCGTACAGATCTTTGGTACGATACTTGGGGTATAAAATATGATGATATGTTGCTCAATAGCAAGTAAGATATAGGCCTAAAGAAGTCTGTTCGACAACTCATGTTCGACTGTCCCTGTTTGCCTATCCTTGTTGGATTGTTCCTGTTAGGCCATTCCTACTAGGCGGTTCCTACTAGCTTATTCTTAGCTTTCTCTTATTTTTCCGCCACTATTATTGTAAGTTTGGCTTTCTAAAATTGTCCGTCATTGATGTTGAAGCTTGGCTATTTATAGGAGTGAGAGTATAGAGAGGTTAGGCTAATAAAACAGGCAATTTCCCTGTATAATATGCTCGGTTTGGTTATTTCCATATATAGAAGATATGCTCCAGAACTTCCATATATTCAAGATTGTCTTACTATATATGCTCTGTTCGGTCCTGTGGTCATTGGCTTAGTCATAGTTGGCTCGGCGGTGCTTAGTTCGGTGGTTATTCCATGGTTCGGCTAGGTCTAGGTTTGACAATAGATTATCAAATTGGAATCCGTGTTCAGTAGGTAATGTTCAGCGATGCTTGGTTCTACGCTCCTTCCGACCATTTCTATGATCCTTGATATCTTTTCTTATTCACCAAACTATAGGGGAAAATGCCTACAATAATTATTTTTTAATATAAATTAATTAAATTGGAGCTAAGATACCAACCTCCTTTATCAATAATCATTGAATATAAAATAGTACAAATATATTATTCAAATAAACATAAAATAAGACCCGGTGTAAATTAATAAAAAAATTTTTTTTTGAAATTTCTTCCTTTTTCCCTACTGCCAGTGCACCGGATTCAACAATGGTATCAGAGCCCGTATTACGTTCACATGAATGATTAACCAACACGTAGGGCAATCACTTGGAAAACCAATCACGTGGGTGTCTAAGGAAAATGTGTTACCCTAAAGAGAAGGCTATACTACTTAAGGAACGTTCTTATGAAATAAAAAGCACTTGATCTCCTAGCATTAACTGGGTCATTATAGTAGTCCACTTGAAGGGTATGCTCTAGTGGAAGGTTTAAAGTGTTTTGCGCCTTAGGTTGACTCAAATCAATATATTTGAAAAATACAAAGTAGATTTAAAATTGTTTTAAATTTAAATAAAATATTAAATTTAATTATAAAGAGTAATAAAATGCAAATTTAAATTATTTTCATTTTTGCATAAATATAAATGTTATATTTAAATTAATTACAAGGTTTAATTTGAAAAAAAATACATATGAAAGTATACACATACATAACTTAATGAATTATAAATGTTACAATAAATTTACACACACACACACACACACATATATATATAAAGAAATAGGAACATTTAATTGAGTTAAATCTCATATATACTTAAGGAAGCATACACTAGATGTAGAATATATGGTTTTATGAGATTATACACATCTCCCTTATAATGTCGAGAATACTCAATATTAGTTATTTTAAATTATGATTTTAAATAAAGTTGCTCTCCATCATTTACAATATAAATAAAGTACTATACATACCTTTAGTTTTTAAGCACCCTCAATCTATAGAATATTTATAGTGATGTTTGTTTTAACAAATCAGATTTAGATAAGAGTAATGAATTGGTTAGAATGGTTCAAAACGGGGTTAAATGTGATAAGAATGGTTTTGGACGTAAAAGAATTACCTTTTAAAGATGATGGAATTATGATACAAAACTAGTTCCATTTTGTTTGAAATGTCATTTAAAGTTTTAAAGAATCGAAGAATGACAGAAAAAACAACCGAGACGAACAACGGCAAACTTGTAAACAAAAGGGGAAATTGCCTTTAAACGCCCAAATTTGGAAAATTATTCCTCGGTTCTTTGTAATATTTTCCAGGTCTTCTTCTTCATCCATCTTCTTTCCAAGCCTTAGCTTTCCTTCCTATCTTCATAATTCCTTCATTCCTTCTCCTAAAATCGCACAAAAATACTTTAAATTCAAGTAAGAGTGTCCTCTAAAATCCCCTAACACAACACCAAATAGGTCATTTTGCAACACTTTTTCATTTTCAATTTTTAATGGTTATTTCCGTTACCAATTTCCAATGGTTATTTCCGTTAGATAGAGTTGCAACATTTATTATCCTTGCTAAAGATGGTAATTTTGTAAATAAACAAAACCCGAGTTGACAGAACTATAATTTTCTCTTTTATTTATCATAATCCCACTTCTAATGCTTATGTTTTCTGCATTTCATTATTCCATCTCCTCTTTCAGCCTAGGGTCACTACTTCATTAGGCATTGCTTTCACCTCTTTTTGCCACCGCCTCGTTTTGTCACCGCCTTATTTTCTCACCCCATTCGCCTCGTTTTGTCAGCCTATGCCTCTTCCAATAAAAGTCTAGAGTTTCTGGTTGCTATTTGAATTTTGATTCAGGTAATTTTTTTTGGTTTTGCTCATCTTTCAAATTGAACATGCACTATAAAATATGAATCTAATATTGATGATCCCATTTTTTATATACCCGAGTCCACTCAAAACTATTATTTTGATTTAGCTTTTCTCCATTTGAATTAAAGAAGCTGATATTAACGCTCGCTCGATTCGCTAATGTTATAACTATCCTGCACTTTTGACTTTCCATCCAAAGGGTAAAATATGAGAAAAAGTTTGAGAAGAGAACACATAAAGTAACAGTAGTTGTTAAGTTAGTTATGAGTTTCACTAGTACTTATGCAACAATTTGATATTGAAAAGCTCT
This sequence comes from Allium cepa, assembly GCA_030765085.1. Taxonomy (NCBI): domain Eukaryota; kingdom Viridiplantae; phylum Streptophyta; class Magnoliopsida; order Asparagales; family Amaryllidaceae; genus Allium; species Allium cepa. The sequence continues at coordinate 821,437,406 of CM060929.1, forward strand.
TAGGCTGTCACTTCAAATGGAATGCTGTATAAAAGAACAATATTGTAAATACTGAAAATTGTTGAATGTTGTCCATTTGGTAACTAATGTGTGAACATATGTCTTTGTATGGCCCTTGTCTCTAAATAGATTTTTCGGATGGCTATAGTGGATTGCATGATATATAGAATTCAAACTTGATGTAATAAGAAAGTTGACATGTATGACAGGACAAAATAATTAGCTATGCTTACTCATGAGCATATCTTATATGATAAGATATTCAAACTTGTCAATTTTGGTTAACTGATTGTTTGAAAGTTCATCTCCTAATAGTTTAAAATAGAAGCAACATGTTATCTCGTTAATATAATTTTTTTGAATATATGTACATGCAATTATATCTCACTGAAAATTTGGTTATAAACGGAATAATATCTTTCCCTATTTAACATTGGAGATGGTTTTGCTGAGTTATATATTTAGATGTAGTGTAGTGATGCTTGTGGGTACTTACATGTCCAAACAGTTGTGATATTTACCAAAACAAAATCAATTATAGTTACTATTATTTTTGTAAAGATTATAAAATAAGTATAAATATAAAATATGAAACATTAATGGTAGTATGAATATTTATGTGAAATACATGTACAACTAGTCGACAACGTATAACATTAGTGCAACACATGAGGTGCCTGGTTCCATCTATTGTGATGTTAACAGTTAAGCAAATATTCTTTGCATTCACATTAATTAATTAATTATTGCAAAATGATCTTTCTTTTTCACATATTTGCCGCGATCGCAGTCATTATTTTTCATTCTAAGACATTAAGTTTTAATATTGAACATTAAGCATTTGAAATGTATTTGAACTAGCATATTATATATCTGAACCTATTAATAAAAGAACCACTATAAAATCTACTTATGTTTTAGATTTGTAAGAACTTCATGAATAAGTTGTGTTTCTTTTATTTGACAACAAATTTACTTGTTTTTTAGTGCTACAACAATTTCAAATAATATATGGAAAATTTCAAATCTCCATAAAATTTTGCAACACGCTATTACAATGGATTCGATATTTAGTTTGCTACTTGGACATGTTATAATTTCACATTTTTCTGAATTTCATAATTATTTCTACATTTGAAATGAACTAGTTTTCATAATTGGCTTTCAATTAGAAAGATAATTCAGCCCATTAATTCAATTATGTATTTCTAATATTCTAAGTTTGGTTTAGTAATGAGTATGTCCTAACCATCTATGACTATTTGCTGATAACACTCCTTCTAAACGTGCAAAAAGGTGTAGTAAGTATCTAATCACCATTTATAATATGTAAATATAAATATAAATATAAATATATCACATTTACATTATAATATCCTATAAGAGAGTCAGACTAAACAATTTTGCAATTGATTTACAATTTAGTTTTAAAATGATTTGTAATCGCAACTCAGTTTTAAAACAGAGTTATGCAACTCGGTTTTAAAATTATGTTTCTGAGTTGTGAAACTCAGTTTAAAAACTGTGTTTCTGAGTTGTGCAACTCAGTTTTAAACTAAGTTTTGCAATACATCAACTCAGTTTTAAAAAAAGTTGCACAACTTAGCAAATCAATTTTAAAACTAAGTTATTGAGTTGCATAACTCAGTTTTAAACTGAGTTGCAGTTGCAGTTGCAACCTGCAACCTAGTATTGCAACACTAAATTACAAGTTGAAATGCAATTGCAACTCAGTTTTGCCAACTGAGTTGTCGTGTTATAGTTGCAATGCAACTTCGAGTTGCAAGTTGCAATGCTACTGCAACACTAAGTTGCAACATTTTCTCAATCAAAGCATGGCTACTAAATAAGATTAAAGATTATACAAACATCAATATTCAGATTTGTATTATTTTTGTTGTTTTTCCTTCTCTTTTTATTTCTCTTTTTGGAAAACCAAGTAGCATACTATATACTGCAAACTTATTTAGATTCCATAGTTTTACTTTTGTAGGGTATTTCTTGGTATAAAAATCAGTTATTGCTATTAGGTTCAATATATATATATATATTGAACCTAATAGCAATAACTGATTTTTATACCAAGAAATATCTATATATATTTGCAAAGCTAGCCGGCTTTAAAGTGGGTCGTGCTAATGTATAAAATCAAGAAAACAGGAGTTCTTTACATGCATAGAACAGCTAAAAGGGTTTAGAGACTAAACCACAAAAAAAAAGCACGGGAGCTAGACAAAGGAGCCTAAACTACCAAAAAGAACATGATTATGCACCCTCAAAAGAGGAGGAACAGCCACGTCTAACATCCGACGCTAGACAAAAAACATGAGAGAAACCAGAGAAAAGAGTAGCCAAAATCGGATCATAGCCCTCAGAATCAGGAGAGTAAATAAATTTCCTATCCTAGCTTACATCATAAAAATAACTTTTGTTCGCCTCACCAATCTTGCCAACCTTAGTAAGGAGAAGACCCTCGCCGTCAATGTGATATGTAAGACTACGACTCTCTCCCTCAATATCGCTGATAAAGGCATAAAAGGTGTCAATCTCAGGAGAGTACCGCATATCAAAAAGAACATGAAGCTAGGCTTGGTCGTTCGGGTTCCAAATAATAGAGTCCGTCGAAGAAGTAGTGTCAGCCTCAATCCGCGAGGGAGACATACTGGGAGAGGAAGGAGCTACAGGAACATCATCAATGGGAGCCTCAACAATGGTGGCAATCAGATCAGATGAGGGTGGCGCAAATTTTAGAACCCATTTGCGAGCAGGAGGATGAGGAAGTGGAATTCGATTAGCAAGTGGAACATGGCCAGAGGATGCCGAACTAGAACATGCATCCAAAAGATGCCCAAAAGACTGAAATGACGTACAAATCTCTGGTTTCCAACTGTAGCAGTGACCTCAGCAATCTGGCCCTCATCGAGTCTGACTTTTAACACCGAAGGTAAGGATTTGGCAGGAGATATTTCAGTCAAAGCTTTGGCAAGTCCCTTTCTGGCCATAGTGTTAGCGTCATAACAAATAACCTTATCTACAAGGCTAGCAAGCCAATCAATCCCAATGAGAGGCTGTAGCATAGATGGGATGTGAGAAAAGTGTGCCTAGACAGGAATAGATAATACCAGATCAATGGCCCGATCAACGGACAGACGGACTCCAGGATGTGAGAAAAGTGTGCCCAGATAGGAATATATATTTTATACATGCAAGAAAATGAAAACACTAACATTTTCTTTGGGTTTTTGCTTTATTTCACAAAGTAGAATTGCCTGTAAGATATGAGAGCACTATCGATTGTGTATAATTAATGTTGACATTTCATCATTTACTATTAGGTATAGACATGTTTGCTTTAGAGAGACTTAGATTACTCTACGAAGAAAAACCATGTAAAGATATTCATATTAATAAACTGTTAGATTTGTGGTCTGTAAAATTTTGAGGCACACATTTATTCACATCTATTTAAGTGTAATATCGTAACACTCCTAGATATTTTTGTTATTTTATATACATCATAACACCCGAATACACACACACATACGTACACATACATACATATACTAATTTGATCAAAGGAATCTCCCTTATTTTCATGCATGTCTTTTCCACACTTAGATGTACTTGTATTAGTGTTTGTAAGGTTATATACATGAATATCAATGTCGTTTCCCCTTTGAAATTAACTAGGTTCCATTACATGGCACTAGAAGACAATAGACAAAGGATTATGCTTATGCCCGAGGACCATGATTCAGGAAGAGGCAAGCAATTAACTGTCCAAAAGCTATTTGTTTGGTTAATCTGACCAATCCAAATCTTAAAGGAGAGATAAAAATAACTCATAAAACTCGATTAATTACACATTCGATGAAAATAATTCATGCATTTAACTATTCATGAAAATAAAATTAATTAATTATACATGGGTTGTTTCAAAGGTGGATGATAAGTATTTATTCAGTAGATAATAAGGACAACAAAGCACATGGTTGGATTTCTTCCAATTTCTTCTGGATTTTGGGTAATTACTTTGAGCAATGAGTTTAAAACTGGTGGTCCTTTCATGGAGGATCTTACTTCACATGTCTGTCCTACTTCACTTGTGGTATGTAGTCTTCGTTACTTTGATTAGGTTAATTGATGATTTTGTTATCAAACATCTTACATTTAATCATTCATTTACATGCTAATCATCACGATAATAGTTTTTATTGTTGACATTATATAGAAATTAACTTTTACTGCTATTAGAAAATATATGTTATTGATAGAAATGCTGTTAAATTAATTTGCAAATAGATAGCCTAATGTTAAAATTTTCCAAGTTAAACTATGTCCATGCCTTTCAGAATTATGATACAAATTGATAGAAACTACATCAACTATTGTTTTAGCAAGCTTGTAACAAAGCACATTAGTTTTTTATGTTTATTTATGGTGTTCAAATCAAGGTAATATTTATTGTGTATTTGTGTGTTGGTAAAGGAGAAAGCTTGTTTGACCTTGGTAGAAGTATTACATACAGGTGATATTTTGCAATTTTTCTTAGGTACTACTTGGTTGTATTTGTAGATAATTATATAAGACATTCAAAATATGAATATGTAACTAATTGTTTAGGTAATATTAATGAATGTGATCTTTTGCTCCTAATGTTACATATAATAATTGGCTATCTGCATCTAACACAGTAGTGGCCATAAGTCTATAGCTAGCATGGTGGTGGGTGGAAGTCCTGAAGCACAAGATCTCCTTTTCATTTTTCTTTCCGAGGTTACATTAAATTACGGTATTAAGCAACATGAAATTGTGTATGATTAGGTATTGTATACTTTCAAACATAAATATAAGAAATTACCATGTTAATAGATGCATAAAACTTGGTGTTAACATATCTTTTGTATAATTTGATTATAGATATGTTTTTAATTGTTATTTTTGTCTAATTATATGCATATTTAGTGGAATATATATTACGACGTTGATCCATAACAAATATCATGGTAGTTTTGAACAATATTTATATTCTTCCAATACCAACATTTATAACCATTGGTAATCTTGAAATTTCCAATGGTTATAACTATTGTTAATTGAAAATTTAATCTTAGCAATGGGGACTTTCCCAACGGTTATAACCATTGGGAATAGGTAATTTACCAACAATTATAATCGTTGGTAAATTACCCATGCCCAACGGTTATAACCGTTGGAAAAAATGTTACAAAATTTGCCACGCATCTACTTCCAACTATTTTAACCGTTACAAATTTAATTTGTAATAGTTATAATTATTAGGAAATAGCAATTCTAGTGTTTTTTAAGATGGAATTTTCTAAAAGTGAAGAGTTGATTTCGGAATTTTTGAGCAGAGATTCCAAGTGTTGTTTGCAAGCTGATTAGGGGATTTCTACTAACTTGGGTGAGTAGGAATGACTCTATACCTAATATGATTTCCTTTATACTTTTATTCTTGTTAACTGCTATGTTAGGTTAGGGATTAAATATGAGTGCTTGCATCTCTTTGAATGGTTGGGTATTAGGTTGTTTGATTGAATGTATGCTCGAGTGAATTGTATGAAAGTGAACTTAAATTTTTGAAATTGACTACATGAATTAATTTGAATGAGATCGATGGATGATAGCATTACTTTTTAGTATTATTTGGAAGTGATTCTTATTCATTATGGTTGTAGTGATGGATGGTCACTCACTTTACATTATTATGATTTATAGTGCGTTTAAGGTATAGGATGGTTCATTGAAATGCCTCTAAGTGGTATTTATCCCACGGAGGATCAATGATGATACGAACTCTAGTGTGAGATGTAGATGGTGGTCGAAGCCATGGGACACAACGTTGAGGAGAGGGAAGACAAGATGAGGTTCGAATGGAGGTCGAATGGTGGGATAATTTCCCTTAGGAAAATTTACCTCATAAAGTTTAATCCTGCATTCTACAGGCGAACATCGACTAGCCGGGGGCACTAGTCGTTCAGTTAAAGTAAGAATGTAAGGTTTGGTAGTTGAAAGGAAATATGCCATTTTGACCTTGAATAATCGACGGGTTAAGTTCAACGAGTTGACTGTTAAAGAGGTCAATCGATTGGCGGAACTCGACCAATTGACTGTTTGGTTGTAGCCATTTCTGGTAACAGCGGATCCTTCTACTGACCTAGATGGATCAGTCAACTTATCATCTACTATTTTAGATCTTGGTGTTCCTATGAGATTATTGCATTCAGAAGGGGCATCAAGGTTCGGATGAAGCTTGTGCGCGTAAGTGTGACTACGAAGCAATATTTTGGAGTTATTCGGCATAGGAGTAGCATGACTTAGGTTTGAGGCTTTGGTGGCATGTATTGCAATGTACGATGATTGGGAGATCATCAGAAGTGCAATTGGGATGTGATTCATTGGTCGTGATACTCGGATGACATATGCGGGGGACAAATAGGTGATTGTTCATGGTGTAACCTCTACGCGGTTTTCGTGTTAGGTCTGATTTTGGTGTTCGATCATCAGGATATCAAAGGCATATAGATCGGGGTTGGATACGATACAGCATTACTCTAACTTGAGGCTTATAACTAAAGCTTAGGCATTTTTATTTTTCCATCAAGACTGTTGGGAATCTGCCATGGCTTTCATCGAGTGCGATAGTCAAAGAGAGATGGTGATGCTCATCTAAATTGATAACCATCCAGATATGGCAGTAACCACCTTGTTTTCTCCAACATATAGTAGTTCAATGGAAAGGCGTTGCGACTCTTTAGTTTCAGGTCAGATACATTTTGGGTATGATATTACATTACCTTAGAGTTATAGTGATAAGTACACATTAATTACACACGTAGACATGCATATATTTTTGTAAGATATTCACGATAATTATATTAGCACTATTGTTCATTCTACAAACTTGTTGGATGTAGGAGATAAGCAAGATTATGTGCGATATAACGTTAGTCTAGAGCTCTTGCGCACTTATCATTTGTACCTTAGTTTTCATACGTTATTTATTTCGGGTTACCACTTAGTATACTACTTATGTCATAATAATGTATCAGATATCACTTTTAGTAGGTATGTTTCCTTTTTACGCGACTTTATGCCTGGCCTTCTTTATATTTTCCTTTTTATATATTCTTTGAGTAGGTATGGACTAGAGAATGGGGATGAACTGCTAGTTGGAGCTAGTTATAGGGCCATAGCTTTTTATTGCTATCTATCCAGCATTTTTGTATATGGATATATCAAACTTTATCTAATGTATGAGACATATAATTTTAGAATATTGTATCATTTAAACCATATGTTTGGACTGTCATGTATTATGATGATGTATCCTATTGTCTTCACATTTTTATGATATTGATAGTCTTTCACATGTATATTTTATTATTACGGTTTATCCTTCCATTATGAGTTGTGTACAAACCTATGATAAAAAATGCTATATTTGTTTCCCATATATCACCCTTAAGAGTCACCATTTTTGGTACCTAGGGATTCAAATGTTATTATGCATGGATTTTTTAGTACTACGAATGGCAGGTCTTTATATTTTGTATCATAAAATAAGTAACCTAATAAGAAACTTGGGCAATATTAAGACAGAGAAATTTTTATATTTTTACTATATTACTACCCAAGCATACCTATATCCCATGGATTTCTTTATTATTAGGGAAGTTTTATAATGTGTACTTCTTGTAGATAAGCAACTATGAGATGAAATACAAGATAAATGAAAAGTAGAACCAATGCTAATGTCGGAAATGAGGCTAAGATACTCGCTTGGTTCTGATAGTACCTAGTGACTATGGCATGGGTTACCTTTCTTAAGGGGGTTCCAGATGTTCCGGTAAGAGACATGGTGGTGTGGCCATGGTTTTTCCTACACCATAGGTGGTGGACATCTAAAGTATGTGTCCAGCGTTTATAGGCTTCGCAAGAAGCCATATATGGGTATGGAGAGTTTTGGCCATACTCAACCTTGGATTAAATCTTGTGAACATATATTCAACAATATGGCACTTGATGGTGCAATGTGGCATAGGCTTGCTTTATGGCATCTCCAAGAGGAAGCTCTAATTTGAAGGAAAGTGGTTGTTCTTAAAGTAGAAGAGGAGCAAATCATGTAGGAAGATTTGAACCGATTTGAGACTCAATTCATCTGAAGGCTAAAAGAGAACTAAACTTGAAAAATTATAATCTTTGCCAAGGCAATCCTGTAGGATCGATTTCACCCTAGAGGGTGGGGTGAATAGGGTGGTATTATCAATTATAAGAATTTAATGCGCAAGTATATAAAATATTCGCAACAGATATAGTAGAATAATAGCAGCATAGATAATAGCAGAATAATAAATGCAGAAAATAAAACACATAGATTTACCTAGCTTCGGCAAAACCCTGCCTACGTGTTGCTCCCAAGGTTTCTACTAGAAATTAAATAGTTAGACGCTTACACACGTAAACTCATGACACTCTCTATCGACTAACCTACCCTACGCTCAAAACCCGACCATAACTCAGCCAATGAGTTGCGAATTCTTGAACTACACCACCGTAGTTCGTCCCCTAGTCAGACGACTAGACTTTATTATAGTTTGAAATGAAATTAAAAACAATTTAAACAATAAAAACACAAAGCCCTTAAATATAAATAAAAGCCCAAAATATGAAACCGGCCTAAATAATTAAGTGATAAAAAAGTCCCTTTTCTTTTATTCCTTTGGCCAATGTCTTTGCGATTATGGCTGCTTCCTTTTTGTTACTCATTCGTTCCTCTCTGATAAAATTAGGGCTTCATGATATTTGAAAGTGCCGACTCTAGTTGTTCGATCGAATATATAATTCAGCGTTTCCAACTTTGACAATCGACTGTTTCTTCGATTTGCACACGGCTCCTTCTCGAGTTCACTTGAATTGGTAAGTGATTTTCCTTTTTTCGTTTTTGGTTGATTTGCTTTGAACTTGATTTGATTAGAGTGTTAATGATTTATTGTTCGTCTGTTTTACCTGAACTCGAATGATTTCAAATGTCGATGATGATATGGGTTATATATGGTTCGATTCCCTAAAATATCATTCATATATAATGTTTGAATTCTTCATGTGAATTTTAGCTCGGTCCTTGATTTTCGTTTGGTTGCTTGTGATTGACCCTAACTAGTTCAATTCGAATATTCGCTATTTACTTGATTATCATGGCTTTGAATTGATCTATTCGATCCTTGGCCACCACGGCTCTGACTTTGGTTTGAAACTGCTGTTGACATTATTTGATTCTTATTCAAACTGATTTTGATTCTCAGTTGACTATTAGTTACTTTGAAACTGTTATCTCTGTCTTTGTTCGAAACAGCTACTTGACTTTAATTCGATCTTTATACCATTGATATCGGCCACTTAGATTTTGTCATAATATTGACTTCGACTTATCATGAACTTCTCCTCTTTACGACATTTATTGTTTACGATTTGGCCTTGCTGTGTATTGCTGTTGAGGCTTGTTGCAGTTTGATATGCACTTGTTGTATACATGTTCTTCATGTTTTCTAGATTAGCTCGTGTACTTGTTTGCACTGAGTTCGTTTTTTACTTGATATTGAGGCCTTCATTTGTATTTAGTTGCCTTTGAGTCAAGTAAACTTGTTTCCATTGTGTCAGGCTTGCTTTGTTTTGGTCTTGGCCATTCACTTGTTAAGGCTGCTGCTGCTTCGAGCCTTTGAGGTACATTTGTGGTCTGCACTTTTTATATTCATGTTGTACATTGTAAACTTGAGTCTTGTGGTCTTCATTGCACTGTCCATTGATATTTGATTTCATATGCATTTAGAACTAGTTCATGATATCTTTGTTGCCAGACTTATTTATTTGCATACTGTGTCATTTCTAAAATGTTGGTTGAGCTTCTTGTCATTGTTCGTTCGAATCTGGTTTCAATGTGTATGCTTTGACTATTGAGGCTGTGCCATTGCTTATATATGTGTACATGTGTCTACATTGCTCTTACTTCGACTGCTTGCTTTCATGTGGTAGCTGGACTTGCTCGAGTTGGTTTAGTTCATTGTAGTCTGGTTTTGGTTGAAGCTTTGCATTCAAAAGTATTAAGTCGATTGTGCATGCTCACTTGTGTTCTGGTTATGTTTTCTTGATGCAATCTGACCTTGGTTGATGGACTTGAAACTGTAATTCTGGTTCCATATTTGACCGGCTACATTTTTTCTTGTGCACGTCACTTTTCATTTTGATTTTTAGAATTACACTTGAGTTGAATCTAGCTTATAGCACGAGTTTGACCATGTGCTCGTGTCGTGACTTTATTTGTATTGCAGAGTTGAACCCAACTTTTAATTGGGTTTGACCTTGTGCTCACTTGTCCCTGTAATTTTATCAAGTGTACATTGGTGTGCACGACCTTGTGGCATGTATAGTGATACACTGTGCATGTCACAAGCTGTTCTTGTATGATGAAGTCAAATTTAAATGATGACGAACAACTCAAATAACCAAGGAAAATAATATTTTCAAAAATCATATTTTATTTTATACTGCAAAAAATATTTCTTTTTCAATTTTACTGCGTCAGTGTTTATTAAGCAGAAAACTCAGATGCTGGATTCAATCTGGAGTGGAGTTGAAGATAAATACGAGTGAATGAGTGATATATAGTGAGGTGCAAATGCAAATGATAAATTGTGATGTAGTCAAATATGTATTGTAATTGAAAATTGTGTGTGTATATAAATAGTGGAGCTCAAATTTGTGCTATTCAAAATTGTAATAAATATTTGTTGGAATAAAATATTTATTTGAATTTAAATTCTGTTTTATTTATTTTATCCAGCAAATATTTATTTAAGTATGTGAAAAATAAAATAGTACATTAATAAATACATTTAAATGAATATATATATATATATATATATATATGTTTATTATCATCAAACAAAAATCATATACTAGCATATTCAACAAATCCATCTATGCTAAAATATTGAGCAAGTTCAATACTCTAACTATTTTTGGGTTAGATCTTATCAACACTTCGTTGAAGAAAGCTTCCAAATTTTCAAAGGATTTAAACTCGATTCTTAAAGGTCAAGTTCTTGGCTAAATTTCTATAGAAGCGACCTAAAATCTAGTTAACATGGCTATTCCTGATGAGGGGTCTAGGGGGATTATTGAGGTGGCAGTGAAGTTAAGGGGAAACCAAAGTTCCAATTAAAGTGCAAGGGACAAGGAAGCAAGAACAAGTAACAAAGGGTAACCAAATGGGGAGATATCGTTGGTATAAGATGCAACACAAAATGACACATAGCCAAATATTGCAAGGTGGACCTCACAAAAGTGCATGCGTCTGAATTGCGAACAATTTGAGCATTATAAAAGGGATTGTTTGTGAGAGAGTTAGGAATATAACTTAGGGGCAGTTACATAATTTGGTACATATATCTAACTTGGTAATCAAACTTGTTCATAATAAAGGTGTTTGTTTTCATTTATATACTATGTTATATTGTGATATAAATAAATTAAGCAAGTAATTTAAAGTATGCTAATCAGAAAATCCATAAATAAAATATTATGTAATTATAATTGCAAAAAGTTTCAATCATCGATAACTAACCACAACGTAATTTTTTTTTAAAAATATTCCCGATTAAAATGTTTCAAGAAAGGATGTCGATACATCCATTGAGACCAAAGTACGTAATGCTCTTCAAAGTTAGGCAGTATATTTCCCATGGTTACTAAGACAGCGAGAAGTTACGTACTTATACTTATTGGATGACTATAGAATGACTCGACCAAGAGTTTTCCATTGGTTGATAACAACTAGATCAAGTAGGAAATCTCAGTAAAACGATGTTACATACTTCTCTAAACTTAAGAATACCATGGAAATTCTATATGAATACTTCGCTTTGATTATAGTTAAATAATGACAGATAAGAACAGAGTGACTATAGTCATGTCTAAGTTAAATCGTTGAAAGTGAAGCACAATTCAATAATGAATTCATCTACTCGGTTGTATGAGGTTAGTATTATGGTCAACTGTAGTCCTGCACGCTTAAAGCGCTAAGCGGTTCTGTAGCGGTGGAGGTGCAAAAAGTTATAGTGAGGATAAAGTGAGGATATAGCAAAAAAACAGAGGTGCAAAAAGCTTCATTAGATATAAAACCAAATATTTAAAGTTAATTTATTCTCATTCTCACATCATTTGTGTAGAAAAAGAAATAACATTTAATCTTGTATAAAAAGTTGAAGAATATCATAATTTACGTAGACTAGATTTGGTGACTACAATAGATAGCTAACTTATGTTAAGCACTTATGGCTTAAAAATAGGCATTTACCCAAATTTTGTTGATTTGGTTTAAAAGAGAACTAGTAAAACAACCTTTGTATTTTAACGTTGCTAAAGAGGTTGCTAAAAATCCTCGGTTCAGTGGGTGTAGCAGAAAAGAGTGGGGCTCAAAGCGAATCTACTATTTAATAGAGCTAAACTGAAATAGCATAGTGGTTAAAGAGCGCTATACGCTATAGCATAGATTTTACGTAGCTTTAGCGAAGCTTTAACTACACAGCTATAGTCAACTTGAAATCTTTATCCAAAGTAGAACGGTTAGCGATAAATATTATTATTGAACCAAGGACTTTGCCCGTTGACTGATTAAGTTAAATGTGGATACTATTGGAGTTTTGACCAGTACCATACTACATATATCCTGAAGTGATATAGTAATGACAAAAGGAATATGTATAAATATTGTACTTATTGGTACCACTTACGGTGATTTAAAATATGATTTTATCGAAAAGATCTGTAAGCAATGAATTCGGTCAAACTATCACATCGCTAGCTAAGGTGACATGTGAACGTTAATATATGAATTATTCAATATTAATTGCTGAATGAATTCAAACTTTTGAGTTACACAACTGTATTTATTAATTCTCTAAAATACCACTTGATTGTATTAGTTTAAAAGTGTTATAATTAAACTAACTAATATCTAAGAAATATTAATTTTTATTTTATTTGATGTTTAGGGTGTTATTATATATGGTGTAGATCCTAGATATTTTCTAGGTGATATTAGTAATTATTTGGATGCGTATATAAAAATTATATATGAACGTACCGATATATGATATCGATTCATATTTAAATAGGCTTTGATTGTATAAAATAACATAATGGGATTTAGGATGTTTTGGTTCATATAGTGTATGGCCGACTAAACAAGGAAAATAAACAGTCTAGATGTTATATCTTAATATAACTAAGAGTTAATTGGGAGTTTGTAAGAGAGGAAGGTGGAAGGTCTTTTCTATTTCTCTTTAAATACCAAACCTTCCAAATTCATTTTTCTCTTCCTCCTTCCATTATAAGCTACCAACTCCTTACTCCCTTCCACTTTTAGTCAAACTCTATTTCGCTTATACAACATCAAATAAACTTAAAGTAAAGGGTTCATTTAATCCTAGCAACATCAAACGGTGATTCAAACAATCATTTTATTCATAAATGGAGGTGTCACAAAGGGTGAGATCTATTTATGTATTTCTTCATATCTTATTTGAATTGTTCACCATCCCAGATATATATTTATATTGCCAAACACATGTTTATATGATTTTATTCAATAATACTAAATCATGCAGAATTAAATATACATATTTAATTTTATTTGTATAATATGTAACTATTCTTATATATATAAACATATAAGTGGCAATATATATGTATGTATTTATGTATGTATATTATCCAGCTTTTGAACCAAGCAATATCTTGATGAATCAGGACTGTTGAATGTTAATGAGATAGATTAGGAGTGAAGAGTGCACATCAAATACCAGAACTTAGAGAGAATCCTAGGGTTGCTATCAGTCCTTATGGACTGTAAGAAAGTACTTAACCATCTTTTGGAGAAGCCAAGTGGTGGTGGGATAGAGAAAGTTGTAAATTCAAGATTAAGGGATGATTAAGTACCGATCCTTCATAACTCGATACCAATCCATTTCATGGCATATGAGGAGTCATAATGACCTGACCAAAGATGAAGGCCAAGCCCGAGTGAAGAATAAGATGATAGAAAACCAGATAACTTGGTACTGACCTATAATGATCGGTACCAATCCATTTTAGATCATGATCTTGATAGTGATCTTGTAACGACCCAGATTTTTGGGTCACTAGATGTGAACATTTAATTCATTTTAAATGTTGAATATGTATTATAATTTGAATTTTGAAATAAAATATTTTGGTCAAATTGATAGAATTAGTTAAATTTCAAATACGGTAATTTAATTGAAATTTGAATAATAATAATCTAATATTGGAATTGGAATAATTGGTGATTCTGGGTGTAAATAGGTATAGAGATAGATTCTAAAATTTATTTTAAGTCTATTTGGATTTGAATTATAATATTGGTCTGATGGATGGAATTAAAAGTCGATAGGTTGAATTTGGAATTTTATATTAATTTAATAATATAATAATGCAAATAATCAGATTTTGGTTCGAAATGGATCCGAATGATTTCTAATGTGAATATAAATTTTATATGAGTTATAATAGAGTTAATAAATTTTTAAAAGTAAAATTTTAAGTGATTTCGACAATTTCGAAAATCGTCCGATTTAATCGACGAGTTAAAATAGCCTTCTGAGGCACAGTCTCAGAATTCAACGAAACTAGTTCCATTGGATCTGTAATAGTTAGTTATTATCGGATTTCAATTTTCGTAGCAATCGAAATTGTCGTTTGACCCTGGCAGCTCAAAACGCATGGAGAATACTTTAATCGATTTAAATTAAAATTGATCGTTTATTTCTGTAACTCGCGCATACGATCAAATTAGCCTCCGAAACACGTTCCATTGTGTTTGGAACGCGGGTAAAACTTTAGAAATGCCTGCCGGCACGCTTTGTTTGAAGACCGTTTGTAAAAGTTGCTTTAAATGGATTTAATATTAAATTAATATGTATATACGTATATATATTCGCGTTCAGGGCCGAAACCCTAGTTCTTCTTTTGAGCCGCCGCTTGTTTATTTTCATGGCCGAAATGCTCTTTCCTTCCCCTCAAATTTTCTCTTCATCTACGCTGTAATTCACAAAACTTTCTTCTGCAATGTTGGAGAGCTTGATGTGCTCTGTAAATCCAACGGTTGATTTGTGTTCTTGTCGACCGTAGAAGGAGCTAGGAGGCTGCGTTTGTCATAGTTTCGGGTGCGTTTTTCGAGATTGCAGTGCAACCGAGCTCGGTGTTTTTTCGGCCATGGGTGTGTGTCGACTTGTCCGTCGGAGTGGCCGCGCCTGATCGTGAATCGATGGTCGAGAGGGTGTCAATTTTTGGTCAAATGGAGCGGCTATGGGTTCGATTTTCCTCTGTGCGAACGCGAGAAGGAAGAAGATGGGTAGCGGCCGATTTTCGTTGGGTATAAAAAAAAGTTATTTGTTTACATAAATTTTAGTCCGAACTTTAAAAGTTACATGCGTACGTTATCAAATACTGACGAAACTGGCGATGCCGGAATCACATCGACGAGTACTTCGCAGTGGAGCAATTCTGGAATCATTCTGAGCAAGTAAAAATTTAAGTTAAATCGAACGCCGTTCGATTTAATTTAAATTTGAACACTCTTCGAAAACCCAAGGTGAGTTAATCTCACTTACATCTGGATACCAGTAATTTAAATAGTTAATATTTAAATGTTTGATTGGTTCTTTAGCTGAATATGATAATTACTATCAAATTAAATCGATATTTATTTCTTGTGCTAATATCTGTGGATGCAGGGAACAGGTTGGAGGGATCCAACTGGATTCCTCACAAACAGAAAATTTTATTTATATTGTGATATATATCTCATTGATATTCTATGATAAATTGTTTTAGATCCTGTTATGCTATGCTCTATTTATATACTGTGATAGATAAATTGAAAATTTGATTAAGACTGTGCTATGATTTGGTGAATACACCCTGGGAATTTAAATATAAATAAATAAATTGGGTTTTAAGGTAATCAAAGAAATTATTAAATAAAGAATTTAAAAGGAATTAGATTCAAGAAATTGGTTGATAATTTGAAGTGTTTAAAATTGTGGAATTTAATGGGAAATGTGAATTGTTTAAATAATAGCGAGATTTATTTTTAAAGGATGGGAAGTGTGCTTTCTCCTGGAAACTTTAGTATGTTTTTAAGAAAGGTTTCAAATAAAAATCTGCAGTTTAAATATGTTTAGAATATTTTAGAAAGAAATATTATTCTTAGTCGTTTTAAGTGTAAGTAAATATTTATTTAAGAAATTTTGGTATTTAATTATTTTAAGGTAAAGTAGTATTGAGTGCCAAAAAGGAAATTACAACATAAATATTTGATTTAATAACTTTATTTTAAAAAGTTAAATTTTACTTAAAGTACGTAGTAAACCTCTATATATTTCCTTAAGTATTATTTTTAGTTAAATAATTTCTAGAAGCTTTATTTTAAATATTTTAAACACGTGTTTGAAAATGATTTCCAGGAAATAGCAATGTGTTTTAAAATAAAAGGAGTTTAGTTTTAAAGTATGGAAAGGATTTTACGGATGAACGAAAGATTGAATTGGGGTAAATCGTGTTGAATTGATAAAAAGAATTCTTTGGGTTATCCTAAAATGGAAGTGTATTTCCCTGAAAGTCGAGTACGTTTTTAAAGTAGATTTTTGAAAAGTTAGAATTTTGAAGTTATATTAAGAATGGTTTCAAGAAAATCATTTAAGTGGTAAAAATTTTAAAAGTGAACATTTATCAAGGTAATTATAGAAGTAATTATTTTAAAAGGGTAATTAGCATTATGTTTTAAAGAATATTATGAATATTTATACTTTATAAAATGGTTCTATTTTATAGATAATTAGTTAAAGATTTATTAAAAATTGTATAAAATTTCGTAACTTTATTTTAAACTTACTATGACTTAACTTTATTTTGAAGAAATAGCTTATATTTTATAAAGTAGTTTTATTTGAAATATTTTTAAAAGTGTGTGTGTCTGTATATATATATTAAATCAAGTATGTAAGAAGTTTTAATATAAATGTTTGATGTATTTTTAAGAATAAAGGATTTAAATTATTTTAAATCTTGGGTATGGGTACTTGGATGTTTTCAGAGGAAGTAAAGATTTGAGAATTTACTCCATGAAGAGAGTTGGGGTTGAAAACTGTTTCAAAAGGGTTTGAAAAGGAAAATATATCTGCAAAGATATTTTTGAGGAAATAAATAATATGGAAAATTATTTATTGTTGATGGATGTTTGTGAATATTAATTGATAGTTAAATCACCGACTATCAATATTGGACAATACGTTGATCGTTTCGAAGAGACCGCGATTAGGATTAATTTCTCGAAAACCACTTCAATCCGGTTTGTACGTTTTCATGAGGAAGACGAGTTCGGAGTCGAAGATGGAGCAGTGAAGTGCAAGAATAGTCGCTACTAATCCTGAGGATATTTCCAAAATGGATGTAGTAGGAATAGTGCCTTCGGTTCCGTTCGAACCCGGGACGGACTTGTATGGATGAATGCTTTCGGAAACATCGTCAGGTGGACGATGGGAATTCTAAGTGAAACGTTCTAAAGGTTAATGCTTAGCCTCAAGCCTCATCAACCGGGAATGACTGAAAATCAGGGGTTATGCAGCAAGGCTAGGTGGGTAGCACCCATTCAGGGTGAGGTCATCCCTGTCTAGATGTCCCTTTTTATTCGTCTTAGTGGTGTGGTTGCTGATCCCAACCGTGGGGTGATCTTACTCGAGATTATCCAGTAAGGGGTAGTCCCGACTTTGTGTTACAGGGGATCGGGCGTGATCCTCAGTACACTGATCTAGACCGGGTACTGTGACAGGTGGTACCCCAGTGCCTAGTCATTAGTTGGAAATCCATTCTCCCTATGCACCTTTTACGAGTTTTGTTTGTATTACCCACTTTGTGGCTAGTAGCTGGAATTTAATCATGTAACAATTTCGGCTATTTTATAAGTATTTGTATATAGACCGTATTATAATATCAGAGGATTTTTATAAAAAGTGTTTTAGATATCGTAAGGTAAAAACCCGACATGTTTATTTGTGGCGTGGTCTTATGAGATGCTTTTGTTTTCAAAAGGATTTTTGAAACTTTAATAATCAATTTGGGTGCATTATTATCAGCTGGTATTCCACACTGACTCGGGTGTTATTTCATTATAATGCTCGGGTCAGACCGAGTATTATATGTTCAGGATAGGATGTTATGGATCTCAAGAGAGGAGCTGGAGTCCGAGATGTATTATCTGTACTTGTATATATCCGTTGCTATGATTGTACGAAATTGTCTGATTGGTAAATGTTGTTTGTTTGTAATACTTTGATGATATACTGTATAAAATAGATATAGTTTTCATTTAGTGTAAAGATCTGATATTATATCTTATATTTTATTCCGCTGCGATTGTGAGATTCTGGTATTGTTTAGTTCCTTCTTTCTTATACCTCCTTTCTTTTTCCTCAACAATCTGTCTTTTCTGGCACTTGATCATCGGCATATCATGCTGTGGGGTATTTTGTGTCGATTTTCGAGGGTCGAGAAAGGCGGGTCGTCACACTTGGAATCAAAGCTTAGGTTGGCGACAACCTAGGCTTTGGTGGGGAAATTACTCATTAGATATAGAGTAAATAGTACTCTATAATGAGTTGAGTGTAATAATAGATATGAGAGCGTACTTGTTAGTGAATATAAAAATTGTTTTCATACTGTGTTGACTTATCGGTTGAGTGTTTATGAATTCTGGTCGGTACGGGAAGTGCAACCGTATCGATATGGGTTTCTAAACTCTTAAACAAGATAAACTGACATAGTATTGTTTTTAAAGAGGGTAAATGAAATAATTTTACCAAAATTATATTTTGATATAAAAGAAATAATTTTTCTAAAATTATTATATATATTTGATTGTTTGGATATGGATATCTTAATCAAATAAGAATCTAAAATTTGATCTAAAATTTGAAATGGTTATAACCAAATAAAATTCCATGAGTATAAATTATACAAAAGAAGAATAAATAAATTTGAATTAAACCAGAAATTTAAATCTCGGAAATTATGAAAAGTTTTTTAAATGTATTGAAACAAAGGTTTGGAAATTTAAAATCTTAGGAATGCTTGAAATATTTTCCAATGTGTTTGAAAGAAATGATGGAATATTATTTTGGAAAGTATTTTTGAATGAGAATTATTTTGGAATGAATTTGGGAAAGTAAGGAAGCACTGAACTCACTTCATTCGCTGGAAAATAATCCTGATGATGATGGCCACATCATTAGAATTCATTTTCGAGTTTCTAAAGTGATGGATTGCTTCCATAGTAATTGGGTATGATATCTGTTAGATTTGTTGGATAAACAAGGTGTTTTAAAAATTTCAAATGAGAAATTGTTTTGGTACAACCAAGTTGTTTTGGAAATCCAGAGATTTGATTTGATATACCAAGTAGGTATGTGTTGATTATTATTTCAAAATGGTTTTGAAATAAAACCCGGTAATTGAATTCTGGAAAATTCTATTTAAATAATGTGTAAAGTTAAAATAAATCAACCATTGAACTTAAGTGAAGTTGATGTTAATAAGAAGGAAATGAAATTTTTAATCCTGGAGTTAAAATTTAACTTGAGTAAATGGAATCGAACAGAAAATTTGAATTTATCTTGGGATAAGTTAAATAAATTGGACTTAGTATTAAATTAATTTGGGTTAAATCGAAATGTAAAATGGCTTTGTAATTGTAGGTCATTGTGTAATGAATTGTACCCATAAGTTATTAAGTGTTATACTTATAATCTGAAATTGTGGATTTAAAATTGTGCAAAGAATTAAATTGAAAGAAAATTTGTATCCTTAAGAATTGAGTGATACAAATAAATATATAAAATCTAGAATTGTGATTATAAGATAAAATAATTCAAATGAGCAATATAAACTTTGAAGTAAATAATTTGGTGAACTTATAAGTAGAAAATGGAATTATAATCACAAATGGGAAATAGTTGAATGGTATGATGAATTCAAACTTAATCCTAAATGAAATGTAAAGTAAGATAAGGTAAAGTGAGATCTATGTAGTTAATGCCCCGCTATTACCCCGCTATATCTCATAGCGGATTTCTACCGCTGCGATTTTTCCATATAGCCCCAAAATATAGCCTTTCCGCTTTAATCCCCGCTATTTCCGCTATATCCCGTTATTCCCGCTATATTTTGTTATTTCCGGTATATCTTCTTTAATAAAATGAATTAAAAACTTGCATTTATACATTATGAAAATTATGA